>OY540838.1:8001259-9251259 GCA_961205895.1 Mythimna pallens | reverse complement strand
AAAGATGTCCAAATGCCAGCTGGGCCTAACGGCTTATCATGCTTTCCAAGGCACGAAGGAAACTTGGTGCAGTGAATGGTTACCAATCTACGGACTGACCTCAGTAAGTCCAGCTTAACTTCGAAGTTCGACTCCTGCCGTCATTATTATTTAGCTGTTAGCATTGTTGGTAAAAAATAAAACAAAGGACAATTTCCATTACAGCGTCCTTCAGACCTAAGTCAATGATACAATGCCTTGCTTCTTAATTCACTACATTTGTTACTGACAATAGCCACTGCATATTCCTTTCCTTTGTGTTACATTCAATAAAAGTACCTGGTAGCTATTGTTTCATTATGCTACATTTTGTTTTCTTTGTTTTATGAGTATGCGTAATGAAAACCGCTTTTGCGCCGCGAATTACGACCTTATTGCTGTTTTGGTTAAGAACGTAGTATATGGGATGTAGATTTGGGTAATATAAAGCGGGAAGTAGGTAATAAATATTATTATAGTACTAAATTCTTTGTAAGTCAACCTAAGTTTCTGTTTCCTTGTTTTACTAATGTTGGCGAAGTCAATAGTACGGATGGCGGTGATAGCGTCACAATACTTTGCCAGAATTTGGGCTCTAAAAAGTTCAGGAAAAAATTTGCAGGGACGTGGTCGTCGATATATTACGTACTACGCACTAGATTTACCCATATCTTATTATTGTTTAAGCTAAACTATAGAACATAACTTTGAATACATTACAACTGAATCTTGTTAAATTATTTCACTTCCAAAGTTTATTCAGTACTTTTCAAAGTAAATTTCATAAGTCTAAAAATTTCTGCAATATGATGTTAAACAACTCTTGCATAATATGATCCGATTTCTGTTTAAAGTTTTTTTTTCCTTAGTAATTATGTCTTCGAATTGTTGGTTCTAGGTCATCTAGAACCAAAAATTCGAAGACATGTGACATTCACCAATCCACACTGGGCCCTCGTGGTGGTTTACGGCCCATTCCCTCTCCTAGAGAGAGGAGGCCTAAATCCCAGCAGTGGGAAAATTAAAAGGCTGATTATGCTATTATGCTAATTACTGTCTCGCTGCTGGGCAAAGGCCTCTCCCAAGTTATTCCAGTTTTTTTCCCACGCCGTCTCACAAACCAGTCCTCGTAATAAGCGTCTAGATCATCTCGCCACCTTTTCCTGGGTCAGTTTTGATGGTGCTTTCTCTCTGCAGGAACCCACTGTATAACGATATTTGACCATCGGTGTCACCTCACTGTGCGTGCTGCAGACGTGACCTTCCCAGTCCTATTCAAATTATAAACAAGAAATGAAAGAAAAAAAATATGTTTTGTTTTGCACATTTTGTGCACACTTACCACAGTGTTGTCTTTTTTACCCCAAAGGTAGACTGGTAGAGAATGCCTTGTTGCTTTAAATCCACCTATGTACTACTACTGTACATGGAGTTTAAATAAATAAATACAATAAGAACAGACTAACAGAAACTTAAATTTTAAACAATGACATTCAAATTGTACTACACGTCTGCGCAAAATAGATTCAGTTCAGTAAAATGTAGTACAACTGCAAAATACCTATATATGCATTTTTTTACATGAGAAATTGTCAAATGACTTCTTCCGTTCTGGGTGAAACGAGAGGGAGAGTCAGACTTTTATTGGCTGTGATCCTTCAGTTGCCTTTTTGCAAGGGTGAATCTACCGATATCTTCAACACCTTTAGATGCCTGATGCTGCTTTTCAACTGAACCTTTAGTTGAGCGTACGGATGCTAATCAGTTTTATAGGTATCAGGTATATTAATAACGAAAAGAGATTTCAATTACAATTTTGATTAAACTATAGGTATAGAAAAAAGAATATTAGTACAGTAATAATAAGCCAGATGTTCAGTGATAGAATATTGGGAAAAAAATCAATTTGAAATGTTTCACGCAGTCCCGTTGGATATTAATGAAAAGAGGATTCAATACCATTTTTCTACACTATATTATTAATATATAAAGATATCATATTATAAAAAGGTAAAGTTTGTTTTTTGTTTGTACAAGGTAATCTCTGAAAGTACTGGTCCGATTGCTAAAATATTTTCACCAATAGAAAGCTGCTTTATTCCTGAGTGACATACATAGGCTATATTTTATGTACGCGGGTAAAGCCGCAGACAAAAGCAAGTATTTTATAAAAAAAAAAAAAAAATAAACAGCTGTGACCCTCGATGGGAATTATTTATTCAGGTGTAATTTATATAATGTAGACACAGGATATCGTGATTTCAGTGCTAGGTCATTTGGATTCGAATTTTCTTATTAATTTTCCGTTGAGAATAAATTACTTTTTCAATCATTCTTGATGAAACCTCTTTAGACCTCTATTTTGTCGCAATAAGCAATCGATAAAAACGATGAAATTTTTTTTTTTAAGGGAAAATCATCAAAGAACAAGTAAAAAGAATATTTTTAGGAAAAAATATAACATGGTATAAAAATTATTGGAATCGATTCAGTAACTGATATTCAGATTTCGCATAATATACTCGTACTATAAATAATGTTGTAATAGATAATAACGCACAAATAAAAAAAGCTTTTCTACCATCATAATATCAATATTCAGCAATCTTGTACACTGTGAACATAACTCCTTCACAAGGCGAGGCGTCTAACACTGATGTACGCGCAGCCTCCCAAGGCCAGGTTCGTTAAACAATTTGCATTTCGCACTGTTTTGTGCGAAAACATGGAAAACAGGGACGCTCGTTCCTTCCGCTCTCACCCGTTTATGTCATTATTGTAGGGGTAATTATGTTTTATTCGAGGATATAATCTTTTAATATTGTTTATAGGATAGGGATGAAGTTAGGCGGAGTACAAATATCTATTTTAGTTACTTTTAATTTTGGTTTTGTCATGATTGCTGGGTATTCGATCAATATAAGATTAAAATGTCGGTAGCTTTATTTTTCTTTCCATCGAAAGAAGTCAGCGAAAATTCCCAAAAATATAAAATATCTACACAGGCAACACAAATCAAACAAAAAAAAAAACACTAAAACAAAATACAAATATCTGCGGTGGATGCGAGAAGCACAGGATCGGTCGTTGTGGCGACGCTTGGGGGAGGCCTATGTCCAACAGTGGACGTCTTTCGGCTGAAATGATGATGATGATGATAAAATATCTCTATTTTTTAGGAATTTACCACTGACTTCAAAAAAGGAGGAGGTTCTTAATGCGTCACAATCTTTTATTTTTCATGTATTTTCCCCATTACCTCAAACATGCAGGAACTGATTTGAATAGTTATTTTTATTTTTGTTTGAAAGGGTATTTCTCGTGATCCCAAGGTCATCAAATTAGCATTTGAAGGAATCCTAGAGAAAGCGAGGGAACTCATCAAATTTTATAGGCGCACTTTTAATGGTTTTATTATATAGGTACCTAACTAAGAACTACTATTATACTCAACTAAAAAGTGTAAAATAAATAACAAAAAACTCTAGGAAATACAGCCGACCTCGATATAAAAAAACACTAAAAGAGCAGGTCGGAAATCGATCTTAAATAACGAAGAAACAAAACCAAAAATACAGACTTCCTGAAATATAAAAATATTTTAAACTTTTCAGTGTCTTTTGTATTCAAGTCAGTTGTATTGTTTCTGCTCTAACTTTTAAGTAACAAGGTTCAAAAACTCTGCTAGATAATTCATCATCATTTCAGTAGAAAGACGTCCACTATGAAAGGTCCTGGAGTGGTACCAGAAGACGCACCCTTAGAAGGCCTTCCACAAGGTGGATCGATGATCTGGTGAGAGTCGCGTGAAACCGATGGATGCGAGACGCACAGGACCGTTCATTGTGGTGACAGGGGAGGCTTATGTCCCACAGTGAACGTTTTTAGGCTGAAATGATGAAATAATTCATCAGTTTCAATAAATACAGTTCCCTTTTAATGTATTCTACACATGTTAATAAAACAACAAACTACAAAAGCTTTCCTGACAACAAAACAGCAGCGTACCAAAAATACCTCAGTAAATTCTCCGTTGTTCCAGAATGTTGTTTAGAGATTAGCGAAGCGTGGCACGCGTTATTTAGTACCACGCACATCTGTTTCGAGGCACTTTAAGTGCTATGGATGCAGCGTCACGTTCGCGTTATGTTGTTCCAAAATTATTTATTCTTTATGCAACACAGAAGTACGAACAAAAATACAACTTAGGCAATGAAGAGACAATAAGGTGCATAAAAAAAAGAAACTGTTATCTGAATAATAAGGGTACCTACAAATAGGTGTATAATATATTATTTTTATTTTTTTAAGTAGTACAAAAAAAATGGAGTTTCTCCGTACCTGATAGTGATCACATTTGTATATTCAAAAGTAAAAAAAACTAAATCCCAAAATTATCCACAAAAAATTGTCATAATTGGTAAATTTATAATAGAATCAATCATTCATAACAATTGCTACTAGATAATACTATGCGCAGTGTTTTTCCATTTTTGTCGCCATTCATTCATTCCTAATCAATAAGCCTGTACAATATTTTCATAAATTGAGTGACATTTTGGGATATAAACAAACTCTAATATCTTTTCTGAGTATGAATATACTGAATATGAATATATTAAAACTTTATTAAATAATAACTAGACCTTTTCTAATAAGCCCTTTTTTAAAGTATTTGTACTAATTAAAAATTGGTGGTGTATACCTATTATTAATATAAAGTAAGAAAAAAAAAATTTTGATGATTCGGCTATTAATGTAGAAAACAATAAAGAATATGCATGCCATTTATTTATTTGCAAAATTAAATACTTAGCTCTGGTAAATATGAACATACGAAAAAAAAATTAAATGTCTTCATGACTTCAACAATGAAGTTATAAAGCTTCAAAACTGCTATCATGAAGGAAAAGTCCGACATGGTCTTTGACAACAAAGGCTATGCCACCCGTACGGCCGGCAGAGACAACGGCGTCTTGTGAGAGAGACAGACACGATTAATATTCTTTTTTTGTATATTTATTGACAAATTAGTTAGTTAAAAATAGTTATTTTCATGTATATTTCTTATTCTGTAACTTATTATTTATTTAAACTTTATGTAGAGTACCGCTACTCTATACGCTAATAACATAGGCGAACTTAATGCATCAATGCTTTCCCTATCAGTCAACCTTTGAGTTTATGAGGTGGTTTGAAAATAACGTCATATCAGACAACTAGCTGCTTATTTTAAAATTAAAACAACTTATTTAATCATGACAAAGTTCAAACTAGCACTCACCTAGTTTCAACTTCACCAGGATTCCAGCTCCTCACAGGAGTGAAAATTTCATTTAGGTACAGCATGAAAAATTACTTCCTAAATTATTTAAAAAATGTAGTTGTTCTGTATTTTCTCTGTGGGGACACTTTTGGGTTAATTTCTCAAGTCCCTAATGTTTTTAAATAATTCTAGCTGTAGCGGTTGCATCCGCGTTTTTAGTTACTGCTACACTCCTATCGGTCATAGCTTGATGTTATATAGCATGCCTTCCTCGTAAAATGGGCTATTCAACCATGAAAATATTTTTTCATTTCGAACCAGTAGTTAGTAGTTCAGTAGTTAGATTAGCACGTTTAAATTAACAAAGAAACAAACTTCAATTTTATAATTTTATAGTAAAGATTTAAAGAAGAAAGAAAGAAAAATGTTTACTTTAGACTCGCAGGACAGATTAATAGCAGAATGAAATAAACATGTTGCCTAGTCGCATCATCATCACCATCATCATCTCAGCCGAAAGACGTCCACTGTTGGACATAGGCCTCCCCCAAGCATCGCCACAACGACCGATCCTGTGCTTCTCGCATCCACCGCACTCTCGCGACCCTCACCAGGTCGTCGGTCCACCTTGTCTTGGCCTTCCAACGCTGCGTCTTCCGGTGCACGGTCGCCACTCTAGAACCCCTTTGCCTAGTCGCATAAACAAACATAAAAAATAATAACAACATTATTTAAAAAGAAAAAAAAAATACTGTGCGAGGTCCAAAGACTCCTTTCCTGCATATGCTGCGATATTTCAACATTCTACATCTGAAAAATATTTAAATCAAGTCAGTGCGTATTTGCGATGTTCAAATAGGATTCGTAGTTTCTATTTTCAAATTATTTGAAATGTAATTTCCATAAAAATAATACCAGTATGTACCAAAAAAGAAAATAACTTTCAGCAGCTCATAAGCTCATGTTTTTAGAAATAATAAACCTTGTTTCGCGTTATATTTACTGCATCGGATTTAAAAGTTTTATACTGCATGTAAAAGCAGTTTTTTTTTTCGCTTTTTTTCTGTTCGGGAGCTAAAGTTTCAGGCAAATTGCTCGAAAACATTTAGAAGGTAGCTAAAACAAAGCGAATTTGATTTGAATTCGAAATTTCATGTTTTCGTTGCGTTCATATTACTTACAGGCAGCTTAAATAAATATCACTGTATTTTCTACTGAATTTACATAGATAAAGGATAATATTGAATTAAAATAGTTTGGTAATGGTACATAGATAGCTATGTAAATATCAAAACTTATTGTTAATCTAGCAGCTGCTAACGGCTCCACCCTTATGGTAGTAGAAAAATAACCAAAGAGAACATAAAAAAAGATAAATGTTCTATTTCAAAATTTGGTCTATCCGTGTGCCAAATGTCATCGAAATCTATTGAGCCATTCAAGCGTGAAGAAGTAACAAACATACACACCCACTCACAAACATCAGCATTATTGAGTGGGTTTTTATTATTTTTAACGTTTAAAGAATCAAGTGCAAAGAAAAAAAGCATGTTATTTATTATCCTAGTTAATAACAGACTTACATGACATTTTTTGTTTCAAATGTCTTAGAAGTCTGCTGGTAAAAATTATTACCATTTTTATTTTCACATTCCTAAATTTTTCTTTAACATACATAGTTTTTTTCAAGTTCTGAGTAGGAATTTTAAAAGCCACATGATACAAAGAATAAAAACACTATTAATGGACTGTATGAATGATAATATAGCCAGAAACGATTGCTAGCGATATGATAATTAACAGAAGCGATCCGCGTCATCATTTTCCTGCCGTTGTCCCATTTTATTTGGGGTCGGCGCAACACGTTTTTTTTCTCCCATTCTGTCCTGTCACTCGTCACGCTATCACTAACTCTCACAGAAGTGACCCGCGTAAAAAATAATATATCGGGATAAAAATAATCCTTAGATCTAAGCAAGACATAGTCTACTCGTGTGCCGAATTTCATTCCAATCCCTTCGTTTGTGAAGAAGTAACAAACTTCCGAACACACAAACTCATAAACTATTGCCTTTATAATATTAGTGTGATTATGATCTCACGGTGAGCATCAGGTCTTCTCAAGGTAAATGGATAGTTGAAGAGCTACCCAGATCAGCAAAATATAATATAAAAATATTATATATGGTAAAAAATGTGAACAGTCGTAGGTACATAATAATAAATAGCCAAATTTTAAATTCTTAACTATTTAAAATCCAATTGTTTAAATGGCTCAATAATACTTGTTATAGTATTAATGATTTTGAAAATGAATTGCATTGTAATAAATTTCAATTTCATAATGTATTTTTAGTAAGTTTGCATGCTTAAGTTTAAAAAAAAACATGATCGATTCTATTTATTCAATAACACCTTTTATAACATCTTTTTTGCAAATAAAATGTCTTATGTTAAAAAAAAAAAACCTCATAGTTACTAATCCATATTTAAAGATAATTTTCATCAAAAATTTTCGCACTCATAATATAATAAAGAATATACTTATTTCACGAAACAAGAACTAGTTGAAAGGCTTTGTTGTGACTTCCAATTAATGGATGGGACAACACGATAAGAATTGTTTTGACTGCTAATTTTGATTTAATTAAGATCAAATGGCTGATAGCGCTGCAGCGTAGAGTCTTTTGAGGTGGAGGAAAAGATTTTCCTCTTGAAGATCCTGTGATTGTGTGCTCTCAATCCGTTTCGTAAATCCGTCTTTAATCAATTGGAAATCCGTTTTGAATATAATTTGGTTGTGATAATTCTTTGCACATGTTTTTTTGTCCCGACAGACGAATAACGTCTGTCGGGACAAAAAAACATGCCTGGAAGCTGGTTTTATTTATTTATTTATTTTATGCTACAAGGCATTCTCTACCAGTCAACCATTGGATTGAAAAAGACAACACTGTGGTAGGTGTGCACAATAAATAAAATATAATAATAAATAATAAAATAAATATATAATATGGTTTTATGTCTGAAAAAAAAAGAGAACCCGATTGCAGCGCCACTTATAAGGTCCAATTGTATTTTCAAACCATCCGAGAACCCACTCAAATAGACAAACACATTCAATACGGTCTGTGTTCCCTGATAGCTATAACCTAGGGGTCTTTAAGTCAAGAGTGAATAGGTTACTTCTAGGCAAGCGTGCTCCATCGTCGGCCACATCATCGCTTACCATCAGATGAGATAGTGGTCAAACGCGAGCCTATCAATAATAAAAAAAAGAAAAAGCCATCTAGGAGGAGTTAGGTGATAAATACACGTACAGAAGAATTATATATATAAAGATGTCACGTGCTTATTTGCTTCATTTTGGGTAATAAAAACTCTGGACAGATGCACTTAATCTACATTTAGCATAGCATAGTTGGCCTTTTAATGTTCCCACTGTTGGGACTCAGGCCTCCTCTCTAGGAGATGGAATGGGCCGTAATCCACCACGCGGGCCCAGTGCGGGTTGGTGGATGTCACATGTCTGAATTTTTGGTTCTAGGACATGCCGGTTTCCTCACGATGTTTTCCTTCACCGTTTTGAGAGCAGTGGTGATGAAATAAATTACACAAAGTAATGCGCCTGGCTGGGTTTGAATCCGCGACCTACAACTCGTAAGTCGGGGCCGTTACCACTCGGCCACCACTGCTCTCCACATTCCACAATCTACATTTGCTTTTTGTTTAATTTATGGCAATTAACGTTATGAAATAAAAACATTTGTTTATTAAAGCCATAATATGAATTGGTTATAAGTGGCAACTTATTTTCACATTCCAATACGCCTGTATTCTTCGAAAAGTACGTAAAAAGAAAAAATATTACTTCGACAGAAATCGTTAACACTTCATTACAAGCACGGCAATCAAAGCCTGTTTTATTTCTAAGTAAAAGTTCTTTAACTTAAAATTAAAAGGCACATAATGAATATTTAAATATATACACACTCCTATTTATGATGTGACGACGTAACAAAGGATACGAAACACATTCATATAATCCTACGCAATGGAAAATTGCGAATTTTCACACGTGAATATTTAAATTTCCTACGAAATCATTCATTGCGTAGCGCCTCTTCATAAATGTTCGGCAAACCAAAACTCTTGTATTTAACAGATAAAGGTATAGATGCGAATTATATTTAAGGTGCATACGCACGAACAGTTATGTCACTATCACGTCGCTGATCAGTCACGTCAATATTTGGTCGCGTTATATATAGACGGTGATACATTTTATTCGCAATAATACAAGTTTTAGCACAGCGGTTAAATGCAACGGGCCATTATATCGAGGTTTTTTTTTTAGGTGTGAAATTCATCTTATGACAAATCCCGCTCTTGGGCGAAGCAAGAAATAGTGTCAGACTCTTACTGACTAAAAACCCACTCCCGTTCCTTCTTTGCCTTCGTCCCAAGGCCCCGGGTTTCACTTTCACACTACCCGTGGCCCCAGTAGGCTTCGACCCTATTGGGCCCCTACGATTTGCTGACATCTCCTTGGGGCGCGCGTGGTGGAACAGTACGCGCCGTCGACACCTGGGGCTTGATCCGGATTATATCGAGGTGGAATTTTCATAAAAACGTCACCAGTTTCATAGATAAATTTTTAAAAACACTTTGCAGAACTCAACTTCAAAAGTGCTTGTAATGGAAATCTCAGTACATTTATTGAGCTATTTGAACATGACGCTGATGTCAAACATACGACAGATGTAACCAATTAGTATTTTGACCTCAACTTAACTGACAACGTTATGTAGGTGTTAGTTTCACCAACAGCCTTTGACACGCTGATCATGACGTGACTGACGTGCAAACTTCGTACTTACATTCATCCTAAAGTAAATGTTTTAGCGGGACTGATCGGTGACGTGACAGTTGCGTGTGTAATGGGCCTTTATAAAAACTTATTGATACCCGTCCTGTGGTTTGAGCTTTATAAAGCTTTCTGATTAAATTTGCATTAGATCCGTTAGCATTTTAAAGCCGGGCTCATGTTTGGCACCTGTGCCTGAGTAGTGAGCATCTCGACCTGGTGTTGTAATGGAAAACATTTTGCATCGTTTACAATTTTTTCAGGTGGGACTTCTGATGAAGTATGAATAACTCCTCTCGTTGTAGGTGGAGTGAGAGGGAGTGTCAGAATTTCACTGATTAAACCCTTCCTATGTTCCTTCAGTGGCCTTTTGTGTGGGAATGTGAAAATCCTTCAGCCAAACCGTTTACACTGAAAATTATAATTCGATATAATTTCAATCTAATTATTACCATCTATGTAAGTATCGACTTTATCTATTGCAACACTAACACGTATTTTTTCAATTCGTTTATCACTTTTTTAATTAGTGTCAGTGATGAAAAACTGCGAGTATGAAAAAAATATAACAGTAATGACCAAATTAACCTATTTAACTAATAGAAAACTTCAAAATATTGAATATTATATAAAAGAAACTAATTAACTATTTAAAAAAAAAACGGAATCCCAAAATTGTCCACACAAATTGGTTAAAATTGATAAATTCATAATTGAGTCAATCACTCCTAACATTTGCTAATCGAAAAGACTACGTGCAGTTGCTTTTCCATTTGATCTCCATTTATTCAGTCATAATCAATAGCCTGTACAATATTTTCATAAATTGAGTGACATTTTGGAATATAAACAAACACTAATAACTTTGCTGTTTATGAATATTATTTATTGAGACTTTACTTAAATAATAACAAGATCTTTTCTAATAAGCCATTTAAATATTTGTATAAATTAGTGGTGTATAAGGAAAATAGGTAACGCTTGATAAAAATATACTAGCAATACTTCTATAGGTCTGGTATCTTCGTTTGGTTTCTTTTAAAGACCTAGTTGTTTTTGCTATTGATTCCTCATATTGTGCTCTAACATACCTATAACCTAGGTAATAAAGAAAAAAAAGTAAATCATGCCAATAGTTTGCATTGGCTTTTGCCAATTAAAGCCAGAATTTTGTTTGTAACCAGATCACGCTTAAAAATACGACCCAATTTCTCACAAATGTACTTAATACAAATATATTTAACATAAACACGGCTTTGTAACGTTTACAGATTTGCTCCATTCTCGTTTATACAATTTTAAAGCCGATTGGCTCGAGCACCTGTGCGTCGCTTCAAGCGCGTCTACATACACGCTGAATAAAGCGGAAACGTGCATTTCCTGCACTTTCCAATTGCGAACGTGTTTTTATTTACTGTAATAAATAATGCTGGATGTATGGCGCTGTAGACCGCTGTGCAGCGATGGAATTTATTGACAGATTCTTGTTGGACAAAGTATGCAGGTCACGGAAAATATATGTGAATTTTATTAACAGAGGACATTTTTATTCCTGTGATGAATATTTTATCTGTGATATTTTTATTGAACACAACAGTATTACTAACATCTGTTAGCAGAATCAAAAAAAAAAAACATCAATAGGAACATATTCCCGGACAAAAGTATTGTAATGTGCTATTTTAAGACATGATCTACACGTGTGCCTTTCACTCAAAACCCTTCACCCGTTTGAGCCTTGAAAAGTAACAAACGTATAAATGTACACACTCACTTTTATAATTTAATGACCCACACAATTCATTTTTACATTTAACTTTTTTAGGTACTAGGGTTTATTGTTAATAAAAAAAAAACTCACAAACTTAGTATTATCAAACATCTAAACAATTGGTCATACGGTATCACATATGACAATCTCTTACCGCCATTGCGACAAATGTGTTAGGTCGAACTACAAAGTTCTTTAACCCTATTTACCCATAAAGGTATCCTATAATTTAATGCTGTCTCACTAACCGTCACTTAATCAAATAATACTGAATTTACCTATTTATTTCTAATGCTATTTTACTTGGTGTCCGTTTTGCAGACGCCAACTAATATCCGGTCATTACCGGAACCATATTAATGAATGTTATCCTTGCAAGTTAAGAAAGAGTTCGCAAATCAAAATGTTTCTATGTAGTTAGACATTTTGTTTAGTAGATTTTGTATACTTAATTAAAATTTCATTATTTGTGTACAGTTGCAGTATTTGAAGCTAGCTAAATGTAGAATTTAAATACTATATTTATAATGATAAACAGCATCTTATCTCCGAGGCACTCAATCTACTTTTCATTGTTCAGTTCCTTTTTTTAGCGTCATCATCATCAAAATTTTAGCCGAAAGACGTCCACTGTTGGACATAGGGTTCCCCCAAGCGTGGCGACGACCACAACGACTGGTCCTATATGCCTCGCATCCATCGGATTTCCGCGACCCTCACCAGGTCATCTAGTCAGTTTTTATTGTGCTATCATCAAATAATTCCTCCCACTCTAAGTGGATTGAGAGACTCAGACTTTTACGAACCAAAACCTATCCGTGTTCTTTCAGTTGCCCTTTGCGTTCTATGGTTACGGCGAGGTCTCTATGGATGAATCCTGCAAGATTGTTCTGGTCCTATGACTAAATTTATCATTAGTTGAGAGCCTGTATTTAGGGCACTAACTTTATAAAACTTCATAAATTTCTGAATATATTTTTTTACTTTCAAAAGGTTAGATATTTTATAAAATAAGATCTAAATCTCTATCATTATTTCGCTACTACGGGTAGTAGCGAAATAATGAATTTCAAACGAGCTTCTTAATTTAGTGCCCGGACCAGAAATTCATTACCAAAAGCTTGTAATAATATTAAAAAATCTTTATGATAATCTAATAAAAGTACTATAACAACCAATATAAATTTCTGTTTTTATCAAGTTTAATAGCGTTACTTTGCAAATTTTTTGGCAAAAGTCACGTTTTGCCCATTCCGGGTAACTTTGCCCATTTCATTAAGGTGGGTACTGCGATGGGGGTAGTAACCCGAACTGTACAATGGAGTCACAATTTCTTGTAAGTAACATCATCAGTGACATTAATAAATAATTTAGTTTTCTTTTATGTATGTTTTGTAAGTGGGTTAATTTAGTTGTACTGATCTCTGTGAGTTTTAAACCATTGCTAAAAATGTTACTAAAATCATGAGTGAATTAATTATTTGGACGACATCATGTTCTTACATGCAAAAATAAAGCGACCAATGGTGACCGAATAGTTATGTGGCTACAATAGTTGTGCGCTTTGTTCATATGTGTGTATATCGGTGTTCATAAAGTTGCTCGAGGGGATAAAAACACAATTCAATTTAGGTTTTGTAAAAAAAAGTGATTTAGTAACGAGACAGTTGTTATTTTATTTAGCAGCATTAATCATTGCTTATAAATTTTACTATGAGACTGACAGAAAATGAATGTAATGTTAGACCTTTATTCAAATTTATTTATTAAAACTTTATATGCAACACAAAGGTACAAAGACCTCAGACAAGGCGTCATTATCGTCAATGCCATTAAAGCTCGAGCAGACTGCGGAGTTGAGTAGGATAACCATTTTTATATAGATTATGATTGTAAAGTATTAATTTCAATTTTATATTCGTCTGTAAAATCATGTACCTACAGCATTTTATGTCACTTTTTTTACCTACTCACACCAGTTCTAATAGAGTATTCATAATTTTATAGAAAACAAATGACTATCTACGTACTTATCTTGCTTTTAAATCCATAAAAGCAATCAATATACAATTCCAAAGGAACACAATGTTTAGCCATATCGTGTACGAGGAACGATTAGCCATGTTCTAATTGATTCGATGCATATCTAGCGGCCGGTCGGTGTAAATCAACTTGATACTTGTCCGCCTCGCGAGGAAATGAACGCCGATTGTATATCTTGATAGTTAAAACAACAAGGGTTTGTTTGAAACTGTGAATTTGAAGGATGGTGGCGGTGATTGGTTTTGCGTTATCTGTATATATAAAAGGCAATGTTCCTGACTCATCAACGCCCAGTACAAACCCTTAGACCTTGAACATGGAAATTTTGCACAGTGGTTCCTTCTATGGAAGGATCTTCCAAAATTCACCCCATAAGGGGATGAAACGTGGGTCCAAAGTTTGTATAGAGAAACTAACTTTCACATTGACGAAGTCGCTGACAGAAGCATATTTTTATCACTTTGGTCTAAAATTAGTTACATAACTTATTGTAAGTGAATAAGTTATATAACTTATTTTCGACCAAAGTGGTAGCTAAGCGATTTTACCTTTCCACTGTCGATTTAAATTCAATATTCGAGATACTTGAAAGTTTTTTTAGCAAAGAAATTCAAAATCTGTTATTGCTATTACATTTATAGGATAGGCTATTACATCTGTTTGATGTTTTATCGCAACTCTGACCTTTTGTGCTAGATTATAAATAAACCTTTACCAACACTATTATACTACAAAAATTAAAAACCAACTGCGTCATATATTTTCTGCAACATAAAAAGTGTCTACCTTTTTATAGCATAGTCGGCCTTTTAATGTTCCCACTGTTGGGACTCAGGCCTCCTCTCTAGGAGAGGGAATGGGCCGTAATCTACCACGCGGGCCCAGTGCGGGTTGCTTTTTATGATGGTGTGAATAACTTCTTCCACTCAGGGTGGAGCAAGGGGTTTTTCCGCAAAATCACGTGTAGGAACCACCCGTATTTCCATGTCCGGTGACGAAATCGTCATGCGGAAGGTGAGGACGCCATGACGTCTCTCCAGTCACTCCATAAAGATGGGACTTACTGCCATGATTATGGCGTGTCCAGAGCGAGGGGTAGTGTGCCAACTTTTACTGGCTAATACCCATCCGTGTTACTTTATTTGCGCTTTGTGTTCCGGGGCCGCATTGACTCTTTCAAACAATCCCTAAATGTTAGATTTCATAAAGAATTCAACTATAACAATGTGGAAGTTTGCGAGGATACAATGTTAATTTAACATCACATACTTGAGAGCCAACAAATTAGACCCCTGCCAAGGTGAGAGACGGACGCGGGTGATAAGGCGTTCACGAAGTATTAAATATATGAAATCGCTGTTTGCTTGACAAGAGGACTATGTATGAACAATCGACCGTCTACTGTTTCTCAATGAGATAAGGTCAAATTCCATCAAAACTAGGGTGCGATGTGAGGAAGAAATGTGACTACACATCTCATTTTCGCAAAACTTCAATGGATGTGAAGAGGAAACACGAAAATGCCAGAATTTATAGTGTTAATAAGAGTACATTTTAATGTATTACTTCTGTTTTTCTTTTTTACTCATAATTAAAGCTCTTCTTCACTACAAGGATTCAAAGTAGGCTTTTTATGGCAAGCTTATAGCAAAATTAGAAGTAACCAATATTTATAAAAGTATTTATAGTTAATATTTAAATCCTCACACACAAATGTTTTTTTCTCAAAAACCAATATTTTGAGGTCCCTTTAATTCCTAAAATGCGATGTCCACTTTGACGGAATCTTAGCCGAAACACGTCAACATTATACCTTATTTAATAACTCACAATGTGTATTGTAGCCACGTAATCGCGCCCGCCCCGATGTGCGGTGACTAGAGCGGGTACGGTAGCGGCCGTACCCGCTCTAGTCACCGCATATCACTCAAGACAAGGCCTTACACCTGTAAGAACTTTCACAAGTTATACATGATGTTTGAAGACTAGTTTAAACTTAAATAGACATTCTAAGAATCAGTTGTGTTAGTAAATATTTACGATGTTGAGTTTTACGAGAAAGCCGTGTTTTAAAACAGAATGGAAATGAAATAAACAAAGCTATTTCAACCACAAAAGTTATTTCATCAAATTTACTTGTTCTGGCAGATAATATAAACATTAAACAAACAAACCAAGGCAGGCTTAAGAGGGTCCTTTTTCACTCGCCTATCGTTAATATCGAGCATGTTTTAAAAGCTCGTTACTTCATCTAACGCAATCCAAAGCGATGTTTGACGAAAAGGCAACGCGAAAAAAGAAAGATAACGCCTGAAAACTCTGTTAGCATTCGGTAATTCCGTGATTTACTCGAATATTTTACAAAACTTGTTCCAGGAAATACATGTATTTTTAAAACACTTAAAAGTTTTTGAAAAAAACTGTTGTCATTCAGAATCTTGATTAAATTTGCAAGGGTTCTATTGTTATACACATATTATAAAATAAATAACGTCAAAATAATAAAAAAAACAATTATCACTTTGACAAAACATTGACATACTCTGACAATCAGGCAATTGTCAAAAGCCAAACAGGCAATTGTCAAATGTTTGAGATTGATAATATGACATTTCAGCCCCCTTACAGTCCCATACATTTGGATCTTTTTGACCTAGGGGTCTTTAAGTCAAGAGTAAAAAGGTTTCTTCTAGGCTAGCATTTTCCACCGTCGACCATATCTTCACGAGATATTGGTCCAACACAAGCCTATCAATAATTAACAAAAAAAAAAACAACCATTGCCGCTGAAGAATGTCACTGTATTCTCGATTATCATTCGAAAATCAAAATGGCTCATTGTCACTAGTGAACAAGTCCATCTTCAAAGATGATGGCTTCAATTTATTTGCACCACAATCTGCCGATACTGAAAATGTGTGCTAATATGTACAGGGCTTTTAACCTATCAATAGTGACGCTAACCGCTTTCCATAAGTGAGACGTCCAATATTCTGCACGAAACGACTATAATGGATCCTTTATATGTACGATATTAAAACAGGAATATTGATGGGGCGTCGTTGTTGTAAATATTATTATAACTGCCTATAGCTTTTAATATTGAACCTCGGTCGCCGTGTTAAAGTTTAATTACTGTCGAACAAACAACTTAACGGCTATTGATGGCGCTACCGATCATTTTAAGAGTGAAGTGTGAACACTGATTTCAGCGCTTGTAGGGCTTTTTTTTAAATGACAACATGCTGGGATTTTATTTTGAGGCGGGAAATGATGACTTTAAATGACTATAACCCTTTGTGTTCTAGGAACACGGTAACTCTTTTAAACATTTCTGATTAATTGCAATACACAGTGTAACTTTTAATAAATGGGTAATCTTTCAGGGGGTACCATCTTATTATTATGAAAAAAAAACTTTTAGTATCGGTTCAACTCGGATATATATTTATGTCGTAGGTTTATTTTTATTTATAACTTCTGTATATTAATGATTTATTATAAGATTTTAGTGTTTTTTCCGAAAAAGTAAAATAAAAATAAAAATATCAATAAATCTCCTTTTCTGTAGATACATTATTTAATGTAAAAAGGGATATTAACGTCTTTTTTACAAAACAATCTCATTAATATGTTACACAAATTCCAAGGAAATCCTGAATGAAATCCTGCATTATATTAACAATAGGTCTAACTAATTAATAGTTGTAATAAGATTTTAAAATGTTACTGTTTTTAAGGTTACGTACCAAACGGGTAAAAACCGATACCCTATTGCTAAGACTCCGCTGTCCATCTGTCAGTCACCTGGTTGTATCTCATAAACCATGATAGCTAAACTGTTGAAATTTTCACAGATGATGTATTTTTGTTGCTGCTATAATAAAAAATACTAAAAATAGAACAAAATAAATATTTAAGTGGGGTTCCCGTCGAACAACGTGATTTTTTATTCCGTTATTTAGCTACATACGGTATGTAACCCTTTGTACGCGAGTCCGACCCTCACTTGGTCGTTTTTTTTTTAAAAAACATTATCAACACAATTTAACTAAATTCCACCGTCATATTAAAAAATATAATAAATATTGTAGGGATCGTATCTGAAGGCCAATTACGATTATTATCTTGGCATTTACTTTCATGAATATTAATTTTATTTCAGTTCAGTTTTATTTTGTTTGAGTATAAACTGAACATTTGATACAGGCTCCCAAGTTTCTGAATAAATAACTACCCATATTTTTATCTTTAATCTTTCCCTTTGTAACATTTATTTTATTTTTCATATTCAAACGTAAATCAAGCATGAATATAAAAATAATAAAAAACTACTGCTGTAAAATATAAGCAATATTTTCACATGAAATGGGTAAAATAATACGAACCGCCAAGATATTTATTAGTTAAAATATAAAAAAGCAGAGCAATGGCTACTAAAATTTATGGAAACAACTATTTTTATGAAGATTTCAAATACATAAATCTAGGAACGATTCATGATATACACAGTAAACAAAAAATACAAATACTTATACTAGGAATTAGGGGCCCAGCAGGGTCGAAGCCTACTGCGGCCATGGATAGTGTGAATGTGAAACCCAGGTCCCTGGGATGTAGGCAAAGAAGGAACAAGAGTGGGGTTTTAGTCAGTAAAAGCCTGAGACACCCTCTCGCTCCGCCCAAGAGCGAGAGATATCATTGGATGATTTCCTCACATAAAAAAAAAATAAATTTAAAAAATTACTAGGAATTACTCCTGTATCGTAGGTGATTTCAGAAACATGTAAAGTTACATATATAAGTCACCTAGACCCGGAACACCTTTAGGCTATACAAATATTTGTTCCGTGCGGAATTCAAATAATTTTTTTTTCATCAACCATTCAGTAATTTTTGAGTTCACCGCGAGCAGACAGACGGACAGACAGATGTGTTATGAATTTTGTCTTATAATATGTAAGGACTATTATGTTTTTTTTTTTTAAATATATATATTATCGGTCCCGACAGACGTTTTCTTGACCAAAAGCTAGCTTTTCGACAGAAAAAAATTGTTAACAAGATTGTGGCGCTACTTACCACCTTAAATCGTATTTTCAAACCATCCAGGGAGCCACTCAAATATACACACGAAATTTCATTTAAATTGGTCTAACCGTTTAGGAGGAGCCTAACTACGTGACAAACACACGTACAGAAAAATTATATATGTAAAGATTTACTACACGATCTTCCACACCGTTTACCGGCAAAGTTGAATGTTTTTGGCAACATCTTACTAATTCTTTAAAATATGACCATTGTGGGTGGTACAGTATCTGTCAAAATGGCTACATCAATCAATCCCTTTGTGAAAATACAATTTATTTGCCACGAATTTATTGTACTGTGTTATCCTGGATTAGCAGGGCTTATCCACATACGGTTTACATCCTGAAAAAATAAAAATAAATGCTTTTCCACGGTATTTATATTACAAGCAATCTACGTATCCTATGAAAATACAACCTAATTTGTAACATCAAATTCTCGCGACCCAGTAATTGAGGCTGTTTGAGAATTTCCGAGAAATTCTGATTGCTTTGTTAAAACATATACGAGAAGTGTTTATCTAACAAGGCCACAGTAATCCTACAGAGTGTAAAATACTTACTCTTGCCAGTGGTTTTGTCCACGTGAAAAATTATAGAAAATATAAATATAGCCTATGTTATTCAGTGATAAAGTAGCTTTCAACTGGTGAATAAATTTTTATAGTTTTATAGTAGGTTTAATAGTTTTTAAGTTTATTAATTACAAACAAAAATACAAAATTTCCCTTCTCTTCTAGTGGCTTCGCTCATGTGATAGTAGGTATAAAATACTAGCTTTCCCACGGCTTCGCCTGCGTAATAAAGCAGTTTTCTATCGGTGAAAAAATTTTACCAATTGGATCAGCACTTCTAGAGATTACCTACAAACAAAAAAAAAACAAATTTTACCTCTTTATAGTATTAATGTAGATGTACCCTAATGTTACTTAGAGGTAAAGTTACATTCTGCGGGTTAAAAAAAAAATTAAATCGGTCTTGTTATTTTTGAGTTTAATCATCATAAATAAAAATACAAATCTTTCCTCTTTAAGATATTAAGTATAAATTAGTATAGATATACAGTTTTAACTTAATTCATATTTTACTTCCTGAAAATTAATTTCTAACCTATTCCCGTCCGTATATTTGATAGCTCTCGGCTAATCTAGTTAATACTGTAGAATGATTAATTAAAGTTCGTTTGGTTTTATGATCCTAGATCATTGTAAAGATCAAAGTTCAGTGAAGCATATCTTAATTAATTATAATAATTTATTTTCTCTACACAAGTTAAACTCGTTAAAAAATAAAAGGCCCGTTTTCACATTTGAGAAAAGCGAAACTGAAAAAGAAATAAAGTAATAATTAGGGGTCCTGTGTAGAAGTAGCTATTTTAGTAGTAGCTACATTACACCGGACCAGCCCTTAGGTGGTACAAATTTAATGTCAAAACGGGTTTTTTATTTTTTGACAACTTTACCTAATGCTTAATTCTTCAATTTTTTTTTTTCATTTTATCACGTGCCTAAGTTTTTCCGTATTATTTTTATACCAAACCGTCGATTTTTCTCTGCAATTTTTTTATTTTAAAATTCTCATTGTTTTATTATTAAGAAAAATTAGGCAAATGCGAGTCGGATTCGCACACTAAGGATTCTGTACAAACTTACTTATGTAAATAGTTCAATTCCCGAATCGAGTCTCGAAGATTTTTTCCGAATAGAAAAAAGGTAATTTTATTTTGTGTCGTAACTACAAATTTTTAGTTTTCACATATATTCCTATACTTGTGCTATATATGCAAGTTCTTATACTTTGCCTCATGCCAAATTTCAGAATTCTAGGTCAATGGGAAGTACCCTATCAATTTTGATTCCCTTGAGAGTGTCGAAATATACGTTTTTTGCGACATAAACGGCCGTATCGTTTTGTTTCGTTCACTTAGAAGTTTGGTTTTTCACAGCTTCAAGAGACCGCAAACCTGAGTTTATGATTTTAATTTCAACTCGATACCCCACGTTCCCGAGATAAAGGGTCTTGACAGATGGACAGACAACAAAGTGATCCAAAAAGGTTTCCGTTCTTTTCTTTTAAGGTACAGAACCCCAAAAAAAAAACGATTTTTAAACCTATTGGATATATTTTTTTCAATCAAAAACTAAAACGTATGATGTAGCAATGAAGTTCTGTTTATTTTTGTTTTATCTACGTATAAAATTATTTACCTTATTGTGAGGAATGAAAAAAATAGTCTTATAAAGCCATTTCTGTGAAATATATATTATTTTTTATGTCAACAATACTCTGTACATGTTTGTAACATCTGCTCTTTGAACATTGAAGAGGAGTACATTTTATGTTTTATTTTTGTGAAATAAGAATAATGAATAACAATTTTTGTATCAAGGGTTGATACATTTTTTGAAATTATAATAGATATATTTTTATATATTATGAAAATAATTTTGCTTGACACATACATAATTTTCAAACATTGCTCGACAGATAAAGCTGGTAAATGTTGCTATTTGTGACATCATTTTGCATTTCTAACTATTAAATTATACCTAATCGGAAAAACCACTTGTGTTTTTATAAAACTTACACAAAAACGTTAGTTAAATACACCAATACCTACCTTAAAATATAGCAACAGCTAGCTAGCTAGCTTCTGCCAGCAGCTTCGCCCGCGTGATAGAAGGTTTTCATCATACAAAACTTTGGAACCCTGTTTCATCCCCTTAGGGTGTGAATTTTGAAAAATTCTCTCTTAGTGCTCGCTTACGTCATAAAAGGAAGCCTTGTGCAAAATTTTACGCTCCTAGGCCCAGTAGTTTCGGCTATGCGTTGATATGTCAGTCAGTCAGTTTCTCCTTTTATATATATATATATAGATGAATGGTTCTGTAGTGACATCTATGTTACCACATAAGAACTGTACTACAAAATCCTGCATCGCATTATTAGAGTTCTACGCGCGATTAGAACGTATACAACAACCGGGCAGTTGCTCAGGCAACTGGGCAACAGCCGCAATTCGGAGGATCCTTCCTTGTTCTTCTTAACGGAGGTGAAAACTTCGGGACCCTGAAGAGGCGAGACTTTATACTGTGTTCTGCATACTCTAAATTAGTGATACTCGACTTCAGCGCAGCCTTCGCGCAGCTACTACATCGTGACGTCATCATCACTTCCTCAATCTTTCAACTCAGATACCTACCGAGTTGCGGGATTGTTCGAAAATGGGCCCTAAAACGCAAAGGGAAACTATAAAAAAAACATGGGTGAAATTTTGTCAGTAGAGATATGAGAGAGACTCCTTGTTCAAAAACTATCGCTCAACTCAGTGCTGGAAAAAACATTTGAGGATTTTCTACCCCAAAAAGAACTTACGTTCTAATCAATACCAAGAAACATTCCCATTTAAGTACGTATGTAAAAGCAAAACAGAAACGAATAAGCGGGTTATCCAATGACGAGTGTCGGAACGCTTTTTCTTTTATCTACCACTCGAGTGGGAAATTGCTATTTGTGTCAGAGCTGTCAGTGATAACAGATCTGTAGAAATTGGGGACATCGACATCGTAGAGGCACATGTACCATGCATGTAAGTATAGGTAATATGGGTATAGAAACAGGTTTCTGGTCCTAAGCGTACCCTATAATAAACCGCTTGGAGGTTTTGTGAATAGAATATAGATAGATAGAGTATACTCTGTGGCTACGTTACTAGCACTACACAACCAATTAACAAAACGAAAAAAAAATCCCGGACACTTCACTCAAAATTGGGCTTTCGAAACACGAACAAAAAACTCGACCTGTCTATCGTAGCCAAACTTATTCCTCATACTCAAATAGAGGTGGGATTCCCTCGAGGTTAGTATCGTGAATTTGGAACAAGCATGGAACTCTTTAAAGGAGGTTATATGTATGTCTGAAGGTTTTTATTCGTGTTGTTTAAACTGCGGAACAAAAACAAAGAAGACATTGCATATGTTAGTAATGCTAAACGTCAAAAAACCTGAGGAATTTTATTCCTTGACATATTAACATAAACATAATCAGCCTTTTAATCTTCCCACAGCTGGGACTCAGGCCTCCTCTCTAGGAGAGGGAATGGGCTGTAATCCACCACGTCGGCCCAGTGCGAGTTGGTGAATGTCACATGTCTTTGAATTTTTGTTTCTAGGACATGGCAGTTTCCTCACGATGTTTACCTTCACGGATTTGAGAGCAGTGGTGATGAAATAGATAACACAAAGTAATGTGCCTGGCTGGGTTTGAACCCGCGACCTACAACTTGTAAGTCGGGGCCGTTACCATTCGGCCACCACTTCTCTCGACATATTGTTAGGTATCAATCATCAGCCTACCCATTTTCTAACTTTGTTGGGATTTGGATTCAGCTTTCAGTCAAACTGCATGCCGCATATCAATATTTGACATGAAGCGACCGCCTATATAACCTCCACAACTCAGTAACTGGGTAACACAATGGCAAGACTGGTATCAGATCCTTGGCTACTGACTAACTGTAACGACTGTCAAAGATCTACAAACGACAGCCGGGACCAACATCTAGATATGTTACATTTCGGGGAGTGTGCGTTGGAATTGCACGATTTAATTCAACTAAGTCCTTTCTATCATCGGACCACTAGACGTACGGCGTTGCACCATCGGTACATGGTGGACATCCTACCCATATGTACAAAGTGTTTTGGGAACACATTAATTATGCGTACAGCTAAGGAATGGAATTCCCTGCCAGAGTCTGTGTGAGCTACAACCTAGCGGTTTTGAAGTCAAGAGTGAATAGGTTACTTCTAGGTAAGCTTGTTCCATCGTCAGCCACATCATCGCTTAACATCAGGTGAGATAGTGCTCAAACGCGAGCTTATCAATAATAATAAAAAAAAAAATTAAAATAGTCACCCATCTACAGACTGACCCCGGCAAGAATCACTTAACCTTAGAGATCGACGAAATACGACTTCTATTACTTAGGCTCTAAGGGCTATGCTCGGAGTTTCCTTGCGTGATCGAATCAGGAATGAGGATATCCGCAGGAGAATCAAGGTTACCGACATAGCACGAAGAATCGCCAAACTAAAGTGGTAATGGGCAGGGCACATTGCTCGCAGAACAGATGGCCGTTGGGGCCGAAAGGTTCTGGAATGGCAGCCACGTACCGGAAGACGTAGCTTTGGAAGGCCTCCTACAAGGTGGACCGATGACTTGGTAACGGTTGCGGGAATCTGATGGATGCGAGACGCAAAGGACCGTTCATTGTGGCGACACTTGGGGGAGGCCTATGTCCAGCAGTGGACGTCTTTCGGCTGAAATGATGATGATGATGATGATTACTTACGCATGAGCTCCTTTCCTCTTCAACATAGTGTTATCCTCAATCATCATCACCATTTCAGTAGAAAGACGTCCACTGTTGGACATAAGCCTTTCCCAAGTGTAGCCACAACGACCAGTCCAAAGCGTCTCGTATCCATTGGAATTCCGCGACATTCACAAGATCATTGATCCACCTTGTGGGAGGTCTACCAACGCTGCGTCTTTCAATATGCAGTTGCCACTCCAGAACCTTTCAGCCCCATCGACCTTCTGTTCTGCGAGCCATGTGGGGGCCTAATGTCACTTAAGCATTACATTATGTGCGGTCGAATCTGTCACAAACCGCAATGATTTTCAGACAAAGTGTTGGCATAAGATGGGATGACAGCAAAATACTGTTTTATTGGCAATCGTCCAAGCAAACCTTTTAGCTGGATTAGACTGAACGATTCGGTGTCATTTTACTGAAACGTATCTCATAATGTAGGATAACTGAAATGTGCCGATAAATGCTAATGATGTTAGAATGGCTGATTAGAGTACCATTGGATGCTATCGATGAAATTACCTAGATTACTTTTATTTTTAATAGGCCTAATCAGAAGGCCTCCCAAAAAAAGTCACCCGAAGAGCTATGCTCGGAGTATCCCTACGTGATCACATCAGGAATGATGATATCCACAGGAGAACCAAGGTTACCGATCTGCCTAGCTAGGGCCATAGGAAACGCAAAAGGCAACTGAAGGAACATAGCTGTGGTTTTAGTAAGTAAAAGTCTAACACGTCCTCCTGTTCCACCCTAGAGTTGGGGAAGTCATTAAATGATTTTCTGAAGTCATGAAAAGAAGAAACTTACTGACTGACATATCAATGCATAGCCGAAACTACTTCCCCCTTTTTACTCCCTTAAATGTGGTGGTAATAAGAAGGAAGTTCGTTTGTATGCAAAATCACATTCTGTGTACCAATATACTTGAAAGTTAGCACAAATAGTAAGAAGTAAATAATATAGGTTGTCTTTATTTATTTTCTGAACTACTCCCAGTAGAGCAATTAACAGCATTTTAAATATTGTGTAGGGAATACTTGGCACAAATTTCAAAATAAATTATAAAGACTATCGTTATTCGTTTTTCCAAACTACCCTCAAAATACGGTGTAAAAATAAGCATAATCAGCCTTTTTTAATGTGCCCACTGCTGGGACTCAGGCCTCTTCTCTAGGAGAGGGAATGGGCCGTAATCCACCACGCGGGCCCAGTGCGGGTTGGTGAATGTCACATGACGTCTTCGAATTTTTTGATTCTAGGACATGCCGATTTTGAGAGCAGTGGTGATGAAATAAATTACACAAAATAATGCCTGACTGGGTTTGAACCCGAGACCTACAACTCGTAAGTCAGGGCCGTAAAACTAAGGAGTGTTAAAGTTTCATAAAAGCATCCTCGAGGACTAAGTGGCGGGCAGAGTACAAGTATCTAATATATAAAATCTCGTGTCATAGTATCTTGTTATCGAAATCGGTCGAAACAATGAGAATGAGAATAGGTCGTAAGCAATTTTTTACCCTCCTACCCGAACAACATATGTTTTTCTTTGATAAAATTTATATAGCAGAACAACGTTTGCCGAGTCAGCTAGTGTTAATACAATTATGTGACAATGTTTAAACTAACGTTTAACAAAAGTTGATGATGTAAAGTTAAATTGCATAACGATGAGACTTTCCAGAGCGCGACCTCTTTATTATTTGTGTGGAACAACGGTAAACCCTCACTAATGCCGACGCATACCGCTGTTTAACGTTTTCCTTTCCTGACCTCTGAAGGTCGTATACCTCACTCAGAGATTTTAACATTTCAGTCCTTTTCATCAAGTAATGCCCTGCCACCTTCAAATGGCCTCCCTAAATTGTATGTGGTCTCTATCCTTCCCCAATGACTATGGCTGTTAGTCCCTATAATTAAAATCTTACTTCAGTTCATGCACACAGCTCATGCTTAGCGACATAACCTGAAAAATTGCCAAACTTAAGTGGCAGGGGGCAGAGCACATTGTTTACAGAACCGATGGTCGATGGGGTGGAAAGTTCTGGAGTGGCGACCACGTAGGCCTCCACACGATGACCTTGTGAGGGTCACAATCCGAGACGCACAGGACCGGTCGTTTTGGCAACATTTGGGATATGCCTATGTCCAGCAGTGGCCATCTTTCGGCTGAAATGATGACGATAATGATGCATCAGCTTATTATTTCAGCAGATACATAGACATAGGCCTTTTCAATTGCCATTTATCTCTATCTTTGGCTACTCTCATACAGCTACTACCAGTTATGCTGCAAAAATGATCTCTTCGTTTGATAATCTAATAGTACACATAAACCATATACCTATGTAGAAATGATATACCTAAAAAAATAATATTATTTTCACCCAACTCTCACGATCCTTATTACGAGAGCCCGGGCAAACAGTATCGTCAGTGCTTATCAAATATTTATGTTTCAGAGATTTTTTGTAAGCTACCTCATACGTCATGTCAGTTCGCACATATGTCCCAGTATGTTAAGACAGGTTTACATGGAGGCAGTGCGCTGGCACTAGTACTATAGGTCTACTTAATTTACTTGTTATTTACACGAGGCCAGTAATTCCTGCCTTTTTTGTGGTCCGTGGAGGATGTATAGTAAAAAAAAAAGTTTAATAAATATATCGACTATAAATAAATCGCCCTTTGAAAAGTATGAAAAAAAAATCTTGGACATAGTAATATTAAGAAGACATCTGTAGTTTATGGCCACTTGGCTAGAAAAATTGCTATAAAAATGACTGTTTAGTTTACTAACTACTGCCAGTGGCTTCGTCTGTGTGATAGTAGAAAATTATCTCTAGGGAACATACTCCCGGGTTTAAAAGTATTATACATAGATATTTTATGTGTTATTCCAGGACATGGTCTACCCTTATGCCAAATTTCATCCAAATCTGTTCAGCCGTTCGAGCGTGGAAAAAGTACCAAACATATTATTATACACACGCACACTCGAAAACTTTCGCCTTTATAATATTATAAGTGTGATAGTGTGATAAGTAACCTACAGATGGCATACGATCACACCTAAAATGTAAACGTTACTAATGATGGCCAGGCAAGGTACTGACTCTGGCACTGGCCAGTGTAAATGGCGGACATAGCGCTGGCATCATGTAAACCAGCCATAATATTGCCACTGGAATATTATATATACAGGGATAATCTCGTTAACAAGTTGACTCATCCATTTTGTCCACCCCTGTACATGACCACGTCATTTAATTTTTTTGCTAAAGCTGCAAATATTTTAACGATGGTATTTTTGCTCTTACAGAGATATAATACCTACAAAATAGATTTTTGAAGTAATATGGCAAACGAGTGATTGTATGTACCGTAAAACGGGGTGAATAGAAACGCAGGGGTTAATAGAAACAAAACTTTGGTTTTGTTTTTCACTTTGATACCTTATCGACTTCTAACAAAGCATCAAGTTTTTAGAATAACAATTCATTAATAAATTATAATATAATATAATATAATATAATATAATATAATATAATATAATATAATATAATATAATATAATATAATATAATATAATATAATATAATATAATATAATATAATATAATATAATATAATATAATATAATATAATATAATATTCCACAATTAACACACAACGCCGCTTAGTCCCAAGCTAAGCAGAGCTTGTGTTATGGGTACAGGAAAACTGATAATCATACTTATATATTTTTAAATACATACATATTATAGATAAATTACACCCAGACACAGAACCAATGATCGTGTTCATCACACAACCATTTGTCCTGGATGGGAATCGAACCAGCATAGCAGTCAGGGCCACTAACCACTAGACCAACAGGTCTGAATTGAATTAATACATTTAAATGCTGAAAAAATATTCAAATGTCGTGAAAATACCCTTTGGAGTTTTGTTTCTATCCACCCCATTTGACTGTACCTGTGAACATACTCGTAACATAACATATACAGCCTTATATTGGTCCCTGGGACTTAGGCCTCCTTTCTAGGAGGGTGAACAGGCCCTAATCCACTACACGGGCCCAGTGCGGATTGGTGGATATCACATGTCTTCGAATTTTTGGTTCTAGGACATGGCGGTTTCCTCACGATGTTTTCCTTCACCGATTTGAGAGCAGTGGTGACGAAATAAATTACACAAAATAATGTGCCTGGCTGGGTTGGTCCTTCGACCTACAACTCGTAAGTCGGGACCGTTACCATTATGCCACCACTTTTTCTACCTGTAAAATACTTATTTAATTAAAATAATTCCAGTTCCTATCAAATAGTTTTCAGTAGTATTCAAAAAGTATTACAAGTTTACCGAGAATACTGTAAAGAATATTTTCCGCTCCGTTATACGAGCTGATTGAAAAGATCTTCAACTAATTAGAATCCATTTACAAACCTCTTTGACTCCCCCGCTCCGTATTACGGCCCTAAAAAAGTATTGGTCTTTAGTAAAAGTTTTTTCCATTTTCTAATAAATGGTAATATTCCGTGGAATAAAATATTGAGAGTTTGGAACAGAATTAAAACAAACAGTGAGATTAAATGTGATTCTGAAAGTTCAGCCACTTATTTGAAATGTTTGGGGTTTTCTATTTACATATATAAAACGAGAAACTGACTATCAATTCACAGCCGAAACTACTGGGCCCAGGAACGTGAAATTTTTCACTAGGCATCCTTTTATGAAGTAGGTGAACACCAAGAAGGGGTTCTTGGAAATTCAACCTATAAGGGGAATTTCGTTTGTATGCAAAACCTCATTCCTTGTGCAAATATACTTGGTAGTTAGACAAATAATATCCTAATTAAATAAAAAAGGATCTTTTTTATTTTTCAGAACTACCTACTAAATATGGTATAAGTTTTTATGAAAACACTCGCGAACGAATTCGCGGATATAGTAGGTACTAGTATAATGGTAGAACTACATTGCGCACACGTGGGCCACGTACGCCAATCTGGCCGCGTCGGTCTCCATACATTTTATATGGCAAAACTAGACTAGCAGAGCTACATTAGATCCACGGCACGCGATGCAACGCAACACGCCGCGACGTACAAATCAGGTGTGGTCCACGTGTGCGTTGGGCTAGTGTAGTTCTCGCTTAATATGTCCTTTATCTTACCTACTTTGTGTGGTCCCTTTTTAATCTTATTTTCAATGAGGAAAGAACCGGCGTAAAGTTTGTCGTATAAAATGTGGATTTAAGCGTCGTTTTTGAAGATTACAAACGTGAATGTCATTGCTCTCATTGGCACTCTGTATTGTTTTTACGGTCGCGTAAAGACGTGAGAACGAAGTCGTAATGATACGGCGAATGGATTATATAGCACGTTTATTACAATGTCATGCTCAATGCAAACAAAATAAATGGTTGTTACTGTTTCTGTTTTTGTGTTCCGATGTCAAATGTGAGTCTTTCGTGACATTTTTGGATAATATCCTTGTTTTGAGTTTTGGAGCATTTCAATGTTTAAGGTAGGTACTTGTGTAAAGCATCATTTCGACGAGTGCAAAGTAAAGAAAGTTATCTGCAATTTTGCGATTATCTGATAATTGCAATAACTTACAAAAAAATATATTCTAAGACATGACAGCTCTCCTTTAAAATGTCAAAAATTTAAAAATAATACCTAGTTCTTTTTTAAATAACATTTTTGAAAAAAAAAAAAAATAACTGCTCATTATTGACTTATTATTGCAAATTTATCAAAAAATCGCAAAATTGCAGATAACTTTTTTTTTACTTAGAACCCGTCCATTTTTATTTTTTGGTGCATCCACACGGTGTGACGAGAATAGATAAAGTGAGAAATAAGTATATTAGAGGAAGTTTGAAAGAAGCGCCAGTGACTGAAAAGTTGAAAGACAATCGTTTGTCTTGGTAGAGTCATGTGAAGAGGAGGGATGAATCGCATAAAAAAACCTATAAATATCTCTAACTAAACTGATAAAGCTCAACGCTATTTAGTACATAGTTAGTGTAAAATCAGATTATCTTGCGAGGAAGTCGGAGCGCCACTCATTAGGTAATGGCGTCGATCAATCTCCATCAATTAATCACCCTGCCTTTATGCTGTACTATGTTAACCTCTTCTATATAATATACTTGTTTGTAGTACGAATATCAGTTGTGGTATCATTCACGAAATTAACGAGTCTTTTCAGCAAGAAAATCATAAGCGACACGATTTTTTTGCTGGAATTATGGAAAGGGAACCTCCGAAACGGCTTGACTTTTTGTGTATATGGTAGGTTTGTGAATAGACCTTAGGCTAGTTTTTATATCGCTAGGTGATAAGGATGGCGATTGCAAAATGACGTTTATTGGGTTAGCTATAATTAACATAAATACTTTTTACAAAAAAGCTACAATCGCTTACAATGCTTCCTAAAAGGGGTTGATATTTACAGCTCTAAAATCTCTAGGAAAATATTTTTGTCCACATTTTTTTCCATACGATTTTTAATAATACATTGAGGCAATAAATATGTATTATACAGTGCTTTAGTATTAATAATTCATAAACGCGAAAACGAGTCGGTAGTAGCCGCAGTATTACATCGAAAAAAATTTGTAACAACTGGTCTGCGAAAACGTATACATTTACTAGAAATAAAGCTTAAGAAACGCTGCTATAAAAATACATAATTTTATATATATAAATATATATATAATTCATATATATTATATATTTTGTGTTTAATTCCAAAGATAATATTGTACATTTTTATATGTAGTTATTCCCCTTTTTTCTCCTATAACTCTTTGTACATTGTGCAAACTTTTATGCTCAAATCGTGTCTGTATAAAGTTCCTATAGTGGGTAATAATCTTGACAGATTCCCATATTTACGATGCTCATGGGAAGCTATTGGGCGGTGACCTATTCGGGACTGAGAACTATAAAACCATGTGTTTTTTTATATTTAAAAAAGATGATAAAAAAAGTACAATTATCTTAAGTTATGACCAAGATATGACAATCCATTTCATGTAGAGACACTTTTAGTGGTTTGGCAAGAGTACGTTTTGATTTATACTATGGAGACGACTCAAAATATATTAAAACAATACAATACTCATAATTATGATCACTTTTCCTATAGGATCAAAGTTTACATCATGAAAGAAATAAATCCACTGTCTCATAAATTCATGTTTACATACTGACTGGCCTGCTGGTCTAGTGGTTAGCGGCCCTGATTGCTATGCCGGAGGTCGTGGATTCGATTCCCACCCAGGAAAAATGTGTGATGAGGACAATCATTTATTCAGTGTCTGGGTGAAATTTATCTATAAATTTATGTATTTAGAAACATTTAAGTATGTATACTTATCAGTTGTCTAGTAACACAAGCTCTGCTTAGCTTAGGACTAGACGGCGTTGTGTCATAGTTATGTGAATATTATAAAAAATGTTTGCATAACTTGACAAAATGTAAAGAGCGGTTTTACACGTTTTACACGTTGGTCCCTTAGAAAAAGTTGTTGTATGGTCAGTGTGTTCGTTGTATTTTCATCTTGATATTGTATTTCTTGGTTACCTGACTCCTTTAAAGGCTTTTTATTTCTCGAGCGAAAGAGAGAGAGTTTCAGGCTTTTACTGACTATAACCCAGACGCATTCCTTCAGTTGCCCACCAAAGTGCGACCAAAGGGTTGTACACCAACGTCCCAACAGAGGTGACCTTGCTAGTTTCAATCCGTGTAGACAGCAGTTGTAATCCATGACCTTCAACGCCCTTGGTTGGCAAGCGCGTTTTCCCAAACGCAGTGACTGATTTGCGAACGTGTTGGCGCGTGGTTTACATCTATGTAGCCGCAACACAAACCAAAATAACCAAGTGTCCTTGGTTGGAACGCTAGTTTGCAACCGTTCGGTTACCCCTTAAGGAATGTCAAAGTACCTACTTTTTCTTTTATGTTGTCAAACCTGATTTAACGAGTTTTTGGCGAATCTTTTCGAGTGAAGTTCAGTGACTGTTTTAATTATTCGCAAATTGATTCCTAGTGGATATTGTGATGTAAAATTGATGTAGTTTTGTATACCAACTATCAGCGCAACTGGACGATATGTAGAATCATGGAAACAGACGCGATATCCGTAAAACGGAGCTGAGAATTTTATTGTAGTGTTGACTACCACAGCGAAGCTTGCCAAGAAGGCTTACTCGATATATTTGTTGCCAAATACTACGAAAACATATTAGAATGTTACTTACTTAATTACATCCATATTCTAATAGTAAACAAAGTAACTGTATTCATACGAAAACTTAGCTTAAAGGACTTAGTGTCTAAGCCAAAAAAAATATCTTTATGTATATAATTCTATACGTGTGTTTGTCACCTATCTTCTCCCAAACGGCTTGCTCGATTTAGATGAAACTTTATGTCTATATTTGAGTAGGTCTCTGAATATAATGAATCCGGTAGGTGGCGCTGCTATCGGGTTCTCATTTTTTTTCTGGCAAAATACCAGCTTTAGACGGGACAAAGTCTGTCAAGGTCGCTTATATAAATATAAAGAAGCCTGAATCAAATGTCAAGACTAACAAAAAAATACAGTCCTTTTCAGAATGACACTATCAACAATTAGGTCCTCCCTGTAATTAGGAATAAAGGGGGTTATTCGTTGATAATTAGTTTTAATAGCAGCTCTAAAGCAATAATTATACAGTTGTCATTGTACAGCTTTTATACTCGTTATTCGTTGACATGAAAGCTATTAAAATGTTAATAGGTACGTTGTCATTTTGTTTTGTCGTTTAGGTAAGAGGGAAGATAATTAGGTTTTGTATTTACTTATTTATTTTATGAATAATAAAATCTTGCTGACGTGTTTTTAAATGAGTTATTCTTAAATATTGCTGTACAGATAGAAAAAAGTAATAATAAGCGTCGTTTCATCTATGTTATATAGCATCGGAATTGCACAATTTAATTCCGCGAAGCCTATTCCATTTTCAGACTACTTGATGTATGGCGTTGCGCCACTGGTAGGTACATGGTGGAAATCCCAGCTATACGTTCAAAACGGTTTGTGAACTGATTTATTGTGCGTACAGCTAAGGAGTGGATTTCCATACCGTAGTCTGTGTTACCTGATAGATACAACCTTTACGCTACAGTCTTTGAGTCAAGAGTGAATAGGTTTCTTTTAGGCAAGCGTGCTCTATCATCAACCGCATTATCGCTTACCATCAGGTAATATAGTGGTAAAATGCAAGCCTATAAATAATTTCCGACCACCGCAGGCGCGAGCTTGCGGACGGCGAGCAATTTGTAGCTCACCGTCCGACCGTCCGGTAACCGTCCGGACCGAGCCCATGTCGTCAACGGCGCGTACTGTTCCACGCGCGCCTCGAGGAGATGTCAGCAAACCATAGGAGCCAAGCAGGGTTGAAGCCTACTGGTGCCAAGGGTTGCTTCTGAAACAAAGACTCGGTTCTGGTACGAAAGGCAACGAAGGAACAGGAGTGGGTTTTTAGTCAGTAAAAGTCTGACACTATCTTCCGCTCCGCCCAAGAGCGAGGGATATCATTAGATGATTTTCCCACCGAAAAAAAGCCTATCAATAATAATAAAAAAAAACTATTAATCATAATTAAATGAATGTCTACAAATGTTAACCTTAAATTTACTTGTTCTTAAAAAAAGACATTGTTTAAGTATTTAACTTTCTTATGTACTTCTTCCTACTTCTTCTTCGTCTAGTCATTTGTAAGGCAAACTGTCTCAATAATTGTTCGTTTCAGTTATATTTACTTAAACAGGACGACCTCAGAATGTTAATATTGGCATCGGTGGACGAAGTTCATTTGTAACTTATCCAACGTTGACTGAACAAGATAAATAGACACAGAAGATCGGCTTTATACAACGAGAGAAAACAGGTGCACGCACACACTTATAGACAGAAAGTAAGGAAAAAAGAAAGATGTTATGTCTTACTCAAGTTATTAAAACCAATTAATACATGCGCGAAATAATAATAATACTAAAAAACAACAGATTGAAAATATGAGCGAGGTCAAAAAAAGCTCCTATCTCGAAATAATTATGCTTCGATATTTAAAATAATAAATAATGATATGATATTCTAATAGGACCTGCTGTGGTACCACAGACACACTTACGAAATGTGGAGTAGTAGTGGCTAGAGAGCAATGACTCCTGTTACTCTGTGTGGAGTAAAAGGGAGTGTCAGACTTTGACTGGCTAACTCCCGCCTGAGTTCCATCAGTTGCTCTTTGCGTTCTTGAGCCATGATAACACTTTGAAAAATCCTGCAGTCCTGTAGAGGCCCAGCAGAGCCGAAGCCTACTGGGACCATGGGTTTACTTCCAAAGGGAAACCCATGGTTCCAGTAGGCTCCTGAAACGCAAAAAGCAAAGAAGAAACATAGGTATGGTTTTAGTCAGTAAAACACTGACACGCCTTCTCGCTCCGCCCTAAAGCGAGAAAAGTTATTGCATGATTTCTCATGTTGAAAAAAGGCCGTTCGCCGTGTACCGTAAATGAATCGAGTCCGTGAGTGCGTGCGTTCTTCATCGTTATATAAAACCTACCTTCTGAGCTCAACTATTTAGTGTTGTGCCAGTAGTTTGACCCAGTTCGGTCAAAGGTAAATTAAGTCAGCAGGAAATGAGTTTTTGTATTGTAAATAATTGTTTGTACTTATCTTGAATAACATTGGTTTTTATAATGCTATAGAGTAGACCGGAAATTAAAGTTTTGGAGAGGGAAGCTTTTGTGATAAGGTAATTATTTAGTAAAAAAAACAGGCCATTGGTTTCTAAGTGTCAATTTTTTTGAGTAAACTTCCGCCATTATCTTTTTTTTCTATCACTAGGCTATATATTTTCTTGTACCCAAGTGGGTACAAGTGGGTACTGGTGGTTCTATTCTGTCCTGTCACCCGTCAGACTATCACTAACTCCCCTTTCTTTCATCACAATCTATCCATCTTTTCTTTGGCCTTCCTCTCCCTCTCCATCCATCTCATCCATCATACTTAAAACTGTTTTGCATCAGCATTTCATCCCTCCTTTTCACATGACCATACTAAGACTAACGATTTCTTTTCAACTTTTCAGTTACTGGCTCCACTTTTAAACTTCTCCTAATATACTCATTTCTCACTTAATCCATTCTCGTCACACCATACATCCATCTTAATATTCACATCTCCGCTAAATGCAATCCTTTTTCATTCATCTGTTTCACAGCCCAATACACACACACACACACACACACACATGCTTGGGCAAATTGCTCGCAGAACAGATGGTTGATGACATTTGGGGGAAGCCTATGTCCAACAGAGGACGTCTTTCGGCTGAAATGATGATGATGATGATGAGATCTCAATATTCTGATCCATACAGTATGACTGGTCTTATCACGGTATACATATATATATTTAACTTTTAAATTAAAACATATAAGACCAACTTCACGACTATAAGAGAAATCCTACCGTTCAATGTCCCAATGAGTTAGACATGGTTTAATTGAAATTGCTGCCGAAACAGGTTGATGACCCTAAAACAAGAAGCACTTTACGATTGATACTAATTGAATTTACTTTGTCTTAGACGTTGTGAAGACTTAGACAAAACAAACCAGTTTATATTTACTTTGTATGTTTGTTTGTATTTACTATTTATACTGGCTTTTGCAAGTGGTTTTACCCGTGTGACAGTAGAACTGGAGAAAGAATTTTTTAATTTATTTTTAATGATTTTTGAGTTGATTCATTTCAAATAAAAATACAAAAAAATATCTCCTTTTAAGGACAGCGGCTTTGCCACCATAAGAGTAGAAAAATATCCCAAAAAAAAAGTTTAGGAATCAAAGTATTCTACGTCCTATTTCAGTTTATGGTCTACCCGAGTATTAAAAAGAATAACAAACATACACAAACACATATAAAAAACATTCGCCTTTATAATTTTAGTACGATGTGATAGACAGAATAGCTGGTCCTTCGAGCCGGATCGTAGTTCGGAGGTTGATTGTGCGTTGTAGGTTTTTTTGTTGTTTTTAAATAAAAACACATGACTATTTTGTAGCTCTATATTTAGGCAACTAACTTAACGTAATATGATCAAACGAAACGTACGTAAGTTGTATCAAAACATTTTTTATCTTTAGCAATATTTGATAACTGATTTTTAACTTTGGATAATACAGAGATCAAATCAATTCAAAGATTTTTTAAATCGAACATTTTGATTTGATTTTATGATGCTGATATTGTTGTTGTCATCGTCAATTAGTGACGTGACGGTACAGAGTTTGCGTAAAGCTTAATAGTTTATAGTCGTAGGTAAATAAACGTTTATTAGCCATATGCTATGATGCCTGTCAGTTAAGGGATTATGAAGGATATGGGTACGAATTGTTTAGGGATAAATTAATTAAACGGCTGGCGGCAGATGTAGGGGATAAGCTTCATTAAGACCTTCGTCCTGGTTTTGTGACTGATATAACTAAACCTATTATAATTCAAAGTCTAGTCTGCACTAATAATATTATATAGAGGAAAGATTTGCATTTTTGTTTGTATTGAATAAACTCAAAAATTCTTGGACCGATTTTAAAAATTCTTTCATCAATTTAGAATGCTACTTTATCACAAAGTGATATAGACAAAAATGCCCACTTGTCTTGAATTTTATTTTTAAACTTACATCTACGCATGTGATCAATAATTATGGCGTTCCCTCTTTGAGGAGTGGCTGGCAAGACAACATGGCATCCTTACCTTCCGCGTGACGCAGGTCCTCACCGAACATGGCAATTTCGGGAGGTTCCTGCACCGGATTCGTGCGGAAGAAATGCCTGGGTGCCACCATTGTGTGGATCGCCCGGAGGACACGGTGGAGCATACGGTGGAGGTGTGCCCCGCCTGGACAGAGCACCGCCGTGTCCTCGTGAGGGTGATCGGCGGCAGTGATCTCTCGCGCTGGGCCTTGGTACAGGCCATGGTCCGGAGCGAGAAGGAGTAGCAGGTAGTCGCCTCTTTCTACGAAACAGTAATGCTAGCAAAGGAGGCGGTTGCATGCGCGAGAGCTGGCCCTCACGCCCCAGCCGCCGGGATCCCGATCCCGATTTCCAGCCACCGTAGGTGCTGGCTTGCGGACGGCGAACAATGGGTAGCTCGCCGTCCGATCGTCCAGTAACCGTCCGGACCGAGCCCAAGTCGGTGCGTAGTGTTCCACGCGTGCCTCAAGGAGATATCAGCAAAACCGTAGGGGCCCAGAAGGGTCGAAGCCTACTGGAGCCATGGGTGATGTGAAAGAGAACCCCGGGGCCCTGAACCGAAGGCAAAGAAGGAACAGGAGTAGGTTTTTAGTCAGTCTAAAAGTCTGACACTATGTCACGCTCTGCCCAAGCGCGGGGGATATCATTGGATGATTTTCAAACCGAAATAAAAAAACTCATCTGACCAATCGCTTTGGAACATGCATCTCGCTTCATTTGTCTGGATGACCAAAAGTGGACGCTAGTAGTTAAAAAAATATACTTTTATTTTCTTAAAAAAAACATTCCTCAAAAATAAACCATACGATGCTGGTTCCCTCGTCTCTCACGAGGTTATCGACCGTTTTGTCTTTTGTTGTACGATTTCCACTCCAAAACCTTTCGGCCCCATCAACCATCTGATCTATGAGCAATGTGCCTTGCCCACTGTCACTTAAAGCGTATAGTCTTTTAAACATCTGGCCGGATTTAAATGCACACTATTGCTCACATACTGGTAATACCGCCTCGGTGGCAGTACGAGTATGCGTGCATTTAATTCCGGCCAGCCGAGCCCGGATAGAGCTCTGCTGACTTTTAAATCCATTTTCTTTGCGAAACATTAATTGATTTACATATGCTTTGTACATTATGAAGAACACTTAACCAGCAATTTTTTCGTGGAAACATATTTCTAAAGATCAAAGCCGTTTGAAAGGAGTAGGCGAAACCAACAAAAAAATATTATGTTCTTAAATATATTTTTTTAGACAAAAGCACGAAAAAAATTATATGTTGATAATGTTGTATATAAATTTATGATAAACATTTTTTTAAACGTTTTTTTTTCAAAGCCGTTACCGAGGAGTAGGCTTCAGAAAGTCACTGTTTTATTGTACTGCTCTGGCGCTTCAAAATTGGCGATTTTTCACGCTGAATCGGTAACCTAACCAAGGTTGCGGTTATCTTCATTTCTGCTTCTATCACGCAGGAAAACTCCGGGTATAGCCCCCTTCAGTGGCCTCTGATTGACTCTAAGCCTTCTGATGAAACCCATTATTTTCACGTTTCAGGAAAATTTACTACAAAATAAATTCTCGCGAATGTAGTTTGTCATTACATATGTCTCAATTAGGTGATTGTAGCAGTGCGTTCAGACGCTGATCAGAGGCTCTAACACGACCTAAACCGAATGAATGACCAGGGATGGAACTATAGGTGTATATCTCCATCCCTTTTCCTCGCTCGTATGTCTAGCATTTTAACACGTCATAGTAAATTGGTAAGGCCCCAGTACGTTTGTTTTTAGTCTAGCTGCGAGTGATAATGATTGTGCTATATACTCCGTACGCAAAATACGCGCTTAGTCGTGGAGTTGCGGATACCAGCCCGTTATACTATACTTGTGCTATATTTCCCCATCCGCCAGTGTGCATCAGTGCAGCTCTATTTACGTTTCTGCGTATTATTTTTCATCTGTCTTGAATGTAGGGTTCGGTAGAATAATTATTGTGTGGTTTACCATACGAAAGCGAGTGTGTGTTATGTGCAGATTATGTTTTATATTTTGTGTGTATTTTGTGTGGGATACTACATAAAATACTTTTATGTGTAGAGGAGGCAATAATATGTGTGAATAAAAAAATATTCTAAGACATGTGACATTCACAAACACGCACTGGGCCCGCGTGGTGGATTACGGCCCATTCCCTCTCCCAGAGAGGAGGCCTGAGTCCCAGCAATGGGAACATTAAAAACGCTGCTTATGCTAAAAAAATAAAGTTCAGTTTTTCATTGTTTTCTCGTCTATGAAAAATTCGAATAAATAATTGATTATTATTATTAAAAAAAATCTGTCAGTGGTTTTAACCGCTTGAAAGTACAAAATTATCTCAAGAGACCAAGCTCCTGGAATAAAAAGTGTGTGCTAAATCTTAAATGCTACTCCAGGATAGTGTTTATCTGTGTACCAAATATCATCTAAATCCATTTAGCCGTTTAAGCGTAAAAGAATAAAATAAATGCACACGGTATAATGACCGACCAAAATAAAAATACCAACTTACATCTTCAGGTTAACCATTTAGTTTTGTAGCGTCCATATCCATCACAGTCAAAATTGGATGTCCCATCAAAGCTAGCTAGACTGGCAACAGCTTCACCAATTTAAACGTTTTTGCAGGTTTCGCAAATGCTGTATTAAGGTATACTTCATCATTTCAGCCGATAGACGTCCACTGCTGGACATAGGCCTCCCCCAAATGTCGCCACAATGAACGGTCCTGTGCGTCTCGCATCCATCGGATTCCCGCAACCTTCACCAGGTCATCGGTCCACCTTGTAGGGGGCCTTCCAACACTGCGTCTTCGGGTATGTGGTCGCCACTCTAGAACCTTTCGGCGCCAACGGCCATCTGTTCTGCGAGCAATGTGCCCTGCCCATTGCCACTTAAGTTCCGCAACCTTGGTTCTCCTGCGGATATCTTCATTTCTGTTTGGATCACACAAAGAAACTCCAAGCCCTTACCATCGCCCTTTGATGCTATACTTATAGTAATATAGTTTATAGTTCTAATACGTAGACGTCACAGATCCCACGAGCAATCTACTAGATACTACTGTTGAATGGCAAATCATTGTAGACGATTAGCACATAGACTATTGGCATTATGCCGATATATCGCCGTTCATCTCTCCGGAGACTCAACAATTAAAGCTATCGAGGTTTGACAGAAACTTGGTTAAATGGGTAGAATTTAGATCAGATAGATATGGTGGTGAGTGAATTATTTATTTATTTATCATTTATTTCAGGCATTAATTAACCCATAGTTAATATTATAGTATTAAATAAAATTGGTATAACATAATAAATAAATTAAATTAAACACATTAGATTATATGAATTATTAAAACATTGATAAAATTATTGATATATTATTGAATTACATTAATAAAATAATTGATGTGGGGCTGGCCTCAAAACCAGAGCACTTCGACCCTTCTGGATCTTTTGTGTTAATAAAATAATTACTAAAATCATTGTAAATTATTATTATGACCATTGATTAGTATTGAATTAATCTAACCTATTTTATTTATTGCTAGTTGTTACCCGTGACTAGCTCCTGCCAGCCGACTACACTTGCGTGAAAGAAAATTATCTCAGTATGTTCCCACATAGTCCCAGGATAAAAAATATCCTAAGTGTTATTTCAGGATATAGAAAATCCATGTGCCAATTTCGCCATTTTAGTGTGCGGGAGTAGCAATCGTTCACAAACATTCTATATAAACCTTCACCATTATAATATTAGTGTCATATACATTTCTACTAGCATTAACGATGCCTCAAGGAGATGTCAGCAACTGTAGGGGCCCAGCAGGGTCGAAGCATACTGGGGCCAAGGGTCTGATTCTGAAAGGAAGACTCGGCCCTGGTACGAAAGGCAACGGAGGAACAGGAGTGAGTTTTTAGTCAGTAAAAGTCTGACACTATCTCCCGCCACACCCAAGAGCGGGGGATGTCATAAGATGATTTTCCCACCGCCATAAAAAAGAAAAAACTATCATTAACGATTGTAGATTATTAACTTGGCTAAACCCTCAGACAACCTTAGGATGGATCAAAATATTGTGTAACTTAACTATTTAAAATGACATTTTCACATTTGCATGCCATTAATATTAATGTATAGTTTCCTTTCAAATTCCCTATGTTCCCCAAACTGCGTGTGCAAGATAATTGATCAATTATAATAAAAGTTTTCTAGGTTGTTAAGGGTTAATTATGATCACCAATCAGATGGACAGACCAGATCAAGGCCGCAATTAAGTGCTCGGTTTATGAATTTACTCGGAAAGCTGCAGTCCGCGATGAATGGCGCCGTGTTACCAAGATGATCACTCATCGTGATTCACAGTGATGACCACGACCACTCTGGTAAAAGTGTACCGACTGAGAAGAAGAAGGGTTAATTTCTGATATGTTCTATTCTGCAAAAGTTCAGTACATATACTCACCAGTCGTTGACCTTTCGACACCGTTTTTAATTTCACCAAACCCTATTCAAACCCGTTTAATATCAATGCGAAAGCTGTGTTAAGTGTTCGAAAGACGTATGATCCGTTTCATCCCATTTAGAAGGGAGTGACGTCACCGACATGTGACAGACGGCCGACCCTACTAACGTTAGCATAGGGAAATGTGTCAATTTACATCGATCTGATGGGATTTTTTTTCGTACGAATGTTTTTGAAACGATTTCGCTGAGTTTTCGAACGCGGATTTATTTTTGAAGATTTAAGCTGCTTAATTTTTTTGCTGTCGTAGGTTTGTTTATGATTTTCTTGAAATGGGTTTATTTGTTTGGATGTTATTTTCGGAAATCCTTTAAGAGGATTTTCATGTCTCTTAGGCACCAAATTTTGAGCAACTGTAGTGATATTGGACATATTGACAATTACTTATACTTTATATAATATTACTAGCGGTCCCGACAGACGTTGTCCTGACCAAAAGCTGGCATTAAGTCAAGAAAAAATATTTAAGAACCTAATTGCAGCTACCTACTGGGTCCAATTGTTTTAACAATCGTTTTATCCAAATCGGTCCAGCCATTTATGAGGAGTTAGGTGAAAAAACACACGTACAGAAGAATTGTAATATAAAGATAAAACTAAAATATTGGTCGGTTTGAACGTGCTAATCTCAATTAACACGTTCAAATCGACAAATATTTTATCAATTAACTTTTCGAAAATAATTATTTTATCAATTCGTACTAATAGTTCTCTCAAGAACAATTAGTACGAATTAATAAATTATTTTCGTCTTGGATAACTCATTTATCGAGGAAAGCCACATACCCACCACAAGCCACATAGCCAGTAACATCACGCTAGGGCCCACTGAAGCGGAGTAGTATTCAAAGTGGGTGATACTGCGGGGGAACGCTAGTACTGTATAATTAACTAGCTTTCGCCCACAGCTTCGCCCGCGTACATCAAATATAGCCTATGTCACTCAGGAATATAGTGGCTTTCTATCGGTGAAAAAATTTTACCAATCGGACCAGTACTTTCAGAGATTACCTCCTACAAACCAAAAAAAAAACTTTACTTCTTTATAATATTGGTGTAGATTATTCCCATAATCTCTCTACAGAAAAACACTCATTTTTAGCTGTCCATCATAATTTTTTTTTATTCCTAATCACATTGAGATTTTCAAAGACATTTATAAACTTTAGAAGTAAACAATCAATTTCTATTACAGGTTCATACATATATTACGACAAAATGAACATAAAAAACTTGAAAGTAAAAATTATGAATGTACGCAAAATCAGAGCTTTTTTTCCATTTAAAATGAAAATTCTTTTAATACAGTTCTGCATTTAAGTGCCTCTGACTGCAGAGAATTTCAAAAGGTTTTTGTACAACGTCATTTAGTTACACGACCTGAGAGCGCTTACATTCAGTTACTGTACGAATGAAACCTTCAAAACCGTGAATAAAATAAATAAAAGGTTCTCTCTAATTCTCTTATCAAATTGTTAGTAAATATATTATTTTATTGAATAATAAATGCATAGCTTAAGATAGTTGCCCTTATAATGTTCTCAATGTTGGGGCTCAGGCCTATTCTCTAGGAGAGAGAATGGGCCGTAATCCACCACGCGGGCCCAATGCGGGTTGGTGGATGTCACGTCATGTCTTCGAATTTTTGGTTCTAGGACATGCTGGTTTCCTCACGATGTTTTCCTTCACCGTTTTGAAAGCAGTGGTGATGAAATAAATTATACAAAGTAATGCGCCTGGCTGGGTTTGAACCCGCGACCTACAACTCGTAAGTCGGGGCCGTTACCACTCGGCGACTACTGCTCAAGAAAAACAAATGAGTAATACTGTAACATCATCCTTTACAGTGCAAAATTTATATACGAATAACTGCCCGCCTCGGATTCACAATCAGATGACGGATTTCCACGACCCTTACCAGGTCCTAGAACGCAAAGGGCAACTGAAGGACACCGATGTGGTTTCAGTCGGTAAAAGTCTGACACGGTCTCCCTGGAGCGGGAGAGCCGGAGGGCTTCAGTGGATGATTTCTCACATAAAAAAAAAAAAAACATCTAGTAACATAGTACCTCACAGCTTGTCAACTATTTTCTATTGGAGATCGTATTATTGAACTTAAACATTTTTTTTTTAAGAATACACTTTGATACTTTTATTCAAGCTTCGCCCAAGAACATCGCTGAAAAACTTATAAGAGGCACACTACATTCGATTTGAGATTCCTAAGTGTCTTTAAAACTTGGAAGAACATGAAGTATCTTTATCTTTATGAAGTCACAATTTTTATTACAATATTCGATGTACTGGAAACTTGGAGGAAATTAATTTTCATTCAACACAAATTGCTTGTCAGATTGAAATATTTATAGAAGCTGAGTTTCTAGGATTCCGTTTTATATTTTTGATTTGCAGGGACAGGCAATTGAGTGTCCTGGTAATGTCACTTTTGGTTTGGTTCAAAACATACCTAAATTAGAACTATCTTCTCTGAAAATATGATATTGTAGGTCGATTTTTCAAACAGTGGGACCTGACTGCGAACCCACCTGATGGTAAGCACTTGGGCCATGGGTGATGCGAAAGAGATCCCCGGGGCCCTGGAAAAATGGCAAAAAGGAACAGGAGTGGGTTTTTAGTCAGTAAAAATCTGACACTATCTCACGCTCCGCCCAAGAGCGGGGGATGTCATTAGATGATTTTCTCACCCGGAAAAAACCCTGATGGTAAGCAGTGATGCAATCTTTGATGTTTAAGTGCCCTAGTTTATTAAAAGCCAACCAGAAAGTCTTAGCAGTCGAGCCTTGAAGACAGCTAAATTGTAATCGGACGGGAAGATCGCAGCAGGCAAATATATGGGCTCTTAAAATATTGGTCTAAAATCTGAAGAAACTCCTTTGTATTTTTCTTTCCGCTTGTAAAAAATTCTTTATCTAAGAAACATGATTTACCTAAAAACATTAAAACAAGAATCGTAATTAATTTGTATTCTTTCAGTTAGAAATAATAATGTTTCAGCAACAAAGTTAAACTACAACAAATACTCAACGCAAAATGTTATTTTTAAAATGATATCGTGTTTACCCCCTGTTGTTTGGACATTAAAGAGACTAATGGTTTGAAAACAAACATAATTGGTGGTTATACGTAAATTATAATTGCTCTTTAAACAAAAAATAAATACAACAAAATATGTGATATAAGCCAAATAGGTATGAGAAAGTAATTCCATTACAATATGTAGGTAAGTCATCGGTCCACCTTGTAGGAGGCCTTCCAACGCTACGTCTTCCGGTACGTGGCCGCCATTCCAGAACCTTTCGGCCCCAACGGCCATCTGTTCTGCGAGCAATGTGCCCTGCCTATTGCCACTTTAGTTTGGCGATTCTTCGTGCTATGTCGGTAACCTTGGTTCTCTTGCGGATATCCTCATTCCTGATGATGATGATGATGATGATGATGATGATGATGATGATGATGTAGGTAAAATACAAATACTCTTATTCGCACTAGGGTGTGTCAGACTTTTACTGACTAAAACCTATCTTCCTTCAGTTTCCGTTTGCGTTCTAGGACCACAGTTTTTTTTTTGTCAGAAACTCCCCGCGGCCCTAGCGACTATCGGCCCTGCAGGGCCCCAACGATTTTGCTGATATCGCAGTGAGGCATGCGTGAAACACTACTGGATTGTCAACAACTCGGGCTCCGGACGGCCGGACGGCAAGATATTGCAAGATGAAGGTGGAGATATTACCTTAACTTTTACTAGCGAAAATCATTAATAAAATTTTTATTATTATCAGCAAACAGCCGGTCGACTCTTCGCGTGACCAGAGGGCTGGGCCTTTCTTCGGTCAACGAATCAGCATTGCCATCCAGCATGGCAATGCTGCCAGCGTTCTGGGCACTTTTCCCATTGACATCGATGTGGACGAATTTTTTGATGCCATATGAGTTCTTTTTCTACCCTAGTACATAATATTATTATTTTCAGTTTTTTTAAATACTTATTAAGTTATATTATATTTAATGGTTAAGATGTATAAATAAATTGATGATCACGAATAAATTAGTCTAAAATTTTTTATTATGTACGCAATTTAACAAAGATCATAAGTAGTGTATAGTCGATTTTCATACAATTTACGCATTTCCTAATGAGTTCAAAACCAGCTCCTACTAAGACGGACAATGTAACTATAATGGCGACCACAATTCTAGGGTTTATTTCTCCACTACCGTCTTGTCCTTCATAAAGTGTTTGTCCCGCATTACATGAATCCCTCTTAATGTTTGCATTACATTCAGACCCAGAGAACACATTAGGGACCCTGAAACTGACCTCAAGATGACAATATAGTATTATAGGTCGAATAACTATGGGTTTCCACGTTTGTATATTTTGTTCTCCTACCAGGAGGTCATAATGGTGAAAAGGTAGCATAAACAAAGCTTTTTATAGAGCAGACTCCTTTTTCATAAACGAGACTTGAAAAGGTTTTTCACTCTGAGGAAAACCCTGTTATTTTTTCAATATAGGACAATACAGGACTGATTCTTTTCATACTGAGAAGCAACGACCATTTATCACCACGCTGTCTCATTGTGTTTTGGTTATTTCAGCTATACAATTTTTTACAGACCTCTCTAGGAAAGAGAATGGACCGTAAGTCACCACGTGGGCCCAGTGCGGCTTGATGGATAACACATAACTTGGAATCTTTTTGTTCTAGAATGGAGTTTCTTGCCGGTTCTTCTCCATAGGAAACGACCAATTCGGAACCGTGCACTACCTTCTGACGTTTTATTAGTGCCCCTGTAGGTCTATGTGAAATAAAAACTTTTGACTTTGACTTTGACTTTAGAACATGTCATTTTCCTACCGATATTTTTCTTTACCGTTTTGAGAGCAGTGGTGGTGAAATAAATTATACAAAGATATGCGCTAGCTTGGTTGGGTTAAAACTGACTTTCAAACCATCCAACCGTTGTGCCACAATCGAGTTTCATTAGAAAAGCGAAAATGTGAAGATGGTTTTAGACTATTAAAACAGAACAGATTTTCGTACGGTGTACATCAATAGACAGACTTGTTCATTAGGAAAGTTCAAGTGTATAATTTGTTATGTTATAGCATAGAATAATATTATAGTATAATCAGCCTTATAATGTTCCTATTGCTGGGACTCAGGTCTCCTCTCTAAGAGAAGGAATGGGCCGTAACTCACCACGCGGGCCCAATGCAGATTGATGGATGGCACGCCATGTCTTCGAATTTTTGATTCTAGAACATGTTGTGTTGACCGTTTTGAGAGCAGTAGTAATGAAATAAATTACACAAAGTAATACGCCTGGCTGGGTTTGAAACCATGATCTTACAACTTGTAAGTCGGAACTGTAACCTAAGAGCCATCACTGTATATAAAAATTGATTATGAATATATTAATTGTTCAAAATGTAAGAAAAAGTCAATTCGCATGGGGAGCATAGTCATGATCTAGGTAGTAGCCGTGCGGAGTCGGGGTGGGTGGCCAACCATCTATATACATAATCAAAGATTAGCATTTCCTCGGGCTCAGATAAACAAGCGAATGATTGATAACCGTGAATCTTGTGACAGATTCTGTGCAAACTTCTCTTTGACAAGAGCCTGATAAATTGCTAATCAATTAATTTATCATAGTTTCATCTTGCTATGTTATTCGGGAAGGAAAGGCCTTATTTTTGGGAGCAATCCCATTTTTTTGCCACGAGCTTTTAACGCGATTCATTTGACGACCTAAACTAAACTGTTAAAGGGATGAAGCTATACAACATTCATTTTAGCATATGTGAAACCTGAAACACGTGTATAGTATTTTTATGTAAAGAATCTATGTACAAAATTTCATAATTGGATCATGAAAAATCACAAAGTTTGTTATGCTACCTGGTTGTCCGCCCAAATACATGGTCACCGGGCCATCCGGACAACTAAGTAGTTGTTTTGTTCCCGCATCTGGCGGTGTGCTGGCACCTAATGCCCGCTATGACCTGCCGTGATCTGTGTTGCACTTAGTGTGGGTGGTGTGAGTCTATAGCTCCATCCCTCTTTCTCGCTCGCACGACTGACATTTGAACACGTCATGGTAAGGCCACTGTCTGGCAAACTAAGGTACTACCGAGCTTCGATTATCTCAGACCTAAAAATTCATAGCATAGCATAGTATAGTCGGCCTCATAACGGTCCCACTGTTGGACTCAGGCCTCCTCTCTAGAAGAGGGTATGGGCCGTAATCCACTACGCGGGCCCAGTGCGGGTTGGTGGATGTCACATGTCTTCGAATTTTTGGTTCTAAGACATGCCGAAACGGAACGGCGAATGAACACGCCGGTTTCCTCACGATGTTTTCCTTCACCGTTTTGAGAGCAGTGGTGATAAAAATAAATTACACAACTTGTAAGTCGGGGCCATTACCACTCGGTTACCACTGTTCAAAAATGCTTAGATAAGTAGAAATTTTATGAAAAAATTACAGTATAAAATGAAATTCTTTACGGAGTCGTAGCTTGGGCAGAAACTGATTAGCGTGAGTCCTATCAAATTTCGTTTTTTTTTTTTCTTAATTGTAATGATTCGATATTTATCATAGTATTTATTAGTTTGTAATTTTAGGATGTATATGTATTTTATTATTATAAGCCAATCAATTTAATTATACTTCATTTTATTTGTAATATCCATTACTTATTTATTGTGCACACCTACAGTGTTGTCTTTTTAACCCAAAAATGCCTGGTAAAGAATACTTGGTTGCATTAAGTCCGCCTATGTACCACTATACTGTACATGAAATTTAAATAAATATATAAATTCTAGAAGCTTTCTGTGGGCACTTCAGAAAAATATACTTTTTGTTTTAGCTGGCATTTTAAGTATCTAGCTCTGAGGAACTTTAATTAGAGTTGGAAGAAAGTACAGTAAATTATAATTGCTATCTTACTAAAGACAGATCTAGAAGAATTTTTATTATATGAATCCTAAGAACTTAAAGTATATTCTTAATACAGCCTAAGCTTTTTTGTTTGAACCGGTGACCTACAACTTTTAAGTCTTGGTTACCACTGGGCCATCACGGGTAAACCATGTTCTGAAATATCACATTAAGACTGATCCCGGGAGTGTATTCCCTTGAGATAACTTTCTACTATAACGCAGGTGAAGCCGTTGGTAGCAGCTAGTCTAAGGGAACAAGTCGGATCAGAATCGTTGTATAATATACCACGCGAAAAAATGAGCAAGCGATAACGTATTTCAACAGAAAGTGCTGTGAAAATGTAAACCTTAGCTATTATCCGTTGTCATAGTAACCTATATTATATGTATGATTTAGTATAGAGTTTTGACAGATTCTAATGTCCCCGGGGCTTCTTCCAAGGCCGTTGTACCTATGCATAGTGCCTTGAAAAGGACAAGCAGTAGAACGTGTTTTGTTGTACCTACTTTAAAAAAAAATTAAGACCATGAAAAGGCTTATTTAATTTGCCACTTAACTTGAAATATAATGTTTATTCCTGTGCATTTTAGGTTCAATATCAATTAAAAATTTAAAAATAGGAATTTAATTCGATTAATTTGTGACTTCAATATTATTTCAAACGGTTTCTACTAAGTGGGTCTCACTGCGAGATACCTAATAATGATTACGACTTTACGACTGGTCTATTCAAGAGCGTATTCACTAGAACAGACATATAAAACTGAGGTCACACATAGTGACGTCACAAATACGTTCTATATTGACACTTTTACTTTCAAAACACCACAGAAAAATCAACACCAAAATCACATTATCAAACTGACCTACTGTTCTTCAGCTTAAGTTAAGCAACAGTTGTGAGATGCGTGCGGGGTACCGCGGGGGCGCGGGGGTGCAAAATCAATAGAGGAACCCAGCCATGCCCCGCCCCTCCAAAACACGTACCCCCGATGTCGGTAGAAGCTTTTTGTATTGCTTACGTGATTTTTCATATATGCTTAAGCGTTTTTTTGCGTTTTGTCCTTGATAATGACCTTGAATTAGATTGAAGGTTGATTAGGGTTTGAAAGGCGAAGGATTTGGATGAAACTAGTTAGCTAAACTATTTATAATAAGAACGAAGTAATGGAAAAGGATAGGGGCGTGTTTTACAGCTTTCTGAATGGATATCGGGATATGGAACGTTTATCTTTTTTATCGACAATCTATCAGTGAAAAAAAATGTAATGGAGGCGTATTTCGTAGACTCTGTCACGGGAAAACAAAATATTATCATCCATTTTAAAGCCTTTGAGTAAAATAGTAGGCATATATTTTAAAAATAACATAAACTTGAGCAACCTAAAAATTTAAGCGTCAATTATTTTTATTAATATTTAATTTTATTTTATTTATAGATATTGCTTGTCTAATTTGAATGTCTATGTCTAATTTTATTTATTTTGATTATTTTAATTTTGTATTCACCTATGGGCTAAGTCTGAAATAAATGAATTAATAAAGTAAATACGATATTTACATTTTGAGGGTACAAGCAATTGTCGCAAAACATCCCATATACTAATTTTAAATGCTTACTGTCCATGCAAAGGTAGCCTGGAAGATACCGATGTATATAAGACCTGTCTGTGTATATAACACCGCCATTGTACACATAGATTTGAGTTCATTTAAAAGTTATTTTACGATTTTGGTGTAGTATTTTGTATTCTATTTATTATATTTTCCTGGGATGAGATTATACTTAGGAGGCCAAACCATTGTATTAGTTTGGTTAAGGCATTTATTTAAAATCAAGAAAATTTAAACAGAATACAATCACAGTGTTTGCTATTAATATGCGGATATAACACATTCTTTTTGTAGTATTTGGCAGCAAATATCGCGAATCAGCCTTCTCTGAAAACTTTGCTGAGATAGTCAATGTTACATTAAAATTCGCAGCTCAATTTTATCGAGATTGCGCCTGTTTCAATGATACATGGTACCTCTCAGCAAGTTAATTTATATCTAGGAGTTAAAATATTTCATGCGTTTACCACAAAGTAATGGTCTCGATAAAATATAACAATATCGAGTGTCCAACATAACAAAATTTCGTTCAATCGCCTTACCGAGTGCGTGGGAGGGCAAGCAGCTGACACATTGACAGATAGCGCACACGAGCAACTTCTTTTTCTTTTCGTGCCGATGTACGCTTACTATTTTTTTTTTCTGACCATCATTTGGCAACCTGTACGACTCTATTATTGGCCTCGTATAGATCCTGAAAAGTGCATGTGGTTGTGCAGGATAGGCAGTATAGCAGGTGACGCATGACCTATGCAGTGGCTCTACACTGGCATTGTGTAGACACGGGCCTAGGTCCGCAGTCGGTTAAGAGATTTCACGACCAACTTTAGTCTCGGCAACTAATTTGTTTTTCACATGAAGTCTACGAGATTGTATGACAGTACGTGCGTGTAGCGACGCGGTAGCTGGGAAAGACTAGTAAAAAATGCAAACAAAATATTCGGAGATAGACACAGGCCAACTGTTATAAACACAAAATATAAGAGAGCAAAAGTATAGAATGCGCCGAGCGTGGCCGTACCGAAAGGAAGACTTCTTCCACGGGTTTGGCTATAAGCAATGCAACTATCGCCACGTCTATTGGTAGAGTATTACGACAAAGTCGCGTCACTGTCGCTCTCGTTTACGCATCGAGGAGACAGCTACAGAGACAAAAAAGTTGCCCGTTGACTACGTCAAGGACCACGCTGGCCCCCGCTGGCCCAAGTACGACATTTGACCTGTACAAAGGTTGCTTACTATAAGATCACCCAATAATTAAGTGTTGTCAGGTGATATTTATAAGCAAATGTCTTGACCTTTCAGTAAATTCTATAGCACAATGCTACGACATCTACGGGTTATTTATCATCTATTTCTATGTTTAGTTAAATTTAAGCCATAATTATCAGTTTTTAAGAGCTCTTTGGAGGACAATTCTTAAGGACATTGCTTTCAAGGCTGTACTTACGTCAATATTGATGTAAGTTAGTAGTAAGTTTAGGTAATAAGTTTATGTATAACAATAATATTATAAAGGCAAAAGTTTGTGATAATAACATTCCACAACTCTCACACAACGCTATCTAGTCCTAAACTAAGCAAAGCTTGTGATATGAGTGTTAGACATACGTACGTATTATACGTATATTCCTAAATTTATACCATCTCAGAAATATTTGTTTTGGGTGGGATTCGAAACCACGACCTCCGGCATAGAAGTCAGAGCACTAACCGCTAGACCAGCAGTTGTGAGTGTTTCATCATCATCATCATTATCATTATTTCTGCCGAAAGACGTCCGCTGTTGTACATAGGCCGCCCCCAAGCGTCTCCACAACGACTGATTCTGTATTGTGAGTGTTTGTATGTTTGTTACTATTTCACGCACTAATGGCTGAACGGATTTCGATGAAATTTGGTACACGAGTAGACCATGTCCTGAAATAGCAAACAGGATAGGACTTTTTATCCCGGGAATAATATGTTTCTTGAGGATAATTTTCTAACATCGCGCGGGTGAAGCCACAGATGTCAAAATTTGTAGAATATACATTTTTCATCAATTACAAGAGTTGAAACTAATTTCATTCAAACATGCCTGAAATTGTTCTTAAGAACCTCATTTAGTAAGTTTCTCTTTATAAAGAAGTTTAATTGTCGCTTTTATGAGTGCCCGTGGAATTGACTTGAACAGTTGTTTAGTTACTCTTTGTTTTAACTTAATTATCATTTGAACTGTTAATGTGGTTCGTTAGGTATTTAGTTTCATTACACTAGTCAAGGTTTTTGTCCAATGATAGTGGTAGTAGTAGGTAGTGATGATGATAGCCGACATGCTGGACTATTCTTATACAAGGCGCTGCAGTGACTTGCATGTTACCTGCAGTAATCGGTAACTGTGAGTGTGAAATATTTAAATGTTGGTTGTTTGTTGTTGTTACGTTTTGTGTCATGTTCTGTGTTATGTGTAATTATGAGTCTTAGTTACTTAAACAAATAAAATGATATATTACTAAGTAGTAGTGTCAAGAAGTGAGTACTGTCTCAGTGGTAACGGCCCCGACTTACGAGTTGTAGGATCGGGTTAAACCCCAGTCAGGTGCATTACTTTGTGTGATTTATTTCATCACCACTGAACTCTCAAAACGGTGAAGAAAAACATCGTTACGAAACCAGCATGTCCTAGACTCAAATAATTGAAAACATGTGACATCAACCAACCCGCCCTGGACCGCCCAACAAGTGATACTTCCCATACTTAGTGGTATGGGATACTAGGGGCCATGGGTTATCCGAAAAGGAACCTCGGGGTCCTGCTATGCAATGCAAAGAGGAACATAGGAGTAGGTTTTCGTCAGTAAAAGTCTGACACGCCCACCCGCTACGCCTTAGAGCGAGAAAATCATTACATAATTTCTAACATTATAAAAAACTCTTTTTCAATCCTAGAAACTTCAGAATATGAAACCCTTAAAAAAAATTGGCTATGATAACCATTATTCTGTCAGTCCATATGCCGACTATAATGCTAACATAAAAATCCAGGCAGCCTATTCAAACATTTGCGCACAGCCTGGCTATAAAGTCAAAACATCTATAAAATTTCACGCCCCATCAAGTTATGTAGATAAGTGTGTAATTATGTGCGTAACTTTATGAGCTACGGTGAGTGTGTGTTTTTACCTTAATTTGTAAACCTATCTTTAGGTATACCTGTATGGTCGCTGATTAGATTGTACGTAACATTTCGCGCAAAATATACTGTCGTACTTATATAATTTAATTTAAATAAAGCATTCGTTTTTTTTACTAAATGTATTATGTTATTAGTTTCTGTCATCAGCTTCGCTCGTGTGCAAAAATGTTTCTCCATAAAAATATTGGGTCCCTTTTTCATCCCCTTAGGGCGTGAATTTTGAAAAAAAAAACCAGACATTCTTTTCCCGCGCCGTCTCAAACCAGTCCTCGTAGTACGGTCCAGGTAGGTTACCATGGCGTTCAAAGTAAGATTGTTAAATTCTTATTTCAGTGTGGGTAAGAGACAGAGTTATACAGGTTGTCTAGCGCCATCTCTTACTCACATTGGAATAAGAATGAAACAATCTTACTTTAAACGTCATGGTAACCCACCTGATCAACCCACCAACTCTTTCTAGGCAGGTCTCGATGGCGCGGCGCTTTCTTTCTGCAGGAACCCACTGCGTAGTGATGCTTGCTAAGCGCTCTCTGCGCATGCAGCTGACGTGACCCGTCCAGTCCCATAATAAAACTATTAAAACGAAAAAAATAGTTACGTGTAAAACCATTGTTTGCAACACCACATTATTATTATATTATCTATGTGTTTAGTTATTTGCAAACTAACACAAAGTACATCTCTGTGCGTGACTATTCACAATAGCGTTGGACATTCGTATTGATCTATGCATCATTGTCATGCATTGATGTATTGCATTTGCGTTGCTGTTAAACTTAACCTGTAGGTAAGGCTTTGAATTGTTAACAGACAAATGTGTTTACTATTTTTCTACTATAAGGGGTTTTTTTTTTCGGTGTGAAAATCATCCAATGACATCCCTCGCTCTTGGGTGGAGCGAACACATCTTAAGATTTAAAGTAATTGTTTATTTATTTTGATATAACTTGTTGTGAGCGAGCTTGCATCCTCTACTTTGTCACAAAAACCTCTTAAAAGTATCGGACAAGTGTTATGTTTGTAATCTATGCAAACATAAACAATAAACTAAAAAAAAAACTTTCACCCATAAATCAAGCAACCACAATAATTATGAACCAGTTCATAAATGTTGAACTTTCAAGCTCAGCTTCGTTATGCAATACCTTGGAGGAAAAGAAAGTTATTTTTGTTCAACTTAAGTTCTTTTCTGTATTCCAGGATGTCTATTGTAGTCAGTTTCAGGAAACTGAAAGCAATTCAAAGTACATAACTGTTCCAATTAAACTTTAGCGGAATTCAAAGAGAAACACCGATAAATAACAGCATGAAGCGTTCAAGGGTCCAATTAAAATATTATTAATTCTCTCCCTCCTAAGATACGGAATCCAAGTTAGGTACTTGAAACACAATGTGGGAAGTGTTGTAAATTGTAATCATTTTGACACAGTGATAATGAGCTCCTTGGCTTTGGCCAGAAAGGGCGAATTTCACTCAAGTTCATAAGAATATTTGTGTATTAACTATGTACAGTTGAGAGTTTGTCATGCTCACTCAAATGTCTCACTGATGGTAGCGCGTGTATTGGATCATTCAGTTCCCTTCAAAATGGTTGAGTTGAGTGGCGCTAATATTCGCATCATGTCCGTGTACGGGTGCTGTCAGTTGAGACTGGTCATCTCTTAGCTGACAGTTGCTATTTTAATATCTATATTTAATTTTTATTTTATTTACATTGTTCTCACAAGATAGTAGCGACAAGAAACGTGTAACCAAGATTTTTGGTAATATATACATAACATGATTGAAAAGAGTGCCCAAGGAGTTTCTTTCACATTCTTCTCCATATCTCCATATATATCTACGCTTTGGAATGTGCGATTAGCATAATTTTTTTTCTGACTGACTGACTTCTTAACATTTCAAAAGTGCCTGCAAATGTTTTATTTGAAATAAAATGCTTTGGATCTTGAATCTACAGTCAGGCGTCAAAAGTACAGTTGCACTCTACCAATACTAAAGTGTTTACTTTGCATAATCAGACTTATAATATCCGCATTAAAGGGACTCAGACCTCTTGTCTATGAAATGGAATGGACCGTATCTACCACGCGGGCCTTGTGCGGTTTGGTAGATGTCACATGTCTTTGAATTGTTAATAATTCTCGAACATGCCGGTTTCTTTTCAATGTTTTCTTTTACCGTTTTGAGAGCAGTAGTGATGTAGTAGTGGCATAACGACAATAATTAGTGTCTGCCTGTGTTTGAATCCGTCACGTACGACTCAAAGTCAGAGAGCCTTTAGCTGTGCGCCACCACTGTTCTATAATAATCTGCGTCCCTTTAATTCGCAGTGGCAGCCTTAATATTAATTTAATTAAATTTCTGTCGCCATTCGTCATAATCATTGCCTCGTCTTTAACCATTTCACCCCTTAATGTTAGCGCCGTGCCGGGTTCCGCATTATTTTGCACTAACTGTCACTTTTATAATATTTTTGTAATTAGCGCTTTAAATTATGTTTTAATGATATATAAAATCACGCCATTTCGCGTGGGTGTAGGCAGAGGCTACAAAACGGTACTGGCAGTTTTACCTGCTTTTTTATTGAGGTGGGAAATTATCGAGTAACTTCTCTCACTCTGCGTGGAGCGTAAGAAGTTATTTGATGCTAAAACCTACTCTTTTTTCTTCTATTGCCCTTAGCGTTCTAGGGCCACAGTCCATGGCCATGGGTTGACTTCCGAAAGGGAAACCCATGGTCCTGGAACGCAAAGGGCAAAGAAAGAACATAGGTGTGTTTCTAGTCAGTAAAAGCTTTACACGCCCTCTCGCTCTGCCCAAGAGTGGGAAAAGTTATTTGAGTAGTGAAATATATTTGTTTCAAATCTTAAAACTTGAGTAATTAATTTTTTTAATTAATTCATTTATTTCAGGCTTGAAATACCTATAGTTACATTACAATTCAATTTGAAAAATTTAAAATTAATAATAATAATACAAAGTCAAATTCAGTTCGATAGTTAATACAATGTTAGATTAGATCAATAAATGTCAGATTTACACCGTCAGTCAGTCAGATATTAAAAGAATTGTATTAAAAATTAAAATAAATTATAAAAAATTAAAATTCAAATAAATGTCATTCATCATCATCATCATCTTCCTGCCCTTGTCCCGTTTTATTTGGGGTCGGCGCAACATGTTTTTTTCTTCCATTCTGCCCTATCACTCGTCATGCTATCATTAACTTCCTTTTCTTTCATATCACTCTTCACACAATCCATCCATCTTTTCTTGTCATTATTATATTTAAATACATTTATAGTTTTATTACAATTTCCTAACAGGAATTGGAACAGTAGCATGTCTTCCACAGCCATGTCGTATATATGGACAGTCTAGCCTGTCGGCGATCATTGCCAGGATGGCATTGGGGCTGGCCCACACCCGGCGCACCAGGGACGCGCACCGCTTGCGCATAATGGTATGAAAACAGTCAGTGCGCGCCGCTGCGAACATCCCCGATGCGCTACAGAAGCGGGGCAGCCCCACTACCGCCCGGAACGCGTTATTATACTGGACACGGAGGGCACTGTATGCCCTTTCAGTGTAGTCAACCCACAAGCTGCACGAGTACAGGGATATGCAGTACGCTCTGAAGAGCGTGATCTTCACCCCCCTAGAACATCGCGCAAACCGGCGTGCTATCATATTAGCTCGCACTGACAGCGCCCTCCGCTCCCTCTCTATGTCAGCCTGATCATTAAGATCCTCGGTGAGATGCCCTAAATACTTAAACTGAACCACTCGCTGTAGTGGAACACCATCGATTTGAACTGCCTTTACTTACCTACTTTTTATTAGATGACATTTCACCTTAAAAAAGGGCCACGATAACTCTCTCGAACATTCCCGTAACCCTAACAGCCAGTAACCCTACTGGGAAGAAGGGCACCTGCTACGAACTTAACATACGCCTTATGCCTTGTGTACGTTCGAAGATCTTGCTATACCATTTTTATTTTTTCGGTTTGAAAGTCATCCAATGATCGCTCTTTGGCGGAGCGAGAGGGTGGGTGTGTCAGACTTTTACTGACTAAAAACTACTATACACTATTTAGTTTAACAGATTGATAATGATATTAAATTATTATCAATCTGTTAAACTAAATAATTATATTTTTAAAACTAGATTAATTTATAACGTGTGCATCTGGACTGAGTGAAAAAAGAGCTACAGGAAAATTAGTAAAAAAAATATAAAAATTAATAAACATTAGTGAGATTTAATAGTACGGTAGGTACTGACCCGCACTGGGCCCGCGTGGTGGATTACGGCCCATTCCCTCTCCCAGAGAGAAGGCCTGCGTCCCAGCAGTGGGAACATTATAAGGCCGACTATGCTATACTAGGTACTAATTATTGAAAGTAGATGTTATAGTTAGTGGTCTGTAAATGAGAGGGTGAACCCATTTGCACTGGTGTTTTGTAAATGTAAGCACTTTCAAGGCGCTCGTATATTCCTACTCTGGTTACCATTCGGACGTAGCTTTTGCATAAATGGTCGTGCATTAATTTTAGACTTTGTGTCTCCTGACACCAACTGTAGCTTCACCTACAATAAACACAATAGATTAATATGCAGGACGTGATCTACACTTGCATTTTAATAGACTTGTGTTTGTACTAAGTCCATGTTATGAGCTTGTGCAGTGAAATTATTACTTGTTTTTGTGAAAACATTAAAAATTCGTATACTAAATTAAAAATTCAACTCTAACTAAAAACGGATATTTAAAAATCCACGTTTCCAATTTAACATGTACACACGTCCCTTCAAAGGTCAGATACTGATGAGTAGATAATGACAAACAAATAATGAGTGAGCTTTATTTCCCGAGGCCATTACCACTAAACATGTAGACACAGAAGGACAATTTGAAACGAAAACGAACGCACACATAGACACGCTTCACTAACAGCGAGTGCAAACGCACTCACATCGGTCATTTGTTTGAGATGCACATACGGGGCTATATATGCTTTTTTTTTGTGTGAGAGCATGTCAGACTTTTACAATTTTTTTTTACTAAAACCTACCCGTGTTCTTCAGTTATCCTTTGCGTCCCATGAGAACGTTATTTCTTTCAAAAATTCCCTTGGCCCTAACAGGCATCGGTCCTACTGGGTGGTCCGATCTAGGCGCGTCGGTCTCCATACATTTTATATAAAAACTAGACTTGTAGAGCTACACTTGATACACGCCACGTGACGTCATTCTACATACAAATCAGGCGTATTACACGTGTGCGTCGGTCTAATGTAGTTCTACTTTGAGGCGCGCGTGGAACACTACACGTCGTCAACGTCTCGGGCTCGATCCTTACCGAACGGCCGGATGGCGGACTATCAGGTTCATGCGCTTGTAATTTTGTCGCTCGCTGTAAGTAACTGGCCTTCTGTAATTTTCTATTCTGTGCCATCCCGTACAATCCAATTTTTCTAGAACAAACACAAGGTAATCAGTAAACTCAACGCTAGATCGAAACTCGTTCGGTGAATTGATAAAAGAGAACATCAAAATTTTTTGACTACAGTTTGTGTTTGTGAATTATTTATTGATGGGTTTCAATCGATTGGTTTGTAGTTGATTGGAGGCTTTTTTATCTATATAATAGACTGTAAACCTTCAAAGTCATCGAAAAATGGATCAAGGAACCAACCGCCACTATTCAATGGATTTGTGATCATATTATCTGCTGTTTAGATTCATTTTAGCAAAATAACATTTCCTATCGGCAGGACATTTCCTGAAACTATTGCTCATTTTTGTCAAGTCCCATCGAAAAAAAGGCCAATAAAAACAGCATATGACTATGTCAACTACAACTGTTTTTTTTTTCAGTGGGAAAATCATCTAATGACATCCCGCGCTCTTGGGCGGAACGTGAGATAGTGTCAGACTTTTATTGAATAAAAACCCACTCCTGTTCCTTCCTTGTCTTTCGTATCAGGGCCGAGTCTTCCTTTCAGAAGCAGACTCATGGCCCCAGTAGGCTTTGACCCTACTGGGCCCCTACGGTTGCTGACATCTCCTTCAGGCACGCGTGGAACGCGTCGATGACTTGGGCTCCACCCGGACGGTTACCGGACGGTCGGACGGTGAACTTACCGCCCGCAAGCCCGCGCTTTCGGTGGCCGGAAATTGGGATCGGAATCCCGGCGGCTGGGGTGCGGGGGCCATTGCTTCGCACGTGCACGTGTAGCCTCCTCCTTTGCTAGTATTACTGCTTCGCAGAAGGAGGCGACCGCCTGCCACTCCTACCAACAACTGGTTCATAAAACCGGAGTACACTTCCTCTCTGACTGGTTGTTGTCTATTGTCCAGATGTCCAGAATCTGGGCATACCAAATCAAGAAACTTGTGATTCCGTATTCTTGTCGCAGCTTCGGGATGATTTGAAAAAGTTACCTTGGACCTCTAAGTGGCAACTGAAAGAACACAGGGCATTCTAGTCAATACAAGTCACCTCACTCGTCCTACACCCAGAATGGAAGCAGTCATTTGTTTATAATTCCGTATCGGAATTTCATCACTTAAAAAATAAAAAACAAAAGTCATAAAAGCAGTACGCTACCTTAAAACCATATATAATTCGTTCAAACGGTATTCATAGCGTGAAGGCTGGATCGATCGAGGTTTAAACTTAGTGGTGCTCGAATAAGGTTACTGAGTGAATAATATATGTGTATCCCGGCGCTGCCCGGAAGCCACTGTATATGTAATCCTATTTTGGAATGTATCTTCACAAAACAACTGCCGGTAAATAAATATTATAGAAGTTTGCGGCCCGTTTTGACTGGGTACCTACCTAATAATCTGTTTTTAGGAACAAAATCGCGACTAAGGCCAAAGCTACAATGTAGCAGCTTTTTTTTTATTGGGTGGGAAAATCATCTTATGACAAATCTCGCTCTTGGGTGGAGCGTGAGATAGTGTCAGACTTTTACAGACTAATAACCCACTCCTGTTTCTTCTTTACCTTCGTCCCAGGGCCCCGGGTTTCATTTTCACACTACCCGTGGCCCCAGTAGGCTTCGACCCTGCTGGGCCCCTACAAATTGCTGACGTTTCCCTGAGGCGCACGTGGAACAGTACGCGCCGTTGACGACTTGGGCTCGGTCCGGACGGTTACCAACGTATCGGCATACGGTCGTACGGCAAGCCACCCATTGCTCGCCGTCCGCAAGCCGCGCCTAAGGTGGATAATGTAGCAACTACTACGTTTGAACAGTGTACACGAAATACAGAACTAAATCACCCGAAGTGCCAAATATTTAGAATTATTCATTCACACACAAAATATACATTAAAACACATTAAATTTTTAATATTATACTAATAATCCTGCATAAACATTTAGTGGTTGTTTTTTTTTTATGAGATAAACTAGTGCTTGACTGCGATCCCATTTGATGGTAAGCAGTGATGGTGAAGTGTACTAGTTTGTTAAGAGCCTATATTCACTCTATAGTCAGTCTGCGAGCAAGTCAGTGCAGTCACTTCAGCCTATATTCAGTCTTCAATACACCTAAATTATAATCTGACGGAAAGATTGCAGTGTTCCTTGTACGCGGTATAAACGACTAGGCGAAACGCTTAGTTCGATCGTAGAGGTGCTAACAGAATAACATTATTTCCTATTAGAATTCGGATGTAACCATATACTAAGGTTTTTGCAGTATGCGGCAGCAAATGTATCACGTCAGTTGTCACCGCTTCAGTCAGGTGGTCAACACTATAATAAAGTTCTCAGCTACATTTTACCGCGATGGTGCCAAGGGCGCAAGTTAGTGTCAAGAATCCCACATATTGTCCAGTTGCGTAGACACTTCAGATATAAAACTACACCAATTTTTCATCACAATATCTACTAGGAAATTATTTCAAATTTGAATTATAAATAAAAACCGCCACTGAAAACACTAAAAAAAATTGAACTTATTGACAACAGTTATCGCAGAATGACACTTAGAACCCATTGACCATTGCATAAAGATAATTCGCTAGGAACACATCTTCTAGCATACAGCATAGCATAGCAAAGCATACAGCTGTGTAACTTCGATCTAAAAATATTTCGCTTTTAAAATATTTAAGCGTTTCATTTTCTCGGATTTTATAGAAGCATTCCACGCTTTATGTCACATGTCGTGTAGGTATTAAAGTTTTAAAGCGAATGATAAATAAAGGTTATGATATCATAAACATTAAGCACTATCATGAGGAAAATAAATGGAAGAAATGGGGCGGCAACATCCACTGACATTTGCTGAAGATTCCTTATTATAGTTAGTTATATATTTATATGCCAACTAATGGAAACGAGGGATTTTTGGCAATCCAAAGCTGCTAGCATAGCATAGCATAGTCGGCCTTATAATGTTTCCACTACTGGGACTCAGGCCTCCTCTCTAGGAGAGGGAATGGGCCGTAATCTACAACTCGGGCCCAGTGCGGGTTCGTGGATGTCACATGTTTTCGAATTTTTGGTTCTAGGACATGCCAAAGCTACTATGTCTACAAATTATATTACTTACCAAAGTCTTCAATATCTTGATCATCATAATCATTTCAGCCAAAAGGCTTCCACTGCTGGACATAGGCCTCTCCTGAAACGTCACATCAGCGATCAGTCCTGTGCGTCTCCCAACCTTCAGATTCAGTCATCATCATCATCACCATTTCTGCCGAAAGACGTCAACTGTTGAACATAGAACTCTTGTCGATCGAGTCTGTGCGTCTCGCCGTCATCAATCCATCATATTCCCGCGATCCTCACCAGGTCATCGGTCCATCTTGTGGAGGCCTTGCAATGCTGCGTTTTCTGGTACTCGATCGCCTCTCTAGAACATATCGGCTCCACTAACTATCTCTTCTGTGAGTAACGTACCCAGCTTACTGCCACTTAAGTTCGGCGATTCTTCGGCTTATGTCAGGCACCTATTGTGAAAAGTATTCTGAAAAGCAAATACTCGGGTGAAACAAAAGGGTACTCAATGAACTGTTACCTAGAGTTATCTGTTACATAAATATTCTATAACCAATAACTTACCGATTCAGCTATGTATATTGTTCAAATTAGGTTTACCGGTTAACCATAGCTGATTTCGTGGCTCGAATACGGTTTACCACTAAATCGATAGGACCGAAATATTGATGAACCGTAGTATTAACTATTAAAGTGAGATAGAGAGCAAAGTTCAATCGAAAAATATAATGATGGGGCTTGGTCATAGTAAACTTGTATCGTTAGTAATTTTTTAGTATATCCGGGACTGTTGTTGATATCTTATATCATTATTTTAATCATACGGTAAGAGCTTTCAAAGTATTTATTTATGTTTCATTTTATTTTTATTATTATTATTGATAGGCTCGCGTTTGACCACTATCTCACCTGATGGTAAACGATGATGTGGCCGAAGATGGAGCACGCTTGCCTAGAAGTAACCTATTCACTCTTGACTTAAATTAATTTATACGAGTACGTTGATTTTTCCAAAGAATAATAGATGCATTGTACGTGTGGGTTGTGTAAAAAAAAATGTTTTTTTTAAATAGTTATTTCTAGGCAAAGGTGCTCCATTTTCGATCACATCATCGCTTGCGGTGAGATGGTAGTCAAACATGAGTCTATGAATAATAAAAAGTGGGCAAGTGCGAGTCGGACTCGCGCACTGATGGTTGCGTACAAATTGACTTATTTATGAAAACAGTTCAATTCCCGATTTGAATTACGAAGATTTTTCCGAATCGCAAAAACAGCTTTTTTTTGTGACGTAACTAATAATTTACAGTTTTCAGATTTATTCCTATATCTGTGTTATAAGACCTTGTTTAATGCCAAATTTCAAGATTCTGGGTCATGGGAAGTACCCTATAAATTTTGGTTTCTTTGAGAGTGTCGAAATATACGTTTTTTGCGACATAAACGACAGTATCTTTTTTTTTCGTTAACCTAGAAGTTTGATTTTTTCACAGCTTCAAGGGACCGCAGACTTGAGGATATGGTTTTAATTTCAACTCGTAACCTCCACGCGTTCTTGAGATAAAGGGTTTTGACAGACAGACAGACGGACGAACAACAAAGTGATCCAAAGTGTTCGGATTTTTCCTTTTGAGGTACGAAACCCTAAAAACTATCCACAAATCAATCTTGAAGCTTACTTGATAGTCTTCCTATAAGTCCTTAGTACAAACAGTAAAGAAAACGCAAATACTGTAACCATTTGACAATATAAATCATAAACATCCTTGTACCATTAGGCCACATTCAAACATAACCGCATTAAGCTACAATCTTAATTCCAACCACAAACAATAAGTTAAGTAGTTATTGCAATATTTGCCTAACTATGTAACAGCAACTATTGGTATAATACCGACTTAAGTTACTAGCAACATTTCTGTCGCAAGTTACAATACTGTTTACTGGTTAAATCCTGTATTGCAAATGGCAGTGTTGTCAAAACCACAGTTTAGGTTATTTGTAGGTATTGGGTATGAAAACTCAAACAGATTTGAAAACATTGAAAAGTTTTGATTGTTTAAAATGTATGTTTTGTGTCAGTTGTTGCGTACAATGTAATAAAATGTAATAATAATAATCATCATCATCATCATCATCATCATCATCATTTCAGCCGAAAGACGTCCACTGCTGGACATAGGCCTCCCCCAAGTGTCGCCACAAAGAACGGTCCTGTGCATCTCGCATCCATCGGACTCCCGCAACCGTTACCAAGTAATCGGTCCACCTTGTAGGAGGCCTTCCAACGCTACGTCTTCCGGTACGTGGCCGTGGCAATAATAATCATCCTAACCGAATTTTGGACATGGTGCCCCACACTATACTAACATAGATTAGGTAGAAGCCAAGTACGAAGGCGTTATTACACTGCAGAGAGCATAAAATAAAGGGACAGAGGAACAGATTAGATGTTGGAAATATAATAATAATAATATAATAATAATCCACAACTATCACACAACGCCGTCTAGTCTCAAGCTAAGCAGAGCTTGTGTTATGGGTATTAGACAACTGATAAACATACTTATATATTTCTAAATACATACATATTATAGATAAATTACACCCAGACACAGAACAAATGATCGTGCTCATCACACAAACATTTGTCCTTGGTGGGAATCGAAGCCACGACCTCCGGCATACCAGTCAGGGCCACTAACCACAAGGCCAACAGGCCAGTTTGAAAAGATCTTCTAATAAAAAAGTCATGGGCTCTACAGTGGGGAAAAACGCGTGTAAAATTTTTACTGATTAAAAGCCAACTATGTTGCTTCATTTGCCCTTTGCGTTTTAGGGCCACGGTAACTCATTCAAATGTTCCCTCAACAAATGCCCTGGATCACTTGATAATTTATAATTGGCTACTGGCCACAAAACAATCAAGTCTCAGGTACCAGGCATCCATAAACGAGAAGAGACAATACAATCGAACCCGGAACACCTTCACAAATAGTAGAAGCCTGCTCAGTTAACCGGCTGTCTTACGTACAGTGAAGGGAAACGACTGACGTGCCAATGAATTAACGATCCGTCGGCATGACCTTTTATTATTGGTATTGTACCTGTGTAAATAGTTAATAACTTATTCATTCGATTAGGGGTTAGTAGCATATTGGATTGTTGGTTCGATCAAAGTATTTTTGGATGTCCTTGTAAATAACCGAATAATCTAAACCTAATCCTAAATCTTATCAAAATAAACTAGGTACACGTATACTCACAAACTTTTGCATTTATATTATTAACTAGCTTTTGCCCATAGCTTCGCCCGCGTACATAAAATATAGCCTGTGTCACACAGAAATAAAGCTACTTTCCAACGGTGAAAAAATTTTAGCAATCGGACTAGTACTTTTACGGCAGAATTCACCGTTGTAAAAATACAACAAAAGAAAAATACAGACAAGTGACACTAGTGACAGCGGCTAAACGCGATTATGCGAGCCTAACGTTAAAACGCAATTAGTTTTATTGGTGAATTCCGCCCTTAGAGATTACCTCCAACAAACAAAAACAAACTTTACCTATTTACAATACTAGTGTAGATGTGATTTATGACATTATTTTGTAAAAAAGTCGTATGTTGAATTCTGAATAAATAAAAGAAAATGGACACACAAAGTTTTTCTTGAAACACAGTTTATGTCCCACTACTCAACCCTTACAATCTGATCAATAAAGATAACAAGCAAAATAACATAAACTTGTTACGCTACCCAATCCCTTCTATTTGTTACTATATACAGTATCGTAACTAAATTACTGGAGCTCTAGGTCTTACTAAGATAGTGTCAGATTTATTTGCTGCCTACAAAGGACGCGAACCTAGGCAGCAGAGTAATAAATAAACTGTTTTATTCCTATTTATGGACGAATGGTAGGTTTGCGATCGATTCATGAAGGAATAACAGCGTAGTACGTTGCTTACGTACGACAAATGATAGAAGGTTAATTTTAGGATACGAGTAAGTTGATTTTATGGTAACTTAACTAAAGCGCCTATTACACCACTCGAGATTCAGACAGTCTTAGTCTATGTTTATCTATTTATCTCATTGTTCTGTTTCATTTCTTTACACGAAATTGGCGTAAGTTGTTCTTCTTCTTGTGTGACGCTACATAGACCAAAACTGTCTGAATATCGAGTGGCGTAATAGGCGCTTAAGTGACGAGGCCGATGCCTGGCAGGGTAAGAGTTAACGCAACTCGGTAACGCAAAGATACACAGGTGGATTCTAGTCAGTAAAATAACATTCCCTCTCGTTCTTGCCCCGAGTGCAGAGAGAGAAGTTTTTTGTTGATTTCCCATCAAAAGAAGGACAATCAAATCAAAACACGGTTGGGCTGATGGGAGATAGTTCTCGAAAATTAATAGAATTTTAACTTTACAAAATAGATTCTTAAACGAAATAATATATCTATAATATAAAAATGAATCGCAAAATGTGTTGGTAAGCGCATTACTCAACAACGCCTGGACCAATTTGGCCAATTCTTTTTTTTAAATGTTCGTTGAAGTTCAAGGATGGTTTTTACGGCGAGAGTTAGAGTAGGGTAGAGTAGTCAGTTGACGGGAGCAAAGCCACGGGCAAAAGCTAGTGTACTAATATAATTACATAAAGACCTCAAGTCATCAAGTTCACAAGTGGTATATAACTATGACAGATTTTTCTAAACAGTCACAACTCTAAAAACAATAATCACTATATTACATAGTATAGAACTCATATGCGAGATCTCCTAAAAAAAACATCACCCTTTCCTTACAATCACGCAACGCATTTCTCCTTAGAAAAGGCCACTAACAATGCACGTACCGTCATTATTACAATATAAAAAATGTGTGGCGAGAATGACAGATTCGTTCCCTCACATACAACTTGATTGTACAATCTAGAGGCCGTAATTCCGTACGTGTGCCCCGAAACGGAAAAACGTGCGACGTATAAAATATTTTTTGAAGTTAATCACTGGCATTAGAGTGGAGATGGCAGACTTCGTACTCAGTATAAACAAGAAAAAACACGATAAGATGGCGGCATGATATCTTGAGTATTAGATATGAATGGTATACAAATATATTCAGACTACTGACTGGCCTGTTATTCTAGTGGTTAGTGACCCTGACTGCTATGTCGCATATTTGTGCGATGAGCATGATCATTTGTTCTGTATCTGGGTGTAATTTATCTATAATATGTATGTATTTAGAAATGTATAAGTATGTTTATCAGTTGTCTAGTACTCATAGCACAAGCTCGCTTAGTTTGGGAATAGATGGCGTTGTGAAAGCATAAGCATAAGCATAATCAGCCTTTTAATGTTCCCACTGCTGGGACGATGTTTTCCTTCATCGTTTTTAGATTAGTAGTGATGAAATAAATTACACAAAGTAATGCGCCTGGCTGGGTTTGAACTCGCGACCAACAACTCGTAAGTCGGGGTCGTAACCAGTCGGCCACCACTGCTCACTGTTGTGTGAAAATTGTGGAATATTATTATTAAGGTACAAATACCACGAAATTAAAATTGTCTTAAGTTTCTTCATTTCGCTGGTCAGTGTCCAGTTATATGTTGATTAAAATATGATTAGTGGTCATAACACGTATTTATTGATGGAATTATAATCATCATCAATACAACCCATTCAGTTCGCTTAACCCTATTGAAGGGCTATTTCTTGAAAGTCATTGAACTGGATTATTTTATGGGCTATCCTGCCCTAGCCAAGTTACAACCGTATCGTTTCGATTCTCTTTTCGTTGATCGCCTCGAGTCGGCCACGCCGCTTATTCCTTTGTTCTGACCACGTGACTGAGTGTTGAGATGACGTATGACGTAGAACGACGTCACGTGGCGTCGTTTGGCGTGGATCTAGTTTAGCTCTACAAGTCTAGTTTCCATATAAAATGTATGGAGACCGACGCGCCCAGATCGGTGTGTGTAGCATACGTGTACGCAGTGTAGTGTCACCTTTACTGTTCTCTAATAGTAACTATCGTTAAAATATCAGCTAACGGGCCCAGATGGTAGCAGGATTGACTATTCAGAGATAACGGACGTACATAAAATTAAGTTTCATCTCTTGTGGACGCAATCTGTTAGTTAGGGTTGGTGTTTCTGTCAATATTTCCTCAGGGCAATTTCTGAAACCAGTTTATGAAAAACCCATAACATTTTTTATGGTGCAAAATACATTACAGGTAACGCTAAAGTCATTTTAATATTTAGTCTTGATCATAATATTATCAAAGAGTTTGCTGGAATAAACTCTGCAACATTATATCTTATTTATTTGTTTTTCTTTTGAAGTGGAGTGCGGACGTGGTTTATTAGATACGACCTACACCGATGTCTCAATTTTTTTTTTTTGAGCTTTGGTAAGTGGTTGGAAATCATGAATTAACTTCTCCCGCTTTAGGTCGAGTGAAAGGAGCGTCAGAGTTTTACTGACTTAAACCAAATCTAACTTCAGGTGCTCTTTGCATTTTAGAAACGCAGTAATTCTTGAAAGATCTGCGGAGAAATCTAAGATGATGATGTTAATAATGAGGACTCTGTTCTTATATTCCTTCAATGAAGGAATATGAGACATTGATCCATTAGTTTTAAAATAATGACTCCGACCTAATTTGCAGTTAGAAAAAATAAACTATTTTCTTTGTCAGTCTACCATAAACTGTGTAGATTATACCGTTATATCGTACGTAATATACTTAATGAACTTATATTAATAGGTTTTTTTTAAGTCTTTTTCGATGATGTGACCGCCTGCCATTCCTTCTCACTCCAGACCATGGCCTGAATAAAGATGCGGTGCGAGAGGTCACCGCAAGGCCCAAGCGGGGCACACGCAATGGTGGCACTTGGACATTTTTTCCGCCTGAATCCAGTGCAGAAACTTGCTGAACTTACCATGACCAATGAGGATCTGCATCAAGCAGTAGGAGAGGACGCCGTAATGCCTCTCCAGCCACTCTTCAAAGAGGGCACTTACCAGCATGATTATGGCGTTTCCAATAATAGTAGGTGATTTTATATATATAAACAAATAAAAATAGACGCACAATTTAAATAAAAATATTTAAACACTACAAAGCTGAATAAAGGATTTAATTTTACTATAATGACCACAGCAGATATTGTTAATTAATTTATATCGGACCCAATTGACCACGAGACTATGTTGATTGTGATTACAAATGTACATACACGGATGTCACTTTGAGGTCGAAATGTTTGCTAATTATATAGTCTATAACAGTGGTTTTCAACCTGTGGTCCGCGGACCACTGATAGTTTGCAAGAATAAAAATGAGATCCGCTAAAACTTTTCAACTGAAAGTTAAATTGATCTAAACTGATTTTAAGTTTCTAACAAACGTTCCTCCAGCAAAGCCTCCTACAAGGTGGGCCGATGACCTGGTGACGATTGCGGGAATCCCATCGACACAAGACGCACAGGACCGTTTATTACGTCAACACTTGGGGGAGGCCTATGTCCAAGAGTGGCCGTCTTTCGGTTGAAATAAGGATGATGATGAGCAAACGTTGTATTTTCTTGTTATTTTTGACTAGAACAGGTACTTATGCCACTATTTTTGAATAATAATAATAATATTCCACAACTATCATACAACGTCGTCTAGCCCCAAGATAAGCAGAGCTTGTGTTATTATAAATACTAAACAACTGATAAACATACTTATAGATTTCTAAATACATATGTACATATTATAGATAAATTAAACCCAGACACAGAACAAAATATCGTGCTCATCACACAAACATTTGTCCTGGGTGGAAATCGAACCCACGACCTCCGGCATAGCAGTCAGGGCCACTAACCACTAGAGCAACCAGCCAGTCAATGTATGAGATAAATTTCTTTTAGATTAGCACAATCACAGAATAAATATGGCATAGTAAAATTTTCCTGCTAACAGCTAAGATGAAAAGAAAAGTGATGCGAAAAAGACCCCCAGGGCCCTGGAACAACGGCAAAGAAGGAACAGGAGTGGGTTTTTAGTCAGTAAAAGTCTGATACGCCCTCCTACTCCGCACAAGAGCGCAGAATGTTATTAAATGATTTTCCCAAATAAAAAAAAAAAACTAACGGAAAGATACACTATCATTTACGTTGTGCTGCATTAAATTTCATCCTGAAAAAAAAAAAAAAACCGTTATTCCTACGTGATGAGATACGGTAAGAGAATACAATAACCATTATTCCATTTTATGTTTCCATATGTTGTAAAACCCATGGATCAAGCGAAACGACAAAATATATTTCTCTACATAAAAAGCTGCACATAAGGTTTTTTTTTTTTAATTTTAGATTCTATACATTCGCGTTTAAATTGACAATAGTCTTTATACGACTAGCTGTTGCCAGCGGCTTTGCCCGAGTGATAATAAAAAAATATCCCAAGTCAAAAAAGATTGGGAGTCACTGGCTTATATTTATGAAACCGCAGTTTGTAGTAGAATCGTTAAAATATTAATAAATTATTTTGTGATTTGGTTACGATTGCGTGTGTGATAATCAGAGGTCGGAATTAGGTAGAGTTGTTCATGTACTTATGCTGATTTTATACAGCGAAAGAATAAAGTGGATATGCCTCGAATTCCGAAATTAATTTTAAAGAGCAGATTTTTTTTTATGATACTATTAGAAATATAGCAAAAAAAATCTTCCTGCATTAATGACGAAGAGGAGGAAGTGTATAAATTTATTAACCTCACCTCAGTCGACGTGGAGAGATTTTTTCAGTGAAAAATACTAATAAAAATTGAATGTTAAATATCTTTGCTTTATTTGTGTTATCTATCTCTGAGTTTTTTTATTTATTTATTATTTGTAATATTTTTTGCCACACGGGATTTTTCATTAGAAATCTGGGGAAGATCCACATTAATATCAAAATTTCGATGTAAGTACATGAATAACTCTACCTAATTCCGACCACTGTTGACAAAGTAATGTGACATAATTTATTAATGTACGAGCACCGATATCAACTAATAATACTTCTGGAATAAAATGTCTATAAATCCTATGTGCTATTTCAGGATATGGCCCATCTATGTGCGAATTTTCATCTAAATTCGTTCAACCGTTCCAGCGTGAAGAAGTAAAAACATACACACACACACATACTTTCAAACTATCGCTTGTATAATATTAGTACGATATCTTTTCTCCCTTATTCTATAAAAAAAATCTCAGCGGAATTAACGTACGAATTCTTCCATTTTTTCCCCATAAATTGTAATGCTCACTGATCATTTCAATTTTTTACTCGTTCTTTGAGAATCTTTTCCTTGTTTCTTTTGACTTTAATTTTATAAAAGCCTCGGTTCAATAAAATTTTGGAAGCATCACAGTGTGAAATAAAAATTGGTTGTTCGACAAAGACGGGCAGATTCTTTAATTTGAAAATAAATGACAGGAACAGTTCAAAGATTTAAATTAATTTGTAAGTGTGCAAATTTACTTTATGCATATATTTTAATTAAAATAAATACATCTTTTCTTCACTGGCTTAATTTAAGGTAACATATATAAATATTACTACTTAATAATTATGTTTCTTCTTTATACAAACTCTTCGTTCTTAGATTTTTCAATATACTAAAGAAAGTGTAGTCAAAACTGTAACAAGCAAAACTGTGCTAGCGGCTTCGCACGTGTGAAAGCTACTGCGAGAAAGTTCGAAAGAATTACCGTGAACCTGGAACACAAAGAACAACTGAATAAACACAGGCGAGTTTAAGTCAGTGAAAGTCTGACACATCCTCACGCCTTCACCCTGGAGCACAGAGGTCATTTAATATTTTCACACCTCAAAAAAAAAGATCGCAAGATAAAACTCAAGTGCGTCTTTTATGCTAATCTATTCAGCCAATTGAGCATGAAAAAGTAACAAATACACACACACATTTATGAAAACTTTCACTTTTATAACATAAGTATGATGTGATACACCATAAACTTATCTACTAGGATAAAGTTAATTTTGATGGCTTATGGCTTACGCCAGTATCTGGGTCAAGTGGACTCGCCCGACGCATATTTAATCATTCTAACTCCAAGGGCGAGCTGAGACTAATTACTTTCTTAACTTAGGTAGGCAAATCTTCAAAGGTACCGCCTCATATTTTGCCATTTAATACGTTAATTATTTACTAAACTTGGCTTAAATTAATTACGGATGCTAATCTATGAAAGAGACTTTTTACTAATAAAGTTGTAAGAAAAAAAGAGACAGAGAGCAGTGGTGGCCGAGTGGTAATGGCCCCGACTTACGGAGTTGTAGGTCGCGGGTTCAAACCCAGCCAGGCGCATTACTTTGTGTAATTTATTTCATCACCACTGCTCTCAAAACGGTGAAGGAAAACATCGTGAGGAAACCGGCATGTCCTAGAACCAAAAATTCGAAGACATGTGACATCCACCAACCCGCACTGGGCCCGCGTGGTGGATTACGGCCCATTCCCTCTCCTAGAGAGGAGGCCTGAGTCCCAACAGTGGGAACATTATAAGGCCGACTATGCTATGCTATGCTAAGAAAAAAAGTATCAGTGGGAATTATACAATAACAGTAAATTTCTGGGGCCTTTTATTTATTACTAGCTTACCCGGCGAACTTCGTATCACCTAATAGTAAGGATAACGCCATCTACTGGTATAACTAGAACAGCATAATTCATTTTATAATGACATTTTATAGAGATGGCGTTGTATTCGGATTTTTTTTACCGTGATTTTTTCCACTTTTTCTCACCGTTTATACCTTCCCTGGACTATCTCAAATATTTCAAGACCTAAATTAGCCAAATCAGTCCAGCCGTTTTTGAGTTTTAGGGAGACTAAAGAACGGCTATTCATTTTTATACATATAGATAGATTCTAATAAAACAATATTAGGTTTCACTTAGTGGATTACAGCCCATTCCCTCTCCTAGAGAGGAGGGCTAATTCCCAAAAGTGGGAACATTATAAGGCCGACTATGCTATGATATAGGTTTCATACCGGTAGTTCCGATCCATTATCGGGACACTTTGATTTACGGCCATGCACCACCGGTAGGTACATGGTGGACGTCCCACCCATACGTACAAAACGTTTCGGGAACATATTTATTGTGCGTACTAACTAAGAAGTGGAACTCAAATGCAACCAAAATGCAACAACAACAACAACAACAGTTCAATATATTACAATTAATATAGTACAATTTAACAACAGTTTTACAGGTTGTAATTTGGAGAGTGTGCGCAGGAATTGCATGACATGATTCCGCCATCACATTTCTTCCATCGGATAACCCGACGTATGGGAGTATCCACCCTTACGTTGTTAAAACCTCTACGGACCGGACAGAGCGTTTCGTCTCGTCGTTTATACCGCGTACATCGAAGGACTGGAATAATTTGCCTGCTGAGGTCTTCCCATCCGGTTATAATTTGGGTGTCTTCAAGGCTAGTGTGAATAGGCTCTTAATAAGCTAGTGCGCCTCACCATCAACGATTGCATCACTGCTTACCTTCAGGCGGGGTCGCAGTCACGTACAAGTTTACATGAAATTAAAAATAAGAGTGAATAGGTTACTTCTACATAACTGTGCTTCATCGTCAAGTACATCAACGCTTGCCATCAGCTGAGTTAGTGGTCAAAAAACAGTAGACAGATCTTAAAATGACGATGATGAATCGATGATGGAATGATGGGTTATAATAAGTCAGACAGTTGTAGGTGGCCTTCTTCTCACGGCTTGAATTTTTTTTTAGGTGATGGGTCTCCGATGAAACTATACTAATTGTACGAAATATACTAAAGCTATTGATACCAATCCCTATTATCGGTAATTACCTACGTCCCCAGTATAAAGTTTCACGGTAAGTGTCAAGAATTAGGTCGAGCGTAAACCGTCTGAGAGGGTATCGACACGATTTTAGTGCTGTGCTCTTCAGAAACGGTAACACTTGTGGTGGAAAACTTATTAGCTCTTGTTTGTTCTTGATTTTATCTAGCGGATAATGGTTTTTTTTTTTTGTGAATAGGAATGATAAGTTTGCCTACTTAGATGTAATAAGTTGATTTTAATTTTATATTTTAGATTGATTTTACATGTGTTTTACAGTTTGTCTGAGATTTTTTTATTTTTTTATTATTATATATAAACTCGCGTAAGTACCGATAGTAAGCGATGATGTTTATTTGTCTACTATAAAACAGTTTTTAAACAGTTATTTTTTATTATTCCGAGCCGCTGACATTGACGAACAAAGTTTCGATTTTGATCCTCGACGGTGACAGTGGTGATATTTATCGTTGGTTATTTTTCTGATTATTAAAAAAAACTTTTTTTATTTTAATCTGGGCAAAATCGTTATCCTGGGTAAGGGTAACGATTTTATGACCACAGTGACATTTTCAATAAAAAATATAAAATCACAAAATGTAAATAAAACTATAATCCATTACATTTTAATTAAAAATGCCATTGGATTTAATTATGATAACGATTTCATCCAGTTTTACAAGACAGTAAAAGGTTTCTGACTTACACCATATTTTTTACTCGAAGCAATGCAGTATTCAAGGTGCGTAGGAATTTAGTAAAATTTTAGTTCTTTATTATCTAAAATATACTTGTAATTTAAGTTTCTTTCAAATAGAAACGGGATTACACTAATTAAAATCCAGTTTATCGGAATAGGATCTTAAAATCGGAGAATTACGTTTTCCTGTGTCGCAATGAGCCAGAAATTGAGATCCTTTATGATCCAATCCAAGCGATTTATAGAAGATAATCACGGGTATTTGAGGGAAAATGGGGCATTAGAAGTATATTATTGCGAAAATATTAGACTACGGATTTGTGAATATATTAATTGAAGGCCTACCACGAGCTATTAACGCAATCTATTAGATGACTAAACTGTATGGAATGGATAAAAAAGGATGGAGCTATATAGGTTGTATAGCTCAATCTCTCTTTTTTTTTTCTTATTCTTTTTTTTTATAGATTAAATACTTACTTTTTTGTTTTATTGTTCTTTGTCCTGTGCGAGTCTCAAATAAATGTTTTCTTTCTTTCTTTCTTCTTTGTTTATCACTTGTATGACTGAAATTTTAAAATGTCATGGTATTGCTCCTTTTCGGGTTTTACATATCAAGACAGCTGTGATAAGGAGAAATTATATAGGTAAAGACAGCGACAGCAAATTGTGGTCTTCTTTTAAGGTCGGAAATCACCTAATGACTTTTTTCACTCTAAGCTGGAGCGGGCGGGTGTGTCCACCTAAGTGCCTTCAGTTGCTTTTTGCATCCCAGGACCAAGAGTTGCCCTTTCAGAAGACGACACGACACGACACTTTCGGCTTCACTCCTGCTGGATCCCTATGGTTTTGCTGATGTCTTTGAGACGGGCCTCGAACACTATGCGACGTAGAGCCTCCTTTTCTAATGTATTTTAATATCAGACGGGTACCCAATTGGGCAAGTGTTGGTTGTCTGTAAAAAATCGCTTTTAGCGATAAGACCGCCCATTGTGACACTATATTAATATTAAGTTCCTAATGTAATTTGCATTTTTGGTGTACAATAAATAATATATCTATCTATCTATCTATCAAGTGGGAGTCGGACTCGCGTACTGAGGGTTCCGTAAAAACTTACCTATGTAAATAGTAAATTCCCGAATGGAGTCTCAAAGATTTTTCTTAATCGCAGTTTTTTTTTTTTTGTGACGTTACAACAATTTTACTGTTTTCAGATGTATTTCTATATTTGTGCTACAAGACCTTGCTTTATGCCCAATTTCAGGATTTGGGTCAACATTTCCACAACTTCAAAGGACCGCAGACCTGAATATTATATAGTACCACCACGCGGTACGCGGTTGTATGCCTCCACGCGTTCTCAGGGTCTTGAAAGACAGACAGACGGACAAAAAAGTGATCCTATAAGGGTTCCGTTTTTTCTTTTTGAAGTACGGAACCCTAAAAATATTTAAAAAAGTAACACAACTTAAAGTAAAGCGAGAGAGAGTTTCAGACTTTTCCTGACTGAAACCCACAGTGTTCTCGATCGAAAAAAACTAACTAAAAACTTCTTTTTTTGTTATTTATAGGGTCGCGCTTGTCCACGCTTGCCTCTAAAGTAACGTATATACTTTTCTTAAAGATCCCCAGGTTGTAACCATCCGGAAACACAGACTACTTGATGAAAAAAAGAGATTGTCCATAATATGGTTTCAATAGAAATAATATGTTTATAACGTGTCCATGAAGGAACGTTCGTTAAGTCGTCTACGCCAACTTTTATAGAAACAGTATCGGTTTTCAATAAACGCCGTTTATCTAGCTTTTACGTTCTCTGTTGCCCTTGTTTTATTTATTATAAGTTTGGATAGTTTTGTTACGTCTTAATTATCTTCTGTTCTGCTATCGCGCTATCGTTAAATATTAACTACCGATTCGGTTTTATTGTTCCGTTTATTCGCTGCAGTTGGCTGAAATGTCACAGGGTTAGTTTTATTTTTATCCTGATTCGTAAGGCGGAAATCGTAGTGTGTGCCGAAATTAGGTTATTTTGCGACTGTTAGTAAATTTAGCTATAAAATAGCATAATTGTACTAGTCAAGAATTAGACTAATGGGGTGTTTCAGTGAATTTTAATAATATAATATGCGCGAGGAATAAATCATCGTGAAGTAAATAAGTAGTGAAAATTTTCCTAAGAAAAAACTTTTATTTACTAACTTAAAAAAAAAAAAAATATTTAATTTATATGATATAAAAGCTTTTCACGAGATCGTTTGTTAATTTACACAGAAAATGTTAAAATACACCCATATCATGGGGTGCATAAAATATAACTAGACTGCCATATTTAACAGTCCACCATTTTGGATTTAGAATAACGTCTTTAAGTGACGTCACTACGCTAATCACGCATTGTCATTCAATCTGAACTTTTGTCTGTAGCATTTCAACACACCGAGATTTTATTTCATCAAACACATTACTTCTGTCAATATGCATGATAGCATAATCAGCCATTTAACGTTCCTACTGCTGGGACTCAGGCCTCCTCTCAAGGAGAGGGAATGGGCCGTAATCCACCATGCGGGCCAGTGCGGGTTGGTGAATGTCACATGTCTTCGATTTTTTTGGTTCTAGGACATGCCGGTTTCCTCACAATGTTTTCCTTCACCGTTTTGAGAGCAGTGGTGATGAAATAAATTACACAAAGTAATGCGCCTAGCTGGGGTTGAACCCGCGACCTACAACTCGTAAGATGGGGCCGTTACCACTCGGCCACCACCGCTCTATACTTGTTAAAACTGCAATCTTCGCTAGCAAAAATACTTTCACTTCTTTAAAACTCACAACAGACATAGTTGAAAAAATAATATTGTTCTACCCTATTCGACACGAAGAGGGCAAATGTTTGCTCTGTTTGAGAGAAGCTGCGGAAATGTTCGTACAAAGGCAGGAAGATGCCCCCGCCTTAATACAAGACCCTGGCATGAGCGACTTGGAAAATGCAATGAGGAAGTCTGGCTAGACCGTGTATTTTTAAATGAGGATAGGTGACTTTTCTTAAGGAATGTAGATTCTAGGTTAACAAATAGCAGAAAAATATTTTTCCTTTTGTAAATATATTTATTTATTATTAGACATACATACAGCTATCATTACAGACCAATCCAATGCGATAGTGTAGTCAAAAATATAAATTACATTAATGATTTTATACAATTCCAATTCAAACCATTAAAAAAAAATAACTTAGTCAATATAATAAAAATTAAAAATTAAGATAACAAACAATAAAAATAAAAAAGTGGCTTTACCATTCAGTGTAAGTGGGCATTGAAAGTTGTTACTTTAGTGCGTGATATACAATGTACTTGCAATCTGATAATCATATTTCGATTGTAACGACTCCTTTTTGACGCTTCTGCCTATATTTCTATTTTTAGGGTTCCGAACCCAAAGGGTAATAACGGATCCTAAAATGTTTAAGTTCTCACACGTAATATTCACAACAATCTTATGATGCGAGCCTTGAGAGGAATTTGTGCATTAAAAAGTCTGTTTAACTAAACTCTTAAATGTAAGTTTTTTGTCTTTTTTAACCGACTTCAAAAAAAGGAGGAGGTTATTCCGATATTAAGTCCTCCATTTACAAGTATATGATAGATAATTAGGTTCAGGTGAAAATGCCACTGCAATTCGCGTTTAAATGTTCTTAAGTTTTGCAGTGTTATTTTTGCAGGTCAATTTCAAATTGTAGTTGTATTAATAATTTTAATAATTATTATTAATACAACCCTCTCAGTTCACTGAATACCGCATAGAATAGAGAATCCCTATTGAATTTAAGCGAGCAAAGGAGGCTCTGACCCCCACCGGTGACTTCCCGGGTGTCAGAAGTAGCAGGACGATTTCCAGCCATAGTAGGCGTGAGCTCGCGGACGGCGGGCAATGGGTAGCTCGCCGTCCGAACTTTGGGTAAGAATCAAATCCGTGACGACGGCGCGTTATGTTCTACGTGTGCCTCAAAAAGATGTTAGTGACAGTGTAAAAAGTGGAAATCTAGTTATTTTTAAAATAGAGGCCTTTTTCACATTGACATAAGCAAGATTTCAAATTAACAGCAAGCATAAATTACGTACATAAACCAGTGCCACAGCAACATATCTAATAAAAATAATAAAAGAAAAATATAAGGAATACGAATGCTTGAAAACCTTCTACATTACCATCCCGTATTTTTCTTGCCAGCTCATTTTCAACTACTTTGCATACATTTATTTATATTTCACCGATTTATACGAACTATACAGGGTGATTTCAATATTAGTTTCAGTTATTCAATAAAATATGAAACTTCTGGGAAACCAAGTTCCCTATATTAGTTTTGAACATGTTTCTAGGGAAGTCGTAAATTGAAATCAATATATATAAATTAAAATGCAATTTTTTTTGCGCCAATAGTATTACAAATGTAGATCAAATTTTTATGGACGCTAAGAGAAGAAACTAAAGGGTCATGATGATTTTTAATTAATTAACAATATTCCAAGATATCAAAGAATAAGAACAAAACAAAATATGAATATTAAAATCTATAAGTCAACATCAACAACTAGATTATACGAAAAAAAAAATGAGCTGTTGTTTACAATTAATTTTTTACAAGCTGCTGCCAGCGACTTCGCTGGCGTGAAAGTATAAAATTGTCCCAAGGGACCGGATAAAAAGTGTTTTTATGTGCTATTCCGGGACATAGTCTACCCGTGTGCAAAATTTAATTCAAATCCGATCAGCCGTTCAAGAGTGAAGAAGTAACAAACACACAAACATACAAAATCACAAACTTTCGCCTTGATATAATTATTGTGATGATTGCATAACTCGACATAATGTATGTAACAACTGCTTTTTTCATATTTAAGGGCTGATTCCACAAATAACAGAGGTTTACTTTGCGCATTAGTACTTTTTCACCTTCTGAAAGATAACAAACGAAGTCACAAGTCACCCTGTATACGAAGACATAAGGTCTTGTAATGCCGAGGTAAACCATTTAAAAGCTCAGTGGGGAATAAGATTTATTGAGCACTAACGTGAACAATTCCTATTTCATTTTACTGCTCAACTCTATTTTCACCAGGGTAAACGTTGAGCTATGTTATGTATTGCTCGAAGTAAAAGGCAGTGAGAAGATTTTTATTTTCGTTGCGAGAGAGAGATGGAACTATGTAGGATTAGCACTATCCTTTTTTCACGACGGAGATGTGGTGACACCGACACGTCTCACTAGGGGCTACTTTAGTGTCTTGACTTAGGATCTTATGTCCCCTAGCTGGGGCAGAGGGCGTCCATAGTAGTCAGCCATCATGATCGGTCTTGAGCTTCACTTTTCGTCGTTCCGTCACTTCTGCCCGCACGGTGTGTCAGGGCATTTGCTGAGGACGGCCAGGCTTCCTTTTCCCTCGAGAAAAAGGGCCTGTATCTTACTCGATCATAAAAATAAACAGCTAACCTATCAGTGCTAAGCAAGAAGAATGCCGGATATTACCCCAATTAAAGTTTTATTCAGTGTAACAAGTTACAGGTTTGTTTAAATGATTCGCCCTGGCCATGAAACGCAAAGGGTAATGAAAGGAACACAGGTGGGTTTTAGTCGATAAAAGTCTGATACTCCCTCTTGCTCCCAAAGTGAGAGCTGTTATTTGATGGTTAACTACACCCAAAAAAAAAGACTTTAAATTCAATTGTAAAAGAATTTATATCAGTTGCTAGCTGTTCGCTCGCGTGAATGTAGGTTTCTCCATACAAACTTTGGACCCCAGCCCCGCTTCATCCCCTTAGGGAGTGAATTTTAGAAAATCTTATATTAGTGCTCGCCTACGTCATAAAAGGAAACCAACAGGCTCCTAATCCCAGTAGTTTCGGCTGTGCGTTGATATGCCAGTCAGTCAGTTTCCCCTTTTATATATATACATATTTCACAATACGATTGGCGCTGTAGTTAAGCGATTTGTATGGTATACAGATAGTTGTTCAGGGTCCGGTATATATGTGTGTGTGAGTTTACATGTTTGTGAATGCACCCACGGTTCAGGATGAATGCCTATTGTAGAGCAACCAACGTTCTTTGAAAAAATATAAATGTATATAGAATTTTATAGGGCCTGAAGGTTCAAAAATATCTTAAAGCCAATTATTGTAAATAAAAGCAATTGAAAAGTATTGTTTCTTATTAACATAAGTATAGATTTAATAACTGCAGCAAATCTGTAATAATTAATATATATATATGTTTTCGTGATCTAATATTTTTTTTAAATATTAAATGTTGTAAATTTATATTTTTTTTCAATTTTAAATAATATAATTTATATCTTTAAATAAATGATTAAACGATATATTAGTATAGATTAATCATTACGTAAGTATTTAATAGCTCAGTATATATTTACAGCAATGCATTTAATGTGCCCGTAACACATTATTAAAGTACAGGTGTTATGATGCCGTTATAGCTCCTTTATAGCTATAGCTATAAAAGTGCTTTTGCTGGATAGCGGACCTTATCAATACTATCAACTGTTAATGTTTAAACATTGTTAATTATGTTCAACTGTCAGGATGACATATTAAAACTACCTTATTTTTCAATTTAAATCAATTTGTTTTGAAAAATTCAAAATCTAAATTAAAACTTTTATTTCAAACTAGCATAGCATAGCATAGCATAGTCCCACTGTTGGGACTCAGGCCTCTCTCTGGGAGAGGGAATGGGCCGTAATCCACCACGCGGGCCCAGTGCGGGTTGGTGGATGTCACATGTTTTCGAATTTTTGGTTCTAGGACATGCCGGTTTCCTCACGATGTTTTCCTTCACCGTTTTGAGAGCAGTGGTGATGATATAAATTACACAAATTAATGCGCCTGGCTGGGTTTGAACCCGCGACCTGGCTGGGTTTCAAACTAGCAGTTTGCCATAAAAAAAACCGAAAGAACGCTGTGGCTATAGAAATTAGTTAAGTAATTCTACCACGACCATTGATAATAATAATTATTATTAATCTATAAAATTGAAGTAATGTTTTGTAATATTAAATATTTATTTTTTATTAGATGTATATATTCATATTAGAAATAAAAAGTACACTCGATACCTATGACAAAAATGCATTTTTTTTTCTTTAAGTCTGTGTATTCAGGCTAACGTCCAAAATGGCTCGACCAATTTTACAGGACTTTCACTGGTAGATGCTGCTGAAGTTATAAGGGAAATATGACTACATTTAAAAAAAATGGATTACAAGATAAAAAAGCTTCTTGAAATTGTGACCAAATGGTATTGTGCTGTTTGGTTAGTGTGATGCAGACGAGGCCACGGGAACCAACTAGAAGAATAATATATTACTTAAAATATACATATAAGTAGATTAAATTCCTGGAACAGAAAAACCTATAAACATATTTCGAGGCAAGAGAAATCTAGGCTCTAATATCCCATCCCATGAGTTGACTTCCGAAAGGAGTCCCCTTCGGGGTCCTGAAATCCAAAGCAAAGAAGGAACATAGGTGTGGTTTTAGTCATTAAAAGCCCGCTCGCTCCGCTCTAGAGTGGGAGAAGTCATTATATGATTTAACAACTGAAAAAATATAGAAGATTAAAACCAAAACAAACACATAGTCAAAATCTAACTTTACTATTTCAGAATATTACTATCCAAATACAGCTTATTTCTTCTTCAAATTCGTATTAAATCATATTACTTTGATCCGTCTCCGGTAGGGTCTTGTTTTACGCATAAGTGCACTTTTCACGGTAATTCTTTTCACGGGTAGACTCGTGTAGAGTCTTATTCCATGTAGAGATGGAGCGGATGCACGTGACGCGGGCTTGCCGCCCTACCTGACTCTACAATGGCACGCTTTGGGAATTGAAAATTTTATGTTGTTTAACAAATGTAGAATGGAAGAGATTTGCTCGAATATTATGTTAAACCAAAAGATACACGGTAAAAAGATAAATTATTTTTTTGTGTATTTGTTTTGTACAAATAAAATATATTTGGTGTTTTTTTTTTTTTCAAGTTTTCTTTACACTTCGAATCACGTACGTTTCGTGAGTGCGTTCACAAAAACCTCTAAATACACATACACAAGACACGCAGATTTAGAGAAGCTTTTTGTAGCATAAGCTTATGCACCCTCATATTTTTTCCACTGTTGAGATTCAGGCCTCTTCTCTAGGAGAGAGAATGGGCCATAACCCACCACACAGGCCCAGTGCGGGTTGCTGGATTTTTGTACACCATACAAATATTTCGTCCGCGTGGGAATCAAACCTGTGACATGGAGACCAGCGCACGAACCAATCGCTCAACCACTGTATCATCAGGTCAGATCGCAGTCAAGCACAATAGTTTATACCATTTGAAAAAAGAAAATCGTGACAATGCTTTTGATGATATTCCACGAAAAAAAAAAAATCATATCTATAACAATAATGAATATCACTTCCTTTAAAAATTGCACTCATTACTTACAAGCGAATTCGCTTTCTAGTACCAAGGTTCAATTTCACAAAAACCAAGGAACTCATTTAACTTTATAGTCTCTTAAGCCGCATTTTGAAGAACACATAAGGAAAACTGTTTATACAAAAGACGATGGTTAATTAACTTTAACCGTAAATAATTGAGAGAGGAAAATTTCGAATAAAGGCGAGTACACATTGCTTCGTTGTGTGATCGAATCAGGAATTAAGATGTCGACAGGAGAAAGAAAAATGACAACAGCTCAAAATCGACTATCGCGCAGATGCACAGACTAGACGCAATACCAGCTTGGTCAGAGAATTCTTTCTTTCAACGAAGGTTTGCGGGACTTTAAACCTTGTTTATGTACTGTGTCTTGTACATTGTGTCTTGTTGTTGTTGTTGTTGTTTGTGTTGTGTTGTACGTCTAAAGGTTAAACACATCATCCAGCGTTCGTCAGAGTATCACGTTCCTCGAAAATCTTGTTGAATTGATCTTTTGCTGGTATAGTAACTGCTACTGGTGGAAATGTTACATTCCACAAAATTTGCCGATTTCGTACTCACCCTTATGATTTCTTCGACGGTAAAAAATAATTTATTTAATTATTTGCGATGTTTCATTTTACCCTGAGGGGTTTTGTTTTAGTAAATTAACGAGATCTAAGGAATACAATGAGTAAATAGTGAGTTTCAATGGAAGTAACATTTTTTGCCCCCAGCAAGAAATGCTCTGACTAAAAAGCCCAATGAAAAAGTTATAAATGTATTTATTTATTGAATATTATTTACCGGTGTCAAAAAAATTAGAAAGTATATTTGGTTCAATTGAATTTAATTTAATGTAAGAACACCTTGTATTACAAGGTTTTTACATTATTATTTAAATTAAAGAAAAACCACATTTTGTTTATTTTATTTCTTTGTAAGAATACCTTTTTTTTTGTCATACAAATACATAATATCTAGATTTTTATTAATTTCTCCATAATATTATATACATTTAAATCTAATAATAACGTAATTAAAACTAACTTACCAAATTAAAAATAAAAGCCCTAAAGTACTAAAAAAAGGCAATCTAAAGTACGGCGTCGAAAAACTCCTCCACATCGCTGTCGACTGGTAATGTACCCAAAAGAATACCTTGAAATATTATTAAACAATACGCAATAAAGGGCAAAACATGTAATGTGTACTAAAAGCTGTCATTGAATAAACGAATATTTTTTATAAGTGTGTCTATATACAATGTTTTTATAATTACTAAAAACCTGCTTGAAAATCTTCTTCCCTCAACCTCTCTGCATTCTTGTCTCCTCTCTTGTAGGTTGACTGGTAAAGGGGCATTCCCTGCCAGTCAACTTTCAAAGGAGGCGGAGCGTTGCATTAAGTCCGCCCATGTACGACTTCTGTAAATAAAGTTTAAATAATAAACAAAACCTTTCGAAACGGTCGAACAGTAACCAGTTTATCTTTGTAATGTTGCAAGCAAGATGTTGTTGACCTCATCACAGTGTAGGTTACAAAGGACATTTGTGCTAAAATGCAAAGAAAAGAAGAGAGTCACACGATGATATTGCGAGAAAACCTGCATGGCACAACATTGGTGCATGCTCTTTTAAAACTATAGAAATAACAAGTTCCACACAACTTGCAACCTTATTCTGTATGCTTTAAAGTTAATATTGTAACATCAACGCATCTAGCTTTGTTGCTTTTATGACTTGACACGTAACACCAGTTTTCTAGACTCAATTGCCTTGTTTCGTTGTATTTGCAGGACCGCGAATGTTAGACGGAATAAGAGAAAAGTTATACAGAATAATATACTTTTTTTGTAAATAAAAAAAAGGTGGCTTTTGCATTTATTTAAACATATTTTAAAATCCAAAAATAAATCGATAAGAATTCTTATCTTACCCCTAAACAAATACATGTTCTAATAGATAATGAAAACGATACTTGTGTTCCATTGTTTAATAAATCTACATTATGAACAAACTATCTTGTTTCAGCGTCTTCACTCGTGTGAAAGTTAAAAATATAGAACCTATGTCCTTCACTTAACGACGCTTTAGATGCTTTAGACGGGCTTTAGATTGATCCAGTAATTTTTAAATTTATTCATTAGGAACAAAAATAAAAAATATAAATCCCTGCTTAATTATATTAGCATAAAAGAAATATGGATCACAAAGTTCTTTATATTTCCTATTCTATTCAGCTTTTAATTTTATAAAATTGTAGTTAGCTAGTTCCATAATTCATCCAAATAAAAGTACAAAACACAAAAAAAATTCCACTAACCCAATTACAGGAGTAAAAACTTTATTCCAGCCAGCACTTTACAATAGCTCCACTTAATCGTTCCCAAGGCGAGAGTCGGTTGCAAGTGACAAATAGCCTGTTTACATTCACCCCGGTTCCCGATAGTAGAACTCACAGCAATTCTATTGATCTTGAGTTTATTGCAATATTGAGTGCCAATCTTGCAGTCCCAAGCAGAGCATAACAAGTTTATCCAATTATTTTTCATTTTAATTAAGGTCTATAAAATGTGCATTGTATAGGTACGAAATTGACTTTTGATGCAAACTTCAACGTATTCATACCTTTTTAGGATTCCGTACCCAAAGAGTAATTCTGGACCCTATTACTAAGACTCCGCTGTCTGTTCGTCTGTCTGTCTGTCCATCTGTCACCAGGCTGTGTCTCATGAACCGTGATAGCTAGACAGTTGAAATTTTCACATATTATGTTGTATTTCTGTTGCCGCGATAACAACAAAGACTAAAAACAGCATTAAATAAATATTTAAGCGGGCCCCCATACAACAAACGTGATTTTTTTACCGTTTTTTGCTACGGAGTGTGATTCGCACTTGGCCGGTTTTTATTTAAGTTTTAGTATTTAAATGTCTTTATTAAACCACAAATTTAAATAAAGCTGCATTATGTGAAGGTTGGGTAAAATATTTAACTTTCTTTTGTATCAAAATATAACCGAAAGAGAATTGAAATTCTACGCTTTTTGGGATGAAAATGAGGTGTTATGTAAATGAGGTTTTTGACATTGTTCTAGCTTTTATGTTTTGGTAATATTTTTAATTCTTTTCTAATTATTTATTCGGAAAATAAAACTTCGGTGTGGTGATCACAATGTTTCCTAACTCGATTCACTGCGGTGAATATTCAAATGAAGACATTACATTACACATTTTGGAATACAAATTAAATAAATGTTTCAGTCATATAAAACGGCCTTTTTGAGATAAAATCATTAAATAATGACTTACTGACTAAAACACACCTGTGATATTTTTGCGCAACAATTCCACAGTTCTGACAGGCATAGGCCCTAACGGGCCCTGTCAATTTTGCTGACAGTTCTTTGAACACATTGCACCGTCGACTCGGGCCCGGTTTTTATCGGACGACAAGCTACCTATTGCTTGCCGTCCGTAAACCAGCACCTACGGTGACTGGAAATCGCCTTGAGACTTTCGATGCCCTAGGAGTCTGTTCTTACCTTAAGTATTCCATCTAAACAAATACTGGATATTATATAAAGGCTATTTTAAAACCTACTTATTTTGACAATACCTAGATAGGTAAATAACCAAGTTCTCTATTGCACACCATAAACATACCTACATAAAACCTATAACTAATAATAAACTCGTATAATTATAAAATAATTCTATGCCAATATTTTTTTATTTTATTTGAACTTGTAAACCTGCTCACTTATCAAAAGTATTTTTAATTATATAATTATTTTTTCTTTTAGTAGCATTGCCGCAATGACCCTTTCTTCGCCTTTTTGAAGCAGCCATTTTTTAAAATAATTTTTACTTTTTATACTGTATGAACCTTGTGATTGCAGTCTTACCATCCATAAATTTATTTTATATGTGATACTTTCCTCAGAAACGATAAGTAGGTAGAGGTAAAAATTTTCTAAAATTTGCCTTCCATTAAAAAACTGAAATGAATAGTGGTTCAGCAGTACTTCAAGTTTTTTAAACAGAATTTATACAGAAAAACATTTTCAGCCATTGTGAGGCAAGCTAGAGTTTCTTAATTATTGTTTTAGTTCACGAAGTTTCTCATTAGTGAGGCCACGAGGCTTTAAAAAGTGCAACATCGTAACCATCTATTTTTTTGTATTATGCTTTAGTTTTTACGGTACTCACGTTTATAGTTAAGGTGAGAAATCATTCGTGTTTCACCTCGTCGTTTATACCGCGTACATCGAAGGACTGGAACAATTTGCCTGCTTCGGTCGTCCTGTCCGATTAGAAATTTAGGTGTCTGCAAGGCTAGAGAGAATAGGCTCTTAATAAACTAGTGCACCTCACCATCAACGATTGCATCTCTGCTTAAAAAAAATCTCCCGTACTGAGTGAAGCGAGAGAGAGTGTCAGATTACTAACTTCCTGTGTTCCTGTGTAGGCGGAGCAGACTTCCACTGTATGCTCCATGGGTTTCCTCCGGGCGATCAATAATAGTGACACTCGAGCGTATGGAAAGGGGAAATATTGTCAATGTTTTATTAATTTTACTATATATCTAAAGGTTAGAAACGTCCTACATTTTTTCTGACGGGTACACTGCGTTCTTAAATCGTTAGTTAAAAAAAACCGTGGGGTTTTAATGTTGTGTGTGAGTACCTAAACATTAGTTATCACAGAATAGGCTTCAACACAGGTGAATGTTTTTCAACCAATTGAATGTTTTTGTTTTCAATTTAATAAGGTTCAATTTGTATCCTTTATTATCTTAACGTAAAACAAAGTAAAAAAAAAAAAAAAATATTTATTGTCTCATTAAATTTTACAAATTTAGATGAAGCCCTGAATCCCACACTAGGATTCCCTGTGTTGTGGGGTCCAGTCTCTTTCAATCCGTATTCGAAAGGTACAATAACAAAGACAATAGTTAACTAAACTATAAGATATGATAACAAAATTTTAGTGGTTTGTGTAGAGTGTGGTGTAGTGAATGTAGTGTGGGAAGTGTTATGTAGTGAGTGTAGTGTTGTAGGTGAGAGTGTCTGAGTGCGTGTGAGAAGCGTAAGAGTGGTTGCAAGTGTTAGTGTGATACTCGTGCGTTTATTGATTGTGCTTTTTTTTTAATTTTTTTTATGACATTATTTTTAAGACGGCCTCTGTTTTTTCGTAGTCTAAATTGAGTAGCCAAAGGGAAATTACTTTAGAGCAAATATTTTTTCTTAATTTTAAAATTTTGTGAGTAAAAGTATACATACAAGTACATACAAAAATAAATCGTGAAAGCAAAAATACGCTCTGTATTATTAAAGCAACATAACTCATACAAGCAGCTGTAATCTAGTTCAGGGATAAATACTATCCAGGCATCCAAGCACCAATGCATCTGACAATAAGTACGATAAGTAACAAAAACTTGCCAGACGATTTTAATCTCTATTCTCAGTAGCCTCAGCTCGGAGATTTATTACAATCAGTGAGTTTGGTTGCTTTTTGTGCAACCATTGGTACCGAGATTAATCGTTTATGCATGACTGTGGCTTTTTCTGAATGATTAAGATTTGTTTAGAGGACATTCTGGATATTTTGGGGTTAATACACGAGTTTGATCAATGTCGAGGGGTAATTTTTAATTATACTCTGTATATTACTTTTAACTGACCTGTAAATTAATTTAGTGGTTAGTGGCCCTGACCCAACACAAATGTATGTGTGATGATCACGATCATTAGTTCTGTATTTGGGTGTAATATATCTATAATATGTATTTAGTTAGAAATATATAAGTATGTTTATCAGTTGTCTAATACTCGTAGCACAAACTCTGCTTAGTTTAGGACTAGTTGGCGTTGTGTGATAATAATAATAAACTCGATTATCATCTAAGGAGGCTCTCGTTAGGCAGCTGGATCAAGGGCCTGATCCAGAAAGCAGTACTCCTAGACACGGCGCGCATTGTGAGGAGATTCCTCTCTCAGGAGCCCTGACCACCGGTAGCTTGGATCCTGTTCCCGATACCGGTGGGCTACTTTTTTATATTTTTAAATGTTTTTTACTTATTATGCTTTTTTAAGTAATATTAAAAAATGTAAATAATATGTATAGAAAATAAATGAAATAATAATAATCATTTAATCGCCCGAGATATGGTACAAAGGTTGTTAAAAAGAAAAGGTAGTGCTTTACACATCTCACCTATTGGAGGCATGCGAAGATTAACTTTTAGGTTCAAATACAGTGAGATAGCTGTAGAATATTATTATTATTACTGTTTATAAATACAAGACAAAATTTATAAACCAGTGTAGAATGGATGGTCTTATCGCACAGGGAAAACTGTTAAGGTGAACGAATCGAACGAACGAGTGAATGAAAATATATCTCGTTAAATATTAAAACGAAATGGTATTTTAGGCATCAATTGCGTCTTGCTAGAGCTGCTGTTTTATTCAAAAGAGTTTCTGTGGCCAGGATAACACGCAAAGGGCAACTGGAGAAACACAGCTGGGTTTTAAACTATCGACTTTGCCACCTCAATAATTGTGACTCGTAATGCTAAAAGCTCTTTAGAAAAAACCTATAACCCCTGGAAGACCGATTGTACATACGTCTGTAAAACTTGAATGACCTTGAAAAACGCTTAATTGTCGTTTTGTACACACGTTTGTACGAACTTTGTTTAGCCGAAAATTTTGGTTTCTATATCTTTGTTTTTCCTAGAAAAATACAGAAAAAGTTTTTTTTTTAATTTTTAATTTTATTTATTACGTAAAAACGCACAATTACGTAATAATAATACCCCGGGGCCCCCGAGGGGATAATATAGACATAATGAAAGATAAGAAAAAGATTAATAGCGTGATAGTTGACACGAAGATTGGTAGGTAGACATAACATGTTGCACTGACCCCAAGTCACGTGTAATAACGACAGAAAGATAACAATATCTACGATATACCGCTTTTAAGTCTTCAATCAGCAAGTCTTGGTGACTTCTACTCTTGATAATAACAAAATTAGTGCTTATAAGTATGTATTTTTGTGTTATTTATTCTATGTTTGTATATGTTTGTGATAGTATATTTTCATATTGTATGTTATAATATTTCAATGTTAACTGTTTTGTTTGTACTTTTCTTTTTTTTCTATTACTCACGGTGTCTACATTTCACTTTTTTCCAACTTTCCTTTCGCAGTATCTTGGGAGAGATTTCTATAGAAATAAGCATCACACACAAAAACAAGAAGAAGGAAAGAGAAAAGTAGGTACAACCTACTTTTCTCTTTCCTTCTTCTTGTTTTTTATAAGGCCGCTATTCCACTCGCGTTTTACGAGGGTTGGTGCTTCTCCAACGTCTGCACAGCGTCAACGTTGCGTAGACGCGACGTGACGTCGCAAGTTTCTTGCGTACAAGTTTCAGCGCCAACGCTCGTAAAACGCCAGTGAGACAGCGGCCTTATGTGTGTGCATAAATTAATAAACAATTAAATTACCATACTTGATGGTATCCCAACAATAGCTTTATGTGTTCGTTAAAGTTACACTTCAATCTAATTTAACAGTCAAGCATTTCAATTTCTCCATTTTCTAAAACCAGACGCCTCTTAAAATCACACTCAAACTTTACACAGCCATTTCGTGATACTTCAACGCCATATTTTTCGTAAATAACAATGGCTATTCCCGCATCTCTTTGCGCAAGACTATAATATAAATCATTGGCGATATACACAGGATAGCGAAGTTACTCGGGGTTTTATTCTCGTCCTGACCCAGTTTCGAGGTACAGTAATAAAAGTGCATTCTCTCTAGGTTTTCTCGGAGTGACAGCGATGCAATTATATGGACCTTCACTTATCATACTTGGGTATTCGCTTTTTTATTTGCATTTTTGGTGGGAGTTTGTTTAACTGCAATACTCAACAATTTTAAAATTAGGCTAGACGATAATAATGATGTGAGAGTTTATTTAAAAATGTTTAATAAACGGTTCTGAAAATTGTACATAACTTTCTGTATAAGTAAGTTAACGGTTTGGTAAAACATTTCGATCGAATCTTTTATTCTGAGCATAGATCACCTATTTTAACATCATAGCAAAAAGATAACATTTTTTAATTATTTCGTTAAATAGCCTACTGATATTATAAACGTGAAAGTAGGTATGTATGGATGTGTGAATGTTTGTTACTCTTTCACTCGAAAACTACTGAATGGTTTTCGATGAAACTTGATACACTGGTAGACCATGTCTTGGAATAGAACACATGATACTTTTATCCCAGGAAAAATGTTCTCTTGGGATAATTTTCTAGTAAAGCCACTGGCGGCAACTAATATGAAATAATCTAATTTGTAAAAATCTCGTGTCACAGCATTGCTTCAGCGATTTTTATGAAATTACTTGTGTATATTTGGTAGATCTGAGAATAGGTCTTAGGCTATTTTTTACCTTCCTATCGCCAACCCCCATTTTTTTCTTTGGTAATTTGTATGATAGAATAACGTTTGCTGGGTCGGATAGTTTATGATTATATTACTATGATATTGAAATAAATTCTTCTAATATATTACATTATCATCATCATCATTTCAGCCGAAAGACGTCCACTGTTGGACATAGGCCTCCCCCAAGCGTCGCCACAATGACCGATCCTGTGCTTCTCGCATCCACCGCACTCCCGCGACCCTCACCAGGTCGTCGGTCCACCTTGTGGGAGGCCTTCCAACGCTGCGTCTTCCGGTGCGCGGTCGCCACTCTAGAACCTTTCGGCCCCATCGACCATCCGTTCTACGAGCAATATGCCCTGCCCACTGCCACTTAAGTTTGGCGATTCTTCGGGCTATGTCGGCGACCTTGGTTCTCCTGCGGATATCTTCATTCTTTATGCGATCACGCAAGGAAACTCCGAGCATAGCCCTTTCCATTGCTCTTTGGGTGACTGTAAGCCTTCTGATGAGGCCCATTGTAAGCGACCATGTTTCAGAGCCATATGTCATCACTGGCAACACGCACTGGTCATAGACTTTCGTCTTGAGACACTGTGGTATGTTGGACGAGAAGATACCGCATAGCTTCCTGAACGCTGCCCAGCCGAGTCGGATTCGATTCGATTAATATATTACAGTTAAAAAAATCTATTATTTTTTTTAATGACAAAATTTTATTTCGCACACGCATTCCAGTTAAAACGCATTTCAGTTAATAGCTTTTCATTAGAACTAATGTTAAAAGATTAAAAGACGAAATCTTATGAATTTTAATAAATTTGGACTAGCAATGAAACATTTAATTTCATTAAGAAGTTTTAAGTTGCATCCATTTTAACTATTCATGGTAATGAGACATTTTAACTTTTATTTGCTTTTACGCAGAATTTATGCAAGTTTTAAGTTTCAGTGTGATGTGAGTTTTTAACAAACTAACATACTTAAAGCACAGAAACGAAAGTAACGTACTTACTACCTTTTTTTGTTGCATAACAAAACACAGAATCAGCCTTATAATGTTCCCAACGCTGGGATTCAGGCCTCTTCTCTAAAACGCCTGGGCTTTTGAAGAAAAGACCATTGAGTGTTTTTTTTTTTTTTTAGGTGGGAAAATCATCTTATGACAAATCTCGCTCTTGGGTGGAGCGAGAGATAGTGTCAGACTTTTACTGACTAAAAAGCCACTCCTGTTCCTTCTTTGCCTTCGTCCCAGGGCCCCGGGTTTCGCTTTCACACTACCCATGGCCCCAGTAGGCTTCGACCCTGCTGGGCCCCTACGATTTGCTGACATCTCCCTGAGGCGCGCGTGGAACAATACGCGCCGTCGACGACTTAGGCTCGGTCCGGATGGTTACCGGACGATCGAACGGCGAGCCACCCATTGCTCGCCGTCCGCAAGCCCGCGCCTACGGTGGCCGGAAATCGGGATCGGAATCCCGGCGGCGGTTGAGGCGTGAGGACCCTTGCCTCACGCGATCGGCCGCCTCCTTTGCTAGCATTACTGCTTCGCAGAAGGAGGCGACCGCCTGCCACTCCTCCTCGCTCCGAACCATGGCCTGTACCAAGGCCCGGCGCGAGAGATCGCCGCCGCCGATCGCCCCCACGAGGACACGGCGTTGCTCTGCCCAAGCGGGGCACACCTCCACCGTGTGCTCCACCGTGTCCTCCGGGCGTTCCACACAGTGGCGACACCCGGGCGTGTCTTCCGCACGAATCCGGTGCAGGAACTTTCCGAACTTACCATGTTCGGTGAGAACCTGCGTCATGCGGAAGGTGAGGACGCCGTGAGGTCTTTCCAACCACGCCTCAAAGAGGGGACTTACCGCCATAATTGTGGCGTGCCCAACCATTGAGTGTAGGATTTTTATCTTACTATAAGTTTACAGTGCAGACTAGTCGGTTCAAGGTGGACCGAAGACCTGGTGAGAGTCGGGGGAATGCGGTAGATGCAAGACGCACAGGATCGATCGTTGGGGCGACGCTTGGGGAGGTCTGTGTCCAACAGTGGACGTCTTTCGGCTGAAATGATGATGATGATAAGGTTATAGTGAAATAAAAATGGTGTTATCGGGGTGATCCCCGTTAACACCATAAGCACAAGAAAAAGGTCCCGTGACCTCTTAAAAGACCACCCCGGAACATGCTGTTCTGCATCTGTTAAGCCACTTCCTTGGGAGACTGTAAAGGGGTCTTCCCTATGCCTCGTCGTGGATGGTAGCACGTGATGACTATGCGACTGTCTTTTTTGAGGTTATTTGATGTCGTTACTAATGTAGTGCGTCGATGACCATATTATTTGACTAGGTGTCAATGAGAATATATAATTTCTTTAAAAAAAAAGTGTATTTAAGTAAAATGTCAGTGCTTATTACGATTGTATAATAATTTTTATAAAATTGTGCATTATTCTGATTACATATTGTAGTTGATGCCTTTAGTTGGGATTTTTTGTATGTTTCAGGCCCCGTAAACACAGTGAATAAACTAACTAACTCCTTTTTGTGTTTTGTGTTGTTTGTGTGTTATTTATAGAGAAGGCAAAGTAAAGACCCTGCAGTATTAACTTCTGCCAACAACTTTGCCGGCGCATAAATTGAAAATTTTCTTAGTCTCTTTTTTAAAGTTTGAAATTAAGTTTTTTTTTTAATACGTTGTTTACACTAGGAATAACTCCTGTATCCTGGGTACATTCACATACATGTAAACTTATAAACACAAGACACCCAGACCCAGAACACATATCTGTTGGCCACACAAATATTTGTTCCGTGCGGGAGTCGAACCCGTGACACGCAGCGCAGCAGCCGATCGCTCTACCATTGCGCCAACTATGCCGTCAACTTATCTTAAATAGTATCATCATCATACTTTCAGCCGTCCACTGCTGGACATAGACCTCCCCAACTGTCGCTACAACAAACGGTCATTTGCGTCTCGCATCCATCGGATTCCTAATAGATGCGAGACGAGAGATATTAAATAGCACATTAATTTAAATAAACGTACTCAATTTTCATTTTATCAAGCTCTAGACTAGCTGGTAAACTGGCTATGTATAAGCCAAATTAATTTTCGTACTTAATATTAGTGGGATTAAAAGAAAATTAAGTGCTAAGTGTAAACCTCTACGCAGCAAAAATATTACGCGTAACTCTACATAAACGTTTAAAACCATTTGAAACGTTTGCTTGAAACATAACAATATAAATTATACTGAAAAGCAGATTACGATGTTCATAATTCCTCGAAAATCCCTTTGTTGTTACCATCATAAAGTGGGAGGTATACTTCAAACAGTTTGCTATGAAATATGTCAGTCTGTATCGTTCATACAGCTTTAGCATTCAAAGTTCGTGATTCTATCTGTGTCTCTTTAGTTGGGCTAATCTTTATTTTTTAGGGTTCCGTAGCTCAGTCGGTTAAAACGAGACTCTCATAGAATCACCTTGCTGTCCGTCTGTCAAGACCCTTTTTCTCAGGAACGCATAAAGGTATCGAGCTGAAATTAACATAAAAATAACACCAACGATATGTTTTAGTAAAAAAATCAAGCTTCTTCAAGTCAACGCATTTTAGAGATAAGGCCGTTTATGTTCCATTTATGGCTCATATTTCGACGTTCCCAAGGGAATCTAAATCTAATGAGATTTGAATGGCCTGTTGGTCTAGTGGTTAATGACCCTACTTGCTATGTTGGAGGTCGTGGGTTGTATTCCCATCCAGGACAAATGTTTATGCAAAAGTGACGATTTTTCTAAAATAATTAAAAATTAGTAACCAATTAATATTTTTTCTTCTTTATTTTGTCAATTAGATATGTAACTATTATTAAAGAAAGAAAAAAATAAAGGCATGTAAGCGAAATTCAGCTAAAGCTAATTACTATTTTACTAATTGTTAATCACTTTATTTACTTTATTCAAAAACTCACGAAACCGTAATTATCCAAGGTCCAATTCGTCTGACGTCATCCTCGAACTTTTTATTTTTGTGTGTCAAGTTAATTTGTAATAGGACTTAGTTTATTAGAAGCCGGGCTTAACGTGCTCTTTGCGGTACAGTGGAGATTTAGTCTGAGCGGTCACTGACTTGACTGCCAGTTCATTAATCGATAGACTAGTCTGAATTAGAATGTTGGAATTAGAATAATCTTTAACGTTCCCATAGTTGGGACTCAGGCTTTCTCCCTAGGAAAGGGAAAGGGACGTAATCCACCACTCGGGTCCAATGTGGGTTGGTGGATGTCACATATCATGGAGTTTTTAGTTCTTGAACATGTTTCACAATGTTTTCCTTCACCGTTTTGAGAGCAGTGGTGATGAAATAAATTACACAAAGTTATGCGCCTGGATGGGTTTGAAACCACGACCGCACTCGCAAGTCGGGGCCGTTACCACTAGGTCACCACTGCTGTTGTCCTGTCTTAAGTCTTTTTTCATACTTAATAAGCACGTCACTACTTAATCAATAGTTTTACAAAGTATTTTTATGTAACTACTATAACCATGTTGTAGACATTTTTCAAACATTAGCTAACCAGAGTTCTGATCTTGTTTCATTCAGAATAACTGAAGTGGTTAAGATATACTAATTTAGTTTATTTTTGGCAATTTTGTAGCAAATAATTCTGGTGGATACGAGCCAAAAAAGAAAGTAGTCGTAAATAACGTTTTAAGTTTATACTTTATGCATTTTTATGGTTTTGGTCAAAATATTACGGAACCATATTTCATCATCATTATCATCATTTCAGCCGAAAGACGTCCACTGTTGGACATAGGCCTCCCCCAAATGTCGCCACAATGACCGGTCCTGTGCGTCTCGCATCCATCGGATTCCCGCGACCCTCACCAGGTCATCGGTCCACCTTGTGGAAGGCCTTCCAACGCTGCGTCTTCCGGTACGTGGTCGCCATTCCAGAAAGTTTCGTCCCCATCGACATCTCTTCTGCGAGCAATGTGCCCTGCCCACTGCCACTTAAGTTTGGCGATTCTTCGGGCTATGTCTGTAACCTAGGTGCTCCTGCGGATATCTTCGATATCGAACCATATTTGGTACGCATTTATTAATATAAAAGCCCCAATAGCCACTCTGTTGCGTTTAGGGTCTATACTAGTAACTACCGAAGAAAAAAATACTTAACTGACTAAAGAATGTTAATGCCACTCTTTTGGGCACATTTAGAGTCAACAATGATTTGAAAGAGTTTTCACGTCGCCATGTTTGAGGTTCAATCATATTTATGAATTATTAATTATAACATTAATAATTCATAAATATGATTTTTTATGCACATAAAAGTAAAGAGGCGGACTAAATGCCTTAGGTATTTTCTATCAGTCAACTTTTGGCTGATATAGAGAAATTGTGGTAGGTACAATATTAAATGTTTTTATTTACACTTTATTTTTAATGTTAAATATGAATGGGGTTTAAGGCACGTTTAGATTTCCGTTTTGCAGTATTTGAGTAGCCCAAGGGTTTATACACGTGTAACCCCGGGTTGGAGGTATCCTATTTCCTTTCTAAGGTCCCTTTTCCTAAACCTTGTCAAGTTGTTAACCCCACAATCTAACTAAACACACCAATCAGAGCCTGAGTATGTATTAGAACTTAGAATTTATCAGTTTGAATATGGCCTTAACTAGCGCTACCTAAATAAAATCAGATTCCTGGAAAAAAAATCAAAAATAATTTACGAAAGTGTAATTGGGACAAAGTCGATGACCTTTTAAAACGGCGTACTATCTTACGAGTGACGAGAGCTAACCGACGATCTATAAGGGAATTAACTCGGAGCAACCCCCTGAACTTTGTTAATTATCTCGCCTCGTCCGCTTCCAACGGACGTTAAACTTCCATGTAATATACTGTAGACGTTTACGTGACGGTTTAGTTCCAGCGCACATCGAAGACACCGTGCGATACCGTGCGAACAGTACCAGCACCGTACGACTCCGTACGAAAAGTCCGCCGAACGAAACTTCACAAAATCTCAACTCCCAACGCTCCCAGAATACTAATGAGCACTTGATTTCTGTCGATGTGTGGGTACTGGGTTTAGTTTAAACTTAGATTGCGACTGAATTTCTAATCCTCAATTAAATACGGTTTAATTTTAAGTGCTTGGCTTGAGTCTTTAACTTTCTAGGCCTGAAATCTAAAGCTAAGATCAGGTATAAGTCCGGGTGCATAGTATGTCCATAGTGAATTTGCAGATCTGTTTCATCTACTAACAAATTGATTTTCAATACGTTAGCTTTTTTTCAAGTGTGTTTTTTTTTTTGGGAAAATCATCTTATGACAAATCCCGCTCTTGAGTGGATTATACAATGACTTCTCTTGTTCTAGAGTGGAGCGCAAACAAACTTTCGCTCCTCTCTAGAACGGGAGAAGTGATTGTCAATGATTTACTGACTAAGACCACACCTGAATCTTTCATTGCCCTTTACGTTCTAGGACCACATGTTTCCTGTTCAGAAATTTCCCGTGGATTAAGTAGGTAATACCCAAATCTAGAAAGGAAGATAAGTACAAATGAAATGGAGTATCGGCATACTGTTCCACAATTTTAAATGGAAACTCAACATTGCAGAAATATTGTGAAAAAATGCTTTGAACGAAACTGTCCATCGCAGTGACGGATGAAAGCATGCAGAATGTACGAGTGTGCGCTCAGTGTTAGTGTAAAACTGTGCGCTGTTTGTTATTTGTAGCCTTGCTAAATGGAGGTAGTATCAAATCTTTGTGAGAGTTTACGAGTTGTCCTGATTTTAGTCGCAGAACTATATTTATTGCTTGCCAGGGATCAGGGCAAATGGGTTTTTTAATAATAATAATAATCGTTTATTTAAGATAACTTTGATCCAATTTGTTAGTAGTATAAAAAACTTAAAACTAGTGTTAGTAATACAACCTTAATCTACTCGACCCCTGCCCGACCCATGAATCGAGGTATCAATACTCATGTGAGCACTAATACAATGATTCATGTACAGGCAGACCACTCTACTGGCATCATACTTAAAACGATGTTACGACTAGCCCGCGCTCTGCTCAGCATTGACGCGCATCGCTTGCGCAGAATAGCGTACGTAGCGTTTTGATGATAAGTAATGATCTACATATTATTTTCTATATTGTATTACCTAGTTATTGAAGTCAGAGATAAAGTGCCTCCTACAAAAGTGTCTCTCGAAAATATTATTATTTCATTTAACAATCGCACTCCTAGCGTCATTGGGAATAGGAAACCAAGTCTCTAATAATCACCTTTTTGTTTTGAGGTAAAAAATCTTTAAGCAACTTCTCTCGCACTAGGGTTTTTTTTTTTTTTAAGGTGGGAAAATCATCCAATGACAAATCACGCTCTTGGGTGGAGCGAGAGATAGTGTCAGACTTTTACTGACTAAAAACCCACTCCTGTTCCCTCTTTGCCTTCATCCCGGGGCCCCGGGCTTCGCTTTCACATTACCCGTGGCCCCAGTAGGCTTCGACCCTGCTGGGCCCCTACGATTTGCTGACATCACCCTGAGGCATGCGTGGAACAATACGCGCCTTGGCGTTGGCGTTGGCGCGATTTGGGCTCGGTCCGGACAGTCACCGGACGGTCGGACGACGAGCCACCCATTGCTCGCCGTCCGCAAGCCTGCGCCTACGGTGGCCGGAAATCGGGATCGGAATCCCGGCGGCGGTTGGGGCGTGAGGACCGTTGCTGTTGCCTCACGCGATTGGCCGCCTCCTTTGCTAGCATTACTGCTTCGCAGAAGGAGGCGACCGCCTGCCACTCCTCCTCACTCCGGACCATGGCCTCTACATTGGTACAGGTCATGGTCCGGAGTACTTCTAGACTACTAGGACTTTTACTGATTAAAAACCCATTTCTGTTCCTTTGTTGCCTTTCGTACCAGGGCCGAGTCTTCCTTTCAGAAGTAGACCCTTGGCCCCAGTAGGCTTCGACGCTGCTGGGCCCCTACGGTTTGCTGACATCTTCTTGAGGTGGGTTTGGAATAGTACTGCGAGCTGAACCCATAGCTCGCCGTCTGCAAGCCCGCGCCTAAGGTGGCCGGATATTGGATCGGAATCCCAGTGGTGGTTGGGGCGTGAGGACCATTACCTCACGCGTGCTGTCTCCTCCTTTGCTAGCATTTCTGCTGTGCAGAAGGAGGCGGCCGCCTGCCACTCCTCCTCGCTCCGGACCGTAGCCTTTACCAAGGTCCGGCGCGAGAGATCGTCGCCGCCGATCGCCTCCACTAGGACACGGCGTTGTTTTGCCCGGATTTTTACTGATTAAAACTTACCGGTGTCCCTTTAGTTGCTTTTTGTGTTTCAAGGCCACGGTAAGCTAAACTTCTCGCAACCCTAGCAGGCATCAGCCCTGCAGAGCCTGTTTAGTTAAGATGACATCTTTTTGAGGCGCACATGGAATACAATGCGCCTTGGCGGACGGTCAGATGGCAAGCTACCCAGAGCTCGTCGTCCACAAACCCGCGCCTAAGATTGCCGATGCTCGAAGCTTCTTCTTCAGATCTAATAATCACCTTGGTATGATAATTATAAGCTAACCCAGCGAACTTCGTACCGCTTAAGGGGTGACTAGTGGCATGTGCCCAGAACGAAGTCTTAATGCCGTTACTAGTATTAATTCTACTATTAAGAAACCATGACACCCGAGGAGGCTCATATTGGATTACTTTGTACCTGGTAACCTTCAGTTTTCGATATCTCGCTAAAGTACACCGTCCAATCTTTACGACACTGTTCATTATATTTTGACAGTACTTTTAAATAAATTGGTAAAATATAAACCTCTGAGCCCACTCTAGTGGCAATTTTAGCTAATCTATCAGCCTCCTCGTTTCCTTTCAGACCAATGTGTGACGGTATCCACTGTAAAACTAAGTTGATATTATTTCGAGAGCATTCATTGATTTTCCTCATTATCGAGCAGGCTATCGATACACCTCTGTGTCCAGAGGCGCATCGAGCCAAATGCTGAAGGGCACTTTTACTGTCTGAGAATATAACAGCACGCTGTGGCTGTATGGCAATGACATAAAAAATTGCCTGCAATATGGCAAATAATTCGGCCGTCATGATTGACACATTTGAGATGATTTTAAAACATTCATCATGTTTGTTCTCTGGATCGTAGTAGGCAGCACCTAATTGAGTACTTTTTGAACCATCTGTAAAGAGTTTATACCAGCCATGATAGTCTCAAGTGTATGGGATGAATGCCCCAACCAGAGCCTGCTAAAACTTTCATAAGGTTCAAAAAGCGATGTGTCTTCTCATATACTTCATTAATTTGTTTTCGCCATCGAAGTGACTGATCCAGCCATAGTCCTAAATATGTAACGTTTTGGGCGGTCATCATGTTTTTCTTCTTCACGCTCTTGATGGGTTCTGCACATTAAGTTGGCTTTTCTATATGTAAGATTTTCTTTGGACATTATATCTCTAATATGTTTTTCTTTTAAGAATATTGGACAAGATTTATCAAACGACATTATGACAGCCTTTGCAGTTTAAACATTTGTAATTCGTAGTTTCACAGTTAACATGATTTAGGCCACATTTAGGACAGAGTACTTTTTTCAATGGACAAAATCTTCTCAAATGGCCAAATTTCCAACAACCGGAACATTGGGTGACCGGAAAGACATAAGGCTCAACCTTAAACCGACAACCGTATCCATGAACATACGGCGGTAAGTTACAGCTTTGAAAACACAATCGTATGGTCTCGCTCTCAACCCAATAGCCGATGAGGGCTATTGGGATGAGAGCGAGACCATACGATTTTGTCGTTTGAGTCTTCTTGCAGAAATAATATTAAAATCACATTTCAATACATCTTTTATTTCTTCTATATCGGTCTCCATATCTATTTGCCTCACTATTCCGTATGATAAGCTAATTTATCAGCTTTTTCTTTAGAATCGAACATAATCAAAACTTTGTAAATACCTTTATACTTTATTCTGTTTATATCTTGAATGTTATATTGCCTTAATAATTTGGCCATAGCTATTTTTTTCGGTACGGGCTCCAGAGAAGTTACACAAACTTCGTAACTGTTTTCTTGCAATTGTGTTTCGCTTACAGATTATTTTGCGTGTCACTATTAGTAGAATAGCTGCGTAATAATCTTTACGGCTTTCTAGTAAAAGTTTCGAATCCTTCATTATCTTTATATCTTTTCACAATCATCACTTTCGTTTCTTATTCTCTTGTTACTTGTTGTATTTAACGTATTCTCCTCCCGTACCATCCCCACTTCATCTTCACTGCTGTCACTTATTATCTTAGGTAAACTATATGCAACACTTCTATTACTTTCACTCATGATTAAAAAAATTGAGGGTATTCTTAAAAAAAGAATAAGTAAACATTGCAATACGGAGCAGTTTAACTGGCGTGTGCATATGTACCGCCATCCCGCGTGCAATTGTGATTTATATAATTGTTATCATTAACTCAATTAACCTTGACTGTCGGAAAACAATAATTGATAATCATTTTGCAATGTATGTACATTGTAGGTACATATTATGTTTTCCTGACGCTTTATCTAATGCATTCTAATAATAAATATGCAGCTCGAAGCGGATATAAACTCATAAAATATGCAATAATAGTTATTTTCAGCATATTGCAAAAATATGACTTACAGTTCCAGCAAAAAATCGAAGAGTTTCTGCAAAATATCTCTGTTTATAAACATATAGGAACGTAGTAGGATCGACAGATTTTTTCTGTCGATCCTACTACGTACCTACGTACGTACGTAAATGATATTTTTTAAATAAATTTTGTTCGAATATTGGTAGGTTCATTTATAATTCGTGTAGTTTAGTTTTACTTTTGAAATTTAAATGATTTTATTATGCTGTTTTAGCAGTATTTGATAGAGACCTACACTGCTTAATTATCGAAATAAACAGTTAATTTTATAAAAACAACGTACCATAGTATTATTAAGGTATTTTCGTAAGTTAGTGTCTTCTAAAAATTTGTAGGCGTACTGTAGCGCTTACACAAGCAAAATCCTCAAAACTATTAATTATTTAGAACCCAACCAGCAATAAATAAACATGCCCAATACAAAAATAGCACCTCAAGCTTCAAACCTAAGTGCAACGCTAGACTGGATATCACTGCGAAGTCGTGACTTTCCGTCACAGACAGTCGTAACGTATAGAGTTTAAAAATAACAGGTACATTAACAAAAATAACAGGTACAGAAATAACAGGCCGTTTAATATTTATTGTTAAAATCAAACAAAAGAATATCTATAAGTTATCGCGACCTTTTTCGAGTAATAAATCGTGATTGTTAGTGACAACGCCAATGTTTGATACATTGCGATTCATGACCGCAGCTTTCAGGATGATCAATGGCTGATCATGAATTTTTGTACCATTATTTTATCGAATTGTAACAGATTGTTAATAAAGAAAATGTTGTGATGTTAGTATCATTCTTACCTAAAAATCAGTTAAGTTAACCTATTTTACGCCAAACCGTTACATAAGGTTTTGAAATTAACAAATAATGCTATTTCATTTCATACATTTTCTTATGCTACAAATGTCATCAAAATACAATAATAATAATAATATAGACAGAAAACTTGCTTAATGTTAAGCTCAAAATGATGCTGTAACTGCTGAGGAATAGTTTATCCTGGATCTAAATTTATTCGTCGACCGAGTTTTTCATCACTTTTTATCGTTTTACTGACATAAGAATAAATTTCATCTTTCACTGAGAAACATAAATTCATCTCGTAAACTTGATAGTCGGAGCTCATCTCGTCAAGGCACAATAGTAACGACCGTACTTATAAGAATTCCTACATTTTAAAATGTTCTGACTTTTTCTTTATAAGGTATAAACCAATGCCTGACTGCGATCCCACCTGATGGTAAGCAGTGATGCAATTGTTGATGCTGAATCGCAATGTATACTATGAGCTTATTCACTCTAGCCTTGAAGACACCTAAATTATAATCGGATGGGAAGACCATAGCAAGCAAATTGTTCCAATACTTCGATTTACGCGGTATAAACGACGAGGCGCAATGTTTTAAGGGGATGCAATTCGACATACATTTTCACTGTTTTTCATACAACCGCTCTTACGCGATTATGACGTTATAACACATTTTTCATTAGATATTTTGGAAACACAGTATTTTGTGGATATTATCTAAGCTTCTATTGAAATCAATTTATAAATTTGTGTAAAACTAATCCAGTAAAGACCTTTGAAAATCTACTATTTTGCACGAACTTTGATACTTCATAATTTACCCAAAAAGTCAAAAAAGTATAACAATAGAAGCCTTGCAAATTTAATCAAGATTCTAAAGGACGACAATATTTTTCAAAAACTTTTTAGGGTTTAAAAAAACACGTATTTCCTGAAACAAGTTTTGTAAAATATTCGAGTAAATAAATAATAATAATAATAAAATTTATTTATTGATTGTTTACATGGACCAGATTACACAAATGGATACAATAGGCACATATATGTATGAGTAAAACAAGAATCTAGTAAGCGGGTGAAGCACTGTACTCCTAAATAGGCTGCAAAGCAACCATGGTACTATCGAATGCTAACAGAGTTTTCAGGCGTTATTTGTCTTTTTTCGCGTTGCCTTTTCGTCAAACATCGCTTTGGATTGCGTTAGATGAAGTAACAAGCTATTAAACCATGCTCGATGTTGACGAAAGGCGAGTGAAAAAGGACCCAGAGGAGGAGATTTTTTTAACATATAATTAAAAACAATCTGCTTTATATTTGTAGTCTTTTGTTTCTTTTTTCATGAAGTTAAATATAAACTAGGTAGTTGCTGCCAGTGGCTTCACCTTCGCGATAGTACAAAAATATCCCAGAGGAAAATACTGCCGGGATAAAAATTCCTGTATATATCCCATATGCTATTCCAGGATATGGTCTTCCCGTGTGCCAAATTTAATTTATATTCCTTCAGCAGTTTCAGCTTCAAGCAGTTACATAACAAATAGGTACTAGCTTCTGAAAGCGGCTTCGCCCGCTTTTAAGTAAGTTTCTTCATAAAAACTTTGGGCCCCCGTTTCATCTATAATACAATTTAATCTCTGTGCAAAATTTTAGCATTCTAAGCCTATGAGTTGGGGCTGGACGTTGATAAATCAGTGAGTTTACAAATATTTGCCAAAATATTATTGTCGTCATTATGACAATATATATTTTAGCGCACTAAGAATGCGTAAGACCACTAAAATGTCCTAAGTTAGAGGTCACACGTCTGTGAAATTTACTATCGGAATATGAGGACATCTAGTAATTTGGTTGAATTACTGACGATATGGGACTACGCTTCATGCCAAAATAAAGCGCGTATGAATACGAATCGACTACTTAGCATCGTTTGAGACATTCCGTGTATATTGACATCTTGTAAAAGCTATAATGTTGGTACGATTCGAGACGTGAGATGCTCAAAAACCCTACACAGCGAGATGCCGTAAACCTAAAGATTTACTAGTGTCTGATAAACTCAATTCCTCCCGTTGCTGTGATTATGTTGCGTATAAATTTGCATTTATGTATTTTATTTGTCTCGCTTCACAGTCGTATTTCTAGCTGTTATTTCGAAGCGAGAATAGTGGTGGTGAATTTCATTCTAGTTCGCTTGTAACAAATAGTTTTCCTTTTAATACAACGCTATGACGTAATTCTCAATTTGCTTCGTCTCGACCGCAACATTGTACGTTTAACCCCATTTTAACTCGATGGGTAGGAAAGAGATAGCGAACTTAACAACGCATTAAAATATGTCCTTTACATTACGTTACAATGTAGTTATAATATCATTGGATATGACTGTAATAAATATGAAAATCTGTATCGTTAAAAATTGTTACTGGGAAAAATACTATAAAAATGTATAGGACTAACTAACTGTAAAAACGATTTATATTTCCACGCGTTATTTTTTTAGTCTTCAACAATGTAAAACCATTACAAAAATTTTACTGAAGGTATAAAGTTGTACTGGAAATAGTAGACAATAAAAAACCACTTGAATTCAACGCGTGGTTAATCGTTAGTTCCACAAAAATTTCAGTACGAAATGCATAAAACATGTAGATACTATATTCACAAAGGTATTGTGAGGTCCAAAATAGTTCCGTTCCTAATATAAACTGTCACGGTAACAATGACGTTTGGTATGAACGGAATGGCGTATTTTCCAATTTGAAGTATAAATCCGGGCCGTCGCGCGTATTCATCTGTCACTCGGCCAGCGACAGCGTAGGGTTAACTTTCGTATTTTTTAAAATTCCGTAGTATGTATGCAGTGTTTAAATGAATCAGTCCCAATGAAACCTTGAATCGTGGTAAAAAAATATATAGGTTTTAGAGAGATTTTTTTCGGTGTGAAAATCATCCAATGACATCCCTCATTCTTAGGTGGAGCGAGAGGGTGTGTCAGGCTTTTACTGACTAAAAACCCACTCCTGTTCCTTCGTTGCCTTTTATACCAGGGCCGAGTGTTCCTTTCAGAAGCAGACCCTTGGCCCCAGTAGGCTTCGACCCTGCTGGGCCCTACGGTTTGCTGACGTCTTGACCTTGAAGCGCGCGTGGAAAAGATTTTCACGTGTGAGTTCCACGTGGAACGCAGTTGTAGAGAGATAGAATCTTTCGGTTTTATATGTATATAATTTTGCAAGGTAACCTGGTAGAAGTAAATGAATCATGAAAAAAACATGTATTTTAGTTTAAGAGATATAGAATTATCTTTAGTTTTTATATGTATAAAATTTTGCAAGACAATGGTACAAGTAAATGCATCATGATAAAGTTCTTTTACCGCGGTATTTTGCTTTAGAATTGAATCACTTCAACCGACTATAAAAATGCCTCAAATGCTATCCAGCTGTTATCTATTTCTAGCACATAAATAAAAGTCTTCAAAGTTCTTAAAAGCAAAATGTCCGTTAGCATATCTGCACTAAACAAGCTGAAGATCAAATCAATTAACTCACGTCTTTCCCGCTAAATGAGAGAGTCACTATCTTACCTACTACTAAGACACGATCAGGGCCACAATCGTGAAGGGACACGGGCCGCGCAATAACACAACGGACTTTTGCCCACAAGTCCGGTCCACCACACGTTTGACACTCGTGCAATTTAACCCTTTTGAGAACGCAATCGCGGAACCTGACTGTTACTACGGAATGAATACGAGAATCGCTTTAATACCGTGTTTTGTACGAGTTGAATGTGAATGTTTTTTGCATGCAATGTGTATTTTCGGGTTATACTCATTTTAAACTTTTTTGAACCTCTAAAAATCTACAAATATAAAAGAGTATATCATGAAAAATTACTTGATTGAAATTGATACGATTTCAAACGTATATATCTACGAGAATACGTCACGAAAATATTTGAAAGTTATATAAAATAAAAAAAGATTATTTTTAAGAGTCTGGTAAAAACAAAAATATTGAATAGTTACTATGGTTTTTTTTTTAATAAAAATAAAATCACTATTAAGCTATTACGCCGCAAAGTCGATATAGACCCGGCCAAGTACCTACAAAATACAGAGTATTTTGACTACAACCGTTTTTTTTTTAGTTGTTTTTTTTTTGTTACGATATCCAGATTAGGTATATGAATTCCTTTTTCGCTGACTACATAAAATTGAAATACTGGCTTGAGTTACGAAAGTCGTGGAATGGGCCCGAATGGGACCAAAGCTTTTTTTTCACACTTTCAGAACGTAAGCTAAGACGAGATTATTAAACCTAAAAGGAGAATTTCTCACTGGATTATACTTATTAAATTATATAAGAAAACTTCCGTATTTATGCCACAAAGCTTACGTAACTGGATTAGGCTGAACTTATCTCTTTTTCTGAAAGCTCTATTGCCGAGTTTCATGGTCATGCAATGTTCCATTAAAAGTTTCTATACCAGCCTCATTTAGACTACGCTATAATATGTTATAGTTAGTCTCTCATGCGACCTCATTTCTTTATCATCAATGTAGGTGTACTTCTGTATTTACTTCCTTAGCATAGCAAAACATAGTCGGCCTTATAAAGTTCCCACTGTTGGGACTCAGGCGGTTGGTATGGGCCGCTATCCACCACGCGGGCCCAGTGCGGGTTGGTGGATGTCACATGTCTTCGAATTTTTGGTTCTAGGACATGCCGGTTTCCTCACGATGTTTCCCGAAATAAATTACACAAAGTTATGCGCCTGGCTGGGTTTGAGCCCGCAACCTACAACTCGTAAAAGTCGGGGCCGTTACCACTCGGCCACCACTGCTCTTACTTCTTTACTTACTTCCTTAGAATCTCACTAAAGTAAGGGTGGCACAAGAGTGGGGATTAGCACAAGAAATGCGAGGCTTATGCTCAGCAGAGGGCAAAGATGGGTTGAGGATAATGTGTGTATTTGTATTATATGTACATAGTTAAGTTTAGTATAATAGTATTTATAGTCAATATTTAAATTCAATTAATTGTACATTTTATACAGTGATACAAAAATAACTGGGAAATAGTATAATTGCATGCTGTGTAAAGCATTTATGTATTTTAGATAATGATAGTTATGTTGAAATATTTTTTTAATTATGAGTACCTATAGTCACAGCTGCAATTGTGCGTTGTTGGCCAAGCGCTTACGGCCCTGATTTACTAGTTGTAGGTTGGTTCAAATTCAGCTAGGCGCATTACTGTGTATAATACATTTGTTTCATCACCACTGCTCTCAAAACAGGAAAGGAAAATATCGTGAGAAAACTGGTATGACCTAGAACTAAATCTTCGAAGATATGTCTTTTAACAGCTCGCACTGGGCCGCGGGTTTGATTACGGCCCGTTCCCTCTCCTAGAGAGGAAGAACAAAAATAGCTAAAGCTTAGGAAGTGCTGCTTGCTAATACGCAATTAGAAAGTGAACTCATCAATATCCCTTTCTACACCTTTCTACATCTTTGTGACAAATGCCTCTGCCTTGTTACAGGCTCGTATTATTCATTTCTAAGTAGAATTCTAGGCTAAAGCTAATGAAACATTAAGTAACAATGAAATAGAACTCAGTTAATGTTTCTAACTCAACACAAAAGTCTTGAGTTGAAGATTCATTTAAAGATTTTTTTAAATTTATTCACCAGCTGTTACTTTATGCGATACTTGACGCTTTATTTTTTTTTATTGCGTAAATATTTAAGTCTTCAAAAAGTTTCAGAGATTCTGGAGACTTGACAAAAAAGTTAAATTTTTTCTTGGCATTATTGTCGCTAACATTTTTCTCACGAAATGAGCAGACAACCGAAGAAAAAACTATATCAAATATTATTTAGTATAAGAACGTGGAATGGTACCTTTCTCATTCTAGCCCTTGACCCTCAAATAGCTTTTTTCATCCACACATTGTTTTCAGGCGCCTTTGTTAAGTACTGGCGTCATTACGTAATGCCTCTTTATACAATGGTCCACGCTGGACAAACTTTGACATTTATGTCTACAAGAAATTGATTAATTGGTTCATCAGTCGACATTGAGGCGTGTCTGGCATCGATCTCGGTGTTAAAAAACCATTAGGTATAGCAATAATTCTATTCAGTTAATGTGGAATAGACGAGATAAAATGGCGGACGACGGACGGACGGACGGGGAAGAATCGTCAAACTAATGTGGCAGTGGGCAGGGCACATTGCTTGTAAAACGGATGGTCGATGGAGCCGAAAGGTTCTAGAGTGGCGACCGCGCACGGGCAACGCAGCGTTGGAAGGCCTTCCACAAGGTGGATTGATGACCTGGTGAGAGTCGCGGGAATGCGATGGATGTGAGACGCACAGGATCGGTCGTTGTGGAGACGCTTGTGGGAGGCCTATGTCCAGCAGTGGACGTCTTTCGGCTGAATTGATGATTATGATGAGACGGGATAGTGCTATATAATCATTAAGCTTTATAAATTGAACCGTTTTTGTAATGTTTTGACCATTTTAGTTTCCTACTATCTTCTAACATTGCCTTGATGATCGGTGAGTCATGGACAAAGAAACTGGCAAAGAAAGAATCAAAGCATTTATTACAAATAAACCATTTACAGGCACTTTTGAATTGTCAAAAAGTTAGTCAGTCCGAAAAATTATGATAATTGCTCATTCTAAAGCGTAGAACTCTATGGAGAAGAATGTGCAAGACAATCTATGATCACTCTTTTAAACCATGTTCTATATTAAAAATATCTCGGTTATATAGGTATTTCTTACTTTCCTTACTGTTAAACGTAAATAATAAAAATAAAGAATAATAACTGAATGACCATTTTTCGAGCTCAAATGTAAACAAATATTATATTCGTGCAAATAAAAAGGAACATTTTAAATAATACTGCCAAAGTTCTGAAAAGTTTTCTTTAGAAGTTTTTCCTCATTACCTTAATATATTTCTTTTGTCTTTTATTCTTTTGTAACAAATCTTTGTAGGAAGGTAAACAAAATTGATATATACCAAGTACGTCAGTACTAGTATTTATAGTGTTCCATACTTTCGTGAATTACATATCTCACTTAGAAATAAAATTAGATCTATTATAATTTGGTTTAAGACGAAAATATCTGGTTTGAGAACTTTGCCAGTCTAAAAAACATACAAAAACAAAACAAACACAACAAACATATAGCAAACATATGGTAGTTTTGAAGTCTACACTAACAGGAAAAATGTACGTACGTGCACAATCATATCACACTAATACTTATAATAAATGGTAAAGTTTGTTTCTATGTATATTTGTGTGTGTTTCTATGTTTAAGTGTGTGTGTCCTTCTTCACGCTCAAACGTTGTAAAGGATTTGGTTGACGTCACGGTTGGCGCAGTGGTTGTGCAATTGACTGCTGAGCTGCGTGTCGCTGGTTCGATTCCCGCACGGAACAAATATTTGTATGGCCTACAGATAAGTGCCCGGGTCTAGGTGTCTTATGTATATAATTTTACATTTTTGTGAAATAATAATAGTAATTCCTAGTGTGGGGCAAAGTTGTTATTAAAATAAATTGACTGGTACACGAGTATACTATGTCTTAGAATAGAACATAGAATATTTCCAACTCGGAAATAGGTATGTTTCTTGATATAATTTCCTACTTTCACACGAGCAAAGCCGTTAATAGAAGCTAGTAATTAAATGGATTCCTAACTATACACTTTGGAGCTGTTTCAATTAAATTTAATTATTGTTAACAGCGTGAAACAGTCTTCTGCCAGTTGCGTCAAACGTGTCTAGATTTTAGGTGAAATTAATTTGCAAGTGCTATAAAGGCGAACCAAAGATTAACTCAAGGTTTCTGATACGAGTATATGGAGCTACTTCATTTCATACTCTGGTCATAGGTAGGTTTCATAGACACTCCTAAACTGGTTCTCTGGTTAGTATTTTTAAATTTTTATTCATTTTTTTTTAGCTGTCAAATCATCCAAACATTTTTCCTACTCTGGCGTGGAACGAGTCGTGTTCAAATAAACGTGTCAAAATTTTACGACTAAAACCACATCTGTGTCCTTCAGTTGTCATTTGCGTTCTAAAGACCGTGGGTTTTTTATTCAGAATTTCCCCACCACCCTGGCGGGTATCGGCTCATTGGGCCTCTATGATTATGTTGACACCTCAAATTTTTATTCTATAAAAACTTACCACAAACAAGCCGCGTTTTTTTTTACTTAGCCTAAGCAGTCCCAATGCAGGGCAGTGACTTCCCACATACCTTTCTAGCTCTCTTTGTGTCTGGTCTTCTTCAGACAACCTCTTCAGATCGTCGCGCGTCACTTCAGGGTTTTTAAGGCTTTGGTCTGATCTACCAAACAACTTATGAAACGAATAAGTCTACATAAAATGTTAGTTAATAAAAGCTACTTTACTAAATATTTTGTAAAAAAATAACACCTTTTTAAATCATAGTTATTCTCATTTATACAGCTTTCTACTGTAAAGTTTCATTAAATCTGTTCAGTAGTTTTTGCGTGAAACAGCAAGAACATCCAACATCGCAAACTTGCACAAGTATTAATATTATATACATAAATCCCGCGTACATCGAGGGACTGAAACAACTTGCCTGCTGCGGTCTTCCCGTACGATTATAATTTAGGTGTCTTCAAGGCTAGAGTGAATAGGCTCTTAATAAGCTAGTGCGCCTCACCATTCTCACTACCACTTACCATCAGTTGGAATCGTAATCAAGCACTAGTTTATAACAATAAAAAAGTATTATATAATTGTGTATTTTCTTGTGTATATTAGTTTGTTCAATATTTTATGATAAACAATACTAAATACCAAATTAAATCATTAAAAAAAAATGTATTATATAAAAATCATTTGAATACAGTATTGAAATTGGTTATTAATTAAAGCATTGACTAACATTTCAAATATTGGCATGAGAAAGAGTGAGGGAGTCGGAGGAACATCTTGCTAACTCTTTTGTGCCCGCGTAACCTAATGTCGGTTACGTTACATATCAGTGTCTGCATCCTTTTTCTGCTACACCAGATTTGAAAACATTTCTAATTTACTTAATTTTGATCAGATATAAGAAAAATTCTTTCTATGTGCCATGTTTGGAAAAATTACATTTTGATACCATTAATAAAAATCTAGAAATTTGGTGGTTTAACCCGTTGTATGCCGGCCGGAACGCAAATGTGCGCGGGACACAATGGCTTTTTAATTGCATCTCTAATTAGAATACGAAAGGTAGCATATATTTCGAAAGGTTAAAAAGTTCCAACTTTCAGAAAGAATTAATCTTATCATTTTCAAAAAAGTTTCCTGTTTGTATAAAGCTGAAATAAAATCCACAAGCCCAGGTATAACGAGATACATTTCTTCTAAAAGCCAGTGCTCACTGTCGACAAAGAAGCTCGTATGCTTTGCAGAGCGCTCTTGTTAAGCCCCATTCGAGCTTTAAAGCTTAGTGGTAGATTTCACTGCCTCCATTTTTTTTACTTGATTAGTACTTAAGTATTTCTAGTGCAGTATGTTTCTTTACTTTATGTGAATGAATTTGTTCGCTTAACATAAGGTAGCCTCATGAAATACAGCGACGTTTTTCAAGCCGGTTCGCCAACTTGTAGTAAGGCGTGTAATATTCTAAGGTTGCGACACCATTTTAATTCGCCAAAAAGTATGAAGGCCGAAATAAAAAATCATTGAAAACATATTACCTATAGATGTAGCAAATGAAATCTATGACCCATAGAAAAGAAAAATAGGAACAAAATTCTGTGCTCTGTATCTAGAAGGTAACAAATAGGTTCTAAACACGACTAGATCTAACCCTATATCATTGGGATTCATCTGACACGACAGATAAATCTAATACGAATCCAGTAAGGTACCTACGTCAGCTCCGTTATTTTCCATTCTATACATCGCATAGTCTACAACATTACCTTCCGCTTGGGCTCCACCGCAGTCGGGTAAAAATACGACAAAGTTTGCCTGATAAGACACGACAAATGACATCACACTAGTAGTCATTTGTTATTTTTGCAATACGGAATGCAGTTCCTTTGTTTTTGCGACAAATGGGACGAATTTTTTATGATCTGTGTGTGGAGGAGAGATGGATGTGTGTTGCCAAGTATGCTTACGTGTAGGGGATATTTTTACACATTTTACTTATTTATGAGGAAGCCCTGAACAAAGTTTGCGGTCATTTATTTTGGATTTATTATGTATTTTTCTGTTGTGTGGTCGTATTTTTACTGTCTTGAATAAAGATTTTGTATGCAATACTGGCCTATAGAGTGGGTTAAAATAATTTAGTACCGTAATTCGTTTTGACTTCATACTTTTAAGTTATTGATAGTAGAAATAAAAGAATATATTTACATGACAAATCAAATCGTTTCTCGATTTTTAGATTTACAGTTTCACAATTCAGAATTTTTAATTTTTTGCATATTTACGTGTATATCTACTATTCATTGAAGTAAGTCAACTTTGTGTAATTTTTTTCTGTTAAACACAAAACCCGACCCAACTATTTAAATTAAAGCGAAATTTTAGGAAGGTACTTCAAAATCGAGGGTTCATAAAGAGTAATACAATTTCTTAATATTTGCAATAACCTTCTCATCCTCCGTTATGTTAATTTTCTAAACAAAAAGTAAGGGTATGAACAGGTATATTTTGTGCGTTGTCCTATAAATATCTTTATTCCTGAGGGTCATGAAGTTCTCGCTATATTAGCTTCTTACTGATGGTATCTCGCCATCAGTGACAATTGTGGCGTTGTGAAGTGCGATGACGATTGTGGCGTCCTGATCTGCCCATCATTTTTGGCTACAACCTCTTGGTTGTTTGCTATCAACCATGCCAGTTACGATGAACTGTTCAAGGTTGTGACCATTTTTTCTGGCCGCTTCTAATCAGTAGGTAGGAATTATTACAGCATCTATTTATCTTTTTGTGAAGGAACAATAGCAATAAAACCACTCGCAAATTAATCTCACATAAACAATAACGCTTGTCAAAGTTCAAAGTGATTAAACAAGTTACCGTGGAAGCAAATATCTCGTTACTTGACTTGCAATGATTCAATTAATAATTAACTGTATTCAGGGAAACAACTACGTATTTAACAGAATGTTTAATGATAAATCAAGGTTATGTTTTGGTTTCCTTGTTTTGATGTTATGTATATTATGATATGATTTGCTATAGTGTTATTATATGTTTTCATTGTCAATTTTCATAAACATTTATTTTATAAATAAATTACAATAACAAAACAGATTCTGCCTGATTTTCGCATTGGAATCCAAATTAACGGATGACCTGGTGAGGACCGCGGGCATCCGCTGAAGCAGGATACGATGAGCTCCAGCTCACTATACCAATAATTGCAGGCTTTTTTACGGACAGCAATGGTTAGCTCGCTGTTCGATAGCAACCAGGCCCGAGCCGACACGACGGCGCGTTGTGTTCCACGCTCGCCTCAAAGATATGTCAGCATAAGTGACGGAGCCTGCTTTGTTTGATGCCTGCCAAGGCTGCGAAACTGTTAAAAAAAGTCACTACGGCCCTGGAACGCACGACTGAGTTTTAGTCAGTAAAAGTCTGAGGAGTGAGATATTTGATTTTCCACCCCAAAAAAGGGAACCTACCTAATGTGAGAAACTCACAATTGTTTTGTGTAGCGACGCTTGGGTGATACTTATGTTTAGCTGAGAACGACTGAAATTGATAAAACGACTACCACACACCACACCACACACCCCCACACTCCATCACACCACACCACACCACCACCACACACACCACACCACATAAGGCCGGTTTGTTAAGAGCCCTTTTATTATTATTCTTAAGCCGGCGTTTGATCACTATCTCACCTAACTATAAGTGTTGATGTGGCCGACGATGGAGCACGCTTGCCTAGAAGTAACCTATTTACTCTTGACTTAAAGACTCCTAGTTTATAGTTATCAGGAAACACAGACTCCGGCAGGGAAATACACTCTTTAGCTGTACACAAAATGAATGAGTTCCCAAAATGCTTTTTACGTTCTACTTTGATGGGATGTCTACCATGTACCGATAGTGCAACGCCGTACATCTAGTCAAAATTTTTGTTCAACCATATCTATAACATTATTCATTATTGCCGCCATTACATCGAGCGCCTCACTAGCATTGTGACGTGCACCTCTACCCTGTCCATGACCACGGAGTCTGGTGACTTCAAACCAGTCTGTTATCCTCATGGGATGACGATGATCTGTTGTTTTAAGTGGTAAACCGAGTAACATTTAATCCTATTCTATTGCTTTACTAAATAATTCTAGTGTGTGATGAAGTCATGTTTTTTACTGTGGTAAATATTATTCAAGTTTTTACTCTCTTCATTTTTTTTTAAATAAATAAAAAACAAGACAGCCACTCGCCATTACATTATAATTACTCGGAAATTAATTAATGAGGGTAAAATATTCTCTTTTCTTCTAAGTATTTGCCACTTCTCATAATTTTTGAGTGCCTAAACCTCGTCATAATTTTTAGTATTTCACTGTTCTAAGACTCAAAAGAAATTTCTGAGAAACTCTTATTGCGAGCACCTCATAAACATGAAAATATTTATAAAATACAGAAAAGAACCTTCGTTAAAATAATGTTTCATACTTAAAAGTATATATATCAAAATCTCTTTGATGAAAGTCCGATTGCGTTCCAATGACAAAAGTCACAGAATTATGATTAAATTATTTTTTCTGTCATTCGTATTCGAATTGTTTCAATGAAACATTGACGGGATGCATTGCCAATTGTTTACGATTTTTGCTGTCAATTGGTTTTATTTATTCAATTAAATGTGGTTGTTATGATCAAAATCTGCAGCCTCCGAAAATATTTTTTTTACAATTTTATCACACTAATTCTGTAGAGTCGAAAGTTAGTGAGTGTATGTGTATACAATGCGTTCCAAATAAGCATAGGATCGATTGCCATGTTGTGACGTCATGTCATACTGTCAATTCGCAAGAAATTGGGCAAAAAGAACTCAGAGATGAGCAAAATTGAAGAACTTGATTCTGATAAAACATTTTTCGTTCACAGTTAGTAAATAAATCAAATTTTCAAAATTTCTTGTTTTGCTCACCATAATAATTTTTCGATTTAACAGTATGACGTGACGCCACAACATGACAATCGATCATATTCTTATTTAGAACGCATTGTACATATTTGTTACTTTTTCACGCTAGAGTGCGTGAATGGATTTCAATGAAACTTGGTACACGGATAAAACATGTCCTGGAATAAAACATAAACTACTTTAAATCCCGAGAGTATGTCCAAAATTTTAGTCCTTTTAAAAAAAGAAAGAAAAATTTAAAAAGTAGAAAAAAAGGAAGAAAGAATATATATAAAATTTTAAATTTCGAAGCTAACTAAGGCTGTTGTACAAATTTCTACGTTCCATTGTATTCATAGAACGAAGCTCTTAGATTATAAATGAAACAGACTTCACACACATAAACCTACTGCACCACTTTTGAATGCCTTTAACACGCTTCTTGCTTAATGAGGTTGTGGAATCGATCGTTCTTGTTTACGTGAGGTCGAAGATACTCCTCGATGTGGTGGGGGAAATAGAAGGATATATTGGATACCTTTAGTCCAAACGTTGTGGTGATGCAAAGCGGTGGAATTCCCTCCCAGAGTCTGTGTTCTCTGATAGCTACAATCTAGAGACTATGTCAAGAGTGATTAGGTTATTTCTAAGCAAATGTGCTCCACCGTCGACTACATCATTAGGTGAGATATTGGTCAACCGCGAGCCTATCAATAATAAAAATTAGCGACAGAGATATATGTATATCTCTGTCGTCATATAGCCGAGCTTCTTCTGATCAACGGCGAACGAATTTGACATCTATCTGCTATATATATATATATAGGTCTTAACTCAGTAATTGCTGCCTATCCACACGAGAAAAAACGTGAGCACCGCCATGTCCTCGTGGGGGCGATTGGCGGCATTGATCTCTCGCACCGGGCCTTGGTACAGGCCATGGTCCGGAGCGAGGAGGAGTGGCAGGCGGTCGCCTCCTTCTGCGAAGCAGTAATGCTAGCAAAGGAGGCGGCCGATTGTGTTAGGCAAAGGTCCTCACGCCCCAATCACCGCCGGGATTCCGTTCCCGATTTCCGGCCACCGTAGGCACGGGCTTGCAGGCGGCGAACAATGGGTAGCTCGCCGTCCGATCGTCCGGTAACCGTACGGACCGAGCCCAAGTCGTCGACGGCGTGTAGTGTTCCACGCGCGCCTCAAGGAGATGTCAGCAACCGTAGGAGCCCAGCAGGGTCAAAGCATATTGGGGTCATGGGTGGCAAAGAAGGAACAGGGGTGGGTTTTAGTCAGTAAAAGTCTGACACTATCTCCCGCCCCGCCCAAGAGCGGGGCATGTAATTGGATGATTTTCTCACCCGAAAAAAAAAGTGTATTTTGTGATTTATTAAATTGAATATTATACAATATCTACCACTCAAATGTTGCATAATACCTGAATAGATTCATAAGAGTATACGCTCAAAATTCCCGCCAAATACCGTAGGTTCAGGCAATAAGGTTTAAAATACCTTGTTTTTTGCGTTTAGGATAAGCAGCATTTAAATAAAGAAACGATCCACTCGGATTTTAAAATAACAACATTATATCTCTGTCCTAATTTCTACAGAATTTTAAACCACTACTGGTTTATTTTTGGCAGTATCCTGATAACATTGATAATATCAATGAATATTTAGATGATTTTCATTAAGAGATTGAGGTGAGAAAAACTGAACACAGTAACACTTTTTCCACCAAATCTCTCAACTAAAGACATAACAATACAAAACGGACAACACATGTGACATTGTACATACAAATTGTGCTTCCAATATAGGAAACATCGTGACAACATACAAAGGCGACATAGTAACAGAGCTTGAGACACATGACAAGGAGTACAAAGGACAATACGGATATATTGTGAGGGTACAGGGAGAGGGATAAAGAGTGTCTAGTTAGATGCAAGGAGAATAGTTACTTGAACGAAAACGTAACTTTCCGTCTATTTTGTAATCATACACTTACCTACAAGTCCATTTACTTATAGATGATTGCTGTTAGATTTATTTGGTGCGATTAGTTTCTTCCCACAAGACTATAATTTGAATTTTGCATAACCGCACATTGTTCATTTATTTATTAATTTAATAATGCATTTTAAGCCGACAGTAAAACAGTCTTGAAAAAAATATTTATATGAAATTAAATTGTCATATAAAATAAAATGAAATTATAATAAAATAAAATTGTGACTAAGCAGTGAATAAACAGTGTTGTTATAGCTAATGTGAGTACTAAAACAAAAAAATTCTAGTCCAATAGCACAAAGCAAATAAATTTGAAAAAAAAAATCATTTACCTGTATAAGAATAAAAAAAAACTACATTTTTGGAAGATGTTCTTTTTGTACATTAGTCATGTACATGTCATGTCACATCTTTCTAGCTATCACTGTCTCACTGCTGAGCAAAGGTGCCTCCCGAACTTCCCACTGCTGGGAAAATGCCTTCTCCCGCGTTGTCTCAATCTGAGTATATTTACTGAGAAAAATGTTGTGTTTATCAAAACATCTGATCACATGTTAGTAAATACTAATGCGTCTTCGACTCATATAACTTCCAAAAAATATCGTTATTTTCCACAAAATATTAAAATGCGATGCCGCAAAAAGCATCTCATGATTTCTAATAGACCTTTTGTCAGACTTATAACATTAACTCAGCACTTTACGAACAAAGAATCTATTGGTACTTCAGATATTATGGAACTGATATTACAAAAGTCTTCGTCTATAAATTCATTAGTGTCCATAAGTTGGTGTGCAAAGTAAGGCGACTCCATTCATTTCTTCTATTCACGACACTCGATAAAATCGCCTTGTCGCAGCTTTGATTACATCAAATGGGACTTTCGTTATCTGATAAACGAATAAGGAATATTGGGCGGAGGGAAGACGAAATACGGAAGAGAGATAAATAAATAAAGAATATACATTATACATATACATATAGGTATATTTGTATAGGCCGGAAAGACACTCAGTGGATAGTCACAGTTGAAGTAAAGAAAGAAAGAAAATGAATTTATTTTGTGACAACGCAAGGCACACAAACAATATATGTAAACACGAAACCAACCAAAAGAGAACCAAAGAAAATAAAATAAAAAAAAAGCAAAGCAAAAGAAGAATAATTATTAGCTTTATAAATATGTAGCGCAATAATACAATTCTATGCTCCCGCTCAAATTAAACTAATGTAATAAATGTGAAAGTAATTCTATCTGTCTGTCTTTTAACGTTTTACGGTTAAACTATTAAACAGATTTTGATGGGTACGGGGCACGTTTGAAATCCAAGGATGGATATAAACTACTTTTTATCTGACTTCGATTTGAAGTCCGCAATAACCAAAATTCACGTGGGCGAAGCCACTGGCAAAAGCAGTTATTTAAAATATAATTATACAAATATAAATATATTATAAATAAACTGGATAAAGAACATTAATTTTTACTCTTCACGTCAACTCGACGGTAAATAGTATTTTATAAACTTAGTCGAAAGATGTTTTATGCAATGAAGAATTTTGAAATACGCATTTATTGTGGTTCAGTTTATAATGTTGATAAGTATGCTTATATCCCGTATACCTGTTTCGTTGTACTTGTGGTATACATAATTATATATATATATGTTCTAGGGATACCTCGAAATCTATATCTATGTATCTGGATCTTTGGAAATATAATATTTTCCGGAGATCAATCTGTTTGAAAAATGTTTATCATAATGGTCACCTGTCTTTTGGTGCCTTTGAAGATTTTGATTAAGTTCTTTTGATTGAAACCTCTTCTACTTTACTCAGTCGCTATGGCTAAGGAACAAAAATCTGGGAATGAATGCCACTACGCCGTCCTAGTGCATAAGTAGCCAAACGACCAGTGAGCCAATTTTACAGGAGACATTTTCTTTTTTAAGAAACTTATGAATATTAACAGAAGTTCATTAAAATATTTCACACAATAGAAACACGTATTATTTATTCATATGTCTGAATAATAATTAAAAATAATACTAGAGCAACGACTACATAGCAAACTAGTAGTTTGGCTGAATCGTACTTGAGTTGAGTGGAGTAAATGATTTAAAACTCAGATTTTAGACTATATTATCTACATGTATATGCTATTCATATAAGTGAAACACTGTAAATAATTTACGTCATATTATCGAAAACTAAAATAATATTCTATTTTTTTATACGGTATTCTGAACTTGTTTTTTTTTTATATCTGACTGTTCATTTACCTTCAAAGATTGATTTAAGAAATCGAATTCAATTTAAGGTAAGATAAAAATAAAATTTACGTTTCAAAAATTATTATCAATATATTTAATAAAAAGTAATAATGATTATAACTATGCTATTCATACATATTTTTATTTTACTTTTTGGGATACATTACAAGATATGGCTTTATCGTCAATATTAATGTCATTAAAAATGATTTTTAAAATGTACCATTTTAAGCGGTATGATCTGATGTATCTTATGATTTATTTTCATGATTCCGTTTTTAGTAATTTTCACTCGAGCTGTAAGTAAGTTTGAAATACCATTATCCGGATCTTCTCTGTAACAATTTTCTAACTCGTCGATTGTAATTCCAGCCTTTGCAATTTTCCAAAGATAACCTTCTAAGGTTGTGTCTCGTTTGTTGCCCTCTTGTACTTCATCAAAACTAGATTTCAAATAAAAATATCGAATAAATTCTTCAAGATCGTGTGCTTTTCCTTCCATAACTATGTCGCACTTATTAGTTTCAATTAATGACATTGTTAAGTCAACGTATATCCCCGAGTGTATTGTTTTAGGAATGGTGTAATAAAGGAATTTTTCTGCTAAGTTTTTCAGCTCGTATGAATCCTCATTTGGTAATACTTCTTTGAATACATGCATAGTATCAATGAATCCCAGAACAAGTGATTTAAAAGTATCAAGCAGACCATAGCGTATCATGTGGCGTAAAATTATATGGCGTTGAAACCTAAACAAAAGAAAATAAACTTTTAAACTGACTATTCATCAAAGGAGGCACAGAATTCTACCATTATTTTATATCTAAAATTTTAAAATTAGTTATTCAGTACTATGAAAGAAGCATATCGTTTGTTAATTTTGCACATGTTTCAAGTGTTCTTTCAAAATACTTGTAGTACTGAATGAGTCTCAATTTGAGAGTATTTGTAAGGATACGTACACCAAACAATTGTTAGCGGCTAATAGAACTTGGCGAGTATTTCCAGTTAGGTTGCTCAAAAACTTCAAGAATTCTTTCAAGCCATCTTCTGGAGAAAGCGTATGCACAACCTTTTTATTATGAGTCAGTTGTCTGTATTTGCCATTTTGGACAATTCCGAATCCATTTTTTTCAGAAGCTCTTGGATCAAATTCCCCAAAAGGTAACAAATATACTTGAAATTTTTGTTCCTTGTACCGGGCTGCAATCTGCACAAAAAAAAACTCTTAGACCTACAACGAAAATAAAAATACTGGTGAATCGCAACAAACCTACCTGACATATTTCGTCTAATTTTTGGTTCCGTAAAGTCGTATCCAGATGAAAAATCACAATGGTCGGTCCATCCTCTGTAAAAATATTAATTTTTATTTATTCTCACTGCCTTGCGTTTACCCAACTAGGCAACAGCAACTAGGCTATGCAACTGAAAAACCTAGTAATTATTACATTTAATTAATATACTTGTCTGACCATTACAACCCAGAGGCTGGCTACCACAATTTCCCTTGGTAGATCCTTAAAAGGAGCAGTAGTGGCCGAGTGGTAACGGCCCCGACTTACGAGTTGTAGGTTGCGGGTTCAAACCCAGCCAGGCCCATTACTTTGTGTAATTTATGTCAGCACCACTGCTCTCAAAACGGTGAAGGAAAATATCGTGAAGAAACCGGCATGTTATAGAACTAAAAATTCGAAGACATGTGACATTCACCAACCCGCAATGGGCCCACGTGCTGGAATACGACCCATTTCCTCTCCTAGTAAAGAGGCTTGAGTCCTAGCAGTGGGAAGATTAAAAAGGTTGGTTACGCTATGCTAGGTCCATAAGTTACTATTACATTACTTCTCGTACAACGGCACCGATGCTATCTCTTGGTATTTTGGACATACAAATACCTTGTGGTTAAAACATAAAATCGTGTAAATGTATTTTTTGTATTGTAAATCTATTTTACACAAAAGTTTATATGAACTTTGACCCTTCATAATGTGCTCATAAATTAAAAAAGTACAAAAAATATATTTATGAACTCCTTGTTTTTAATGACAATTTTTTTCTTCAAAAACTTATCCTACTTATTTCAAAAAAATTAACAAGTTTCAAATAATTTTCGACTGAGCAACGGAAGTTACTAAATTTTAATGCCAAACGAGCTGGTAGGAGGAATCTCTCTTTTTTGCGTTGTCTCTTAACATTGCGTTGAATTAAACAACAAGTTTTTCAAATATAAACGCTAACGTTGACAATAGATGCACCGAGAATCGGGCCCTTTTATGATTGACTAGCCGTACCTCATCGATGGACAGATCTCGGCAAACCTATTTTAATTTTAATCAGTCTGGTTATATTCTTTTGACTGAAAAAGCAGTTTTTCTTACACTTACCTAATGCAAGTATGAGAAATATAAACATGAACTTACGATTGGTACTGATAGCATCAAATTTATTAGCTAAAGTGTTCATGTCTTGTGATGTGCTGCATGACGCCATTGTCTTTGAAGAAAAACAAAACAATAGTTACATTAAGTAATACATCAAAATAATAAGAAATAAATTCGCAGAGCCTTTTCTCAACTACGTTGGCGAATCAACAAGAACAGCCTGTAGGACACAACAGAACACAACACACATACAACAGAACAGAACAACACAATAGAGCTAAATTAATAAAAAATCAATATTTAATTTTATAATTGTTCTTAGTCCTTATTTATAGTTCAATAAAACCCGATTCAAGTTTCGTATACCAGCTAATCAAAAATATTTCAGTAGAATAACCATGTTAGTAACAGATGGAAAAATTTTTGATTAGCAGTTTTTTCAACTCACTGCCCTACTTACAATGCTTCACTTCAATGCTTTAGTTAATTATAAAATATTAAGAAACTATATTGCTCGTATTAATATATCGTATATATATAGGGCTCATGCAGTTGTTTTTGCACTCTTATCACGAGGATGCGGTCAGACAGTGTCATGTTGTTAAGTCATCAATAAAATATTCTATTCTATATTTACCTATTCTACACTAGCTAATGCCCGCGACTTCGTCCGCGTTAAGTTCGTAAAACTGTACAATAATTCTGTGCTTTTTTTTTAATTTGATATAAACCAGTGCTTGATTGCGATCCCACCTGATGGTAAGCAGTGATGCAAACATTGATGGTGAGGCGCACTAGACTCTAGCCTTGAAGGCACCTAAATTATAGTAAAAAAACCAACAATGGCTGCAATGGTGTGGCTTGCAATTAATTTCGGCAGCATCGAAAATATTTATTTTACTTTCACGTCAGGAAACATGTTATGTACTCGTATTATATCCAGATGTATGAACGTCAATGAATAGAAAGAGTAGGTATGTAAGAGTCCTAGCAGTTGGCATTTCTGCGTACCCCGAGGGAAAGAGGAAAAGTTCATGTATGTTTCTCGTAAAACAACATAATAATACGCAGTATGTTTATTTATTTAACAACACTAAATAAATGCTTTTAAATGTAGGTTGTCAAAAAAAAAAGCGATCAGTTGAGCTGATCTCAAGATCAACTCCACTGATCGCTTGTTTTTTGAGCTCGTCACCCGCTGCCTTTAGGATTTCGGTAAGTCCCCTATTTGAGGAGTGGCTGGAGTGGCAACACGGCATCCTTACCTTCCGCATAACGCAGGTCCTCACCGGACATGGCAAATCGGGAGGTTCCTGCATCGGATTCAGGCGGAAGAAATGCCCGGGTGTCACAATTGTATGGAACGCCCGGAGGACACGGTGGAGCATAAGGTGGAGGTGTGGTCCGTCCAAGCAAGGCACCGCCGTGTCCTCGTAGAGGTGATCGGCGGTGGCTACCACAGCCTGCGTTTGGCCATCAATATTCGAGTTCGATAAGGCGGAGATACACGCGCTTAAGATTTCGCCAAAATTCAATTAAAAGTTGGAGACTCTTCGTAGGGTAGTTCCCAACATGGGAAAACATTCGTCTGATATATAGGGACGTCAGTCAAATATACACAAAAAATACTAGGGAAAGTAATTTTAACGCTCAAAATGATCAAGCTGCAACAATCAATGCAAGCATGCTCTCGCATTATACATTCATTTTATCCACAGTTGGTCCACAATTTTAGTAAAAAAATAAAATCAAATAAAAAATAATAATTCAAGTTTAAATTTATTTTTATGGTATTAAACTGGTAACTGGTACTGGTAACTGGTGTATGGTGGTATTTAACTGGCGCAAAAACTACTGAACCAATCATGTTCAAATTTTGCATATATAGTACTTAAAGGCCACGTCAACTATTAAGCTATAAATTATCAGCTATTTGATATGGGGGGTGAGCAGTATTGCAAAATGTCAGTATTGAACGACATTTGCCGTGAGTTCGATCCCCAGCTACAGTTAAAAATTTAGTCATTATTTTATCTTCTTTTTAGGGTTCCGTAACTCAAAAGGACAAAAGGTTCCGCCCTTATAGGATCACTTCGTTGTCCGTCTGTCAAGACCCTTTATCTCGGGAACGCGTGGAGGTATCAACTTGAAATTAACATATCAGTAAAACTGTTGAGGTCTAGTAGAGCCGATGCCCGTTACCAAGAGACTTTTCGAAAGCCTTATGAACCTTTAAATCTTACAGCAGTGTTCCAGGAAAATTCAGAAATATTGTTAAATATTTGATTTGAGTGAAAATGATTTATAATAATCATTTTCATTCAACAGCGAAATCAAATTGAAACAACCATATTGAAAATTAATGCATTTTCATTCATGCAATTCGAAACTTTTCACCTTCAATCAGAATTATTTAAATTTGGATACAGCTAATAGTTATTTATTTATTGATACCTATCAGCTGCCCCTAGAGAAATGTTCGACAAATTGCTACAGTTTTGGGTACAATTTCACGAACTATTATGACAGATGGAAATCGAACATGGTTCGAGGCACTGGCTTGAACCGCTTGATTATCTGATCACACTGAACACAAATTTTAATGATTTTCGGCATTATAATAATTATTCACCATAAGATATATTGATTTTGGATAATAAAACTATAAAATCCATTCCAAATCTGAAACAATCTTAATCATCAAGGCTACGAGTAAATAAATAAAGTGTTGCAACCCCGGTTATTTTCAAGGCAATTCACTGCGTACAGTAATTGCAAGTCAATAACTAATTATATTTCCAATGAACTTTTAAGGGAATTCGGGGAAAAAATATATTCTACGTGTCATTCCAAGACATGGTCTATAGTGTACATAACGTAGCATAACCAGCCTTATAATATTCCCACTACTGGGAATTAGGCCTTCTCTTTAGGAGTAGGAATAGGCCACGATCCACCACGCGGGCCCAATTGATGGATGTCACATGTCATCAAATTGGTTCTAGAACATGCCGGTTTCCCAACGATGTTTTCCTTCGCCATTTTGAGAGCGGTAGTAATTAAATACATTACACAAAGTAAAAAGCAAAGCAAGCAAGCAAGTAAAAGTGGTCGCGGAAATCCGATGGATGCGAGACGCACAGGACCAATCATTGTGGCGACATTTGGGGGAGGCTTATGTCCAACAGTGGACGTAAAAAAAACTTATCATTATTTACTGTACATTACCTTTAAGTTCAGTTACCTTTTCTAAATACCTTTCTCTAAAATCACAATAAGATAATGTTGGGTCGAAACATGTATGAATAATTCAAATCCCTGTTTCATCTACTCCTAATCGCGATCCATATTTTGGTTCAGATATCCCACAGGTGTTTAGAGAATATTGTGGTAGATACTAAAACTGGTCCTCTGGGTAATACAGGATAAATAGTTCATAAATCATAGCTACTAAACGAGTTAGTTAGTTTAGTTAGGTTTAATGTAGGTGCTAGGTAAATACAAGTGGTAATCGCTTGGGCACCGCCATTTTCTAGTAGAAGCGATCGGCGGTAGCGACCTCTCGTGTCTGACATTAGATTTGGCCGTGGTCCGGAGCGAGAGGGAAGTGAATGATATGCGATGATCTCCTTCTGTAAGTCAGTAATAGGAATGAAGGAGGAGGCCGAAACAGTGATGGAGAGAACATATTCACACTACAGCCACCGCTGCAGTTGACGTGGGCGTGCAATCGGCAAGCAATGAGTATTATTGGTGGTAACTCGCTGTTTGGTGATGATCTGGTTGAGATCATACCGAGGCGTTCCACGCGCTGGGTCCCACTGATGGGGCCCAGCAGGGCCGACGCTTACTAGGGCTGCGGGAATGTTTGTAGTGTTAGAGTCGTAGCCTTTTATTTTAGGTAGGAAAAGCGTTTTTCTTGGTTGCCTTTCATACCAGGGCTGAATTTTCCTTTCAGAAGCAAACCCTTGGCCCAAGTAGGCTTCAACCCTGCTGGGCCCCTACGGTTTGCTGACATATCCTTGAGGCGCGCGAGGAACGGTATGCGCCGCCGACGACTTGGGCTCGGTCCAGAGGGTTACTGAACGGGTGGACGGCGAGCTACCCATTGCTCGCCGACCGCAAGCCTGCGCCCACGGTGGCCAGAAATCGGGATCGGGATCCCGGTGGCTGGGGCGTGAAGGCCGCGCTCCTTCGCACGTGCATGTGCAGCCTCGTCCTTTGTTAGCATTACTGCTTCCTAGAAGGAGGCAACCGCCTGCCTCTCCTCTTCGCTTCGGACCATGGCCTGTAACAAGGCCCCGCGCGAGAGATCGTTGCCACCGATTGCCCCGACGAAGATAAGATGGTGCTCTGCCCAAGCGTGGCACACCTCTACCGTATACTCCATCGTGTCCTCCGGGCGGTCCACACAGTGGTGACACCCGGGCGTTACTTCCGCACGAATCCGGTGCAGCAACTTCCTAAACTGACCATGCTCAGTGAGAACCTGCGTCATGTGGACGGTGAGGACGCCATGAGGTCTTTGCAGCCACTTCTCAAAGAGGGGACTTACCGCCATAATTATGGCGTGCCCAGAGTCGTGACCTTAGAATGTTAACCGCCTGTTTTCCAAGTTTTGTAAATTGGTCTTAACTAAATCTAGATCACCAATTAGCCTCTACGCATGCTTCTCCACTGAGTTCAAAGCTGCTTGATGGCATTTTATAGCACCAGCCTATAATTATGTGACTGCATTATTCCACACACGATCGGTCCTGCGCTTTGTATAATATATACATAATACGTAACATAGCATAACCAGTCTTTTAATAATAATAATAATAATCGGTCTATCATTACTGACCGGACTATTGTAGCGAATAAGCCGGATATAGTGGTGATAGACCGATTAGCGCGCCGCGCAGTGATAGTCGACGTCACCATCCCGCATGACGAGAATCTCGTGAAAGCTGAGAAAGAGAAACAAATCAAATATCTCGACTTAGCACACGAGGTTGTCGACATGTGGAATGTGGACTCGGCTATCATTGTGCCGATTGTCGTGACCGCCAATGGTCTTATAGCCAAAAGCTTCGACGACCATCTGTCGAAGCTGTCGTTGCGCGGTTGGATCAAGGGCCTGATACAGAAGGCAGTACTCCTCGATACGGCTCGCATTGTGAGGAGGTTCCTATCTCTGGAGCCCTAACCACCGGTAGCTTGGACCCTGTTCCCGACACCGGCGGATAACTATTTTTTATATTTTTAAATGTTTTTTTTTTTATTAGTTGTTCTTTAAAGAAATATTTAAAAATGTAAATGATATGTGTATAAAAATAAATAAAGAAATAATAATAATATTCCACAACTGTCACACAACGCCATCTAGTCCCAAGCTAAGCAGAGCTTGTGTTATGGGTACTAGACAACTGATAAACATACTTATATATTTTTAAATACGTACATATATAGATAAATTACACCCAGACACAGAACAAATGATCATGCTCATCACACAAACATTTGTCCTGGGTGGGAATCGAACCCACGACCTCCGGCATAGCAGTCAGGGCCACTAACCACTAGACCAACCACTAGGCCAGTCATGTTCCCACTGCTGGGACTCAGGCCTCCTCTCTCTAGGAGAGGGAATAATATATACAGGAAGGCATTCAATTAATTAGAAATCTTTCAGGGGATGAAAGTATTCATGAATATTAACATGTTACAACACTATATATGTATATATTTAGAAATATATAAGTATGTTTATCAGTTGTCTAGTACCCATAACACAAGCTCTGCTTAGTTTGGGACTTGACGGCGTTGTGTGATAGTTGTGGAATATTATATTATTATACTATGAGATCAGATTTGGAATTAAGAAAACTACATTTCAGAATTGATTATGTAGTAAGATATGTTTATATTTATGTTTGTGTAATTAAACTCCCTGAAATATAATCAATAACTTACGCAGTATTCAAAGTTCTAGCGAGATTTCTTTCGTTAAAACATTTATAAAGCGATAAATACAGAGTTTACAACTGTTTTAAAATAACTTTAAAGTTAATTAAATAACTCTGTTGTTAACCCACAATTGTGGTTGGATTCCGCAGTCACTAAAAATAGGTGCCTCTACCACTACTTGAACCTACGTATAAAATTGTGTTCTATAAACAGAATAGGTCGTGGCATATTGTTGCGTAATGCAAACGGCGCGCAATAAGGAAACCGCTGTAACACACGGCTGGACACGGACAGCTGTATTGTGTAAATAGAGAGGTAGTAACAGCAGCATATTCTTTACACAATTTAATCTTTTATTAATTAAAGTTATATAGTACGGTCAATAAAGGTGATTTACTTTAGCTAATACAACACTATTATAAAAATAAAGTGTTAACCTTATACCTACAGTCTAGTTAGTCGGGTTGATTTGCGTACAATAAACAGTTAAAATAAAATATATTAGCGATTTTAATTGATGCTTAATTCTTATTTATTCATATTGTAAGAGTTTAAAGAACTTTAAGTCCACCAATTACATTATCCAACTAGTGGGTGAACTCGTGGTACATTTTTTGACCAAAAAAAAAACATACACATTTTCCTGTTTATAACGGCACCGTTTTTTTAAGATCAGCGTAGTATGTCTTCTTTTATACATAGCTCAATGTATTGTCCTACCTCATTCCTAGCCTTATTATCTTTCAAATAATCCGCCCATAGTTTTTTTGAACACTTACAACCTCTGAAACAAAACGCAATTAATTCTATTTTTGTACAAAACGACACAACGTATTCAAACTTCAAATCACTTCTACCAATTCCAAATTTAAACCTCAGTCATCGATTTTTCAACAACAATAAATTCCAATCCATTCAGTCGTTCCATAGTGAAGAGAATAGCTTCGATTGTGTCCCATCACTAGTGTGTAGCGTGGCGGAAAGTGTGACATGTCAGTTTGGCCGGGTCATCGGAAGCGACGGTAAATTATTCAACGGTCAGTTGTAATAAAGTTACTATGCACGTTTTATTGGGACCCAATTGAACCGTCCAAACATCGCACATTGCAAAATACAGGGTGGAGCAAAAGTCTGTATACTTATCAAACAAGGATTAAAAAAAAAAAACTAGATAAATTTGATAAAAACTGTTTATTTATTATGTAAGTACACAAATAGGGATTTTATTTTAAAAAATACATTATACATATGTGACTCATGGTTATTTTGACTCGGCTATAACCTGTAGCGGAAATTTTTAGTGACAGTTTTACGAGAAAAAAAGAAACAACAACGAAACAAAAAAAAAACTTAGAAATAGTACATTTTAATACAAGTGCAGAAAGTTTGTCATAGCAACCGAGGTGGAATTCGACCGAGCCGTAGGCGAGGATTTAATGGAGTTTAGTGCTGCAGTGACAAACTACGTTTAAAAGAAATAAATAAATATGGTGGGGGCGAGCTCACGCACTTTTCCGCACTAGTGTGAAAAACAGTAAATTGCGTGTTTAAAAGCGATAGGAATGAGAGTAGGTTTTCGAGTAAGTGTATCGAAAAATAATTGGAATGATTTAATTATCCAAACCTGAAAAAATATTATTTTATGTTTCAAAGTTGTTTTCATGACATTTCAAAATTGTATTATTTTAACCATTCAAGGTAAATAAGAGAATTTATTATGTCAAAATGGCGATAAAGTATAATATTCCATCGCTCCAATATCTAAATGTCCGTTGTATATTTTAACAGAACTTATATTCTTTGCATTGTTGGGATAATGATAATAATATCGTATATTTCCATCCATACCAAGAACTAGGCATTAACATAATAATTTGAGTCGATGAGATTTCTCTGAAATCGACATCTATTATTCATGAACATCGATGTTTAAATATTATCTTCACAATTAGACTTTGAAACATAGTTAAACTTGCCTCTTAACAAATACCTAAAGTTAATTTGACTATCTCATGTCAATCATTACAATGAACCTTTAAATAATGACAAAAGTCGACGCGTGCGCTCGCAAATAACGAAAACTATACAAAATATACTGTAAAAATATAAATACCGACGCATGACGGAAACACCCGAAATTTTCCGAGGTCATCCTTCGAATTGCCGGGGCCGGAGACACTCTGGGAATTGCTAACAACTCGTGAGGTCCCTAAAATTTTAATTACGCTATATCCAACCATTCTTCCTCCCCCAAGTTGGCATAGCGGTCCTTTTGAATGTTATTACTCGGCCCACTCGCAAAAGTCTTTAGAGAAACATTTGGGAGAATACAATTTCATTTTAATGTTTTTATGGTATGACCTTGGGAAGTATTGTTCTAAGGATTAGATTTTGAAGAAAGGGTATTAATAATATCGATGCTGTTCAATGCTTATTTTGATATTCAAGCCCAGCTTATATACATAAAATGTGAATAAAAACAAACTCATCTTATTTCAACGTCTATTTTATCTGAAAAAGAAAATTTTAAACCACATTGTATTTTAAGTTTCAGTTACATAAAACTCTGTATAACTCTAGCCTTGTTCGGCATCATCAATATACTCGTAGCAACATTGTCAAATAACGTCACAAACCCAACTTGACAAGTTTTAGAGACTCGGTCTTGTAAGGTTATGCGTCTAATACCCCAAGTGAGGACGTATTTCGTTACGTTCAGTATTCAAATTCCGTCGTGTGCCGTTCGTGCAAGAGATTTGCGAGCATTATACGTGAGATTTCGCATAATTAGTACCAAATTTCTCCTGGTGCAGTTGTTGCTCTAAGTCGTATTTTACATAAGATTATTTCGAAATTATGCATAGGAGAATGTTATAAATTATTCAAAAATATTAAAGTTACAGCAAGCTTTTAAGAGGTTCAAATCAAGAGTAGCGGAATTGTTTGAGTCACCGCGACCCTAGAACCCAAAGGGCGACTGAAGGACATGAGTGCAATCTAGCCAATAAAAGCCTGACACTCCCTCTTACTCTACTCAGAGTGGGAAAAGTTATTTGATGATTTCTCACCTGAAAAATCGAGTTTAAATTCAAGGACAAACAGCACTTTTATCTCAAATGGTGGGTACATATCGTCTGTCTCCTTACTGATTTAATCTACTTTCTATTACCATCAGCAAATTATTTTCTTTGCTGGTTAATTTAAACCTTCTTACAAATGTACTGTAGCGACATCTATGGCCTAGCACGCATCAAAAAGCATCAAGAATATCGATCTATCTATCTATCGATCTTCGATCTCCAGAGGGGAGTGATGCGACATCTATGGCGTCCCATAAGAACTAATCCTGCATAGCGCAATTAAAGTTCTCCGAGCGATTAGAACATATAGAACTGCCCGAAATCATCTATCGGGCAGCTGCCTCCCTTTTTAACGGAGATTTGCGGGACTTTACACCCTGTTCCGCTTACCTCCAAAATACAAATGATGCTTGATCTTCACCTGAGCAAGAATGTTCTTAATCAAAACAAAACAATTGCCGAAATTCAATTATTTGATTTGAATAATTTATAGCGCGCTCAACCCCATTTATTGAACCATCTCATAAATTCAATCAAATAATTTGAGGATGAAATAACACGGAACTCTTGTCAATAAATTTTTGTCTTCACTTTATTTTACGTAAATAATTACTATGACGTTGTATTTTTCCTTCATGGTTTGGTCGATATTGAACGTAATTACACCATTCTTCATATAACAGGCAATGTGTTCACACGCTCGGAAAATCACCCCATTGCTAACGTCAGAAATGATAAACGTAATATTAATCCATGTAAGCATGACCTCTTTTATAAATTTATTGCTCGTACCCTGTCAGTGTAGTGTAATGCGCTTTTGTTCAGCATATATCTGTTTTATTGGAAAATTATTTGGATCATTGATTTGATTTATCATCGGTTAATATCTAGAACTGACCGATGTTCGAGCAATATTATAGATGACTGATATAATACAAACTTAAATTTTTCAAAGTAGGAACATTCACAGAACTTAGAAACAATATTTGCTAAGGTTATCAAAACCATATAAAGGAAAAGCAGTTTTCTTATTTACTTAATTAATGAAAATGAGCCTCAAATTAATGAGGTTGCTAATTTTATTTCTAAGAGCATATTTTTTGACTCATTAAGAAGGAAAAAGGCAAACTAGAGCCCCCAAATAACTACATAGAATCGACTAATCAAAAAATCAATCATTTATTTTGATACTAGTGGAGAAATTTGGTCATGGCGCCCGAGCCGCAGGAGACGGCGTTATGAAGCCGAGTGCAGTAGTGACTAATTTCCACGTGAATTAAATAACGTTATTCAATATACTTACGAAGAAATAAATAAACAAGTGTTGACCCGCCACTCGTTTGGGTCGCTTACCGTCTAGCCTGATACGATAAATGTTGCGGAGATGAGCTCGCACACATTTCCAAGCTAGTGTGAAAAACAGCGATTTGCGTGCCTAAAAGCGGTAGGGACAGGAACGTAAAAACCAATTTTAAGACAGCTAGTAAGTTGACTAACTTAACTATGTAATGAATTGAGTAAACTACCACCCATAATACAGTATGATCGTGCCAACTCAATGAAATACGTATATCGAAGTGTAATTAGGCGTCAACAGTAATGCCAACATAATATATTTCTACATTTAACTATCGCACTAGAACTACCAGTTGCACCAACACTGTAAAGCTAACGCCAACATTAGTTTGTACGACTATTAGCATTTAGCATCCTACAGGCAAACGAATGGTTCTATCAACAGTGAAATGGATATGCGAAGCGACCTTATCGTTTATGGAAACGTTTGACTCTCCATTAGGATATCTGTGTATATTTCCATCTATTGGAGGAGTGTTGTCATATGTCAGAAAATAGTGCTAAATAACGCAAAACGATGCTAAACTAGAATCAAGAATCAAAGCATTCAAATAAACCATTTATTGACTTTTTAATTGTCAAGAAGTCAGTCAAAAAAATGATGCTAATTGCACATTCTAAAGCGTAGATCTCTATGAAGCAGAATGTGCAAGAACTCCACGGACACTGTTTACAATCATGTTATTTATTACAAATTTGTGGGTCACTCACAACAAAACCGCATAATATTATACTTTATGCAAAAAGTTTCATATTTTTTCCCGTTCTTCACTTTAAAACAATATTTTCTAAGGGAGATAGTTGTTCAGTATTTCTTTATTCTGAGGAAGTCTTGTGAAACTAAATCTTCTTTTATTTTTCTTACTCCGTTTCGTATTATCTGGTTTTAGTTACGGAAATTTCCGTAAATATAAACCTCCCTAACTGTGGTTTTCTTTTACTGAGATGCACACAATTTAATTTCACTTCTTAATTATTTTAGAGATGAAAAAAAGAATCAGAAATTATTTTGTACTCTGTTTAATTACCTACATAAAATGCGCATTCCGGCTGAATAATTTATTTTTCTCCTTTTTTATAAACAATGCTGCTATTGTGCTAAGTAACACAAGGTTTTTGTGAAATAATGATTTCACTACAATCAAACAAGAAATAATTATAGATCTTTTTAGTATAAGATTATAATACAATACATCTTCCTAGCCTTTTCCCGACTTGTTTGAGATAAATCAACACTCAAAGAACAAAGCATCGGTAGATGAAACTGTCACTACAGCGAAGATTCAAATTTAAAGATAATCTAAGACAAAAGTTCGTGCTGGGCCTCCAATTTAACAGTCAGTGGTAAACTGTCACGCAACACGGATATCCGTGACAATGTCTTTGTTGTTCTGATTGCGTAATTAATTTATGTCCACGAATTTATTCGTAGTTCGCTGAATGTACTAATTAAGGCAGCTCTGACGGTTATATGGCTTTGGTAAGTTAATTGTTGCTGTAAAGTGGTGTGTTTTTTTGTGTTTTATAGGTTTATCTGATAAGTTGACCAGAAAGTCTGACATTAGTCTATCTAAGGAGTATCGTGTTGCCCAGTAACTGCGTAGTGGTCAAATAGGCAGTCGCATCCACCCTTACGTTGTTGAAACGTAAGGTCCGGAATAAGCGTTTCACCTTGTCGTTTATACCGCGTACATCGAAGGACTGGGATTATAATTTGGGCGTATTCAAGGCAAGAGTGAATAGGCTCTTAATAAAGTAGTGCGCCTCACTATCCACGATTGAATCACTGCTTACCATCAGGTGGGATCGCAGTCAAGCACTAGTTTATACATGTATCACATAAAAAATAAAAGAAATTCTGGTCAGACTGAAAGTCAACCCCAACCCAAGCTAGTTGGAGAAAGTTTAGGAAGATGATGATGATCAGATAGGTTCAGAATTGTCTTGAAAGACGTATGCGATGCTTCAGTTATTTTCTCATACATTTGGGCATCTACGAACGCTATCAGGAGATCAGGAGGAGTTTCGTTGTTTTTGAACTCATGTGAAAATGGCACGAGTTGATAAAGGTATGTGATGCGTCAGATGTTGTGGCTAAAATGAAAATTATCGCATAAACAGTTTTTTTTTCTGCACGCCATAATTATGGCGGTAAGTTCCCTCTTTGAGGAGAGGCTGGAAAGACGTCACGGCGTCCTCACCTGCCGCATGTCGCAGGTCCTCACCGGTCATGGTAAGTTCGGAAGGTTCCCGCACTGAATTCGTGCGGAAAAAACGCCCGATGTCACTATTGTATGGACCGCACGGAGGACCATACGGTAGAGATGTGTCCTTGCCTGAGCTTGGGCAGAGTACTGCCGTATCCTCGTGGGGGCGATTGGTGGCAACGACCTCTCGCACCGGGCCCTGGTACAGGCCATGGTCCTCAGCGAGGAGGAATGGCAGGCGGTCGCCTCATTCTGTGAGCCGTAACGCTAGCGAAGAAGGCGGCCGTGCGCATGAGAGAACGACCCTCACGCCCCAGTCGCGTGGTATCCTGATTCCGATTTCCAGCCACGGTAAATGTAGGCTTGCGGACGACTAACAATGGGTAGCTCGCCGTCCGGCCTTCCAGTAACCGTCCGGACCGAGCTCGAGTCGTCGACCGCGGGTTCCAATGTGAAAATGTTCCACGCGCGACTCAGAGAAGGGGGGGCCCAGCAGGGTCGAAGACTACTATGTAAAGTGAAAATTTACCCTGGGGCCCTAAAACGAAGGCAAATAAGGAACAGGAGTGGGTTTTAGTCAGCAAAAGACTGATACGCCCTCTAGCTCAGCCCAAGAGTGGAAGAAAACATTGGATGATTTCCCACCTAAAAAAAAAAACAATCGCTTGTCTAAGCGATTATTTTGAGTAAAATGAAGTAATTTTGTAGTTTTTGGCGATCGCTTTATGATGAATTAAACTTAACACAACAAACAAATGAAAGTCATATTCTACAGATTCATAAAAAATACACATAAAAATGAAATTCACGCTCTTTACCTTCCCGTTGCAGGTCCTAAGTCCTACTAAGGATCTAAAACCCAAAACAAGCATATACACAAAGGCTTTTTTTCCTTCTAACATATTATCTGACCGGAACAAGTATTTGTCAAGACTACAGCCTCGTAAAAGTCACGCGTGTGTACAGTGCCTTTAACAAGCCCAATAAAAGCGTCTGGCAAGGTGTGGGGGCTTTAGGGCTCTTTGGCAACATTGCCAGAACTGGCACGAATGTCACAGCCACATCGGGCACTTGTTGCGTTGCCAGTGATGCCAAATATTCCCCGTGTCACAGAACTGTATAGGTGTATATCAAATTTCGTTTGCACTTAAATGGCATGAACAATTTTTTGAATCTGAGTTTTCCCATGTATATTTAAATTACCTCGTCCGTCGCTTGGGGTTCGAAGGGAACGTACTTGTGCCCTCTTGTGTATGGCGGTATAATATACTTTTTTTCAATAATCACTTTCTCGAACCATCCATTTGTAAATGTTCGATGTATCATTCTCTGGAGACCTATATCAATCTTTCGCAGAGTATCGGGACTGAATGTAAAAGAAATACAGTAAAAGAAGCTGGCAAGAAAAGTGTCCAAAATATCTTTAAAAATACGTCATAAACAACCGTTCACAGAGGCCAAACTAAAATCTTAGTCGAACTCAAAATACCAATAAAATCTTATTTCAACCATATTAAGTTATTATATTAGATTTCTAGTCGATGTCCCGTTCAGAAAGTTTTTAACAAGCATGTTTCTAAGGCAGCTGCGATGCTTATCTGGGCTAGTCGGGCCCCACTGATGTTAGTAGTTCCTAATTTAATACGGGTCTTATCGATTCGAGTTTACGCCAAGTCTGGCCAAGTTGTTATTTAAGGTTTGGACCAGGAATAGTCCGGTCTTAAGTTAGGAACTGGAGGACAATTAAGACTTGGTAGTTCTATAAAGTGGTTGAATTGGGTTTTTCTTGATATTTCTATTGAATAAGATGATTGTTGAAGGTTAATGAAGTTATTTCACTATTTAGAACAGGTTAAAATAAATTATATAGTAAACTATGCAAATAAACTAATGGGAATATTTTTTTCTCAAAACTATTTCACAAACTTAAAACAGTATTATACTCATTTTAGGGTCAAATTTTTGTATATAATGTACCTGTAGATAGTTACAAATCTACATTAACTATGATTATCATTAATTTCAGTCGAAAAAAGCAGTCTAAAACTATTAGGTCAGGTACGATTTTCACGCTTAAGCGTATAAATCGTACTGTCCCTCAAGAGTGTCTCCCTGTAGATAAGGACGGTTACGCTTTTAATTGAAATATTCAACTCACTCGGAAAATATCACAACAAACAGCGTTTGTTTAAAATTTGCAGTTTGTGTTTAAAACGCTAAAGAATTCTAGGAATTGTTGAAAGGAGGTATTCAGTTTGAAGTTGTAGAGAAAAATAGTTTCTTCTGATATTTCTCAGATTTCCAAGTAAAGTTTTCTTCTCATAAATGTTTATTATTGTGCTCCTAATATAATCATTGTAAAATCACAATGTTGTTAATAAAAAAGACCAAATTTGTTGATAAATTGGACAATAATAATCTTAATTATTTATTTATTTAACAATTTATGTACACATAATAATAACACAAAAAACATAACGAGAAACCAGACGACACGAGACGTTAATTATATATAACGAGAAACTGACTGACTGACATATCAACGTACAGCCGAAACTACTGGGCCCAGGAACGTGAAATTTTGCACAAGGCTTGCTTTTATGATGTAGGCGAGCACTAAGAAAAGACTTTCCAAAATTCAGTCCCTAACGGAATGAAACGGGGGTCCCAAGTTTGTATAGAAAAACCTATTTTCACGTGGGCAAAGCCCTTGGCAGAAGCTAGTGTTTTACGTAATGAAGTATGTGTGAAATATTTTATGACTTTTGTAGTTTATCTAGATATTTATGGACTACCAGCTAAACAGGGCTGACTATAGATTATCCATTTGTTTGTTGACGTTTTGGTTATTTTTTTTATATTAAAAGATGTGTGGTATATTTCCTGTTATGCACTGCTTAGCAAATAGGCTAATTATGTCTTGTCAGTATGTAGATGTAGCGACATCAATGGCATCACATAAGAACTAATCCTGCATCGCGCAATCAAAGTTCTCCGCGCGATTTGAATATATGCGACAGCCCGAAATCATCTAATGGGCAGTTGCCCACCAGACATTAACACCCGTCTGGAGGATCCTCTCTTTTCAACGGAGGTTTGCGGGATTTTACACTCTGTTCCGCCTACCTCCAAATATATAATAATATATAAAATAAATTTCAGTTATTTCAAACTAGTCGATATATTACTAAACTAAAGTTAAACCAAACATTAAAATTATCAAGAATATACACACATACTCGCAACTATATACTAAAACATTATTTTACATAATAATAAAAGTTTTATGTAACTAAGTACTTTATACCTATATACTCATTTATTTATACGTCACTCTGGTCCAAAATCCTAGAACACAAAAACATAATCAGTCATTTCAACGTCAGATTTGTCTTCCTTAAAAAAAATATTTGAGACACAACTACAGATTTCTTCGAATAAAAAGCGAGGCATACTAGTAAGTTTCGAAGAAAAAATATGAAAAAGGAATATTTGCTCGTAAGTAGTAAATAGGATTTCAAAAAGAAAAAGAACCGAAGAGTCGCACAAACATCGCTGTCAGGCATCCAGTGAGTTATAATCTTTACCCATCTGTCCGGGTTACGGTTCTTTTTTTTAAATTGATATAAACCAGTGCTTGACTGCGATCCCACCTGATGGTAAGCAGTGATGCAATCATTGATGGTGAGGTGCACTAGTTTATTAAGAGCCTATTCACTCTAAAGACACCCAAATTATAGTTGGACGGGAAGACCGCAGCAGGAAAATTGTTCCTGTCCTTCGATGTACGCGGTATAAACGACGAAGCGAAACGCTTAGTCCGGAACGTTGAAGTTTCAACAACGTAAGGGTGGATACTCGCCGTACGTTGGGTTCTTCGATGGTAGAAAGGAGAGGGCGGAATCATGCAATTCCCGCGCACACTAATAGCGCGTAAAATACCGATAGGCTGGCTACCCTGCGCCTGTGCTCGACGCTTTGTAGATTGGACTTAACCAATTTTGAAAAAATATCCTATATATGGTTCATAATATCCTGGAAATATTTTCAACGAAATTTACCTTATAACAAATAAATCACTTCCAGCACTATCCTTTCAAAACGGGCCAGAGCATTAATAAATTATTGTATTTAATGACCCCGTAAACAGTTTACCCTACGGAGTGTAATAAAGCGAGATAAGCTCAAATATTAAGTAATCACGAGCTTTTTATGAGATTCCAACACGCGATATTTAGAGGTACGAAGATGATTGTTTTTAAAATGGCCTTAAAATATTTTAATATAAGGTGTTGGTCTTAAATTAAAGATAGTTTTGATGGCTGAGATTATTTGAACGTCATGATCATTGTACAACTTGAATTGATAAATTAATGTGCTCTCAACTCTTCAGGTTTTTAATTATATTACTAGTTGCTGTTAGTAGCTTCGTCCGCGTAATAGTAGAAAGTTATCCCAAAGCAACACACTTTTAGGCATGGTCTACCTGCGTACCAAGTTTCATCAAAATCCGTTTATCCTTTTGAGCGAGAAGAAGTAACAAACACACGATCACACAAGCTTACGGCTTTATAATATCATAGTGTGATACTCGTTGTCCCCTGCGGTTTCACCCACGTATTTGTTTACTATTCCGCCCCCATAAGTCGTAGCGTAATCTATATATATAAAAGGAGAAACTGACTGACTGACGTATCAACGCACAGCCGAAACTACTAGGACTAGGAACGTGAAATTTTGCACAAGGTTTCCTTTTATGACGTAGGCGAGCATACAAGAAAGGATTTTCCAAAATTCACCCCCTAAAGGGATGAAACAGTGGTCCAAAGTTTATATAGAGAAACCTAAGTTTACGCGTGCGAAGCCACTGGCAAAAGCTAGTGTTATAATATAGCATTACTTGATAAATCGCTATCCAATACTAAAATTATTTTCTAAACTACTCATAGATTTTATGTATTTAATTATGGATAGGTAATGAGTAACAGATTATCTCAGACAGTTGCCAGCCGAATCCACCTGTGACCTAATAAATGTTGAAACCAAGGGCTTTCAAGAGCCTCCAAAGGTTTGGTAACTGGCAGGCACTTGAAGGTTGTAATAATTTTAATATTTTAAACTGTATAATCACATTTTATCTTGAAGAAAAAAATAAAGTTCTCAGAAAATTTATAATCAGATTAGACAATGAAGTGGCTGTTTGTTTTTCCGAAAAAAAGGAAAGAAGAAGAAAGAAGGTTTAATGTCTGCAAGAATTGTTCTTTCTAGAGAATGAATCATGATTACGATTAAATGCAATCATATACGTATTGTATATATCTTAATATAATCACACTCATAATTTAATGGCAAAAGGATAAATAGTATATGCGTGTATATTTGTTACGCCTTCACGATCAAACGACTGCACATTATTGAGATTTACTTTGCATGGCACATGAGTAGCTTATGACTTGAAATAGAATATATATATTATTATTGATAGGCTCGCGTTTGACCACTATTGAGATAGTGGTCTCATGGTAAGCGATGATGTGGCCGACGACGGAGCTCGCTTACCTAGAAGTAATCTATTCACTCTTGACTTCAAGAACCCTAGGTTGTAGCTATCAGGAAACACAGAACCCGGCAGGGAATTCCATTCCTTAGCTGTACGCTTAATGAATGTCTTCCCATAACGCTTCGTATCGATGGCGCAACGCCGTGCGTCTAGTGGTCCAATGATATGGTACATTTTTACCGGGATTATGGGTCCATATAATAGTTTTCTACGTTCGCAAAGGCCAAGCTGCTGGTGGAATTGATGCTTATGGATTGAATATTGTGATTATTTCTATTTGAATTAAATTTAGGTGAATGATAAAATATTAGCATAATCATATATTTTTTAAATTAAGGTTTTAATTGTATTTAGTGCACATATTCCATAACGGGTATACTACTTGTAAACCCACTTATGTTTTACAAAATAAATTATTTATTGATTGGAGATGAATGTCAGTTGTAGCTGCTTCTGAGATCTCGTCTTCAATATCTTGTAAATTTTGTGAACTGATGACTACCCTATTTTTCTGACAAGAGTATGTTTCTTCAAGTATGAAAAATGAGTTTGAACATCTGGCAATCTCTTTGCCTGTTAACTTTTGAATGACAAAGTTAACCGTCAAATCACAATTAATGGCCACTATATAAATGACCTGCTACGTAATACTTCGTAGTTGGCATCACGGATACCAATCTATATAAGGATACCGTGGTACGTCAAGTAATATTGCGTGGGTAAGCACAACTAACATTTATTTCATCCAGATTGTTTAACCTATTCTGTAGTGAAGACTTACATAATAAATACGTAGTCGGTATCTGACATTATTAACAACTACGTAATATTGCGTAGCTGGTATTTAATAGGTTAATGAAACTGTAACGTAGATCAACAGCTTCAATCATACAATAAAACTTGCTCAAAGATATTTTTTTCTAAGAACGCTGGTTGCACAACAACAATCGATCAGCCCCGATCACTGCCTATTTCATTGATAGCGACAGCCACTTAATTGAGGAAAATACCGGTCAAGTGCGAGACGGACTTACGCACGAAGAGTTTTGTACCGTCCGTAGCAAAACACGGTAACAAAATAACTCGTTTGTTATATGGGAGCCTCACTTAAACATTTATTTTATTCTGTTTTAAGTTTTTGTTGTTATAGCGGCAACATAAATATATCAAATGAAAATTTCAATTGTCTTGCTATCACGGTTCATGAGATACAGCCTAGTGACAGACAGATTGACAGACAGACGGACGGACAGCGGAGTCTTAGTAATAGGGTCCTGTTTTACCTTTTGTGTACGGAACCCTAAAAACAGCTGTTTACCAAGAACAGTGATGCCTTTCACAGCTGTTTGTGACTTTAAATAATTAATCAAAATCGGTCTCATCGCTGATCGTATTTAGTTCGTAATTTTGGACAATCTTTTAGCCTCGTAGCTATATAATAACAGTCCTATGGGTCAATCTGTTTTTCCATCACCGTTTTTAGAGCAATGGTGATGAAATAAATTACACAAAGTAATGTGTCTGATAAAGGTAGTACCACTAGGCCACTACTGCTCTCAAAACGGTAAAGGAAAACATCGTGAGGACACCGGCATGTCCTAGAATCATCTAACAATCCGCACTGGCCTCGCTTGGTTCACCTCGTGTGGTGTATTACGGCCTGTACCCTCCCCTAGAGAAGAGGCCTGAGTCTCAGCAGTGGGAACATTCTAAGGTTGATTATGATATATGTTATGGTCCAGCTCTTTTGAACAATCCTGCAGTGTTCACATTTGCTAGAAAAGAATAACTTAAACTCGCTATTTAACAAAATTTAACTCGTAACATTAAATTTAGAAATATCCCAGCAATTTTTAACACAATAGTGTACACGTGTGAAAAATAACAAAGAAAATAATCTTCAGCTCCACAAAGAACGTATTATTGTCTACACTAAAACAAACGCAGCGATCCACGTTAACGTTCGCTCGCAAAAGCAATTACGTCTACAATCGGTCGCTAAGTTTACGCGCGTCTGAGCACACCCTAATTCTTTAATTACTTCGCAAATTACATTTTTAGCGTGTAAACACTAAATGATATTGAATGTATTTTTTTGTCTTTTATATTTAAATGTAGAAGGTTAAAAGGGCTTTTAAGTTTAGCGTTTCAAATTGTGTCTTATTATTTGATTTATAGTCTTGTGTATGCGAAGAATGTTAGTGGACACAGGAGTAATTCCTAGTGTAGGATAGGTAATGTTTAAATAAAAACGAAAAAACGTAATATTTTTCTTTTCGATCCGATTAAAAAGTTGTATCACAAGTTTTTAAATAGAATTGACTCACTTCCTCTGTCTGAAAAAAAATCTAAGTTAAGTTGTTTAGCTATGGTGCTATATGTACCGCAAAAAAAGTCAAACCTGTGTCAAGGTTTTGTAAGATTATAATACAGTTTTAATTAAAGTTTCTTATTTTATGCTAAAAGAATCACGTCTAGTAATACAATCTTAGTGTGCTTATAATTGATGTGAAAGCGAAAATTTTTCCATATGGAACATAATTATGTACTCACGGAATGAAACATCCTATGTCCTATGCCAGGACATGTTCTAACTGTGTACTCAATTTTGTCCAAGTCCATTCAGGAGTTTGCGCATGAAGGAGTAACAACTGTATACATACACATACGTACAAACTTTCCCCTATTTATTATGTGATTACTATTGTTTAGTACGGTAAACTATCCAGATATTACGGCAATGTCGACGTACTATGCCAGATTTTCTGGCGATTCTCCAAGACTGGGCGAAGCCAAACTTTGTCTAGTACCTAACCCTATTATACCATTAAGTAAGTGCTAGATTTCCATATTTCTTTGTTCAGACAGTCCTGTGTCCTTCGTAGATTCTTAGGGTTTCATCTTTTCTGCAAACATAGCAAGGTTTTATATTAAGTTATCACTATACATGGGTAGACTTTATTATTGTATTTGAGAGGAATCATTTGGGGATTCATAAACACACACACGAACACACACTCACAAACATAATGCTAACACAAATTGTGACGCATTTATCAAGCTTTAGTTTTGTAAGTGATCATTGAAAATAATTTTGCGGCTTTGAGAGACATTGTTCCTGCTGATGAAAATTTGAATGTTTTTTTTTAGCATCGTATAAAATTAGCGATTACAAACCAATATAACTGTTAATTCCGCTCCGCCCAAGAGCGGGGGATGTCACTAGATGATTTTCCCACCGAAAAAAAAAACTATGGAAACTCTAGAAACAGTCCCAATTTCTACAATTCTATTGAACCAGATAAGCTCAATATTAATCTCCAGTATTTTCACAGCATCACTATTCAATCTGAATATGCAATTGAATTTCATACAGACCATGATTATTTCATCCGTGCTGTTTATAAATGCAACCGACCCACATTCTCGTACGTTGCGATCACATTGCATTTTAATATGTGCCTGATTATATCACAACTTGCATGCAGTCTGTGCATATTACGTTTTTAATACGAGAATCACATTTATGAACAAGCGTATGTGATTATCTGTGTCCTGTATACTTTGCAGTTCAAGCTCTCCTTTTTATTACTTTTAGTTAAGTTTTTTTTGGCATACCTATATTTTTTCATTTATAGTTTTCTACATAAATTTAAAAGAAACTGGGTAAGTATTGAGTAGCAGTGGTGGCCGAGTGGTAACGGCCCCGACTTACGAGTTGTAGGTCGCAGGTTCAAACCCAGCCAGGCGTATTACTTTGTGTAATTATTTCATCACCACTGCTCTCAAAACGGCGAAGGAAAACATCGTGAGGAAACCGGCATGTCCTAGAACCTAAATTCGAAGGCATGTGACATTCACCAACCCGCACTGGGCTCGCGTGGTGGATTATAGCCTATTCCCTCTCGTAGAGAGGAGGCCTGAGTCCCAACAATGAGAACATTATAAGGCCGACTATGCTATGCTATGAGTACGACAGAGTTGAGACCATTTGATGTTACTATTTTGTTTATAAACCATCTGTAAACAGAACTTTGCCCAATGTCTTTTGTTTCTTCTGTTTCACTTTTGCTCATTTACTTTTGGGAGACAGTAATGTTTGTTTATGTACCAACTTGTATATATGTCTTTATTTACGTACTTATTTCGGGTGAGTGCTTGTGACACTGTCAAGTGAAAGGCTCCGAGACAGACATCCCCGAAATTTGCACAGTAAGCTTTAATACTGTACCTAGGAAACAAGAAATGGGTGGGTCCACTTTGCATTTAAATTTTTGCGTGTAATTAATATGTAACGTTAAACATTCTTCTGGTTCATATTCTGTGTCAATAAAACTATCTACAAATTGCTGGAAAACATAAAATAACCACTGACACCACACCAGCTTTATTTTTAAATAGATTAAAAAAAATCTTGATCGACTAAACCTTACACAATAGATAAATATTGAATTGTAAATACAATAACAAATTACAACTGAAAAATATGGTTAGAATATTTATAAACATATTTAAATACATATCAAACTATAGTAAATGCCTATATTTACAGAAATACATAACTTTTAAGTAAATAAATAAAAACAATAATATGGAAATACGAAAAATTTAAATACTTATTTTAGCGCTCTTTTTCTCTCTTACCATTTAAAATTTCACTGCGCCTGACGGGGTCCATAGTTGTGTTCATTTCATAATATTTATCACCTGATATGTGCATTATGGATTGCAATAAAGATTTAAGGTGAAAAATTTGAAGTCTGAATTTGGTTTTTCTTTAGACTAAACTCACAGAATTTTCTATGAAATATTATTTTGTTATGTTAAAGTTTGAAGAAAAAAAGTCACTTTCAGTTCAGTTAAATAAACTCGCAGGTCTCACAGATCATTTATTTCGAATTTCTTGCCGATTAAGCTTCTGTAGATAAGCGTCACTTACAAATTCTAAGTTATTGTTTGCTCAAAATATTCTTTTTATCAATGTTTCATAGTAAGCTCCGTCCAATAATCGCCGGACAAATTCGTTGACATTTCTCAACGTCTTCAAGCATTAACTCTTCATATATCAATCTTTTTCATATAGTCTCTAACGAGGACTCTTCGCATTACTTCAAATTATCAACGTAACCCTTTTCCACCCTCTAATATATCTTGTTGAGTGGTCGGTACAGGCATATGGGGGATCAAGTAGATAGGCCGATAGTACGGGTCTTTGCGATCATCCCAAAGGGTAAACATATATTGAAGGAATTTTTATATTGGAAACGTATAAGTATTTGTTTTTTTTTTGAGGCTTTTCAGTTACGTGTTGTCTATGGGAAGATTGATGCTACTGCTCTTTTGTTTGCTATGATAGACTTAAATGAGTGATAAAGAGAATTTAATGTTTTTGTAATACTTCGTCATTGTCATTTTCACGGCCTTATCTCAATTTACTGTCTCACCTTTAAAATTAGCAGTATTCAAATATTGTATAAAATATACCCTTGAAATGTGCATTCTGTTCTCCTTAACCTACGGTGCATAAATTTGGCCACTTCATCATCATCACCTCAGCTTCTTCCAAATATAGCCATAACGAACGGTTCTTGGTCACTGAACAACAAAAGACCAAACCCAAGATTTGCAAAGGGCAACCGAGCGCGACACATTAGACGTTAAGTGCATATATCGCGTTAAAAACATCATCTAAAGACGCCATTCGAAGTTTGGCTGCAGGCTGCAAATGCAGGTAGCACACGCATGACACGCAGCCGTTACCTGCATCCGCAGCCGGGAGTGATTCCGAGGCTGGCTGCACGTGCTGCCAGTTGCAAATCTACGATTCAATCGAATATGAGCGCTATCAGCTCCGAGTAGCGATTATTTCGGACTGGTCTAAACAGGTTGGAGTGACGTAACTACGTGCGCATCGACTTACGGCCGCAGCACTACTGATCTGTGATTGGCTGCTGTTGCAGGACGCGGCAGCACTCGCAGCCGAAGCTCGGCAGCACGTGCGGCCGCGGCCACGTTCGGAATGGTTTTCATAAAAATCCATACAACTACATAGAAAACCAGCCGTACAGCTGCAACTGGCTTCATGCAGCCACCGCATGGGCTGCCTGCATCCGCAGCCTGCAGCCGAGGTTCAATTGGCACTTGTATACTTTACAACTCAAGAAGCAGGTGTAAAGATAAAAGCACTAAGGCGGATAGACGAAGATTGCCACTGAAAGCCTAAGGGAAGATGTCAAAGTCGACCACTGCGAAGGTGGAGTGATGATCTGATCATGTTCGCGAGGTAAACTTGGCTAGAAATTGCCTAACACAGAGACTTTGGAAGGAGAAGACTTTGCCTAGCCGTGGACTACAACGAATATAGTTAAGCTCACATGCTATGCCTTCTTTCGTCACTAACATTATAAGCATCACAGTATATGCCATATTTCGTCACTTACATTATAAGTTTCACATAGTTACCGTCGACTCTTAGTAGCACTAAGCACGCAGTATACACAGTTTTAAACAACAGATATCGTTATATCCTCGATTCAGAATAAGTATAAAAATTGTATGATCGGATGATTTTTCCGACTTAACGACTTCTAGCTGAGTGGTTTTTTCATATATGGATCCATTAGTTTTGTCATCAATTATGAATAATATTGGGTATTTGTTCCTTATAGATATTATATGTGCATGTATATAAGTAACGATAACTTAATCAACAAATATCTTTACATCTTTATTGATAGGAAATCACCAAATATTTTTTACCACTTGGGGTAGAGCGAGAAGGAGTGTCAGACTTTGACTGACTAAAACCTACAACCTGTTCCTATACCTGTTCGAAGAATGCTTCAGCTCTGAATCATGGGTTGTCCTAAAGTGAACACCAGGGTCACATAGGAGTAGGTCAGGGTAAGGAACATAGGAGTAGGTTTTAGTCAGTAAAAGTCTGACATGCTCTCGCGCTCCACCTTTGGACAAGAGAAATTATTGGATGATTTCCTACCTAAAAAAAACTCTTTTAATTCTATCGAATTTTGAAATAATTCCCGCAAACATTTCTAGGTATTTTATGAAGTGAAAGATTGTTTTTGTAATTAAGCATTGTGGTATCTAGTCATAATTATGCAAAAACATTTCCTGCCAGCTTTTTTAAGCCTGGGTTCAGTTGAGTATCTATAAACATACTCAACTGAACCCTATTAAAAGCACACACTCCTTTTACAAAAGCAACGTTACCACGTATCACATAAAAATACACGCGTTTTAATTTGTTCGCAAAATGAGATTTCCTGTAAAAGAATCAGATAATGAGGGTGGGTACGGAGTTATATCCGGATTTAAGGGAGGCCTTGACCTACAATCCAGCCGGGCGAAGGAGGGTTATGATGAGTCTATAGAAAAATGTTCGATGTTTTCGAAGCGAGAGTAAGATGAATTATTTCGACAAATTTTTGAAGGATAATCTGATTAGGTTCTTTTTTATGGTTTTGTTGGTATTTTTAATAGGGTACTTGATGAGTTTGATTTAAGTTCGAAATTCGTATATCACCTTCCTGCCCTTGTCTCAAATTACTTTGGGTCGGCGTAACCGCTCGTTCTACTAAGATCCCCTAAACCAGTCCCCCAGGGGACTACACAGGACTCAATGTTTCATTGCCATCCCTTATGCCGGGGGTTGTCTAAGAACTAATAAGTGATATTTCCTTTTTAACCGACTTCAAAAAGGAGGAGGTTCTATGTTCGGCTGAATGTATTTTTTTTTAAATAAAAAAATCATCAAATCAATCAATAAAATAATACAGTAACTTGGTGGTTGGTAGCTTTGAATTGTATTTCAGATTCATCAAGAGAAGAATAAGAACACATAAAATCAGTTCGCCATTTGATTCATCCTTCAAAATAACATTCAAACAAGACACAATTTCGTGTGGTAGGAACCACAGAGTTCATCAAATGCCTCCTCAGAGTGTCAGACTTTTACTGACTAAAACCTACTTATGTTCCTTCAGTTGCTACTGGCACAAAATCGTAAGTAGACCTGACCCCAGATATTGGGAGCAGGGACGGACAAAGAAGATCTACCCTAATAACATTATAACTTCGACATTTCCGTAATTCTAGTATCTAATTTCCGATCGCTTCGATACCGTTAAAGCATAGTCAACACTAATATTAGTTTCCTAAACCACGATATCCAAACATTACACTGTGTATAAACTTTAATATGACACTAACACATAAAAGAGATAGGTACAGAAGTTAATCTACAAACAAAGTGCGCTCGAGCAACGCACATATAGACACCGCTCACGGACACAATATCTCGGATCGGTTGGAACAAGTGCGAGCGCGAGTGCCATCCGCTTGAGACACGCGTCTGTGAACTTTTTTGTACCTAAATGGAGCAACAAATAAAAAGCTATTATAACTGTTCACTGGACAGTTGTTGAAATTCAACATTAAACGGTGAAATGCTGTTTTTTAATCTACCTACCAGTTGTTTGAGAAACATAAGTACTATTTGCTTCTATTTTGATGGTTTCTTTTAACGTTACACAGTAAGTAAGCGCCTCAGCCCCTGACCTCGCGCCGAGAAAGTAAACATGACTTTGTAGCCGATAATATTTTTACAATTTATATTAGGTATTTATTGTAGTATAAACTGTGTAAGCGTTGAGTTCAATAATCTAATAATAAATAGTTAAAATTACAAGCCGGCCGCCCGTGCAGCCATCAACTCAGCTGCAACCGGGCGCGCCCGAGTCGCGCGATAGAACTGTAACCCTAACGCAATCGCTGAACGTAGGTATGAAAAGTGAAGTACATACATGAGATTGACTTCTGTACTGTATCTGTTTAGTGACACTAAGCACTAAACGCAAGTATCTCTTACGTAACCTGTTTAGATACCCAGGCTTTAGCGGCTTTACAATATGACGTCATAAATAGTTACTTTAATAATAACTTTAGGATGGTAAACACATTAGTATTTTGCTGCAAACTAGTTTGTTTTAACTAATTATGTTAATAAGAGCCATAATTAGTGTTTGTTTAAATTAATAACAAGACAACGGTAGTGTAATTATGTTGGACGTTTACTATTCTCAAGTGAAAATAGTTGGAACTTAAAATATACTAAATAACACTGAATAATCTTCAAATCGTTGGCGTATTGCGTGAACGATTCGTTGTTGAACTGTGTGACGAGGGTTCGATTCCTAAATGGAGCAAATATTTGTTTTTCCAGATTGTTGTTCCAGTGTTTTTGTATTCTGAGTATGTCAGTGTACTACCTCTAATTTGAATGATAAGCATAGGTACTAGATACGTATACCTAGTATTTTTCTTTTTTTTCGGTGGAAACATCATCCAATGATTCATCCTGTTCCTTCGTTGCCTTTCATACCAGGACCGAGTCATCCTTTCAGAAGCAGACCCGTGGCCCCAGTATGCTTTGACCCTGCTGGGCCCCAACGGTTTGCTGACATCTTGAGGCGCGCGTGGAACAGTACATGATGTCGACGACTTAAGCGGTCGGATGAAATCGCGGCTGGGGCGTGAAAGCCACTCCCTCACGCGTGCACGTGCCGCCTCCTCCTTTGCTAGCATTACTGCTTCGTAGAAGGAGACGACCATCTGCCAATCCTCCTCGCTTCGGACCATGGCTTGTACCAAGGTCCGGAGCGAGAGATCGCTGCCGCCGATCGCCCCCACGAAGTGAACGACTGTGCTCTGCCCAAGCGGGGCACACTTCTTCCGTATGTTCCACCGTACATACAGTATTTAACATAATATTTATTTCCTTTATGTCTTGACCAAGTACGTAATTTTTTGAGGTGGAAAATCATTAAATAACTCATCCCATTCTGAGTGGAGCAAGCGAGAGCGTGTCAGACTTTTTCTGACTATAACCCACTTGTATTTAATTCAGTTGCCCTTTGCATTCGAGGGCCATGGTAACTCTTTGGAACATGCTACCTATTGTTGTTCGCCGTCCGTACCGCCCTTAAGGTAGGCGGGAATCGCACTGAGATTCCCGATGACTAAGTAGGAACGTACTAAATTCTTTTTCAAAACTGTTCAAAAAAAAAAACAAACGATTTAATGCTTGTGTCATAGAGTTATCAAAAGTAAATTACAAAAAGATTTATTCTTGCTACCGTTTAGCAATATTTAAATATTAACAAACGAACGTGGGAAGTCAAAGTACGGGTGAACGAGTATATAATACATGTGTACCTATGTGGTTTTATAACTCACGTGTTTATATGTAGGCTGTAAAATTCAGCTACGAAATGTTTATGTTTTTAAAACGTTTGCGCAAAACGGTTTAGATGGCAAATAAATGTGATTCTAAAATGAGTGGTTTTGGCAAACTTCCTATTTCTGCCGTTACATCTGTAAATGTGCTGAAAATTGTAAAATGAATAGAGAAAGGCATACAGTATTAACTTTTGATCAAACAAGATTATGTCTTTTAGATTTATGAAAACTCTAATTATGTTTATTTTTCATGGTATTCCACGTGGTATTTAGGTAATGTAGGACTCATAAGTTAAAAAACTTTCATTTTTATTGGTCCTTCGATCCGGATACCACAGAGCATTTTATATTACCGGATGGAAGCTAAAATATTAAATACAAACTTTTTTTAGTACTAGTTTTTATAACTAATTGTAGTATAAGCTGTCAAAATCAGACTTCAACAGCTACTATTTTTTCTTAATCAAATATCAAATAAATATTAAAAGTTTGTCGGCTTCACTCAAAGACGCGATTAGGCCAGGACCATAACCTGGGGGTTTTAAGTTAAGAGTCATCATCTAAGTAATGTTGACTTTTAACTTAAAAATCCCCATCAGGTGAAATCGTTGTCAAACGTGGGCCTGTAAATACCTTATAAACCAAAAACCCTTAAACAAAAGTATGAAAAGAAATGGTTTGGATAGGTATAATTATAACAAAACACTAACGACCCCCAACGGGATTAGACTGGTACCAATTAATACTAAAGCTCTAGTTCTAATTACGCTTATCCTGAAACTAGACTAGACTACATTATTTAAGTCTAATGAACCTGAAAATGATTTTATGAGTTTAAAGGGTTTTTTATATATAGATTATATAATCAGTTTTTCTGACTGACTGACTTCACAGTCCAAACTACTGGGAGGAGGAGTGTGAACTTTTGCGCAAGATTTCTCTGGCTGGATATTTGAAATGGAATAATCTAGTTTTGACGTGTCTGATAGGGAATAATTAAGTTTTATTACGTGCTCTAGAGGAAAAACTGTTGACAGTTGACAATATCAATCATGACAATGACTTGACTTTTGTGTCTATACTGTCAAACAAACGCTACGTACGTACGAGTGTTGTACAATCGTTCAAAAACAAAAATTTCTGCTTTCCATATTAAAAAGTAAAGAACATAAAGTTCTGACTGAAAAATGTAGGGTAATTTAGATTAAAATATTTAAGTAACTTTTGGTTTAACCATATTTTGATCCAAAAATGTGTATTTGAAATGGGTAATGTCATTTTGGTGTGGAACAATATATTTTTAATGAAAACATGTCTTTTTATCTTTTTTTTTCTGGTGTCATCAATTTTATGAAATCAATTTACAACCATTAAAACACAGTTTGTTTACATTCGACAACAAAATAATTAACAAAAAATTATAGCGGCGCGAGGCATATGGCGTTCAACCAATTAGCGCTCGAGGCGCGTTCCATACCCTTTCCAAATTTACCGGTTTCACAAAATTCAAAATAATGCGTTAAATTGTAAGCATTGTGTTCCAGTTAACAATCATTCGATAGTTCTCAATTTCACAATGACATATAAAAGACACCACGTAAGAGATTTCTCCATCATACTTCAAAATTAACTTTATACTGTTTTCTTGTAAAACCATATCCAACTTACAATCGTTAAAAATACAATCAGTTTTAGCATAAAAGCTGGTCTGTATTTACATAATATCATTCACTAAAACCGATTCGAGAACAAACTATTATGGTTTTAATAAAATCTAGATGGAAATTGAAACCGAAGAAAATACTTTCAGCCAAATGGAGACGTAAAATCAGAAAGTATCTTCTGAAAAGTTCTGATAGATGTTTGCCCTATTTTTATAGTAGTCTAGGCCTTGAACTAAGATCTGAAATACGGACATTCTGTCCGGAGCGATGGATCAAACTGACATGATAACTTTGATGTTACGTCTTAAAAAAATATTGGAACAAGTTGGTTTTTTGGCACTTGTAATGTCCAAGGCATTTGTAACATTTATAAGTTACTAGCTACTACCAGCTGCTTCACCCGTGTGATAATATGAACATACTCCCAAGACATGATCTAACTATGTACAAAGTTTCATCAAATTCCGTTCAGCTGTTCGAACGTCAAGAAGTAATAAACATACACACACAGACTCACAAACTTTCGCCTATAGGTAATCATTGTTTTATATCATTTCAATTTCAGTATTTTCTGCGGCCCAAAGATATCCTTTCAAATGATCTTTCCTTGGTATTGTTCGTCAAGTCGTTGAGCTCCTTAGTAGTCCTGAATTGAGCTTTGCGTATACTGTCAAATGCTTGCACTGACTGGATCGGTCCACTCAAATCTGTATGGTTCTTTCTTCAAAAGAGCATCTCAGAAAAATCTGCATGGTTTTCATGTGATTTGACCATTACATATTTGCTGTATGGACTTTAAAACAGACTTTGACCACCGGCAACACCGGCCTCATCTAGTTTAAAATGAAGAAAAAAAAAATTAACGTGTAAAAGTGTTTTTTTAAACCTATTTGCAAAATAAATATCATTTATCAATGTTTTAATAGATAAATGATATTTATTTGAAATCAATCATATTTATTAAATGAATCAATCAAATCAAATGTTTTAATAGAAACGGCAAAACGATAACTAATAACGAAATACACCTGAAATATAAAGTTCACATTTCGAACTTACCATTTTAATGAATATACTTAATACAAACTTGCAGCTGTTTCCTCTGCAGCTGCAGTAACTTTAAATTATATCTCATAGGACTCACAAACAGAAATGCTGGCAAAAGCAAAATTAACACTTCCCAGCAACGTTGTGTTTGACATTTGTACGTTTATGAAGTTGAATCATTACTGACGCTCAATTTTGAATGTACAAATATGGCTACTTGATGGAATTTATGTTCCAAAATTGAATCTTATCTTGGCTTATAGGTCATTGTCAATTGCTGATTTTTATGGTAACTCGAATTGAATTTGATGTCGTTTCAAATCTATTTTTTTCGGATGGGAAAATCATCTAATGACATCCGCCGCTCTTGGGCGGAGCGAGAGATAGTATCAGACTTTTACTGACTAAAAACCCACCCCTGTTACTTCTTTGACATTTTTCCAAGGCCCCGGGGATCTCTTTCGCATTACCCATGGCCCAGTAGGCTTCGACCCTGCTGGACCTCCACGGTTGCTGACATCTCCCTGAGGAACAATTGATTAGTGTGGTTATTATACTTAATACAATATGATGAAGACTGCATCAAAATCCGTTGTGCAGTTTAGAAGAACTTATCTGTTCCAGAAACAGAAAATCTCTTTTGTCTTATAATTCTATTAGAAACGTTACAAATCTTTAAAATTTTTGCCTTTTTTTCACTGGGTATAATATGCAAGCTTTCCCATAAATCACTCTGTCTACTGGTGAAAACCTCATAAAAATCCGCCCAGCAATTTTTGAATTTACAATAGTAGCATTAGTGACCGAAATCGCAGTTGGGGGACCTTGATTTATAATAATATTTCAGCTCATTATGTCCTAAATAGTTCGTCAAAGAATTTCAGATGTGGCAAAATATAAACACAAAAATATATTTTTCACTTCAGATTAAGTTTTTGAATTAATAAAAGTTGTTAAGAAGTATATAAATTGAACTGTTATCTAAGAAATATACAAAACAATTTTTTTTTTATTTTTTGATAGATAGCCATCTTGTCTCTATTTCCATATTCTAAAATCTAAAAGTCACAAGTACCATAAAAACACTACAGCTTGTGTGATATGGTCATGCAACGTCACATATACAAAGATTTTATTACCATTGCAATACAAAATATTATAGCCGTGTCTAAACATATCGGATATTTAGTATACATGGCCTATAATATTTTGTATTTTGTGCTCATCTTTTATTTTTATTGCTCTATAGGGCCATAATAATTTGTTTTACTGTGGAATAAAGGAAAAACTTACCTGGATATTTTTTTTTGTCCCCTTATTATGATTCGATTTGTGTTTGGAATTGATTTGTTAGCTTAAGATAGAAAGAGAACAGATATATTTTTGTATTTTAATAACACAAAAACAACTAGACCGATTCTTTCACGAACATAATTATACTAAGAAAGACGAAACTACGGTCAGAAATTGGTCTTTAATATCATTTTTTGTCATTTTTTTTTTTGTGATCTATATCTGTTAGTTCTAAATTTGCGCCTGGTTCCGCCAAATAAAAGGCTTTTCTTTCTTTCTTTCTTTCATTGTTAAAATTTTCTAGGTAAATTAAAGGGTATTAAAATAGATCCTCAAGCCCGTCAATCAAAAATTAATTAGGGATCGACCTTCTATGAAGAATATTAATAAGTACTGAACCGTATGGACGCGTGTGAATTCTTTCAACGTACCTACGTATACAAGCATGGCATGCATAAAACCTTATTAGGCCTAAATCCATCTCCGCAAAAATTAATTAATTCCGCCCAATTGAAATACTCGATTAAATAATTGATGGCCGCTCTTCAACTCAGAAGCTTTTGAATCACCCGTGAGGAAGACTGATCTGATTTTTATGTCAGCCACCGTACACTTCATTTTCTTTTTCCACGAGCTTTATAGTAAATTTTATTGCCAAGCTATTGCAATGAAAACCATGATAAAGTTAACTATATTTTTAATATCCTAATGACAGTCATTACTCGAATATGTAACAGAATATTTAAGCAACCGTAACACATGCTCAGAAGCGGAACTTTTAATCGATTCTAATGAGTTACATTTAATGACAAACGGTCTTCAAACTCGGGGGTTGAAATTCTGAAACGACACCTTTACTGGATCTGTGAACGTGTTTGAGCCCAAACGCTGGGCTATAATACGGCGGTGCATGTTTACGACGCGGGGTTGATCTCACGAAACCATGGCGCTGTGTTTTGACGGTGCTCACAGGTGGTATAATGAGTCGTGTGGGGCGCGGCGGTATCGAGCGGGCGCCGGCGGCGGCGGCGGCGGCGGCGCGCGCAGCAGTGCACCGGGCGCCAGCAGCCCGGCTGGCCGCGTTCACATGGTACATGCGATCTCCGCCGGCCGCACCAACCGGCCGCGCGTGGCGGCCCAAACGCCCGACGCGAACCTACCCATATCCTGTAACTGTACTACCCACCCTATCCTGTGGTAAACAAAACCCATGTGATAGTGATGTGAAGTGACCGTTTATTCGTAATTCAGCCACGTGAGGATTTTATAATTCGACGTGACGACCTACCGTCCGTGTAGTGTAATTAGTTAATCAATTATGTAACGACCGTAATAGCAAAAGCTTTTCAGTGGTGACGCTATAGGCCTCTGTAGAATGTACGGGAAATCTATTGATGGATTAAAAAAATGTTGTGTCAGGAATTACCCGCGTAAATACGTTCAACGACATTATATGGCGTGCGAACGGTCACATTACTTTTTTTTTTTTTATTTTTTTTTGTGCTAAAGTAACGTTAAAAGTAATTTGTTAATACTGTTCATAAATTCTTCCAAGTAAAATTTTGATAGGCGCCATCGAATTGCTTGAGACAAACTTTTAAGGTTTTTATAGTGTTATAACCGTCTAGATGGTAACTTAGCACTTGATAAACTATCATCTACCCGAGCACATATCTACCTGTATGTACCGTGTAACGTCTGATATCATTACAAAGTTTCATTCAAACTATCGGGAGCGTAGTCGATTCGTAGCACCTGTGCTACGACAGCTACGATATAGCCTACGTGAGTGCTACGCGGGGACTTATTAATATAACTTGTGAATATTACAGTTTCCGTAGCGTGTAAATAGGTTTGTAGATTAAAGGGCGGTGTTGATACAAATTCAACAAATTCCTTCCTCACAATCTTGACCTATTTTCCTGGGTAACGCCACCACAAAGGAATACATGAAGTCGTCTAACATACAAGCGTCTACATATAAAAGTAATTAAGTACTAAGAGCGTTATAATAGGCTTTTGATTACTCGCGTAGTACATTGTGTTACTGCTATAATATTGAAAATTAGTTCAAGTTGCTAATCAGGTCATTCGTGTTTCCTTTACGTGGGTTGTAATTACTTATAATATTTTAAGCAATACATAGTTTTTTTTCAGTCTTTGTGTAATTAAAAAGCTCTACAAAATGAAAGTAATATTTTAATTATTTTTTTCAAAATAATGATGCAGAATACCAATGATTTTGCTTTTTTTACTCGAATACATAGATAACTAATAAAACAGATTTTAGGAAGTATAATTTTCAACAATCTCTGTGAGGGATCCCTCACAGAGATTGCCTCACACATAATAAAAACCATTTTGTAAAGTGTTACAAGGAAGTAAAAAACTGGCCAAGTACGAGTCGGAATCACACACGAATGGTTCAGAGTACGAATACTACAATATTAAAATCAAGAAAAAACTCCGACGAAATTGGGTTTCTTGTATAGCCTTTAATTTTTTTACTTTATTTTCATTTTATTATTTGTTGTTGTAGCGGCAAAAGAAATACATATTCTGTGAAAATTTCATCTTTTTTACCGCCTATTACTGCTTATAAGTTACAGCCAGCTGACAGACATACAGACAGATGAACAGTGGAAACCTAGTTATAGGGTCCCGTTCATGTACGGAACCATAAAAAACAACTGACAGTGTGTCCGTCTGTGTAAAGTGATCTTCATCAAAGCAACATTTCAGTAAACGGATCAAAGAACCCAGCCATGCGCACATTGTCCAGATTCTGTTTCCGAGGTCCACAAAATGCAGACAATAATCACTCTTATTCATAAACATAGCGAAGTATTAGAAACAAAAATGGGTTGTAGCTTTTTACTGTCATATAAATGGAGAAGTTGGGTTACAATTACCAATTAGGCTATGCCCGATGAATCAAGGTCGTTTTTATTCAGTCGCATAAGTATTGAATATGTCTAAAAAAGAATAGATGTAACTGTTGTTTTATTGGATGGCGCAGTGGTTGAGCAAATCGCTACTGCGCTGAGTATCGCGGTTTTAATCCCGTACTGAGTAAATAATTCGGTTTGCGTGACATGTATATAATTATGAGTTTACATGTTGGTGAACACGCTCACGATAGAGGAGTAATTTTTAGTGTAAGAAAGCGAGAAAAAACATTTGCACCCACACCAGTAACAAAATCGTTGTCTAAATGATCGCATTAGTAAAAATAAAAGTGTTTTTATGTGATATTACAGTTTTCTCTGATAGATGTATGAGACCGACAGAATATACTTTTTAAGACATCAGAATAGTGAGTTTGGGATTATTTGAAATAGCCACCGTGACCCTAGAACGCAAAAGGCAACTGAAAGAACACTGGTGGATTTTAATCGGTAAAAGTCTGGCTTGCGGACGGCGAGTAATGTGTAGCTGGCCTTCCGACCATCCGGTAACTATCCGACCCGAGCCTAAGTCATCGACGGCGCGTAGTGTTCCACGCGCGCCTCAAGGAGATGTCAGCAAAATCGTAGAGGCACAGCAGGTTCGAAGCCTACTGGGGCCATAGGTGATGTGAAAGAAAACCCGGGGCCCTGGGACGAAGGCAAAGATGGAACAGGAGTGGGTGTTAGTCAGCAAAAGTTTGACACGCCCTCACGCCCCATCCAAAGGCGGGAGATGTCATTAGATAATTTCCTACCTAAAGAAAACGGTAAAAGTCCGACACGTTCTCTCGATTCACAAGACAAAAGTTTTGTGAACAAATTCTTTGTGCGTACAGCTAAGGAGTGGTATTCCCTGTTGGAGTCTGTGTTTCCTGATAGCTAAAACTTGAAGGTCTTTAAGTGAAGACTGAATAGGCTACTTCTAGGTGTGCTCCATCGTCAACCACATCGTTCTTTCCATCAGGTTAGATAGTGGTCAAGCGCGAGCTTATCATTGATAAAAACGAACGAGAGAAGCTCTTTGATGATTTCGCACCCCCAAAAAATTGACACAAGAATGTCGCACTTTTCCATTCTAGAAGTTAGACAAACCAACAGAGTCGAAAATGGCTAGTAGGTACACTTTTCATTAAAAAAAAAAACTGGGCAAGTGCGAGTTGGACTTGCGTACTGAGGGTTCCGTACAAACTTACCTATGCAGTTCATTTTCCGAATCGCAGAAAAAGTTTTTTATTTTTGGTGACGTAACAACAGATTTACTGTTTTCAGATTTATTTCTATATCTGTGTTATAAGACCGTGCTTTAAGCCAAAATTCAGGATTCTAGGTCAATGGAAAGTACCCTATCAATTTAGATTCTGCTGTATCTTTTTTTTTAAACAACTTAGAAATTTGATTTTTTCACAGCTTTAAAGGACCGCAGACTTGAGAATATGCTTTTAATTTCAACTCAATACCTCCACGCGTTCCCGAGATAAAGGGTCATGATAGACAGACAGACGGACAATAAAGTGATCCTATAAGAATTCCGTTTTTCCTGTTGAGGTACGGAACCCTAAAAACATTATTTTATTGGTCTAATTGGTCGGTTTCCATGGTTACTCTTAGCAAAAAAAGTATTTTACAATATTTTCACATTAAAATATTAAAAGAATTGTAGGAACAAAGTAGACCAGTCAATATTGTACCCAAAAGCACAAAAAAAAGAATAAAAAGTGGGCTTTAACTTAACGACCCCATTAAAATAAAATTATTACCAGTCTGTAATTGCTGAGTAAAATCCTCTTATACAAAAAAGGCATGAATACCGCAGCTCAAAGTAAATTCGAGATTATTGGCTTACATTAACTATTCGTCTAGTATCATTATCTGTAGACGTCTACAAATTAACAGAGTTTTAGTTTTTTAACCAACATTTTCATTTTTAAATTTTAATTAAAGGCATTAAACTTAAATAGTGCATATTTTCTGCTAACTTTAAAGTCTATATATAAATCATTTAAAAATATGTAAAGTAATCTATAAAACTACTTTATTTGTTAAATACGTAATGTCCCAACTTACACAGCTCGACGATAAGATACAAAAAGTGCTTTTTAAGACATAAATTAATCAATATTACAGATATTCATTCCCGATTTTTTTTCACGTTGCGGTAAGCTGAACATAACAAACATCACCTGCTTTGAAACGTATGTCACTAAAATAGTTACGAGCATACAAATGAATGAAAAAGGAAGGAGGGCAAAAAAAAGATAGATGGATTGTGTGTGAAAGAAAAGAAAATCAGTGTTAGCCTGATGGTGGAAGAAAAAAACGTGTTGTGTCAGCCCAAAAATATATAGGACAAGGGTAGGATCACGGTACAGGAGATAAGATGATTATTATGATCTGTTTCTTCCTAGTATGTTCATCTAACAGAGCTGCAGATTTGTTTGAAAAAATCACTGCTTCCCAAAAGCAAAGGGTTGCCTTTAAAAGGGCCCATCCCTAGCTTGCTGTTTCGTCCGACGCAATTTTTTATAAAAAAGCAACACGAAAAAAGAAAGATTATTAAGACTTCTCGAATCTGAATTAAATGCGCAAGGTTTATGTAGTTATAATTTACTTACTTTTTTAAATGAGTACACGATATGCCAAAGTTACGGCAAAGTAGTAGATTTTCAGACGTCTTTTTGGAAGTAGTTTTACATGAATTTGTAATATTTCGATTTCAATAGATACCTAAATAATATTCACAAGATATGTGTAATAATAAATTCATGATCACGTAAGAGCGGTTGCATAGAAATGTATCTTTGGTTGGCCAAGAGCGTCCTTTTCGTGATTATGATGTTATTACACATCTTTCTCTAGATATTTTGGATACACAGCTTTGTTGTGGATATTATCCAGGCTTCTATAGAAATAAAAACATAAATGTTTGTAAAACTAATCTAGTAAAGACCTCTGAAAATCTGCTATTTTACGTGAACTTTTGTCCTCCATAATGTACTCATATTAAAAATATAAAAAATTACATCAATAGAAGCCATGCACATATAATCGAGAATCTGAATGACAACAATTTTTCTAAAAAAATTATTTAGGGTTTAAAAAAAAACATGTATTTCCTGGAACTACTTTTGTGAAATATTCGAGTAAATCACGGAACTACTGAATGCCAACAGAGTTTTCAGGCGTTTCTCTCTCTTTTTTTTTGCATTGCTTCTTTATCAAACATCACGTTGGATTGCATTAGATGAAGCAACAAGCTTTTAAACCATGCTCGATATTGACGAAAGGCGAGTGGATAAGGACCTTCTTAAGAACACGGTGGGTTATAAAATAGTCAGTAAAAGTTTGATCTCCTCTCACTAAGCAACCTCAACAAAAACGGCGTTCTCCTGGCGTTTCTTCTGGCATCATCATTGTAAATACCTATGACGAAGTTCTTAGGTGACGAACAAAAAATATAGGATGTGAAATGGTAGTCATAGTGGACAACCGCCCAAATATGCTTAGTAAATGGCTTGGAAGCTGACCATTGAACAATTGCTAACGATACATTTTTGAGGGTCGCTGAAGGGTAGCGGCTAACTTATTGTTCATTGATCATAGAATTTGTAGTTTCGTGTTGTAGAACGCTTCTGTCTTTCAAATAAATTCTCATATAATGAGTTACTTGTGTAAGTATGTACCTACTTATGTAAGTATGTACCTACTTATGTACATAATAATTACCACACACTGTGCAGCTCTGAAACGTGAATTAAAAAACTGTTCAGTACTTTGTGTGGTGTAAAATTGATTTTTCTTGATTTAAGGGTTGGTTCTATTGTGGAATTTGTTCATATTCATGAGTAATTTCATACCACGAAATATTGCAAATTAATTCAGTCACTCTGTGTATTTCACGGTACTTTTGCCCCACCTAAAAATCCAATTCAGAAACGTCAAGTCAGTAGCTAAATTATTAGAGCAGGACCAAACTTCAGGGAGAATTAATAACTGTGTTACCATAACACGTAATTTTCCTAAATATAGGGTCGTAATGACGAAGTCGTAAGTTACTAAAGAAGTATTAGTAGTAAGGGTAAACGACTTCCCCGAGGTATTAATAATAATTATTCTTCTTCTTCAAGTCTCTTATCACGTCCGTGTCAGGGTGTAATTTAATGACGGATGAGGGCATGATAATAAGGAATTAATTACTTCATAATTGGATTGCGTTGTTGCCCATACGAAGATCCGACTTTTGGCACCTCGAGTAGCTTATCCAAGAGGATGACGAGGTAGACCAAGACGTAACACATCGGATTAACTCATGACGGATAAAATAGTGATAGGTCACTGGAACAATTTGTGATCCATGGATGCCCCTCAAGTTTAAGAGTAAAAATCTACAAGTCCGTGAACTTGTCATAATGATCAAAATGTGTGAAAAAGATAGATGAAAAAATATTGCATGTAAAACAGATAACAATGTTGAGATAAATGTTTGGTGTGACGAGAATAAATAAAGTGAGAAATTAATATATTAGAGGAAATTTGAAAGTTGATAGGAAATCGTTTGTCTTGGTATGGTCACGTGGCGAGGAGAATGAAAAGCATGCTATTAAAAGAGCTATGAGTGTACATGTGGGTTGAAGGAGAGTGGGAGGGTAGAAAAAAAATGGATAGTTTGTGTGAGGAGTGATATGAAAGAAAAGGGAGTTCGTGATAGCATGACGGGTGACAGGACAGATCAAAAGAAAAAAACATGGGCAGCAATGATGATATTGGATTGTATGGTTGCTGGTAACGTTATAATGTTTTGATAGAACCCGTTAACATCGACACCTGATAGGGCTGTGGGATTGATTGAAAGAATTAACGACGCCCTGGCACGCAGAGTGACTGGAGGAACGTAGGATCAAATTCATACTTTGTTACTAAATATACTAAAAATTTAACCAAAAACGTGTGGTTAAATTTTCGAATATATGTAAAGTTAAGAAGTAATCTGAAGGGGATTGTTAAACTTAATTATAAATGCGACATAAACTCCGTTTGTTTCTTTGTCATTTAAAAAAATGTACCCCGAGAGAATGCTCCTTCGGGAATATTTCCAATTTCGTTTATTCGCTAACATAGGCTTAAAATAAATAAAAATGAATAGGCAGAAATAATGAATCATCATCTTCCCAACTATCTTGGGGCCAGTTTCCAATCTAACCAGATGCGGCTAAATACCTGTGTTTTACATGGATCGATTGCCTATCAGACCTCCAGAACCCAGTTATTGGGCAATACGATACTTGAAGAAAGATTTCTTCGAGTGAAGTAAGTTCTGAGGCTGTTTTAATTATTCGTAAATTGATTCTTAGTGGATATTGTGATGCAAAATTGGTGTAGTTTTGTATCTCAACTATCAGCGCAACTGAACAATATGTGTAATAATCGAAACAGGCGTGGGCTCGGTAAAATGGAGCAGAGAGTTTTATCGTAGTGTTGACTACCTCAGCGAAGTTTGCCGAGAAGGTTGACTTGATGCATTTGCGTCTCTATTATTCCGACTGAAGGACTTTGTATCTATGGTCAAGAAATAAAGAAAAAAAACTGGGCAAGTGCGAGTCGGGCTCACACCCTGAGGGCTCCAAACAAACTTACATAAGTAAACAGTTCAATTCCCGAATGGAGTCTTGAAGATTTTTCCGAATCGCAATTTTTCTTTTTTTGTGACGTAACAACAAAATTTCTGTTTTCAGATTTATTTCTATACTTGTGTTACTTTTGTTGTTGGGTTTGTTTTTGACCTTGCTTTATGCTAAATTTCAAGATTTTGTGTCAATGGGAAGTACCCTATAAATTTTGATTCCTTTGAGAGTATCGAAATATACGTTTTTTGTGACATAAACGGCCGTATCTTTTTCTCCGTTAACTTAGAAGTTTGATTTTTTCACAGCTTCAAGGGACTCTAAATTTAAGTATATGGTTATAATACGTCCACGCGTTTCCGAGATGAAGGGTCTTGAGAGACAGACAGACAGACAGACGGATAGACGGACAACAAAGTGATCCTATAAGGGTTCCGTTTTTTCCTTTTGAGGTACGGTACCTTAAAAAAATGAATAAGACCTAAAAAATCGCTCACATCGTTGTCAATAGAAAAGTGCCTAAAAACTGGCAGCATTATCACGTTGAACGTACATATCTCCCTTGTATGTGTGCATACCACATATGTCAGATAAATCAAATCATTATTTGCTTTGTTGAAGCTGATTGAATTACGATGGCTTTGTCTTGCTGTATTGGTTTAGGAGCCATGTGTTCTATTATTAAGTGCTTAGCAGCAACACAAACTTAGACTAGGAAATTTATTGAAGTATTAGCTGACCCGGCGAACTTCGTACCGCCTAATAGTAAGGATAACGCCATCTACTGGCATTACCAAAACTAGCATAATTTATTTTAAAATGACATTTTAATTAGAGACGGCTTTGTACTCGGATGTTATTTTTTGTGATTTGATTAACAAAATTTGCCAAATCGGTCCAGACGTTCTCGAGTTTTAGCGAGACTAAGGAACAGCTATTCATTTTTATAAATATATTTTTTATTCACACATTATTATTCACAGTTTTTTTTTTTTTTCACGTCGGCGTAATATATATAGATAATTCAGGTTTCGGATATAATATTAGGCTGTGAGAGCAGTGGTGGCCAAGTGGCAATGACCCCGAATTACAACTTATAGATTGCGGGTTCAAACCCAGCCAAGTACATTACTTTGTATATTTTATTTCTTCACCACTGCTCTCAAAACAGTGAAGGAAAACATCGTGTGAAAACTGGCATGTCCTAGAACCAAAAATTCGAAGATATATGACATCCACCAACCCGCATTGGGCCCGCGTGGTGAATTACGGCCCATTCCCTCTCCTAGAAGAGGAGGCCGGAGTCCCAGTAGTGGGAAAACATTATAAGGCTGATTTAGGCTATGCTATGTTATTAGACTCTAAGTTTCCCATTGCAGTACAAACTCCTATTTTCATACAGAAAAGTCGAGGTCATAAAGGATATCATTCAGCATTATTATTATTATGTAATGACTGGCCTGTTGGTCTAGTGATTAGTAGCCCTGACTGGTTCTGAATCTGGGTGTATTATGTAATATGTATGTACTTATAAAATTATATAAGTATCTTTATCAGTTGTCTAGTACTCATAGCACAAGCAGTGCTTATTTTGGAACTAGACAACGATGTGAGAAAATTGTGAAAAAAACATGTCGGGCTTAATTTTAACAGGCAGATAAAATATAAGCTGTCATAGTCGGCCTTTTAATGTTCCCACTGTTGGGACTCAGGCCTCCTCTCTAGGAGAGGGAATGGGCCGTAATCCACCACGCGGGCCCAGTGCGGGTTGGTGGATGTCACATGTCTTTGAATTTTTGGTTCTAGGACATGCCGGTTTCCTCACGATGTTTTCCTTCACCGTTTTGAGAGCAGTGGTGATGAAATAAATTACACAAAGTAATGCGCCTGGCTGGGTTTGAACCCGCGACCTACAACTCGTAAGTCGGAGCCGTTACCACTCGGCCACCACTGCTCTCAAATATAAGCTATTACGCAATAATATTGCTCGGCAAAAGTCACTTTCTTTTTCTTTAGAACACGGATATATGATAATGTATTCTAATGTTACTGTATTTGGCAGTAAATGTATTGAGTCAGCCTTCTCGGTTAGCTTTGCTGAGGTGTTGTTTTATCGAGATCACGCCCCTGTTTCAATAATTCCACATTTTGTCCGGTTAAGATACAGAAAGAAGTACATCAATTATACATCACAATATTTCATGAAAATTAATGTGCGATTATTTAAATCAGTCACTTAAGTTCACTCTAAAAAACCTTTGTTGTTTTTATTTATTTTCTGTTAAAAACATATGTAAATTAAATTCAGTGTTTTAACGGTAATATTATCAACTAGTTAGATACAAAGTCAACCGTATTATTTACTGGTATGGACCTTTACCCTAAAATAACAAAACATAGATTTTGCAATTTTAATTCTAAACTTACATTAAAATTAGACACTGACGTTGTTAAATATGTATGATATTATAGTAATAATAAAATTATTTTAACTTGGTAGACCGATGACCTGCTGTGGGTCGCGGGAATCAGACACAACAGGATCGATCGTTATGGCGACACTTGGGCGACGTTTTCAGCTAAAATAATAATGATGATGATTATGATGACGATGATGATGATATTTAATATTTTTCATAATCTTTATTCATTAATCAAAGTAAGCAACCTTATCTTTTTAGACCAAAAGACGAAAAATATGAATTCTAGCTTTGTGGCAATCTCATAAATACAATTCACACGTTTATTTGAGATCTAGCAACTTTTTTTCTCATTTCACTATGTGATAACCAAAAATAACGTTACGAAAAAGGGAAACCTAAAAACGTTGGCAAGAGTTTTTCCCGCAAAAGTTTTTTGTGGGGCATCCCTTTTCAAGCCTTGTTATTCATCATGATGTCACATGATACAAAAAGAAATTTCTCTGAAAAAGAAATGTTGTATTTGCTTGTAGACTTGAGTTTTTCGACGTTTTGCTACAAACGTTTTAAATTTGAACTACTAAGTTATCAAAAAAAGGCTATCTGTCTGTGCAAAATGGAATACGAAATTAAAAAATACATATCGCGGAAAAAATTGATTACGTATTAATTTAAAAAATCTTTTTTTTTTTAATGATATAAACTAGTGCTTGACTGCGACCCAACTGTAGGGTCAGCAACTGTAGGGGCACAGCAGGTTTGAGATCTACTGGGGCCATGGGTAGCGTGAAAACGAAACCCGGGGCCCTGTGACGTAGGCAGCGAAGGAACAGGAGTGGGTTTTTAGTTAGTAAAAATCTGACACTATTTCCAGCTCCACTCAAGAGCGAGATTTGTCATTACATAATTTTCCTACCTAAAAAAAAATAATTGTAGGTGAATCGCAGTAATTTAATAAGATGCATGGTGTACGTATAAAAAAGTATTTATTACTCTCTATCTCAATACATTTCTTAGTAAATTTGATTTTCATTGTGTTCTCACATCGATAAAGCTATTATTTACTTTACGACAGTATTATAATCACAAAAAAAAAACATCACTTTCCTGCCCTTGTCCCAAGTTATTTAGGGGTCGGCGTAACCCAGTTTTTTTCCTCCCATTCTGTCCTGTCAACAGTTACGCTATTACTGACTCCCTTTGTTTTCATATCACTTCTTACAATCCATCCGTCTTTTTTATGGGCTTCTTCTCCCTCTCCATTCATCCACATGTATACTTATAGTTCTTTTAGTAGCATTTTTTTCATTCCTCCTCTTCACTTGATCATACCACAGCAAATGATTTCATTTCGACTTTTCGTAAATAAAACATCGTAACTTAATTCTAAACTTATCTGACATGTTATAAGCGTGTTCAAACAATAACAATTTAAAATAAAACTCAACAACTTTCTTAAGGTTCAAAGGTCGTTATGTTTAAGATCTAATTGACATTAGAGGGGGTCCTACGGGGGGTGAAAGGGGGAAAAGGGGGAGTGTCTTGATTGATGATCCCCACGTATAATTAATGTGGCCTGACCGTTCTGCAGACAATTAGTTAGATATACGAGTAGGTCTGAACAGTTGTCGCGATATCTCTATACATGCCACATGAAATTAGACCTTGGGTAGGAATGATGCAAGTCATTCATGTTTATATTTTGAAAGAAAATTGTGTGTTGAGCCAATGAAAACAAGTATTTGAGCGCTGTAATTTTCATCGCTTATGACCATTTTTTTTGTACTAAAACAATTTAACAGGATATGCATACATACTACCTAGTGGTACCTAAAGGGCAATACTTTGGCTATGCAAAAAAAATATGGAATATCATTTTTCCTATTTATTTTATTAGGACTATAGCGCAGTTTTGAGGTGTAGGCTTCTGGTATCTGATGATAAAAATGAAGAAAAAGAAATAATGTGGCTGGTGTACAATATTTTATTGCTTACTTTATTGTTTCGGCATTCCTTTAATAATATCTACCAAAAATGACTTGAGTTCAAGTCCTTCCGTTTTGCACAAACTTTAAAGTACATTTGTCTTACAAGGCTCCATGCTCATAAGGAATATTTCTCATGCCATCTCCTTTGATTAAATTATTATATTTATTGTTCTAAAGTGATATAAAAGAAAAGGGAGTAAGTGATAGCGTGGCGGATGACAAAACAGAATTGAAGAAAAACAACGTGCTGGGATGACCTTAAATGCCTGCCCTTGACCCAAGTTTTCAAGGGCAGGAAGAAGATGATAAATGCAAAATGGATTTGTATATATCTAGGTTTGTTAATCCTCTACACTGTAATGACTGAGCAAATTCAGATAAAGCTTAACATACGGGTAGGTCATGTCCTGGAATTGAACATAGGATGGGCAACATGTATGCATTTTTTTTTTCTAATCTTTAATCTGTAATCGGCTATCTAGCCATAATCAGATGTATTCCACTAGTATTTTAGCTTTGTGGGTGATATTCCAATAAATCGCACCATATAAAAAATATTACTGTTTAAGTTCGCTGGTCTAGGTCCAGTATGTGCCAACTTTCAGGCGTTTGATGTTTTGTTCTGACTGGACATAGTCCTCCCCCAAGTGTCGCCACAATGAACGGTCCTGTGCGTCTCGCAACCATCGGATTCCCGGAATCCTTACCAGGTTATCGGTCCATCTTGTAGGAGGCCTTCCAACGCTTCGTCTTCCGGTACGTGGTCGCAATTCCAGAACCTTTCGGCCCCAACGGCCATCCGTTCTGCGAGCAATGTGCCCTGCCCATTGCCACTTAAGTTTGGCTATTCTTCATGCTATGTCGGTAACTTTGGTTCTCCTGCAGATTGTATTTGTAGTGTATGTTTCAGTATTTGTTACAAGCGTAATATTTATTCATTTTGAAGTGTAATATTATTATCATCAAGCGTGTACCTAGAAAATGAAATGTAAATTTATATTTTCTTATCATCTTTATTCGTTGGTATTTAGAGGCCTACGCGAGTGAGATAATTTTATTCTCCTAATCTCAAAATGGAAATTAACGTTTAATTTTCAGTAACTTTAATTATTGTTGAAGTGAATGAACCGCCTCTTCATACGTATCACGTATTTCTTCAAGTAGGCACTCGAGTTTTACTACTGGGTTTTCATTGTTTTTTCACATTAGGAACGAGTTTTATTTTTTCGTGGTTATGCAAACTGATTTTATTGAAAATATATATCATATACTTCAAAAAGGATATAACTTACAATAAAAAAATAGGCAAAAAATTAATTACATATAAAATAAAGTACAGTATCGTAGTTAGTGTAATGAAAACAGCGTTGATTTGTTGGATTCCTTTTTCATAATAACATTTTTAATTTGTATGTATGTATCTAAGTATATATTCATTATTGTATTTCTAATCTAGTTTACCATTATATTGCACCTAACATGTTATATTTCTGCACACTATGGTCGACTGGTAGAGAATGCCTAAGGAATTAAGTCCACCGTAAATAAATACCGAATTAGGCATAGTGAAAAAGTGACTAATTCCAACTTATTCTGTTGCTCAGTCTTCGTAATAAGTCTCATAATATTTTCCCTGCTAGGGCTCAGGCCTCTCCAAGAGAGGAGATTGCCTGTATTTGACCACGCGTGCATGAAAAGATTTGGTTGTTTTTGAAGATAATCAAAACTTTTCATGCCAGAAACAAAAATATTGATCCAAAAAATTTCTGCTTTACAATCGTCCTATATTATAACTATTTTTCTAGGATATAAAACTTAGTCCTCAATTTACCAAGTTCGGTTCTCTTGACTGGGTGTAATGAGGTGTACCATGAACGAGTTCTGATGTCATCTCTCTCCGGTTCGCTTATGTCATGAGTTATTTTACTGGTCTTTAACTTTACCCTATTGAGGCCAGCGTGTCTATTTATAAAGCTTATCTAATATAAGGTGAATGAACTTTGCTTTTTTAAATTGAAATCGTGGAAAGTTAAAAGTGTCAGGTTTTTCATACTACGCCATTTCCCATTGATAACTTTTCACGAATTTCAACTTCAGAGCTTCAGAAAAAACAGTTTAGAATAGTTTAACATACTCGTATGAAGTAAGAACTAGATTTTCTTATGTGTAACATAGATCATTATTAGCTGGTCGGTTATGAAAAGCTCATTTCTAACGATACATAAGTGCTTCGTTTTCAACGAGACCAAATGACAAACCAGAATTCTATTATCGGACCACCAAACGATTGGTGATGCACCATCGGTAGATACATAATGTGTTCACCCATGTGCACAAAATGATTTGGTAACACATTCATGTTGCGTGCTACAAAGAAGTGGAATTTTCTACTGGAGTCTGTGTTTCTTGATAGCTATATGTAATTCAAGAGTGAATAATGTCTAAGTACTTCTAGGCAAGCATACTACATCGTCGACTACATCATCGCTTACCATCACGGAAGATAGTGGACAAGCACGAGGCTATTTTTTTTATTTGATATAAACTAGTGCTTAACCGCGATCCCACCTGATGGTAAGCATTGATGCAATAGTTGATGGTGAGGTGCACTAGTTTATAAAGAGCCTATTCACTTTAGCCTCGAAGACACCCAAATTATAGTCGGATGGGAAGACCGCAGCTGGCAAATTGTTCCAGTCCTTCGATGTATACGGTATAAACGACGAGGTGAAACGCTTAGTTCAGACCGTAGAGATTTCAACAACGTAAGGTAGATACTCGACGTACTGTTACGTATGTATGATAAAAACAATTATCTCTCTCCAAAATAAAAAGCTACCGTATACGAAAATCTAAAATTCCCAAAGCGAATTTTCTCATACAAACTTAAATTCAGTTTCAAATAAAACTAGGTTCTAAATATGCAGAGTAATGGTTCAGTTGAAAGCTTTGCTGGATATAAACTAATTGTTTGGAATGCTGTAATGAATGTACGATGAAAGTTTCAGTCCAGGCCTTGTTTATTCAATTCGTTAGCTTTGATATAGCCAGCGAATGGTCTGATTCAATATGTTTGAAATATAGAGAGGTTTTTAATATATGTATAAATGTTTAAGTGAATTCTACGAAATGCACATGTGAAAAATGAGAATTGTTGACATTTTTATATGGATAGACCAACGAGAGATTGCTTTGGAAAAGATATTGACATTGATCGTTAAATTGTCCTTTACCAATTCAGCCCTACGTAGAGCCTTATTCAGTTTTAAAATATCATAATCATTATTTCAGCTGAAAGAAGTCCACTGTTGGACATAGGCCTCCACCATAAGCCACAATGAACGGTCCTGTGCGTCTGTCTCACATCCATCGAATTCCCGCGACCCTCACCAGGTCATAGGTCCACTTTGTGAGAGCATTTCAACGTCGCATCTTCCAATGCGCGTTTGCCACTGCAGAACCTTTCGGTCCCATCGACCATCTGTTCTGCGAGTAATGTGCCTGACCACTGTTACTTAAGTTTGGCGATTTTTCGGGCTAGGTCAGCAACCTTGGTACTCCTGCAGATATCTTCATTCCTGATGCTATCACGCAGGGAAACTCCGAGCACAGCCCTTTCCATTGTTCTTTGTGTGGTTTTAAGTCTTCTGATGAGGCCTGTTTTAAAATAATTAATAGCAAAACAACCCTCAATCTAAACCAAAAGCTTTTCTAGCCCACTAAATTATTTTTCATCAACAATTCAATCGAGGTCAGTTTTACTACGAGATTGCGCCTGATTGTGAATAGTTCGTGACTGTACCTCATTAGCGGCCCGAACCGGATTCAGCCGGTTACTGAACAAAGCCTTTCGCGGATACTGCTAGGAAACCTTTCTTCGGCATTCAGCTTCAACTAACGAGAATCTGACGAATGAATACGCTGACACCCGCTTATTGTGATGTCGGATTTAGTTAAAATTAGAATTTTATGATGATCATTTTTAATTTTGAGTTTTATGACACTTTTTTTGTGACTGTAAACTTATACTGGGACACAAATATGCTAATATAATAATGTATAATAAAAACTATTATACTTATAAAAATTTTAATTTGAATTGTTACAACTTATTTGAATTGGAACGACTTCAATTAGGTATACATATTTGTGCGAAATTTTTGAGAGATACCATAGATAATATGTAGATTATTAATAAATTTCTATTTCTAAATTATTTAAAATTTTAAATTCCGAATTCATAAATCGGATTATAAATTCAGAATTTTAACAATAGATTAGAATGAACTCTATTGTGCAGTTAAACAGTAACATAACTTTTTACTCAAACTTAAGTCTATGGATACAATGGCGGTCTTATCGCTGACAACAGCTGAAGTCGAGTATTTGTCAAACTCCACTTTAGTCTGGAACTGTCTTGCATTTAAGTAGGGTTTGACACATTCTTATCTTCAAATACTCAATTTAGAAGTCGGTCTTATTACTGACTAGATTCTGCCAGCGTCTTTGCCCGCGAAAAGTAGATAATTGTTCAGGATTAGCCGAACAAAAAAACGATGTTTACTTTTGGAAGGAACTATAATCAAAGTTTATGATAGTATGGACAATTGATGTAACGAATGTAACAATGACAATTCATCGTAGTCACGTGTTATTGGCATTACATAATTTGTGACATAGATTGCTTATGATACGGTCCGGACCAAGCGGATCGCATCGTCGTTTATACCGTATACGTCGAAAGGATTAGAACAATTCACCTGCTGCGTACTATCCTTCCAATTTATGAAAAGGCTCTAAATAAACTAGCGCACCTCACCATCAACAATTGCTTCAATAAAAAAAATAGATAAGTTACAATTATACAAATGAAAATAAACTCTAAACCTATTATGTTATGTGTGTTTATGCCATGTCATGTGTGTTTATGTATCCCGAGGTAACACGCTCTCACTGTTGGACAATAGTGTTCAACAGTGATTGTCTTTTAGCTGAAATGGTGATGAACATACGCCAGAAATAAAAAGTATCCTAACCACTATTCTAAAACAAGTTCTACCTATGTGCACAATTTCATCTAAATCTGTTCAGACGTTTGAGCGTGAATAAGTTACAAACATAGCTGTACATATACATACAAATTTTTGCCTTTTTAAGATTAGTGTTATACTTAAACTTACCTTTAAAAGTACCTTTTAGAGACTCAATTTCGGCGGCAGCGACCTTTCGCGGTGGGTGCTGGTACAGGCCATAGTCCGAGGCGAGAAGAAAAGACAGCAGGTTGCCTCCTTCTGCGAAGCAGTAACTAGCGAAGGAGGCGGCCGTACCCATGAAGGAATGGATATCCTCACGCTCCAGCCGCCGGGATCCCGCCCTCAATTTCCAGCCACCGTAGTTTTGGGCTTGCGGACGACGAGTAATGGGTAGCTCGCCGTCCGGCCGTCCGGTAACCGTCCGGACCGAGCCCGACTCGTTGATGGCGCGTAGTGTCCTACCCACGCCTTAAAGGTGTCAGCAAAGCCGTAGGGGCCAGCAGGGCCAAAGTCTACTGGGGCCATGGGTTGTCTTCCGCAAAAGAAACCCGGGGTTCTAAAACGCTAGGCAAAGAAGGAAAATAGGTGTGATTATATGCAGTAAAAGCCTGATATGCCTTCTCGCACCACCCTAGAGCAGGAGAAGTCATTGGATGATTTCCCACCTTAAAAAAGAGACTCAATCTAAATAATTTATTCGTATAAAATTAATTCAATTTGCGTTTCACTTCGACATTCCCATATATGTTAGCAAAGTCGTGTCGCGATATAAAACGCGAAGTGTTACGTTCGTTGATTTTGTTTACGTTGCCGTGTGATACAACCGACATGTAATGGTAGCTTGACCTATTAATGGTGACCCGGTTAAATTATTAAATGTCACTCTAAAAAATTACTTTAAATGTACCCGTGAGAAAGAAAATATTTTCACCAAACATTATTGTTATTGAACATGAAATAAGTTTTGATGAAAAACACCAAAGACTTAAAAAAATAATGTTAAGACTTTGTCTTTTTTTTTTCATATAATATAACGTAACCATTACTGAGACTCAAGTTTTCTCTAAAAGCAATTGACCTGAAGACACCACGCGAGTGCAGTGCGAGTTGGTAGATGTCATATGTCTTCGAATTTTTAGTTCTAGGACTTGCCGGTTTACTCACAAGGTTTTCCACCAAGCTACTAAATAACAATTGGTAAGGTATAGCATTACCAACAGCAGTTGTCACATTAACTACAAAAAATATTTTGCCTCAGTCATTAGGAATGAGCAATGAAAAGGTAAAAAAATGACACAATTTTTAAGCAACAACATTAAACGGCTCTTAAAATTCAAAACATTTTCGTTACTATATTCAGCTCACATTTCTCGCCGTGAAAATGCATTGGAGGAAGTAAGGAAATGTCTGGAAAACGCTGACCCAGATACGGGGGAAGACATTAAAAAAAGAACAGTCAACATTTTTCTTCGCGTGCGTAACACTAGGTAGCCGATCTCAATGAGCCTGAACACAGAACAAGAAATCCATTTCTTTATAAAGTAACTTGTAAGCTTGCGTGATCCACCCACCGCGTAATATAACCTGACCACAATAGACGATAAAAACTTAGCCATTAAAAATAATATACCCTTCACAAACTGTCCCTACTCTAAAGCACGCGTAAAGTTTGTAATACACAACTGAATTATAACAAAGCTCAGAGGAAATTGCATGTTACCGAGTTGTTCAAACAGGAAAGTTTTATTACCTGTACTATGGACTCGGGTATTTACAAAGATTCCCAGGTACAAGGAGTTGCAAAACTGGTCACCATAGAATCTTGAAGAGGTTCGGTGATTTACTTAAAAGAGTTCCTCGGCAAAATACCTATCAACCTTAAAGTAGGGATTTGTGAGTCATAGAATTTAAATAGGATATAGTAAATAGCGATATTCGGCTTAACCGAGCTAAAGATTAGGCACTTTAGAAGCGTGATCTCCATTCGTAGCCTCTATAGTGCTATCTCGTTATGCGAAAGTGTACTGTTATGCCGACATACGTTCCAATACACTTTGAACCAACGACACTAAAATACTAGTGAAGTGCAAAGGAATATCAATGAGCATACGACGACGAAATCGATACGTTATAAAGTACTTCCGAGTGAAGTTCAGAGAAAATGCGTTATAAAAACAAACCTCAATCAAGTTACGGACAACATTACCGACGTCGTTTCTACACGGTGCGGTTTAATTTATGAAATTGCCACCACAGAATACAAAGCCTAGACAGCACCGGTCACAAGGGACACAAAGGGTGTGTGTTTGGGACTGAAGGAAAACGTCGCGCTAGATGCTAGATGCCAATTGAAAATAAACCCTTTGACATTATTCATTAAGAACAAATTGCTTTGAAAGACTTGTTAAGGTAAGAATGAGGTGCGTCCATGTTGAGCTAGGCTGTTGTCATGAATTAATTAATGGTTTTATAATATTGGCTCTGGTATCGATGGGCGTTCAAGATCGAATTTTCGTACGTAAGGCAAATGTAAACATAGGTTGGAATTGAATAATAGTTGGCAGATGAATCGGGGCTAAAGGCCTTTAATAGCCGTTTTGGCAGCCAAGGTAGTTCAGAGAGCGGTTGATATTATAAATTCACACCGAGGTGCAAATTTGACAATCTAAGTAATAATAAGTGGTGTAAATATGATTGATTTCATTGTATCAATGTTGCCACCAATTACAGTTTGAAACACACTTTTGTTTATCAAGTAAAATAATATGCCAAAAGAACAATAAAGTAAAGATGATAATATAAGTCTAAAATACGTTAAAAGAGTAATTGTAAAGACGAATTGTAATTCCCTCACCTCAATGTTTTTGGTTGAAATTCTCCATTTATCATATTGTGAGTCCAGTGATTGTTGACCTCATTTCCTTCCTCATAAAGGTCGGTTTCTTTACGATTCACAGTTGTAATACTTTAGTATTTTATTCGTCGTTCAGGGTCTGTGTTAAACCGCTTTTGTTCTTTACCAATATAAAGTTATTCAACGATTTTTTGACCTAGTTTGACGAAAACTGTTCTGGTGTTTTATATTTTGCTATATTCAATAATAATTTGATGATATAACACATGTTCTTTGCTTTCTGAAAGTTTTAGGTAGTATATTTCTGAAAATATTAAGTGTTGTCTTAAATTCTTTCTTTAATGTATTATAAATGTAACACTTTTCCACAATCTACCTATATTTTCTACTTTGTCATTTCATTGTAAATAATTTGTAGCTTCGTCGTAAATAAATTCACTACTAGTTTACGTTCCGTTGCTTTCTTTGAAGTGTTGTAATTCATCGCATTCATAGACAGGAAAATTACCAATTTCCATTCTTGTCTGTCTTAGAAACTGAAATTATCGTGCCAACGTATCAAATGTCCACCCATGTGGTGTGTGTATCCACCTCATATCTATTGAATTCATTTCTATAAATTTTGTGTATGGGTTCTCTCTTATAAAATAAACTACTATTAAATTATTATTTTTAATGCACCGTGATCTTAATCTCCAAAATCCCATTGCAAGGTGTAATAACTTAGGTATCTAATTTGTAACCAGTTAAAGCTTTATTGATTTCTTCTCAATAAGAATTTCCTTCGTACTCTTAATGTTTTCTTCTTTTTGATCATTTCAAAAACCTTTATACATAAAATGTTTCGTAGTTGCTGTCGTGTATTTTCCAGCTAAATTATGGCTTGAGCATCCCATAGCAACCCATTGTACTATATTATTAGAATTCGCACGACTAGTCTAGACAACCTGCTGCTACATTCATTATTTATTGAATTCCTAGAACAACGTGAAAATCTGGAAGTCAAATGAATTCAAAAATAAGCTTTTAAAGGCCATTTGTAATTCTTGTATTGGGGTGATGTGATAAATTGTCAGAACAGTACACAATTTAGCATCACTAAAACTGAACTAAATATTGACATGGATTTAGATGAAGAAGATGATTTAAACAATAAAGAGCACACTAATAAGATAAAGGCCAATATTTGTGTGTATGTATGTAAGTTTTTTACAGCTTCACATTCAAAAGGCTGACAGGATTTAGTAGAAACGTGACACTATTTGAGACTATGTCCAATAGAACATAGGATTCTTTATAATATGTATATCGGGAATATGTTCCCTTGAAATAATTATTTACTATCACATGAGAAAAGCTACTGAGAGAAGCTGCTAGTACAAGATATATCAGTAATTTAGCAATATGACGATATCTTTGTTCTAGATAAGTCCAGACATTCAGTTGATATGATCAGTTTATCTGTTTATAGAATACACGAGATGGAATGGAATGGCCTACTCTTAGTAGTGGACAAAGCAGTCCAATGTAATTAATGTTTTCTCTTTCACATTATTACTAAAAAAAAAAATGATGAATAAATAAATATTAGATGGTAAACATTTCTCAGATTAGTATTTGAAACAAATGAAAACAAAAAATTAAGGCCGTGATACGGTGATAATACTATAATATATCTAAGAACATATTTCACAATATCCCCCAGTCATAAATTTGTGTCAAGTAATACACATGACAAAGATAATGTGTATACTTATAGCGTATACGTATTTTATATACCCGCAATTTAAGATACTGAGCGGACAAAGGTTTTTGTTAATATTACTTATTAATACTATTATCTTAACATAGTTAAATATGCCATCTTTTAACCTGATTGTGAAGGAAATGATAAGATTTCTATGTTAATTGTATGATTTCTATGGTAAAGTTAATATAACATTTTATTAAGTTCATGTGAAAGAATATTCGATACATATAATTTTTCTTTTTTTAATTTTTGTCTGTCTCCCGGCTAAAAAAGGAAACTTCTTGAAATTGCTCAAGATCATCTATATTACGCGGAAAAATTCGCGGGCATAATCTAATATGAATATCTTCACCTTATAACCGCCTTTAATATTTTATTTATAAAAATTAAGTAAGAAAGATGCTAGCCATTTTCTTTACCTTAATCATTTTCCTCTTATTTACGACTAATTTCTGCTAGCGTCTTCACCCGTGTGAAAGGTTTCGCCATACAAACTTTAGTCCCCCGTTTCATCCACCTAGGAGGTGAATTTTGGCAAATCATCTCTTAGTGCTCGGCTACGTCGTAAAAGGAAACCTTGTGCAAAAGACGCTTCTAGTCTCAGTAGTTTTGGTAGTGCATTGATATTTCAGTTTCTCTTTTTACCTATATACATAAATTTCCGTCTAGTTAACTCTTTAGAATTACGGTTTGGGCACAGATTTAATTTGACCATGGCAGTATTTCTTTAGCGTAACTAATTCCGGCTTGCCCTAATTCTGAGCTATACTGTAGTAGTAAAGTGTGTCTCGAACTTAATCACTTCGGGAACAAAGCAATAGATTACTCTGAAATTACGCAGAACCAAATTACGTCATGGAAGAAGAAGGACAGAATTTATTATCTCAAAGTAATTTATGTTTGACATATAGACACTTATTACATTCTTTGGGAACTTGATCATAGGTCAATGAACGCGTGTTATTATAATTTAAGACTTAAATAAAACAAAGACGTAAGTACGAGTACTTAAGGGAAATTTACAATCTGTTCCTAAATTTTTAATATCTGACGCATAAAACGGGTGGTCAAACTTATGTTTGAGCGCAATGTATATCTGTCTGATTGTGCGTCTGTCTGTCTGTGTTTCGATATCTTTCACCGTAGATCTTAAAGGGGTGAAATGATTTGGATACGGTTTCTTTTTATTTGAAAGCAGGTTTTCTCTCAATAGTTCTTTTAAATGTTCTATCAAAGTCAGTCAGTCATTTAAATGCTATGGGGATGGAAGGTTGAAAGTAAGAATTTACAACCATATGTAACCAAATATAACCAAATTGGGTATCGAAAGAATGGCTGTAAGATGTACATTGCAAAACTGATATTATAAAAATCGGTTTAACTGTTTAAAAGTTATAGGGTTTAAGTTTAGGGTGAAAGAGCATAATATTAATAAAGTTGGGTATAGTTTTTAATTTAAGTTTTATAACAGCCAGATGAAGAGAAAACCAAAACGAACAATCCTTTATATTTAAAACGATGGCTTTTCAATCTCATAAGACCAAGTATAAATTTAACCATCACTTATATACAATACATATACAAAGTTTAAAACGTTTCCCGTCATCTGTCGTACCAGACGTATCGTTGACATTACCGGACGCGAAGCGTGGTATGTTACATATAGGGAGAATTTACAGCAAAGGGACGGGTTCTGATGGACGAGGGGATCTGACAGCGTGGGTCACCGTGTCAAAGCCGATTCCTGAACCGGTTATTTATTAAAAAAGGTTTTTTTTAATGTAGGAAAATTTTGGGTAGGTACGTGACGAGTTTATTGTGAAAAGGTTTATTTTGTGAAAGGTGTGGTTAGGTGTTAGGTAGAGAAGGAGCCGTTTGTAAAAGAATCCAGTATTTAAAATAACAAGGTAGGCTAATCTTTTGTGGGAGACGTGGACGCTCTTTCACGATCCAATGAATAATAATAATATAATATTCCACAACTTTCACACAACGCCATCTAGTTCCAAACTAAGCAGAGCTTGTGCTATTAGTACCTACCTACTAGACAAGTGATAAAGATACTAATATATTTTTAAATACATACATATTATAGATAAATTACACCCAGCCACAGAACAAATGATCGTGCTCATCATACTAACATTTGTCCTGGGTGGGAATCGAACCCACGGCCTCCGGAGTAGCAGTCAGGGCCGTTAACCATTAGACCAACAGGCCAGTATCAATCTAATATGTATATAAAATTATTCCTAACCTCTTGTCCTTGGTCACGTCATCGCGCATGTACAGCTAGATCAATTTTCCTTATTCTATTTTTGTTGTTGGTTTTTGTCAGGAAAAGGTTCTTACGGAAATAAAAATTAAGAAAATTGTGCAGAAAATTATACTACGACTATTTAACCTTTGAGTGTTTGACAGTTCATTGCTATGACAGAACATCGTCTGTCGGATCAGCTATAGTTTCGAATAAATATTATAAAAATATACTGTCAAAGGTTAACTATACCAATAAAGAATCCTAATTTGTCCTTTCTATTCCGATAGCCAAAATATCTGAGACCGATAAGAATAGAAAAATCACCGAAACAAAAATACACAGTGAAAAATTGCCCTGATCACACATTCCTCTTTATAGGTATGGACATATACTCGCATATTTTCGCGATTGAAATCCATAAATTTTGTTGAACAGTAGCGCTCGATCCAAAAACGGATTTTATTAGAAGCCAATCCAGCGTTACGTGATTCCATCAGTATGATAGTAGAAAATATTTTTTTTCCGTAACCTGCAAAAAATCTGGGTGTGAAAAGCGTTTCGACTGAATGAAATGGGCATGAGTCGGCGATATGCTGGCGACGGACGTACACTCACGCTCAAAATCGTTTTGTTGACAATCCCCGCTTATACATACTTACCTCACAAATGGTTTTTTTTTCACTTGTTTCCACGTTTGAAACTTTTGTGCTATTTGAACAGCCTCAGTGCGGGAAAATGCGAGATTTTTTATGTGTGGAAGTTGAAATTCTGCCGTCTATTTTTTTACGGAAGACAAATAACCTTTTACATTTAGGTACCTATATGACTATAGCGTGCTTCTGCAGTTCTTACTTTTGTAAAATGTTCTTTGAGTGAGGCTAAAAAAAAGAAAAGGGAAAAACATTTTAATAATAACAAAATTTAGGAAGCGTTTTTTAATTAATATTGATTATTCTGATAAAGACAACAATAACTTATCAAAACGAATAAGAAAATAATAAGTTTTTTTATATAAAATCAGACACAACAAAAAATTTAAAAACTGAATCATAATAACGTTAACTCCAAATAAAAGCGTCTGTTTAAACTACTACCAAATCATAAAGACTATTATTTGGCCCATTTAACATCCGCTTGCAATGTGAGTTACAGTTGCCAACTTTAAAAGAAAACGTTCAAGAAACACCACAAAATGTTACAATAGGAACAGTCAACATACATTTATCTTATTGATCGAACTCGTACGGACTGTATGTGTTTATTCTCGGATCTTAGATAAGAAAGTAAATGAGTATTAGTCATAGTCATAGTAGTTTATTGGTAAGGGATTCATATAAGTCATATACGAAATATTACATTACATTCAACAAATTATTAAAAATAAGTTACATTATTTAACAACCTAATAAATGATGTCAAATCAATAAAAGTAAACACAAAAAAAAACAAACAAATACATGTCAATTCATACATAAAAATAATTAAATCAAAATAAAAGTCACAATAAATTACTTTCCAAATTAATATTCATGTCAAAGTTTAGATCATCCTAAATTCGTCAAAGGAAAAAAAAAGCTTACTCGATAAACCCATTTGTTCATACAAGGTTTGAAACTGCCTATAGTCGGGGCACCAGAAATAGCTGCAGGCAGTTGAATTTGTATTCTTTTTTTGTTAAGCGTCCAAATGCAGAAGTTTCTGCTTTCGGGATATCTTCAATTCTATTGATATTTGTAACGTTTAATGCTACACCTAATTTTATTTTACGCAAATTCATTGTAATATTTTTACACTGGGGCACTTAGTCTTCAGTACCCACTCAAGATTAATTTCTTAATTCAATAAAACAACTTTAACTTGACCTTTTGAAAATAAATTACTTCAGAAATTACTCATAATACTTAAATTAATGTTAATTCTACTGTACCTACAAGAAAAATGTTGAACATTTAATACAACTTCTTTGACCTTGAATTACATACTTGAGGTCGATAAAACGCCCTAAATAAGTACGGGTGATAATTTATTCAATTTGTGTTCTGACGCCTTTGTTGTACGTACTCACTTAATCAATATTGTTTTGTCTTTGCCAGAAGGCATAAATAAAACCCAAGAGTCTTTGTTTAAATTGTAAATGAAAATAGTACGAGAAGTTTGTTTTTTGTGTTTCTTATAACGTTGCCTGTGTCGTGGATGCGATCACAAACGTAAACTCATATTCACAAGCCACCCAAATCTATAACAACTTTGACGACACGCAGCGCAGCAGTCAATTATTCAAACATGCTGTCAAAATTTTTGTTAATAGTCAGTAATTTATTAGTGAAATGAAACTGTTTTTTAATATATTGCACCTCAGATATAATCAGCTCGAAATATTTATATTTTCTACACACGAACTAAGATGACAGAAAATCTTTCCCTAGAAACCAGCCAACATTAAATATGCTCTTAACATTCTCACTACGTACAATCTGGAGCGCAAAGCGTGACATCTGCTACGTTTGAACGAATGCCAACATCTGCATCCTGGCGCGTCGCTAATAATCTCCAGCCACTGCAATGATTAAGTTGTTCTGCAAGTCTTTATTGTGAAATATTGTGTACGGAAGCACTGTCTTTTAAAACTGCCAGAACATCTGTTATAGAAATATGCAACTCTTGGTTGATGATTAATATTCGGCTGTTGCCAAAACTTCTTCGTCTCTTTCAATCTTCGGGTAACTTCATAGACATTTCAAATTTATTGGTTTTGAAAGTCCTTTAGAAACAACTTTTTCTTTTTCGTCTACGATTTAAGTCAAACCATCTCTTATTCGATTATCTCTTGAATATTTTTCAGAATTCAGCTCTTCATTTGCGCCGAAAGACCTAGTTTTGGAAGGCCTTTCACAAGGTAGATCGTTGACCTGGTGAGGGTCGCTGGAATCTGGTGGATGCAAGACGCACAGAATCAGTCTTTGTGGCGACACTTGGGGTAGGTCTATGTCCTACAGTGGTCGTCCTTTGGGTGAAATGATGATGATTAGTTCTTCGTTTGTTTTGATTTTCTAATTGTCTGGTGTTTCTTTAGACTTGATTTTTTTACTTATATTTTTAGCTATATAGATTCAATCAAGTGCCACCTTATCACATCATGCTACACAAATATCTTCAGTTTTTCAAAATTTTCCGTATATATGAAGTATATCTGAGCGTACCAGTCGTCGCGATCCAAGCGTGAAGTAACATCTGGCATGTTTGAACGACTGCCAACAGCTGCACCGTTGGCCGTATTAATCCCTACTCCATTTGTGGCTGGAAACTGGACTGGCTTGCGACTTCTATGATTTATTGTATTGTGCCTTGGAATTAACGGCTTTTTTAAAGGAATTCAATCTGCAGCTTGTTGATTCTTTTGGCTTTGTGACAAACTGCAAAATGACTTCAAAATAATATAGTTATGGCACATTGCACTTACACTTAGGAAACTAAGTTTTTGCAGGGTTTACCCAAAACAGTGCTGAGGGATTGTTTTTTTAAAGAGTTACCGTGACCTTAAAATGCAAAAGGCAACTGAAATAACACAGCCGGGTTTTAGACGATAAAGTCTGACAATTGCTCTCGCTCCAAAAGCAGAGAAGAAATTTGACGAAAACAAAAAAGAATGACCCAAAATTCACTAATTTTAAAATGTAAATTCAGTTTATGTTTAGATACATTACTCAAATAAATAAAACAATACTTCAAAATAAGTAATTGAACAATTTTCAAGCCTAAAACAATTTAAAAACGATTTTTTGTCACCAACAATAAGTTAGTCGATGTGCTTGGCACAAAAACTCTGAACACTAATTACGAGACGAGACTAAATGGATTCTAAAACTAAAACTAATTTTGCGGATTACGCTTGTTGGCTGATCAGATTACCAGTAACCAAGATAAGTATATTGTTTGTTTGTATACTTTTAAACATTACACAGGGCTAGTAAGCTAAAATGAATTACGCACATTACTTTTTGATATGCATCTGTATTCAATGCCACAATATTGGGCAGTCTAATCAACCGGCCACAACTCTAAGAATGCTGTTGCTACTGCCGTGGACATGACTTAGCAGCGATACGGTCCTTTTACTTAGGATGGCATGAAACCCATCAATATGTATCTATGTATGTATGTAGTATGTGCAAACATACCAGATGCACTACAGTACCGCGGCAACTGCATCAGCATCCTCAACGCGTTGTTATATTGAACGCGCAAGGCGTTGATTGTCTTCTGCGTATAATTGACCCATAGACTGCACATATAAAAGATAAATGATGGAGAAGCTGTCTGTTTTAAATGATAACCTCATTTAAACAAGGTTCTTTTTCGCAATGGTATCATCATCATTACCTGTCATTATCTCATGTTAGTTGTGGTCGATAAAACGATTTTTCTTCCTTATCTTTTTATTTATTCTGTATTATCAATCATAACGCTATCACTGACTCTCTTTTCTTTAATATAACTCTTCATACAATTCATCCATTTATTATCTTCTTTCTCTCTCTCCATCCCATCTACATGTATACTTATAGATCTTCTAGTAACATGTGTTTCATTCTTCACATGAACCAGGACAAACAAATCCCTTTCTAAGATAAGTTACTTTTTACTTATTTTAGTTAAATAAAAAAAGAAATAGAATTTGCATGGAGGAAGCAAAACATGATAAATAGTTGTGAAAATTTTGCAGATATTTAACAGTCAATCTCATTTACTTTTAACAATTCCTTCTAGACACTGACACTAAAACGATTAGTCGCCCCTGGAATAAAACACTACCGTCGCAGGATTACCTTGAATATTCACAGCTTTTATCGCTCAAACGGAGAGCATTTTCCCAGTGCTCTAAATTCCTGAATCCATAAATAGAGAAGCGATGCTATGAATATCTACAATGCCTTCATTACCGAGCACTTTTTTTTTAGTCCATTCTGTCTCACTCCTGGGTCCGTGATTCTTGTTGCCAGTTCTGGTAAAATCTATCTAGTGCATCGTGACATCTTCTTCGTGGTTTGCCGCGACCCCGTCATACTGTTTCATGGCACCAACTTTGTGCTACTTTGGCCCACAGTTTATCGGGCATACGGTAGATATGTTCTTCCCAGTACCATTTTAGTTGGGCAGCCTTTTGAGCCAAATCAACTATTCTGGTTTTAGAGCGCAATGTAGTGTTTCGAACACAATTTTTTAATTTTTTAAGTAACTTATTGAACAATATTTTTTTACCCAAAGTTAAAAGAGCGACAGTCTCATAAATTTTGTTTAAGGGTGACACGTAAGATTTATATGTGACCACGGGATGGGTTGGAATTGAAAAGGCACCTGTGCGAAAATCATTCTTCAACCCTTTGTGTGTCGTACTACAGTACAGGTTTGTTTTGGTGTAAATGAGGTACCAGATATGATTGAATAATAACCTAGTTCACTTGTGAATGAACATGATAACATTATTAGAGGTGCGAATGAAGCTACCAAAGTTGGGTAGTTATTTTTATATTAGTCATAATAATTTAGGTCATCACGACCACAACCGCGTACTGGAAGACAGAGTTAGTGAAGGTCGTGGAAATCCGATGGATGCAGGATTCACAGGACCGGACGTTGTGGTAACGGTTGGGGATATGTGGATTATCTAACGTCTTTTGCCTGAAAAATGATGAATTTAAGTCAATAATACTTGTATAATAAATTTAAAACTTAAATATGACTCAATCTCTTGGAAATATTTTATTATTAGTCCAAAGCACCTATATGATTGCTCATTATTCGGCAACAATTTTCCTTATTCGCATTTACCAATACCCACGGGAAAAATTACGCCCATGCCATGAGAAAATAATTATTTTTACCAGCCCACGGACTCACGTGACTGTCATATAACCGGAATATATAACCCCACATGTATTGTGATACTGGGTACACGTGATACATAACAGGCGCTCCCTTTGTAGAACTGCTTCAAGTATCGGCAAAACTTTGATCGCACGCGTCAAAGCTTACCGAATACTTGCTTGTTACCATAAGCCCTTTACTTTCAGTAATGTTCGTAGGTCCATCAAACCTTATTGACTACTTAAGTTGAAGTATCGTACCTTTTGCTCATTATTGGATTATTTCCCACATGAGCTTAAACATCTTTGGTGTGTTGTATAAATGGAGGTTTCATGAAGTTTTGCATGTGTAAAATACATAAGAGGTAACGGTAAACGTCTTTCGGATGAAAATGGACCGTAATAAAAGCTAAATAAAGCTTTCTTTTATACAATAGTAGGTAATAATCACTCTTTAAGGGGGTCTTTTTTCAATCGCCTATCGTCAACACCGAGCATGGTTTAAAAGCTTGTTACTTCATCTAACGTAATCCAACGCGATGTTTAACGAAAAAGCAACGAGAAAGTGTGTAGTACAATGACATCCAGAGAGTGCAGGTACCCACAGATAAACCACAGATTACTAAATATTTTGAAGAGTGCTTTCTTCTTTAAAAGATGTGATACAGTGTGTAGTGCAAAGTGCATACTACATATAATTCAAACTGAGGACGAGATTACGAACATAATACCGGATTATACATATTGCCGGTAACATATTTAAGTTATGACTAAATAGATTACTTCTAGACTAGCGTACCATCGTCGACTACATCAACATTTATGATTAGGTGCAACAGTCGTCAAACGCAAGCCATCACAAAAAAATCCCTGTTTTTTATATACAAAATACCTATGAAATCTTGTTGAGAGCAAGAATTGGAACTTAATTTCCTACACATGTGAAAGAACCACCACTCAATGGGATTCTTGTACGATTCCCATAGATTGAGGTCTACAAACCCAATTAGTGTTAAGCAAAAGTTCCTCGGTAGATTTTGGAGAGCATCCAATAGTTTCAATTGGTGATTTCCAAACCGGTTTTACGTTGTATCGGTCCATTGCAACTAATTCAACTTGGTGGCGTAAGAGGAAAGACAATCTTTTGGTAATTTCTTTCCATTGGCGTTCCTAAAAGTCGTTCCTTGAAGTACGGCTTTAGTTTATCGATCTTCTAGTTTCGAAATATAATTTCAAGAAAAGACAAAGCAAAGTCAACCAAGTTTGTTGTAAAGTCAATGTTCTTTGCAGCGTTCAATGTGTTCGTTTTAAAATTAAAACGAACACATTTAGAAACTGCTTATGAGTGTTGAGAAAATTATAAGAAATGTTAACATTTTATTGCTATCGACCAAAAATAAGTGCTTACGTAAATGTAATTATGAAAACCAGAAAAGAAACTTTTAGATCTGTCAAAGATATAAAAGAAACGAATAAAAAGGAATATACTTATTTCATAAGATACATTTTTTAAGCAACTTATGTATCCGAAATAGGCTTTTAGAGTTGCTACAAAGAAAAACAAAATGCTTCCGATATCGGAAACCGATATTTTGGAATAACTCTAAGTGTAAAGAAATCAAAACAGCCCGTTCTATCGATAAGGCATTATTGTTTATTGGATCGTAGGACCCATTTTTATCTGTGGCTATATAGATACGACTAACGACTGGAAACTTCCTTGGTTTTCGAGTGTTCTTTGACACGGAAAAAAATATAAAAATTAAAATGCCTACATCTTTTCCAACAAAGACAATAATGGTATTAATAATATTATTAAAAGTCATAGAATAATTCATGATTGATACTTAATGAAAGTTGGATGAAACTATTCCATAAAATTTTATAGAAAAAAACAATCTCTTCTTGATAATAAACGAAATGATGAACTCCCAAGAGCTAGAACATCGTTGATGTACTTACGTCACATAACTAAGACATCGGTATTTAATAAAATAAAAACATAAAAAGGACGGTATGTGATATTTGCGTACATAATATCGGACATAAAGACTTATGGGAATATTTCTTGGATGAAATATTTATTATATGACAAAACAGCGCACATTGTTTATATAGACGTAGGTGTTGTGCGTAATATACACGCTCCTTCAAATATTCCTTTATGTGGTATCAAAGGCATTCCTTCTTAGTGGTCTTGTCACGTAATGCCCTATAGACGTTCTTCATTTATTTAGGTTGTGTGGAAGAAAACGTGGCTTTCTTGTAACGTAAACACATAAATCTAGCCAGCAAATATTTTGGAGTTTTGTTTACCACTTGTAACATTTGATGGTCCTAATCCAAAAAATCCTACGTTTTATTTAAGCGAAGCGGTGGTGGAACTCGGCTCTAATTTCCTTTCGGTTCATCCCATTTCCTATCCTAGCCGAGCGACGCCTTCCACCTCTGAGGTGCATTTGCTCACGTGGAATCAAATACGAACCGCTTAGCTGCCTCATACAGGAACATGTAAACTTTATTTAAGGATAACTCGACCAAAACATATTTTGAACATTTCCTTCAAGAAAATTGGGTCGCGTAGGCTACAAAGTTTACATATTTCACCGAGGTATTCCTTTGCCTCCCGACCACTGGTGTGCACATAAGCCGTCTTATGCCCAAACCAGTGGAACCCGACATCCGCTAACGAAAATCTTTTCTTGTTGCAGTAAAGTGATAAGTGTAACTCAAAGTATATTTTTGATGTAAACTAATTATCAATTTCATTCCGTCGAAGTACAAAGTATACATTTTAAAAGTGTTGAAAACAGATATTATTAGATTTAGAAAGTGAACATTAAAATAAACAATATGACGTGTTAAACAATCAGTGTGATAAAATGACTTTATTGAGGACTGTCAGTGTCACGAGACTGTTTCTAGTCGAAAGTGTTAACAATAAAACGATATGGGATGACTCATAGTGCAAAATGCTATGTAAAACCCACTGTCCGATCCGAAGATGATGCGCGATATCCACGACAATGCTGGGGCAGGCGCAAGCGGCGGGATGGAGGAAAGCGAGGACGGCGGGAATGGGGTTGCAGAGGTCGATATGGACGACTGCGGCTCCCTCGCGCTTCCTCCCGACCTGCCCCCCTACTCCGGCGATTACATCATCAGCGACTATATGGAACGCCTCGGCACACGTCTCAATATTCTCGAAACAGAACTCAAATACGCCTGGCGAGCGCTCGATCTGCTCAGCCAAGAATATGTCAGGATGTGGGAACGGCTCGAAAGATTGGAGACGTTGCTCGCCGATCAACAGGGTGTGATATCAACGTTACTGGACTTTTACACATGTCGAACTGTCAGTGCCAGAGATCCCATCACTCGGTTAGAAGTGATCAGAGAAATATTAGGAAACGGTACTGTCGAAGATGGCATAGAAGAAGGCTTGGATATTGGACGAAGTTCAGTATTATTAGAACATCAAGAGGAGATAATGGAATCTAATGAAGCATTTTATAAGAGCTTAAATCAAGCTTATCGTGATGATTTAGTTTGCGATGAAACGTCTAGACCACCGTCACAATTAGATATGATTTGGGAAGCTCCGGAAGAACCAGATATAGAAATGATGCCTACAAGCTCTAGACAAATATACAGTTCATCGGACTATAAAGATTACTGCGGATTAAAAGGTGGCCCCGTAATTAGCGAAAGAGATTTGGTACATTTGTCTGCTTTAAGTACAATAGACCAAATTACAGTAGATAAATTACATGAATTAGATAGATTGACAACCCAATTACACAAAGATTCCAGAGAGTTAAAAGACTTGAAAACGAGGCTTCTTAGTCCTGAAACAAAACTATCAAAGCATGACAGGGAAATAGAAGCAAAGGCATTGGTTGAGGATGGCAATATAATTAATGAACAACTAAAAAGCGTTTATTCAGGCGGTGATCATTGGGCCATTAACGACATGATGAAAAGCTTTGATGATTTTATGTTGGCGGCACCTAAAGATTCTATCGTAAGAGAGAAATCTCCATCTAGGTTGTCACTAACTGACAATGTGACAGATAGAGCAATAGATTATTTGCCACCAACTCTATCTCCTCGTCGAAAGTTTGTACCAGAGAGAACTACAACAGAACCTTATACGACTGTTACTGGACGCTTAGCTTATAGTTCGGCTGTAGCTAATGCTGAGATAAATGCAGCTAAAGCGTCTAAATCCCCTAGTGCTCTTTCAAGGGAAAGATTTGAATATAGTTCTCCGTATCAAATAACAGACACTTCCAGACAAAATTATTTTTCTAACAAAGGCCTATCTCAGCCTTTAAACGAGATATATAAATCAGGTGGTTCAGAACAACTCTCTCCCATGTCAATTCATGAAATATACAATGGACCTAGTACTAATGAATTAAATTATGAAGATAACAGGCTACGAAAATCTCCAAGTCCTCCGCCACCAGCTCCACCAAATGGAACAGACGGGTTTCCGTCAATTGAAAATAACAACGAATTGGCTGCTCATCAACCCATGTTATCTACAAGTAGCGCTATGCCCCATGATGGTATGCGTTTAAGTCCCAGATCTCCAAAGTCACCTAAAACTTCGCCTAAGCATATAAAAAGAGATTCGGCAAATATTGTAGCTGCAAAATCTGATTCAGGGTTATCATCTATGAGTGGATGGTCAAGTTTAGAAAAAAGTCCAGGTTCTCCTAAAATGGGAAGAATTACGCATGTAAGTCACGATTCTCATAAAATGAGAGATCCTTCCCCACAACCAATACAAAGAATGTCGTATGAGATCGAGCCAAAACCATATATAGAGACGCTTGTAGATTCTTATCTTTATGAAGGGACAAACTTGAAGAGCGATTACAACTTACGAAATACAGATGTTATGACAAAAGAAATTAGCTCCAGAGATTTGAGTAAATTGCAAGGAAAAATAAATAGTGATTATATGAAAAGCGATATTCCATCACACATAACAGATCAAATGACTCAAATAAGCAATATTGGGGAATATTATTACAGCAACGAAGCTCCTTCAATATATTCCGTAGCTGGAAATAGGCAACCAATATTCACAACTGTGTATAGTACTCCGAGAGGAATGTTGTCTGAAGATAGGAGTTTTTCCGAATTATTAGATAGAAATGAAATTTCTGAGTCTGTTGCGAGGCCCGCAGTGGATTCCTATCCGCCGGAACCTAGTTATCATGCACAAACTGTAGTGATGTCGGCAGCAAATGTGAGCAAACGACCCTTGACAAGGGCTAATACGATGGGTGCGAATGATCCACATTTTTATCAAAATGGATATAAAGGACATCGCGCTGGATATCCACCCGGTAATCTCACTGATGCTCTCTCTTATTACCCAACATCAACTAGGTATGATTCACCTAAAATAGCGTCTTTAGAAGATCAAATCTCGTGGCAAGGTGGCAGTAGATCTCCAACTAGTTCAATGGAAACATCGAGCTTGAAATCACATTCTTTGAGTATAACTGAAAGAAAACAATTTCAAAATCAATTACAACAAGAATATTTTAAACAACAACAATACGATCAACGAAATGGTAATGCAATGTATGAAAACCAAGGTTTCGATAAACAAGCTACACCAGAACATAATAAAACAAGAAAAGAGCAGTATGTTGAGTCAAGTGGTATACTTGTTTCTGAGTCAGGCTATTTATCAATATCCAACAACTATAAAGGCAAGGCTCAAGATAAACAGCCCAAAAAACCAAAGCGGACTTCATCACTAAAGTCAGCTATGTCATCGATGAGTCACTGGCTCCCAGATTTGCATTTGCCTAAAAAACACAGATCCCACTCATTACCTTCAGGTGTTGATACAGTGGAACCGCAACAGCAAGAAAAATCATTGAAAGAAAGAATTTTATCTGCTCAGAGAAGGAAAAAGAAATATCATTTGGTAGCCTCAATGTCTGGTTTGTTACAAAAAGCAAGACGAAAGCAGCAGGCCAGTCACCAATCACTGTCTGACCCAGAGACATCAGAAACTGAGTGGTCTGGCGGTCGATCTAGTGCTCAGTCAGAGGATAGTGATAGTGTATTTTCAGACTCCACACATGAAGGTAGCATGTTCCCTAAAGTAGCACCTAAACCCAAGAGAAAGGTTAATAATCAAGAAATTGTAGAACAACAGCAGATGATACAAGAACGAATACAAGAGCAAGGATTAGAATTTCGTAACGACGACACTGAATGTATTATAGAAGAACCTGAAAAATTAACTGCAACCACTAATGTTATACCAAGAGATAAAAGTGATGACATTGACTTTCATTTTGCACGTGTTAGTCAAATGAAAAAAGATAACATACCGAAGTTAGAAAAATTGGACATTGACACCGATATATCTAATGTCGACTTATTTGAAGAAGATGAAAAAGAAGATAACCAATCTCCTGGCTCACTTTTTGCAACTATAGGGGACGTGAAAAAATCATCAAATGTTTCTGATGAAGGATTAAGTGAAAGTAACAAATCATACAGTGGAAGCTCACAAGAATTTGCCGTTTCGAGAGCTTTAGGTAAATATCGTCTGCGTAAGTCAACTTCAGTGTCAGATGAAAATATAAACGATATTTCTCCTCCAAAAGGGGAGGGGGAACAACATGAAGAAATAAACGAGGAATTTGTGAATCAACAAAAAGAAAAGAGGAGTCGTAAAGTAAGTCCACCTGAAGTGGTAAATAACACATTAACACTAAATGAAGACGTTAATAATTTACCAGAAAGGAGTCCATCCATACAAAGTACTCGGGGTCTACCAAACAAGTTTCAACCCCGACATCAGCAAAGTTTGGAAATACCAAATAAACATGACGATGACGACAGCAGGAGCACTCATTCCTGGAGAAGTGGTTCTCGAGTATCCTCGAGGCGACAGAGTACTGAAGACAGTATCGATTCTGACGATGAATGGTATTGCTATGAACTGAGGAAATTAGAGCAAATGGAACATCAGTCTCAAATAGAGGCTGAACGGCAACTAACCGTGCCTGAAGTTCCTGAAATTGAAGAAATAGACGAAGACTCGAGTGAATATCTTAAAGAAAAAATGTCATTTGTACTTAGGGAACTTAAACTAAAGACAGCAACAACTAAACAAAAGTATGACGAGTCGCCTATTAAAGATTCTTGGAAAGATATAACAACTTTTCCAGTTATTGAAGAAACAGTAGACGATATTCAAGGCGGCGAATCCGATGATGACAAGTCATTTGAGGATTCTGGTTCAGGAGAAACTTCTGGACCCGATAGTCCAGTTCAAAGTGGTGACGAACTGGATGATGACTACGATATGCCACAAATTCATCAAGATTCTCTTCCTCTTGAAGAACCTCCACCTCAGCAGGATGCTCCTGTTGGGAGTAAATGGAAACTCCTAAAAGCATTAAAAGACCGAAAAGCTGAAGAAAAAACGTCTGAGACGCCAGCAGCTACGACGCCGCTCGCAGAAAAAGACAAAGTCAGCGCAGGTGTAAGTTATCTTATGCAAAAGTTTCATGAAATTAGAGTTAAGAGTTAAATATAAGCTGTTTAGACATATTTTATAAGCTGCAGGATACTTCCATGATTATTTGAAATAATACTAATAGTTAGACTGATATACTCAAGCCATTGCTAACATTACTAACCCGCTTTACAAATTTAATACAAATGAAGTTACTCGTTATATTACATACCTATAATATAGATTAGCAAGTAGGACGTGTTTAATTGTTATTTATAGTCGTCCATTTTAAACATATTTTAGTAAAACATTACACAAGGAACTATACTTCGATTTCCCCGAATGCAGGGATCTGTTATAATATTTAATTTTGATGTTATTTTAGGTAGTTTTGACCTAAAAAATAACTGCGGTTGTGAGAAACATTTCAACCAGTTTCTTTTTCTCCATGTGCTGCTAAATATGTATTTGAATGCATAGAATAGGGTGCTCGTATATACAATATAATACTTATATGACATTTACTTACTATTGACGCTCTTTCTATTTAATTGAGGCAATAATTAGATATAACCAACGCAATAGGGTACTAAGAACTTTCTATATGTATTAAAGGATTTTTACATAAAGCTTAAGATGATATTCAACCAAACAATTATAAGATTTTTAATAAAGGTTTGCTTGACGATATTTATACTTGAAAAAATGATAAAATTAACATACAATTATAATATACTCAGTATTATAAATATGTGTTTGTTGCTTGATAGATATTGTTTGATAATGTTAGTGTTATATTAATGAATTTGCTGTCTATAATTAAATTCATACATGTATCGGCTTGGGGAGCATTTTGTCGTACAAAATTCATTCACGATCATATCATCTCATATCAAGAGAAAAATGTTCCTTTTATTTATAGAGAATCGTAATAGGTAACATTTCTCAGTCATAAATACATATTCACTACTTATTAGTATAAGTACCTACTTAAAATGAAGAGCAATATAAACACTCGACTACGGTTTAGATAACAAATAGGAATTTACCAGATGAAACTTTATTTACAACATAATGATTATTATATCTAACATAATTTCAAACGATAGGATATAATTAAATACATCATATAATTATATATTTTTGTGAAGCAAGAACAGTGTAAAAGGTTCACATAAGGAAACATATTTACAATGAATGGCCTTATCCAGAAAAGTTGCTTTCTCTATCAGGCAATCTGCCTTTGATCCTAGAGTCAAAGGAGGACGACACAAAATATTGAGTTCATATTCTCCTTCATTTTGAATCTTCGAACCGAAGAACATTATGAATTAATTTTGGTACGTCCTAGTGCCAATGACAAAGTTCAAACATATCTCATTATCATTAATGAAATTACTGTTATATATTATTCGACTATTATGTTTAGCCGTAGTCGAGTCAAAATAGATAAATGATGATTTCTTCCAAAAAACCAATAGTTACTAGTTTGTATTATCCTCTCTATTTTTGAAGACGTTTCATTACCATTGTTACTTGTTCGAAATGTTTCAATCGAGTGATTTATATAAATAATCATATTAGGATTACTATTATTACATATACATCGTAACGTATTTACTAGATGTCACACTGCTTAGGTATTCGTATAGCTATTTACACTTACATAAAAATATAGCTGGCACTTTATGTAATAAACATATTTAGCGGAAGGATTTAGATGTTGAATGATATTGCGTAGAATTATGATAATTATAATTATTATGGGCAGAATAGATAATTTTTTAGCGAAATTTTTTATTAATAATTTTGCAGATTATTTCTGTCTTACCATGTATTAAATTGGGACAATTTTATATAAAGCTTCAAAAACTTATTTGGTCCAAATTTTTTAATTCCTACTCCAATACATTCAGTGATTCAAGGTATCATTAGAGTCATAAACTGCCCAAGCATTATTACTATTGTTAATTAAACGATTAACTATGTTTTATCTTAAGGTTAATTCTCCATGTAAATTATTTTATTTATAAGTGTTGAAAATGTTCAATTAAGTTTCCATGACAAATCTCTTGACAGTTTGACATAGGTACATGTTTTGTACCTATTGTAAAACGTAACAATGACTCACTATTATTTTGGTATGTACAACTACCACGAGATAAATAGTCTAGCAACGATGGTTTAATTCTTAATTTTCAGTTTATTTTAGTTCATAAGGACTTTAAAACTGGCCCATGGGAAAATAATTTCACCTACACGACATAACGGCGATTTTTTGTGGAAAGTAAATAAAATGCGTTAATTTACCGTGACTTGATCATTTGTCATAGAAAATTAATTATAATGGTTATTACTGTATTGTTGATTATTTGTTTTAATAAATAAATGTTAGCTTTTTATTTTAGTTTTTATTTTGTTTTTTTAATTGTTTTTTTTTTTTTGTTTTTAGAATGGCTCCGCTGGCTTCAACGAACAACGAGGAAATGGGTATGTGAACTGACAATATTAAAATAACAAAGGAGAATTCTTGAAACTTAAAATTGTACGGCAATACCGTATTATGTTTATGTTTAAATTATAGGTGTATTTTGGGTGTGAGAAACTCATTATTTATTAATCTATTTTACTTTTTAATAAAACTTGAACAATGTCAAACATAGTTGTATAAGGCAAGGTACGTAGACTTTCTTTAAACTAATAAAATATAACCAAACCGTTTCCATAGGCCGCCAGGAAACGAAAACCCGTTCTACAGTAACATTGACAGCATGCCGGACATCAGGCCTAGAAGGAAATCGATCCCACTTGTCTCAGAACTTGTAAGTACTGTTTAACTTTATTCGACAATACATAAATCTATCTCTATTATTACGAATCCGATGGAAGTAAGCTATCTTTCTCTCAGGCCGGTTTCAATTCGCTATCTTGGAATTGACTTGAAGCTATTATAAAAGGGTTATACTGGCATATTAAGCCTTTCTCTGTACCCAGGGTTATGGAAGGTAGATATTTGAAACTGGTCGTAAATGTTTACAGCTCGCATCGACGTACGCTTCCTGAAGCTTAGTAATATTAGGCGCGTAATATATGTTTTCTTCTACACGGATAATTTCCATATTATGTGTTTTGAACAATTTATGGGGAGGCTGTTAAATAAAATTGCATCGCTCTCGTTGTATTTTCAATCTTGGATAAATTTAAATTTTCCGTAAAATAAATCTTAAAATTTGACGTGACTTGAATGAAATATGAGATATATCCACGCTGCGAGTAAACAAACCTAGTTTTATACAAAATTACACTCCCTATTTGTTGTTCAAATTAAGAAAGGCCTATTTGATCCCTTCTCTCTTCATTGATGTCTCAATGTTACCTGTATTGTGTTTTTCCTTCTGATCTTTACTACTTAGATGGCCTTTAACCTATTCTTAGATACCAACCCAACCCTTATTGTAACGTGTTAAAGATATATTAGGGGTCACCGGAGCAAAAACTACAGTAGCGGAACCATAGTCACCGTATGAACGACTCATATTCCTGATAAAAATTAATAATATCATTGCATTTTACCCCCTTACCACGGACCTGCAGGTTCTCAAGGTATTTCTATCCCAATAACACTTCTTTTCTATGCATGCAGTTCTGATCGACGGTGGAAAGGCTAAATTTTGATCTGTAACCTTGAGTCAATATTTTTCCTTTCCACCCACTGTACATAGTGTGCTTGCATTGAAATTTGATTTAATTTGATTTAGCCTGTGCATGTTTCTGCTTTAGATAATTTTTCAGATGTTGGTTAAGTATAAAAGGTAAAGCTACATAATTTTGTTATACATTCAACGATTGCATAACACCATCACAGCATACAAACGAATAATAAAAATGAAAATTTATTTCCACACTGGAAATATGCACGTGCTTGCCGATTTCGTTTTCATTGCGAAGCTTTAATATCACAGCAAATATTATTTTTGCGACTGAAAAGTCTTTTTCATCACAACATCAATTTACATGATCCCTCAAATGTAATACTGTTTTAATGTTGTACCGACTCACACACACACATTTTTACTTTACACGCACTTACAATAATTTTTTTGTATAATGAAACAAATTTCTCATCGCTATAAGAACTACTAAAATTTTCGAAATGGTAGATAAAGTTTAATTAAAAAAACATGCGTAAAACAGCTTCTTTCAAAGCATGAGTAGCTTCAACATGCAACATTAAAAGATTTAAAAAGTCTCTCAATTTCTAGAGAAAAAATAGTGAATTTTTCAAAATTGTAGTTAGGTAGGTAGGCAATTCAAAGCTTGATTAGAAATAGCGGACACAAGACTCAGTGCGTTTACATACTGAGGATGGAGTGAGATGTTTATGCCCTTTGCTCATATATGCTCCGCTGTTTAGACAATGGCTGCTACGAAGAGGAATGCAGGTTTAACGTCAGCTGTACATCGGGCAACGTTGAACGACGAAGAGCTGGTGAGTTCAAATTAGTTACTAAAATATTTTACAAAAGCTGCGCCTAACTTACAAATTCTTCTAAGAATGAAATTTCAGCAAACTATTTCTGAATTAAAAAGTGTGTTCCAGAAAATGCATGTATACAAGAAGACCTTGCAAGCGCTCATCTATCCGATCTCATCAACTACACCACACAACTTCGTTCTGTGGACAGCCACATCACCCACGTACTGTTACGAATGCGAAGGGCTTCTTTGGGGCATTGCCAGGCAAGGTGTCAGGTGCACTGAATGTGGTGTGAAGTGTCACGAAAAGTGCAAGGATTTGCTCAATGCTGACTGTCTTCAGAGTAAGTGGAGCCCCATGGTGGTGAACGGGTATTTTATTCGTAATTTAAGTAAAAGGGATTTGTTTCATTACCTTACAAAGCTATAAATTTTCTTATACTACACAATTTTAATAGCTTTCAGGTATAAAACACCGTAAAAAAATGGAACGAATTCCTATAATTTCAATGTTGTTTCCCCTGATTCAGTGTTAGCAAGTAAGAGAATATTGGTTTAGTTTTTTATTGATAATAAAAAGATAGAATCTAAACCCTTATATTGCTAAATAACAATTCTCCTACTTTCGGATCACAAATATATTAAAAATTCAATGTACAGTTTTTAATCACAAAATCATCGATTACTAAAATCTTGTGATTAAAAATCTAATCTTTATCTTAAAGAGCGTCACTTCAGAGATAGCTTTATGAAATTTCGAGAAGCGCGAAATGTTTAGGCTTTTAGAGTTGGCTGGGAAGCGCAGTTCCCTCCTTATTAAACTCAAGTGAGTCAAGAAGCACTTGACAGGTCACTCGTTGTAGACAAGATCTTTGGATACACAACGTCGCAGTAGAAAATCAATATTTAATGCACAGTCTCTAAGGAACGTTGTACTTAAAGCGCTCGAAACTGAGCACGATTCAGCAAAAGCGTAGACCGGTCCGCTTTATGTAATTTAATTATTTATTTACGTAATATTGAGGCATTCGTCTTCTATTAAGTTGGTTCAGATTTTGAGGTTTTTGAAGCTTTTAAATTTACTGCTTTATTTTTATTAAATCGTGATTCCTTTGTTATCCAAAACCGGTAGCATCGTGTTCAGATTACGACTGAAAGTGATGAAAATAAATGATTCTGAGATGAAAATTGAAATCGGGGTATGAACGACGTTGTTACATAAGTCGGAAGGGGGAGTTAGTCCGCAACTCTCCCACACAAAGAGAGTTTCAATGGCACTTAATGGAGAGCAAGTCTTGTCGACAGTTATGACCTTTGTGCTCGCACTTTGATCAAGCCTACACTAGATATATTATAAGGGAGACTCATAGATTTATCATCCTGAAGGCGAATTATCTATTTGTTTGAAATCAGTTTCGTAAATTATGAGCATTGTTCGTTATATCTCAGTTTGTCTTCCAACGTTTGAATGTTTAGTTAATGCTTCCAGTTCTTGATTAATATCATATTTAAAAGTATCATGAAATGCCGCTCTTTTATGTCTAAATGTTAATATAAGTCTACTAGATGTTTATTTGATTTGTTAGATTCCGCTCTCTAGGTGATGTCTGTGTTAAAGGTAATAAATGGTATTAAAATCCAGAATGTCGTTGTAGTAAAATTTACTGCCATTAATAGTTCAATTGATATGCATGTGTTAAAATTTTTGCATGTATCGATCACTATTACATCAGTGATCAAGCATTCTTCACGTTCGAGAACACGGCTAGGACCATTCGCCAGAAAGACACAACTAGTGACATCACCAGGATTCACGCAATCATAGGAATAATGAAATACATTTCTTTATAATTTTTATCGTTGTTGTAATTCTGTTTCTGTGGTGTTTATTTATCTCCTTTATTCTTCATGTTAACTCTGACCTCATATAATAAAAACAGCATGATGTGTTTACCCTTCCTAATTGATGATTTGCCCATTGCTTTATCGGTGTGCATGGCTATCGGTGAGATACACAGATAATATTATATTCCAAATTTCATTATTCGCATAAGATTCGGTTCTAGTTTGACATTGCACGATCATGTAGGCGAGCAGTCGTTAGGTATATCGCGTTCTATGGACAAATTGTTTATTAACAAATTAGAGATCATCGACTGCACGCCATGTTCATTCTTAGTCTACACTTTGAAATTAAAATTTGATATCATAAAATTTTATAATTTTAATTTAAGATCATTAATTATACTTTCACTTTGATTTTAGTATTCTTAATTCAATTTAATTTAAGATATTGGAATGGTTATATCTTATTTGCTGACGTAAGTATATTAATTATATTTTCTTTTTTATTGTTTTGTCATTTATTTCTTTCTGTAGGTATATTGTGCTGTGTATTGATTACACAATTTTGATATTCAATGTTTTCGAAGTGTGGACATGTAGCTCATGTAGATAGGGTCCCGGTCCTGTAATCCGTTAGTTACTTTCGGGTTGCCCCGCCCAGCGCCGAAACTTGTTAAAGCCCTATTAAACTAAATTACTTGTGTTATGTACTGTTCGTTACCCTACTTTACATTTTACACTATCTTACACACCGTTTTTCTTACAAATCGGTTAGAAGCTTCACGAACACGAACGCCCAAACAAATCCGACAAATGCAACGTGTTGTTACGATGTGCCTGTTAGCAATGTGTGCACGCAATCCAGTGTCTGTCCACTTCGATATTATATGTGGTCCTTTAGTTTATTTGTTTTACATATTTTGATTTATAGAGTTCCAAGTTTCTGTATTAATTTTACTATCTTTATGTTTTCACTTCTATCCCTGAAGATGTTCAGCGCTTTAAATGATTAAAGTATCGATTTGTATATAAATTAATGTTGCCAGTTTCGTTTAAAAATATGGCAAATGGACGAACAAACAATACTGATACATACAAATAATACAGAGGGTGTTTTAGTAAGCGATGCAGTTCTAACGCCTTTTGGAGATACTTGGCAGCTTGTTAGTACCTACTGTGATGCCCTACCTACCCATAACATTAATAAGCTGCCAATAACAATCCCTGAAAAAATTTTCAAAGCGTTGAACTGTGTTGAGTTTTGTTTACCAGGCGCCGTGCTCAGATCCGCTCCGGCCGGCGCCGCTCGACGTCGATGACCTGATCAGATCTGACATACATAAACTTTGTTAAATTTACATATCGAAGTTGGAGTCTTGTCAGGTTGAGGCCAAGAGTGGTCGTAGCGGGTGTGGGCGCGGGGCGGGGGGCCGTCCCGGCGCATCCCGCGACTTACAAGAACTATGTTGGCACCGCCTGATCAGTGTGTTTCGCAGGGGCGGCTGAAAAATCATCTAAACATGGTGCCGAAGATAAAGCTAATTCCATCATCACAGCTATGAAGGAAAGAATGAAACAACGCGAACGAGACAAACCCGAAATTTTCGAACTGATCAGGTAATGATACTTCCAATTTTGATTAACGATAATGTTTAAAATTCCAAACTTTGTTCGGCGATTTGCTTTAAATGGGTCGGATTCAGGTATACGATTTTATATTTACCTCAACAATAATAAACCTAATCACCATTTTGCCTAGTATCACTTAGCTGAAATAAAATAATCACATAAACTTGCAATAGCTAAACTGCACATTAATAACACTCCTTGAAATCCATTTTATATAACAGAGAATCGCTAGTAAAAGAGCTGTTTCTGATGATGTCGTGAAAAGTAACGTTTAATATCATATAAAATGCCGTTGAGTAAATTGAAAATATCAGAAAGCAATCGCTGACACGAGTGTGTATGTGACAGACGCGTGTTCAGCATCGAAGGGGAACCTCACGCGGCGCACATGAGCACAGTGAAGCAATCCGTCCTCGATGGTACATCGAAATGGAGCGCGAAGATCGCCATCACAGGTTCGATTGACGTATAGTGTTTGCACTAAATGTTCTCTTCTAGGATCTAGGTACCAGCCGAGGCGAAAACATCGAAAGGCATAAAAACACAATACAAACACAACACTAAATTGTATTCAATCTTTCGTTTCATGTGGCGGCCAGGCGGACTTTTAACGTCGACCCAGACACTCACATTGACAGTCTAGAACAGGCCAAGCAAGTCACTATAGAAGGAACATCAAAGTGGTCTTGCAAGATCGCGATTACAGGTTGGCGGTGGTCTTTTGCGGCTACGAACCGCACGCTCGCAATTTTGATACTATTAGACAGACTCTTCGCCTGAAATCTCTTTTCCCTTGTTTTTGATATCTGCTTCAAATTATGATTTTCGTATCATTGTGAAAATAGCGTAATAGCGTTGTAAAGTAAGACAGTAAAATGCTACGTTGAAAAAAAGTAAATGCTTAAGTAACTGTTAGCCGCAGCTTCAGCAGATATCAAAAAAGAAATCTATTGCATAATCTATACTTCAAATATTTACCCGAAAAATCACGGTCGTTAATGCACCGCTCTTATCACTTCCATCGATAAAACGTAGCTTGATTTAATCATTAAAACACTAAGGAAATTCCACGAATCTAAAACACATCACCATAACTCTGATGGTAAAACAAATTCAATTATTCTTGTCACGCACACAAATTTTATACTCCCTGTACACTGAAACGACACGATTCAAACCACGTTCATTTATAATTATTGCAAAACCACAACTCGGCAGCACGTCTGCTAAATTGACACAAATTGCATGAGAGTCACAAATTAACAATAAATGTTACAATTATGAGTGGATTGTCAAAGCTCGTTGACTGTAACATGAATGGCGTTAGGACTTCACATCACGAACATTAACCTGTTTAATTTTCAGTGCGAGGATGATAGAAACCTATATTTCAGTAGTCGTTTGTAAGTGAATGAAATTTTAGAAGGAATTATAGCATGCCGAATGAAGGACCCCAATTATCCCGAAATTTCTACCTTTCTACTGATACTGCCAATAACTTTTCGATTCGTGAAAATTCCAATGCCATTAGACTTGATTCCCGCGCATATCTTTACACTTCTTCTTTGAAACTTTCTTCTTGGTCGAAGTTAGCATTAGAAGTTGCGATAATGTAGGCGCTATGTTCAATTTGTTTTAGAAATCGAATTTGGGCATAGATAAAAAAAAGTTTGGTAGTTTGAAGCTAGTGTTCTTCTTTGACCCCGACCTGTTCTGATCACACGAAACCCTGTTTATAGATTTTCAAGAAATTCTAGCACAGAATGCCTAATTTGGTAAGTAAGATAGCAGATAGCTTGGTAAGGTTATCGTTTAGTATAAATTGAGGCTAGCTTTAACTGCTAATAATGCTTCGTGGCGAAGAATCTGAGCGTAATGTAAAATTAGTACATTGCATAGTGTAACATTTCATGAAAACATGTTTATGTATGTAGTTATAAAACAGCCATTAATATATACGTGCTTATATTACTTTCGAAACATTAATCAGATAAAATATCTACGTTCACTGGAATTTACTCAACCGTGGCGGAGGGTTCTGAAATAGTCTGTTATATGATTTTTACTAAGCACAGATACCCACTGAAACAGTTACTCGAAAGAAAATTTCTGTAAAAAATCTACATTTTGAGAAAATATCGTTTATATGAAGTCCTGCTAAATTAGTTATAAGCTTTTTATTACAAAAAATATATATTTTCTTTATAATATGACTACAAAATACTAAATTGGCCCCTTCGTGGGCAGTTATTTGTGCTCAAGGCCTCATCGCGAAAGACAAGAGTGGAACTTCAGACCCCTATGTTACCGTCCAAGTAAGCAAAGTGAAGAAGAGAACAAGAACTATGCCTCAGGAATTGAACCCCGTGTGGAATGAGAAGTTTTACTTGTGAGTATAAAAATAAAAATTATTATTTTGAAACTAATAGTTATATACATTTTGTACTTAGCGTTTGGTGGGAACGTTAAATGAAAATTCATTTATCTAAGATTGCTGAGCTTAATTACTCAGGTAAAAAAAGGGAAGTAATTGAGGTTCCTTCCTTGATTTTTATTTTAAATTTAGAAAATGCCGACAAAAAATTCCATCACTGTGAGAGTTCAGATGTGGTTGGAGCAGCAACACGGCGTTCACACCAGACATGGCAAGTTCGGAAGGTTCCTGCGGTTCCTGCATCGGATTTAGGCAGAAGAAACGCCCGGGTGTCACCATTGCGTGGACCGCCCAGAGGACACGGTGGAGCACCGTAGATGTGTGCCCCGCTTAGGCAGAGCACCGCCGTATCCTCGTGGAGGCAATCGGACGCAGGTCCTCACCGGACATGGCAAGTTCGGAAGTTTCCTGCATCGGATTCAGGCAGAAGAAATGCCCGGATGTCACGCTTGTGTGGACCGCCCGGAGGACACGGTGAAGATAGAGCACCGCCATATCCTCGTGGAGGAAATCGGTGGCAGCGACCTTTCGCGCTGGGCCCTGGTTCAAGGTATAGTCCTAGGCAAGGAGGAATGGCAGGCGGTCGCCTCCTTCTGCGAATCAATAATGCTAGCGAAGGAGGTGGCCGCACGCGTGAGGGAACGAACGTCCTCACGCCCCAGCCGCCGAGATTCCGACATCAATTACCAGCCACGGTAGACGCGGGCTTGCGGACGTCGAGCAATGAGTAACTCCCCGTCCGGCCGTTCGGTAATTGACCGGATCGAGCCCACAGTGCGTAGTGATCCACGCGCTCCTCAAAGAGATGTCAGCAAACCGTAGGTGCCCAGCAGGGCTGATGCCCACTAGCTAGGACGGCGGGGAATTTCTGAAAAGGATACCCGTAGTCCTAGAAAGCAAAAGGCAACTGAAGGACACAGGTGTGGTTCTAGTCAGTAAAAGTCTGACACGCCCTCCCGCCCCACCCAGAGCGCAAGAAGTCATAGGATCAAATTCAAATTCAAATTCAAATTCAAAGCATTTATTTCAAATAAACCATTTACAGGCACTTTTGAAATGTCAAGAAGTCAGTCTGTCAGAAAAAAAAAATGATGCTAATTGCACATTCCAAAGCGTAGATCTCTATGGAGAAGAATGTGCAAGAAACTCCATGGACACTCTTTTCAATCGTGTTTTGCAATTACAAATATCTCTGTTACATGTTTCTTGTCGCTATCATGTGAGAACAATGTCAATAAATTAAAAATAAAAACTAAATATAGATATTAAAATAGCAACTGGCAGCTAAGAGATGACCAGTCTCAACTGACAGCGCCCGTTCACGGACCTGACGCGAATATTAGCACCACTCAGCTCAACCATTATAAAGGGAACCGAATGATCCAACACACGCGCCACCATCAGTGAGACATTTGAGTGAGCATGACAAACTCTCAACTGCCATGCTCATTTATGTCAAACAAGTCCAATAATAACCTAAAAACCATAAAATAGCTCCATGGTACTCACATTTACAAACTTTGAAAACAAATGCTTCTACATTATACAATACTAAATACAATAATAATAATAATAGTTTCAAAACTAATCAATTTGTACACCCCGGTGGTAGTGGAGCTGGACCAGTATTGTGCCAAGCATTTTTATCTTGAATATAATCCTCCAACTTATAATATGCTTGCTTGCATAGTGTGCGTTTAATACAAGATTTAAATTTCGTTTCATTGAGTTCTAATATTTGTGGAGGTATTTTGTTATAACATTTCAAACAGTACCCCATGAAAGAAGAGGCCACTTTAGCCAGTCTGAAACCTGGTTGAACTAATTGGTCCCTATTTCTTGTAACATAATTATGTCTATCGCCTCTTTTGCTAAAAAGATGAAGATTTTTTCTAACGTACATGATGTTTTCATAGATATATTGACAAGGCACCGTCAGTATGTTAATTTCCTTAAACAGTTCCCTTAGAGAATTGCACCGTCGGAGATTGTAAATAGCTCTGATAGCTCTTTTCTGTAGAATAAAAATTCGTGTTCGAGTCGATATCTGCAGCCCGTCCCCATAGTAGGATACCGTAAGACATGATACTATGAAAATAACTAAAATATACTAGTCTAGCGGTATCAACATCCGTAAATTGGCGGATTTTTCTAACAGCATATGCAGTTGAGCTAAGCCGTCCCGCAAGAGATGTTAAATGAGGACCCCATTGTAGCCTTGAGTCAAGCGTAATCCCTAAGAAAACCGTTTTATCGACAAATTCTAGTTCCTCATTGTTCAATATTATGTCACAATTACTACTCTTAACATTCGGTAAGGAAAATCTTATGCATTTCGTTTTTTTCCCATTTAAAACTAGATTATTAGCAGTGAACCACTTTTGGACCTGCAGTAGGGCGTTATTTTCGTCGTCAAGATTATTAGTCTTTCTATTTATCTTGAAAATCAAGGAAGTATCGTCGGCAAACAACACCATATTAAGTTTGTTTTGCAACAAATAGGGTAAATCATTAATGTAAACTAAAAATAAAAAAGGACCTAAAATTGAACCTTGGGGTACCCCCATTTTCACATTTAATCTAGACGAATTGACACCGTTTATCTGAACTAGTTGCTGTCTGTCATTCAAGTAAGATTTTAATAAGCTTAACGCTGTTTTGCCTAGTCCGTAATGCTCCAGTTTCAGGAGTAATGTTTCATGAACCACACAATCAAACGCCTTAGACAGGTCGCAAAAGATGCCAATAGCATCTTGTGCCTCCTCCCACGCATTAAAAATGTGTTTTAGTAAGGAGACACCAGCGTCCGTTGTACAACGTCCTTTGGTAAAACCATACTGTTTATCGTGCAAGATGTTATTCGTGTTAAAATGATTAAGCATTTGATTTAACATTACCTTTTCAAATATCTTGCTAAAAACCGGCAACACGGAAACTGGCCTATAATTATTAGTGTCTTTACTATCCCCGGATTTAAAAAGTGGTATCACTTTACTGTATTTCATTAGATCTGGAAAGACTCCTTGATCTATACACAAATTAAATATTAAGGCTAAGTACGGCGCTATAGTCTCAATAATTGAGGTACAAACTTTGATAGACATACCCCATAAATCTTCAGTCAATTTAACCTTGATTTGTTTAAAAGCTTTTATTACTGTTGATGATTTCCCAACTTAAAAAAAACCAGCACCTAGTTCAGTCATAGATTTATGACTGAACTAGGTGCTGGTGCTGATTAGCCTATTGTCTAACAAACTCATATAATTGGCTTTTGTTACCTAGTTGGACGATCAAGTTGTCAGAATTATGTTAGTGTACGAGGTAGACGGTACCGATCAAGCAGACTAAGTAATCCCTTTAGCTTATTCTGCAACTTAGTATCCTCATAGACTGCTGTTTCTAGAGGGTCATAAGTTAACTTTGTTATTGTTTGTAAGTCATTTAGCTCACCGTGGGAAATGTAACTAAGATAACAATCTGTAATGTACAGTCAGGGATCAAAAGTGCAATTGCACGGTGTCAATGCTAAAGTATTTATAGAAGAGGTTCAATAGTTCATGACTGATATAATTTTTAGCATAGAAAGTAAAATATTAAATAAACTTGTTGTGGTCCATAGAACGTCTCCTACAAAGCAATTTTGAACTCTTTAGCATTCGTAGCGTGTAGCCTGACTGTACCTACATATTTTTGTTTTTTTACTACTGTCACACAACGCCGTCTAGTCTCAAGCTAACCAGAGCTTGCTATACATATATAAATAAATTACACCCAGACACAGAACAAAAGATCGTGCTCATTACACAAACATTTATCCTGGGTAGGAATCAAACCCACAACCTCCGGCATAGCAGTCAGGGCCACTAACCACTAGACCAACAGGCCAGTCAAAGAGAGTTCAAAACATATAGAAACTGAACAAGTATCTCTTGCAGTTTTCAAAAAAAGAGTGAAAGAACATTATCTTTCTATTTCGTCTCGCTCCGTCCAGAGCGGGAGAAGACATTGGATGATAAAAAAATCTCTGTGGGAGTTCAGATTCATGTAGGTACTGGATCTATGGTATACGTTTGTGTGTCAATGTCTGAGACGTCATCATCATCATTTCAGCCGAAAGACGTCCACTGCTGGACATAGGCCTCCCCCAAGCGTCTCCACAACGACCGATCCTGTGCGTCTCGCATCCACCGCACTCCCGCGACTCTCACCAGGTCGTCGGTCCACCTTGTGGGAGGCCTTCCAACGCTTCGCCTTCCGGTGGTCGCCAATCTAGAACCTTTCGGCCCCATCGACCATCCGTTCTACGAGCAGTGTGCCCTGCCCCATGTCTGAGATAAACCAAGATAAAACAATTTAATTTGTTCTTTGTATAAGCACTGATAGCCGTTTTGTTTCAGTGAATGTCACAATTCGTCTGATCGTATCAAAGTGAGAGTTTGGGATGAAGACAACGACTTGAAATCAAAACTGCGCCAGAAACTAACGAGAGAATCTGACGATTTCCTGGGCCAGACCATCATCGAGGTAAAAGAGTTTTTTGATCGAGGTTTTTTTTTACTTTTGTTAGGCTCGCGCTTGACCGCTATCTCACCTGATAGAAAGCTATAATGTGGTCGAAGATAAATCACGCTTATCGAGAAGTAACCTATTCACTCTGGCTTAAAAATCCCCAAGTTATAGCTATCAGGAAAAACAGACTCCGGCAGGCAATTTCACTCCTTAGCTGTACGCACAATGAATGTGTTCCCAAAATGTTTTGTGCGCACGGGTGAGATATCCACCGTGGACGATCGTCATCTGCTCGTCTTATAAGGATCGCGCTTGTTCCATGCACGCCTCAAACAAATGTCAGCAAACCGTAGGCGCCCAGCAGGGGCGATGCCTGCTAAAACAAGGATATACTCATAGACCTGGAACGCAAAAGGCAACTGAAGGAACATAAGTGTGGTGTGTGTACTTTTACTGATTAAAAAGTAAAATTCAGACATACCCTTCCACTTCATCCTAGAGTAGGAGAAGTTATAAGATAAATTCCGACCTCAGAAAAGAACCAGTGGCGCATCGCAACAGATTTATGAAAAAGTATTCGATTCATTGTCGAAAAGCATAATTAATCTAGAAACATTAATTCATCCCAGTTTTGTCATATTCTTGACAAGTGAACTATGATGAAAAGCCCACACCGAACCGAGTCTTCTAAGCAATAAATATTTATTAGGTGGAATCATTTGTTGGCACGAGTATTTTATCCCTTGTGGCGGTATTGGTATTTGTTTATATTACTTCTTTGATCTTTTTAGGTATAGTAACTATATCTAAATATAGTTGTTATACATAGCAAACTATAAATAAAACATTTTCAATATCTAAATATCACTGGCTGTCTAACTGAAATAGGACTGGGCAAGACATGTTTGCCGCATGCCCAACAAGTGGTGGGCCAAAATAGCACAAAGTTGGTGCCGTGAAACAGTAAGACCACGAAGGAGATGGTACAACGAACTAGACAGATGTCGCCACAACTGTCATGCGGAAGATGGAAGGAGTAGAAGGAGGCTTATGCCCAGAAATGGGACAGGCTAACAAAAAAAGTACCACAGAATCAGTTTTTGGTCCTGTCCAAATGTAATTTTTTGTTGTAAAAAGAAATAAATTTATCATAGAATTATGTTCATAGGTGCGGACCCTGTCAGGTGAAATGGACGTCTGGTACAACCTGGAGAAAAGAACAGATAAGTCAGCAGTATCCGGAGCCATCAGACTGCACATCAACGTGGAGATCAAAGGCGAGGAGAAAGTGGCGCCGTATCATGTCCAAGTTAGTAAAAGCTTTTTTAAAATCTCTTTCCAGAAACTCTGAATATTTAATAAATATTACAGATTTTTTACAGCCAATAAAACAATAACTTTGGAATCCCAATTTTACCGTCTTAAAAATTGAATAAAAACTTTCAACTTTTGCGGCTTCCAACGTTTTCAATGTCTACGGTATTATGAACAGTTAATTCCATGAAATTGCTAATACTTAGCCACAGGTCTTGAAAGGGTGATGACCGGGGTCAGAAATGTAGTTTATAGCTGGTTTCACCTTTGCTTGCGTTTTATAAACAATGTTTTCCAATTCGCAAGTCAACAGGTTGCTCAGGGTATTGGCACCATGCCCCTTGGCCTACAGCCAGCGGTGTCGGTAATTACTTGTTATTTAACACAACTACTGAACTTGACAAACATAATTGGATATTGTTTCGTAATGATTTGTTGACCTCCTCTGAAAGCCAATATTGGTAACAGAATTTGATTAAAGAGAAAAATCGCAGTTTGTATTTTATCTAACGCGAAAACATTTCGCCGTTTTGTTAATTCAAAAGTAGCACTGGCTGCGAAAGACCGAATAAATCATTTTTATTTGCCAAGCATTTGTGCTTTAAAGGCAAAAATGTACATTTATTGCCAATTACATTCGTACACGAAAATGAGTTTGTTATATTTGACTTGTGTAGATTTTTTGTCGAATTTTCTCTGGCGATGGCGTACAATTTTATTTGATTTTATGTCATTGTCTGTAGTTATTATCCCAAAATATTAAGTTACACTTATTACATGTAATGAGTTATTATATGCTACAAAAAAATCAAAATAAATTGTAACAACCATACAAAAGTTGTAAAAAAAGGTTTACGAAAGTCCTCGCTAATACGGGATATCCAATCAATATCGAGAAAACATAAAATATGGAAGTCCCTGAGGTACCCCAAAAATTTTCGGTAAAATCGTTGTTTTATGTCATTAATTCAAATTACATCGCCTATAACCGCCTGAATTCAGTTATGTTGAGCGTACAATCAAATCTAGTTGAAGAGTTGAAGGTAGCGACTAAAGCCCAGATGCGGGAGCTGAATGGACTAACTTTTCCGAATAAATGTGAAAAGTTTGTGTAGCCTGCTAACTAAGCGAAACTGCTAGCTAATGCAAAAGTATAATTTCTTGGTCACATTCGGTCCCGACGGAGTGTTGGGGACGGTGGCCAGTTTTGTGATGCAAATAATTTAAGCTGGCTATTTTACGTCGGTTGGTCGACCTCTCCGTTGGGAATTTTAATGTTTATTTTCTAGCAAACTTTGGCTACGAACACATTAAGGCTGATGGAATTAAAATTTCTTTAGACAGAGTAAAATTGAATGTTGTTCTTTTCAACTTTTGGACGCTTTACTTTTTAAAGTATTTTGGTGTGACAGACATGATGACACGCACATTCCTGTTGATAAAGAAATTTTGAGATAGCAACATTTGTGTTTTGATTGATGATGCTATAAGATTGATTAGTTAGAAAACTAATTATTTTTGGTTGTGATTAATTCTGTTTACTTCTTTGTCTTCGTTGTATTAAGTATTTAATTAACATCACTTTATTTTACTATTAAGAGTAGGATTATACCCCTCAAGGGCTGATTGTACATACGTCTGTACAGCTTGAGTGACCTTGAAAAACGCTTAATTATCATTTTGTACTAGTCTCTATATCTTCGTTATTCCTAGAAAAATTCAGAATAAGTTTAGTGAAAGGGCGCAATTACGGAATAGTAATACCCCTATATGCGCGAGGGGTTAAAATTTGATTATTGCGAGTATATTGATTGGTGCAGTACTTTTTATGGTAGTAATATACCTACCTGTAATACGGTATATATAATAACGTAGTTATAAAAATGTATATACTGTTATCGTAGTGACTTCTACCTCGCCACAAAGGAATTAAGTTACAAAATTCAGATTCGCATTAACAGTTATCCATGCGATTAGAGTAGGGATGAAATGATACCAGTAAATACAAGCTCCCCTAGCCAAGTTACAACCATTTCGTAGTAAGTACCGATACTTTTTGATTGATACCGAGTAAGTATCAATACTTGACGACCAATACTGTATCGAGTAAAAGTATCGATACCTCAATGGTATCGTGTCGTCCCTATATTACAACACACAACAACCCGAAACCAACCGGGCATCTTTAAGTCAAGAGTGAATAGGTTACTTCTAGGTAAGCGCGCTCTATCGTCGACCACATCGTCGCTTTCCATCAGGTGAGATAGTGGCCAAGCGTGAACCTACCAAAAATAAAAATAAATAATCAACTACCAAGCAATTGCCCGATTCCAGGTCGGCACTCACAGTACTGACCTGGTGACAGATTGAAAGAAAGAAAGAAAAAGGGTTTATTTACGACAAACATGGCACATAACTTAAAAAAATCTATACAAAAGAGTGAAGTTATGCGACACATCCGCGCAAAACGGCCTTTCCCCCTTTTCTATTTACTTTTGCGGGATTTTTCACCCTATTCCTCTAAATTATTACCAAATATGCCTGTTAATTATTGTATAGCTTTAAATTTTCATAAATTTGGACATTGATTTATTTTTCAAATTATATACTTAGTAAAATTTAAAATTACAATTACATAAATATTTTTTTTTTATAATATAGGTATATCTGACTAAAGATAGTCATACATTTCCATTAAGTCTACCTTGGTAAAAAATGCTTATGAAAACTACAAAATGCGGCACGTTTATGAAATTAGTATCTATTAGTAAATTTGTAAACCTTTCAAGAATCTATCGATAACGGGAACACTGAGTCTTATATCAACGTCACAAGAGCTAAAGGATTTCAAGGATAATATATGAAGAACAGTAAATCCATGAGCCAACAATGTTCTTGATAATAATAAATGATACCATTATTTATATAACAATACGATGTTCTTGGATAAAATAATATGAAAGTAATACAATAATATATGGTGGCCGCATCTTCGACTTTATTTAATGAATAAAAAATGTTACAAAGATTATTGTTCAACTTATAATAGGTAGTTTTTGTTGTAAATTCATACTAATTTAACAAATGTGACTTTGTTTGTCTGTTTCGCTTTCACGATCAAACTATCTACTGAACCGATTTTCATAAAATCGATACGGAGTAAGCTTCAACCACAAGGATAAAAACTAAAAACCATAATTATCTTTAACATATTGTTAATAACCTACGAATTTCCCTTTTGCCCTTTCAATGAATTAATAACCTCGACGAGAAAGCACTTGGTTTACCGAAACATTATGAGGCCCTCCAAGACAAGACATATTTAATTTAAACTTAATTAATTTACTTAGACTTATGTGTAGAAGTTTGGTACATTGATGACATGTTAACTCACGTTGCCATAAATGAAAATGGTTTGCATTAAATTATAATAACATGATACTATAAATCAAAGGTTTTATTAAGTTTTCCAAAAATGGCTTAATTAAGAGGGTCCTTTTCCACTCGCCTATCGTCAACATCGAGCATGGTTTAAAAGCTTGTTACTTCATCTAATGCATTCCAACGTGTTGTTTGATGAAAAGGTAATGCAAAAAAAAAAAAGATAACGCCTGAAAACTCTGTTGGCATTTTGTAATTCCGTGATTTACTCGAATATTTCACAAAACTAGTTCCAGGAAATATGAAGTTTTTCAGAAAAATTGTTGTCATTCAGAATTTCGATTAAATGTGCAAGGCTTCTATTAATTAATGTACTTTTTTATATTTTTAATATACGAGTAAATTATGGAGGGCCAAAGTACACGTAAAATAGCAGATTTTCAGAGGTCTTTACTGGATTAGATTCACACATATTTACATTTTGATTTCGATAGAAGCCTAGATAATATTCACAATATAGCTGTGTATTCAAATATCTAGAGAAAGATGTGTAATAACATCATAATCACGTAAGAGTGGCTGTATTAAAATGTACCTCGAAAAGGACGCTCTTAAAAGTGTTTTAGCAAGTTGGCAGGTTATTAGTGTTGGTAAGTTTTTTTGCTTTGGATTATGTTTCGACAAAGACTAGCTCCTGTTAGCGGTTTCAGCTGCGTATAAGTATTAAGTACTCTATTATAAATTGTAGCATATAACATGATCAGCCTTTTAATGTTCCTACTGTTGGGATTCAGGCCTCCTCTCTAGTTAAGGGAATGGGCCACACGGACCTAGTGCGGGTTGGTGAATGTCACATATCTTCGAATTTTTGGTTCTAGGACATTCCGTCCATTTCCTCATCGATGTTTACCTTCACCGTTTTGAGAGCAGTGTTGACGAAATAAATTACACAAAGTAATGATCTTTTTCAACGAAGAAACAGGGTATTTTAGTCAGTAAAAGTCTGACACTATCTCCCGCTCCGCCCAAGAGCCGGATTTGTCATAAGATTGTTTTCCCACCTAACAAAAAAAAAGCCTTAATTTAGGATATAAGCAATCCTAGTTTCAAATTTCATTTAAAACAGTTCAGTCCTTTCGCCTGTATAAAATTAGAATGATTTTAGATAAATGATGACGTAAGAGTCACGTGAAGTGCGCTCGTGAATTGCAAGAAATCTTTGAATTGCAGAGTGGAGATCCTGCAATTAAAGATTTCTATGTTCGCTCATCCCTCTTCAACTTTTCAACTAAATGTTTGTAAAATACAGTTTCAAAAGTCGTAAGACAAAGTTCTGGGTTATGTTTGAATATTAATATTGAATTTCCGACGAATTTTGCCAGTTATCTCGCTTTAATTTTGGGTAAATTTTATACTGAATTGGTTAAGGTTATGTTGACCAAATGGGCTATCGATATCATTAATTCTGTGACTTTGGCTAACAGATTACAAATGTTGTTTGTAATTGGGGAATAATAATTTATTTTAATAATAATAATTTATTGAAATTGACTGGCCTGTTGGTTGTGGTTAGTGGCCCTGACTGCTATACCGGAGGTCGTGGGTTCGATTCCCACCTAGGACAAATGTTTGTGCGATGAACACAATCATTTGTTCTGTGTCTGGGTGTAATTTATTTGTAATTTGTATTTGTATGTATTTAGAAATATTTAAGTATGTTTATCAGTTTTCTAGTACTCATAACACAAGCTCTGCTTAGCTTGAGACTAGACGGCGTTGTGTGATAGTAGTGTGAAAAAAAAAAAAATATTATTGAATTATCTTTATAAATATTGAAACACAGGTAAACTCTGGTTTCTGTAACAAATGCCTGGATAAATCTAATAATATTTTTGGCACATTATTCTTAGGAAAACGGTATATACGTATATTATATTTATATGTATACTTACTTATAAGTTTTCCGACGAGAGCTTTCTCGTCTGCTGACTAGAGAAATATATCACAATATTGTATAGGCAAATGTTTGTATGTATGTGTATATGCAGGAGAACCAAGTTTACCGACATAGCACGACGAATCGCCAAACTTAAGTGGCAATGAGCAGGGCACATTCCTCGCAGAACGGATGGCCGTTGGGGCCGAAAGGTTTTGGAATGGCGACCACGTACCGGAAGACGTAGCGTTGGAAGGCCTCCTACAAAGTGGACCGATGACTTGGTAACGGTTGCGGGAGTCCGATTGATGCGAGACGCACAGGACCGTTCATTGTGGCGACGCTTGGGGGAGGCCGATATCCAGCAGTGGATGTCTTTCGGCTGAAATGATGATGATGATGTGTATATGAATATGTGCGTGTAAATATGTTTATGACTTTTTTATGCTCAAACAGCTCAAAGGATTTGGTCGAAATTTGGCATGGTTTTTTTTTTAGGTGGGAAAATTATCTTATGACAAATCCCGCTCTTGGGTGGAGCGAGAGATAGTGTCAGACTTTTACTGACTAAAAACCCACTCCTGTTCGTTCGTTCCCTTCGTCCCAGGGCCCCGGGTTTCGTTTACACTCTACCCATGGCCCCAGTAGGCTTCAAACCTGCTGGGCCCCTACGATTTGCTGACATCTCCCTGAGGCGCGCGTGGAACAATACGCGTCGTTGACAACTTGGGCTTGATCCGGACGGTTACCGGACGGTCGGACGGCGGGCTACCCATTGCTAGCCGTCCGCAAGCCCGCGCCTACAGTGGCCGGAAATTGGGACCGGAATCCCGGCGGTGGTTGGGGCGTGAAGACTGTTGCCTCCAGCAAATTTGGCATGGTGGAACACTATGTCCTGGAATAATGTTGCATCACCTACTTGTTGTTATTTCCAAATGGAGCCTACAAGCAATGATTTTTTTATGTTTACCAATATATAATATAATATAATATTCCACAACTATCATACAACGCCGTCTAGTCCCAAGCTAAGCAGAGCTTGTGTTATGAGTACTAGAGAACTGATAAACATACTTACCTATATATTTTTAAAAACATACACATTACACATAAATTACACCCAGACACAGAAAAATTAAAGCGCTCATCATTCAAACATTTGTCCTGGGTGGGAATCAATCCCACGACCTCCAGCATAGCAGTCAGGGCTACTAACCATTAGACTAACAGACCAGTCAAACCAATACAATAACAAATTATTGTATTAGTTGAAATAATTTGTTATTACTAATAGAACATGGGTAGGTAGGTAGTACGGCTTTTTGTCCCGGGAATATGATCCCTAGGTATTATTTTCCACTTTTACGCGTCATACTTTGTTACTCAAAATGAAATTAAAAAATATATTTAAACTTCCTTCCTTTCGAATTTCCTAAACTATTTTTTATGGAGGGGGATCCTCTCCCCACCTTCCTTCCACTCCGCCCATCAATCATGCAGTTTTTTGTTGCTACAACAGCTACAACCTAGGGGTCTTTAAGTCAAGAGTGAATAGGTTACTTCTAGGCAAGCGTGCTCCATCGTCGGCCACATCATCGCTTACTATCAGGTGAGATAGTGGTCAAACGCGAGCCTACGAAAAATAATAATTAAAAAAAAAAAAATGAATGTCGCATAAAAACCTGTCTCGCCCAGCCACTCCACAATGGAGTATTTAGATTTAATTCATAAAACTTTCAACTCTTGTACATCGAAGTAAAATACAATGTTATTAAAACTTGCGTCGGCACTCTAAGAGTTCCTCTTAACTTTTCATATTTTACTCATATCTGCTTTCAGATTTTTAATAGAAAAGTAACACTGTTTCATATCATTTTTCCCTTGGGAATGATCCTTTTCTGAACACAAGCAAGTTAAATCTTATGTAGCGTTAAATTTAATGGTTGAAAACATAATTATATTCTTGTAATACCATATAACATGTATGTAACTTGAAAATCACTAATATTATGGAGGCGAAAGTTTCCTTTTGCGAAACAGTAATATAGTAAAGGAGAAGGCCGACCGCGCCAGGCAACGGTCCTCTCGCCCCAGCCGCCGGGATTCCGATCCTGATTACCGGCTACTGTAGCCGCGGGCTTGCGGACAGCGAGCAATGGATAGCATATATATTATTATTATTATTCCACGCGCCCCTCAGGGAGATGTTAGCAAATCGTAGAAGCCCAGCAGGGTCGAAGCCTACTGGGGCCACGGGTAGTGTGAAAGTGAAACCCTGGGCCCCGGGACGAAGGCAAAGAAGGAACAGGAGTGGGTTTTTAGTCAGTAAAAGTCTCACACTATCTCCCGGTCCGCCCAACAGCGGGATTTGTCATTAGATGATTTGATGACCCACCGAAAAAAAAAGAAAGGCGAAAGTTTGTGGGTTGAATGTTTATTACTTCTTTACGTTCAAATACCTGAACGGATTTAGATGAACCTTAGTACAGGTAGACCATGCCTCGAAATACATAGGATACTTTTTATCCCCAGAATTTAATCCTTAGGACAATATTCTATTTTCACGGGGGGAAGCCGCTGGCAGCAAGTATTTGATAATAAGGTATCTATTTTATTAACTTCTGTCGCTCTGTTTGGAGCGAGAGGTGTCAGACTTTTACTTAATGAATCCCACCTATGTTACTTCAGTTGCCCTCTGCGTTCTAGGGCCACGGTAAGTCATGCGAACAATTCTACAACCCGTTAATTTTGATGACATCTCTTTGAGGCGTGTGTTGATTCTGAGCGGAAATCGGACCTGTGGCACGCAGTGCTGTTTTAGCGTGTGTGGTCGGCGCAATGGTTAAATGATTTGCAGGCAATCATTGCTTCACGTGTTTTGTTTCAGTTAAGAGTTGTATATAGGGAACAAAACCACAATCTTTCAAATGGCGTATTTACCGATCAAGCCTACATATCTATATTATTAACATAAATAGATATACGATCTTTCCGTAACATTCTTAGCATATTGATAAAACCTTTTTGGGTACCGAATTAGGATTACCTGACAGACGGCAGGCTCACGTTGTGGGGCTTTGCGCAAATCCCGTGTCTTTGACAGGATGATTTCGAATATTCTGACTATTTTTTCAGTTGTTTGTACATACCTAAGTAATTAATAAAAATAGTAAATGATTTATTTATTTTATAAGTTATATACACACACATATACATAGAAAAATATACAACATTATAAAAATTTGCCAATAGCGTGTAGAAATTAGAAAAGAAGATTTTGTGAAATCTTAAATTAAAGTAAAAACAGAAAAAATATATATCATTTAAATATGAATAAATACATACGTAACTGTATACCATATACTAAAAAAATACATAAAATATATACATATAAATAATTATCACAATATAGAGGAAGTATAGTGCTCTTTCACTTGAATTTAAAAGAGTGAAATAGATTTCAAATCTCGAATGCTAGGCGGAAGAGAGTTCCACAACCTAACTGCTTGATGTTAGAAGTTAAAATCGCTTTCAGCGATAAGACTGTCCATTGTTACACCCTATTATTTTAAAGCTTCTACTCAAACTTTTTATGCTGTACAATAAAGCGTATATATTATGTATCTATCACTGCTTGAATTATTTTAACTATGCTATATACTTTAGTTATCGAAATTAAATTTTAAAACGAGAACTAGATACAGCTTCCCTGAGTTTATTCTAAATTATTCTGATCCTTATGCTAGTAAAACACAGCGGTGTTTCTGATGAAAGTTGTTTGAAGTTCGTTTTGCACAGCTGTAGCAACATGAAGACTGAAACTAATGGGCCCACCACACGCACAAGTTTCACCACAGATTTGCCTGCGCAGGCCGGTTTGTACGCGAAACACCGTGTAAAACTGTATGAATGTTAGGAAGTAAAAACTACATTTAGTCTATTTGCGTTTCACTTAAAACGGTGATGAAAAACATCGTGAGGAAACCGGCATGTCCTAGAACCAAAACTTCGATGACATGTGACATTCACCAATCCGCACTGGGCCCGCGTGGTGGATTACAGCCCATTCCCTCTCTTAGAGTGAGGAGGCCTGAGCCCTAGCAGTGGGAACATTAAAAAAGGCTGTTTATGCTATTATTATTATATGCGTTTCATTTGACGATTTTGGTTACACGTATACAGTTGTGTTTCTATCAGCCGCTTACAGTATCGTAAGATTGTGACAGGCTATCATCGAGTACGCGGCGGAACAGCGCTGAACACTGTCGCAAGATAAAAATACATTTGTTCTCATTTCATGCCCGTTTACCGCGAAAGCTGAATTCACGCGAAGAACTGAACCGATGCGTACGCATCTCCATACAAAACTGATAGGTATTTTCTATAGACAAAAGCTGATCTGAGCTGAATAAATGTAAAAGTCTTTTATCAATGACACGCATGATGTTCTGTGTACAAACCGGCCTACGCTGGCAAAACTGTGTGAAGCTTGTGCGTGTAATAGGCCCTTAACACGTTTCTTAGGATGTCTGTGCTCCCCGAAAAAGTAGGAAGAGATTTATTGTAGACCTTCATTTTGGTAAACATTGTTAAGTTCGATGCAATTAAGAGCAATCCTACTGTCAGAGCGTCAAAATTTTTCGAAAGAGTCTCCGTGGTTCCGGAACACAGCTAGGTGTGAGCTAAGTGGGCCCTCGCCCACGGCCTCGCACCCAAAGGGCCTCGCACAAGCGAGGGCTCTTTAAGAAAGAGGGATTTTTTATAATTGATAGGCTCGCGGTTGACCACTATTTCACCTGATGGTAAGCGACGATGTGGTCGAACACTGGGTCGCGACAGTCGCTGTCTCGTTTTTAAATTTATGAAAGAAATAGGCCTCGCTGATGCGCCTTTACCCACGTCTAAATTAGTCAACACTATGCCTCTGCACAAAGGGCAACTGAAGTAACACGGGTGGGTTTTAGTCAGTAAAATCCGACACACCTTCTCGCTCCATCCAGAGGACTTATTTGATGATTTCCTATACTAAAAAAAGTTTAATTAACTTTTGTAATATAATAAAGTTTTACTGACTTATGGTCACATATCATGTAATACAACGCACTGTCGACTCAGGTTTTGCTCCTGACTAAATGACCAGACGGCGAGTTACCCACGTAAATATTCCAACACAACTGGAACGTCACAAGAAACATGACATCTTCTTCTTCTTCCGCCCTTATCCCATATTACTTGGGGTTGGCGTAACACGTTTTTTTCTTCCATTCTGTTCTGTCACCCGTCAAACTGTCACTAACCCCCCTTTTCTTTCAAATCACTCCTCTCCCTTTTCATCCATCTACATGTATACTTAGAACTCTTTTAGTAATATGCGCTTCATCAAGAAACATGACATAAAATCATTTTTTTTTTATATGGCTGAAACATATGAAACAACCCGATTTTTTTCCAGTACTGCTCAAGATATAAACTGAGAACAAAATATCTACTAAACATAGTCGACCTTATAATGTTCCCACTGTTGGGACCCAGGCCTTCTCTCTAGGAGAGGGAATAGGCCGTAATCCACCACGCGGGCCCAGTGCGGGTTGGTGGATGTCACATGTCTTCGAATCTTTGGTTCTAGGACATGCCGGTTTCCTCACGATATTTTACTTCACCGTTTTAGAGCAGTGGTGATGAAATAAATTACACAAAGTAATGCGCCTCGTTGGGTGGCTGGCCGTTACCACTCGGCCATCACTGCTCTCCAACTACTAATAATAAACACAAATAAGTTGGTAGGAACTTTGTAGTTCCCTCACGTATTGTATACAGGAGTTAACGTTTGATGACCAAAATTTCCAAAACTCCTGAGTTCACTGTTGTCTAGTTACGTAACATACACCTATTTTGAAACTGTCGCTTTTGATGACCGGTGTGTTGGAAGGATCTGTCTACGGGGAAATAAAAAGGGAAGGTCATACTGTATGTAAGGACTTTAATTATGTAGATATATGTAGTGTCTACTAGGTTATCATATGCCGATAATTTAAGAAGGGTTAAAAGGAGTATTTTTTTATCTAAAAGGGTAAACCAGGCATACGTGCCCTAGTCGGTAACGTGCTCCACTTAAAAAAACTGGGCAAGTGCGAGCCGGACTCGCGCACTGAGGGTTCCACACAAACTTACCTACATATGAGTATGTGAATAGTTTAATTCCCGAATGGAGTCTCGAAGATATTTCGAATCGCAAAAAAAAAAAAATTTTGACCTTTCTACAAATTTTATGTTTACAGATTTATTCCTATATTTATAATATATGATCTTGATTCATGCCAAATTTCAGGATTCTGGGTCAACGGGAAGTACCCTATGAATTTTGATTCCTTTGAGTGTCGAAATGCACGTTTTTTGCGACATAAACAGCCGTAATATTTTTTTTTTTAACTTAGAAGCTTGATTTTTTCACAGCTTCAAGGGACTGCAGATCTTAGTGTATAGTCTTAATTTCAACTCGATACCTCCACGCGTTTCCGAGATAAAAGGTCTTGACAGACAGACAGATGGACGGACAACAAAGTGATCCTATAAGGGTTCCGTTTTTTTTCTTATGAGGTACGGAACCCTAAAAACTAAGACACGTATTTATAATTTACATCACCGTCATACTTATAAACTAACCAGGTCGGCTCAAATAAATACCAAATTTTAAAAGCGTGTCTTAGTTTTGCAAGTGATGCACGATACCGACTGGGGCATGTATACCTAGTTTACCATATGTTAAGGCCCAAGCGGGGCACACTTCCACCGTAAGCTCCATCATGTCCTTCGGGCGTCCTGCTAGGGCCACGGGTAGTGTGAAAGTGAAACCCGGGGCTCTGGAACAAAGGCAAAGAAAGAACAAGAGTGGGTTTTTAGTCAGTAAAAGTCTGACACTATCTCCCTCTCCGCCCAAGAGCGGGATTTGTCATTAGATGATTTTCACATCTAAAAAAAAACACCCGGGCGTTTCTTTCGCCTGAATCTGGAACTTAAACCTCCCGAACTGGACCTGTGTTATGAAAAAGGTGAGGACGTCGTGGTGCATCTCCAACCACTTCTCAAAGAGGAGGCTTACCGTCGCAATTGTGGCGTGCCAATCTAATCAGTGAGAATGTAACATTATTATTATTAGCAGATGGACTAAGTAATACGGCCTACTTAGTGCATCGCAACAATAGCCGTTGGAAGCAAACCTGCAGTTAATTAGGAACTACAGCGTGAATTCAAAGGCACTTAATATGTTAACAGCTGTTGTGTACTTACCTAATGTAATGCTAAAGCATTGCAATTACAATGTGCTTTCTCTGAAATGCTCGTTAACGTTAACACATTGACATCTTATATAAAATTGAAGTGTCTGTTTGTAATATTAAAACGTTATCTTATATACATTTCCCACGGTGAGCTAAACGACTTACAAACAATAACAAAGTTAACTTATGACCCTCTAGAAACAGCAGTCTATGAGGATACTAAGTTGCAGAATAAGCTAAAGGGATTACTTAGTCTGCTTGGTCGGTACCGTCTACCTCGTACACTAACATAATTCTGACAACTTGATCGTCCAACTAGATAGCAAAAGCCAATTATATGAGTTTGTTAGACAATAGGCTGATTTATGACTGAACTAGGTGCTGGTTTTCTTTTTAAGGTTGGAAATCATCCTATGGCTTCCTACGCATAAGATGCTTAATTAAAGGTTATTAATAAGATAAGAGAGAGATAGATTATTAAGGTTATTTTATTCTGGAATGAACATTTCAAGTCTTGTCTTATTTTCCTAATTTATTATTTCCGCATGCAGTCAAGGAAAAGGGTGCAGAAATCCATTCAATCCGTTTGGTTTGGGAAAGTTCTGAGCTGCACTAAGCTTAAAATTTTCTAGCTCTCGAGAACGTGACAATGTGCTCTGGAAAATACTATTTTCGCATTCGATTGCTGTCTTTCAAAAGCCGTATTTTAATATAGGATGGTGCAGTGTTTTTTTTTTAATAATGTCATTTTACAACATTATTACAATACATTTAAGAATGATGGGCAAAGAAATATCACACTAATATTAGGGGTTAAAGTATGAAACTGCCGATTTGTACGGAAAAAATAAAATTCTTTTTTTTTTTTTTAATTTTAACGTATTTATTTAATCAAAATAATTACCATTATTGTTTATACATTGCTGCCATCTAATAGGAAGGTCATTTATACCTTTGCGATAGAACTCTGGTGATCTAGATTCGACAAACTGTGTGAAAGCATTTTGTACAGCCTCCTGAGAAGACAACTTTTTATCACGTAGAAAATTGTTCAAATCACGAAAAAATCGTAGCTCGTGGAGCAAGGTCTGGCGAATACGGAGGGTGACGAAAGGTTTGCAGTTCCTGTAGAGTTAAAACTTTAACCCATTTTATGATGCAGGTGAAAGTTTGAGTGTTTTTCCTTCATGCTCAAACGACTAAAGGTATTCGAATGGAGTTCGGCACATACACACGTAGACTGGAATAGCATACAGGATACGTTGGAACTACTATTTCTATCGGAATTTCAAACTCATAATTACTATATTTTTGAGTTCTCTTAATGGTATTGCGTATTTGGCATCAGACTACCACAATATCACTGTCTCTTTGTATAATATTTCAATAGAATAAACATTTATTGTAGGCACGTACCATTATAACTAAATAAATATCTTCAACATATTATATTATATATATAAAATTGACCAAGTGCGAATCACACTCGTAACGAAGGATTTCGTACTACAGTATTAAAATCAAGAAAAAAAAAACGCAAAAAAAGGAACAATAGATCTCTTGTATTTGAGACCACTTTAAACTAAATAAATTTTATGGTCTGTTTTTGTAGACGCAATAGAAATACATATTTTGTGAAAATTTTACCTCTTACCGTTTATGAGATATAGCCCGCTGACAGACAGACAAATAGGCCGACGGACAGTGGCACCCTTCATGTATGGAACCATAGAAATAGTAAAACGATTATCATCTTTTCACGTTTAAAATAAAGACTGTCTCATGGAATTGAGCTAAGTAAAATTTTCTTTAATAAGACGAGGTGAATTTGGTCCTGTAGCTAAATGCAAGTTGGCACAGAACTGGTCATTTTATGGTAATTTGAGCATGTGTAATGGCGCGAATAATTATCGCGTTTTACTTAGAGCACCATTTTCCACACTTCACCTACTTTTCATGTTCACTATTTGAAAAAACGGTGTATTTGGAACGACACGAAATCTTTACGACTTATTTAATTTTATTAACCTTCTCATAAAACATAAGGTCACATAAATCCACAATAATTATGTAGTTTCTGAGTTTTATGTTTCCTTTTAAATTAACGAAAGCATCTAGAAGCTTCACTTTTTTTTATTTCATGAATATTTTCTTTTACGGGAAAATGAATAATTCGAAACTACACGACGGCCTATGCTTACTATTTGCTCCGATCAACTATAACCGTAACAGGTATAGACTATTTGCTGTTTCTTTGACTTGTACTATAGCCCCAGCCCATTCACCTATCCCTCGCGCAATCTCCGCGCTCAACGCTTTCTTGGTTACGAAATCTGTTTTTGACGCGTTCGCAGATGAATAGAAAATCTTATCTGTCTATCTGTCTGGAGTATCATGAGAGGAGATTATGACTGCCGTGTTATATTTCTACAGTTATTTGTACATATTTTATGTCAAAAACATGTCTTTAACTAATGAAATTGGCGTGAAAGTAGAACATTGTCCTTTTGTTTTTCGGTGGGAAATTCATGTAATGGCATCCCCCGCTCTTGGGCGTAGCGGGAGATAGTATCAGACTTTTACTGACTAAAAAACCCACTCCTGTTCCTTCGTTACCTTTCGTACCAGGGCAGAATCTTCCTTTCAGAATCAGACCCTTGACCCTAGTAGGCTTCGGCCCTGCTGGGCCCCTACAGTTGCTGACATCTCCTTGAAGCACGCATGGAACAGTACGCACCGTTGACGACTTTGGCTCGGTCCGGATGGTTACCGGACGGTCGGTCGGCGAGCTACCCATTGCTCGCCGTCCACACACCCGCGCCTACGGTGGCCGGAAATCGGGATCGGAATCCCGGCAGCGGTTGGGGCGTGAGGACCGTTGCCTCACGCGTGCAGCCTCTTCTTTTGTTAGAATTACTGCTTCGCAGAAGGAGACGACCGCCTGCCACGCCTCGCTCTGGACCATGGCCTGTACTAAAGCCCAGTGCGAGAGATCGCCGCCGCTGTTCGCTCCCACGAGGACACGGCGTTGCTCTGCTCAGGCGGGGCACACCTCCACCGTGTGCTCCACGGTATCCTCCGGGCGGTCCACAAAATTGTCCTAAGAGAAAATACTTCCGGGATAATAAGTATCCTACGAGGTATTCCAAGATCGATCGATCAGCCGTTCAAGCGTAAAAAGTAACATATTTATACTCAGAATCTTTCGCCTTAATATTAGTATGATATTCAGATGTGCCATGAACCTTAAATCATCTAAAGAGGTCCTAAGGAGAGAGTCTCTACAGTACTACTATACTAGCCAGTTAATGTCCCATTTCTTGGCTAAGTATTTCTCGTTAAGCTATCGGTACCTCGAAAGGTAATTTAGGCTTCAGACTTAGATAAAGTATTCGCTTCTTAGTATAAAAATGTTCAAGATAGTATAAAATATACCTCCTTTGATCAACCTTTTCACTGCCGGCTGTTAGAACGGTAGTAACTGATCTTTATGTTCTTCTCTGTTAATGGAAGAGGTAATTAAACTAGATACTTTTGTAAATAAACAAAAGTACTTATTCTGGACCGTAGATCTAAGTTTACGTATTGTTGGGTAACATTTTCCCAGAATATTCCTTTTATTTAGATAATGTCTTGGGTTCAATGGAGCCTACATTTATATAGAACGATAAATATAGGTCGTATCACAAACGAAAAAAAAAAAAAAAACAGACCCTTTCTTTAGGTTGGATATCATCCAATGACTTCTCTCGCACTAGGTGGAGCGCAAGGGTGTGTTAGACTTTTACTGACTAAAACTCACTCCTATGAACCTTCTTTGCCTTCGTTTCAGGGCCCCAGGGTTCTCTTTCACACAACCCATGGCCCGAGTAGGTTTTGACTAGGCCTACTTAGTCGAAGCCTACTCGGTACTACTTTTATGAAAAAATCCAACTTCTAAGTTAACGAATAAAAAAGATACGGCGGTTTATGTTGCAAAATACGTGTAGGTATTTCTACACTCTCAAGATAATCAAAATTCGTAGGTTACTTACCGTTGACCCAGAATCCTGAAATTTGGCATAAAGCAAAGTCTTATAGCACAGGTATAAATAAAAGAATAAATATGAAAACAATAAATTTATTGTTGCGTCACAAAAAAAAAATATTTGTTAAATTCTTCGAGACTCCATTCGGGAATTGAACTATGTACTTAAGTGTACCATCAGGGCGCGAGTCTGACTCGTACTTGCCCAATTTTATTTTTTGGTTTTGTTTTAAAGTGCTCACGCTAACCTGGTGTCGCCATTTATGAGAAAAATCAATCGGGAATTAGGACAAATGAGTACACTGCACTTATATTATGTAATGTTATATATTCCTCGTCACATACTAAAGACACTTCCTGCCTTTGTCCCGTGTTGCTTAGGGTCGGCTCAACAAGATTTTTTCTTCCATTCTGTCCTGTCGCCCGTCACTTTATCACTTACTAACTTTTCTTTCATAAGCCATTCACAAAATAATAATAATATTTTATTACATTTGCAAGACAGTTTTGCCATTTAATAGATTGTAAACGCACAAGAGTTTCTTTTTACTTTAATTACAAACTAATTAAAGTAAAAAAAAAATATTTTATCGCAGGCAGTAGCGTCTTTTATAATAACTTTAGTTTTAGTTGCGTAAGGTGGTCATCCTACTCACACGCTTAATGAACTTTGACGTTTAAGTACATTTCGCTCGTAGGTACGGCCGCGATAGAAAAAGGCGTCATGGCGAAAGAGACAGATATATTTGTTACAAATTGTTGAATGTCGTTTGCTTTTCTGCCAATTTTTATATTGTTTTCACAGTAAATATTCTATTTTTATATATTTTTATTGATAAACTAGCATATAGCATAGCATAGTCGGCCTTATAATGTTCCCACTGTTGGGACTCGGGCCTCCTCTCTAGGAGATGGAATGGGCCGTAATCCACCACGCGGGCCCAGTGCAGGTTGGTGGATGTCACATGTCTTCGAATTTTTGGTTTTAGGACATGCCGGTTTCCTCACGATGTTTTCCTTCACCGTTTTGAGAGCAGTGGTGATGAAATAAATCACACAAAGTAATGTGCCTGGCTGGGTTTTGGGATATTTCCTATTGCAAGGATAATATTCAAAGACTGTTCTCAAATCGGTAAAGGAAAGCATCGAGAGAAATGAAAACATCATCTAGAAATGGGCCCCCATAGCCACGGCCCGTTCCTTTTCTTAGAGAGGAGGCCTGAGTCGCAGCTGTGGGAACATTATAAGCATAATTATGCTTACACTTATGCGGTCAAAGAACTTAACATATTTAAGACTGAAAGTCCTCTAATCTCCTCTCACAACCATATTTTATTCAACAACCAACATCAAACGTCGGCCAATCATTGTGGTGAACAAGATGACCTACCTACATTCAAGCTGATCACTGATCGTATCTGAACGGCCGAACGCAGGCCACATTCAGTAACCAACCACGGAGATCACTCTACCATACCGATTTAACTGCATCTGTGACACCTGTAGATATAACTGTGTTAAGATTCCACCTGTATAACTGAGTTAGACGTCAAAGGATTGCGGCTAAATGCCCGGCTGTAGGAGATCAATCGGGTTTATGGAGTCTGAATGGCCGGGTTAAAGCTTAGTGTAGGTATTGACTTGCGGTACAACTAAGTTTCTATGTTTTTATAGTCGTTTGTAGGTTACTGTGAAACAATTGTCATGTGTGTGAATTCAATTTGGGCACGCTACAATTATGGCGGTGTGCGGAGTGGCTGCATCAGTACGGGAGGTTCCTGCATCGGATTCAGGCGGAAGCAACGCCCGGGTGCCATCATTGTACGGACCACCCAGAGGACACGGTGGAGCATACGGTGGAGGTGTGCCCCGCGGCGGAGCACCGCCGTGTCCTCGTGGAGGCAATTGGCGGCAGCGACCTTTCGCGTCGGGCCCTGGTTCAGGCTATGGTCCGGAGCGAGGAGGAATGGCAGGCGTTCGCCTCCTTCTGCGAAGCAGTAATGCTAGCGAAGGAGGAGGCTGCACGCGTGAGGGAACGAAGGTCCTCACGCCCTAGCCGCCGTAATTCCGACCCCGACTACCAGCCCTGGTAGACGCGGGCTTGCGGACGTCGAGCACTGGGAAGCTCGCCGTCCGGCTGTTCGGTAATTAACCGGACCGAGCCCAGTCGTCAATAGCGCGTTGAGATACTCGCGCTCCTCAAAGAGATGTCAGCAAACTGTAGGGGCCCAGCAGGGCCGATGCCCGCTAGCTAGGACCGCGGAGAATTTCTGAAAGGGAAACCCGTAGTCCTAGGACGCAATAATTGAAGGATACAGGTGTGGTTTTAGTCAGTAAAAGTCTGACACGCCCTCGCGCGAGAAGTCATTTGGATGATTTCCCACCTTAAAAAAAAAAATGTGTGAATTCAATTTATAGTTTTTAATATATTTTTTTTCTTTATTTATTTACATTGTGCTCACGTAATAGTAGCGACTAGAATAATATGTTACCTACCAAGATTTTTGTAACTCATAACATGGTTTAAAACATCTTCTCCTTAGAGATCTACGCTTTGGAACGTGCAATTTAGCTTTACTTTTTTGACTGACCAACATTTTGACAGTTCAAAAGTTCCTGTAAATGGTTTATTTGAAATAAACATGTTTGATTTTGATTGATAAATTATATTTAAATAGTAAATGATATTTATATTCGAGTGATTAATGATATTCGAAAGATTATACATATTTATTTTGTAAGTAGGTTATTTCTAGCTGGCCAGAGTTTTGAGTTTTGTTAATAAAGTGAAAGAAAAAGTAAAACGAAAATCCAAAATACATTTTTTTCATTAGAGTGTGCGGACATATGACGGATAAGACAAGACAAGCTCCGATTCAAATAAAAACCTAATTTGCTTAAATTAAATAGATAACTTTTTTATTCATCTTGTCTTTGGGTAAAGACTTTTAAAGTAGGAATGTTTTATGTAAACGTATTTTAGGAAGCATTATAAGTAATCTATTTGACCATAAACCCCTGTAATCACTTATTTTTAAAGCAAGAATCTTTACTGTGGGATTGTTCGAAAGACTTACAATGGCCCTGGAAGACAAAGGGTAACTGAAAGAACACAGGTGGGATTTAGTTAGTAAAAGACTGATTATTTGACCTTAAACCACTGCAATCATAATTTTTTAAAGCAAGAATCTTTACTGCGGGATTGTTTGATAGAGTTACAGTCGCCCTAGCATAGGGTAACTGAAGAATTACTGGGCTTTAGTTAGTTGACACTCCCTATCAGCCCACCCAGAGCGGATTATTTCTTCGGGTGGGAAAATCATCTAATGACATCCCCTTCTCTTGGGCGGAGCGGGAGATAGTGTCAGACTTTTACTGACTAAAAACCCACTACTGTTCCTTCTTTGCCATTATTCCAGGGCCCTGGGGATCTCTTTCGCATCACCCATGGCCCCAGTAGGCTACGACCCTGCTGGGCCCACCCGGTGCCCAGAGCGGGTAAAATAATCTGAAGATTTCCCACCTTAAAATAAATGTAACCAACTACAATCACCTATTCTTAATGTAGGTAAGCCCCTTAAACCGTTCATTCCAGAAGCTAAAAGCTATTTACCCCACTAAACTCTCGCATACGATACTCACACCAATTCTCAATAGGGGTTTTTAACTGCAATTATCCCATTAAAAACTATGACCCACGCACATACGACTTTCTACCACCCAATGTACTTACAAGTATTATAACCACTTACGCCACTTGCGAAGGTAATTGCCGTACAAAGCGAGCTATGTCGCACGCCACCAACTTTTAATTGCATTACTTTACGCCACGGCCTACAGGCTAGTAATACGTACCTACTTTTTAGGGTTCCACACACGTGTGTAAAAAGCCATAACGTCACAACTTGGTACAATGAAAACTTTGTAATAGGTTTTTGTTTGGGCATCGCTGGGTTTTCATAAGTGTGGGGTGTGTTATAGCAATGTAAAGCTTAAGTTTTATTTGTGTTAAAAAGAATGAAATTGGCATTCATACTGTCCAATAAATTGAAATTGTTATTTTTTTTTGCGATTTCAAAATTAAATAAACTATTGTTATTTTTTCCCCAATTTTTAAGTACAATATCCCAAGTCCATCGTTGGGATGTTGTACTCTAGAATTTCTTTCTTTCTTTTAATTTCTATTACAATATAGCCTTGAATTTATGGATTTATAAATTATTTAATTATATTTTTTTATTTATTTTATAATTCATGTACACACAAATATAACGTAGACGTATGTAACGTATATATCGTAGATTAATAAATTGCCTTTACTAAGAATGTGTTCAATATCACATTCTTATTTTATTTATTCAAGCGAATACACTTCTTTAAAATAAATTATGATTTATAAATAATATTAATTTTGCCAATTGGTTAACACATTTACACGCCAATTTTTTTTTTTTGTAAAATTAAACTATGATTTATATATTTATTTAAAAATATAAGTTCACAGTACAGGACCAAAACACTTATATTCTAAAATCTTAAAGACTAATAAAAAATTTATTAAATACTAATGTGAATAAACTACAAAAAACTTAAAAATGAATATCTATATATTTACAAATTTGGTATGGCTCGTCATGGAAGATATCCAAATCTATGTGCTGAGTGAGCAATGAGTTGAGCAGTGTAATTGCTCGTGCTGTGGGCGCTGCAGCGGCTCGTCGTGTGCGCACTCCCGGTGGCGATAAGATCGTACGGACAGTATTCTAAGTTAGAATTGAGATCAAACCCGAGGAGATCAAGGCTTGGATTTTGACATACTAGAAACTAGAAGCTATATGTGTACCAGTGGCTTAACACGCGTGAAAGTGTAAAATTATTCCAAGGGAACATACTGGCGGCCGTCTCCTTCTGTGAAGCAGTAATGCTAGCAAAGGAGGCGGCCTATTGCGTGAGTCAACGGTCCTCACGCCGCAAATGCCGCCGGGATTCCAATCTCGATTTCCGTCCACCGTACACGCGGGCTTGCGGACGGCGAGCAATGGGTACCTCGCCGTCCAATCGTCCGGTAACCGTCCGGATCGAGCCCAAGTCGTCGACAGTGCGTACTGTTCCACGCGCGCCTCAAAGAGATGTCAGCAACTGTAGAGGCCCAGCACGGTCGAAGCTTACTGGGGCCAAGGGTCTGATTTTAAAAAGGAAGACTCGGCCCTAGTACGAAAGGCAACGAAAGAACAGGAGTGGGTTTTTAGTCAGTAAAAGTCTGACACTATCTCCCGCTCCGCCTAAGAGCGGGATTGGTCATTAGATGATTTTCCCACCGACAAAAAAGAAGGAACACCTCCCCTATGTGCTATTCCAAGATATAATCGAGGAAACAAATAGATGGACAGAGTTACTCTCACATTAAAAATATTACTATGGATTCGTTCAGATATTAAGGCATTCACGAGAGATTAATAAACATCAAAGCATATTTTCCTCATCTACGTAAATCAAAAGGATTCATACGATCACGAGTCACCACAGTCATGTTCACAACTCACGCAAAAATTGTAATTGCTTTATATTAAATATTGGAAAACCCAATCCAAATATACATATCTTTTAAAATTGAAAGACAATGATGTATAAAAGCATATAAATATTCAATAAAAATACGGCGACGAAGGTTTGCGATCGCAAAATTTTAATCATAATTGCGAACGGCCCAGCAGGGTCGAGGCCTACTGGGGCCACGGGTAGTGTGAAAGTGAAACCCAGTGTTCTGGGACGAAGGCAAAGAAGAAACAGGAGTGGGTTTTTAGTCAGTAAAAGTCTGATACTATCTCCCGCTCCGCCGAAGAGCAAGATTTGTCATTAGATGATTTTCCCACCGAAAGAAAAAGCTCCTATAATGTTTTCAAAGTACAAATAGCCAGACAGGTAGTCGAAAAATATTAACCATACTCCACTAGCCGCTAACTACTAATAAATGCATTATAGAAGTACCTAGTCATACAAAAAAAAAAATATTTTTATGAACCACGAAAATACTTATAATAAGCACTGTTTGCAACCCGCAACCAACCCGCAGTGGGCCCGCGTGGTGGATTATGGCCCATACCCTCTCCTAGGGAGGAGGCCTGAGTCCCAACAGTGGAAACATTATAAGGCCGACTATGCTATACTAAGCACTGTTTTTCCATGTTTCTCATGTAAGTGACTTTAGTCTTTTATGAGAATAGATTTCTTTAAACACAAACACTTTGATACAATTTGGGTAGATTATGTTTTGGATGAGAGCAGTGGTGGCCGAGTGGTAACGGCCCCGACTTACGAGTTGTAGGTCGCGGGTTCAAACCCAGCCAGGCGCATTACTTTGTGTAATTTATTTCATCACCACTGCTCTCAAAACGGTGAAGGAAAACATCGTGAGGAAACCGGCGTGTCCTAGAACCAAAAATTCAAAGACATGTGACATCCACCAACCCGCACTGGGCCCGCGTGGTGGATTACGGCCCATTCCCTCTCCTAGAGAGGAGGCCTGAGTCCCAACAGTGGGAACATTAAAAGGCCGACTATGCTATGCTATGTTTTGGAATATCACATAGTGTACTCTTATTGCAAAAATCAACTACCTGCAATTTTTACCCGAATTAAAATTAAATCCATTCGTCTCATCAAGATGAATCGGTAGAACCGGTTATTAGCTACGACACTCATTTACAAAGATAGTTTCGGCAAAAAGTAAATAGCCCACAATTTTGATTGAATTTAATAATAATAACATAATAATACAAAAATGTTGGTGCATTTAGTTGGTTTTTGCAATAAGAGATACGGATAGGATACTTTTATTTTATCCCGGGCTAATTTTCTACATTCAAGCGAACGAACACACTGACATAAGCTAGTTTATAATTTAAATGTGATAAGGTAAATTTTGACACAAAGGGAGAAAGTTTGTCATTGCGACCGAGGCGAAATTCACCCAAGCCATAGGCAAAGGTGTTTTGGAGCCGAATGCTCCAGTGACTTTCCACGTGTATCGTACGACGTTTTTCAACAACGAAAATATAAATAAACTGAGGTTAACGCGTGACTCGTGAGGATCGCTTAGCGCCCAGCCTGATACAACAAATTAATAAAGTGTGGCACTTTTCCACACTAGTGTGAAAAAAAAGTAAAAAGAGCGAGTTTTCGAGTAAGTATATTGAAAAACATTTTTATTTTAATCTCATGGTCTCATTAATTTTGTTCAGAAAGGTACGAAAATACAGTTCCATGGATTGACTAAATGTTCACTTCAAATAACAGGTTGTTTCATTAGAGGGTAAAGGAATTGTTCAGAAGGGCAGTGCTGGCTGTAATTGACGATCAATGTTAATTATGGCTGCTCCAATAATTACCAGGAGTTATTTAATTGGACTGAAATATTTGTTTGTTTTCTTTTATCAATAGAATAAATGAGCGAACGATGATTCTGGTTGTGTTTTGTTATTTTTTGATAGGTACTTCCGAAATTAAAGTTATTTTGCATTTTTTTGTCTGTTTTTGAAGTTGGGTAATTTTTTTTTGTAAACAAGCTTTTTCTTTTTCACTCTTTAGTTATGGTATTTAACAACTATAACTAACTATAACCAAGAAAATGTGGGTGTGCCCTTATGTACTGAATACTTCTGTATGACCCTTTCGGGTGTACAGGCGTGATGTTATGTTGTGTGATTGTGTAAAAAATGCATATTTATACGATAACAGCAATTGCGGATGATTTGCTGTCATTTTTTTTAATTTAAATAGGACCATTTCGGAATAAACTCCTATCGAACAAAAAAAGATTTTTTTGAATTCGTATATACTCGTATTATATTATTATTTAGATATGTATATATATATATATTACAGAGTTATTATTTCAGAACATACTTAAAAAAATATAGACATCCAATATAATAATCTCTGAGTTGATTCTTTTTGAAGGCTGTTACTACACCGCACACACAAACACAGTAAATCTATATATATAATAATTATATAAGAGAAGAAACTGACTGACTGACATATCAATGCACAACCGAAATTACTGGGACTAGGAGCGTGAAATTTTGCACAAGGCTTCCTCTTATGATGTAGGCGAACACTAAGAAAGGGATTTCCAAAATTCAACCCATAAAGTGATGAAACGGGAGTCCAAAGTTTGTATGGAAAAATTGACTTTATCGCGTAGCTAGTAAGTAATATTTGAAATAGAATTACGTATCGTTAAGATTCTGGATTCTGGATCTAATAGAATAACCTATTAGTATCGTTTTAAGATTCTGGATTACCAAGTTTTTATTAAAATAAGTTAATAATAAAAAACTTGTTAACCAGTCCACTTGAACCTCCCCAAACCATAGTCATATTTTTGTTTTCCGTATGTCGCAATAGTTACAATAGCATAATGCGGACAGAAATATTGTTGCTTGATACCATCTTCCATGAAAAGTGGCTAAATAGCCTCTGCGAGTTGGCTTCGGCAACTCGTTCGCCTTCCAAATGTCCTGGATCCCAGGCTCCTAAGATAGACAAACAAATAAAAAATACATATATAGCAGGTGAAGCCGCTAGTATACCTACCATACTAGGTTCCGTCAGTGGCTTCACCTGCGTGATAGTAGATTCATTCCCTTCGGGGATGAATTTTGAAAAATCCTTTCTTAGTGCTCTCCTTCTTCATAAAAGGTAGCATTGTGCAAAATTTCACGATCTTATATAGTCCCTATAGTTTCAATTTTGTGTTAAATATCGGTCATACAGTTTCTCCTTTTATATACAGAAATAGATAATAAATATCAAAACATTATCACTGTAGCGAAGCTACGGAAATGTCCTTCTAATAAATATCAAAGTCCCTTTTCGTTATCGTGAAAAAGGACCCAAATCTTAGTGTTATGGCAAACAGAGGTCAAACGCCCGTCTAGCCAGACACTTAGCCACATCTGGTAAGACTGGACCAAACCCAATATAATTATTATATATTTAGTTGAAGAGTAGGTGAGACGATGAATATTTTTTTCTCCCTCTTACATATGGGTAGTGCTTGATATCTGGCGGGCTTCGTTCCTTAGGATTAATGGGTTACTCCACGTTTTCCTTATACTTAACATCTATGGTTATTTTTACGTGCGGAACTACCCCATTGAAAAGATGATGGTTCTTTAGCTACCGCGAAACATGTACCTAAGTGTATGTACGCCTTTTGCGTCAGCCTTTTTAAGAGGGATGAAATCGAGCGGTTTATTTGAGGGTTGAAAAATAGAGTGTCGAGTTTCTAAGTAAATTTTTTATGAACAATTTATTTTATAGGCTCGTTTTTGACAAGTATCATATATATATCTCACCCGGTAGTAAGCGATGATGTGGTCGACTATGAAGCAGGCTTGCCTAGAAGTAACCTATTTACTTATGATTTAAAGATACCTACATTGTAGCTGTCAGAAAACACGGACTTTGGCAGGGAATTTCACTTCTTAGCTCTTCGTATAATTTTTTTTTAATCATATCAATTGATATCGTGTAATACTGGCATTGTGTGATTATATTTTATGTTATAATTAACCTGTATATATCAGTCCACAATTCGACACATTATAAAAGTTCATAATTTTATAATTATAACCTTGAATAATATTTTGTTACCATTATTTTGTTTATATAGTTAGTAGGTACAAATTAGGAGTACCTAACTTAAACAACTAAAAAATTCCAACATTGTGTACATAGTGTATTTTTTGGAGTTCATTTTACCTAAAATTACAACGTTAAACCGTTTCCTACATTTTCACTTTCTAAAAAAACACCATTATTCGTATTTCTTTTTTTTTACCATCTATCCTATCCTAAATTGATTTTAAACGACCGTCGTATAAAATGCGAAAATAACCCTGGCCAAAATTTTCCAAGTAAGTAGGTACTGTTTGCAAAAAAATCACAACTCAAAATTTAAGTCACGTAGGGACTGCAAGACAGATGTAGGTAATAATTGCCAGCGCACGCTAACACAAATTTTTATAAAGGACCAACCCTAATTTTTTTATGTAGGCTTTTGCTGACCGAGCAAAAACGGGAGAAAGGGAAGGCGCCATATTTGAGAGCTGTTTTATGATAGTACTTAAGCTGGGTAGATTCTATGGGCGGGAATAAAGTATTGATAAAATCAGGATAATGTTGGGTAGTATTTAGAAAAACCGAGACTGAATCGGTTTCGTCGCGTGCAAGGCATTTGACGATTATCGACGCTCCATTAGCCACGCTTGGCTCGAGGAAATAAATGTATGGTGGAGTAACTGTATGAGCTTAAATATTAGCTTTGCTGTTGCCTATAATGACAAGGAATAAAAAATACAAGTTCATAGGTAGCATGTAAATAAAAACCTATACGGAATGTTTGAGGTTGATTTATATTTAGCCACATATAAGCTATACATTTAAAAACTTTCAAAATTAATTTAATATCTTTGCAGTTAGATCTCCCATAAATTTCCTTCGTAAAACCAGCTAATCGATAAATTAAATAATGATTTTTATTTTTTAAAGATAACGTTACGCTATAGAATTAGTCCTATATCATAATTAGTCACAAATATGTGAACTCACATTCACATAACACTCAGACTCAAAACACCTATTTGTAACTCATAAAAATATTTGACCCGTGTGGAAGTTGAAACCGCAACACGCAGCGTAGCAGTCAATCGCTCAATCACTGTGGCAATTGTTTGTGATCATTTATTATTGATCCCACTGCAGAGCAAAGGCCTCCCTTCCATTATTCCACTCTTTTCTGTCCTTAGCCACTTCTGGCCAATCTTTAAGGTAGGAGTCTAAATCGTCACGCCTTAATTTTCGGTTACGTCACAAATTATTTTTTTTGGGAACTCTTTACATAGGAAGTTAGTACGGAACCCTCAGGGTGCGAGTCCGACTCGCACTTGCCCGGTTTTTTTTTATTATTTCTCCGTCTTTGTAAAGGGTCTTGTGACGTCACATACTAGAGCACCGCGTCAAACAAAATTATTCTTACAAGTGCAACTTTAAAGTTTCATAACTTTTTAATTTGTTCAGATATATTAATAACTCTTTCACATTTTTGTTACATTTTTAACTTAATTTTTACATACTAAATTAATTTAAAAAATATAAATTTGTCTATCACATGACGGAAAAGACCCAAAGTCAACATATCCGTATTATTAATTCCAAAGACAATTTTGTGTCTCCACTCTGGTTGCTATAACAGAACCAAGAGACAAATTGTCTTTGCTATAGGACTTAAGATATTAATGCCCCTTAATTTCCTAAGCAATAAATTGTCTGAAAACATGACTCTTCCGCATATTTATGGGCCTTGACGATGTCAACTAGGGAATTAATAATATTTTATTTTGGTCATGTCTTTACCTGCCAACACCTGGGGTCCTATTTTACGATGTTCTTTAGGGAATTGCTTCCGGTTTTTCGAAAGCTTGCTCGCTTTAGCCTGTCGTCAATTTTCTTGTCAGCTTCAACAGCTGTTTGTTTGTAGATACTTATCAGAAACACACAGGCTTTCAGGAGCCAGGACAAACATATGCTTATTATACAAAGTAAAGTATATTAAGTATCTGTCTAAATAACTAATAAGTACTTGTTTTATTGTGTCATATTATACACTAATATTATTTAGACAAAAGTTTTTGAATGTGTGTGTATTGTATATGTTTGTTACTTCGTCACCCTCAAATGGTTGAAAGGATTTCGAAAAAATTTGGAACACGGGTAGGCCATGTCCTGCCCCCCCTAGCCAAGTTACGATCGTTTTGTTTACCTCGAACGCCTCGAATAGGCCACGTCTCCGATTGTTTTGTTCTTTGAGATGCCGTCAGCACAAAGTAATCGGAGGCGTGGCCTACTCTACTATATTATGTATAATGTTATAAAGAGTTAAAGTTTGTTTTAGGTTATTTTTTGTTTGTAAACTGTGAAAGTTGCTTAATTATTGAGTGACATAGTCTATATTTTATGTACGCGGGCGAAGCTGCGGGAAAAAGCTAGTCCCACGTCCCGCATGCGTGTTCCACGCATTACAATAAATACTTGTATGAAATGGACATTTGTGGGGGATACGCGTGCGGAGCAATCCCGTAGACGTGATCAAAACCGTACGATATTAAGCATAACCCTCCTTGCAGTCGGGTAAAAACACCCTAAAAGCTTGTTATTTCATCCAACGCAATGTATGATAAAGAGTCATCGTGAAAAAATAAAGATAACATCAGAACGCTCTGTTGTCATTCCGTAATTCCCTCATTTATCCGAATATTTCACAAAATTTAGAGCCTATCATTGATAAAAAAAAAAACTTATTCCAGAAATGACGTGTTTTTTTATACCTTATACATTTTGGGAAAAAAAATCGAATAAATATGCAAGATTTCTATAAGACTCTATATAGATACCTACATATTATATATAAGGATAAACTGTCTGACTGACATATCAATGCACAGCCGAAACTACTGGGACTAGATGCGTAAAATTTTGCACAAGGTTTTCTTTTATAACGTAAGCGAGCACTAAGAGAGGATTTTCCAAAATTCATTACGAGTACATTATGTAACGCCAAAGTTCACGTAAAATTGTAGATTTTCAGAGAGTTTTACTGCATTTTTTACACAAATTTAAAACATAAGATTCAATAGAAACCTAGATATTATCCACAAGATATATCTTTGTTTCCAAAATATCTAGAGAAATATCTGTTATAATGTCATGATCACGTAAGAGCGGTTGTATGGAAATTTATACGTGTCTCGGGTTAGCCGCTCTGAAATGCCTGATCTAGCCAACGTATTTAATCTGTAGTTATAAATTTCTAGCTTAAACACTCTTAGTTTATTTATAAGTAGCTTGTACTAGTTGCTTGGCTCGCGTCAAAATATATACCTATGATACTAAGTAATACAGTAGCACTAGTGAAATAACTGTTAAAATCATCCAGTAGTTTTTGTGTTTATTTATAACAAACAAAAGTACAAAAAAGTGCACATATAGCACGGATACATCCTGTGTCACGGGTTTGGTTTCCACATGGAACAAATATTTGTATGGTCTACAGATGATTCCGGGTGGGTGTGAATGCACCCACGGTACAGGATACATTCATAGTTTGGGGCAAAGTTTGATAGAAAAAGTATGAATGATTTAATAAATTTTATTGATTTATAGCAAAAAATCAGTCCGTTGCAATATGGACAAAATTTTCCGACTAAACAACATACCTTAGCATAATAAAAACGACGCGTAATCCCATTTCAGTACATCACAATCGGTTGACACGCAAAATCACGTACCATATATAATATTTACGTGCATATTATATAACTTTCGTATATATTCTGTTGAATTTTGTATTCGTATCTTGTTACACAACAAAATTCCTTATAGTGCGGAGCAAGAAATAAGAAAAACGTGTTAGATTGGTATGGCGTGATTCAACGACTTTGTTTTTCCAAAGAAATCAGAACGCAAATAGCGATATTTATTTTTTCTTTGTTTTGTTTTACACATTTGGTTTTGTATATTACACACGCATTTTTAGTAACATTTTTCACTCAACCCGAATTTTTGACAACGTCGCTATGACAGGTGGCAAGAATATTTTAATGAAAGGAGTCGCAGTAAAGGTGTATGGTATGCCACTATACAGCCAAGCTCTTTTAAGAATACATGCCCTTAAATAAATTTGCAGTTTTGATGGGTAACTCAATTGAGGATGTATAATTGTATACCACATCTCGAGATCTCGTCTCTCCGCCTCGTTTCGTACACACTCCATGTGTCCGAAACGAGGCGGAGAGACGAGATCTTCTGTCCACCTTTACTAACATTTGCGAGACTGGTTCGTGTAACAGCGTCCTGGCTGCTCCTACTTCGGACGCAGCCAGGATGATGTATAAACTCGTGATAATTGGGATTAAGCGCAGGGGAGTACTTTAAGTTTCCAGTAACACTAAGCATGTAAACTGAAGTGACTTGTAATGATGAGGGTGGCATAATCTTTATAGATTAAACCCTCTTTAATTTAAAAAAGAAAAAGAAAAACTCGGCCTTTTGTTAATAAAATCGGACAAGTATAGCAGATAAGTTGGAATTCCCTATGTTGCAAAGATGGGTGCAGCTTCACGTCGTAGTCTAGTTGTGTGTATTTAATGTGTTGTCAAAACCTACTATAACTTTAGTTTTTAAGATAATGTCTTACTAATAAAATATTGACCTCGTCTGAAATAAATATTTATTATTATTATAGCACTTTTTTTAGAGGTGAAATCACCCAATGACATCTCCCGCCTTTGGGTTGGGCGAGACGGCGTGTTAGACTTTTACTGACTAAAACCCACTTCTGTTCCTTCTTTGCCTTCGTTCTAGGGCCCCGGGGTTAACTCTCGCACAACCCTTGGCCCTACCCCCAGGTTCGAAGCCTACTGGGCTTTGAACCTGCTGGGCCCCTATGGTTTTGCTGACATCTCCTTGAGATGCACGTGAAACACTACCATGCCACCAACGACTTCAAAATCGCGATCGGAATCCCGGTGGCTGGGGCGTGAGGGCCATTCCCCCGCGCGCGTGGCGATCACCACCTACTGGTGGTGACCTGCCACTCCTCTTCGTTCTAGACCATGGAGAGATCGTTGGCGCCGATCGCCCTCAATTATAGCATACCTATCATAATTATTTATTGAGATAGACGTCCTTTTTTTGACGTGAGAAATCATCAAATGATGTCTCCCACTCCAGGATGGAACAAGAGTCTGACAGCTACTGTCCAATAGTTGCCAAATTTCACTCTTTTAAACGTTCCTGCAACCCTAGCAGGCATCGGCCCTACTGAGCCTCTTCAATTTTGCTGGCATCTCTTTAAGGCACACGTTGAACACAACGCGTCGTCGTTTTAGGCGTCGGTCCTTATCGGACGGCCGGACGGCGAGCTACCTATTACTCATCATCTGCAAACCTGCCTACGGTGGTGGCTGGAAACCGTCCTGTAACAACCGTTGTCCGGGACGTCCGAACGTCCGAGACTCGGGGATTTTGTTTTGTTATTATGGCGGCTGTATAGAGTGGATTAGAGGAGGTTCGCCATTTTAATTCTACACGTTGCTATGTTCACTATTTTGTAGAATGTACCTTTTTTCTTTGTAGCTATAATACAACATTTTGCAAAGCGAGTTTTCCTGTGGGAATAGGGGTTGACACACTTTGTCCAACCGTATAATTATGTTAACCACTGTGCACCACACAGGCGCTTAATTGCATGTAGAGAACAAGTAATTAAAATGTAATTAGGTTCAAGCCAGATAGAAGTTAAACAACGGTTTTAATCAAAATAAGTGGACTATGTAATGGTTCAAATTAAGTTTTGAAACACATTGATTGTGGATTACATTAAATCAATGTAAATCACAATATTCAGATTAAATTCCTATTTTTTTTTTTTTAAATTGATGCTGTGCTTGACTGCGATCCCACTGATGGTAAGTAGTGACGCAATCGTTGATGGTGAAACGTGCTAGTTTGTTAAGAACACTCTAACCTTGAAGATACAAAAATATATAGTTCCAGTCCTTCGGTGTACGCGGTATGAACGACGAAGCGAAATGCTTAGTCCGGACCGTAGAAGTTTCAACAACGTAAAGGTGGATACTCGCCGTACGTTGGGTTGTCTGATGGTAGATAAGAGATGGTGGAATCATGATTCAATCCTAAAACCTTCATTTATGTAAAAAAAATCGAACATTCATGTTTTACGAATCAAATGCTATTATTTCTTACTTCTGCATAATATTTTATCAAGCTCTTTTTACTGTACGTTTAACCAATTTTTACTTTTATTGTGTTGGTGGCATGATAAATGGCAGCTGCAGTAAATAGTTGGTATTTTAACCACTTTTTTTCTTTTAATGCCATCCTTATTCCTACCGAATAGAATTCAAAATCGGTTGAACGAACAGTAAAAGACGTTTGTTTAAATGTCTAATGTTATTCCGAATGGAGTATAGTAAAACAAAGTTAAAACTAAAACCCGACTCGGATAAAATTAGGATAGTGTTCATAAACACGATAATATTGTGATAGTAATATCAGTAGTGACTCTGTTGACCACACTTGGACTTCGATCCGGTCTGTTGTGCGTAAGGGGCCTAGCTAATATAGCCAGCTTAACTTCGTTCAGAAACAAATAAACTTCTTACGAGTTACACAAGCTTCGCGTAGTGACCTTACTGTTCCCAGAATTCATATGTAGAATAGCATTCCGAGAATCCCGGGGCCCTGGATTGAGGGTAGAGAAGAAACATAGTAGAGTGGGTTTAAGTCAGTCAAATCTGACACTCCTTCCCAGACAAGCCAAGGGCTGGAGAAGTCATTGGACGACTTCCTAACTAAAAAAAATTAATACCGTTCCAGGATTACGTAAGTACCCGGCATTTGGAATCGCAGGACGACGACGGTGATCCATAGATAGATCGCTGTCCGACCGTCCGTTGTGTTCCATGTGCACCTCAAAGAGATGTGTAAACGTAGTGGCCCAGCAGGGTCGAAGCCCACTGCGGACATGGGTGATGCGAAAGAGAACCCTGGGGCCCTGGAACGAAGGCAAAGAAGGAACAGGAGTGGGTTTTAGTCAGTAAAAGTTTAACACGCCTTTCTACCCCGCCCATAGGCGGGAGATGTCATTAGATGATTTCCCATCTAAAAATGGAAAAAAGGCTTCGCAATAAAAAGCTACTGAAGTAATTAATACTGAGGGTTTTTGTCAGTAAATCTAACCCTCCCCCCCACCAACCAGAGTGAGAGAAATTATTTGATGATTTCCTACGTAAAAAAAAGTCACTTACATAATTCGTTTTTTCCTTGGCGCTAAAGCAGCATCTGCAGATTGGGCAGTCCTTGGTTTCTATGTACAAAAAATGTTTGTATAGGCGCCTCAAAATCGATTGACACCTCATTAATCAACATCAGTTCAGTAATATAACCACTACGGTGGAACAAACAAACCCACACGCTAAAATCATGTTCAGTTAATCTAGGTCAAAAAGCTTACAGCTTTTATTTTAAAATTGTGGCTTTGTAGGCATTTCATACCAGTAAAAACGGATAACGTAACCATTTAGGCTAAAACTGGGAACAATATATAATTTACATAGCCCTAACATAAGCCTATAATAATGACCCTAATCCTGAATTTATGTACGAATTTGGGTTATTTCGGTTTGAAATAGGACGTTGGGACATAGTGATAATTCAATTTGGATTCGCCACTCTTATACTGGTTTTAGGATATAAGAAAACCTTTATTACATAACGTTGTTATAGATTCCTATATTTATAAGCTTCTGCCAGTAGCTTCAGCATTGTGGACGCGAAGTCAAAGTCTAAATCAGATTAAAAGTAGCATATTGGTTTCAAATCTACTTAGTATGAAATTTATCAAAATAAATAAAAAATTATAAGAAAAACCCGAGCTTAGCCCTTTCCATTGCCCTTTGAGTGACTTTGAAGCATGTGATGAGGCCCTTTCAACGTTTATCAGCGACCACGTTTCGGAGTCATATGTCATCACTGGCAACACGCAATGGTCATAGACTTTCGTCTTGAGACACTGTGGTAGGTATATTGGACAAGAAGACACCGCGCAGTTTCCCGAACGCTACCCTGCCGAGGCGGATTCAACGATTGACCTCCTTCTTGAAGTTAGACCTACCCAACTGGACCGTCTGACCCAGGTAAAGGTAGTCGTCCACAACTTCGAGTGAGTTCGTATTATTATTACATTACATTTTTCGCAGTGGTTGAGCAATTGGCTACTGCGTGTCGCGGTTTCGATTCCCACACAGAACAAATATTTGTTTGACCTACAGATAGTTTTTCCGGGTCTGGGTGTGTTGTGTATGTGAGTTAAAATGTTTGTCAACGCACCCATGATATAGGAGTGTGGGACAAAGTATTTTTTTTTTCAAAATGCTCGGCTGGCATTTCTTTGGTTTTCTCTGGGCTTTGTAGGGCGGAACCCTACCTCAAAAAAAAAACGGAACCCTTATTGGATCACTTTGTTGTCCGTCCGTCGGTCAGTCTGTCGGTCTGTCTGTCTATCAAGACCTTTTATCTCCGAAACGCGTGGAGATATCGAGTTGAAATGAAAACCATATACTTAAGTCTGCTGTCCCTTGAAGCTGTGAAAAAATCAAACATCTTAGTTAACGAAAAAAAGATACGGTTGTTTATGTCGCAAAAAACATATATGTCGAAGCTCTCAAAGGAATCAAAATTTATAGGGTACTTCCCGTTGACCCAAAAACCTGAAATTTGGTAGGAAGCAAAGTCTTATAGCACAAGTATAGGAATAAATCGGAAAACCGTAAATTTGTTATTACTTACATTACAAAAAAAAAATATTTTTTGCAATTCGAAAAAATCTTCGAGACTCCATTTTCCATGAGCCTGTATGGTAGTAAGTTTGTATGGATCCCTTAGTGCGCAAGTCCGACTCACACTTGCCCAGTTTTTTTTTACGTTATCGCGTTAGACCACTATCTCACGTGATGGTTAGCGATGAAGTTGTCAAAGATGGATTACGCTTACCTAGAAGTAACCTATTCACTCTTGGTTTAAATATCCCTGGCTTGTAATTATCAGGAAATTCAGACTCTGAAATTTTTTCTCTGGTTATAAATTTAGAGCGGTACTTTAGTTGCCTATTCCAATCTTTTCTGATGACCTTTCAATTTAGTTCAAATAATTTCATTGAATTACTTATAAAATTTCCTTGAATGTCCATATCTTAAAATGCAATTTTTTGGTAAAATTAAGTAAACTATTTCTAGGATGGAATGTAAATGAGCTCTTAGTGGCGTTTTCGTGAGTTCATTTCACGAAAACGCGATTCACGAAAAAGCCACTCTCGCGCTCATTGCTCGTCATCATCATCTTCTTCCTGCCCTTGTCCCATCTTATTTGGGATCGGCGCAACACGTTTTTTTCTTCCATTCTATCCTGTCAACCGTCATGCTATCACTAACTTCCTTTTCTTTCATATCACTGTTCACACAATCCATCCATCTTTTCTTTGGTCTCCCTCTCCCTCTCCACCCATCCACATGTATACTCATAACTCTTTTAGAAACGCATGTTGTTTCATCTCTCCTCTTTAATGTTCATTGCTCATTGATCTGTAATTACATATGATTAGTATTGAGTATTTCCATTACTGTTAGTCTTCAAGATATATCTATAAGTAGTCTATGTTTTTTTTTGTCTTTACGATCAACAAACCCCTTTAAACTTTATGAAGCTACATGCACTTAGTACTAAAAATTTATGTCCAATCTCAGGGAGTACATCGAAGCCGAGGGCTAGATATTCCTTTTACAGCTAAGCAAAGTAGAATTTGAAGGAAAAACATGTATTTTAAAATATGGAATGCAGTTTATCTTGGAAAAGACATGAAAGTTTATATCTCCATGTAATAAGTGTCAGATTAGGTTGACTTTTTTTCTTTTCTTTGCCTTTAAATTACTTTTAAGTTGCCTTCTTATACTTTAAATGCTAATAGCATCCTTTTCAACTTTATAACCCGAAAAAAGATTGTAATAATATTGCTTACTACCGACTACCAGTGGCTTGTGGAAAATTTGTCCTACGGAAACATACCTACTTCCGAGATAAAAAAGTATCCTATATGCTATTCTAGGATATGCTCTCTCTGTGTACCAAATTTCATCAAAATCTGTTCAGCCGTTTGAGTGTGAAGAAGCCAAAAACATACGCACACTCTCGCGAACTTTCGCTTTTATAGTTTTAGTGAAATGTTCAAGATCGTATGTTACACCACACTGGCTGAACAGAACTTGTTTTGGGTCGACAGTAGCCTAAATAGGCCTTGGGATGATTTCAGAAAGACATCCGGACGATGTTACTGCCTGAAGCTAAATATCATACAGCTGAAACCATATACTTTAGTCAGTTATAATCAGAGACCAGAACAAGTACACTACACACAATGAATAAATCAATCAAACAATATACTTACCTAAAGTTCGTAGAAGTAAGTAACATAGATAGAAAGTCTCTTTTAAAGTCCCGGAATCATAAACATGTCAATTAATTTCCGGGATTGAAGAATTTGTACTAAATTATTTTATTATTCAAAAATCTTATTAAATTTTAGAATTGGGTACTAAAACTGTTTAATTAAAAATAATCTCTATTAATTTAACAGTTTTAGTACGGAACTCTTAAAACATCATAAGATTCTTCAAGTTCAAATGTATTCAAAGCGCCCGACCTCTGGCTTTATAATACGAAAATTATCCCTCTGTAACTTCTCCAAACCGTCAAAATATACGAAATCATCCACAGACACGTAACATTTCGACAAATTAATATTTGAAAAGTATAAAACCAGGTCATCATGTCAAAGTTCATTGCGTAATTCCAGCTCTTGGGAACTCAATTTTCAAGTGTCGGAGTTATGAGGGGAGGTTGATACGAAATTTATTCGTATATCAATGGCTTGCACGCTACATTTCGAGGGGAAAAGGGGGTGGTGCATAAATTATTAGTAGGCCTGTATCCCACACTACTTGCTACCCCCTGTTGTTCTATGTTATTAGTTATTGAATTCTGAACAGGTAAAGGGTTGGGGTAGGGAAATATGGTGTGATGACGGTTTGATTCCTGTCATGGCGCATGGATTGTTACCGTTTGATGTTTGGGTACCTGTACTAATATTATACTTACCTACTTTAACAATTGTTATTAGACATGGAAATACACAATACCCAAAGTACATCGATCTATGTAACGCTAAATCTTAATATGTTGTTTATGTGTGTGTTGTTTGTCTACTAATAATTTTATTGTTCTTTAAATTATATTCCTATTCTTGCTTCACCCGCGTGAAAATAGGGTTCGCCATGTAACCTTTGGTTCCCCGTTTCATCCACTTAGGGGGTGAATTTCAGGAAATCTTTTTTATTCTTTGTAGGTATATATATCGTAAAACAAACCTCTGGTCAAAAGTGTTAGGATCTAGGTCCAAGGGCAAGCTGGGCAAAGATATATATAAGATAGTGAGAGGACTTTGTCTTTTTTAAATACAAATTGTACAAAAAAGTTACAACTTCAATCAGGATAGCTGATGTACACTGGCGTACCTATCCTACAATTGTTTGTTTTTACAGCTAACTCATTAAGAAAAGTAAATTTAGAAACTTAAATTGAAATTTGACCTCTCCGTTGAATTCCACTTAATTCGTAGCACCACACAGTTTATTTTCCAAGTTTTTATGAAACATAAAAAGTAACTCAACCATTAATCATTTAACACTGAAGCTACATTTCAAGGATATCGGTCACGGCAGATCGAGATTAGATTTTTTATTAAAACCTCAAAAAGACGAATTGATAGAAAAATAATACTTTTAATCTTATATTAAATTCTGAAACGTTTAGGGGAAAATATTTCATTTCGCTAAGTCGAGGTCAAGGACAGATGATATCGTTCAAAATAATATTTATTCGCATTTAATATCGTCGCATGTCTGAAGAGAGATTAGATACTCAAAGAACTTTGTAGTATTACTGTTAAGTTTATACGTCTAATCTTCTTCTTTTTAAGTAATTTATCATTTTTATTTCCTAGCTAGACGTAAATACATTAATTTTTATAATATGAAGTCTTATTTATCTGGATTTAAGTGCTACGAACTTGTGTTAAAATGTAAAAAAGACGCTATTTTTAGTTTTAACATCTTCATCATCAGTGTTTGTAGTTGAACTCCTTCTAGACTGCTTGACGGATATAATGATTTATTCTGTGTGGATTTGGTAGGTCTAATAATTATTCTTATTATAGACCTATTTAGGTCGACGTATTATAGGTCGTAGGCTCTTTTTTATCCTCTTACCCCAACCTGTTTGTCAAGTCAGCTAGTAATTTATAAATACCTATAATTTAAAGTAGTGGAGTTCAATAATTACTTATTAATCTTTTAGGATTTTTTCTATAATTAATCTTGAGGATTCATTTAAAAAAATCGGTTGATAATATCAAATAGTGGATTTCTAATTTAATGAATTGAGATATACGTACCTTTTAGTTTTGACAGAAAACAAGTCGTTAAATCTAGAAACGCTAACAATTCTGACCTATTTCGTTTAATTTCCTCTATATTAATTCTCACAGACAAGTATAGTGTGTCTAATACACTCTTATATTCAATTATATCACAGCCTCAAATCTAATTCTCTTCAAGCGGGCTCCAGGACGATATAAAAACAACAAGGCAACGTCATAGCACGTAATAGCTTAAATGAATTTTGCAGGAACGAACTCAGCGCAACTTCGCGTTCGCATTGAGCACATAATCCAATTATAGTGCGCGTCAATATTATTTACTATCGACTTTGAGCGAGGAATTCCGCCTTTTAAGATGCTACTAGATATCCTTTAGCCTTCCTGAAGCTAATATAATTTAACATGGCAGTAGCAATTAACGTTTTATATTTTGTAGTCATTTCGTTAAAAAAAAATAGAAGCGTTTTACAAATTGAAAATTGTCCCAAGGGACAATACCCTCGGGATAAAAAGATAGCATAGCATAGCATAGTTGGCCTTATCATGTTCCCACTGTTGGGACTCAGGCCTCCTCTCTAGGAGAGGGAATGGGCCGTAATTCACTACGCGCGCCATTGCGGGTTGGTGGATGTCACATGTCTTCGAATTTTTGGTTCTAGGACATGCCGGTTTCGTCACGATGTTTTCCTTCACCGTTTTGAGAGCAGTGGTGATGAAATAAATTACACAAAGTAATGCGCCTGGCTGGGTTTGAACCCGCGACTTACAACTCCGTAAGTCGGAGCCATTACCCCTCGGCCACTACTGCTCTCTCATAAAAAGTATTCTATGTGCTATTCTACGCCATGGTCCATCCATTGCCAAATTTTATCTAAATCCGTTCAGCCGTTTGAACGTCAAGAAGTAAATAAAAACACACAAACACTCACAAACTTTCGCCTTAATATTACTAGTGTGATGTGATGTCAATCATCATCATCATTATTTCAGCTGAAAGACGTCCACTGTTGGACATAGACGTCCCAAGCGTCGCCAAAACGACCGGGCCTGTGCGTCAATGCATCTTGATTTCTTTGTGCATAAGATATATTGCAATTAATCCTGTATACCTCAGTCTTATACTGAAGTTATGATAATTTTAACAAGTCTTGGTACGGGTTCTTTTTTCAGGGTTTCGTACCACAATCGGCAAAAGCGATACCCTTATAAGATAACTTTGTTTTCCTTCTGTCAGGCCCCTAGTTTTTCGAAACTAGTGAAGTATTAATCTGAATTAATACCAAATACTAAAAGCCAAACTTCTGAGTCAATTTAATTAAAAAATAAAGCAGTTTATGCTCCGTTTGTGGCGTATATTTGACACTCGCAAAGAAATTAAAACCTAAGGGCACTTCCCGTTGACCTAGAATCTTGAAATTTGTCATAAAACAACTTTGCAAGAAACCACACCGGAAGACGCAGCGTTGGAAGGCCTCCCACAAGGTGGACCAACGACCTGGTGAGGGTCGCGGGAGTGCGGTGGATGCGAGAAGTACAGGATCGGTCGTTGTGGCGACGCTTGGGGGAGGCCTATGTCTAACAGTGGACGTCTTTCGGCTGGAATGATGATGATGAACTTAGCAAGATATTATAACATAAGTAAAGAAAAAAAGCATTTGGAACTATCCCTCAGCCTGATTGTACGGCCCCTGAATTATAGATGATACATAGTTTGCTGTTCGGGTTCCTTCAGGATAGTTAGGGAAAGAATAATGTCCAACACTGCCATGGTAAACAAACCAACTGTACGAGAATATGTACTATCCTATCTCGAAACAGTTCAGGCCGTTTTCAATCCCCTATAATTCTAAGGAGGAATCTATGGAGCCATTCCCTTCTCCTTTGACCCAGTCATAGGACTGAATATAGATTCTTACTGCTCCAGTTTTATTATGAGTAGAATCGCAAGTTACACCAAAATATGTGTAAATACATAATACAAATACAATAATATTATTAGATAATAGTTTCATTTGTATACCATTTATCCATAATACTGTAGCATAAATAAAGTAGCCGAAATTGACATTGATGTTTCGCGCTTCTAGTGTTAAGCGATAGCTTGTAGTTTGCGTCGTGAGGATTTCATATCGTCGATCGAATCGAATAGGATTAAATTTTATCCTATCAAGTATTTACTAATGTTATTAGATCGGCAATCGAGGCGTTACAGGGCAAACGCTTTGATCAGACGTTTTCAATATCCCCGGCTACTCTCTAGAGCATTATATTTCTACCTAGACAGCTACATAGACGATATAATAGGATTGATTTACCATTTCTCTAGAGATAGATCGTTCATTGATACAAATTGATCGTCGCTTGTAATAAATTATGTTGTTTAAAATAGCAGAATTGTTGGTTTTTAGTTTTATAATATGCTTGACGGCTTTGCTTTTGTTCATGAAATATTTTTCTCTCAGTCCGTGCATAAGTCGAACTTAAGTCAACGTCACCATCTTCCTGCTTTTGTTCCGTTTTATTTGGGGTTGGCGCAACATGGTTTTTTTTTCATTCTATCCTGTCACCCGTCACACTATCCATCCATCTATGCAACGAAGGAATTAGGAGTGGGTTTTAGTCAGTAAAAGTCTGACACGCCCTCCCGCCCCGATCTCATTGGATGATTTCCTACCTAAAAAAAAACACTAACACTATCTTTCATCTAATCACGCTGAATGATACCAGTCTCCTGCAGTGCTACTACGAGCTCTTAACACGATCCATTTTGCGACCTAAATCGAACTGTTTAAAGGATGGAGCTGTATTATATAGTGTGTATACCTCCACCTCTCTTTCTCGCTCGCACTACTGACATTTTGACACGTTATGGTAAGTTCCTTCATTCTCTAAATGCTCTTCTTCGTGCGTAAATAAAGAAAATCCAAATTAATCATCAAACGTTTACAGGAGTTCAATCTACGAGCTCAAAAACGACCCGCCGCGCGTTTAACAAATCTAATTTCAGTTCACAAAAGCCAACCTATTAACGTGGTGAAAATAAATCAATTGAAATTGAATCTCTTTTTTTTCATTTGAAACTCACTTTTGAAAGCCTCTACAAGTTTCAATTAAAACCCAAACAAATATAAATGCCATACTATAAGGAACATACCGGACGACCGAACGGCATGCTAACCATTGCTTGCCATCCGCATGCCTGCGCCTACGGTGGCTGGAAATCGGGATCGGGATCCCGGCGCCTGGGGCGTGAGGGCCGTTCACTTGCCCCTACGAGGACACGACGGTGCTCTGCGCAAGCAGGACACACCTTTACCGTATGCTCTACCGTGTCCTCCGGGCGGTCCACACAATGGTGGCACCCGGGCGTTTCTCCCGCACGAACCCGGTGCAGGAACCTTCCGAATTTACCATGTCCGGATAAAACCTGCGTCATGCGGAAGGTAAGGACGTTGTCTACCCGTGTGCAAAATTTCATATAAATCCATTCCGTCGTGAAAGAGTAACAAATACATACACAACCATATACAAACTTTAGCCCTTAAAACATCAGCGTGAATTTATCACCGAAATATTTGGTGAATAAAAACTACAATTTTCCGTTTGCATCATAATAAGGAATATAATCTAACTTATGAAACTTAAAAGCGTGCTTTATGCCATTAAGGGCCGTGTTTATATAAATTATATTTCGAATAATTTTTCACTAGGGTGACCGTGGTTGCGTGAAATCTTTATTTTACAACAAAACTTCGCTTAAGGGTTATAACTTCAACACGCAAACACATCTAGTTACTCTGATTATACACAGTTATACAGTGATTTTTATTATTCATCATAGGAAAGCTAATGCAATAGAAAACTTAATTATTATTTACAATAACGCGTACCACGAGGACTAGTTCGAGATGGCGCAAGACGGTGCGCAATGATGGAGATGGCGTGAGAGAAGAATGTCTGGAAAAATTTAGGGGAGGCCTTTGCCCAACAGTAGGATAATAATGACTATGGAAACAAAAAAAAATGTCCGTGCAAGTGCGAGTCGAACTCGCGCACTGAGGGTCCCGTACAAAGTTATCTATGAAAACTGTTCAATTCCCGAATTGAGTTACGAATCTGAATAACAAAATAAAACTCTTTTTGTGATTCGGATTCGTTACTCAATTCGACATAACTACAAATTTACAGTTTTCAGATTTTTTCCTCTTGTGCTATATATATATTAGACCTTGCTTCATTTCAAATTTCAAGATTCTGGGTCAACAGTACCCTATGAATTTTGATTCCCTTGAGAGTGTCGAAATATACGTGTTTTGCGACATAAACGGCCGTATCTTTTTTTTTTGTTAAATCAGAACTTTGATTTTTTCACAGCCTCAAGGCTACAGACCTGAGTATATGGCTTTAATTTCAACTCGATACCTCCACGCGTTTACAAGATAAAACAGACAGACAGACAAACGGACAACAATGTGATCCTATAAGGGTTCCGTTTTTTCCTCACGAGGTACGGAACCCTAAAAAAGATGGTATCTAATAACATCTGATCACATTTTCATAAAAATTGCTCACAAATGGATATTAATCAATCTACCAATAAATATCAATACTTACATACAGTGATAACATTGAATTCATAATTTTCAATCTGGTTCACGGCAAAATTCTCCTAGAGCGCGTCAGAAGCTAATGGAAAAAGCTGTTGAAACTAAATTGTTAGCTCAAATACTAAAACCGTTTCAATAAATTTAATTCCTACATGGACTTCTAGTGAATCCAATTAAATCCTATTGCAAAATTAATGGTGCATAAATTGAATCCTTTCTCTAAAACGAATCGCCCATTTATGCAATGACTAATGTCTGGCCTAATTAATTGGTACCCGCTAGGTTTAACTAGCGACTTTGCTCCCACCACTAACCACACAGCAAATTTTCATTTCTGAGGAAATAACTTCAGGCACTTAGCTATGAAATTAGAAGTGACTAGCTTCTACCAGCGTGCCCGCGTGAAAGTAGGTTACTCCATACAAACTTTGGACCCCCGTTTCATCCCCTTAGAGGGTGAATTTTGGAAAATCCTCTCTTAGTGCTCGCCTACGTCATAAAAGGAAATCTTGTAAAACATTTCACGCTCCTAGTCCTAATAGTTTCGACTGTACGACTGTTGTATGTCAGTCAGTTTCTCCTTTTATGTGTATAGATTATCCGTAAAATAATTTCCAAAATCATCTCCCAGAGACCTATAAAATATTTGTTTTTAGGTAATTTATCATCTGAGTCCATTGTTAGTAAATAATAATGTAATTAAAGCAAACAATTAATTCGGTCCAGGAATGTCTGGTCGACGTCTATCTGCCCTGTGTCTAATAAACGGCCTATTATGTTGGTTCGCCACTGCAACTAGAACTTTGTTCAAACTACCACGGATTGTAAAAACATTTATGCACTTTACTCGTTTTTTGCATAGAATGGCTTAAAAGACGTCCAATCTCGCTTCGGTAAATGCCTTTAGCCTTGATCTTTTTGTCATTAATTTCCCCATTTTGTCCATTGAAAACAAGTTTGGCATGCGGGTAGTCGGAAGGCCAGGTACACATAGGTGCGTATAAATTTCACCAGTCTAGTACCTTCAGGAAGGTAAGAGGGTACCATTTAAACCAATTTATCTTTCCTTGATTTATTAAGGGACCCTCTAATTAAATGGACTCCAAAATATTGGTGAGACCTCCCTAAGCGAATTATACAGGTACATCGTACGAAATTTACGCCATTTAGGTTTATATTTTTATGTTGATAAGATTTATAATCGCGTGCATGTTTATACCTGCAGTCCACGCTAATGAGGAAGTGTGTACGTGATAAATAACGGTTTAAAAAATAAATGTTTGGATGTATAATTCGGTGGAAAAAGTGGGTCAATTTGTTGGAAATAATTAAGCGAGTTTAGAAGGTAGCTTATGTTTGCATAGGTAAATGCTTTTGTGATAATAATAATTATGTAAATTTACAAAATGCTGCCAAGAAGCAAATCCCGGAATACCTACTGGAAAAGCTTTTAAGCTAGATAAACGAGGTGTGACAAATTACTGCTCAGAAAATTCGCCAGTTAGGCAAATGGAGGTGAGAAGAGATCTGAGCATTAAAGGGTCTTTGGGAGTAATGAAACTTAAGTACGGTTGACATACTCTGAGCTGTCAGAACCGGGAACCATGTTTGCTGTCTCATGTTTTCATCAGGCCATGTCATGAGCTCGTGATGACACGAGAGGAAATGGATCTCAAAGTTTATGTGGTGTTTATTTTGTCCAGCTCTTCTTTATTCCGTGCATTAAACCTTAAACTTTGCATAAATTTACACGAAATATCCATAGTAGCAATGTATTTATCTGGAATTAAAAAAAAAAGAAACGATAACCCACTCTAAGAATTACTCCAATATCAAGAGTGGCGTTCACAAGCATGAAAACTAACATACACAACACTCCCAGACTCGTAACAACTATCAATACCGGCCTCATCTAGTTTAAACTGACGAAAAAAAATTGATGTGTAATAGTAAATTGTTACCCTAGGGATGAATGTAGCTTATTCAGTCCCGAGATGGAGTTTGGCGTCCGAGCGTAGCGAGGTCGCCAATAGTTAGAGGGATTAAATAAGTGTTTAGCCCAAGGTAAACACTGTGCTTTTCATTACGAATACAAGGAAAGTAAAAATAAAATGAAAAGCTTGTGAAACCTCGTCGCCTCTTCGTCGTCGTCGTATGATTTTAGGTATCTTTCTTAGATTTAGGCGGTAAAAGGTTTTACTCTACTTCTTTGACCTTATGAAATCAGGCGTTAAAGCTATATTTGAATCTGATGAACTAACAAATCTCTGTTGTACGGAAATGTAAACAAAACTCTACAACTCCAAAAAACTACCTCGAAAAGCTACCATTGTTCATAAACTATACATATGATCACTTTTTCGTTCCGTTTTTTTTCCTTTTGAGGTACGGAACCCTAAAAACAACAAGATATTCCTATTACTGTTGATACTATTCGTCTATAACAGTACAGCCATTTTATTTAACCACCCGTATCCAATACCACCTACCTTTCTATCGCACCTATGTTTTCAGTTTATTTACGCTCATCATGAAACAATGGTTAATTGATTTTAATGTTTACGATCCTACCGGATGAATGGCATCACCGGCTTTCGATAATGCAACCGAATCCACTCCGTTTCCCCTTTTTATTTACCAATTAACTCTAAATGGAGGAACGAAACCACTTTGAAATTAATCGGCTGCGATTATTGTATAATGAATTTTAATTAAACGTTAAGTGTTTATTGAAATATACGATCTATGACGTATGTTTTATTCACGTATAATAATGATTATGTGGTTAATGAAATTCAATAACGTTCCGTTCGTTCAGTTTGACGAGAATTTTGTTTGTTTTTTTGAAAGACATTAAAAGGATAACCGTTAAAAAGATAATTATCTTTTGAACGGTTTAAATAAATCCTATAGATTTAATTTAAGAAATTAAACAATCAAAATTAAACATAAACTGAATCTTTTCATCAACGATTGCATTACTGCTTACCTTTAGGTGATATCGCAGTCAAGTACTAGTTTATATCATTAAAAAAAATCTTAATAGAAGATTGATTACTCAATAGAATACTTTATAAATTTTAATGTATCACAATACCTCAAAAATGTTTAGTATTATAAAGGCGAAAGTTTCTGAGTATGTGTCTCTGTACGTCTGTCACTTCTTCACGTTTGAACGTTTCAATGAATTTCAACGAAACTTGGTACACAGGGTGTTATCCTATCTGATAATGTTGGTAGGTGTAGGTTTTAACAAGAGAGTATGTTCCCTTGGTATAATTTTCTACTATCACGAGATTGAAGCTGCTGGCAGAAGCTAATCATCATCATCATCATCATCATATCAGCCGAAAGACGTCCACTGTTGGACTTAGACCTCTTTCCTCGGAAGAGATAAACTAGTCTATATAAACATATAAAAGCGAAATACTACTCAAAAAATCACAAGAAACTATAACACCTACAGACTTAAAATTTGGCAGGTAGATTCCTTATAGGGTGTAGACATCCGCTAAGAACGGATTTTTACGAAAATCCACCCCAAAGGGGATAAAACGGGGGGTTAGAAGTTTGTATGGAGAAGTCGACTTTTACGCGGGCGTAGCCGCTAGCAGAAGCTAGTATAATATAAAACTACACATAGTATACAAAATCGTTTCCTGCATCTACCTGTTTATCCGCTAACTCTTCTTAAACTATGTGACGGATATTAATACGGTTTGCACTCGTAGAAAGTTCAATAAACGGGAAAGGTTTGTGTGTATCATTTGCATCCTATATAGCCAGAGCGGTATTTTTTGAGCGGAAAGGCGTGTCAGACTTTTACTGACTAAAACCCACCTGTGTTTTTTAGTTGCCCTTTACGTTCATGGGCCACGATAATTCTTTTGAATATTCCCGCAGCCCAGGAGGGGCGGGTTACCAGTGATTTAAAAAAATACCGAAATAAACCTTCACCTCCATTCAAGAACAAAACAATAAACTAAATGCCTATCTCAATGCACTTTTACAAAGTTCCAAGCTCACTATTTGACACCAGAAGCGTCTTCGAGTCCCACTTTGGCACAAAGTATCGATTCGGATAGCCGTCTCTCAGAGGCGGGTGAATTCAGCAAGGCGTTATATATTTTTCATCGTAACGACTCTAAAACGAGCTTTCTATTCCACCTGGTTCCTTTTTATAGATATCTCTATTTCCAATTTGTACAAGTAAGAACTAATTTTGTTCGTCTCAACGACTCAACCCTATCTCTTTGGTTTTCTTTGAAAATATTTCTCTGTAACTTTTGCGATAGCCGAGATTTTACGTGTCCATTTTCTTTTTTGCTCAACAGTATTAAATGTTATGAGTCCCTTAGATAATAAGGATCTAGGTAAAGTGTTAATTTTATTAGTAAAAGGGAACAACCCTTCTACTAATAAAATTAACACTTTACCGCCGAGATACATTCTTATTACTGTTATCACAGAATTTTCTGTAGAGGTTTTACTTAGCGCTAAGTTTTTTTTAAGGCTTGTATGCATAGCTAATGTTTTGATAATAAAGGGCCGTTTATGTATAGTGACATTCTGACATTTAAGTGTAGTGAAGGTTTATTTAAATCCACGAAATAATGTTGCTTTGTTGATTCTTTTTCTCAGTCGTACATTCCTGGCAGAGTGGTTGTGGTCATGGATCGTCTAGTAGATTGGTTGCGGTTTTTGAGGGATATGTCCATCGCTCTCTTTTCGTGGCACTGCGTGTACATTTAATAAGGGCCTGCCCCATGTACCGGTGATCGGCCACAAGAATGTTGGCCCTATAGTCTTCCTTGTACTACTAAACGTTCCATCAGTTAACATAATTTCAAAAATAGAATGGATAAATAAATAAAAGGTTTTTGAGCAAACACTTAAACGAATACGAAGAAATACGGGTATTATTTTTAACCATTTTTCTGAAATGTTCAAGCCAGCTTAAAACACAAAATTACAACTATAAAATGTAAAAACCACGAACTGTTCCAAAAAATGTTTCTCTATTATGCTTTTTACCTCTCGCGAAAGTTTTACAAAAAGAGAAAAAAAAAGCACCGAAGAATGGCCGACGCTGTTTTCAGTGCTGGCTACCGTCTCAATTAGAGAGATGAGTGGATTATCTTAATTTTGCTAAATAGTAGGTACTGAAATGCTTATGAAGTCATTGTCAACATTTTTATTATGGATTTTTGATGTATAAAAACTTATCTACAAATTTATTTTATTTATGTATAGATTACTAACTTCTGCCAGCAATTTCGCTTTCATGAAAATTTTAAAAAAAAAAACCATCACAAGGAAGCATACTCGTACACATAGCCGCGTAAACCGTTGTCTCATGTAATTTCTGTACCTTATCTACAATAGTGATAAAGCACCCGCGCGGCTTGCAAATCCATCGGTGTACGTAATCAGTGTAGGTACCTACATGTTTCGGTTAAATAATATCCAAAGACTAAAAAAATAAGTTTCTTTACGAAAGTTGTTTGTGATCATGAGTACAATCAGGTATTTAATTATCGGTCACTAATTACCAGTCACCCTATATACACCACAAATTTTTAATTAGAACAAATACTTAAGGGTCTATTAGAAAAGGTCTTGTGATTATTTAAGTAAAGTTTCAAAAAATTATATTCATAAACAGCAAAGTCATTAGCTTTTGTTCATATCCCAAAATGTCACTCAATTTATGGAAATATTGTACATGCTATTGATTACGAATGAATAAAAGCCGATCAACACTGAACAAAAAGTGTAAAAACACTGCGCGTAGTATTTTTTAGTAGCAATTGTTATGAATGATTGATTCAATTATTAATTTACCAATAATGAAAAATTTTCGTGGACAATTTTGGGATTTCGTTTTTTTTTTTACTTTTGACTATACTGTTATGATCAGTAACGATTCAGATTCAGATTCATTCATTCATTATAAAACATAGGTAGGTACATTACAAGTTCGTATTACGGGTACGGATACAGCCCTATTTTTTGTAATAATTAAAAACTAGGGGTGTACATACCTATTCTACAGGAGGACTAGGGTCTTGAAAGTTTTATTGAGATTGTCTACGTCGGTTTGTGGATGTGACAAAATTTGACACTATCGTATATCGTAATAAGCCTTAAACTCGGCTGTCGTTTAAAAAGCCGACCCCTACGTAGATGCAAAAAAAAATAGGCAGATGGCTTTACATTGATTTTATTTTCTCCTACTCACATATTTTTTCAACCATATTCGTGGTCGATTCTCGTGACATCAATAAATAAATTATCTTGAACATTTTGAAAGAAATTATCTACCCTAATGATGACAACAATTCAAAAAGTTATGATAAAGTTAATGTTCAAGTTTTAATTGATACTCTATATGTATGTAAAAGTACGTACGTGTTAACAAAACAATTACGTCTTTGGAGAATATAAACCAATTAAACTTTTAAATCATCATGTATAAGGTTTATATTCCTTTGTGGAATACAAAATTTATGTATCGATGTGGGGACGAATAGAGAAGCTTCATGAAGTCTGAATTATGGAGCAACTGGGGAAACCAAAATCTGTAAGTTTAACAATAACTAGACCTGTCAATAATAGTTATCTACTGGGTAGTATCGTTAGGTTTTTCTTAAGCTATCAACTATGTTCGCGAACTAACTGTGCTCTGCGCATCTGCAACCGCTCCGATGGAGACGGTAGGTACGCGCATCTCCATAAGAAACACGCATGATCCAGAATCACCCGAATTTCGAATATTTTTCACTCCACACTCCGTTTATTCAAGCAAGGAGCGCACACGTACGCACTAAACGTAGTATTTTGCTTGCGTCCATGAACAGACTAAGCTCTCCTTTGTGTTCGCCTGAAACCGCCACCGATAGTGCCACGCTCCAGGAACTCGAACGTCTCTATTATGTGGAGCAGTAGCAGGACCGTAGAGCGCAAGAGGTTCACGATAGTGGATACCCAGCTTCACTTCTATGCTGTTCTTTTCCAATTAATTATGTTGCGGGATGGATCCCGTCTGTAGAATTGTTCGGAAGAGTTACTTCTTCAACTGAAGAAACATAAGTGGGTCTTCAAAAGTCTAACACTTTCTCTTACCCCACCCAGAGTAGGAACGCGGGCTTGCGGACGGCGGGCAATGGGTAGCTCGCCGTCCTACCGTCCGGTAAGCGTCTGGACTGACCGAGCCCAAGTCATCGATGGTGCATATTGTTCCACGCGCGCCTTAAGGAGATGTCAGCAAACCGTAGAGGCCTAGCAGGGTCGAAGCTTACTGGGGTCACGGGTGGTGTGAAAGTGAAACCCCGGGTCCTAGGACGTAGGCAAGGAAGGAACAGGATTGAGGTTTTTAGTTAGTAAAAGTCTGACACGCCCTTCCGCCCCGCCCATGTGCGAGCGATGTCACTGGATGATTATACCACCTAAAAAAAAACACAAAGAGCAGGACAAATTTTTCAATGATTTCCAACCTATTAAAAAGGGTAGTTGTAGTGCTCCTTAGGGATCCGTTGTGCTTCAATGACTCGGCGCTTTTCAGGTGGTTATCACTGTTATTTCTTTCTGTTAGAAGTTGTAATGGTTGGACATAGCTTAGTTAACTTGCTTTATTGTTAGCCTACAGCCGTTTAGATCCATGGTAATGTGGAACACTGGTCATTTGCTCTGTCTAGCTCATCCCACTATATCTTACTGGGTTTGCCGCAACGGCTGCTGACAACATCAAGGCACACAGAAGCAATTTCTAGTGTGAAGAAATTACAATAGAAATTACTCCTGTATCACAATCAGATCCGAAACGACTAGGCCAAACAAATATTTGATCCATGTGGTAATCGAACCCACAATACGCAGCACATCGACCTATCGTTCAGCCACTGCGCCAACCGCGACAACTCCTAAACAAAGAATTTCGTAATTAAACTTGTAACGATGATTAATTAGCCCCCAATGTGTCCACAAAAAGCTTAGCATTATTCTTCTTTGTTATTAGAAAATTCGTTAAAGAAAATTGGTCTTACAATATTTTCTATGGTAAAACTTTTTATCGTATCCAAGTTTTCCGATAAAATTAGATGTTTATAAAAGAAAAGTTTTAAAAAATGTATTTTTATAGTACTTTAACGGTAGCAGTGTTTCGATGTATTTATTTAAACTTTGCAAAGTCAATGAACGAAATGTAATTTAATTAGCTTTTTATACTGGCTCGTTGATCTAGTGGTTGCGCTGAGCGCAATTCTTAACGCTTGTGCTCAGCGCTTTATTCTTAATTATCACCACTATCTTACCTGATGGTAAGCAATGATGTGGTCGACAATAGAGCACGCTTGCCTAAAAGTAACCCATTCACTTTTGATTATAAGTATCGACTCTGGCAGGGAATCCTACCCTTTAACTTAGCCCGCCGTCCGACAGTCCAGTAACCGTTCGGACCGAGCCTAAGATGTCGATGGCTCGTATTGTTCCACGAACGCCTCAGGGAAATGTCAGCAAATCGTAGGGGCCCAGCAGGGGCGAAGCCTACTGGGGCTACAGGTAGTGTGAAAGTGAAACCCGGGGCCCTGGTACGAAAGCAAAGAAGTAACAGGAGTGGGTGTTTAGTCAGTAAAAGTCTGACAATATCTCTCACTCCGCCCAGGAGCGTGATTTGTTATTAGATAATTTTCCCACCTAAAAAAAAACCCCTTAGCTCCTTTTTTGACGTGGAAAATGAATTCTCTCGCTCCGGTTGGAGGAAAAAAGAGTGTTAGACTTTTAATGACTAAAATCTAGATGGTCCCTTCTGTCCTTTGCGAGGGCCACGGTAACACTTTCGAACAATCCGCAGCCCAAGCAGACGACACCCTAACTGGCCTCGTCAATCTTGCTGACATCTTTGAGGCGCGCGTGAAACACAATCAGTTGTCAAACCGGGTTTGGTTCTTATCGGCCGGCGAGCTACCCATTGCTTGCTGTCGGCAAACCCGTGCCTATGGTAACTGGAAATCACTCTGTGACTTCCGACGCCCGACCTACTGAAGGAGGTTATCGCATCCCATTCCCTAGAGCTTCGTATCCGCTCCGACGGATGCGACGGTGATCTGCCCAAGCAAAGCTGACTTCCACTGTGTCCTACCCCACATGTATGCATATGTAGGTATGCACATGAAAGCGTTTCCAAAATGTACGCATAAAACGTTTTTGAAACACATGGGAGGGATGTCTAAGTGGGAAAATATGTTATTGGGGTTTATGATCTGGCGTTACTCAGCAGCAGCCTGGAAAATAGATTTGAGCTCAGTTGGCAATACGCTCACCCTAAATAACTGAAATTAATGACTGGCGAAATGCGAGTGCACATTAGTTAAACACGTAGGTACACTCCTTTTTTTGAAGTGGAAAATCATCAAACAACTTCTCACACTATGGGTTTTTTTTTTGAGGCTGGATATCAGCCGCTCACAATCACAAATAACCCACTCCAGATTGATTTTTAATGACTAAAAGCTACCTGTGCCCTTCAGTTGCCCTTTGCTTTCTAGAGCCACAGTTACGCTTTCAAAACGATCTTGCAACCTTAGAAGACCCTTTCAGTTTCGCTGACTTCTCCAAAACGCGCGTGGAACACTACTCGCGGACGACTCGGGTCTGGTTCATACAGACTGGGTCCCGTTATGGGTAGAGAGAGAGAGCAATATAACAATGAGTTTCGGCATTTTATATCAAATATAAACACGGGAAAAGGTTGAAACAATGTTTAGATAACAATTTCTCGGAACTTGTAATAATAACATTTAACATTGTAAAGATATCATAATATTTTTTTAGTATTTTATTTAAACGGCTCGGATGGCGCAGTGGTTGAGCGATAACCAATCGCTCAACCGCTGTGTTGCAAATTACAAATACAAAATGTTTTATTTCTATAACAAGTAGTTTAGATTAGTATATGATTGGAGTCTCCTTTTAAGCAGGATGATGCCTGTATTAGGAGACTCCGTTCCTCCTTAGCGTTGGCTGTTTACAAAACTCAAATGTATTCTATATACTTAACAAAGTTTTTTTTTTAATCATATGTTCCATTAAACTACACTAATACTAGTACACTTTTTTTCCTTTTTTCGAGCGCATGTTGCGTGCTTGCCTTATTATTAGAAGTTTTACGCTCGCTCGCTTGTGATTTGTGTGAGGTATGTGGGATGTGAGAGGTGTGTGGGTGATGTGAATGTGTGTGTAGGAGATAAAATGTATGTGTGGGTGTGATGGTGTATGTATAACTAATTTCCACTTATTGTAACAATGATTCAATATCAGCATAATTGCGTGATTGCCACAAGCATTTTTTTACCTTCATGAAAATGTTTAGTGTGTATATACTTCTTTATTTATTTATTTATTTTTTATAGTAATATTCCACAACTATCACACAACGCCGTCTAGTCCCAAGCTAAGCAGAGCTTGTGTTATGGGTACTAGACAACTGATAAACATACTTATATATTCCTAAATACATACATATATAGATAAATTACACCCAGACACAGAACAAATGATCGTGCTCATCACACAAACATTTGTCCTGGGTGGGAATCGAACCCACGACCTCCGGCATAGCAGTCAGGGTCACTAACCACTAGACCAACAGGCCATTTTATTAAATCAATGTGCTGATTGCTTTTTTAGCTGCAAAGTTATATATTGTGGGACTTGCACTATAATATCCTTTCTTCTTTTTAATATTATATTTTTATTATAAGGAAGTGTCTTATGTTGCGTATCGAAAGTTCGATTTATAAATGGAACAATTATTTGTACGGCCTACAGATAATTGTTCCGGATCTGAGTACCTTTTATATGTGAGTTTACATGTTGGTATAAGCATTTACGTTACAGGAGTAAATTCTACAGTAGGGCGACGTTCCTTTAGGAAAAAAGAACATAAAACCCTAATTTCACATATACCCATACATACTGTTATTTACCTCATAATACGTTGCTTTAACTAAACCAAAGGTACCTTATTTCGTACCCCTTTGGGTTAGGTACAAACCTTCTTGTACACAGTCACCTTCCTGTACGCAAAGACAATAGATCTTCGTCAAAGCCTTTACATAGTAAAATAAACATAGTAGGTTCAACGCTGAATATATTACAATAGAACCTTGACGTTCTTGAGGTAACAGGAGCTTTAATACTTTGAAAGCAGAAGTGTATCGGTTAATTCTTCATAATAATAATTTCGAAAGTAAATTTCTTTTCTTTTTAGGTGAAAAGTCACCTAATAACTTCCCTCGCTCCAGGTAGAGTGAGAAGTAAACACTTACGATACATTCCTAGTGATTTTTTTTTCTTTTTCCGGTAGGAAAATCATCTTATGACATCCCTCGCTCTTGGGCGGAGCGCGAGATAGTGTCAGACTTTTACTGACTAAAAACCCACTCCTGTTCCTTCGTTGCCTTTCGTACCAGGGCCGAGTCTTTCTTTCAGAATCAGACCCTTGGCCTCAGTAGGCTTTGATCCTGCTGGGCCCCTACTTCCTAGTGTGAGGAAACATTTGATAAACATTTGTAAATGATATCAACATGGCCTCATTGTGGAGCCCTGATGCAGTCAGCAGCTATTACGATAGACCTAGTAAAATATGGTGGGATGAGCTTATCAGAGCAAACGGCCACTGTTCCACATTACCACAGAGTGAAACGGCTGTAGGCTAAAGGTATTTATATAAACAAGCTAACCACGCTATGCCCAACCACTGCAACTCCTGAAAGAAAGAAATAATAGTGGTGATCAACAGAAATGCGCCGAATCATTAAAAGTCAAAGTCAAATGTTTTTATTTCACATAGGCCTACATGGGTACTTATAAAACGTCAGATGCTAGTGCACGGTTCCAAATTGGTCGTTTCCTATGGAGAAGGCCCGGCAAGAAACTCCATGGTTACTCTTTTAAAAAAAGTGGTTGGTTACAATATTTTCATATTACAGTATTAATAGATATTATGTAAGTATGTATGTAAAGTACGATGGGTCCCTAAGGACTCCTTTTACCGCCTTTTTTTATTAGGTGGGAAATCATTAAATAACTTTTGCCGCTCTGTGTAGCGTGAGAAGGATTGTCAGCATTGTACTCACTAAAACCTAACTATGAAAGAAAAAAAAACAAAGATAAAGAATTTATTTGGTACAGCACAAGGCACAAACACAATATAGGTAAACACAAAACAAAAATAAAAAAAAGAAGCATAAATAAAATGTAGTTGCTATGCTAAAGATTGTCTGTAAAAAATCGCTTTTAGCGACAACACCGCCCATTGTGCCACCCTATTAGTTTTAAGTTCCTATTATAATTTTTATTATTGGTGTACAATAAAGAATATATCTATCTATCTATGTTCTTTCAGTCGCCTTTTGCGTTCCAGAGCCACAGTAAGTCTTTCGAACAATCCCACAGCTTTGGAATTATTCTGTTCGTTTAAATGTTTTTTCCCATTGTTCCCGTGAGATTCTTGACTATCAAGTGAACAAAGAAATTGCTTAAATCTGGTATTACATAGTTATTACTGTTTAAAAGGAAAAGTTTTTGCATTCCATCCATACACATAGACGAACGATCAATTAAGGAACTGTGCAGTATTTAATGTTTTCTAAGTGACATTAACAACTGCACGGTTCCAATTGATCGTTTGAGAAAAACCGGCAAGAAATTCCATGGTTGCTCTTTACTAGTTGATATCGCTGTCAGTGATAAGACCGTTATTAAACTCATTGATTTATGTTAAAGATAAAGTTTAATCTATCTTATTCTATTCTTTTACGTCTAAGGGATCCGGAATGTTGAAAACTCGCCCGTAATGAAACGGTAATCTGTCTCATAGTTACCTCTTCTATTTTCAAACGAGTGTTCAAAACCAGTCAGAATTATATTTCATTTTTATCTTGCAAGCTATAAGATTCCCTTTAATAGGCCACCTTTACAATACAGCTTCATAAATTAATTGCCAAAAATCGCTTACTTAAGAAAAATGATTGATTGACCGATGCTACTTTGATATTTTTACTACAAGATGTGTCTCTAGTTTAAATGGGGCATAGATATTATGCGAAGTGAGGTTATCGATCACCGCTAGCAAAGAATAAATAATAGTACCTACAAGCCGCTAGATAAAACTTTTAGCATGTCAAGAAGATTTATGTGTACATTATCACGACCTTTATGAAAACATTCAATATTTTTGAATATAGTGTGATGTAGATTCTGAGTGCTTACTGCTACTTACTGGATTTCAGGGTCGCATTTTAAATATTTATCGTAATGAAAAGGAAAAATAACATTATGTACATGTATATCTACCTACATGATTCATTTTACTGAAAAATATACACATTGTATAAAAACTTAAGGTGATGCAACTCGACATACATTTTCACTATTTTTTATACAGCCGCTCTTACATGATTATGACGTTATTAAACATATTTCATTAGATATTTTGAAAGAACCGCATCTTGTGGATATAGATAATATCCGCTTCTATTGAAACCGATTTATAAATTTGTGTAAAACTAACCCAGTAAAGACCTCTGAAAATCTGCTATTTTACATGAACTTTGACAGTTCCTAATTTAAATATAAATTAAAAAGTCAAAATATTATAACAATAGAAGCCTTGCAAAAATAGAAGGGTTTTGAAAACACGTATTTCTAGGAACAAGTTTTGTAAAATATTCGAGTAAATCTCGGAATTATCGAATGCTAACAGAGTTTTCAGGCATTATTTCTCTTTTTTCTCGTTGTCTTTTCCTCAAACATCGCGTTGGATTGCGTTAGATGAAGTAACAAGTTTTTAAACCATGCTCGATGTTAACGATAGGCGAGTGGAAAAGGACCCTCTTACAAATAAATAAATCTCAATAAATTTCCTACACATCACTGTCGACTGGAAGTGTGCCTAAGATAAGCAACATTGCTTCATTCTTACGGCAAAATTTATTCTTTAGCCAAGGTACAGCTAGCCCTTGGGTCATGTGAAGTGTCAACAAGGCGATAAGGGAAATCTTTAAATAGTGTATGAGCCCTCGGATCTCGCAGCCAATTTCAACCCCAGACGGCTGAAAAATGTAGGTAACTACCAGGCGACGATCGTGCGAAATCCGAACCATTCAATTTTAAAACAACAGAATACAAAACAAAACTACTCATCATCATTTCAGTTGAGAGACGTTCACTGCTGGAGATTCCTGAGAGTCTTTTCCTAAGCGTCGTCACAATAATCGGTCTTGTGCGTCTCGCATCCGTCAGATTTCCAGGACGGTCTGGTAAGCGACGATCTGGTAGTCGCCACTCCAGAACCTTTCGGCTCCTTCAACCATCAGTTCTACGTACATTATTCAAAAACTTACTGACTGAAAAACAGACTAGATGTTAAGAGCTTGAGCCAGAGTTAAATGTATTTATTTATTTTCATAGAATTTACAGTACCTAGTAAATTCTATGAAAACAAACAATGATATTCACTCTATGTAACAACTATTAAACAATAACACACCACCCCGAACTTCTCTACTTGTAACACAGTAAACACAGCCACTGAACTTTGATTATCTCCCAGCAACCTTAACACAAATTGGATTAGATAGCGAAATTTACATATTCCACCAAATGGTTCAGGAAACGCGAGAGCTAGCGATTATAGAGACTTATCCCGAAAAAATGGTGTTCTTACTAAAATATTTTTTCGTGAAAATAAATTACTTTTCGGAATTTTTCCTCGGGCATGCTTGAGTCTGGCTTGGTAACTGATATTAAAGACAGTTTATGTGGCATGATGTTGTAGGGTAGTGAATTTTGAAGACTTGTATGGTTTTTGTGTAGATTCGAAAACGTTTTTCATATTTTTACCACGCCCTGCCACATAGATTGTAAACCTTCATAAGAATTTTGTTTTTTTTTAATGATTTAAGCTAGAGCTTAACTGCGATCCCACCTGATGGTAAGCTATAGAATCGTTGAGGGTGAGTCGCACTAGTTTATTAGGAGCCTATTTGCTCTAGCCTTGAAGATACCAAAATTTTAATCGTACAGCAGTCAGGAGGCAAATTGTTCCATTCCTTCGATGCATGGTATAAACGACGAGTTTGTATGAATAATATTTGTGGGAAAGTGTATGTAGTTTTTTGATATAATAATGCGACATCATCATTACCAGCCATCATTAGCCCAGGAATGCAAATGGCAAATAGGAAGAAACATACTGTGAGTTTTAGTTAGTCAAAGTCTAACACTCCCGCTTGCTGCACCTTAGATCGGGAGATTTCAATTGATGACTAGCAACCTCAAATAAAAATCGTCATCACTATTGACGGCAGCCTTGTTCCACCCACTGCTGAGAGTAAACAGACATTCTCAAATGTCACTTTGCTTCGCTCACCTATGGTTTTCTTTGATTACATTGTGCTGTTACTCTTAACATAATATAATATCCACATACGATACAAAACACCCAAAAACAAAAATAACAAACACACATAACATTATCACGGCCAAAACCTTCTCGCGATTAGGGTAACAGTCCCAAATGTCGGCCAGATATCGTATCGTCGCAAATTCGCCACAATATTCCCAGTTTTGAACATCAAAACATTCAACATCCGCCCGGTAATGGAATCCGTGCTGTACCTATCTTTTCTCTGCACGATTCTGGGATTGAGGGTAGGAATAAATTTCAACTTCATATTTTTCGGTTTTAAGTTTCCTACCAATAAGTTGGTAGGTCAGTGTCTGAATATTTTCAACAGGATTTGCGATTTTGAATTTTAAATCAACAATGTATTACTATATATAATGTGTGATACTCTATGGTTGTCATTATACGAGTAAATGTCGCAGTCAAATCTCTTAACTAGTCAAAAGTACTTTAACTAGTAAAATCTGTTGAAGGTATTATTTAACGCGTGTGCGTAGCCTGACTTTTGACTGATATTGTAATTACAATTAATTTCAACTGTTGTGGTTATATTAGCTCACCTTTTAAAAAATACAAAATTTCACAACAGTTTGAATTATTTGAATATTTTTTTATTATTGATCGGCTCGTGCTTAATAACTATCTCAGCTGATGGAAAGCGACGATGTGGTCAACGATGGAACACGCTTACCTATAAGTATCCTGTTCACTCTTGACTTAAAGACCTCCAGGTTGTAACTATCAGGAAACACAGATGCCACTCTTCAGCTGTACGCAAGTGATGAATTAAATAATGAGTCATCGTAGAAAAAACATACTGATTTATAAATAGTTATATAAAACATTTATAGTAAAAAAAACACGTACGTATGTACTATGCTAATCAAGTTTCTCTTTATGTACGGATACCTAGAAATTCTTCATAATGTGGACAGTTCAGCCAAGGATGTACTGATATCTTACAGTTATTTGAAGGAAAAGCTGGCGTTTAAGGGTTTAGAGGAACCTAAAATGAAGGCAATGGAGGGGGCTAGAATAAATGAGCAATGCGACTTTTAACTTTGAAAACATTATAGGAGCTTTTTTTTTCGGTGGGAAAATCATCTAATGACATCCCTCGCTCTTGGGCGGGGCGCGAGGGTGTGTCAGACTTTTACTGACTAAAATACCAGGGCTGAGTCTTCCTTTCAGAAGCAGACCCTTGGCCCCAGTAGGCTTCGGCACTGCTGGCTAGCAAAACCTATCCATGTTGAACCGTGCATACCGGAGCTTTGAGCGTTGGTCAATGGTTCATTAATAATAATTATTATTACATAAGCGTAAGCGTAATCCAAAGAAAAGATAGATGAATTGTGTGAAAAAAAAGTAGTTAGTGATAGCGTAACAGGTGGCAGGACAGATTGGAAGAAAAAAAACATGTTGCGCCGACCCCAAATAAAACGGGACGAGGGCAGAAAGATGATATCAAATCATAAGCAGTGTTAGCTTTATGTTTTCACTGCTAGGACTCAGGCCTCCTCTCTGGGAGTGGAAATGGCCCAAAATCCACCACGCGAGTCCAGTGCAGATTGGTGGATGTAACAAGTCTTCGTTTTTGGTTTTAGTACATGCCCTATTATTACGTATACATGTTTAAATATTTGTTCACACCTTTTATATTTAGTTTATATTTCTTCATTATATATTTAAGTTCGGTAAGTCTATTTTACATTCCTTTAGTGTATCCGTGTTATCAAAACGGGCCTTAATGGAATGCTAACGCTACGTTATTTATATTTTTAAACATCATCTTCTTTTTAATTCACTTTTTTTTGAGTGGGATTACATCTAATGACTTCTCCTGTTCTACGATGGAGCGGAACTTTAAGTCAGACTTATTAGGTAAAACCCTACCTATGTTCCTTCAGTTGTACTTTGTATTGTAGGACCACGAGTAACCTTTTCAGAAGTCTTCCTATATCGTAGAATGTGTTTAGTTTTTATTTTAATATGTATAGCATAGCATAGTCGGCCTTATAATGTTCCTATTGCTGGGACTCAGGCCTCCTCTGTAGGAGAGTGAAAGAGCCGTAATTCACCACGCAGGGTTGCCCCTGTGCAGGTTGGTGAATGTCACATGTCTTCGAATTTTTTGTTCTAGGACATGCCGGTTTCCTCACAATGTTTTCCTTCACCGTTTTGAGATCAGTGGTGATGAAATAAATTACACAATGCGAGCCTGGCTGGGTTTGAACCCGCGATCTACAACTCATAAGTCGGAGCTGTTACCACTCGGACACCACTGCTCTTAATATGTATTTTTAGTTTTTATGCGATCATATGAAGCTAAAATAAACATTTGTTCTTTGTTCTCTAAATAAGTATATGTAGGTAGGTTTAAATAAACAATATTATATATATACATTCTAACAAGTTTAAACAATTTTGACTCATTTTCTAGAGGTTAAAAGTATTTTAGACTAAGTACATCAATGACAACACTTTTGACTTTTTTTTGGCTATAACCCGGGAATCTTTAATTCAAGAGTGAATAGGTTGCTTCTAGGTATGCGCGCTCCATCGTCGACCGCATTGTCGCTTTCCATGTGAGATAGCGGTCAAGCGCGAACCTATCAAGAATAAAAAAAAAAAACAAAAAAAAACACATTTTTGCAGTAAAAAATCACAATTAGTTTCCTTGTACTAAGAATTATTCTTGTATCGTGGGTGAATTCACAAACATATAAACTTACATATTATATATGTAAGACACTTAGACCCGGAACAACTATCTGTAGGCCATATAAACATTAATTCCGTGCTGGAATTGAACCTGCTACCTCTAGCGCAGCAGACAATCACTCAACCACTGTCCTAACCACTAAACTATGATTTTTAGTCAAAACTACTTTTGATTAACCCACTTAGTTACAACTACTCGTATCTTTTTTTTCAGTTAAAAGTACATTTGACTGATTATTATGTTTTGACTGTGACATAAATAACATATGAGGTAGTCATGTTCCCAAAAATAACCACAGTATATCGATCGGCGGATTTCAGTTGTAGCAACCAACTCTACCGGAAGACGCAGTGTTGGAAGGCCCCCTACAAAGTGGACGATGACCTGGTGAAGTTTGCGGGAATCCGATGAATGAGAGACGCACAGGACCGTTCATTGTGGCAACATTTGGGGGAGGCCTATGCCCAGCAGTGGACGTCTGTTGGCTGGAATGATAATGACCAACTCTATGGACGTTCCAGATCCGTATAAAGGATCTAATCTATATTATTTTGTCCTACTGCTGGGCAAAAACCTGCCTCTTCCTCTTCCACATAGCTCTGGTGTTTGCTAGTACGGGCTTGTCTTTTCGTTAGGAGTCTAACTCGTCCTACCACCTTCACCTTAATTGGGAATTACATTCAACTGACGCACACGTAGGCGACGCCTGAGTTGTACGTAGCGTCGCGTCGCGTGGCATTGCGTAGTGAGTGTCTAACCAAGCTCTACGAATCTTCTTCATCATCATCATCAACATTTCAGCCTAAAAACGTCCACTGTCGGACATAGGCCTCCCCCAAATGTCGCCACAATGACCGGTCCTGTTCATCTCGCATCCATCGGTTTCCCGCGACCCTAATCAGGTCATCGGTCCATCTTGTGGGAGGCCTTACAACGCTACGTCTTCCAGTACGTGGTCGCCATTCTAGAACCTTTCGTCCCCATTGACCGCCTGTTCTGTGAGGCGAGCAATGTGCCCTGCCCACTGCCACTTGAGTTTGGTGATTCTTCGGGTTATGTCTGTAACCTTGGTTGTCTTGCAGATATCTTCATTTCTGACGCAATCACGCAAGGAAACTCCGAGCATAGCCCTTTCCATTGCCCTTTGAGTGACGTAAAACCTTCTGACTTTTTCTTCTTCTTTCTGCTTCTTTGCTTCTACGAATCTCATTGCCATGTAAAATGTATGGAGACCGACGCGCACAGATCGGCGTACGTTGCCCACGTGTGTCCAATGGAGTTCTACCTTTAGTTTGGTCTTGAATGTAATATTAGTATACTAAAGATACCAATGCATACATATAGGAACGATTTACGGAAGCATGTAATCTATACCTCTAAAAGCACTCAGCGACAATACGCGAACCATGCCATCCCACATCCATATTTTGATGGAATAAACATTACTCGAACGCACACAATATTCACTCATATATATCTCACTGTCAGAGCAGGTCGGACAGGAGTGGAAATTCAATTTATTTTCGGTTTGCAACGCGATTTCCCATGCGGATTTGATTTTGTTTTAGAAACACCAAAGCGAATTGAAAATAAACTTATGAGTTTTTTTGTGTTAACAAAAGTTTTTTAATTTGTTGTTTTGTAAGCCTTCGTCGTTTAGACTATGATGTAGTAGACGAATGGGATATTGGAACTTTTTGTATCTAGAATTTATTTACTTGGGGACAAAAAGTTAATCGTATTGAAAACGGGTTAGAAATTGCAAATCCTTGGGTTCGATTTCTCCACATCGCCGATATAACTTTTATATGTGATAGAGTGCACTGCATATTAAATTCTTTCGGAAATCTGAAGTTACGTAGGATATTTTATTGAAGGCCGATCGCTTTATTATAAAGTTTATCGTTTTGCTCTGCAAGTAGGAATTTGTATATTGAATATCGATATTATTTATTGATATCGAATATTTGTTATTAAAAATTATATTTTTGAAGATATTATTTACACATCTGCATGTATGATAACCAGTTTGTACTGTATGGTGTCGCACGTAAAGAATAGCACCATCCCATTTCTTCCCTTGGGTGTCGTAAGAGGCGACTAAGGGACATTTCTGAGACTGTCAAGCACCTCAGGTCACCGCGTGGTGGCGAGTAAACTACCAGCAACAGCATTCCCAAGGAGGGTTAGTGTCAGGCAGGCGGCCGACTGTAAAACAGTAGCCATATCTCTTGCAACATGATGAGTATAAATGGAATGCGTGATAGGGTTAGGGCGTACCCCACAGGCGACGCGCAGGGGCAGCACCCGGCTCCTGTGGGAAATGGACTAGGGTTGTTGCACCATCCCGGGCGGGGGCAACGTAAGAAGCTAGCTCGGGAAATGAGATTGAGGTATGCAAGTTGGAATGTAGGGACAATGACTGAAACGGCCAGAGAGTTAGCGGATGTATTAAAAAGAAGACGATTAAACGTGGCATGCTTAAATGGAGAGGAATAAAAGCGAGAGAACTTGGTGAGGGATATAAGTTTTATTACTGTGGAAGTGATGGTAAAAGAAATGGTGTAGGAATAGTGTTAGACAGCAAATTGAAAGAATGCGTGATGGAAGTACAAAGGATTAATGATAGGCTCATAGTTGTGAAGATTATGTTAGAGAATGTAATATTGAATGTAGTTAGTGTGTATGCACCACAAGTAGGATGCGATGAAACAGTGAAAGAGAAGTTTTGGGAGGATTTTGATAGAGCTTTAATGGCCATCCCTGTACATGAGGAATTGATTGTTGGTGGTGACTTTAATGGACATGTGGGAAGAATAAGAGGTGTTTCTGAAAGAGTACATGGGGGATGGGGTTTTGGAAGTCCGAATAGTGAAGGGGAGACGCTGCTGCAATGCGTTACTGCATTTGACCTGGCAGTAGCCAATACTTGGTTTCAGAAAGGAGACGAATACCTGGTCACGTACAAAAGCAGTAACCACAAGATGCAAATAGATTACTTCCTGGTTAGGCGTAACCAGCTAAAGCACGTCAAAGATTGCAAAGTGCTGCCAGGAGAAGACCTAGTCTCACAGCACAGGCTCCTGGTTATGGTGTCAGTAGTCAAGACACATAACAAAAAAAGCAAAGAGCGTCCTCCTCCTAAAATAAAATGGCATATGCTAGAGAAGACTGACTGCGCGAAGAAATTGAGAGAGCAAGTGGTAGACAAAATGATAGAAATGGGAGAAATTAATGATCGAAGTATAAATGAAAGCTGGAATGAGATTGCTGAGTGTATTAGACATGCAGCGAAAGATATTTTGGGAGAGACGAGAGGAAAGGGTACAATAGATAGGGATACATGGTGGTGGTCGATAGATATACAGAATGTGTTGAAAGAAAAAAAGAGGAAATTTAAGAAATGGCAGCGTATAGATCCGGAAAACACTAGCTTAAAGTCTACGAAAAAAAGTGAATATGATGCTTTAAAGAAAAAAGCCAAGAAAGCCGTGGCAAGAGCGAAAGCAACAGTACAGGACAAACTATACGACACTATAGATAGTCTGGCAGGCCAGAAAAATCTATACCGGCTTGCAAGAGCAAGAGAGAGAAATGCGAGAGATGTTTGTCAGATAAGGTGTGTAAGGGATGAAACTGGAATGATTTTATCAGAAGATAATAAAATCAAAGAGAGGTGGAAGGACTATTTTGAAAGACTGATGAATGAGGAAAACAACTGGAATGGGGTTTTAGAGAGCAAACCAGTGAATGTGGGTTTAGTGAGAATAATTAGTATGGATGAAGTCAGAATAGCTGTAAATGGAATGAAGAATGGTAAGGCAATTGGTCCAGACGGAATACCAGTTGAAGTGTGGAAGTTGCTGCAAGTGGATGGATGGATGTGGTTAGCTTTGTTCTTCAATAAGTTGTTGCGGGAAGAAGCCATACCTGATGAGTGGTGCAACAGTTCCCTGGTGCCCACCTTTAAAAACAAGGGTGATATGCTTGAATGCAATAATTATAGAGGAATAAAGCTAATGTCACATACTATGAAGGCCTGGGAGAAAGTTATTGAAAGGAGAATAAGAGAAGAGAGTGAAATTTCACAGAACCGATTCAGTTTTATGCCTGGTTGGGGTACAGCGGATGCCATTTTTGCTATACGCCAGCTGTGCGAGAAATACAGAGGTGCGCATAAAAACTTGCACATGGTATTCGTTGACCTTGAAAAGGCATATGACCGGGTACCTCGTGAGGTTCTGTGGTGGGCCCTTAAGGAGAAAGGTGTGCCTGGGAAGTATGTACAGTTGATCCGAGCGATGTACAGTCGATGCAGTACCCAAGTCCGGTCTACAGTGGGCACCACTGGCAGCTTCAATGTGGCTGTCGGCTTACATCAAGGGTCGGCTCTCAGCCCTTACCTCTTCCTGATGATAATGGACGCTCTGACGTAGGACATTCAGGAAAAGGCTCCCTGGTGTATGCTGTTTGCCGATGACATTGTGTTGGTTGCCGAGAGTGGCCTAGAGGTCCAGAACAGATTGGAGGTGTGGTGGCACAGACTGGAGAGTGTTGGCCTGAAATTGAGTAGAACCAAAACGGAATACTTGTTCTGCGATTTCGGCGGTCTCTCCAATCCAGTGCCTTTAGCTCTCACTGGAACGCCCATACCGATCTGCTCCGACTTTCGGTACCTCGGGTCACTCATCCAAGGGGATGGTGAGGTAGACCGGGAGGTAACACATCGGATCAACGCAGGATGGATGAAATGGCGACAGGTCACGGGAACAACTTGTGACCCACGCATGCCCCTCAAGTTGAAGGGTAAAACTCTACAAGTCCGTGATAAGACCTCTCATACTGTATGGATCAGAATGTTGGGCTGTGAAAAAGCCGGATGAAAAAAGATTGCACGTAGCGGAGATGAGAATGTTAAGATGGATGTGTGGTGTGACGAGAATGGATAAAGTGAGAAATGAGTATATTAGGGGAAGTTTGAAAGTGGGGCCAGTGACTGAAAAATTGATAGGGAATCGTTTGTCTTGGTATGGTCATGTGAAGAGGAGGGATGAAGCGCATGTTACTAAAAGAGTTATGAGTTTACATGTGGATGGATGGAGAAGGAGAGAGAGACCAAAGAAAAGATGGATGGATTGTGTGAAGAGTGATATGAAAGAAAAGGAAGTTAATGATAGCATGACGAGTGACAGGGCAGAATGGAAGAAAAAAACATGTTGCGCCGACCCCAAATAACACGGGACAAAGGCAGGAAGATGATGATGTATGATATCCAGTTCAATCCACAATTTCTCAAATCTAGGGAAATTGGAATATTTGCAATTCCGTTTATATTTTGATTAGTGTACGAGGAGTTCCTAAATGCTTATTAACTAAACAATCAATATAGGCAGTGATATCCTGACATAGAAAACGTTGGTTGCTTTAATTTCAGGTATTATATCTTTTAAACTGTCTTCCCAATTCCTTTAAATGAATTTGGCAGTTTTTCTACAGAGTTCATAAATATTTTATTTTCTTTCTTTTTTCAGTACACATGTCTTCACGAGAACCTCTTCCACTATCTTTGCGAGGAGAACAGCGGAGCTGTCACGTTACCAGCTGCGAGGGGTGATGAAGCTTGGAGGGTGTACTTCAATGTAATTCCTGAAGAGATCGTCGATGAGTTCGCTATGAGATATGGAATTGAAGCCATCTATCAGGCCATGACGTGAGTACTTACTTGTTATAAAATATAACGTTTGATGAAGTATAAAGATGCGATCATTTAAAAAATTTCGCAATTTAAAATTAAAGGCCGTTATAAATCATTCATCTTCCATACAAGTTTGATTTGACCATACTCTATATTCATATTATACAGATATTTTGAGCTTGTGATTATAATTTTTTTACAAGACGACAACTTGTTCCTTTTACAAAATTGTGACGTGACTATGTGTACGATAGAATTGAATTTTGGCCTGGTTTTGTAAAAATAGCTCCGCTCATATTTATTGTTACTATCTTTTCTACTTCAGACACTTCCACTGTCTCTCCACAAAGTACCTCTGCGCCGGAGTGCCAGCCGTCATGTCTACATTACTGGCCAACATCAATGCTTATTACGCGCATACTACCGCCTCATCAGCTGTCTCCGCCTCTGACCGATTTGCTGCTTCTAACTTTGGAGTAAGTAACATAAAATCTTTGAGACTCAAAAAAATATGATTTAAATTTAAACTATTCGTGTTTTTAACTATTTAACTACCTTGTATGTTCCACGTTAACTGATGATCGTAAGTACAAAATGATTAACAGATCCTAAGATAGTGATCATATGGGCCTGTTTTCTGTATCTCCTGATAGGTCCCTTCTAAATTTTTAACAGATCTTTAAATAAAAATTTCAGCCATGATTCAATTTGGGCTTATTGTTTAGCTGAAAACTATAAAATAGGACACAAATGACACCTTCGAGTAATATTAGAAGACTTTACTGAAAATGTACGCCATATGAAACTGTAACCAACCACGAATACAATAATGTTCAAAAATGATGTTTATCCTATAATGTATATTTTTTCACAGAAAGAAAAATTCGTCAAACTGCTGGATCAGTTACATAACTCCTTGAGGATCGACCTGTCTATGTACCGGAACAACTTCCCCGCGTCCAGCGCAGAGAAGCTCATGGATCTCAAGTCTACTGTCGATTTGCTTACCAGTATTACGTTCTTTAGGATGAAGGTATACCTATTAATGATTAACTATGAATTAATTTACGTTTCCGCGGGAAAATAAAAAATAGGGTCCGATAGAGAGGGATTTTTTTTTCAATTGCATTTGTCGTTATAAGTATCGAACGAATATTATTTTCATAAGCATTTAGTAAAATAAACTTATTTCATCTGAATCTTATTTAATCAGACACTTTAATTTGATTTATGTGAACTAATGTGTGTATATCTGTACATGTATAGATATAGAAGATTTCATGTTACTTATCACCCCATTGGTTAAAGTTCAATAAGTTATATTCATCACCGATATCGGCTGAAACGTGATTGAAAGCTATGAAAGTAGCCTCATTATATTGTTTTATTGCTGATGATATTGTTTACCGTCGACAAACATTATGATTAGTGGCATATCATTTACATCACATCATAATTAGCTGACTAATTGCGTAACAGTAACATTCAAGTCATGGGATCTATCGCAAATCCTTTCATTTTGATATTTCAACAGTATTCATCAAGTGTCTGATAGGCAATTTTTTTAACATTTATAATGCAATAAGTCTGAAATTCCTTTCGATTATGAAAAAAATTATGATTTTGAATTAGGATGCAGTTTTTATAATGCTGTATGTTTTGTTTTTCAAGGTTCAAGAACTAAGCAGTCCGCCCCGAGCCAGCACCGTGGTCAAAGACTGCGTAAAGGCATGCCTTAGATCAACATATCAGTTTCTATTCGAGAATTGTTACGAGCTCTACAACAGAGAGTTTCAGGTAAGTAACTCTAAAACTCAACAGTGTAAAAAAGATGATTATGGAAAGATAAGAACCGAACTCTGAGAGGACACGTAAAATAGTTATGAGAGGTGTAGAAAGGTATATGAGTGCTATGCTGACCGTAGTTACATTCAGATAACAGCAAGTGTATGATGACAATGATGGTATGAAAGAACTAAAATTCATACCAAATAGTAAAAATGACGATTGATTCTCGGATGATACTATTATAAAATCTTTCTCTATATTTCAGGTGGATCCAAATGAAGCCAAGCGGGATCCATCAGACCATGGACCACAATTGGATTCAGTTGATTTCTGGCACAAGCTGATTGCACTTATCGTATCTGTGATAGAAGAGGACAGGAACAGTTATGCTCCCGTCCTCAACCAATTTCCTCAGGAGTTGAATATTGGCCAGGTATAAAAAGTTACCAATAACATTACTACGCTACCTAATGAAATCTTTCTAATATTGTCATTTCATTTGCAGTCACGAGCGTTAAGATAATCGTATTGCATCGTCACATTTTCATTTTATCTACGACAAGAAATAAGTGTACGACAAATGGTTCTATGTTACCATTTCAACAAATTGTAATATAACCAATTGTCGTACATATATTTCTTGAATCGCAGAAGCTAATATAGGCATAAAATGTAACAGTCTTATTGCTCGTGACTGTACGTAATTAACAAATTATATCCAAGATTTAAATTGAATTTTTACCAAATGATTTATATATAATTTTTTGTTTGCAGTTATCAGCAGCAACAATGTGGTCGCTATTTGCAGTCGACATGAAGTATGCCTTAGAGGAACACGAACAGCATCGACTCTGCAAGTCTTCTGCTTACATGAACCTACACTTCAAGGTGGATCTAAGATACACATAGTTTATTTTCGAATAATTTTATGATGCGTTCTAGAATCATTTGTAAAGGAGCTCGTATGAGGAAGGACTGGCATGCTCACGCTCGTTTATCAGTAAATATTTTGCAAAGCAATGATGCATCTTTCGAAGGGTTCTTTTACCGAATGATTGTCAAGCAAAATCATGTGATTTATTTCAATTTATGTCTGAGATAGAAAACAATCCGATTGCAAAAGTAGAGTATCGGTCACTACTTATCATTAAGTGGACTTTGTATCATCAATCACTGTTGAAACGAAATTTCCGATTGTTGGATGTCGTATGTGCTGTTACTAGTAATACGCTAAATTCGTACAGAACAGATGGCATGGTGAAGGCTAAAAGGAATTCGCTGTATGCGATAGGCACCAGACCGGTTAATACGGCGTCACCTAAGTCCAATAGTGAACTTCACTCGGCTAAAATGGTGACGATGATGACTCGCTAAATTCTAATCACAAACCACTTCCACAGGTAAAATGGCTCCACACGAACTACGTGAAAGACGTGCCACCATATTGCGGAGCTGTTCCGGAGTACCCAGCCTGGTTCGAACCATTCGTCATGCAGTGGTTGAACGAGAATGATGATGTGTCGCTGGAATACCTGAATGGAGCTTTCAACAGGGATAAGAAGGATGGGGTGAGTTCCGATTCAGATTCAGATTTATTTATTTCAGTTTTAAATATAAATTGAAGTAGATAATGGGCATAACAATAAAACATAGTATCAGTTTGATTCATGATACGAGAATTAACACATTTTTACCTTATACCCACTATCCTTAATGCAATTAGAATAAAAAACAAAGTATTTGTATTCCTAATGAGATAATACAAAATATAATATAATATAATATTCCACAACTATCACACAACGCCGTCTAGTCTCAAGCTAAGCAGAGCTTGTGATATGAGTACTAGACAACTGATAAACATACTTATATATTCCTAAATACATACATATTATAGATAAATTACACCCAGACACAGAACAAATGATCGTGCTCATCACACAAACATTTGTCCTGGGTGGGAATCGAACCCACGACCTCCGGCATAGCAGTCAGGGCCACTAACTACCAGACCAATAGGCCAGTCAGAAATAATGCAACTAGTCAAAAATATTCTATCTAAAATGTATGTCCCTGTACCTATTAGGACGCATAAGGTTCAATGCTTCAAATATATACTACTAGCAATCTACCACTATGCAATTAAGGTCTTCATAATATATTACAAATATGATTCATCTCACACATCTTCAAATTACTCTTTACTTTTCAGTTCCAAAAATCAAGCGAGCACGCCCTCTTCAGTAACTCAGTAGTGGACGTGTTCACCCAACTGACGCAATGCTTCGACGTGGTCTCCAAACTGGAGTGCCCCGACCCTGAGATCTGGAAGCGGTACATGAAGAGGTTTGCAAAGACCATCGTCAAGGTTCTCATTGCGTATGCTGATATCGTGAAGAAAGAGTTTCCTGAGCATTTGAAAGAAGAACGGGTGGTAAGTTAAATTCTAAATTTTGGAGTCTGTTCTTAAAATATAATCAATATTAAAATAAAAATGGTGATTGATTCTTTACCCATGAATTTGTGAAAATATATAAATAAACGCTCAACTAAAACCACTTTTATCAAGTAGGTAATTATGTTAAAGCTACAAATGTAAAATAGTTCTAGTGCGATTCACCAGCAACAATTTGATCACTGCTTACCATCAGGTGGGATCTCAGATCAGCACTAGTTTATATCATTAAAAAAAATATTTACACCTGAAATGAAACTACGAAAATTAGAAACACCTAGTTGAAGAAATTTGAGTACAATCTTATAGTAATTATTTTTTTTAAATCCTTATTTCTTTCATCAGGCATGCATCTTAATGAACAACATTCAACAATTACGGGTCCAGTTAGAGAAGATGTTTGAGTCGATGGGAGGCACCAAGCTAGAGCGTGATGCCGCTGATATTCTCAAAGATCTGCAGAACAGACTGAATGGAACGTTAGACGACCTGGCTTCCATGTTTGCTATCAGGTAAAAGAGTATTGTGCCTCATTTGTGTTATAGAATATAATAGAATAAAGTGTGTTGTATACCAAAATAGTAAAAAAAATACAGAAACTTAAATCTATGGGTACTACGGCAGTCTTAGTTTTGACAGCGGTATCTTCCAGATAACCTCAGGATGGGTTATACGAACAAAAATAAAAAAGGGCGTAGTCTATGGTGTAATGCAAATATAATAATAATAATCAATGTATAAGTATTTTTCATTCATTCAAATATTTAATTTTACCGGTGTCTTATTTTTTTTTATTAACTTATTAAGAAAATACGTAACTTACAAATTAGTCTAATAACCAAAATCAATTTCTTATCAGTTTGGAGTCCCGTATCACAGCCAGTGTGAAAGAATTGGGAGAGTTACTGCAGAAGGTTGGAGGTGGTGGAGCACCAGGGCAACCGCAACCACCCGTGCATCACGAGGCTGATGAAGTGCTGCGACCACTCATGGATATATTGGTAAAGAAACATATAAATATAACATTACATTCCACTCTAAGGGCACAATCATTACATGTGATGTAATTATGATCTCCTTGTACAAAATCCAGGGCAGCACTACTGTTCTGTGACTTGAAGTGTCAAATAAATTTCATGTCATTTTTCTCGAAAACAATAATTATGAGAGGGCAAATAATGCATCCCTTTGGTACTCCAGTATCAACGAACTATTGCAATGAAGTGCAGTTTTATTATTGAAAAATTGCACGTCATTTTTTTTATAAATTGATCTAGGTAGCGGAAATTGACGTGTGAATGGTTATTATTTATTATATCGATATAATCGAGAAAGAAAAACCAATTAAATTAATTCAAATCATAACTAGAATTAATTTTATCGGTTTTTGTAAGAAAAGCTTCCTATGATTCTTAATATTTATTTTGTTTTGCAGGATGGTTCTCTCACAATGTACGCAGAATCCTGCGAAAAGACTGTTCTTAAACGACTACTAAAGGAATTGTGGAAGATTGTGATGAAGATATTAGAAAAGACTGTTGTGCTTCCGCCTATGACTGACAAAACGGTAAGCCTATTGGCTACTTGTATGATACAAACGATGAACTTACGCCTACCATAAACTTGTACATAATGTGCACGTAACACAAAATTATCCTAACAGTCATCTCCCTAACCTTTTCCCAACTAGCTTGGGGTCGGCTTCTAGTCTAACTGGAAGCAACTGAATACCCGTGCTTTACATGGAGCGACTGCCTATCAGACCTCTATAACCCAGTTAACGAACAACACGATACCCCTTGGATAGACTGCTGGTCAGATTTTCTGGCGTTGAAAAATACTTTATTCTTTTCTTTCTTGATTCAGATGATGCTAAAGAACTTGACTAACAACGCCAAGAATTTGGCAGCGAACGCGAAGATAGAGGATATGACGCAGCTGTTCAAGAGCACGGTGGGTAAACAGGACGTCAAGCATGCTCTGTCCGGCGTCATGGATATATCTAAAGAGGTAAACCACTTGGATGATCCTAACTTTATTTCTGTTGAAACGAAACTAAGATATGTAGATATATTTAAAGTTACAGTGATAACATTAGAATTAATGATGAATTAGAATGCTGATAGGTTTAAGGTGGCTACAATTTTATATAAAACAAATCTACGCAACGATTATCCGATGTATGATTTCATACTGCTCAACAACATTTTTCTATAATCAAATTAATTTATGATATTCTAAAGTTATTCTTACGGTTGTTGCAGTGCTTGAGCAATTAACTGCTATGCTGCGTGTCACGGGTTCGATTCCCGTACGGAACAAATATTGTATGGCCTACAGATAGATGTTTCGAGTGTGAGTTTATATGTTTGTGAATGCACCCACGATACAGGAGTTATTACTAGTTTGAAGCAAGCTTTAAAAAAAACTCACGTTCACGCCTATATCTGGCTATCTAATGCGTACTTATTTGACCTTCAGCATTTATCAGCCGAGAAGAGTTTGACGCCAAAGCAGTGCGGAGTCCTAGATGCGGCATTGGACACCATCAAGCTATACTTCCACGCAGGAGGCAATGGACTCAAGAAGGCCTTCCTAGAAAAGAGTCCAGAGCTGCAGTCCTTGAGATATGCTCTTAGTCTATATACTCAGACTACTGACACACTTATCAGAACTTTTGTTAGCTGTCAGCAGAATCAAGGTAATTGTGTTCAAACTAAAGCACGAGCCTGAATGATTTAGAAAGACTCATATTTTTGACATTACAAGATTGCAAGAAACTTTAATGATAAAACATAAAATACATGAAAAGTTGGATAATTATTAGAAATGTGGACTCTGTCTGAATTATAAGATCGATTTTTTTTTCTTAAACTTTGGAACAGAACTTTGCACATGATTTAAGGGTTTTTACTGTATTTTCTAATATTTCACACATTTATATCAAAATTCCGTGGCCGCATATGTACTAAATGACTAATTAAGAGATATTATTACGTTTCTTTCATTTCATTTGCTTAGTTTAATTTATGAGCTTGAAAAAATCGTGTTTAATCTTGTTTCGGAATTTAAGCTATAAATAAATATACTTAAAAAAAAAAAACAATGTGAAAATCGAGGATGCTATGGTCAATTACTCAAAGATGTCGAAGTCGGAAACCAAAATTGGCCATTAAATGGAAACATCACATTTGAAATGTCATAAGGCTTTAAATTCCAAATCATTAACCCCAAAATTCATAGTAACTCTTAGGGCCTTTAGGTAAATCTATAGACATCCAATCACATGTCTTTAAATTCTATCCGAAATCATCTTTTTCATAAATATGTGGTTTCTTCAGATGCAGCAGTCGTGGAGGAAGGCAGCGTGGGTGAGGTATCATTACAAGTTGATCTCTTCACGCATCCCAATACAGGCGAACACAAGATCACTGTGAAAGGTAAGAAATTACAACATAGTTAAAAAATTAATATATGAATATGTATATTTTCTAACTACATAATTGAAGAATTAGATACTGATATGGGTGTCTTTCTACCAAGAGTAGGGCATCCACGCAATCAATCGCATTATTGAGGACTTGTATTTGTACCTTTACATTAGTACTCAATTAACTCGAGTAAAAAAAAAATTGCAGAAGGGTTCAAACCATGGTTGAAATCTCAGCTCGGAGTTAGCTCACTATTGCAAATAAACTCTACTATCACTGGGCACTATTATAATGATTTAAGGATAGAATTAACGGGTTGTTTAGGTGCGTCAAAACTTATATTTTTTAAGGACCAAAACTTCATGGATACGAGTATATAACATCTAGTAATCCGCACTGAGCCCGATTTCCTCTGCTAAAAAGTAGGCTTAGTCCCAGCAGTGGGAAAACTATAAGGCTGACTACACTATGCTATTTTTATAAACTTTTGAACTCAATCTTATAATTAACCCTTGCAGTGGTAGCAGCGAATGACCTGAAGTGGGTAATACAAAGCGGCATGTTCCGTCCGTTCATCGAGGTCAATCTCATCGGGCCCCACCTGGCGGAGAAGAAGAGGAAGTTCGCCACCAAGTCCAAGAGCAACAACTGGAGCCCAAAGTTCAATGAGACTTTCCACTTGTGAGTATAATTTTGATGTGATGAAGGTTTATTTATTTATTTATTTTATAATTTATGTACACACGCTTATACATAGAAAAAGATAAAATGTTATAAAAAATTGTACAACGGTACTATTTAACTTCGATCACATAGTTTTGGATTCTCTACATAAGATGCAAACAATTTGATTTTCTAAACTACCCCCTTAGTCAAGTTACAACCGTTTCGTTTCGATTCTCTTTTCTTTGATCACCTCGAGTCGGCCACGCCTCTTATTCCTTTGTTCTGACCACGTGACTGAGCGTTGAGGTGACGTCAGAATAAAGGAATCGGAGGCGTGGCCTACATTCCATATATTCAAGTTCATCATCAGATCATAACAATATATCTATAGGACCAACAGCTCGGAAGCATAAACTTTTCATCAAAAAACAAAATTATAAAATCGGACAATGTAACATACATACCTACAGCCGAACATAGAACCTCCTTCTTTTTAAATCCTCACGCGCGATTACAAAGCCGGTTCAAAAAACCGCATCAAATATTAGTGTGAGGAAGAGTGGGGGTGTGGTGGGAAACTCTCGCTATCTCTTTTATACTCACGTGACATAGTGACGGTAACGTCACATTTCAGTCTGTGTATCCTTATTCCGTATTCTGTTATTTGACAGTATCGCCTTCCACCACATTTCAAATTTCTAACTTACTTAGTACTGAACAGATTTGAAAAATTCTTTCTATTTGGGGTTTTGGGTAAAGTTACTTTTTGATACAAATAATAAAAAGAAATTGAGTCAAATACCCAATTGTTTATTTCAATATTTACTGTTACTAAGGAAGGACCATCTTACTTTACATACAGAGGGCAGTAACATATTACAGTTTTTTCCAATCTTTTCGTGGTTGTTTCCAGCATGGTGAGCAACACAGAACAACTGGATCTGTTTGAGTTGCACGTCTGTGTCCGCGACTACTGCTTCGCTAGAGAGGACAGACTCGTCGGTGTCGCTATTATGCGTATGACCGAAATTGTTGAACAGGTAAAAATCATTATTATCTTCATAAATTATTATAGCTGAATCTGGTACAAAAGTATTAATTATTAAATGAGCAATAAGTGTGATAAAAGTAGACGAAAATGTCGAATATTAATGGAAGATGTACATATATTGACAGGCCTGTTAGTCTAGTGGTCGCGGGTTCACCCAGGACAAAATTTTGTCTGATGAGCACGATCATTTGTTCTGTTTCTGTGTGTAATTTATCTATAATTTGTATGTATTTAGAAATATATAAAGTATGCTTATTACTTGTCCAGTACCTATAGCACAAGCTCTGCTTAGTTTGGGACTAGATGGCGCTGTGTGAAAGTTGGGGAATATTATAATTATATCTTTTGGCGTAAACGTCCAGATGGGTTCTAAATCGCAAATTGCAAGTCCTTCAGTAAAATATAAATACAATTATGAAGTTGAATAGTTAGGAAAAAAAAACTATAATATTTTTTAATCAGTGTCAAGCGGGGGCCCATGGTACAGCGCTTGAGTGACTAAATACAATACTGAGAAATTATTTAACAACCACTGAATAATTTCAGGGTGCAATAGCGTGCTGGCTGCCTTTAGGCACCCGAATCAAGATGGACGAGACTGGCTGGACGATACTAAGAATACTGTCCCAGAGGCATAACGATGAAGTAGCTCGGGAGTTCGTCAAGCTCAAGTCAGAGATGAGGACCGAGACGCCTGCGGGCGCACAGGGCCCAGCGTGAAACATTTAAACAAACCCCACGTGCCGCAGCATTCTACACAATCTACCAACTCCAAGACTGCGACTGGACTGACAGATCCAGTCGTGATGTCCCTTAGTATTTCAAAACAGTTTTATGTGCGCAAACAAGACAGAACCATGTTCTGCACGATGCGTGCGAAAGAGACGAAGCCACTGCAACGGAGTAAGGAAGTGACATTTCGGCGCTCCGGCAGCTCCCGGTCAGTGCTCGTTCGTTTTGATTCGTACAATCTCGACAGAGATGCGTTTTGTAAATAAAATTTATCTTTATTAAGTTACGCGGATAGTAGAATATTTTGCACAAATTCGTAAACATTAGCAAAAAAGACTGACCGTAGGCGGCCGGGCGCCGCGGCGGACGCGACTTAGGGATCCAGCTCAAGAGACTCCTTGAACATTCTCAATTTATGGCAATAATTTAGCTAACTTAACATGTTTGTTAACTTTGCTCTCTTTTCATTCTTTCTCGTTCCGTAGCGAAGTTATTTCTTTCCAATTGGCAACTTCCTAATCTATTCGCTGGGTACCTAAATTCGCGAACGCATCGTTGACCCACGATTTATGTAATAATATTTATATGGACCAAACTGTCGTAAATACGGATGAATAAATCCTTAAACATTAATATTAAAATGCAACATAATTATTTATCTAATTAATCATCTACTCGTTATACGTGTACAGTAAAATATATGGCCTTATGTAAATTATTTCCTTCGTTTGTTGGTTCATTGCTTCTGTCGAGTCGGTATAACGTGTAAAAGTGTTGAGGATGATTCCCGAGTGCTGAGAGGTGCGTTTGTATGCGTTTCTATATAATTTTTCCTTTCGGTAAATGCGTGGTGTATAGAATTATGCGAAGTACATAAAGCATGTTCGTTTAGGTGATGAGTGTTATATAAAATGGAATTAATATAGTCATAGCCGTCGTTTGTTCTTGAGATCTTTTACGCGGTACTTTTTGACGTCTGTACGTAAATATAGAATTAGAAACAAATTATCTTGAACCATATATCTGTATCAAAACGCAACGTTTAATGGCTTCCGGGATAAATATAGTGGATCCACAGATGAAATAATTTGTTTTGAATTATTTCTTACTCTCGGTACATCACTTAATTTCAGATAAAAATATTATCGTCCCGTAAAATTCGGAATCGGTGAATTTTTATGCTATAAAGAACTTGTCCATATAAATAGTGATGCTACCTCAAAAAGTATCGCGTAACACAACGGATAAAAAAATGTGCGGTATAATGTCATATTTTATAAAATAATAAATACTTATTTTACGTGTCCCGTTTTGAGTGACCTATATTATATCTATGTGATCCATATTTATTACAGACATGTACATAACAATAAGTATATGTTAATATATGTGTATATCACAATACTTGCTATTACTTTAATAAGCTTGGCCTGTTTGAAGTGTAATCTAAAATCTCCAAACTCTTTTTGTATATTATTGAAAATTGTGATATTGTTATAAAAATGACGTAACATCGTAACAATCGTGTATATGTTTAATAAATCCGATGTTAATTGTTAATAATAATATAATAATTTTTGTTACATATTGAAATATTCCATTTGTAACATTTCATTCCATTTTGTTACTTTTGAGACTGTTTATAAATAGAAATCTTATTATGTTAATCATTTAGGTATTTTACTGAACGTTTTGTTGTTAATAATGAAAAAACCTTCCATGTTAAGGCCCCAGTGCTCAAAAATAATTTGTTAAGGCTATAATATTATGGCGAATAACAATAACGAATCGTTGATTTATTAACATAATAATTAAAAATAAACTTAAAAAAATATATCACAGTCCAAAACTCAAACACGTTTGAAAATCGTCACATAAATACATTTTAATGTGTGTACATTTTCAATAGCATTAATCAATAATATTAATTCTTTTATGTGCACCCAAGATGAATTTTTATTTTTTTAATCCAACTTGTAACTTTTTTATAATATAATGAATTTCCCCTTTATAAACAATATTTTTTAGAACTAATATCGTTTTTTTAAGAAAATTTCTGAAAATGTTAAGGTCCTTTATGAAATATACCTGTAATAATCTTTGATGACGTTGAAAATGCACACGATGTGTAGATAGGCACATCACTTACCGACACGGGACATAGATTTTCTAAATATTAGCATTTATCATGGATTACATATCTGTAGATAGAGAATGTGGTTTGTCTAGTCCAAATCTCAATAATATATATTAATTAATTATATATTTACTCGTCTTATTATAATATATAGAAAATACTTTTATTATTTCTAATTTACATTTCCGAGTTGACTGAATCTGTATAACTATAGCGTAATAGAAAATTGCAACAATAATTAATAAAATTGTTATTTTGTTATTTATTATCTCAAAATAATAAAATAATCTATTCAATGTAATAATGTGCGCAATAAACCATTGAAATAAACAATTGAATTAGATATAATACATTCCTTGTCCACGATAAAGTAATTAACATAAAACAATAAACAAATTGCATGTGCATCACTGCGTTGAATAGTGCTTTTCAAAAAAATATTTTGGATAATATAGAGACAACCATCAAATAGAATTTTTGATTTTGTTATTTTAATAAAATACAATGTTTCATCATAACAACGTCATTATTGAATCATACATTTGTAAATAGTTGCAATTCTTACTTCCACGGTATGTGAAGAGAAGGCTACTATATTGATGGGATCGTGTGATATCTACATAAACCAAAATATATCAGTATTACTTTTCGTGTATTTAATTTAAAGTATATTGTGTATGAGCAAAGTTCAGTGACCAGTAATAAAACTGTTTATGAAGATATTGCGATTCGAGCTAGTATAAAAGAAAAGCGCACAGTATTCATTATAATCTCATCAAAATATATAATAACTAACAAATCGTAATGACACATAAACCTTTACCATTTGACAATACTTGGTAAAATATTATTTTGTAAGTGAAATATGTGATCGTCACATGCATCGGCATCATTGTAAGTCTGTTACGCTCCAATTTTAGTATTAAATATCACTAACATTGCATACATCTTTGTATAAATGCATATATGTAAATGTTACATGTTTAAACACATTATTGAATTTAGAATTTTTATGAAAAAATAAATAAATATCCGTATTTCAAATATATCTCGTTTTGTTTCATTAATCCCATTGCAAGTTCTCTCTCATTTATTTGGTGAAAATATTATTAAGAACGTGAGTAATTAAATACCGGTTTATATTCTAGTCAAATTAGACCAAAAAATAGTACTAGACTGTTCAAAACACCATCATAAATGGAATCTAAATAGTCCTCATCGAATCGACACCTGCAAAAAAAAAACTGGGGGTCAAAGGTCACAAAAACGGTAAGTTTTATCATAAAATTTGTTCAGGCAAAAATTTTAGATCAGATAATTATCTACAAAAATGTCTTATACTTTTTTACCTAAGAGCCACCGTTTTTGAAATAATTATAATGATTCAAAAAGTTAAAAGAGGGCATCGGCATAATATGCACCCGTTTTCACACCACCTTTGATGTAGTATACTTAGCGCATTTTAGGGGTTCCGTGCCTCAAAAGGATAAAACGAAAGCCTTATAGGATCACTTTGTTGTCCATCTGACTGTCTGTCTGCCTGTGTCTCTCTGTCAAGCCTGCTTTTATCTCAGGAACACGTGAAGTTATCGAGTTGAAACTAAAACTATATACTCAATTTTGCGCTGCCTTTCCAGCCGGGGTACGTTACAATGGACCCGTCATTATGGTGCCTAACTAGGCTCGGCGGTTGTAGAGCATGGCTCTATGTGTTTATGGTTGTATGTGTATACTGTAGACACGCAACGGCGCTGCTGCACACAGCGCCGACTCTTCACGACATACTGGTGGTTAGTCCCCGCCAAGTGATGGGGTCTCCCCTGTTGCCTAGAGGAAGCCCGGCGGGAGACGACCTGGCGATGAGTGGCACTTCTTACAGACCTACAGCAGGAAATGTTACCCCCGTCTAACCCGCTTCCAGAACGAGCTGGTTATGGTTTAAGCGCCTATTATACTACGCGTTATTCGTCACATGATATTCAGACTGTTTTAGAGCAAGCAAGACTCGTCGAATGCGGAATCCAGATTCAAACCGGTCTAACTGTTATTACTACGCGATGTTAAATACAGTGAGCTGAATAACTAGTAGTGTAATAGGCCCTTTAGACTGCAGGGACGACTTGTGTATGTGTTTAAGCGGCATTGTATTGTGTAACATCGCTCAGTGCACGTGCACCAACGACGTTCCAGCCACTAGACGTCTAATAACAGGCGCGCATGTCTGTCTGGTAGGAAAACTAGTGATGTACAAATTCTTATGACCGCATCTGTTATTGATAAATTAAACAACCTATTTACTATTTATAAAATCTTTTATAACTTACTACTATAAATACTACTTAATAGGACGGAATTTAGTTGTGAATATGTTATTGATAGTACCCGAAAGATCTTGATTTTATTTTTACCTGATTGCATTAAAAGGAGGGCAATTATATCATTTTTAATCATAATAATTTTATGTAGGTACCTATATTATGTTTTTTAGAAATAAAGAGGATTTTCACCACTTAAATTTTATTAATTTCATTAAATGTGTAAATTATATGTTAAAATAATATCAAGAACTTAATAATTGCATGAAAAATTGTTAAAAAAATATAAAAATACTTTCGTGACTTATTTAAAGCTATCTCATCCCTAGTGTCCGGTACTGACTCTGGTCGGACCAATCAAAACGCAGTACCGCGCTCCCCCGTATTTCGGCTAGTTGTCAGAATTGTTTTAGTGCGCTAGTTCAAGCATGAGGAGTCTAGTGGCTAGAAGGTCGTTGACGTGCACCGAATAGTAAGCTTGCGCTATCTATTCAGTGCGTGAGTCTGGCGAGTGTATAGTGGCAAATGTATGGTCCACTCGCGTCGTGCCTATATTAACTTAGCACACGACGCTTATTGACAGTAAATGTAGAGTCTCATTGTTTGAGTATCTATCTATATATCCGGTCTCGTCATCGATCCAATATTAGTCGATGGTCACACCCAGGTACTTGGCCCGGGTGTCCAATTGACTTCGGCTCCGCTGAGTTTCAGTTGTGGTGGGAGGGGCGCCGATCCCGTAGTCAGTGCCTGCGTTTCGCCCGTAAACCGACAGTCGCAACTTTGCGAGCCACTCGGGGATGTATCTTCACCGCCGCCTACTTAGCGTTCATCGAGGAGGTAATGTATGCGGCGTCTTCAGCAAACAGCGCGAGCGTGGCTTCTTCGGTAGTTGGAATGTCAGTGGTGTAACGTGAGTAACACGCCGTCAAGATGCAGCTCCCCTGCGGTTCACCCGCTAGAATAAGCCTAAGGACAGATAGCGCCCCGTCGACCACCAATCTGAAACACGAACTGTTCCGGTCGCGGAGAGATGTGTGGTCTAAGGTGTCACATCAGGAGTTGTTCGAACACCTTAGAGATAGTAGGCAGCAGAGTAATAGGTCGATAGCTCTGCGGTTTCAGCGGGTTCTTTCCTGCCTTGGGCAGCATTTATTTATTTAATTTTACTTATTTTTCTTTCCAAGCTGCGGGGAAGACCCCCGTGCCCAGTATCCCCGTAAACAAGCACGCCAGGGCGCAACAGTGCGGTACGGCAAGTGGCGCAGCGCTGTATTGGTGATACCGTCGGCACCAGGGGCCTTACATGGCTTCGTGCGTAGAATGGCGCGACTGACTACGCCCCGCAAGAAATAGACGGGATCTTCATCTAGGGCTATCGGCGACGCGAAGTAGTCTCTAAGGTGTTGCTCAACTGCTACGACACTATCGTGCTCAGTAGTCGGATTAAGGCGGAACTGATACTCCAGGTGCTTTGCGAAGACCTTCGCTCGGTCTTCTGCTACGTATTAAAGGGCCCCGTCGCCAGCTTGTAGTAGTGAGCTGGCGGCACATTTTTTGTACAGACTGCCAGTCACATGCTTCGGTGTCGATTTGTTCCCCCAAACTCTCAGTAGCTAGGGCCTCTAACTCGGCCTTTACCTTCGCTGCGAGATGGTTGAGCCGCAACTTTAGTACGGGACAGCGTAGCCGCTGCCACTGCTTGCGTAGCCGCCTCTTCTCGGCGACCATAGCGTAGATTCGGGGTGGTAAGGGGGGCTGAAGCCTTATATCCTGCGGCTGTGATTGCGTAGTCACCTCTTTTAAGGTGCGTTGCACGCAAGCAGTGACGTCATCAGTTAGTGCGTCGACGTCTACGGCAGTATGATGTGCCGAGTTGGCGTAGTGGTCTCAAACTTTTCAGCGTATTTTGTCCAGACCGTTAATCGACGTGGCGCTAGTGACTTCAGTCGGGTCGGCATCCCGATAGGACGACGAGTACAGCCCCCCTAGCCAAGTCACAATCGTATCGTTCGCGCTGAATGCTTCGAGTAGGCCACGCCTCCGATTCCTTTGTTCTGACCTCATCTCAACGCTCAGTCACGTGGTCCGAACAAAGGAATTGGAGGCGTGGCCTATATACCTTTCAACCTTGCTGTAAACGAGGAAAACCTATCTCCGGGTCCCAGGTGCGTCTCGTTTATCAGCGCCACATCGATGTTTTCGGGCGTTCCAGTGTAACACCCTCAGCGGCCTAGTCATGACCAAACCGCCGAGGATGACTTGCTCCGGGCTCTGCCCCTGATGACTTTAATCAGGTCCATCAGCAGCTAGATAGCGCAGGTCGTGATTTCACTGTTGGGACCCCCCTTGGGGCAATATCGGTGGTGGTCGAGGTGTTGGGGGTATAACGCGTTTTGTCTGCGTAATGCCGGCGCCTGCTGTTGCGCCTCTCTTCCCCTTCACGACCTGCGTCCCCTTGAGGGAGGGGAGGGGCATTCTTGGGGACCTCTTCCTCTGATTTGAATATTGTGTTCGACAAACGTTTTTCTACTGAATTTTTAAGGTAATTATGCAAAAACATTAAATAAACATATTATGTGTATTTTTGCTTAGTTATTTTCATAGTATCATGTCATACGGTATCCTACTATGGGTACGGGCTGCAGACATCGACTCAATTTTTATTCTACAGAAAAGAGCTATCAGAGCTATTTACAATTTCCGCCGGTGCGATTCTCTAAGGGAACTGTTTATGGATATTAACATATTGACGGTGCCTTGTCAATATATCTATGAAAACATCATGACGAAATTTAAATCTTGTATTAAACGCACACTATGCAGGCAAGCATATTATAAGTTGGAGGATTATATTCAAGATAAAAATGCTTGGCTCAATGCTGGTCCAGCTCCACTACCACCGGGGTGTACAAATTGATTAGTTTTGAAACTATTATTATTATTCTTTAATGTTTTTTTTTTTTTAATCTGTAAAATATTATTGTTGTTATTTAGTATTGTATAATGTAGAAGCATTTTTTTTTCAAAGTTTGTAAATGTGAGTACCATGGAGCTATTTTATGGTTTTTAGGTTATTATTGGTCCTGTTTGACATAAATGAGCATGGCAGTTGAGAGTTGAGTTGCAATTTGTGGGCTCATACAGATTGTGTTGGTCCTGAAGGCGAATATTATATTTGTGATTTTTGCCGTAAACGCTTAATTAAAGTTGAAAATAGGACTTGGTACTGTGGCACTCTACTTTGTTTATAAAAACAAAGTAGAGTGCCACAGTACCAACTTTTCCTCTAATAATTGAGGACTAAGCAAATCATATAATTTTACCATAGAACTTCACTTAGATAAGTTCGTTTAATTTAGTAAATTATTTTTCTTGATGTCTTTTACTACATAAGAGCCAAAACTTCTTCTCTAATCTCTTCGACTAATCTTCAACACCTTGAATCTTGTATATCTTAAAAAAAAAAACATTGTTTTTGGTCCCAAAAATAAATCTATTTGAATTTAAACCCAACAATTTTCGACTAAAAGGCAATAAAAACAACAATGTATGATCTCACGTTGATATTGGTTTTTTTTTTGAAAGCTCCGGCTCCAGTTTCCTGTTATTTATTAATTTACGTGTAATGTAAGTTTATATCTGGGTATATTTATTACGAGCAACCAGAACAGAACTCGTAGAAATATTAAATTTAATTTGAGAATTTAGATTCACCGTTTGGACAGGAACGTGGGCGTTTGTTTGCTTTCTGAGAAAACCATATTAAAATCTTCGCAATATAATTGTTCAACCATAATTAAACAGCGAATAGAAGGAAATGTGTGCAAAATGCTTTACACGTGTGACATCTGTTTAAGACTATATTGGACATTATATTTTTCTTTACGTTTACAATTTAACAGAAATAAAACTGTAGGTATCGTCTTTGTTATTGTCTTCACGGACGTTCATCACCAAGGTTAACTATTTCAGACTTATTATTTACTTTTTCGCGTGTAAAACCACCCACGTAAAAGTAGGTTTCTTCATACAAACCCCCGTCTTACTCCCTTAGGGGTACAGTTTCTTAAAATCCATTCTTAGCAGATGTTTAAACTCTATAAGGAACCTACCTGCCAAATTTTAAGTTTATAGGTGTTTTAGTTTCTGAGATTTCGTGACAAATCAGTGAGTGGTATTTCGCTGTTATTTACCTTTATCTATATATATATAAATGAATAGCTGTTCGTTAGTCTCGGTAAAACTCAAAAACGGCTGGACCGATTCGGCTAATTTTGGTCTTGAAATATTCGAGATAGCCCAGGGAAGGTTTTAAACTATGAGAAAAAATGGGAAGAATGTGTCTTTCTGTCTGTCAGGACCCTTTTATTTCGGGAACGCGAAGAGGTATCGAGTTGAAATTGAAACTATATTACTCTCTGCGATCCCTTGAAACTGTGAAAAAATAAAACTTGTAAGTTAACGAAAAAAAAAACTTATATTTCGACAATCTCAAGAAAATCAAAATTCATAGGGTACTTTACGTTGACCCAGAATCCTGAAATTTGGCACAAAGTAAGACCTTATAGCACAGATATAGGAATAAAATTGAAAATAGTAAATATGTCAAAAAAAAAGAAAAATGTCACAAAAACAAAAAAATTGCGATTCGAAAAAATCTTCGGGACTCCATTCGGGAATTGATTTATTTACATAAGTAAGTTTGTACGGAACCCTCAAAGCGCGAGTCCGACTCGCACTTGCCCAGTTTTTAGGGTTCCGTACCTGAAAAGGAAAAAACTGAACCCGTATAGGATCACTTTGTTGTCCGTCCGTCTGTCTGTCTGTCAAGAACCTTTATCTCGGGAGCGCATGGAGGTATTTAGTTATACTAAGGTCTGCGGTCCTTTAAAGCTATGAAAAAATCAAATTTCTGAGTTAACGGAAAAAAAGATACGGCCGTTTATGTCGCAAAAAACGTGTATTTCGACAGTCTCAAGGGAATCAAAATTCACAAGGTACTTCCCACACACAGTAGAGCACACGGTGGAGCACACGGTGGAGCACACGGTGGAGCACACGGTGGAGGTGTGCCCTGCTTGGGCAGAGCAACGCCGTGTCCTCGTGGGGGTGATCAGCAGCGGCGATCTCTCGCGCCGGGCCTTGGTACAGGCCATGGTCTGGAGCGAAATGGAGTGGCAGGCGGTCGCCTCCTTCTGCGAAGCAGTAATGCTAGCAAGGGAGGTGGCCGATCGCGTGAGGCAACGGTCCTTACGCCCCAACCCCCGCCGGGATTCCGATCCCGATTTCTGGCCACCGTAGGCACGGGCTTGCGGACGGCGAGCAGTGGGTGGCTCGCCGTCCGACCGTCCGGTAACCGGACTGAGGCCAAGTCGTCGACGGCGCGTACTGTTCCACGCGCGCCTCAGGGAGATGTCAGCAAATCGTAGGGGCCCAGCAGGGTCGAAGCCTACTTGGGCCACAGGTAGTATGAAAGCGAAACTCGGGGCCCTGAGACAAAGGAAACGAAGGAACAGGAGTGGGTTTTTAGTCAGTAAAAGTCAAAGTCAAAGTCAAAGTCAAAGTCAAATCTTTATTGCAGAACACAATACAATAAATTATACATTTCAGGATGTCATTTGAATGCTCTAGTTAATTGTGTTTTACCAAATTAGGCATGCAAAATTTTAGTAAATTCAAAAAACATTTTGTGGTTAAGGTACATAATATATGTCAGATATTGCAACTAAATGATAATGTCAACACATAACAAATACAAAATTTATATAGTCAAATCACAATGTCAACACAAAATAAAAATAAATACAATTAATCGATTAAGTAAAACAAATCGGACTTAGAAAGAAACAACCATTATCACAATTGTACACATACATTCCGGTCTGAGAGGTATTCACTCACGGTGTAGTACGCTTTTTTTATGAGTAAATTGTGCAATTGTTTTTTAAATATGTCAAAATCGTTGCATTCTAGCAAAGATTTAGGGAGTTTATTGTATACCCGTGGAGCCATTCCTAATAAACTTTTATGAAATATGGCTTTTTTGTGTGGTCTACCGCTTATCTTATGTCTAAGTCGCGCGCTGTTATGAGTTCCAAACAAATGTAGATTATTTTTAACAAATATCGCCACCTCATATATGTACAGGCAGGGTACTGTTAATATACGAAGATTCGTAAAATACGGTTTACAGCTTTCCGTGTTTTGAATGCCGCATATTGACCTAACACACCTTTTTTGAGCCCTAAATACCGTGTCCATATTTGTAGAATTACCCCAATATATGATACCGTAGCGTAACGTAGCTGTAACATACGCATGATACGCTGTAACCAAGGCTTTAAGATTTACTTCCTTGGCAAGATTGCGTAGAGCATATGAATGTTGACTCAGACGTTTACATAGATTGTAAGTGTGAGTTTTCCAAGTCAAATCTCTATCTAGTTCTAGTCCTAAAAATTTTGTAGTACTCGTTTCTGAAATAATTTTGTCTCCATATTTAATGTCAAGTTTTTTATTATTTGTCCTTTGCTCAAATGTCATTATTTTAGTTTTGTCAATGTTTATCCTTAAATTATTCGCGTCCATCCATTCTATTAAACTCTGACAACTCTGAAAGTCTGACACTATCTCGCGCTCCGCCTAAGAACGGGATTTGTCATTAGATGATTTTCCCACCTTAAAAAAAGGGTATTTCCCATTGACCTAGAATCCTGAAATTTGGCCTGAAGCAAGGTCATGGTCAAATCAAGATCCAAGCATAGCACAAGTGTATATAATATACGTCATAAAAAAAACTTTTTTTGCGATTCGGAAAAGTCTTCATAACTCGATCTGGGAATAGAACAGTTTTCAAAGGTAAGTTTGTACGGAACCCTAAGTGCGCGAGTCCGACTTGCACTTGCCTAGTTTTTTTTTAATTATTCACGGGCTCTTGTTTCCCCGCTATCTCACATGATGGTAAGCGATGATGTGGTCGACGTTGGAGCATCCTTACCTAAAAGTAACCTATTCAATCTTTACTTAAATACCCCAGGTATGTAGCTTTCGTAAAACGCAGACTCCGGCAGGGTATACTTCTCCTTAGCTGAACGTACAATGAATGTATTTTTATATTTACAATAGTTGTGTGTATATGTGGGATGGCGACCATCACAAAATAGATAGGTAGAAAAATCAATCTCATGTGTGTACTTTACTTTCATACTAAAGCGGTGACCAGATGGTTGCAAACCAACGTCCCAACTAAGTGACCTTGCTAGATGTAATCCATGTAGACAGCAGTTGTAAGCCATGACCTTCAACGGCCTTGGTTGCGAGGTGCATTTTTCCAACCACCGAACGTGTGATTTACATCCATGTAGCCACAACACAAACCAAGCAAATAAACCAAAGTGACCTTGGTTGGAACGCTAGTTTGCAACTGTCTGGTCACCCCTTTAGGCTCGCCAGTAGCGCTAGGGTTGCCGTCCTGTCGCAAAATTCGCGCGGGCCTGGGTGCGGTGGCGGCGTAGTTGCTGCGCAGGCAGCCGGTTCGCGTAACAGTTCCTATTTTAACTGTTTACCTACGGGCGCTTACCTACTTACCTAACTATTCTGTGTTACATTGAAACGAACCTTCGAAATACAAGCAAATTACTTACTTAGGTACCTCTCTGACACAACTGGTAGCTTAAAAAACCATTATTCACCATTTAATATTGAATTTTAACAACTGTCCAATGAACAGTTAAAATAACTTTATTTTTTGCTCAAAAATTGCATAAAAAAGTTCACAGGTGCGTGTCTCAAGCGTGCATCTGCTTGAGACACGCATCTCGCGCTCGCACTGGTTCGAGCGGTCTGAGATATCGTGTCTGTGTGCGGTGTCTATGTGTGCGTTGCTTGTTGCCGGAGGTCGTGGGTTCGATTCCCACCCAGGACAAATGTTTGTGTGATGAGCACGATCATTTGTTCTGTGTCTGGGTGTAATTTATCTATATATGTATGTATTTAGAAACATATAAGTATGTTTATCAGTTGTCTAGTACCCATAACACAAGCTCTGCTTAGCTTGGGACTAGACGGCGTTGTGTGATAGTTATGGAATATTATTATTATTATTATTACATTAGTATTCTGTGCCACCATGTCCCAGTGACACATAGTCGAATATCTAGAAGTACGAATCCATAATATATGCGCTTGGTGGGAGGTGTTTTTACTTTCACACGATCAAAACGTTTACCGCGTTCGGCTCTCTAATTGGCTAAGAGCTTGGAGCGGGCCAATCGGAGCGTCGACCGTCATAAACGTGTCGATGACGTTATCGTAAAACAAACTCGCAATATGCACTTTCGTTATTTCGTTTGTTTTGCTACTTACCAGTAAGTATATTTGAAATTAATTGATGAAGATATCTTTAGGTCACAAAATTACTCATACATTCCTCTTATGAGTTCTTGGCCAGCCTTGTCAGCAGACACAGGATGTGAGGGGGCAGGTTATTCGAGACAAATTCACGTGATCGACTGAATTATTTGTTTCTTACATTGACTTAATCATCAGTAATCAAAACAGCAATTTTATTCTTCGTGGAATTGTTAGGTACATTTTATTTTCGTATGCTAAAAATATGTTTGCGCATATAGTTAAAGCGTGCATCATCGTATGCCTCTTAAAAAACTGACTGTTTTTTTTTTTAGGTGGGAAATCATCCAATGTCTTCTCTCGCTCTAGGGTGGAGCGCGAAGGCGTGTCGGACTTTTACTGAGTAAAACCCACTCCTATGTTCCTTCGTTACCTTTTACAGGACCCCAGGTTTTCCTTTCAAAACCGAACCCATGACCCCAGTAGGCTTCAACCTTGCTGGGCCCCTACGGTTTTGTTGACATCTTCTTGAGGCACGCGTGGAACACTACGCACCGTTGACTACTCGAGCTCGGTCCGGACGGTTACTGCAAGCCACCCATTGCTCGCCATCCGCAAGCCCATACCTAAGGTGGCTGGAAATTGGGGTAGGGATCGAGTTTGCTTTCTAGTATAACCTGATGTAGGTAAATTTAGTAGTGTTTTATATTGAACGAACGAACTAGATTTTGGTGTGAAGGTCAGACTCTGCTAGTCTGACCTCCACACCAAAATATAGTTGCTGGATAAAAATAATCTTTAAAGAAAAAAAAAAACAATCGTTTTTTAATTCTCATCGCCCTACATGGGCGCATAAAACGTCAGAAGCTAGTGCACGGTTCCAAATTGGTCGTTTCTTATGGATAAGAACCGTCAAGAAACTCCAAGGTAACTCTTTTAAAAAATTGTTGTTCTGACAATATTTCTTTAATACTTTAGTACAGTTTATACCAGTTAATACTGTACTAAAAAGTACAATAAAAATAATCATAATAAAAAGTGAGTCGTAATAGGAAGTAACCTAAGAATTCGCAGAGTCTACAGTGTTCTCACATTCGCATTATAAAAAAGAGGCTATATAAATAAATGCAAGAAATATAAATAGTTACAATTATCAAAAAATGAGACGTTAATGAATATATAGTGGTTGGGGTCTAATAATATAAAAAAATATTGCAAAAGCAATGTGTTATAAAAAAAAAGGAAAAAGTATATATATTACAATAAATGTGAAGCCGTTTATAGATACATTTACACAATATTATGAGTTACCAGGCGCCAAATGTGCAGAAGCAGTCATTGCCAAACAAGCATGTCTTCGATATAGTCTTTAACCTTGTAATACGCTTTTTTAGTTAGGACTCGCTTAATATTGCTTTGAACTTTCCCTCGCTAAGTTCAGTCACCACCTTTGGCAGCTTGTATAAAAGCGAATGCTGTTTACTAAAAATGACTTGCTGGTCTTAGCTAATCTCCATTTGGGTAATACAGTTTCGTGTTTACTACGCGTATTTATATTATAAAAATTGCTATTATATATAATTATATAAAATTATTATAATATTATATTATATAATATATAATTATTACAAAAGTCTTAGGTCCTACGAACATACAAAATACTTTCTAAGATATAAAGAGAAGGCAGAGTCAGTATATCGATTTCTTCGAATTTATTTCTGAGGGCCTTTAATATGACTTTAGTATCACACTCGATTTTAAACTTTTGGGATCTGCTGTCTACTAATGGCAGCTAAGACGCTTGACATGCAATCCGAGGCACAGAAGAATTAGGATTTTTCGTTGACGGCGACGCAAAAGAAGATAAAGCAATAATTCTTCAAACTTCACATTCAAATTAATAGTTATCAGAAATATGAGTAACTATATTAGTAAAATACGTCTGATCTCTTGAAATATTTGTCAGTCACTGTCACAAGCGCAGACTATCGACGACTGTCGTAGACATTTTCCCCCCTAGCCAATAAGTTACGACTGTTCCGTTTCGATTCTCTTGGGTCGAACGCTTCGAGTAGGCCACGCCTCTAATTCTTTTGTTCTGACCTCGTGACTGAGCGTTGAGTTGACGTCAGAACAAAGCGTGGCCTACTTGAGGCGTTCGACGCAAGAGAATCGAAACGAAAAGGTCGTAACTTGGCTAGGGGGGCTGTTGACGGCAGAGCTAGCGACGCCTCCGTGACATGACTACGACGTCATCGATCTAACATAACGACGTCAACGAGCTACGTCATCGACCGAATGCTGTTCGTCATTCTGGTCCCTAATATGGTCACTCGCCTTTTTTGATTTATTACTCGTAACCGCAAAGTTCGAGAAATTAACAAGGTTATTATTATTGTAGATCTGACTCATTATGAATCAGTTGAGGTAAACAATACCGCTGAGGGTAAATAGGTCAACATGTCATTACCTCCATAGTATTCTGCTCTTGAACCTGACGTAGAAAGAAAAGGCATTGACCGTAGCGTTTGTAAGCATTTATGCTGCCGTCCAATCCATTTTTGCAACAAGACTACGGACCTTGTTATTGACGTTTTGTAAATGTTGGCCTTAATTATATTTTGTACTGCCCACTGAGTCTAGAGCGTGGGACTCCGTGTTTGATTTTTAGATCAGATAAAGTGTAATTAGGTATTTCCCTAAAGACTTTGTGACTGGCAACCCGAATATTGGAAGTTGGTAATGTTATTTTATTTCATTTATTTATGAACACATACAATTGTTTTAACTGGTATACCCAAGATAACAAATGTAGTCGCAAACTAGCCGCACTCAGAGACGCCACCCAGAGACTGATCAAATATCCATTAATGTAGTAGTAGGCAACATACATACATAATAGTCGATGGTCAGTCTCAAGCAGCGCCCTGGAGAATCGGCACAAGTTACACAGAGGACAACACACTTAGTGTCACCCTCTCGAATTCTGCCGATTGTTATGTCTTCGTGCCTCTCAAAGGTTCTGCGCATGATCGCTCTCCGCTCAGTAAGGAAAGAGAAAATACACCCATGTGTATGGATGCTTCATTATGTCCCTTACCTACCTTTTCCCAACTAGAACTTACTGGGCAGCACAATACTCCTTAGATAGATTGATGGTCAGACTTTCTGGGGTCTGACTAGCTGTAACAACTATCAAAGATGTACTATTGACAACCCCGATCATCGGCTTTACGTGCTTTCTGAGGCACGGGGTATCAGTAACAAGCTAGATAAGCTTAGAAAAGTGCAAATGAAATGAAAAAGTCACCTTGGTACTTGTCTGGTTTCGAATCCGCAGCCTCATGCATGAGTAGTGGCTGCCTTAACCACAGGCTCAGTGCCAGCCCATCACGACACATCCACGTTTGTGGACGCTTGTGCATAATTGTATTTTTTTTTTTTTTTTTGTTCTCTTTTGTTTGGTTTCGTGTTTACATAACTATTGTTTGTGTGCCTTGCGTTCTGACAAAATGAATTTATTTTCTTTCTTTATAGATAATATTTCCACGTCGATCAACAGTCAACTAAGATTGGTCGCTAATACTGAAATGGTTGAAAATGGACAGGATAACTTTAACGAGTTCAAAATAGTCTAGCCCAAAGTTCAATTGTAACCAAAACCATAGTCCGTTGTAATGTCTTAATAAATTATAAAAAATACTTAGTCTTCTTAGAATAAAAGAGAAAGGAAATTCTGCATGTTGATCTCTAAGGTCCCAAAAAAAACTTTAGTAAGCGACTATATATAACATTTCTGCTAAAAAATATGTTTTGCGCATTTGGCTGGCTGGATTTCATTTGAAATTTTAGTTACTTTTAATTAAAACAACATAATATATAATAATTACCACTACAATACCGGTCGTAGTGGCAACACTTTGGGGAGTGTGTGGAATGTTCAACAGTGGACGTCTTTCGGCTAAAATGATGATGATGATCTTAGGTACCACTACTGGGACTCAGGCCTCCTCTCAAGGAGCGGGAACGGACCGTCCACCTCATCCACGCGGGCTCAGGGTATATTGGTGGATGTCGCATGTCTTCGATTCTTTTTGGTTCTATGACATGTGAGTCTCTTTCTGTCAATTTATTTTCTCGTTTAAAGAAAAATAAATTAATCACATAAAGAAATGCGCCTAGCTGAGTTTTAATCCACGACCAACAACACCCCGAAAGTCTGGCCCTTACCACACAGGACTATCACTACTCTACCATACTGTTGATAATACAATTTATTATGTTTACTTTCGATGATTTTCAAGTCTCTAGAATTTAAAGCACTAAAACTCGAAGTTTATCTTGATTGTCTTCATTACATCGGAATTTCTGAAATTTTCTAAGGAATAAAATGATGGCAATAAAATAAATTAGACTAACTTTAACTAAAACTCACCAACGTAATTCAACGTAATAAACTACCATCCGGTTTTATTTGCGTCTATCCAAACATTCATGATTGCCAATAAACTTTCGACATTCTGACCGAGCCATTCCAATTACAGTACACACACAATTATATTTGTTTTACTTTGTATTCAATTAAAGTAAAAAGGAAAATACTCCGGATTCCTTTGAATTTACGTGATAGCATGCTGCCCAATGACGTCAGGCCTCACTGACAGGAGCTTTCCATGCAGTACCCACACAGCTGATCATGCAGGCTATTTGAGTAACAATTCGATTGGAACGCAGACACTCCTACACGGCCCGGCTACAAATCGTGACGTCACTCCACTCAAAAGAGGGGGGAACTATTTAAAACGTCACCCATTCATAAACTCTTGATACTTCATTTGAACACCGAACGCAGTCGCGTGCGCACGTTCGAAACTCGAATCTCGCGCTATTTTTAAACAGTTACAGAAACAAAAAGTGTTGTTTTTTTTATTTTAAATTGTGATTTATTAACTTGTGAAAATGAGCAGCAACTTCCTTACGATACCCGGAGATGACCCCATTCAGAAGCGATCAAGGGTAAGGCTTCCTTTCACGTTGTTGTTATGTAAACAAAGATAAGTGCATGTTTATTTCCTGAATAAAATCTATTTTCCTCCGATCTGATTCTATTTTCTGGATTATGGTAGAGATATTTCAAGTGCCGTCAATAAACACCAAAAAATAATCTAATCACAAATCAATACTTTCGACTAATCGATCTTATCATTATATACCGTATCGTTTCCTGAAAAAAAAACACATAAAAACAATCTAATTCGATATACTTTCCTTCCAAAACATCCGATATAACAATAGAACGAAAAAATCGTCCGTGACAGAGTGAATCCGGAACTTTTGGCACGGGAAACATGTCCCCAACACGTGCCAAATATTAGTACATTTACTTTTCCCCATAACACTGGGCCTTCCAATCAACACTTCATTAGCAGAAAATATCCAAGGTTTTGTTAAAACATAGAGGAATGTGGGAGGAAAGAAATTCTCATTCCTCCCACATTCCGATATAGTTTTGTCGTTAACTCTATACTTGGACATGCAAAGGTCGGGTACATTTGTTCCCGCGCTGTGAAAATTGAAGTGAGCCGGTAGCGTCTAGTCTACCAGTGTGACGTTGAGACAGCTGCTCATTGAGGACCACCGCCGTACTTTTAACTTCATGGTAAATGTTAGTCTAGCTGAAAGGACCAAAAAAGGAGTTAGTAAAAACACATCACCTAATTTACAAGCTAATCTACTAATTTGATATCATATATACAACACAATATCTAAAACTACAGTACCTATGCAGAAAAATTACATACACTTTACACGCCAATTAGAATTTTAAACCATCATCTTCCTTCCCTTGTCCGTGTTATTTGAGGTCGACGCAACACGTTTTCTTCGTCCATTCTGCCCTGTCACTCGTCATGCTATCCCTAACTTCCTTTTCTTTCATATCACTCTTCACACAATCCATCCATCTTTTCTTTGGTCTCCCTCTCCCTCTCCATCCATCCATATGTAAACTCATAACTCTTTTAGTAACATGCGTTTCATCTCTCCTCTTCACATGACCATAGCAAGACAAACGATTGCCTTTGAACTTTTCAGTCACTGGCGCCACTTTCAAACTTCCCCTAATATACTCATTTCTCACTTTATCCATTCCCGTCACACCACACATCCATCTTAACATTCTCATCTTCGCTACGTGCAATCTTTTTTCATCCGAATTAGATTAGAATAACATTTATTTGTTATCTATTATATAAAATAGGTCTGAGAATAGCGCGTAGACAATTTTTTACACTCCTACCCCTATCCTCTAGTTATTTCTTTGATAATTTATATGGCAAATCAACGTTTGTCGTTTCAGCTAGTTAATTAAGAAAATTGTAATGATTGAAGCAGGTAAAGTGCTGTTTTTATGGTGGGAAATCATCCAATGACTTCCCCTGCTCTAAGGCGGAGCGAGAGAGCGTGTCATTTTATTGACTAAAACCATACCTATTTTTTTTCTTTGCCTTGCGTTCCAGGATCCCGGGGTTCCCTTTCGGACAACCCGTGGGGAGGCCTGTAGTTTCAGTTACCAGTTACCTTACCCCCATTGAAATAGACATAAAATGATAACACAAAATAGATAAGATCTGTTTTCCGACAGTAAACTATTAAACAGCTATTAGGAAGATGTTTTAAGAAACATAACTGATATGAAAAAGTTAAGTGCTCTTGTGTTAGTGTATTCCGATTCAACATCCTATGTTTTCATTTCTGTACCTAATGGATCTTTCTACGTAAACATTGAATATAAGAAAAACAATGAATCTCGTTTGCATGCAGTTTTAGATATTAATCTTTATGTGGTATTAAAAAAAAGCTTTCAGCGTCTGTCTGTTCATCGGCGGACTTCTCCTTAATAACGCAACAGGTTTTAAAGCAGTTTTCACTAATGTATAGAACAATAAAAAAAGGCATATATATGTTTTTTTATTATTATTATTGATAGGCTCGCGTTTGACCACTATCTCATCTGATGGTAAGCGATGATGTGGCCGACGATGGAGCACGCTTGCCTAGAAGTAACCTATTCACTCTTGACTTAAAGACCCCTAGGTTGTAGCTATCAGGGAACACAGACTCCGGCAGGGAATTCCACCCCTTAGCTGTACGCATTATGAATGTGTTCCCAAAACGCTTTGTACGTATGGGTGGGATGTCCACCATGTACCGATGGCGCAACGCCGTACGTCTAGTGGTTCGATGGTGGAACGGACTTGGTGGAATTAAATTGTGCAATTCCAACGCACACTCCCTGAAGTGTAATCGGGTAATTGGGTCATTAGTCTCACTTTCTTTTTTCTTTATTTGTATTAGGGATTTGTAAATGAATGTACATGCCAGTCCCATCGGACCTTATATAGTCAATACCTTACCTATTTCATCTTATATAGTAAAACGTAACAGCGCAAACTTAATTAAGCTATGAGCAGCCTCTGAGTTCGACAAAATATGATGAAAAATTCCAACATCGTACATGTTTGTACCTATCTCTAACTTATAATGTAAAAGTTATTTCGCCTTTTATTTATTTATTATACTACGTATGTACTTACATACAAAATACAGAAAGAGTAATAAATAAAGAGAGGAGCAGTGGTGGCCGAGTGGTAACGGCCTCGACTTACGAATTGTAGGTTCCGGGTTCAAACCCAGCCAGGCGCATTACTTTGTGTAATTTGCTCTCAAAACGGTGAAGGAAAACATCGTGAGGAAACCGGCATGTCTTAGAACCAAAAATTCGAAGACATGTGATATCCACCAACCAGCACTGGGCCCGCGTGGTGGATTACGGCCCATTCCCTCTCCTAAAGAGGAGGCCTGAGTCCCAACCGTGGGAACATTAAAAGGCCGACTATGCTATGCTATGTTAATATATTATAATATTAATTGCTCTGTGTTCAACAGATCTTTTTCTCTTTATAAAAATAAATGATTAGCCTTTTTTTTTGCTTTAGCCGGCGGCTTAGTCCACATACATAAAATATAGCTTATTTTACTCAGGAATTAAGCAGCTTTCCATTGGAAAAAAAAATATCAATCGGATCAGTATTTTCAGAGAATTCCTCATACAAACAAAAAAAAACTTACCTCTTTATAATATTACTGAAGATAGAATAGAATAAAACTACTAAATCATTTTAAAAATTCTTACACCTATTTTATCCCTAAATGACATAGGCTATATATTTGTGACATGTTAGATAGTGCGAAGTGAAGTGTTACTAACGTAGTTTTAAATCATAATTACTAACAAAATAATTTGAGACAGTTATGTATGTTAGCCAATAAGGTATTTATGGTATGGGTATTGTTTTGCTAAAATAAAATGATTATTATTATTGTTTTCTACTGACATATGGTAGAAGCCGTTGGATGAGACTAGTGATTGTTAAAATGACAGAGAAAGACAAAAAAATGTATTCGTAAACAAGTGTCAATATTTCCTTTCATTGAGAAGTAATTTATGGTTTTCTAAATTAACTCATTGAATGCCAAGTGCGCGGATCCACGCGAGACACAATCGCTTTTTAATTGTGTCTAATTACCTACGGCCATACGAAAGGTTGATAACTATAATAAACATCACACACCGCCAGCGTTATTTATCGTTTTAAATATCGTAGCATATGCTGAGTTAGACGACTTTTTGGCCTTGCACAGATTTTAAAGTTATTTTTCATATTTAGTTCTACTGTAAGTGTGAGATACGAATAAACGTTTTTCTTTTTTTCTTTCTTTTGTAGGAGTATCTTTGTTCATATGTTAGTAAAAGTGTCATAGGCTGTCATCGTGAAAAAACCAATAATTTCTATGGGGTAAGCAACGAAGTTGAAGCTACAGGAAAACACAAGTTTATGAGAAATACACTAATGTAAACACACGAGTGAATCATTTTGAATTAAATCGGTTATTAATTAACCAATTTATGGGCTTATTGTTTAGCTCATAAAGAATACCTAATGTTAAACCGTAATAAAGTAGGTAACCAAAATAAAGCCAGCTGTGAAACAAAGAGGTATCAAATATTATTAACGTACTTTGAATATGAAGCCAAGTATTTTGATAATAATGGTAGATATAAATTACGATTACTAAACGCTAAATGCTGATCAAATTCCTTAGTCAAACTATCTTAGGTATTATGTATGTACTCTCTGCCTTTTGCCAGTGACTTTGCTCGATCGAAAATTATCTGTATTTTACTGTCCAGGCCGGTCATCTATGGAATGCATTGCCTATGGCGTCCAGTACACGGTCATGCATCGCATGACCGGGACCGCGGTCCCAAATTCCACATATAAAAATAATTAGTTTTTTAGAGTAGTGTATTTGGACCACAAGTAAAAATGCATTAAAGTACAGTTAGCTAAAAAACTGTATTTATTTAATTTGTGGTCCCAAAACACTACTCAAAAATAATATTAGGGGTTAAAGTATGAAATTGCCGATTTGTACTGAAAAATTTAAATTAATTTTTTATTTAATTTAACATATTTATTTAATCAAAATAATTACCTTATAATCTATAGATAATAAGGTAATATATACATTACATAGCAATGTATACATTGCTACTATCTGGCCTGATGGTCTAGTGGTAAGTGGCCCTGACTGCTATGCCGGAGGTCGTGGATTCGATTCCCACCTAGGACAAATGTTTGTGTGATGAGCACGATCATTTGTTCTGTGTCTGGGTGTTTATTTATCTTTAATATATGTATGTATTTAGAAATAAATAAGTATGTTTATCAGTTGTCTAGTACTCATAACACAAGCTCTGCTTAGCTTGGGACTAGACGGCGTTGTGTGATAGTTGTGTCTAACAGGAAGGTCATTTATGCCTTTGAGATAGAACTCTGGTGATCTAGAATCGATAAACTGTGTGAAAGCATTCTAAGAAGAAAACTTAAAAAAAAAGAACTTCATAGGTACCATGTGAAAAAAGTTTCGCTTAAAAATCTCAAAGCATGAAGGTTCTATGTCAATTCGAAGTAGGTACCTATTACAATAAAAAGGCAAATTCATACTTTAACCCCTTTTATTTGTATAGGTGGAATTCAGAACCGCAGTCCCGGACCAAAGAGTCCAACCCCCTCCCCCCACGACCCCTACAAAACTGCACAATATGTGAAAAATAAAGCTGAGAATGTTATTGTAATATTGACTATGTCAGCAAAGCCTGCCGAGAAGGCTGACTCGATACATTTGCTGCCAAATACGGTAAAAATATAAGAATGTATGTTATTGCGACCACATTCTATCGTTAAATTTCTCAATATACATCCTAATTCCCTGTTTCCATTTGAGAAGTTCAATGGTTTAGACAGGGCGATGATGAGTCAGAAAAGACTTTTATTTTTATATTTATGAATGTATAGATTGTTTACGTAAAAAAAAACTTCAAAATATCAACTTATTAAGTCCAAAAACTTAGCCATAACGTTCACGAGTCAGTCAAGAGTTTCATAAACACGTTGACAACGGCACTAGTTTTTGTATTATTTCCATTTCTGCGGTACGGGGCTTTCAAAACCTCATTTGAAAACTTCCATTATGATGGTAAGGGGCTTATTAGACCCCGCAACGTTTCATAAACTACAAGCTTTTTATGACTATGTGCAATACGAGGTCAAAGTGACCCCGTATTCAAATATATACACCACTGCATTTTGTTTTAATATGGCATCTTAGTTATATATTTGTAAACTAAACCAAATTGAAGTTATGGTTTCTTATATACCTAGTTTTCTCTGCAATATTTTTCTTAGGTGCACATACGAGGAGTATTAGACCTCGTTCCGTATTGAACGGGTTAAGAAGCCAGCTCATACTGGTTTATTGCTACTGACAGTGCGGCTTACTATACCAAGTTCACGACCGTTCTCTCGGAACATCATGGACACTTGTACGGAATCCCGGTCAAGTGCACGCGCCGACGGTTCCGTGTTTCTTATGCGTCGCACTTCCCGAGTGTTTCGTATTACTCATACTGTTTATCTTTAGTAAAACATTGCAGCTGTTTCTGAGAAAATTTTGTTTGTTAAAACTGAACGATTGTTTTGCTTAAGAGTATTTCCAAGGTGTTTGCAGGACAGAGGCCCTACCTCGAATGTTTAACCTCTCGCGCGAGGGGGGTATTAAGCATAAGCATTAGACATAAGACAGTAGATTTTATATATTAGATATATTATAATAGATCTTTACCTATTATTGCCGTTTTTTAAAACGGGTTGCTTTGAAGTGTTATATCTTTGGATTGACTTCATATTAAAGGTACCTTATTCTTTTTTCAATACACTTACTCGAAAACCCGCTCTTATCCCACCGCTTTTAGGCACGCAATAGACTGCTTTCCGCACTAGTGCAGAAATAGCGCGAGCTCTCCCCCACCACAATGTTAATACATCTATCGTATCAGACTGGGCGCGCGTCGACCTCCCCAAGTCACCGGTCAACCCCCGTTTATTTTTGTTCTTCGTAAGTGTATTGAAAAAAGTCATTTGAGACACGTGCAAATTTGTCACTGTAGCCCTCGGCTCCATAACACTCCCCCACGGCTCGTATGAATTTCACCTCGGTCGCAATGACAAACTTTCTGCACTTGTATCAAAATGTACTATTTCAAAATTAGGTATTTGGTTTCTTTGTGTTTTGTACTTTATGTAATATTGCAGTACTTATAACCATGAAAGCTAATAAAAAAACGTTTTCTCATATTAACAGTTCCAACGTAGAAACTATGCATTTTAAAGGGCAAGCAATATGAATGACGTATACCTACGATTTTTTTCTAACAAAAGAAATCTGTGTTCTTGGTTTAATCGCTTTCGTTTTGGAAATTTTGTCCAAGTGAAAGTGATTGAAACAAAAATATACAATGGGATGTCATTAGCAGTTTTAAGTCCGTATACATCATCAATATTGCATACCGCTTAAGACACATTGTTTCCACGGTAGAACTCATATTACAAAATAATGTTAGTTTTCTTAGATTTCATACAAAAATGGTTATAAATACAGCGATATTACAGAAAGTACAAAACACAAAGAAACCAATAAATACCTTATTTCAAAAAAAGAATAAAGTAGGTACCTTAAATATATAGTTTATTTGAACTTATAATTCCAAGTCAATCCAAAGATATATACTTCCAAGCAACCCGTTTTAAAAAACGGAGATTTCATAGGTGAAAGACCATATAAATATGTGCCCGTCAACTATTATTTTTTTTAATTGGGAATATCATCTAATGACAAATCCCGCTAACTCGTGCGAATGTAGGACTTTATCCTTTTATTTTCTTTCAATAGTTAAATGTTAATTTATCACTGAGTGACATAGGCATATATTTTTTTGCTTACACACAGGCGAAGCCGCTGACAAAAAGCTGGGTTTTGTATATTTTTTTCAAAACTTTTATTTCTGATTAATGTTAACTGGGGTATACTTTTCACATGCTTCAAAATACCTCTGAAGCTTGTAAAAAACAGATCCCTCCTCATTTGTTTTCTATCGACACAATTTCAAAAATAAATAAATACAAAACCTGTTAAAATGCACACAATCAGGACAATAGTGAAAAAATAGTCTGACAATAATAATAATAACGTTTATTTCGGACAAATATCCATATTTAGGTAGTAGTTACAAATTGCTTAAAACCTATGTTAGTAAGTACTATCAATGAAAATAATAAATTATGTTGCTTAATATGCAGGCTCAGTTATACATTTCACACTGTTTAACTAAAAGAAAAAACGAAATGAAAATCAAATGAAAATGTACCGGAATTTTATGCGCTTTTTATTAATTTACATACAAAAACTCATGTTTCTCCTTTGAAATTACAGAACACTATATGCCACGATTCTTACACAGTAATTTTTCTTTATTTGTATCCTACATTTTGTTTGAATAAATCAAGTATATTTTGTTGGCCGCAAAAATTGAGGAAATTCCTAACATTTTTTATTCCGACATTCCAGTTTCTGTACACAATTTTTACTACAGCAATATCCGCTTACATGACGTACAGAGATACGATCGTTTACGCAAATACACAAATGAATTCATATATAAATAAACAGATTTCGCACGCACGATTTCTTTAAATTTTTCTTCGCAGCACTCGAATAAATAAAGAATCTGTTATAATTATTTTGATGTACTCGCATTTACTTATCTCAGGACCCTGCAGTCCTTTTTTTTCGGTGGGAAAATCATCTTATGACATCCCCCGCTCTTGGGCGGGGCGGGAGATAGTGTCAGACTTTTACTGACTAAAAACCCACTCCTGTTTCTTCGTTGCCTTTCGTACCAGGGCCGAGTCTTCCATTCAGAATCAGACTCTTGGCCCCAGTAGGTTTCGACCCTGCTTGACCCCTATGGTTGCTGGCATCTCCTTGAGGCGCGCGTGGAACACCACGCGCCGTCGACGACTTGGGCTCGGTCCGGACGGTTACCGGATGGTCGGACGGCGAGCCACCCCATGCTCGCCGTCCACAAGCCCGCGCCTACGATGGCCGGAAATCGGGATCGGAATCCCAGCGGCGGTTGGGGCGTGAGAACCGTTGCCTCACGCGATCGGCCGCCTCCTTTGCTAGCATTACTGCTTCGCAGAAGGAGGCGACCGCCTGGCACTTCTCCTCGCTTCGGACCATGGCTTGTACCAAGGCCTGGCGCGAGAGATCGCTGCCGCCGATCGCCCCCACGAAGACACGGCGTTGCTCTGCCCAAGTGGGGCACACCTCCACCGTGTGCTCCACCGTGTGCTCCACCGTGTGCTCCACCGTGTCCTCCGGGCGGTCCACACAATGGCGACACCCGGGCGCGTTTCTTCCGCACGAATCCGGTGCAGGAACCTCCCAAACTTACCATGTCCGGTAAGGACCTGCGTCATGCGGAAAGTAAGGACACCGTGTTGCCTTTCCAGCAACTCCTCAAAAACCCCTCTTGACTTACCGCCATAATTATGGCGTGCCCAGGACTGGGTTGCGATAGTCGCTGTCACCATTCCGCCATGAGACCCTGCCAGAGCTCTGTCCGCCATGCCGCGACTTGTCGCCCCAACGTTGCATGGAGATGACGTTGCACGCATGCACAATCTGCGCGTGGAGACGCGCAGATTGTAATAATAATAATATTCCCCAACTATCACACAACGCCGTCTAGTCCCAAGCTAAGCAGAGCTTGTGTTATGTGTACTACACAACTGATAAACATACTTATATAGTTCTAAATACATACTTATATAGATAAATTACACCCAGACACAGAACAAATGATCATGCTCATCACACAAACATTTATCCTGGGTGGGAATCGAACCGCTAGACCAACAGGCCAGTCAATTTGTTGTGCATGCGTGCAAGACCTGTTGCCTCCAGATCCCATGGTGGCTGGCCAGCAAGGAGGCTCGCCGCTTCGCGGGAAACCGTGCGGTATCCCCGCACCATCCGTATGGCCATGACCCTCTGGCGCGCATTCAACTGGGCCGCCGGTCGCTTTCGCTTTCCGACCGGACGATGCCTGCGTAGAGCCTCCGGTAGGAAGCGTCTGGACCCCCGAGGTTGGGCAGGAGCCGCTTGAGGGCAGCCCCAGTCCGATTCAGTTTGGGAGTCAGACGTCGGAAGTGCTCCTCGAAATTCCAGCGGCTATCGAGGTCGCGTCCCAACTACTTCATCGTCGACCCGACGCCGATGTGAACTCCTCCTACCGTTAACCCTGGAGTCCTTAGTTAACTATGTAAACCGATGGAGTATAGTTTGGTTGATGTCAATGTTCTTTTTGATATAAATTTCTTTTTGAAATCGTTCTTGAGACTTGTTATGATATTTTCTTTTTACTGTGAGTTCTTTGGCACTTTCCACGAATCTGAAGTCCTTGAATATTTCTTTTGATACTACTACATAATATAATGTGCACATGCCTTTGGCTTTCGGTAACATACGAGGCCATTAACCCGGCTGCAGGAGTGATAGAGTACTCCTTTCTATCTTCCACTGCAGTAATACTTGTAGGGCGCGTCCACGTCGCGGAGTTGGGTGCTTACTATTTCAGTAGGCCGAGGTGGGAGGTGACGAAGTCTAGATGAGGACCTAGTGCCGCAGGGTATAACGCGGATGCTTTGCCCAGGGTTACGGATAAATACCTCAACGGCTTCAAAGACAGAAGAGATGCACCCAAGAGTGAGTCAGCCCTGTGTATTAGGGTGAAGGGTTGGAGTTACACTATTGGGCACGAAGGTGGGATGGAGTAGGTGGCGGAAGAGACCCTAAGGTCCAACGGCAGCTTTCATGGTCCTAGCAAGCTGGATTAATGTTTTGGCGTCAGGTGGTAACCGGCCGTAAATATAATAATACATAGCCATTACTTTCTCCTTGTCCAAAAATGAAAGTACAATACATACATTATAAGAGAATGAGCACTACTACTAGGGCGTTCCTCTTAAGCGACGGTCGAGGTATTACGAACACTAGGGCGTACCCTGCAAGCGACGGTCGAAGCAACACAAGCACATCATTGCGACTAGCTATCTGGAATATAGGTTCTATGACAGGCAGAAGTGCCGATTAAGCGACGTCCTAAAAAGAAAGCAACTGGATGCATACTGTGTGCAGGAGACCAAGTGGAAGGGTGTGAAGTCAAGACTTATAGGCAACGGATACAAACTCATATATAACGGAACTACCACTGGTGAAAACGGCGTCGGAATAATATTATCTGAAAATCTAACTCTGAGACTTATAAAGACAAAAAAGATAAGCGACAGACTGATGGCAGTGAAACTAGCTCTTGAAAAACTGAATGCAAGCTTGAAATAAAATAATTAATAATAATTTCATCTGCGAATAGTAAAAACGCGAATAAAGGAAGCGCGAATAAGGAGCTTTTACTGAAATATTAATTTGGTTTTGTAAAATGCCAACCAATGCTCCATTTCAGAATAAAAACCAAAATTGGCTGAAGTTTAAACATGCATACTGAATAGGCTTTTAAAAATCCAAATAAACATAAAACATTGTTTAAAGACAAGCATTAAAATATATTTTAAACATTGTCATGAATGAAGACATTCCTATTATTTTTGGCTCGAGTTAGAAAGAATGTGGAACGTCATTGTTGATGTCTAGACGGTTATACATAAACATTTAACTAGGAAAACATAACTGACGTAGATACAACAGCTGAAAAAACCAATCAATGGTTGTAAGCATGATTCAGAATGACGTATTTCGTAGGTACACGTACTGAACCGCTCCAGCTCTGAGTTGAGCGATAGGCAGTGTCAGACTTTTACTGACTACCACCGTATTGCTTCAATTGCCCTTTGCGTTACAGGGCCGTGGTAACTCTTTCGAACAATCATACTGGTGGGAACCAGCCCCCCTAGCCAAGTTACGATCGTTTCGTTTGCGTCGAACGCCTCGAGTAGGCCACGCCTCCGATTCCTTTGTTCTAACCACGTGACTGAGCGTTGAGATGACGTCAGAACAAAGGAATCGGAGGCGTAGCTTACTCGAGGCGTTTAATGCAAACGAAACCATCGTAACTTGGCTAGAGGGGCAGATCCAAGTCAACAGCCCGAGTAAGCCATTACGGTAAACCATTTGGCTTGCCGTGCTTCCCGAGACACAAACCCAAATGGTCTCGACGATCATATGTTTACTGTATGAAATTTAAAAGAGACTTTGACCCCTGAGTTTATTTCAGTGTTTCTTCTCAGGGTAGTCAGCTAGGAAACACCGGCCTCATCTAGTTTAAACTGACAAAAAAAAATTACATGTAAAAGATTTTTTCAAAACCTATTTGCAAAATGAATATAATTTATCACAAATTTTTAGGCCGACGTCGACAAGCATAAACCGTTATTTTTTGGTAAGCAATCATCAAATCTCCTCCCGTTCTGGGTAGAGTGAGAGAGAAGTTAAAACTGTTACTGAAGTTAGATTTTCAGATAATATTATTCCGACGCCGTTTTCACCAGTGGTAGTTCCGTTATATATGAGTTTGTATCCGTTGCCTATAAGTCTTGACTTCACACCCTTCCACTTGGTCTCCTGCACACAGTATGCATCCAGTTGCTTTCTTTTTAGGACGTCGCTTAATCGGCACTTCTGCCTGTCATAGAACTTATATTCCAGATAGCTAGTCGCAATGATGTGCTTGTGTTGCTTCGACCGTCGCTTGCAGGGTACGCCCTAGTGTTCGTAATACCTCGACCGTCGCTTAAGAGGAACGCCCTAGTAGTAGTGCTCATTCTCTTATAATGTATGTATTGTACTTTCATTTTTGGACAAGGAGAAAGTAATGGCTATGTATTATTATATTTACGGCCGGTTACCACCTGACGCCAAAACATTAATCCAGCTTGCTAGGACCATGAAAGCTGCCGTTGGACCTTAGGGTCTCTTCCGTCACCTACTCCATCCCACCTTCGTGCCCAATAGTGTAACTCCAACCCTTCACCCTAATACACAGGGCTGACTCACTGTTGGGTGCATCTCTTCTGTCTTTGAAGCCGTTGAGGTATTTATCCGTAACCCTGGGCAAAGCATCCGCGTTATACCCTGCGGCACTAGGTCCTCATCTAGACTTCGTCACCTCCCACCTCGGCCTACTGAAATAGTAAGCACCCAACTCCGCGACGTGGACGCGCCCTACAAGTATTACTGCAGTGGAAGATAGAAAGGAGTACTCTATCACTCCTGCAGCCGGGTTAATGGCCTCGTATGTTACCGAAAGCCAAAGGCATGTGCACATTATATTATGTAGTAGTATCAAAAGAAATATTCAAGGACTTCAGATTCGTGGAAAGTGCCAAAGAACTCACAGTAAAAAGAAAATATCATAACAAGTCTCAAGAACGATTTCAAAAAGAAATTTATATCAAAAAGAACATTGACATCAACCAAACTATACTCCATCGGTTTACATAGTTAACTAAACGTAAACAATCTTAATGTCTTTTTATTAAAAAAAATCGTATAAAAGACATACAAAGATTATTTAAATTTAGTTAATTACCAAACATATGTAAATAACAAATTGTAAACATTTTTAGATATAAATTATAGACAACTTGTAGATACTAGACATGTCAAGATTGTTTACCTTTAGTTAATTACCTAAACAGATGTATAGAGCTGAAATTATGAGTGAAGACATTAGAACAAAAAGTATTGGATTATAATAATCTGTTGGTCTAGTGGTCGGTAGCCCTGACCACTAGACCAACTGCTATATATGTGTAAGTCGTGGGTTCGATTCTAACCCAGGACCATACCCAGGAAAAATGTTTGTGGGATGAACATGATCATTTGTTGTGTCTGGGTGTAATTTTATCTAAAATATGTGTTTAGAAATATATAAATATGTTTATCAGTTATCTAGTACTCATACCACAAGCTCTGCTTAGTTTGGGACTAGATAGCGTTGTGTGAAATTTGTGGATTATTATTATTATTATTATTATTATTATCTATTGCGGATATCAGTTAAATGCGCATTCAAAAGACAAGACGCATTAAAAAGTTATTAAATAACTAACAGATATAAAAACTGGATATCCGATAAGAAAAACAAAAACCAAAAACCGAAATAAAATGGTAAAATATTTCTGTAGTAGCCAAGAGTTTGGGCTGCGAATTTGTTTAAAAGAGTTACCATGGCTCTGGTACGCGAAGATCAACTGAAAAAAACACAAGTGGGTTTCAGTCAGTAAAAATCTGACTCTTTCTCTCACTCCATCGAATAAGATATTTGATGATTACAAGTTAACTATAACTAGAAAGAAAGTCGTCAACTTTAGATTGAACTTCAATATTGTTTAATTAAACTGCACCTTGAGATCTAAATTAACATTCTAAGTTTATTAACTTAATATGCAACGTAATTAAGTGATTGCTGCTGCGTCTAAAGTTAGTTTACTTTAACTTGTGTAATTAAGAAAATTTTTCTAAATAAGTACGGGTTTACTCAGGGTTAACCGCGACTAAAGTTTCAATCTACAGTACAATAATATTATTTTAAAAATTTCACACAACGCCATTCTAGTCACAAATTAAACAAAACTTGTGCTATTTGTACTAGACAACTGATAACCACACATATAAAATATATTTCTAAATACATATATAAATTTTATACATAAATTACACGCAGACACAGAATATTAACGATCATGCTCATCACACAAACATTTATCTTGGGTGGTAATCGAAACCACGACCTCAGGTATAGCAGTCAGACCCACTAGACCATTAGGCTAATCTGAAATTTAAAATAAGTTTTAAATCAATTGTTCTCTATTTTTTGTTATGTTAAAGTCAACTGATTGAAAAATATCATATTTTTCACGACTTATCCACTATGTTTTTTTTTTTACCTTGCGTATATAAAATATTTTTCTATTATATATATTTATTATTATTTAATATGTATAATTAGCTGTAGAAATAGTCGCACGACACTAAAATTCATCGATATACAATGTTCAACATATTATTTAGTATGGCAAAGCTAAAATACCATTAACAACACGCAATGAAAATTCTACTCCGCAATGATCTACTCTGATCAGATTCTATATACAATCCTTGCAATAACATTACATGCCTGATGCATCCGGAGGTTAAACTCATTCCCGCTGAGTCAGAAGGAATGTTTCCCTCTGACTCACCGGGAAGATACTTCCTGAATGTATGTGACGTCACATAACTTTTGTTTCGCTTCAACTCTCTTTGTTCACCGAAATTGAACTGTCATTGAAACCGAAATAATACACCTTGCTACATCATCGTATTCGCGAAACTTCTAAATTATAAATAAAAAAAGAAATAAGATGGCCGATTAATTTAAATATTCCCATTAGCACTCTACGGAACAATAGCTTTTTTATTTAACACGTAATAATAAAAACTTTTTCGTTCTCTTCGGGATGGCTGCCAAGAATTTCTAAAAAACTTCGAAGTTTCAACCGATATCGTTGTAATTGTCACAAAGTGAGACAAGATAGATAGATACTCGTACATATGATTATGAAATTGGGAAGGTAACGTGATATATTTTTGAAAGAAACATTATTAAACGTCGGTATTTTCCTACAAGCTGAATATTTATTCTCGAGCAAAATATTTGTGAATAAATATTGTTTACATAAAACTGCGAAGCATTGCGATACAACCCCGCATCGCTACTATGTGGTTTCGTGCGGAAAAGCCTCGGTTCAGGTGTATTCCATATAGTGTGCGATGCGAATCAATTCGCAAGTTCTTGCGATGCGTCGTGCCAGATCACAGATTTGTACTATGCGACGTCACATCGCAGTTGGGCTCTACCTATTTTCTTAATCGCTTTGAACGATACATTTTTTACATCAGTCAAATTAATCGCCATGGTAACGGGAAAAAGCTCTCGATGTTGAGTATGTCTATAAAGCCACGTCATAAGTCCATCTCATAGTCGGGATTAAGGGGATTAAGTGGAATGTGATGTTTTAAAATATTTACTCTTGACTTAAAGATCTCCAGATTGTAGCTATCAGGGCTATCAGTAAACACAGACTCCGGAAAGGAATTCCATTTCTTAGCTGTACGCACAATTGTGTTCCAAAAACGTTTTGTTCACATAGGTGGGATGTCTACTATGTACCGGTGGTGGCAGTCCGATGATTCTATTCTATTCTAGAATAAGATAAAATATCTGAAGGATACAGGTTTTTTTTTTCGGTGGGAAAATCATCTTATGACAAATCGCGCTCTTGGGCGGAGCGCGAGATAGTGTCAGACTTTTACTGACTAAAAACCCACTCCTGTTCCTTCGTTGCCTTCGTATGCTAACGATTCTCAACGCTCTCGTGGAGACCAACCCTGGATTGGATTTGTTTGCTGATGAATGGAAGACAATATTATTAGAAAGTTTTCGATTCTGTGAGAAGACAAAGTGACAGGAGTAAAGTATTTTAGTACGAAAACAAATAAATAAAAATAATAATAAATTCAATGTTTACCCATGATACTCTTGGCAGCTGTTTACTTACAATATCCTAGGTAAACATTTCACTGTTTGCCTAAAATAGAAATTAATATATAGAATAATATAGAAAGGAGGGGGAATTGCGGATTAATTAATAGTTTGAGTTATAATCAGTCTGTTTTTATTAATGATTAATCTATAATTGTTTTCCTATCAAATCAACACTGGGCAAAGTATCGTCTTCGTTCGGAATCTCTTTTATTGAACTTAGAACTTCAGTGACACAAAAATATATATTATTTTTCATAGGAGACCTTATTGAAGTTGCTCGTGAATAAAGACCTAATTCTACGAAATATCAAAGAATGTAATAAGGCTTGTTGTTAACTTTGTCTATGTTAGCAGTGAAGTTATACAAATAGTTGTAGCTTTTGTTATCTTGAATTCTTGAGTCAAGCAAGAAGTTATTTTCTGTTTTGTATGTGGAATAATGGTATTTATTTATACCTTACTTACTTCTTACCCTAAACAGAACGTAATTTATAATACGCCATACCACGACGGGGATGGCGGGACAGATTCTATCAAAACCGGGAGGACAAAGCGCGAGCTCGCGAAAGATGGAGGGAGTGGAGGAGGTCTTTACTTAGAAGTGAGAGAGAACGCGTTATCAAATAAAAAAACCGGGCAAGTGCGAGTCGGACTCGCGCACTGAGGGTAAAATAAATACATTTTTTGCGACATAAACGGCCGTATCTCTTTTTGCGTTAACTCAGAAGTTTGATTTTTTCACAGCATCAAGAAAATGCGTGTATGGTTTAAATTTCAACTCGATATCTCCTCGCGTCCTTGAGATAAAAGTTCTTGACAGACAGACAGTCAGATAGACAGACAGACAGACGGACGGACAACAAAGTGATCCTATAAGTGTTCCGTTGTCCATCATAATCAACACAAACAAAATGACTACTAGATACAATTATGATATTCTAATTTTCGTTGACATTGAACAAAAATACTCGTACGATAGAATCAATCTATTTAAAATCATCAATCTGTTTATTGTAATTTTTGTATAATGAAAAAGGAAATTGGTTTATGTAAATATTATGTACATACCCTTATAACCCGTGGGTATCCTATCATTGACAAGTTTATCTTGAATTTATGTCGAGGGTCTTTATGTACATTTTGATAACTTGCTGGTAGAAGTCGCTTCGTCCACGTGAATGGACACTATTAACCCAAAAGAACATAATGTCGGGATAAAATGTATCTTATGTGCTAACATAGTCTACTCGTGTTTCAAATTTCAACTAAACACGTTCTACCGTTTGAGCATAGAAGAGTAACAAACATACACAGACAGACATACATACAAACTTTTGACTTTAGGGCGATGGCAGCGCGACAGGCGCGCTGCCATGCCGCCACGCTGATTTGTTATTTCCATACAAATAAAAACAGGGCAAGTGCGAGTGGGACTCGCGCACTGAGGGTTCCATACAAACTTACCCATGAAAACAATTCGATTCCCGAATTGAGTTACGAAGATGTTTCCGAATCGCAAAAAAAGTTTTTTTCCTATACTTGCGCTATGAGACTTTGCTTCATGCCAAATTTCAGGATTGTAGGTCAACGGGAAGTACCCTATCAATTTTGATTTCTTGAGAGTGTCGAAATACAAGTTTTTTGCGACATAAACGGCCATACCTTTGGGTTTCGTTAACACAGAAGTTTTGTTTGTTCACAGCTTCAAGGGACCGCAGATTTGAGTATATGGTTTTAATTTCAGCTTGATACCTCCATGCGTTCCTTTGCGTTGCCGTCGCGCGGCACTTTGCAAGTAATTTGAAGGCGCCCTTATAATGTTAACTAGCTGCTAACAGCAGCTTCGCCCACTTGTAAGTAGAAAAATGTCCCAAGAAAACATATTTCCGGAGTAGAATGTATTGTTGATTGTATTGTTTTGTATTGTATGTTTTGCTATTTCAAAGCATGGAAGTAGAAAACGTGTTGCGCCGACACCAAATAACACTGGACAAGGGCAGGAAGATGATGATGATTTCAAAGCATGGCCTCTATGTGCCAATTTTCGTCCCAATCCGTTCAGCCATTCAACCAATAATAAACATACACACTCACAAAATTTCACCTTTGTAGTATTAGTGTAATAATCTTTAATAGAAGTAGATCTGAGAGTACATAAAATAAGTCTTGTATCAGCATTGGCGTGTTTTTACGTCATCCATCACTACAAATTGTCGAAATGAGGTTTAGAACCGTGCATAATAATACTTGCATTTATATCGTCGAGTTTGATTTGTGTTTTATGAAGCCGTATTACAATAGTAGTGTTTATAGGGATGCATTTAATACTGTTACGTCAATGTGGCTTATCCCCTTTAGTGGAGAGTGTTGGACTAATGGTAACAGCCCTGACTTATGAGTGATAAAATGTAATTAAGTAAAGCATGTTTTTTGAGTGCGTAGTGCATTTTTGTTTTACGTTAACGCAATAGACACGATTATGACATTCAGCGTTCCGATTGGTGCGCTTGAAGCTTTTAACCAATCAGAGAGCCAAACACAGTAGACGTTTCGATCACATTAACATAAAACAACTTGCACTCAGCTCAATGATCTTTGTAAATTTTTTTAAGACGTGGTTGGTGCAGTAATGACGAAATGCAAACGATAGAAAACCGTTAGGCCTGCCCCCTAGCCAAGTTACGACCGTTTCGTTTTGCCGCCTCGAGTAGGCCACGCCTTCGATTCCTTTGTTCTAACGTCATCTTAACGCTCAATCACGTGGTCGGAACGAAGGAATCGGAGGCGTGGTCTACTCGAGGCATTCGACGTAAGAGAATCGAAACGAAACGGTCGTAACTTGGCAGTAACTCAGCGTCGATGCTCAAGACTTTGTAGTTTTAATTCGACAAGTGCATAATTGTCGATGATCTTCTTGGGTCGCTTCTCAGTCAACTCTAGTGCATCAAGCTGGTATTTGAAATACCCATCCCAAAGATGAGAGCAGTACTCCAAACACGATTGAACTCACGTTTGATAATCGCTTGAGATTTGTCCATCTAGTGGGTGATCGGCTGCAAGAACGTTAAAAATATTGAGATTCCTGCTATTCAGCAGGAATCTGGCCACATTAGATAAAACTAAAAACAGACTGCATCAAGTTTCTTTCTTAACTAGCGAGGTCTTCTCAGTTCATAATATATAATTTTAGGGACACGCAATGCGTGCCTTTAAAATGAAACTTTATATAATTATATTTAGAATCCCCAAAGTTTTCGCACTTTATGAAATACAGCTTAAAATAATCCTGTAATACCTGTAAATACTCCAAGCACGTAGACGGAAGCATGAATCACAGCTCATAAGTACGTCAAAACAGCAATCAGTCAAACGTAATGAGTATTAAACAACGGAGGTCGCAGGCGCAACGCCAAATAACTGTTCACTCTTCCATTCACCTGAACAATGACAAATTCTGCTATTTTTGTGTTCATTGTACATATTCCATAGGATTTTGTAATGCGGGTACTTACACCCACCCGCTAGAACTATAATAATAATAATAAAATTCCACAACTATCACACAACACCGTCTAATCTCAAGCTAAGCAGATCTTGTGTTATAAGTCCTAGACAACTGGTAAACATACTTACATATATATTTCTAAATATAGACATATTATAGATAAATTACACCCTGATGCAGAACAAATGATCATGCTCATCATACAAACATTTGTCCTGGGTGGAAATCGACCCCACGACCTCCGGCATAGCAGTCAGGGCCACTAAACACTAGACCAACAGGCCAGTCGCTATCTTATCACACTTATAATAAAGCCTATCTCATCACAATTATAATAAAGGTGAAAGTTTGTGAGTATGTGTGAATGTTTGTTACTTTTTCATGGTCGAACGGCTGAATGGATGAAACTTGGTACACGGGTAATAAGACCATGTCCTAGAATAGCACACAGGATACTTTTTATATTGAAATTTTGTTCCCTTGAAATAATTTTCCACTATCACGCGTGGCTTTAACAGGTAGGACGGTATAATTCGACAACGCGTGTTAAATTTTTGTTTTTATTGTTTAAATAAAATGTTGCCCTACTCCGAAATTACTCCTGTATAGTGATTGCGTTCAAACGAGAATGAAACGTTAAAAGGAAAAGAAAGAACATTATATGCCAGCAATGTATGGGTACATTGCTGGCATGTAATGCTCTTTCTTTTCGCCAAAAGTGAAACTTAAACCATATCTTAAAGGACAGATAAATCAATAGCTAAAAGAATTATGTCTACCAACCGTAAACAAACAAAGTTAGACTCTATTTAGTATATTGCTATAGTTTGTAATGAGGCGTTATTTTTCTTAATTAAAAAATACTTTATGTCTGATATTTTAAATTTCCGATAATTAAATATAGTTTTAGTTTCAGTTTTTAGGGTGAGTACGCATTAAATAGTGTTAATCACTATCACAACACTAACGCGTATCTTTTCGGTTTCAGTATGAAACACTGCGATTGTGAAAAAAATATAACTGTAATAACCAATTTAATCTATTTTATCAATGGAAACTTTAAAATATTACGTATCCATTTCATTATAATATAACGAAAATAGGTAATGCCTAACAAAAATATACTAGCAATGCTTCCATACGTATCTACGTTCAGTTACAGTCTAAAGACCTGGTTCTTTTTGTTATGGATTCCTCGTATTGGCCTCTAACATAAAACCCAGGATTCATTTCTGGCGAAAAGAAAAAAGTAAATCATGTCAGTTGTCAGTCAGTTTGCATTGGCATTTATGTAAACAAGAACTGTATGCCATACAAATGTTTTTTTCTGTGTGGGAATCGAACCCGCAACATGCAGTGCAGCAACCAATTGGTCAACCACAGCTGCTCCGACTGTCTTTTCTCCTTTCTTCATCTTATCTGAGGGAAGCTTTACATTTGTAAGATAGTCACATCATCATTTTGAAGAAGATACACTAAGAGTGTTTTTAATATCGTGCGGTTTTTATCACGCATGCGGAATTGCCCCGCACGCGTAACCCCCGCAAATGTCCATTTCATACAAGTATTTGTTTTAATGCGTGGAATACGCACGTAGACGCGTTTTTTTGGCAATTTGAAATTTTCTGTATGGAGTCCCGCGTGCGTGATGAAATCCGCACGATATTAAAAATACCCTGAAGTAAATCTAGTTGCCTATCAGAACAATAACAAATCTTACCCGACTGTAACGCCACAGTAAAAAAAGAGTAATGTTTTTTAGAATAGTCCTTTATAAATACCAAATTATTTCCAGTAAATTGGCCAAATTCACCAAAAGGCTGTTTGGTTTTCATAGAAATAAAACTCATAATAAAATGAAATCGCCCTAAAGTTATGAAAGGTAATTTTACTTTACAACTGTTTATTATGACAACTGAATCGTTTTGACACTTGAAGGCAAAGAGAACATTCACAATATTTCGTTTTGTGATGGAAATACAAATTCTTAATAAAATAACTGTCAATTGTTACGATAGTTGCCAGAATTTAACTTTTGTGATAAATCTAGCGTGAAATTTGATTCAAGTCTTGAGAGTAGAGACTGGAAAAGAGTATTGACCTCACATAGGCACTTCTTTCAAACTTACATCCCATAAATCTTTTTCTAATATTCATGTAGATATTCGAAACGGTTCTTTTTTCGCTCTTTGAAGTTACGTATCGTGTCAAACTAACATTATATAAATCCTACTCAAAACCTAAAAACTATAACTCATTTTTTTAATGAACTTTAGCAATATTATTATACTAGCAAACGTGCAATATTGTTGTGTAATATATTTAAAAAAAAAATCTCTAAAGATTTTTCATTTCACCCTTTATATTTCAATTTAAGCTGCGAAAAGAGCAATCGAATACCGCAGGAGATTAAAATTTCAAACTTCGAAGTCAAGAATTCCATTTATTTAAATTTATATTCTATCAAATTAAACGTTTAAAATAAATACACACACATTCTCACACTATTTAATCCGAAATTGGCATAGACTATGAACATCTGTACTAGACGTGACTCAATCTTGGGACAGCTGCCGGTTCCTCTCAGACATAAATCTACATGAGTTTACTACATGACCAACCACTCGTGAGTGCGATGCAGCGATGAGCGAAGCGAAGTGGTTGTGGTGCAGTGGCTTATTTTATATAAATGGTGGCTAAAACTGCGAATTCGCGCGCATATAGGACGGAGCCTCCTCGTCGCGTTTGTATTCACGTGAACCATTGGATCGTTTCGCAACCGCAATCATTTTGAATTAATATTCAGTCTGCCGTACACCCGAATAATGACATGAGTGCTCCTGGTGAACCTCCACATCGTTGTCAATGCGGTAAAGCAGCCAACCACCTCGGTCACCAAGGCCTATCCTGCAGTAGCAGCGCTGAGTGGATAGCACTGTATGTCAGCGTTAATTACAATATCAACTGTCGGACTCTTGTCACTACCTGGATATTAGCTGTTTTAAAACTCAGCCTCTTAGGATGACGATAAGAACTAACATGTGTCGATACGAAAACAGTATGTCGAAGTAAGAATTTCTCTTAAACAAACAATATTTATAGACTGTACGACATTATAAAATGAAAATATTTATCAATAAAGACGAAAATACTCTGACACGACATTTGTAATCGTTGTGGATTTATATTAAAAGTAAATGGGCCAAGGTTTCACGTAGAAAACAAACATCTGGGCTTTGAAACAAAATATCAGAACTTTGTGATATATCAAAACTGAAATTCAAATCTTTGCATTTAATAATGTCATAGCCACAGAATGAAAACAATATCGTGCCAAAAAAAAAGCAAGATAAACAAAAATATAGGTAACAAAATAAAACTTATTTTCTTTGACTTCCATTTGTTTTTCATCATCATCATCATCATTTCAGCCGAAAGATGTCCACTGGTGGACATAAGCCTCCACCAAGTGTCACCATAATGGTCCTGTACGTCTCGCATCCATCGGATTCCTGCGACCCTCACCAGGTCATCGGTCCACCTTGTGCGAGGCATTCCAACGCTGCATCTTCCGTTACGTGGCCGCTACTCCAGAACCTTGCATCCCCTTCGACCAACTGTTCTGCGAGCCCAGCCCACTGCCATTGTTTTTTTTTTTAACATCATTCTAAGCACATATTTCATCATGTTAAAATTGTACAAAATCCTTGACATTTCATACAAATCCATTCCATACGTTGAATTCTAAACAAAATATGTAGTGTCTCAAGCAATTTTATTCACAAAGAATACGTTTTTAGCTTTGGCAATAAAGATAGTTTACACAATGTTCTAGAAACAGCTGGCTTCTAAACATGAGTAAAGGATACGACAAGTTGTATAATGTTCTTTAAATAGAGAAAAATTTGGATGTTAACGAATGATATATAGTTGTGAAATAAATTCATGAGAAACTATGTTTTGGGCAATTATTTTTCCACTGTTTTAAGAATAGAACAAGAAGACTAGAACAATTTGCCTGTTGCATTCTTTCTGTCCGATTATAATTAAGCAGTCTTCAAGGCTAGAGTGAATAGGCTCTTAATAAATTACTGCGCTTTACCATCAACGATTGTATCACTGCTTACCATCAGGTGGGATCGCAGTCAAACACTAGTTTATATCAAATTAAAAAAAAAAACTGGTCAGACTGAAAGTCAACCCCAACCCAGCTAGTTGGAGAAAGCTTAGGAAGATGATGATGATCAGATAAGTTCAGAATTGTCTTGAAAGATGTTTGCGATTCTTCAGTTATGTTAACGAAGTCAATCGCTAGTTCATATCATTTAAAAATATATACAATTGTTACAGGTGATATATAAATCGTGGTAATAAGTAGAGATTTATTATTGATAGACTCGCGTTTGACAACTATCTCTCGTGACGGTACCCGATGTTGTGATCGACAGATAACGCTTGCCTAGGAGTAACCTGTTTACTATTGACTAAAAGTAATTATCGGACCATTATCATAATCTTCCTACCCTCGTACCATATTACTTTGGGTCGGCGTAACACGAACTTTTCCATTCTTTCCTGTCAATTATCACGCTACCATTGACTCCTTTTTCTTACATATATCTCTTCTCAGAATTAATCCGTTTTTTCTTTGGCTTGACAGGAAGAGTTTTACCATCGATCCACATGTATACTCGTAACTCTTTTAGTAATATGCGTTTCATCCTTCTGTTTTACACAATCGTACCAAAACAAACGACTCCCTTTCTATAAATTGATTTTTGAATAACCTTATTTGATGCATCTACATTTTTTTTTATTCTTGATAGGCTCGCGCTTGACCGCTATCTATCTATTTTAATTCACATAATGTGTTTGTTTTTTTTATTTCAACTAATGGTGTTAGACGTTCCAAATTCAAATCTCATTATTCCCTAAGGATCTCCCATACTGCATTATCTCCCTAGGGACAGAATTATTTGCTTTAAGTGATGGTTATATGACATCTAAAAGGCCATTATCGGGCAGGTGGTGTAAAAAACATATTAAGCTGGTCCCGGCTCTCATTTGTACATCTTTTACAGTCGTTACGAATAGTCGGAAGCCAGGGACAGCAGTCTGGCCAAGGAGTTACCTAATTACTGGGTTGTGGAGGTTCGATAGGTAGTCACTACATATAAAATCTTGGTATTGGTATATGTAATATATCTGTCGTGGCCAGATCTTAGAATTTCGTCATTTCATGATAATATGGCCCTAGTAAAACTGGTCAGATCATTTTAAACTTCAAAGTTTATATTTTATTTCAATCCTCGTTTGGCCTACTTTCTTTAGACTTTTTATTATCATAGAAATCCTCAAATATTAATGTTTGAACGATCTGATCATTTTCAGTTGGCCATTTCATGAAGTGATCAATTTTAAGATCTGGCTACGACATATCCATTAATTGGACACAACTCCAGAGTTCAGTTTCTGGTCCAGACCCGGGAGAGCTTCTGACTCACTGTTATGCCTCTGATATATTAGGGGGCAAAATATCCCCCAACATGACGCGCTACGCTGAAGCCCCAGATACATAAGGTGACAAAATGTCCCTTAACAATATGGGACAGTTTGTCCCCTCGTCTATCTGAGGCTTTATTAGTGAAACCCAAATAGAAACCGACGCTTGGATACAGAATATTATGTTTTAGTTACGTTGAACTTCAATAGATTACTCACTTTGACCTTAAACAAAGCTTAATGTCTTATACAATTTCTTAGAAAGTCACGTTAACAAAGAGAATGAATTTGTGCAAACTACTCTAAGTACTATCAGTGCGGTCCAAAAGAATAAAGACCAAAATGTGGAGAATTTCATTGTAAATGTTGAACTAAAATGGACTTTGAAAGCATTTGAAAAAAAAAAAATGTAATTCTAACTTTACAACATATGATAGTGGATTCAGTTCATACCTTCTTGCCATCTCTACGAAAAATATGTTTACCTACCACAGTAACTTATACACAAGCACACACATACACACAGTTTAGTATAATGTTATAATTATGACGTTATATTTAGTCTATACTGTCTCGCTGCTGGGCAAAGACCTCGTTCCATGCTATACAATCTTCCCGAATCGGCTAAAGGTGACCAAGAGCCACTTTTTATCAATTGTGTAGGAATACACCTAAGTCGTTGGACCATGTTCTTTGTGGTCTACCGTGACCCCGTCGGGCGATTTCAAGGCATTAATTTACCTCTACCAAAGTAAATAATAATAATAATAATAATTTATTTCGCTCCAAAAGTACAATATTAATCAGTATACAACATATAAACATACAAATCGCTGGTTGGTTGTACAGTACACAGTAAATGATCTACTAACTCCCAAACTAAGTCAAGCTTGTATTTTGGGAGTTAGTGGTTATTCGGAAGGAGGTCTTACATTTACACAACCTTGTAAGTTAAGCGATGGACTTCAAATTACAGATAAACTATAATAATATAAATATAAAATAAAACTTAATTTAGAGCATCGAACCTAGTAAATAATTACATTTTTTTTGTAGTAATAATGAAAGAAAATAGAGGATAGAGGTAGTTATAAACTTTATATTTCTCTACTTTATAACTTTTTAATGCTTATTTGTCGTCTAGGGATATATAAGTCTAAAAGCTTTCTGTTTTCTTAGAAAGTCTTTTGATACTATTGTATTAAGAGGCAATTTTTCAAAGAAAATAGTAAACAGTATACCAAAACTCAAAGTTTATAGTTTGTTTTTTATGTCTCTAAAAGGGTGCTAATGTTATTCAAGATAAAATGTTGAATTTCTTTAACTTATTTGTGTTTCTGTCAAAAAATCAATGAAAATATTCTGTTTTCCCTAACATTTATTAGTTTTTCGTCGATTATGGATAAAAAATCAAGTATATCTACTAATTTTTATCCATTAAAATAAATAGGAAACTTCGTCAATATAAATAATTTCATCAACTGAATTGTATTATTAATGCATAATAAATAAAACAATAAACCTTTTCGAATGGTAGTAATCATCAACCCGAGAATGGAGTTAATGAAGCTCGCGCATAAGCTTGTGATTACTTCCATTATTTTTCCGAGAATAAAGGTACCCTTTGTTTAAAAACCCAATTTATTTAACAGTATCAACAAACCTAATTGTCGAAAGTACTCGAAAGGGTATCAAAGTACTTATTGTATTGAATAACTTTTGTTTTACAGAAGTTTTCTAAAGTTTAGACAAAGACAAATAGCTGTTTAAGGATTTCTCGAACAGCCGTTACCTTTCGAAATGGGCGGAATTTAAAAAAGTGCCTTGTAATCTTTGAAAACAAGCTTGAATTTCTCAAAAGTTTGGTGATTATATTTAAGTCTATCAATTTTAAACCATATGACCCTCCCATGATATCTTAAAATTTTATTATAAATCCGGTGTAAGAAAGAGGCAGTGTTATACGGAACTATACAAAATAGTTCTGTCTCTCTCCTCTCCCTCTCTCTCTCTCTCGCACTTTGGAATGAAGCTTCTGAACTCGAAAGATCTTTCAATCTTTTTAATACTTCAGTCAACAAACAAATGCTTTTCGTCAAACTTCAGAAGAAACGTTCTTTGTAAAACATAAATTTTATTATTATTTTAAAACAAATACAAAAACAAAAATTGATTTATGTAGCATAGGCATAATGTAAATTTGTATTCGTTAAACAAATAGTACGGTCATTTGGTTCGAAAAATAGGGGTTGGAAAGTTTTTCAGGGAGTTTTGGAAATTATGAAGCTTGTTAAAACTTTTTTTATAATACACAAAATATAATCAATTAAAATTTAATGTCAGGGGTCGAATGTGCCGGCGCTCGTACGTCAAGACTCTATAAAAAAGTCTAATGCATAAATTGTACAAAGGCAGTGTGAGCGGTAAAAAAACTAAGTAGAAAAGTTGAAATTCGGTAAAATTATCAATTTTATAAACCCCCGAACTTACCAGTTAAAACTACCAAATGTCTGTATTAAAAAAGCATACAGGATGTTTATATATTATATTCGTGTGAAAATTATTTTTTAAATATAATTAATATTTTTCAAGGTCGTGAAAAGCAGTAAACACTAATCAAAATCCAAATTGAAAACTTTTTAACATTAATCGTTTAAATGTCCAATTTATAACTTCAAGGAAACAATTCTGTTCTGCCTGGGTTATTTTTATTTTTAGGGCATTCGTACACAGGATCGATAGCCAGTAGGTACTATAACTATTTTTGTATGGTTTATAACCTAAGCAATCAAAAGGGAATTGACCGGGTTTGGACCAAATACTGCCCAAATATGGGAGTACTTCCTAATGTTTCCATTTCATTTTATACTTACAAAAAAAAAACCAGAGCTAAAACGTTGCTATGATTTTTTATATAGTAATAGAGATGTTATTTTCATTCCTTTTCGCTGTAAGTACATTTCAAATAATATAAAAATTTCAAATAATACTAGCGCCTATTTAGTACCGTGCACATATAAGCAGCAATGGATCATTTCTTATTCACGAATATCACAAACAATTTAACAATATCATTATATTAATATTTGGTATGCCATCTAAAGATGTATACCATTTATATGAACAAATGACAACTAAGTGACCAGCGTCTTAAGGGGATGCAACTCGACATTTATTTTCACTGTTTTTCATGCAACCGCTCCCACGCGATTATGAAGTTATTACACATTTTTCATTAGATATTTTGGAAACACGGTATCTTGTCGATATTATCCAGGCTTCTATTGAAATTAATCTATAAATTTGTGTAAAAGTAATCCAGTAAAGACCTATAAAGATCTGCTATTTTGCATGAACTTTGACACTTCATAATTTACTCAAAAATTAAAAAAGTCAAAAAAGTATAACAATACAAGCCTTGCTTAATCAAGATTCTAAATAACGACATTTTTTTTCAAAAACTTTTAAGGGTTTAATAAAAAAAAACGTCTTTCCTGGACCAAGTTTTGTAAAATATTCGAGTAAATCACGGAATTACCGAATGCTAACAGAGTTTTCAGGCGCTATCTCTCTTTTTTGCCTTTTTGTCAAACATCGCGTTGGATTGCGTTAGAAGAAGTAACAAGCTTCTAAACCACGTCAATGTTGACGATAGGCAAATGAAAAAGGACCCTCTTAACATACATAGTTTCCACGGAAAAGAATGTAATGGATTTGACTACCACTACTCATCAACAATATATACAAACTCAAAAAAATCTATCTCAAAACTTCTTAAGTAGATTTTGTTGAGTTTTAGTTCACTAAGTAGATATAGCCTAAGAAACATAATGCACTAAATGTATCCGTTTTTAGCAGAACTTGATAAGTGATAATGAAAAATGATATTTATTCTGCAAATAGGTTTATATAAAACACTTTTACACGTCTTTTTTTTGTCGGTGTTTCCTAGCTGACTACCCTGAGAAGAAACAAACGAATTCAGGAGTCAAACTCTCTTTTAAAGTCCATACAGTAAATATGTAATGGTCAAATCACATGAGAACCATGCAGATTTGTCTGAGATGGTCTTTTGAAGAAAGAACCATACAGATAACAACATATAAGATGTCTGTCCAGTCAGTGCAAGCATTTGTCAGTATTCGCAAAGCTCAACTCAGGACTACTAAGGAGCTCAACGACTTGACGAACAATACCAAAGAATGGACATTTGGGTAGGCCGCAGAAAATACTCAAATTGCCAGACATACGTTAAAATGACTGAAAAGGAAAAAAAGTAGCCAATATAGTCCTCACGTTCACAATAATAAAAGGAAATATATAGTTTACAAAATGTATTACTTAGTAAAGTAAATATTTACTTATGTCAAAATTTAATAGAAAAAAAAAATGACAAATTGCAAAATAAAAATAATCTTCAATGTCAGATTGTAGCAAAAAAAAAACAATAAAAAGCACAATTGAAAATAAAACACAAGAGAAGAAAAAAAAATAAGACAACAGTTGTAGTGCGTACTGGAGCAGATCAATCCCAAGCCGTTTCGTTCTCTACACGTCCTTTATAGTGTAAAAAGCCTTTTGGCAAAGTTTACGCTTTACAAATGATTTGAATTTATTAAGGCTTAGTTGTTGAATATGACTAGAGAGTTTATTATAGAAGTGTATACATTGGCATCTTAATGAGCCCCGTATTTTTTGAGCCTAGTTGCAGGAACCACAAATTTGTGTTTGTTCCTAGTATTAAAATTATGAACATCACTGTATTTTTTTAACATGCTTATATTGTTATGTGCATACAAAATATTCTCGTAAATATACTGTGAAGGTACAGTCATTACATTGATATCTTTAAATTTATCTCTGAGGGAGTATCTGGGACTTAATTTGTAAATCGACTTGGTTCAACTCCCATATATAGATGGTCAATGTCCTATGTGACGCCACTACTACCACCACACGATACACTTTAGTGTACGCAATCAAAAATACATTAGACGCTCATCTATATATATAAAAGGAGAAACTGACTGACTGACATATCAACGCACAGCCGAAACTATTGGGACTAGGAACGTGAAATTTTGCACAAGGTTTCCTTTTATGACGTAGGTGAGCACTAAGAGAGGATTTTCCAAAACTCACTTCCAAAGGGGATGAAACGGGGGTCCAAAGTTTGTATGGAGAAACCTACTTATCCGCGGGCGAAGCCGCTGGCAGAAGCTAGTAGTAAATATAGCTTGATCCATTGTATTGTTTTTCTGTCTGTAGGTAATGTTAATGGTTGTGTTAGGTCTTTTGTCAGTAGAATTTCATTTTTATTTTGTGAAAATCAAGTGAGTTTACCTGTTTGTGAGGCACCTAAAATACAGGAATTACTCCTGTATTTTAGGTGTGGGGCACCCTTATAAAAAAAAAGAACAAACAAATAGATGAAATAAGAGCTTAAAAACACAAACCACTCATACTTTATTAATACGCCACAATGCTTGATTGTTGGACATACAAAGTTCATCAGACATCTATTTTAAAATCTCTTTCGATGCCAAGTCGTATCTATTGATTTATAACGCCTAACTATTCATTTAATGTATGCATTAAATAAATGAACACTCGCTAACATCTCTTATGAATCATAAAAATAAATATTTACATTGGAAAATTTTAAACTTGTTGATATCCCAGCATGTAGATAGGCCCAGCAGGGTCGAACCCTACTGGGGCCACGGGTAGTGTGAAAGTGAAACCCGGAGCCCTGGGACGAAGGCAAAGAAGGAACAGGAGTGAGTTTTTAGTCATTAAAAGTCTAACACTATCTCCCGCTCCGTCTAACAGCGCGATTTGTCATTAGATGGTTTTCCCTCCTAAAAAAAAACTTGTAGATATCATTTACGCATGGATGTTTTATAAATTCAAACATAGGTATAAAAATCATTAAGAGTCTGATAATAATAATATTCCACAACTTTGACACTACGCCGTCTAGTCTAGTATAAAATAAGTAGAGCTTGTGATATGAGTACTAGATGACTGAAATGTCTTAACATACTAAATATAAATGTTGATTTGATGTTTAAGTAATAAGAGAAGACACAGAATATTTGATTTCATCTAGAATAAATATTAATTTGGCTTAAATTATCTCGAGTGAAATTACTATAAGAAATTACGTTATTTATTTAAACTTTATGTACAGTAGTGATACATAGGCGGACTTAATGCAACAAGGCATTCTCTATCATTCAACCTTTGGATAAAAAGAGAACACACTGTAGTAGGTGTACACAATAAATAAATAACAGATAATTATCAAGTGGAATGTAGTATCATTAAATTAAGTTACAACAATAAAATATTTATATTTGCGTTATCATACTAAATTATTATGAAGGCAAAAGTTTATAGGTTTGTAGGTCTGTGTGTAGGTGTGTTTGTCACTCCTTCACGTTCAAACAGCTGAACGAATTTAGATGACATTTGGCAGACGGGTAGATTATTTACTACAAAAGGACATAAAATAACTTTTACATATATAGAGAGTATTTTCTATATACTTTCACGCAGGCGAAGCTGCTGGCAGATACTAGCTCCAAATAAAATCCGCATGACCAAAACAAACGCGAGTTTTATTTCAAAGAAATCACAATATAAGAGAAGCAATCGAATTAACAACCTCGGAAAACATACGCTTCAAGTACATTACAGCAATATAATTTAAAAAAGCTAACATTTAGGAACTCACTAGATTCGATTAAACTGAATTGAAGTAACTTCGTTAAAATGGAAGGCCAAAACAAACCCAGACTGAACGATTTTAATATCATTAGCTACAGCTGAAACAAAATTGTAGAAACAAAATCTTATTTATTATATATATGCTGTAACCATACTATCATTACAAATGTGAAAGTAAATGTGTTTGTCTGTCATGCTTTCACGGTTAAACTTACTGAACCGATTTTAATAAAATTTCGTACGGAGTAAGCTGTACCCCGAAGAATATAGGCTAATTTTGTTTGGTCCACTAAAACTGAGCCTCGACCTAATGAAGTCACGGGCAAAAGCTAGCTGTATTTATATTACTAAAAAGGTGTGGTGTTTGACATTCCTTTAACGTAGTAAAAAACCTTTTACGTAGCTAATCTTTAAAACTATTGTATCAAACTGCAAAATTTTTTTTGTATTGGATAGCCCATTTACCCATCTGGGCTTAGGGTATAATAATATCATATAACATAAAAAGTGCAAAACAGTAACCACAAACGCGGGTAAAATCACGGAAGACCGCCAGTACTTTCATAAAAAAAAACTCGTAGAAGTTATTTTATGGCGCTTTAAGTTCTGGAATACAGAGATAAACGTCAATAATAATCTTTTAAACGGGTTTTTTCATTATTAAACCATTACAAAGACGTTAAATTGTTTTGTTTAATAGAAAATGATATTTTTTGAAAATCTGATAACAACAATTATTTCACTAATATTACGATACGCTATCATTGTGTGCTATGAGTTACTTCCTATGCCAAAAAAATGTGTAATCCATATTTTACTGCTCCCTAAATTCTGAACTTTACTAGATTTAGATACACCAATTTTGTTTTAATATCTTGTATGTATATATCCTTTGACTTATCGTGCATATTATTTCATTTGTTGTATTTTATATTCAGAGAAATTTATACATACATATAATTTCGTATATCTCTCTTAATAATTCCTCGTTTTTTTTATGCACCTGTCATGGTATCTCTCGGTTCACCAAGGCTGATGGAAAAATGACATAAGAATGCCTAAGGCCGTCTTTATATTTTGTGATCAATTATTCCAAAATTACCATTTGCATTCAAATATTTGCCGGTATTTGCAAGTTTATTATTATATCAATCTTCTACGTGTCTAAACACTGACATTTTTCACAAAAAATAATACTTAGCTAGCTAGCTGGATTTTTTTTGTCTTCATCAGCATCATCATTTCAGGCGAAAGACGTCCACTGTTGGACATAGGCCTCCCCCAAGCGTCACCGACCGATCCTGTGTGTCTCGCATCCACCGCTCTCCTGCGACTCTCACTAGGTCGTCGGTCCATCTTGTCGGAAGGCCTCCCGCCTTCCAACGCTGCGTTTTCCGGTGCGCGGTCGCCACTCTAGAACCTTTCGGCCCTATCGACCATCCGTTCTACGAGCAATGTGCCCTGACCACTGCCCTTTAATTTGGCGATTCTTCGGGCTATGTCAGTGACCTTGGTTCTCCTGTGGATATCTTCATTCTTTATGCGATCACGCAAGGAAACTCCGAGCATAGCCCTTTTCATTGCCCTACCCTTTTAGTCACTACCTATTAGATAAGCAAGGCCTATATAAAATGTCTATTTTAATTATTAACTGTAAGCCATACATATTTCCATTCCATTCAGTGCTTTAAAAGCACGTAGGGCACATAGTCATGCACAACTAAAGAAAAAAGTAATGTACACAACAAACATAAATCTAATTTGCCTAATCTTTTCCCTAATGTTGGGCAAGGCTGTCAGTCTAATCGGATGCAGCTAAACACTAATATTTTATACTGATCTAGGTACTACATATCTGACGAAGGTCAGGTAGTAGTATGGAGATACTAATACTCAGAAATGGGGTAACACGATATCCCTGGCAAGGCTGTTGTCAGATTTTCATTTCAACAACTTGGCACTCATTTTCAGGCCTTTAATCCAAGTAGCCTTTTCGCGGAAATATCTTTATCATTATTTGCAGCATTTATTTTGATGGAGAGTCTCGACAAGGTTAACGACCCTTGAAGATATTTAAGTATCGGATGCGATTTCATATGTCGTCGTCTCCACTAGAGTCTATCAAAAATACTTGACCCTTAGTGTCAAGTATTTTCTTTGAAGATTGTTAATCTTACTTATTCCGGCTTTTTTTTTAGGTTGGAAATCATAACATATTTTTTTCACTCTGAGCGAAGCAAGAGGGCATGTCAGACTTTTACTGACTATAACTCATCTGTGTTCCTTCAATTGCTCGTTCGCAATGGTGGTCCATTTTTAAAACAAAGCGGGTTTTTTTTTTTAGATGAGTCATCAATGACTGTTTTTTTGATAGTCTTAATAATCAATGATATTATAAATTAAAGTTATCTCAACTCAGGTCCCCAAGATATAGGTTCTACCTAGTTTGGGGACCACCAATTAATAATGTTAATTCCTGAAATAGTTACAGAGAATATATTAATGATTACGTGTGATTGTGAACAGTGGTGGCCGAGTGGTAACGGTCCCGACTTACGAGTTGTAGGTTGCAGGTTCAAACCCAGCCAAGCCCATTACTTTGTGTAATTTATTTCATCACCACTGCTCTCAAAACGATGAAGGAAAACATAGTAAGGGAACCGGTATGTCCTAGAACCAAAAATTCGAAGACATGTGACATTTACCAACCCACACTGGGCCCGCGTGGTGGATTGCAGCCCATTGGCTCTCCTAGAGAGGAGGCCTGAGTCCCAGCAGTGAGAACATAAGGCTGATTATACTATGCTTATGCTTATACGAAATAGTTTTAAGTTATTTTATGTTTATTGTAACGATGAACAATAAACATTATTCTTATTATATTATATTATATTGTTCAGAGTTCGCAGACCGCTTGTCCACAAGAGCTAAATAAAATATGAGAATATAATAAATAAGAGCTAAAGAAAATATGTTCACGAAAAGTCTAAAAATAACAAAGTTTTCAACTGAAAAGTATCATATTAACATTTATACTAACAAATTTTAAGTTTCTATTTGAAAAGTTATTTTTCTTTGACAATTCTTGGTACTTTGTTTCAAAGAATAGGTTAGCTACAAGTTTTTATTTTATGACATTCCTACATTTTTATCAAAATAGTTAAGTTTTCTTCTGGACTTCAAGTCCCTGCTAACAATAGAGAAATCATAGTGATCCACAGTCAAAAAAAGGTTGGGAACCACTGGTTTACAAGCTGAGCCTTTAGGGCGGAATTCACCAATAAAACTAATCGCGTTTTAACGTTTGGCTCGCATTATCGCGTTTAGTCACTAGTGTCATTTGTCTGTATTTTTCTTTTATTGTATTTTTACAAGTCAAGAACACTAGTGACAGTGGCTAAACGCGATTATGCGAACCAAACGTTAAAACGCGATTAGTGTTATTGGTGTATTCCGCTCTTAGATAGACGAGAGATACTGTAACTGTAGATCCATTTGGATCCAACAGAGACATCCAGTAAATGTAAGCTATGATGATTATCTCGCTTAGCTTATCATACCTGAATGTCTACGGTGTCGTCTTAAAAGCACAATAGTGCTTGCAGTATCCCTTTTTCACACCAGCCCCCCTAGCCAAGTTACGATCGTTTCGTTTGCATCGAACGCCTCGAGTAGGCCACGCCCCCGATTCCTTTGTTCTGACCACGTGACTGAGCGTTGAGATGACGTCAAAACAAAGGAATCGGAGGCGTGGCCTACTCGAGGCGTTCGACGCAAACGAAACGATCGTAACTTGACTAGGGGGGGCAGATTGTTGAATCTGGTGTGAAAAGGGGATAGTGCTATCTGGCGTACTGTACAGCTTCGTCTCTCTCTCTCTCTTCTACCGTAATTATGATGATATTTATTCCATTATGTTATTGACCCTATATAACTTTATTTACATCTTTATTATTTTCTTTCCAGAGCTCTTCTCTCACTGACCTGATCTCCGCGTTTGACACGAAGGCTCAAACACACACAGACTTACAAAAGGTGACGGCATTCAGTGGATCGTTCGACAAAAACCACAAACCTACATTCTCAAAAGATGAATATGGCAAGTGAGTATATGACATCAAACATATAATATGCTAGCTTTTGCCCACGGCTTCGCCCGCGTACATAAAGTAGCCTATGTCACTCAGATATAAAGCAGCTTTCTATCGGTGAAAAAAAAAATTTTAGCAATCGGATCAGTACTTTCAGAGATTACCTCCTACAAACAAAAAAAAACCTACCTCTTTATAATATTAGTGTAATTTCAACTTTACGACCTCACGACGCGTTGTCCTTCCTCAATAGCCAAAGGGAAAACATTCCTTTTTTGTTTTCGAGTAGAATTCTTCTAAAGACACCCGGACTTTTTTTTAGGTGGGAATTCATCCAATGACTTCTCCTGCTCTAGGGCGGGCGAGGTCATGTCTGACTTTTACTGACTTGATCTTTTTTTTTTTCGGTGGTAAAATCATCTTATGACAAATCGCGCTCTTGAGCGGAGCGCGAGATAGTGTCAGACTTTTACTGACTAAAAACCCACTCCTGTTCCTTCGTTGCCTTCGTCACAGGGTCCTGGGTTTCGTTTTCACACTACCCATGACCCCAGTAGGCTTCGACCCTGCTGGGCCCCTACGATTTGCTGACATCTCCGTGAGGTGCGCGTGGAATACTGACTTGATCTGGACTTTAAGGATAAGTCTAGGGAGTCTGGGATTTTTACCTCACTAAAACCGCCACGGTGATCACCATTACCACCAGAACACCGTTACCTGCTTAAAAGACCACTCTACAACCTCTCTGACAGTGACTCACTGCCTGAGTCACTGTCAACTCAGACAGTGAATTATGTCAAAAAAGAAAATCATAATAAAATACTAGAGCTGGCAGAATAGTCGAACCGGCTCAATTGCCATAAAAAAAAAATCTAGAGCTTATATTTTGTATAGGCCTCAGGTCAATAACAGACCGATTTCTATTGAAAATATAATAGTAATCTCGCCTTTTGTCGATCTACCAGACGGGACTTTTAGTTGTATAAATATGGCAATAATACATATAAGTATTTGAAATTCCTTTTGTAGAATTGACAGTAGGTTTTCAGTATATAGAGATACTGTTCACAAAACACAAAAAATAAGGTTAAAACGGTGACATTTTATTGTACTTACCACATTATCTGAAACTGGCATTCCTCAAAAAGTTTTCTAGGACAACCTAATTTGTCGATGAAAATAATAGGTACCTATATAGTTTCTTTCATCTGTTAAAGTGTGACTCGTGGGCGAAAAATTATTGCGGAGCGAGCACGCGCACTTTTTCACACTTTCACACTAGTGCAAATATCAGCAAAACGCGTGCCTAAAAGCGGTAGGTGCAGGTAAAATAAGAGTGGGTTTTCAAGTAAATGTATTGAAAAATTATTTCCAAAGGTCAGGGTCATATTGTGATAACCCTAATTTTTTTCTAGACCTATCCCCGGTTCGATGACTGAATTCCGAGGTGCTGAAGCTCAAGCCAGAGTCTGCACAGAAATGAAAGAACTATGTGAAATCATCGACCAGTATGGCAAAACACCTTGCAAAAGTCTCCTTCCTCCTGAACTGAAAGACGCTACCAGAGTCATCTCCTTTGGGGAATTATTTTCGGTAAGTGCTAGTAATAAAGTTCAACAGTCAACGTAAATCATAAAAGTTTGTCCATCAGAAGATTGTTCCTAAGTTTATTTTTTTCTACATAGAACAAAAATTATTAATGCTGGCTGTTATTTATTATTTTCTTATTTTGAAATACGAACTAATTCGGTTCTATTTTTAAATTTGAATTGGAGGGACTTGAAAAGAACGCAAATTAGGTTTTAAAATAAATAATGTATTCGTCGTATCACTAGATGATCTATGTGGAGGCTCAGTTAGGTAATCTTAAGCCAGACTAATATATAGCTGGGCATTATACAAGATATACTCCGAAGAGGAATTATTGCTTGTAGGCACGCTAGAATAACAAACGAAATTTATAGCATACAGTGAAATCCCTGAAGCTTCCATTTATTCTGACTGCGTCTGAGGTCATTTGTTCTTACCAGTTGAGTATCAACGATAAAAATCCTTGCCTATAGCTGTTGCGTTTTAGCATGACAATACTAGTCATTGACCGGCCGATACATTGAACTGCATTGTGTATTAACAAAACTCATAAAGCGTTTGAATTGACATTTATTGTAATCCAATCTTTTTATACTGAAAAACGTTGTATAGTTAATTATTCTGGTCTTTACAAACATTTATTAAGGGAAAGGTAATGAATGTTAAAACCATTATTAAAACAAATCATTTTATTAGCAGATTGTTGTAATTACTCGAAAATATTGATGAATACATTACAAAAAGCCTTTATAGACAATATATGGATTCGTTAGTACATTATGAGACCTTATCGAGATTTATTCATTTGTTAGTACTTCAACATTGTATGCTCTTGACGCTTTCAAAGGTCCAGAGCAATCACACTCAGATGATATTCTGAGAAAATTATCAGTGACGCGATTGAATACCAGATATACAAATTACCAAGGGGACAGTAACTTGTAACTGGTTTGTCACACTATCCGTTTTCGATTTACAATAGAACGACCATTACGTCTCTAGGGGGGCGTAAATCATGGATCAAAGATTAATTCAAGGATGGATAAGGATGAAGCAGTGAAATTAAGTGGGATCACAGAGAAGACAGGTGCAGAAGGACAGCTCGAAACAAAGAGCAAAAACGTACTCACACACAGATATACTTCACGAACAGCAAGTGCTGGCGTATTCTCGATTACCATTTGTTTGAGATCACCGTAACTACGTGACTATGGATCTAGCCACATTGCCACGCTGCAGCTCATAAGTGGAGCAGGTGTAGTGGAGCGGAGAAGAGCAGTGAAAAGTGGAAACTATTTCCATTGTAGCGGACCGGGGTGCAGTGGAGTTGAACCACCCTGCGCTTCGTGCTCTCCTCTCGGCGCCACAGGCGGTTCGACTCTAATTTATCCGGCTCGGCATAACGTGTTTATTTGTTTTATTTAAAAATCTGCTCAACTCTACTCCGCTCCATTTACACAGTTTCCACTGATGCATAGAGCTTTCAAGCACTGTGCTGCGTCGTGCATATACACCACTAATTTGTAATGTATAAAAATATTTAAAGGGCTAATTAGAAAAGGTCTTTTTATTATTTAAGTAAAGTCTCAATAAATAATATTCATAAACAGCAAAGTTATTGGGTTTCGTTTATATCCCAAAACGTCACTCAATTCATGGAAATATTGTACAGACTATTGAATATGAATGAATGAATAATCAAAATGGAAAAACACTGCGCGTAGTATTTTCTAGTAGCAATTGTTATGAATGATTGATTCTATTGTGAATTTACCAATTATGACAAATTTTCGTGGACAATTTTATGATTTTTTTTTTCTACTTATGACTACAAAAATATGATTAGTAACAGGTATGGATAGAGCCCCATTTTTTTGGAAAAATTAAAAAATAGGGGTGTAGGTATACGGTGCCAAACCGTTTTAGCAGATACACAGTTAAAGAGATGGCACCTTGGCAAAACCATTTGGTTGAAGAGCTTTAGAGATATGCGGAATAGGGTCCCACAAACCTCTGTTGAAAAGGGAGGAGTTTTGTCTGGCCCAAGGTCCCAGGCAATTGCCTAATAGTTATTGTATATGTTTTAATAGCACTGGGAACTCTAGTAATGCGTTGCAGGATTTCGAATTTTAGTTATTATGTCATAAATGTCGCTACGCTATTAAGAAACATTTTTGACGATACAGTGTCTACACATGACTGGCCTGTTGGTCTAGTGGTTAGTGGCCCTGAATGCTATGCCAGAGGTCGTGGGTTCGATTCCCACCCAGTACAAACGTTTGTGTGATGAGCACGATCATTTGTTCTGTGTCTGGGTGTAATTTATCTATAATATGTATGTATTTAGAAATATATATGTATGTTTATCAGTTATCTAGTACTCATAACACAAGCTCTGCTTATCTTGAGACTAGACGGCGTTGTGTGATAGTTGTGGAATATTATTATTATATTATTAAACAATATGGTATTATGCGGTACCGTACCGTGCATGTGACCTCTTAGGGCTTGCACCTTTTCTTTGGCTGTATGGAGTCGACCTACTGTACTGTACTGGTTTATTGATTAGTATTATATGTTGCTAGTAGGATGAATCCCTGACCTCTTTGTTAAATAAGTGTTGGATATTGAAATGTAGGTCAAAAGTCATGGGGGCGAGACACAGTCGTGCATTATGCAGATATGGTTTCTGTTATCTCTGCATCAAATTGTCCTCATAGAATGGGCTATTGATAATAACAGTAAATATGTAGGTATTAGATAGTTTTGTTTGTTTGTATCTATCTTTTCATTGGTCTTAAAATTAATTTACCGAACTTTCTGCGCAATGTTTCTATTATATAAAAGGAAATGTCACATATAAATTTAAATACATTAAATCTGTAACTCTAAGCAAGTAGCCAGGTTCATTATTCAAGTCCGGATAACTTTTCAATCATTTAGAAATTCTTGTAAGTAAGATACTTCTCGGATCTTTCTAAGAAGGGTAAATTTTCTTTTGTCTAAAATCAGTCTTGAGCAATATAAGAAACCGGTATCTTCAGTGAAATGGACTAATAATGGATACTTAACTTGATTTTATGTTCCAATTTCAAATGAATATTCATAATTCATATTGAAATTTTTAGTTCATCAATATCTGAAGTAGCAATTATGGTTATTCAGGCCAACATTTTAAGTTCCTATTGAATTCAAATTAATTTTAAAAAAAATTATAGTAGTATTTCAGATTTTGGATTTAGGATTATTATTATTATGAACAGCTTTCTTTTTTATTGTTATATTTTACTAGGTACCTAACTAACCAATTATTTTTTTATTATCACGTAGGCGACGCCGCTGGCAGCACGGCTTCGCCTGCGTGATAGTACAAAATTATCCCAAATTATTTATATATATACTCCCGGAATTAACAGGTATCTTATGTACTACTCCAAGACATGGTCTACCCGTGTACATACGAAGTTTCATCGAACTCCATTCAGCCGTTGGAGCGTCAAGAAGTAGCAAATGTACAAACACAAAAATTTCGGCTTTATAATACTAGTACAGATTTTTGGACTAGCTGTGCCAATTTTTTTTTTGTTTCATCCGTCGTGTTTTATTTACTTGGAAGCAGCCTTGCTTGTTGTTTAATTCCACAATTTTGTACGATATTATCGTTCACTTTTAACTTCGTTCTGGTCTTTCTTAACCATCACTGACCAAATTGGTCTTTCGGGTGCATGTTTCGTTGTGGGCAAGTTTAATGCTCACGAACCTTTTCATCATGTGGTGGCTATTTTTGAAGGCAAGAAATCATCCAATGACTTCTCCTGCTGTAGGGCGGAGCACGAGGGCTAGTCAGACATTTACTGACTAAAACGATACCTATGTTCCTTCAGTTGCCTTTTGCGTTCCCCAACTCATTCCGATTATTGTTGCATCTCAACAAAAATGTTATTATTTAATGCAGTAATTCTTCGAAGGAGTAGGCTGACGAGTGATTGTAGATGGATAGATAGATAGATATACACTTTATTGCACATAAAATAACACATAGTGCAATTACAATAGGAAATTAAAATTAATAGGGTGTCACAATAGGCGGTCTTGTCGCTAAAAGCGATTCTTTACAGACAACCTTTGGCTTGACCAACCTTATAGTTATACAATTCACTTATTATGTAAGTACTATATGGTGTTTCATGATTTTTTTTTCGATTTTCATTTGACTATGCTCGAATTCAAATTCAAATTCAAATTCAAATTCAAAGCATTTATTTCAAATAAACCATTTACAGGCACTTTTGAAATGTCAAGAAGTCAGTCTGTCAGGAAAAAATGATGCTAATTGCACATTCCAAAGCGTAGATCTCTATGGAGAAGAATGTGCAAGAAACTCCATGGACACTCTTTTCAATCGTGTTTTGCAATTACAAATATCTCTGTTACATGTTTCTTGTCGCTATCATGTGAGAACAATGTCAATAAAGTAAAAATAAAAACTAAATATAGATATTAAAATAGCAACTGGCAGCTAAGAGATGACCAGTCTCAACTGACAGCGCCCGTTCACGGACCTGACGCGAATATTAGCACCACTCAGCTCAACCATTATAAAGGGAACCGAATGATCCAACACACGCGCCACCATCAGTGAGACATTTGAGTGAGCATGACAAACTCTCAACTGCCATGCTCATTTATGTCAAACAAGTCCAATAAAAACCATAAAATAGCTCCATGGTACTCACATTTACAAACTTTGAAAACAAATGCTTCTACATTATACAATACTAAATACAATAATAATTAACAACAATAATATTTTACAGATTAAAAAAAAAAAAACATTAAAGAATAATAATAATAGTTTCAAAACTAATCAATTTGTACACCCCGGTGGTAGTGGAGCTGGACCAGCATTGAGCCAAGCATTTTTATCTTGAATATAATCCTCCAACTTATAATATGCTTGCCTGCATAGTGTGCGTTTAATACAAGATTTAAATTTCGTTTCATTGAGTTCTAATATTTGTGGAGGTATTTTGTTATAACATTTCAAACAGTACCCCATGAAAGAAGAGGCCACTTTAGCCAGTCTGAAACCTGGTTGAACTAATTGGTCCCTATTTCTTGTAACATAATTATGTCTATCGCCTCTTTTGCTAAAAAGATGAAGATTTTTTCTAACGTACATGATGTTTTCATAGATATATTGACAAGGCACCGTCAATATGTTAATATCCTTAAACAGTTCCCTTAGAGAATCGCACCGTCGGAGATTGTAAATAGCTCTGATAGCTCTTTTCTGTAGAATAAAAATTGAGTCGATATCTGCAGCCCGTCCCCATAGTAGGATACCGTAAGACATGATACTATGAAAATAACTAAAATATACTAGTCTAGCGGTATCAACATCCGTAAATTGGCGGATTTTTCTAACAGCATATGCAGCTGAGCTAAGCCATCCCGCAAGAGATGTTAAATGAGGACCCCATTGTAGCCTTGAGTCAAGCGTAATCCCTAAGAAAACCGTTTTATCTACAAATTCTAGTTTCTCATTGTTCAATATTATGTCACAATTACTACTCTTAACATTCGGTAAGGAAAATCTTATGCATTTCGTTTTTTTCCCATTTAAAACAAGATTATTAGCAGTGAACCACTTTTGGACCTGCAGTAGGGCGTTATTTTCGTCGTCAAGATTATTAGTCTTTCTATTTATCTTGAAAATCAAGGAAGTATCGTCGGCAAACAACACCATATTAAGTTTGTTTTGCAACAAATAGGGTAAATCATTAATGTAAACTAAAAATAAAAAAGGACCTAAAATTGAACCTTGGGGTACCCCCATTTTCACATTTAATCTAGACGAATTGACACCGTTTATCTGAACTAGTTGCTGTCTGTCATTCAAATAAGATTTTAATAAGCTTAACGCTGTTTTGCCTAGTCCGTAATGCTCCAGTTTCAGGAGTAATGTTTCATGAACCACACAATCAAACGCCTTAGACAGGTCGCAAAAGATGCCAATAGCATCTTGTGCCTCTTCCCACGCATTAAAAATGTGTTTTAGTAAGGAGACACCAGCGTCCGTTGTACAACGTCCTTTGGTAAAACCATACTGTTTATCGTGCAAGATGTTATTCGTGTTAAAATGATTAAGCATTTGATTTAACATTACCTTTTCAAATATCTTGCTAAAAACCGGCAACACGGAAACTGGCCTATAATTATTAGTGTCTTTACTATCCCCGGATTTAAAAAGTGGTATCACTTTACTGTATTTCATTAGATCTGGAAAGACTCCTTGATCTATACACAAATTAAATATTAAGGCTAAGTACGGCGCTATAGTCTCAATAATTGAGGTACAAACTTTGATAGACATACCCCATAGATCTTCAGTCAATTTAACCTTGATTTGTTTAAAAGCTTTTATTACTGTTATGGGGTTTATATGTTTAAAATTAAATTCAGTTGAGCAGGCTGCAACGTTCGCCTGTAATAAACCAAAAGCATGCGATGGCGCCGAATTTAGGGCTTCAGTAGTTTTAATTGGTATACTAGCAAAGAAATTAACAAATTCTTCTGCAACTAGTTTATTATCGCTAATAACACCATGACGAGTCTTCAATGTGTAATCATTGTTATGTAATTTGTTCCTGTTGGTTTCATTATTTATGATTTTCCAAACAGTTTTTATTTTATTATCTGCTGATTTAACTTTGTTGCTAATGTATAAGGCCTTAGCTGCCTTACAAGTGTAGTAATTCTTGATATAACTCATGCCCAGTGTTCATATACCAAAAATCGCCATAATCAGTTAATATTTAGAGATATTTGCACAACCCAGCTAACAACGCTAAGCAACTATAATACTTAGACCTAAAAATACATTTTTATTTATTAAAAATGAATCTAAAACATAGATAATATTTCTTTCTCTCTCATTGTCTTACACAACTAACTTTGGGAACAGAGAATAAAGTCCCGCAAACCTCCGTTGAAAAGGGAGCATCCTCCGACCGGGTGTTATGTCTGGTGGGCAACTGCCCGATAAATGATTTCGGGCTGTTCTATATGTTCCAATCGCGCGTAGAACTTTAATTGCACGATGCAGGATTAGATCTCATTTGATGCTATAGATGTCGCTACATAACTGCGTTTAATTTGAATTCGCAAGAGTTTTGCGAATTCACTTACACATATGACAAAACCCGAGATTAGCTACATATTTTGGTACAGACATACAGGTGCACATAATTTGCTACATTCTGGCAAAGTTGTTAAGACTTGGTGAACTCTAACAGTGATAAATTATCTTTGTGTTATTCAATGACTTAAATGTCTTCCTTAGAAATTGGCAAGAAGTGGCTCAAAGCCGAGAACAGCAGAAGGAATGGAGGCCTCCCTCCGTTGCCCAAAAGTAAGACAGTATAGGCTATAGCCTATAATATTCAACAAGGGATGCCAAAAATTAAAATTTAGTAGGACATTTAAGGAATAATTTAAATATTGACATATAACCTAGCAATTTTAATTGGGAAGTAAAAGCAATGTCTCTACTCTAAAAAACTATTTTTTTTATTAGGAGTAAGAGTTTTACATCAGCTAATTATATGAACCTATTCGGAAGAAGAACTGGTAAGGGTCAAAGAAGACATATGTTCCGCATCTAACTTATCATTGGACGATTTTATCAGTAGAAGTCCTTTGTATGTATGAGTTATGAGTATACATGTAGAAAATGGAGCCGTAGAGAGAACCCAAAGAAGAGATGGATTGTTTGAGGACTGATAGGAAAGAAAAGATAGTGATAGAGTGACGGGTGACAAGACAGAATGGAAGAAAAAGACATCTTGCGCTGACCACAAGTATCACGAGACAAGAGCAGGGCAGTTCTTTGTATGGCCGCCTAATCGATGTGCGATTAGCTGAACCGTGATGCATATCTACGCGTCATTGTGACAAGTACAATCTTTAGTCATCATCATCATTTCAGCCGAAAGAGGTCCACTGCTGGATATAGGCCTCCCCCAAGCGTCGCCACAATGAACGGTCCAGTGCGTCTCGCATCCATCACCGCAACCGTTACTAAGTCATCGGTCCACCTTGTAGAAGGCCTTCCAACGCTATGCAATCTTTAGTAACCGCGGTCAATACAAAGGCAGTTTCCTGCATTTATCACCTTAAAAGTAAATAAGACACCATAAAGATAAATTAAAGACAGATTGATCCTTGGTAAAGCCACCTCCACTGGCTCTGTTTAACACTCGAAATACTTCAAAAACAAGTGAAAAGTCGTCCACTTTAGCGAAAGACGGTAAGCCGCAAAATTGAATTCTTTTGTTGTTGAATTTGTTCCTCGATTGTGTGAACTGCAGCAACTCAGTTTAATACAGAACAGACATTTCTTAATCTATAACCAGCGTATTCTTACAGACCACTCATCTATTCCATAATAATAATCCGCTTTCGCAAAGGTTTTATTAAAGCTAAGGCCAGAACTATCTTACTGTTTTAAAGTAGAAAAATGCTCTCATAAATATATTTTTTACTTTATTAAATTTACAAGGGAAAAGAATAATTGTTAATCCTTTTAAAAGTTAAAATTTTATGAATAAATAGAAACATCATAAAGCTTACTGAAGGAGGTACGTCTACTATATTATTTTCAATTCAAAATTACCTTTAAGATAGAAAATGAACAACATTAAAAAATATCAAAGTTTCTAAATGAAAAAACGTGAAGATTTACAAGAGGTTGAACACAAAGGAGTTCTGAAGTTTGTAAATCTTTCAGACGTGTTGTTCCTTTCAAAACTCAGTGAAGTTTGAATAGGAAATTTCGATGAAGAAATTTTCTTCTATCGCAAACACGGCATTATTCAACGAGTTAAATATTATCTTTTGTTTTAAGAACACAAACCCTTGTTGTTCCGGGCCTTGGGACAGGCAAAGGTCCTCGAGCCCCAACCATCGCCGAGATTCCGATCTCAATTTCCGGCCACCAAAGGCGCTGGCTTGCGGACGGCGAGCAATGGGTGGCTCGCCGTCCAAACGTCTGGTAACCGTCCGGACCGGGCTCAAATCGTCGACGGTGCGTGCTGTTCCACACGCGCCTCAATGAGATGTCAGCAACCGTAGGGGCCCAGCAGGGTCGAAGCCTACTGGGGCATGGGTGATACGAAAGAGATCCCCGGGCACTGGAAAAATGGCAAAGAAGGAACACTATCTCCCGCTCCGCCCAAGGGCGGGGGATGTTATTAGATGATTTTCCCATCCAATAAAAAACCCTTGTTGTTAAAGGCATTTGAAATCAGAATGTTGTATTTTGGTGCCTTTGGTGCACATTTGATGATTTATGTTTAGTAAATTCGAATATTTCAGATGAATATATGAAATACGTATCAATTATCTTTTCAAGAACGTGTGTGTAATGACATTGATTGCAACCTTTTCAGCAGATCTTGTGGCTGGCCGTCAATAAGTTTTATGTTCTTTGTGACTGTCGTGAGAAATCACTTTTGTGTGTTTATTTTAATTTTTTTTCTTTTTTCCTATACTTTAGAATAAGTTTTTAATTTCTGGAAGTCTTTTACTGCAAAATTCTTGAATATAAACCTCCAACAGTGTTTTGATTTGTTGTGTTGCGAGCGTAAAAGCAAGCAAATTATGTTTATGTACAAAATTTACTAGTTTCTGGGAATAACATTTCATGATCGTTACTTAGCCTGTGATACAAAGGTCAAGTGACATGTCAGCGTGTTTTTGTTTCATGTGAACATCAAAGAAATACGACCGCGTAACATCAAGATCTGTAAATATAGGTGGTCAGAACCAATCTACAATAAAACATTCGGATTTATTATCATTATTTATTTAAATTTTCTAAAGCTTCCGAATCATCATCTTCCTGCCCTTCTCTCGTGTTATGTGTGGTCAGTGCAAAACGATTTTTTTTCCCATTCTTTCCTATTACCCGTCATGCTATCTAGCTCCCTTTTCTTTCATATCATGACTCACACAAGACGTCCATCTTTTCTTTGACCTCCCCTCACTTTCTATCCATCCACATGCATATATTGACTGGCCTGTTGGTCTAGTGGTTAGTGACCCTGACTGCTATGCCGGAGGTCGTGGGTTCGATTCCCACCCAGGACAAATGTTTGTGTGATGAGCACGATCATTTGTTCTGTGTCTGGGTGTAATTTATCTATAATATGTATGTATTAAGAAATATATAAGTATGTTTATCAGTTGTCTAGTACCCATAACACAAGCTCTGCTTAGCTTGGGACTAGACGGCGTTGTGTGACAGTTGTTGGAATATAAAAAAAAAAATATAAAAAAAAATATATCTCTTTTTTTAGGTGGGAAATCATCTAATGACAGGGCGGGAGGCCCTTGGGTGAACATGGATATACCTAAGAATTAAATTATAACGTTAGAGTTATAATATCTGGCCTGACTGGCCTGTTGGTCTAGTGGTTAGTTGCCCTGACTGCTATGCCGGAGGTCGTGGGTTCGATCCCCACCCAGGATAAATGTGTGTTTGATGAGCATGATCATTTGTTCTGTGTCTGGGTGTAATTTATCTATATAAGTATGTATTTAGAAATATATAAGTGTGTTTATCAGTTGTCTAGTACCCATAACACAAGCTCTGCTTAGCTTGGGACTAGACAGCGTTGTGTGATAGTTGTGGAATATATTATATTATATAATATAATTCTAACTCTTTACATTATAACTCTAAGTCTATTTGATTTATGAATTATATTATAACTCTTATAGTAACAAGCATTTCATTCGTCCTCTTCACATGACCATACCAAGACAAACGATTTACCTTCAACTTTTCAGTAACTGGCGCTACTTCCACACACCTTATATCCATCTTAACATTCTCATCTCCGCTACATGTAATCTTTTTTCATTCCTCTTTTTCACAGCCTAACAATCTAATCCATACAGTACGACGGGTCTTATCACGGACTTGTAGATTTTACCCCTCAACATGAAGGGCATCCATGGGTGACAAGTTGTTATAGTGACCTGCCACCATTTCATTCATCCTGAGTTGTTCCGATGTATTACTTGTTGGTCTGCCTCTTGAAGAAGCAAGCAGAAATCTATCCCAACGAAACGTACTTCTGGAATATAAAGTATCATGTGTGCTATGAAATGAATTCGCTTAGAGCAGCTAATCAATAATTTAAAAAAATACACGTGAAAAACTACATAACAACGACTAACTATGAAAATGCAATGACCGTACGAAATAAGACTGTCTACATTTAGTGTGGCTTGGGTACTCGAGCCAAAAAATAATAACATCATAGACCGTGTCAGGTTTAAAAATGGCGCAACGGCGTAAATATTGATTGACAGGTCTCGTAGTAAAAATAAGAAGGAACCGAAATAGGATATTGATGAAATATCTTTGGCTCATTTATTTTAAAAGCTTTGAAGTTTTAAATTGCCAAGGTTGTTCTGCCTGCAGGTAGTTTTATATAAAATGATCTACTAGATCCTATGTATAATCTCTGTCTTGATAAGGCTAAAAGATACATAATTATTTCGATCTTGTTCCCAAACCATCACCATTTTTATATGTAACTAATTGGGTCTTTTTTTTATTATTTATATCGAAAGGGACTGGCTAGCAATGGTTGAAGACAGTCGTGTGTGGAAAAGGGAGAGGGAGGCCTTCGCCCAGCAGAGTAGTGGGACATAATAGGATAAAAACAACAAAATATCGAAAAGAAGTTTTATCTAAGGTCGAAAAACAGAAAAAAAATCAAACCCATTCAAAATTAAGTAAGTTAAAAACCTTTCAATATTGGTGGAAAGGGAATTTATCAAGTGGCAGGATGTATACACTTAAATGAGACTTCAACGTCATTAAGTTACGCATTTACAAAAGAAATAATGAGATTTTCCCACCACGACCACACCCTTCCTCATACCACTATTTGAAATGCAAATTGCTGCTTCATAAAATAGCCAATTTCGATGTTGTTTTTGAAATACGAATTTTGAGAATCTTTTGTTGTTTATTACAAAAATTACTAGATTTAAAGGAATTTATTTCTCAAAAAAGACACACAATCACTTACCTGGGTTTTCTTTTTCCATACACTAAATTAATATATAACAAAGGTTCGTCACCGCGTACGTAAGTTGTTAAACTCTCAAAATGCATTCAGTCTTAAAGTAGATATTTTATTATTGTTTTTACATATTGTGCTAGTTGGTTCTTGAATGCATTGAAAGAGCGTACATTTTTTACATATTATGCTAGTTGGTTCTTGAATGCATTGAAAGAGCGTAAATTTTTTACATGTTGTGCTAGTTGGTTCTTGAATGCATTGAAAGAGCGTACATTTTTTACATATTGTGCTAGTTGGTTCTTGAATGCATTGAATGAGCGTACATTTTTTTACATAATTGTGCTAGTTGGTTCTTGAATGCATTGAATGAGCGTACATTTTTTTACATAATTGTGCTAGTTGGTTCTTGAATGCATTGAATGACCGTACATTTCATACATATTGTGCTAGTTGATTCTTAAATGCATTGAATGAGCGTACATTTTTTACATATTGTGCTAGTTGGTTCTTGAATGCATTGAATAAGCGTACATTTTTTATAACTGGGGATATTTTGTAATAAAACTGTGCTCCTTCAAATATTAACATTTTTTACCTATTATATAATAACCTAATGTACCAAATTCTACATTAGGCAGGAATTTTCTATTCGACTAAAGGGTTTTTGAAAGAAAGTAGACAGAAAGGTATAAGTAATTGCAATAAACTAAATTCTTTAGTATTCATGCTGTCGTCGACATCTGAAAGCTTTGACAGTGCTATATATATGTGCCTATATCGTGTCGTGATAGCCTAGTGGTTAAGGCACCCGCCTATCATGTGTGAGGTTGTGAGTTCGAAGTGCCAATGTAAATTTTTCTATTCATATATCTAGGACATTATAACTGACGACCCGAAAAGCTCGTAAAAAGTCGGTCCCGGTTGCTATTCATTGATTTTGACGGTTGTTACAAGTAGCTAGACGCCAGGAAGTCTAACCATCACTCTATTAAAGGAGTATGGTGTTGCCCAGTAACTGGGTTGTAAAGGTCTGATAGGCAATTGCTCGATATAAAGCACAGATATGTGTCGCATCCGGTTAGACAAGAAGCCGACCCTAAGCCGGTCAAGCGCGAACCTATAAAAATAAAACTGATTGGAAAAACTGGACAAGTGCGAATCGGACTCGCGCACTGAGGGCTCTGTACATACTTATTTATGCAAAAATTCCCGAACGGAGTCTCGAAGATTCATCGTATGGAATGGCGAAAATTTTCAACAAATTTACTGTTTTTAGATTTATTCTTATACCTATGCCATAAAAACTTACTTTGTGCCAAATTTCAGGATTCTGGGTCAACGGGAAGTACCCTATAAATTTTGATTCCTTTGAGAGTGTCGAAATGTACGTTTTTGCGACATAAACGGCTGTATCTTTTTTATCGTTAACTTAGAAGTTTGATTTTATACAGCTTTAAGGGGGTTTAATTTGAACTCGATACCTCCACGCCTTCCCAAGATAAAAGGTCTTGACAGAAAGACAGACGGACAACAAAGTGATCCTATAAGGGTTCCGTTTTTTCCTTTTGAAGTTCCGTACTTCAAAAGGAAAAAACGGAACCCTCCCTCCTCCCTCAAAAGACTAGGGAGATAATGACGTATGTATATTGATGTTACTAAAGGTAGGTCTTCACTAGAGGAGCCGAGCACGAGCAGAGAATGAGCCGAGCTCAGATTCGTATAGTGTCGCTAGTGCATGGCTCCCCTAGAGTCGGCCCACACTACCTTGAGAGATAATGATGAATGAAAAATCTTTTCTTAAACAAAAATAAACGTTTATTCTTTAACTACCCACTCATTTTACAATGACTCACATTTCCGCATCTATCTTCAAAGCACCTGTGAACCTGTCAAAATTACGTAAACTTCATTGTTTTCTTTATTCCTGTCGCAAGGTCAAACTAAAAGCTAAAATAAATTCTCAAATGTTCACGTCAAAATAATATTTTCTTTAGAGCAAGCGATGACATGTGGCGGTAACAGTTTAAGTGGATAATATGAAAGATGTAAATATTTTGCAGCAAATTATATGTTATTTTCCGTATGGTCTACTGCGTATTTTGCGGCAGACAAATAATTTTGGTTGAAACGAAATCTTGGACGCATACCTACTAATACGTTTTTAGAAATCAGTCTCATCATCATCACCGTCATCATCATCATCATCATTTCAGCCGAAAGACGTTCACTATTGGACATAGGCTTCCCTCAAATGTCGCCATAACGACCGCTCCTGTGCTTCTTGCATCCGTCGGATTCATTAAAGAAATTCTCACATTACAAATCTACGTTTAATTCACTGAAAGATAACTCGTAACTTTAACTGCAGAATGAGCCTCAAGGCTTGACATTTTTCAAAAAAACTAAACATTTTAATAATCGCTTTTTTCATTTACACTAAAGTGATTGTTAAAATATCATCCCCTAAAGTGGTTCAATAGGAAATAAAAGTCGGAAAGAAATTACTGGTATGGATTTTCTTTTTTTTTCCTATAGTATTGGACCCAGGATACATCGCTGTATCTATTCGTCCACTGATATACAGGCAGGGGTCAAAAGTGCAGTTCTATCTTACCAATGCTAAAATGTCTATAATTTCTTACCATCTTTCTTCCTGAACCATCAATGGTTCATGACTGATTTAATTGGTAGCATAGAATCTAAAGTATTGAATAAAGTAGTTGTGGACAAATATTGAACTTCGACAACAAATAAATTTTAGACACTTTATCATTGACAGACTGCAACTGCACTTTTGATCAATGACTGTACATACTCTAACACTATCCAAATAAGAGACTCTTCGTTTGGAATTACAGATTTTTCTTGGAAGTGAAGTGAAGAAGTGACGTTCAATTTTTCAAAGTAATTTTTTTAAGGATCACAAGCAGGTACGAATCGCATAACTACGATTAAATTTTTAATTTAACAATATTGTTTATCGAGTTATGCTTTGTCGTGAACATTTGAGTATAGCAAAATTATTTTTGCATATTTTGGAGTTGAACCCATATTAAAAGTTATTAATATTCATGAGTTTTTCACACTCTGAAAAATTGTCAATGACAAAAAAAGCCACTCCGTACAACACAGTTACGAACACAAAACAAAAATACTAAATGTTATTACGTATTTTTATTTATCATCAATACACATTTCTGCCAAGTGTAATGGTTATGGCAATATGCCCCGAGACCGGTGCGTTCAAGGGGAAGGCCAATGGTCTTTAATGGAACTTTTAATGGCGGCAGACGATATGTGCAACGTTTAAAAATAATGTGTGAAGATTTATATTATACAGCTAGTTTCTGACAACGACTTCGCTTGAGTGAAAGTAGGTTTCTCCATAATAAACTTTGGCCCCCGTTTTACCAACGTAGAGTGATCACCCTCTAAGACGATAAAACAGGGCCAAAGTATAATATGTGTAATCAATATAGAAAATCTTTCGAAATCTTAGCGTATGTCTACGTCATAATAACTGTCTGAGTGCTGTGCAATACACTTCAATTCAGTTGTTTGAGCTGTATGTTGACGGAACAGTCAGTCAGTAACGGTTACTTTTACCATATATCGGTTATAATATACATTTTCATACAGCACTCGTAAAAACTGTCATTTTAAGTGTACCTAATTTAATTTTATAATTTTTTGTACCGTTTCTATTTAAAGCATAAGACTGCAGATTAGATATCCTAATATAATATTAAAAATAATATTATATTACAATATTTTTTTTTTTGGTCAGTATTATTATTTTCGTTTAGGATTTCACTATGACAATTTTGTCTTGGATTTTCGTGTTGATCATAATTTTAATAAGTATAAAAAGTACGAATTTTATCACAGACATGAAAAAATCTTACGATTAATAAAATTATGTAGTATTTCATTTTGTAATCATATTACCGCTATAAAACTATTACAGAAACATGAAGAGGACGATGATAAAATTAATAATTGTAACCATTGATATAATTTTATAACTACGTAGGTTGTAGGTATTAATGTCTGCCACCAAATTCTAATGTACTTCTCAAATTCTCGTCTAAGAATAAGGATCAGCGCGTATAGAGATACGACGCGATGCAACGCTGTGAACACTTTCTAAAATAGCGATACATTTTAGAACTCCAACTACCAGCCAACGTAACCACGAACGAACAAATGGTGGCTCGGCGTTCGGCCGTTCGGTAAACATCCGGACCAAGCCCGAGCCGTCGATGCCTCGAAGAGGCGAAAGAGTAACCCATAGTCTTACAACGCAAGGGCAACTGAAGGAACATGTGTGTGGTTTTAGTCAGTAAAGTCTGACATACCCAGCCGTCTAGAGTGAGAGAAGTAATTAGGTGATTTCCCACATTTCATATAAAACTATGAAAATCTGTCGACGCGTCCGTGGACAGTTGACCTTAGCGTGCTTTTCCACCAGAGATTTGCTATGCTACGTTGCTATGGATGAGTTTGATATCTACCAATTATATTCATTGGCGCATATAGCTTAGCACTGGTAGAAACGGATTCAACTAAGATATATTTTTTATATGGAAAGATGCGTGCTATGGATACGTGCCATGGATGCGTGCTATGGATGCCTGCTATGAATGCGTGCTATGGATGCGTGCCACGGATGCGTGCCACGGATGCGTGCTATGGATGCCTGCTATGGATGCATGCTACGGATGCGTGCTATGGATGGTCGCGAGTAGTGCCGCTTCCCTACTATCGATACATCGCATAGCTCGAGCTGCGCATCTTCCTCGCGCAACTACTTTGCGGCAGCGCAACTTCATAGCACATCTTACTCGCACCGCCACATAGCTTAGTATCAGTGAAAACTGTCACATAGTTTCCCAGCTTAGCTATTAAATCCTCGCAGTATAGCTGCATACCACGGGTAGTGTGAAAGTAAAACCCGGGGCCCTGAGACGAGGGCAAAGAAGGAACAGGAGTGGTTTTTTTTTTTTAAATAAAGCTCAGCTGCATAGCAAATCTCTGGTGGAAAAGCAGCCTTACATTAAAAGTCGACCTCAATATAGTTAGGGAAAAAGCTAGGTAAATTAATTCAACTGTCGCGTCTCGGTGTGAGCTGACCCTAATTTTGTCGCGAACTCTAATCTAACTTTGATTAAGACCGTACATTTATTTCGGTTTTTCTTACTGCTTTTCAATCCGAATGAATTACATTACTTGGATGAATTGCTTTTGTGGATTTTATACTGTTGGAACTTTTATCATTCTGGCTACAGTCAATTTTGGACTATCAATATTACTTTAATCCCAGATTTTTTTTTACCATTGTGGTCTATTCTTTTGGATGTTTAGTTTATTTTTTACTGAAATACCTAGTAAGGTCTACTGTTTACGGACGCATAGTTTCATAGCGTATTTGTCATTATACGCTTGGTGTACGCCTACTAACAGCTTACATACAAAACTAACAAACTCTGTCGACGGAGCGGCAACGACACGACGGCACGACGTTGCTGCTTGCTTGTCCGTGGACGTTAGGCCAAAGTCATGTTAAGTGTAGAAAGGTATATAAAAATTATCGCTAAATATCTTACATAAACTGACTAGCTTCTGCCAGCGGCTTTGCCCGCGTGAAAATAGGTTACTCTATACAAACTTTCGAACCCCGTTTCATCCCCTTAGGGGGTAGCACCACCGTGTCCTCGTAGGAGCGATCGGCGGCAGCGATCTCTCGCACCGGGCCTTGGTACAGGCCATGGTCCGGAGCGAGGAGGAGTGGCAGGCGGTCGCCTCCTTCTGCGATGCAGTAATGCTAGCAAAGGAGGAGGCCACACATGCACGCGCGATGCAATGGCCCTCACGCCCCAGCCGCCGGGATTCTGATCCCGATTTCCGACCACCGTAGGCGCGGGCTTGCGGACAGCGAGCAATAAATTACGTTGGGTACACGGCTTGTAATTTTAAATCTATTGGCAGATTTAAATGAGGGTCCGTAAAGTTTCTTGTACGTTCTTTTCCATAGTGATCTACACTTTGGAACTTGCAAATAGCGGCAGCTTCTTTTTCTTTATTGCTGCTAACTGATTTTGACAATTTAAAAGTGCCTGTAAATTGTTTAATTGATTTTTCTTTTAAATTATATAAACCAGTGCTTGACTGCGATCCCACCTGATGGTAAGCAGAGATGCAATCATTGATAGTGAGGCGCACTACTTTATTAAGAGCCTATTCACTCTAGCCTTGAATACACCTAAATTATAGTTGGACGGGAAGTCCGCAGCAGGCAAATTGTTCCAGTCCTTCGATATACGCGGTATAAACGACAAAGCGAAACGCTTAGTCCGGAACATTGAAGTTTCAACAACGTAAGGGTGGATACACGCCGTACGTCGGGTTGTTCGATGGCAAAAAGGAAATGGTGGAATCAAGTCATGCAATTCCCGCGCACACTCACCAAAATGCAACCTGTAAAATACCGATAGTAAAATAAATGCTTTATGAGTTTGAATTTGATTCATATAGTAATAAATCTATATCTATTTATATAAAAGGAGAAACTGACTGACTTACATATCAACGCACAGTCAAAACTACTGGGTCTATAAACTTGACATTTTGCACAAGACTTCCTTTTATGATGTAGGCGAGCACTAAGAGAGGGTATTCCAAAATTCGCCCCTTAAGGGGATGAAGCAGGGGTTCAAAGTTTGTATGGAGAACCCAACTCTCACGCGGGCGAAGCCGCTGGCAGAGGCTAGTACAATATAAAAGGAGAAACTGACTGACTGACATATCAATGCACAACCGAAACTACTGCGACTAAGAGCGTGTATTTTTGCACCAGGTTTCCTTTTATATCGTAGGCGAGCACTACATAAGAAGGGATTTTCTAAAATTCACCCCTAAGGGGATGAATTGGGGGTCCAAAGTTTGTATGGAGAAACCTACGTTCACTTGGGCGAAGCCGCTGGCAGACTTTGCTATAATAATATAATAGAATAATAAGCTTTATAATGATCCCACTGCTGGGACTCAAGCCTCTTCTCTAGGAGAAGGAATGGGCCGTAATCCACCTCGCAGGCCCAGTGCGTGTTGGTGGATATAATAACAAAGTTACTCAAAGCTTTGATGGTTATATCACTGAGTAACTCAGTGACGCCATCCATAGGCGCTCATAGTGTAGGGAAATTTTCAGAAATGGCATGAAAATACGTGACCATTCCATTTAAAACTATCTAGGTCTAATATAGTATAGTCACATTGCAAGGAAAGACGTTTGCAACCTCAAAAAGCTCATCGTAACTGGGAAAGTGGATAGGAAATGGCCTCGTGGACCGACCAGATCCGCACCGCTCTTGACTCAACGGTATACAGTTCCCTTCATACCGCCAGAGATAGAAACAGATGGATGAATATCAGCATTGAGGAGTATCGTACTCCTCAATGCTGATATTCATCCATCTGTGTGCAAGGAGGAGAAGGTTTGATATGCCCGAGCTCAACAATACTTCAAAGATATTTGAAGCGTATTATTTTATGAACAATAAAATTTAACGTACCTATCTAGATACAAATAGACCTATCTAAAATATTTGGCACAGTTACAATACGCATTACATATTGAAACTATTCATCACGAATCGTTTAGATTCCTCACACATATCAAACTTGCCTGAATTGTCAGAATTAATGATAAATTGTTTTATATTTCGAGGGTTCTGATTCATCTTCACGGTTTCCAATTTTATCGTAACTATATTTTCAGTATAAAGCGACCTTTCATTATACAGAAAGCGTATACAATGCGAGGTCAGCTTATACTGGAAACGTTTGAAATCGTCGGTGTACCTTCAGACTTGTTCTGTCATGAATCATACGACTGGTCGAGTCTTGTAATTAGCAGAAATGTTTGTTTTAAAATTATCAATAAATGACGCAAATGGGGTAATGAGTCTTAGTAACACAGTTGTAAATTAGAATCAAAGGAAATATCTCTTTAACAAATGAACATCCGCCATCATAAATGTCTGTTATTCTTTTTATGAATTTGTATTTACTTTTTTTTGTTGTTGTGAAAGCAAAACAGTATTTATAACCAACCAGCAGTAAATCATATTCGATAAATGAAAAATGAAACAAAGCGCTTTGTTTTCAATGTCGTATTTTATTCAAAAATGGAATAATAATATGCTCCATAACTGTTGATTGACATAACTATTCTACTGTTAGAAAGTTTGATACAGGAGACACACAGGTGGGTCAGCAAAAATCAGACAAGAACACATGCTTTTTTCACTCTATGTGGAGTGATGTTTATATGATGTAGAAAAAAAATGTTTGATGATTTCTCGCCTAAAAAAAAATTTGTATAGATATAACAGTTATTATTATATACCATAGTAAACTGCAATCAGAGACTTGATAGTCTATTAATAAATCTGTCCAACATCTGCCTTGTGAAACCCTCTAGCGAACAAGTCTGTCACTTGTTCCCTGGAAGACTTAATGGAATTTAGGCTATCAAAGTAAATAAGTATGTTCCTATTAGAAACAAATATTAAGATTTCTAAGTATTTACAGCTAAAATATTTTTTTTTATTTGGTTATTAATACCGGGATGTAGGCAGATCGACTGTCGTGCTAATATTAAAAAGGTACAAGTTTGTGTAAATGAGTGTATGCGAATGAATGTTTGTTTTTCCTACAGATGGCTGGATTAACATGACATTTGATACATGGGTGACCATATTCTGAAAAATAACGTAGGGCTTTTTATCCCCTTGCACAGTGTTTTATGAACCCCGATTTTCGGACATCCTATTTTTATTGCGAAACTTGACAGAAATGATCATTTAAATGCAAGATCTCGTATCCCCATTCAGCTACCAAGTCTAGTTTCTGACTTATAATTTTTTGAAAATCGACCAAATTTTATTTGCAATTTTCATGGGGTTCATAAAACACTGTGCCTTGTGACAATTTTTAATTTCACGTGGGTGACTAGGAGCCGTTTTTTATTATTTTTATAAAATTAGTTCTATTATTATAAACATTTAGTAAATTCGATCGAAATCCAATGTTAGCTATAACTTCAAAATAAAGAAGTAAAACCATCATCATTTGTAGCGAATATTTTAATATGTCGACGGTGTCGTGAATCAGCATAGTTTTAAACTTTGACTCAAAACAATTCCTCGACAATTTGAGACGCTTTTGTTCTAGGAAAAGTTTTATTAAGAAGGATTAAGATTTCTTCGCATCTTCTAAAATTAATTTAAATAAAGTGAGTTAAAAGCTTAGATTTATAAAGAAAACTTTATTTTACTATAATGATATAAACGTCACGAACTACTTATACGATGACGACGAAAACGAATGACGGAATATAGAAAATGTCTTTTCACATTTAGAGCAAAACATCCATAAACAGCGACTTTTAAATGCATGCTTGGCACCACTTTCACTCTTAAGAAGCCTAAACTCAACTCAATCAAGTGACTTTCCTAAACTCAACTTGAAACTGGCCTGTTGGTCTAGTGGTTAGTGGCCTTGACTGATATATCGGAGATCGTGGGTTCGATCCCCAACCAGGACAAATTTTTGTGTGATGAGCACGATCATTTGTTCTGTGTCTGGGTGTAATTTATCTATAATGTGTGTGTATTTAGAAATATATAAGTATGTTTATCATTTGTCTAGTACTCGGTATACAAGTAGTATACAGATGTTCTGCTTAGCTTGGGACTAGACGGCGTTGAAAAACTCATTCAAGAGACTTTCCTAAAATCGTCATCATCATCATCTTCCTGCCCTTGACCTTTGTTATTTTGGACCGGCTAATACGTATTTTTTTTCCATTGATTTGAATTTGATAGGAAAATAACTGAAAAGTTTAGATCAGTCAGTTTTGGGAGTATCCTAAATTATAAGTTTTAAAATATTGCTGTCCAGAGTTTGTCTTCATATACACCTGATCCCAGAAGTAGGTATAAACCTGAAGCCTTCCCACAATTTCTACAAATTGATGTTTACTATATTCAATTTCAAGTGTGTGGAAAGTACAATTTCCGAAAATGTTGAGTATTGTTACCTCGACAAACATTCAAACATAATTAAAGTTATTTACAGTTGGCGGAATATTTTGAAGTGATTTGTGTTCCCTTAATGTTTCATAGTTTCGATAGCAACATTACATAGAAACAATATTCTAGGTTGCGGTTCATCGGATTTCATGATTGCCTCGAACTCCAACATTTTCGCTTTATATCTACCTACCCAATATCTGTTTCTTAGAAATCCGATCACATCTGCCCCCCTAGCCAAGTTACAACCGTTTCGTTTCGATTCTCTTTTCTCCGATCGTCTCGAGTAGGCCACGCCTTCGATTCCTTTATTCTGAAGTCAACTCAACGCGCAGTCACGTGGTCAGAACAAAGGAATAGGAGGCGTAGCCGACTCAAGGCGATCAATGAAAAGAGAATCGAAACGAAATGGTTGTAACTTGGCTAGGGGGGCTGAACTAATATTATAAAGAGATAAAATTGATTTATTTATAAGAAATGAATATCTCCTAAAAGTGGGTACTTAATTTGATTTCTAACATTACTTTTCCACGACGAAGCCGTTGCCAAAAATTAGAAATAAATAATCTTTTCCTACCATCTGGTAAAAAATTCCATAGAATATTTTCAAACCCAAATACGCATTCACTGGTCTGCGGGTAATAAATTACTCATATTTGATGTCCGTATCATTAACATTCAGTATTAATTCCATTCGGGCGGTAATGTGCAAAAATAATTATTTACACAAGTGTTCAAATAAACAGGAGGCAATAAATCGTGCAAAAAAGTGAATAAATCAAATAACGAGGTTATTTATAATACATGATTTTTGCACGAAATGTAGGAATGGTAATAGTTTTGTTTCTTGATACCAATAGGGAACGGATACACATATAAGAATTCTCATTTTCAAAGTCCGAAACCTAGTTTGATTACAAGTAAATTAAACATATCATAACCTTCTATCCAACTCCATGTTTGACATATCATTTTTAGACAAAAGCCCCTAAATAAAAAAAAAATACTTACAAATACCTAGCACTTACATAACTCAAGTTGCACATAATACATACAACACAACATACCTATTTATTGTGCTGGTCAGCTGACAAACTAGTGAGTCTGACTTCGTGTTTAACCTAACCTCGTTTCTGTGTAACTAATCTCATTTTTGTATGATTTTCGCCAGGATATAACTTGCATATTATCCTAATTTCAAAATCTAGCTTCACGAAACCGGAGAGATTGTAGAAACACAACACACAAATGTTGTTAAAACAGTGACTTCAGTAACAGAAATACTTACTTGCTGTGACACTAGGAGTCCTCAAACACTATATACTAGCTTAAAAAAATAGCGTTAATCTAATCAATACTGACACATAACTAGATGACGTATCGCAGGATATGAAGAATCTCGAACTACCAAGAGGAGTACCAAACAATCAAACCTTAAGAGTCAATTGCAGATATATACTGAGAATGAAAAAAAAAGAAACAAAGAGAATAAATTCAAAATCCAAGCGAAGTTAGCGAACTCACTTAGGTATTTACACAAATCAACTCTTTTATATTATCATTTCTCATATTGTAATAAAACTGCTCTCTTCATTTTAGATAATATATTTATTTCTCAATCGTTTGAATTGACCAATTGTCAGTCAGTCAGAAAAGCGATGCTAGTTGCACATTTCAAAGCATAGATCTCATGAAGAAGAATGTGCAAGGAACTCCATGGTTACTCTTTTTAAATTATGTTGTTACAATATTTGTTAATCTTATGATAATGCAAGATTCAAATTATGCATCTTAACTGAACGGCGGCCAATCGAAGACTAGAGCTGTCATCCGCCATTACGCTACATCAACAGCTTTACCATAGATAAACATAAATACATTTCAGTATTTCAATAAGTCGATTGCAATGAAAATACAAAATAACCCTCATAATATCCTCGGTTACAAAAACAGAGTAAATAATCTGATTACGTATCAAAAGCTAACAATATATACGAATTCAGACATAACAGATAAAACTAATAGATGTCAGTCTAGTAACGTCAGACCAATAACCTAGACTAGACAGCTGTATTCGCTAATAGATAAGAATTCTAAATATGCTATCGGTACAGAGAATTCCTCTCGACATTACATCAATTCAACATCACGAACTGGCAACATGGTTACCAAATAGAATGCACTTTAGAGCAAGATATATATGCTAGACACATAATATATATGTGTTGTACTCATATACAAATCAAATGTACAGACTTAAAGAATTTGGCTCAAAGTGCTCAATATTTTATCGTCACATTTAATTAAAACAACACTTCATTTGTCTAACAGACAATTTTATTTAATGGAGCATGATATAATAAAAATTATATCATATAGCCAAATTTTACGAGTTATATCTATCAACAACAATGTTGACGCATTCCGAATATGTTTCTCCTAGAGGTAATGAAAATAGATTGCAAGTGTATGTTACGTATATTTTATAACTATGTATTAGACTTTCTATTCGTATTTATATAGCCGCGTTGTTCTTCTTAAGGCCCATGCTCCCATTTAGTGCTATAAAACAGTAATAATAATATGTAATAATATTCCGCAACTATCACACAACGCCGTTTAGTCCCAAGCTAAGCAGAGCTTGTGTTATGAGTACTAGACAACTGATAAACATACTTATATATTTCTAAATACATGCATATACCCAGACACAGAACAAATGATCGTGCTCATCACACGAACATTTGTCCTGGGTGGGATTCGAACCCACGACCTTCGGCATAGCAGTCAGGGCCACTAACCACTAGACCAAGGTCAGTCTCAAGTTGAGTTTAGGAAAGTCACTTGATTACTCTGAGTTTCTGAAGCCTACTACTCCTAATAGATTTGATAAAATATATAAAAAAAATTGATAAAATTATATATATTTATTATAGATTCGTATCAACATTTATGATTTTTTTTATAACTAATACTTTTGCCAAAAAAAAAATTAACATCATGATATTTTTTCGCTGGTTTTCCCTACTCTTGAAACGGCTTTGATCTTTAGAAATATGATTTTTACACAAAAATAATGCTGGTTAAGTGTTCTTCAGAACGTACATAGCATAATGTAGATCAGTCAATATTTCACAAAGAGAATGGTTATAAGGTCATCAAAGCTTCATGGGAGCGCAGGTGTCAGTACGAGTAACATCATCATCATCATCATCATTCCTTCCCCAAATGTCGCCACAATGAACGGTCCTGTGTGCCTCGCATTCATCAGATTCCTGCAACCTTCACAAGATCATCGATCCACCTTGTAGCGGGCCTTGCAACACTGCGTCTTCTAGTACGCGGTCGCCACTCCAGTACCTTCCGGCCCCAACGGCCATCTGTTCTGCAAGCAATGTGCCCTGCCCCTTGCCACTCAAGTTTGGCGATTCTTCGTGCTATGTCGGCAACCTTAGCAGGTATATACACATATTTATACCGCGCTATATAGGGCAGGCTATTTTCCAGGCTAGAATAATAATAATAATATAATAGAATATTCTCAACAGAGCAGCATAGCATAGAGATTAAGTTCGTATTCAGTTACTGGTAATTGATTTGCCTCTCTCACTCTCTTATTAGATTATTAAAATAAAAACTGCGCAGACAGTCGTGACTCAACAGTGTTACGTTCTTATTATATGAATACCCAGACAAATTTCCATAAACATGCGTGTTACACCGTAGTGTATAATACAATATGAACCGTAGTTCATACTGTATTATAGCGTCGCGTCTGTTGTTCGGGAGCCTTATCTGACAAAGTCATAATTTAATATACACTGCTGCTAACCTCTTTAGTTTAGTCCTAAATTCATCATCATTTTAGCCAAAAGACATCCACTACTAAACAAAGGCCTCTTCCAAGTGTCGCCACAAAGACTGGGTAAGTTCGTCTCGCATCCATCAGATCAGTCTATTTTGAGGGAGGCCTTCCAATACCGTGTCTTCCAGTACGCGATCATCAGTCCAAAACATCTTAGATCGGTTGAAGTAAGAATAATCATTATTCCACAACTATCAAACAATGCGTTCTAGTCACAAACTAAGCAGCGTTTTCGCTATAGATACTAGATAACTGATAAACGTACTTATGTGTGTATTTCTAAATATATACATATTATAGATAAATTACACCCAGACATAGAACAAATGTTCATCCTCATCACACAACCTTCTGTGGGTATTGATCCCACGACCTCCGGCATAGCAGTCAGAGCCACTATCCACTAGACCAACAGGCCAGTTGAAGTAAAAAGACTTTTTCACGGTGAAGTTCATTTCAGACTAGTATTGATACTCGAGACTTCTCAAACTAGAACAAAACGCTTTATATTCTGTGTTGCAACGTGAACCGATTTGATACAAACTGGAGCAAGCATACACTGCACATTGATGTGATTGTTGTGGAGTATTATTGTCTCTTTCAATGGCGTTTAAACGAACATATTAAACTCTATTTAGGCTCTTAATAAACTAGTGCGCTTCACCATCAATGATTGCATCACTGCTTACCATCAGGTGGGATCGCAGACAAGCACTATCGTATAATTTTTTTTTAATATATTGGTTTAATATTTTGAGCACTAATGGCTATATCAGTGGAGGAAGAAAAAAAAACGTTGGATGGATTATGTGAAAGATCATATTATTATGGGTAGAAAGGAAGTGACTATAGAGTTAATCGATGGATCGACTCATGGTATGCTATACCCAAGTAAATAGAGGGTAAGCGCAAAAGGTTGATGATGAACTTAAATTTATGAAGGTAATGATCCCTTACGTTATAGACTTAATTTTTTGAGAATTCAAAAGTGCCTGTAAAGGTTTTGTTTTTTTTTTTAATTTGTATAAACCAGTGCTTGACTGCGATCCCACCTAATGGTAAGCAGTGATGCAATCATCGATGGTGAGGTGCACTAGTTTATTAAGAGCCTATTCACTCTAGCCTTGAAGACACCTAAATTATAGTTGGACGGGAAGACTGTTTGAAATAAAAGTTACTGAATGTAGATATTTCTGCAACATTTTTGTCAATTTTAGGCCTACTGTGCATTACATGGATGCGTAGCTTCACAGACGCATATTCGTCATTATACGCTTGGTGTACGCCTGCTTACAGCTTACATACAAAACTATGAAACTGTCGACGAAGCGGCAACTACACGACGCACAACGTTGCCGTTTCGTCAAATCGTATATACCTACATAATATCATTAGCGTATAATGACGCCTACGCGTCTATGACGCTACGCGTCCGTGTACAGTAGGCCTAAGTCACTAATTCATAGCCGGTTTTCAAGCTTTCTGTCAAATCCCAGTAACTAGTCTAGAAACATCTTAAAGTATAACTCATTAATTGATTCCATAGGTTACGAACTCAGTAGCCATATTGTTAGGTCTTACTCACATCTAGATTGCCTTGCAGTTCCATTATCACTAACAGGTTCAAAGGCGTTCCTTAGAAAAACAGAACAACAACGGAAATATCTAAGATGTACACCTGCGACGAATAAACATTACGCAAATAAAAACAGTACTCCTTTGACCACTGATCGAGTACTCAACTACTAAGAATTATTTAGCACAAGTGTACAAATAAACATAGGAGAAGATGATGTATCATGGAATGCCCGCGATAGCGATCGGCGAGCGCTAGTTGTGACGTCACGCACATTCCGCGTGGTGACACGCTCCGTCACGGCCAGCGTTATATTTGGAATCGGTTTACCTACTAATAGTAGGGCTGGCAGTTTGTATGAGAATCTTAGAATTGGGAAGATATTTTTAAATGATCTTGAAAGTATATATGACTGGCCTGTTGGTTTAGTGGTTAGTGGCCATGACTGCTATGCCACGCAAAATAAATTTAAAAAGCAATGAAAATGTGTCTATAGAAACCACACGCATTTAATTAAGTTTCGGAATGACGAATTTAAGAATTTCAGAATTTCAAGTCGTAATTAACAATAACCCTTCATGCAAATTTCAAAAGAAGAGCTTTAACAGAAATACTTATACATAGATATCTGAAGGCAGAAAAAGTAAATAAGCAGATTCCATTTGTTTGCAGATGAATGTTCTTATTTTCTTTTTTTTTAACACACCGGTTGTCAGTAAGGACTATGTACTTGGCCCTTCTGAAAAACAAAACAATAAGCTCAGATTAAAAAAAAACTCGGCAAGTGCGAGTCGGACTCGTGCACTGAGGGTTTCGTACAAGCCGACCTATGTAAACAGTTCAATTCGTGAATGGAGTTTCGAAGATTTTTTGGAATCGCATTTTTTTTGTGATTTAACAACAAATTTACTGTTTTCAGACTTATTCCTATATTTGTTCTATAAGACCTTGCTGTATGCTAAATTTCAGGATTCCCGGTCAACGGGAACTACCTCATGAATTTTGATTTCCTTGAGAGTGTCGAAATATACGTCTTTTTGCGACATAAACGGCCGTATCTTGTTTTCATTAACTTAGAAGTTTGTTTTTTTTACAGTATCAAGGGACCGCAAACTTAACTTTAAGGTTGTAATTTCAACTCGATACCTCCACGCATTCCCGACATTAAGGTTCTTGACAGACCTAAATAGACGGAATAAAAAAAAAGTGATCCTATAAGGGTTTCGTTATTTCCTTTTGAGCTACGGAACCCTAAAAAAGAAAATGAAAGACCGAAAAACACCTTTATTTAGCATACAGACACACACAATAAAAAATAAGTAGGAATATAGAAAGTTAAATTTTAAAAAAAGTTTCTCAAGTGTAAACACTTGAGAAACAAAACAACAATACGTTTTTGTGTAAAATATTGTATTTTTAGATTTATAAGCTTCTTATTGTTTAGCATCTTGGCCCGACGACGTTTTATTTATTATTAACGTATTTTTCGAGCATTAATACTTAACTACAGTCACGAACAATAAGATATCTATCTTAACATCTGCTATTTTCTTTTTTTAAGAAGTCGTTTTATCATTACGAAATTGCATTCTACAAAACATGTAAACAAGTTTACAAAAGCTTAAATGAAATGCTCCAAGGTAGCCCACGAAATTCAATTTTTGCAATTAATATGTTACAACATAAAACACACGCTTAAGCACAATGAAAGTTAAAAAAAAAACTAAGCACATACACAAAAAAATACAAAAGCAAAAAAACAAAAAAGTTTACATAATAATGAAAGTGGTTGTGTCAACATCAGTTAATAACTAACGTAGTTGTACTAGTGAACTGACATAATAATTACCTTGCCTTAATTATAGGGATGACCTCAATTCGTAAACTACAAATTCGGTTTCGACAATTTCAGTAGATTCTAGCCATACGCAGAGATATACTCAAATCCGATACAGATTTCAACAAACGAGTTGTAAATTGAAATACGGGTTTCATTTATCGTATATCGTTTTTAATGAAAATGCTACGTATACTCCAGAAACCGTTTGAATTCGATAGCACTTTTTATTTCGAGTCCCAATTTACCTCGCTCGTGAAATGAACGTTAGTACTTACTGCGGAATTGTTCCGGAGATAGTTAAGAGTCACCGTAACCCTGAAACGCAAAGAGCAACTAAAAGAACACGAGTGGGCTTTAGTCATTAAAAGTCTGATACTCTCTCTCACTCCACCCAGAAAGGGAAAACATTAGTACCTATCTATTTCTGAAGGGTTTTGTTAAGGTGAGAAATCATCCAATGACTTCTCCCGCTCCAACCATGCTAATTGCTGTACCTAACTTCAGTGCCTTATTGGTGGGCCATATGATCCTCAAGGGAAACATTTTATTAAGGCTTTTCCATCAACACAACTAAATCCCCCTTAGCCAAGTCTGATAAATTCCAATAGTATCTTCACTAAAAAGCTGCTGTATCTTAAAACAAAAACTTTTTTTACACTTTTCAATGCTAACCTAAATGAAATCCAAGTTTGTTAAACATCGTCTCCTTCTGCAAAGCAGTAATGCTAGCGAAGGAGGCGGGACCCTCCAGCCACCGGGATCCCGACCCCGATTTCCAGACACCGTACTGTAGCACTGGGTCACTGTCACCATTCCACCATGAGATGAGCCACAGTCCGCAACCTGCGACTTGATCGTGAATCGTGCATGCATGCATGCATGCAAGCACTGTTGCCACCAGATCCCATGGTGGCAGGCCAGCAAGGACGCTCGTCGCTTCGCGAGAAACCTTGCGGTATCCCCGCACCATCCGGATGACCATGACCCTCTGGCATGCGATCACCTTGGCCGCGCCGGTCGCTCACTCCATAAAAGGCCATAGACCAAACGATACCTTCGTAGAGCCTCCGAAATGAGGCGTCTGGACCCCTAAGTTGGCCAGGAGCCGCTTGAGGGCAGCCCCAGTCCGATCCAGTTTGTTAGCTAAACGTCGGAAGTGCACAAACGTCCTAGTGTGGAGCAATTTTTTAAAATAAATAATAGTACCTGTGTTGTTTGCACCGAAAGTACCTACTAAACTTTTGTAACTAAATAATACTATTTAAAATGTTACTTTTTTTGCTTAGATATCCACTTATCCATTCCGTTATTTTGTGTTACATAAAGTTTGAACATAGTATTTTATTTAGAAAGGGTTCACAAAATCTAGTCAGGCGAACTGGGTTGCCTGAATGGAATAATTAAGTAGGTGTGATAAAAACTCGGAGTGTTGTTATTTTACATGAGCTTTCTTTTATCCTTTAGAGAGCACCGTGTTGAAATGAGTTGAACTGTAAGTTGGTAAAAACTGTAGCAAAAATTAAATGGTTTATGAAAATGCTTTTAGCTTCATTTTTCTCGGCAATTTTTATTCATAATTACAGTTTAGCGAATTAAGCGGTGAATTTAGTCCTGAGACTTGACCGTTAGCAATTTTTTACTTGCCGTGTCGTTGACAGTTTAAGTGAGAGAGTCAGACTTTTACTTACTAAAACCCGCCTGTGTTCCTTTACTTACGCTTGGCGTTTCAGGGCCCTGATTACTCTTTCAAACAATCCTGCTGTCCTAGCAGTTATCAGGCCTCAACAATTCTGCTCTCGAAGGGGCGCGAGAAACACAACATTCCGTGCACCCTTGAGCCTCTCTAACCACTCCTTAAAGAGGAGGGTATCGTCGCGATGATATTGTAACCAGCGCTAGATTGCGACAGTCGTTATCTGCATTCTCATGAGATCCCGCCAGAGCTCTGTCCACTGTGCCATAACTTGTCGTGGCAACATAGTTTCACTCCGGCATTGCTACCGTAGGCAAGCCATGTTCATGTTCATCGGACGTGACTTTGATGCCTAGGTTATTTATATCTTCACCTGACAGATTAAGAAAATATACATAGGATGTCTTTTGTGTGTTAAGTGTATCGCAAATCGCAGACAGATAGGCAACCTCACGCAAAGCATACTCACGGTCAAGTCCTGTGAGTTCCTCACTTTAGTTTCTAATAACGACATAATATTGATAAATCTATACTATACTGATGTATACTTACATAATTGGAGACGTTAGTCAATTAGCGGCTGCATCAATTGTTTACCCTCCCTGTCACCATTTTTCAACAATACTTTAGCTTTTAATTAGAAAATTATGGAGTAGGTACTTTAGGGTTTGTAATATTACAAAGGCTTAATTGTGTTTTATTAAAAAAATTGTTACTACGACATTACTCTTTTACATTATTTTAAAAAAGCTCAACCCTAAAAAATTACTAATAAAAAGTTCTAAACGGCATTTTAAGTAGTTTGATGCAGTTGATTTAAACTGATCAGAAATAAATTCCAGTTTTCGCTGTCGGTATTTCAAAAATAACGACTCTGTATTTTTTTATTTCCTACGTTTTAGTGAGAAATACTTTGGAAATCTCTTCGAAGCCTTTATTTTGATACCCTACAAGACAGATCCGAAAAAAATGTGACGCTAAAAATCACCCATTTTATTTCTTTATGTTTGATGTGTCATTCTCACACTTAAAACGAATCTAACGACTCCTCTCATGCTAAAATAAACCAAGCCGGTATAGTATCGATTATATAATTATACACTCGAAAAACCCTCTTTACGTCGTAGTCTGATAAAAAACACTCGTACCTGTAAGGTGATTTAAAAAACTGAGAAAAAACAAATTTACGACCTTCCAAAAAACCCACCAAAATTGCGACTACTGGACCAATAAAGGAGTTAGTTCCTTCCTACTCAAATAAGTATAGTCTAGTACCTACACAGGATGAAGCCGATCCTTGTGCAAGGTGATAGCCGTGATGGGTATAATAAAATTTGCATATAAACTTGCCTTCATAGAGAAGCAAGCGTACCTTTGTAGCCATGGAATAATTTAATCAAAAGCATGCAAACGGAGTTAAGCTAACAGTATTATTAATACAGAAGTGCTATTCGTACTTCACAGGAAGCCCTTGGTGGGTGGGCCATGGCGGCCTCCATTCCAACCAGCATATTGTTAACCAGCAAATTGACTGTTGTATTGCTTATATTTTTTGTGCTTACATTTGGTGTCAAATATGTACTTTATAATAAATAAAATATTATTATTAATATTATGTTTATCAGCTTGTGCCAGCGGCTTTGCCCGCGTAATAAGAGGCTTCCCCATACAAACTTTGGACCCCCGTTTCATTCCCTTTTTTTTTTTTTTTTTTTTTTAAGGTGGGAAATCATCGAAATGACTTCTCGCGATCTGGGTGGAGCGCGAGGGCGTGTCAGACTTTTACTGACTAAAACCACACCTGTATCATTCAATTACCCTTTGCGTTCTAGGACTACGGGTTCCTTAGGGGCTGAATTTTAATAGATCCCTTCTTAGTGCTCGCCTACGTCATAAAAGGAAGCCTTGTGTAAAATTTCACGCTTCTAGTCGCAGTAATTTCGGCTGTGCGTTAATAAGTTAGTCGGTCAGTTTCCCCTTTTATATATAAAGATGAATAAACATATAAAGTGTTTTATATCGATCACAAATGCTTCTATGATAAGTCACGCTTCCGGGTGAACGAATCTAGATACCATTTTAAAGATAAGCAAACCATGGCTTTTTTTGGGTGGGAAAATTATCCAATGACATGCCACGCCCTTGGGCGGAGTGAGAAGGTGTGCCAGACTTTTACTGACTAAAAACCTACTCCTGTTCCTTCGTTGCCTTTCCTACCAGGGCCGAGGCTTCCTTTCAGAAGCAGACCCTACGGTTTGCTGACATCTTGAGGTGCGCGTGGAACAGCACGCGCCGTCAATGACTTGGGCGCGGTCCGGACGGTTACCGGATAATTGGATGGTTACCGGACGATAGAGCTACCCATTGCTTGCCGTCCGCAAACCTGTGCCTACGGTGGCCGGAAATCGGGATCGGGATCCCGACGGCTGGGGCGTGAGGGCCGTGCCCTCGCGCTCGCTCCTTTGCTAACATTACAAACCATGGCCTGGATTAAGACATAAGACTGTCCCAGTAGTACTTTGCCTTGGACCAATAAAACTCTTGAAATACAGTAAATACCTCGCAGTACAAAGTCACAGGCGAAGATAGTATAATATAATAGCAACAAACATTAGTTTTTATTTTTACTTTATTGACAAGAAACATGTAACAGACATATTTGTAATTGCAAAACACGATTGAAAAGAGTGTCCATGGAGTTTCTTGCACATTCTTCTCCATAGAGATCTACGCTTTGGAATGTGCAATTAGCATCATTTTTTCTGACTGACTGACTTCTTGACATTTCAAAAGTGCCTGTAAATGGTTTATTTGAAATAAATGCTTTGAATTTGAATTTGAATTATGTGATCGTCAATTTAAAGACTTGGCAACCCTAAGCGTACTTTTTGCTCGCCAGTGCGTCCAATGACGCGTAATTACCAACATAAACATACTAGTTCCGTACCCAGCCGAATATGGACTCAGAAAACGAACATTGACAGAAATAAACACATAATTCCTCACGTCAGTGTCAGTGTTTACGACTGACGTAAATTATAGAAATAAATCAATCTGTTTTGGACTCAGATTTGGATATAATTGGTTCAATAAGATTCAGGGATAGGTCAGGAACTTGCAGGTTATAGGTTTATACACCACAAATTTTGAGTAAGTACAAATAATTAAAGGGATTATCAGAAAAGGTCTTGTAATAATTTTTTTTTTTTTTCGGTGGGAAAATCATCTTATGACATCTCCCGCCCTTGGGTGGGGCGGGAGATAGTGTCAGACTTTTACTGACTAAAAACCCACTCCTGTTCCTTCGTTGCCTTCGTCCCAGGACCCCGGGTTTCGTTTTCACACTACCCATGGCCCCAGTAGGCTTCGACCCTGCTGGGCCCCTACGATTTGCTGACATCTCCCTGAGGCGCGCGTGGAACAATACGCGCCGTCGACGACTTGGGCTCGGTCCGGACGGTTACCGGACGGTCGGACGGCGGGCTGCCCATTGCTCGCCGTCCGCAAGCCCGCGCCTACGTTGGCCGGAAATCGGGATCGGAATCCCGGCGGCGATTTGGGCGTGAGGACCGTTGCCTCACGCGATCAGCCGCCTCCTTTGCTAGCATTACTGCTTCGCAGAAGGAAGCGACCGCCTGCCACTCCTCCTCGCTACCGACCATGGCCTGTACCAAGGCCCGACGCGAGAGATCGCCGCCGCCGATCGCCCCCACAAGGACATGGCGTTGCTCTGCCCAAGCGGGGCACACCTCCACCGTATGCTCCACCGTGTCCTCCGGGCGGTCCACACAGTGGCGACACCCGGGCGTCGCTTCCGCACGAATCCGGTGCAGGAACTTCCTGAACTTACCGTGTTCGGTGAGAACCTGCGTCATACGGTAGGTGAGGACGCCGTGAGGTCTTTCCAACCACGCCTCAAAGAGGGGACTTACCGCCATAATTGTGGCGTGCCCAGCACTGGGTCGCGACAGTCGCTGCCGCCATTTAGCCATGAGAACCCGCCGGAGCTCTGTCCTCCATGCTGCGATTTGTCGCGGCAGCGGAGTTTCGCCCCGGCGTTGCATCTCCATGCGTTGTAATAATTTAAGTAAATTCTCAATAAATAATACTCTTACAGCAAAGCTATGAGCGTTTGTTTATTTCTCAAATGTCACTCAATTTAAAAATATTGTACAGGCAACATTGATTATGAATTAATAAATGGCGATTAAAATGGAAAAACAATGCATGTAGTATTTTTTATTAGAAATTGTTATGAATGATTGATTCAATTATGAATTTACCAATTCTGACAAATTTTCGTGGACAATTTTCGGATTTCGTTTTTTTTTACTTTTGACTACACCAATTTTATCAATAACGGGGATGGATAGAGCCCCATATTTTGTACTAATTAAAAAATAGGGGTGTATACCATAGGGATCGATTAGGAAACGTGATTAAGAATCCATTTACACTATGTGAAAAAATGCGCAGCGAAGTAAATTATGTTTGCGATCCCTGCCAACACTTATTTCCCTAACCTCACATCGCACAGCCCTTGTGGAAAAAAAGGTTAGCAAAAATGCATACAAAACAAGGAACTTGAGAAAAATATAAATGCGAGGGATGTGAACGGACTAGAGTACTCTAGAGAGTCCGCTTCGCAAACTCGTCGAGTAGTACGTAGTAGTAATTTCTCCTTCAGCTTTTGTAATAAAAGGAACACCGTGTTTAAGTTACACTTCCTCGCACCACTCAACATCCTCACACATCTTCGGTGGAAGTGCATACTTATCTGGTACTGAAATATTTATTTTTATTCTTAGAAATTTTCATGACGTGAACTTAAAATAAACGTAATAATAGCCATTGGTATCTGAATCTACATGGTCTAGATACCAATCAAACCAAACCCAAATACCAGAAAAAAACAAATAACATTATACAAACACTGTCCGTAGATAACATTCCTCTTGAACGTCATACATTATTATTCTGCTTTCATATAATATATTGTTTTTATTATATTTATTTTATTAGTTATGTATTGAATATATATCTAAATAGTACACCACGAACTACCTGTGTATCTTTTTCTCTTTCTCTGTCAACCAATCCATCCAAAGGCTGTCTGTAAAAAGTCGCTTTTAGCGATAAGACCGCCCATTGTGACACCCCATTAATATTAAGATCCTATTTGTAATTTTTATTGGAGTACAATAAAGAATATATCTATCTGTCTAATAAGACTAATTATTTTTATGTTAAGGATTTTTAACAAAACGAATTTATTTAACCAGCTAACTAACGCTTTAAAGGATAAAAGTTTAATCATTGCAAATTAAGTTCTTCCAATTATTTTAAAACTTAACCCACAGCTTAGTAAGAAGATTATTTTATCCTCCAAAAGAGGAAAACCGATAACAGTTGGTAAGATTAACGAGAATAGTAAAGATGAAGATTAGTTTGATGATTAGAACTTTTTAAAACAAAAATGTCTTATCTAAGTACCTTGTATACGTTCTAAGACTGAATGAATGAATATTTTCTTACAAACTCTTAAATTCAATTATGAAATCCTCTTCACAAATTCTCTAAATTTATTTGATCAAAATAAGTGCCCCTTAGAACTGTCAGAAATAAATGCGATAAATCTGAACCTAACCTTTGAAAAATCAAATAAAATTAACAGAACATCCATCAAAGGTGCCGAGAACAATTTAATTTAATTTAAGGCTTAAACAAAATTATAGGCTAGTCCTAGGTAGCTAGCAATTTACCCAAACACTAATTAGTTTTCATTAAAATCTAAACTGAGCCTGGTTGCTATGTAGGCGAGATTTATAGAGATAAATAGTATTCGCGAGAACTCGATTCGAGTGGAAGTAATAATTCAAATTGCCCTATTCTTGATAGATATCATTTCATTGTCAACTCCAAATTCCAAAAGAGATAAGTAATGATCTTAGATGCGCAACGTACTACTATAAACTTAGGTGCGAACTGTATTTTGCGGCATTGGTTGATCAGATAAGTGCGTGACATCTTTCAGTATATGATGGATGTTATGGAACCGTTTCAGGATTAGGAAAACAGAGAAAACAGTTCAAAATTTTGAACTAGGAGGCTCCATGTGTTCTACTGGCGTTCTCTAGTTTTCTGCAACTCCTGGTCCAGTGGAGGAGATATGGTATTCACTAAACACTGCAGGAACCAAAAGCACAAATTGTTAGTGTTCCTAGTCTCTTTAGTTGTTAAGTTTAAAAATAATAAATTTTTCTTGTAAAATGCGCGGGACGCCGTCTGTTAGCAATGCAATTCCAAAACAAATTCTTCATGTTAAAATCTATATGCGTTCTCTTTTTCTCGAGGTTATGCGGGAACGGGATGCAAGACGGGAAGTGATGCAAGTCACGCAAACAAAACGCGATAAACAATTTTATACGGTTAATTACGGAACTAATTTTTACGCGGCAATTACCAAGTGCTATCGGCTGGGCACGCCACAATTATGGCGGTAGGTCCCCTCTTTGAGTTGGTTGGAAAGACCTCACGGCGTCCTCACCTTCCGAATGGCGCAGGTTCTCACCGAACACGGTAAGTTCGGGAAGTTCCTGCACCGGATTCGTGCGGAAGCGACACCTGGGAGTCGCCACTGTGTGGACCACCCGGAGGACACGTTGGAGCACACGGTGGAGGTGTGCCCCGCTTGGGCAGAGCAACGCTGTGTCCTCGTGGGGGCGATCTCTCGCGCCGGGCCTTGGTACAGGCCATGGTCCGGAGCGAGGAGCATAAAAAAAAGTGCTATCGGCGCAACCAGAGGCCTTACCATGACGTGTTAAAATGTCAGGCGTGCGAGCGAGAAAAAGTGATAGAGCTATATCCCATATAGCTCCATCCCTTTAACAGTTCAGTATAGGTCGTCAAATGGGTCGCGTTAAGATCAAGTGGTACCTAAGGCCTCAGATCTTATTGACAATTTAAAGGTCCTGTATTTTTTCTAAGTTTATACAATAATATAGTTGTTTTAGTTTAAAATTTCTATATTATACGTATCAACATGATACTTTGATACATAAAATAAACCTGACACAATACAACACAATTATAAATCTAAACTACCAAACAACCAACCAGCCAAAACACAACCAAGAAAACCAACAAAAATCAAGTAGTCTAGTAGTTTAGTTGGTAGTCTAGTAGTTTAGTTATACTAACTAAAAACTAAACTTAAAACTAAAACGCATATCCACAATGGGTGGCTATCTAGATTGATCATATTTGTCAGGATATAATATAATATAATATTTACATAACTATCACACAACGCCGTCTAGTCCCAAACTAAGCAGAGCTTGTGTTATGAATACTAGGCAACTGATATACATACTTAAACAATTCTAAATACATACATATTATAGATAAATTACACTAAGACACGTCGAAGTAAGGTACATCGAAGTGCTGAAGTGTTTGTACGAAAACGCCACAATGTCAGTCCGACTTCAGGACCAGACCTCGAAACCTACTTCTGCAGCGGGGCGTGAGGCAGGGAGATGTCATCTCTCCGAAACTGTTCACGGCTGCAATGGAGGATGTCTGCAAGGTTCTGGACTGGAGTGGACTAGGCATTAATGTCAATGGCGAGTACATCACTCACCTTCGGTTTGCCGATGATATAGTAGTCATGGCTGAAACTACGGAGGACCTTAGTAGAGCTTCCGAAAGAGTGGGTCTTAAAATGAACATGGATAAAACTAAAGTCGTGGTAAATAACCATGTAGCACCCACTCCGATCAAGATCGGAGACTCCGCACTCGAAGTTGTAGACGATTACGTTTACCTGGGACAGACAATCCAGTTGGGTAGGTCTAACTTTGAGAAAGAGGTCAATCGTCGAATCCGACTCGGCTGGGCAGCGTTCGGGAAGCTGCGCGGTATCTTCTCGTCCAACATACCACAGTGTCTCAAGACGAAAGTCTATACCAGTGCGTGTTGCCAGTGATGACATATGGCTCTGAAACATGGTCGCTTACAATGGGCCTCATCAGAAGGCTTACAGTCACCCAAAGAGCAATGGAAAGGGCTATGCTCGGAGTTTCCTTGCGTGATCGCATAAAGAATGAAGATATCCGCAGGAGAACCAAGGTCGCCGACATAGCCCGAAGAATCGCCAAACTTAAGTGGCAGTGGGCAGGGCACATTTTACTTTTTCTATTATAAAAGTAATCTAAGTAACTCCATATAACATCAGCAATCTACCAGTGAAAGTTTCGTCAAAACTGTTCCAGCCTTTTCTTGGCTTAACGCCAGAACAGACAAACACACGGACCAACAGACAGATATACAAAAAAGTTTTAAGATTGTATTTTCGTTCAATATTATTTTAAATTATTTATTCAAAATACTTTCATAATGCATTTAGTAAATAAATGTTATTTTGAAATTTCCATGTACTCGTATTATAATTAGAAATATATGCTTTGAGTTAATGTTTGAGCACATTTTAAAATTATTTTTAAGCTGGAATGAGTCAACTAATTAAGTATTTAAAAGACTCGGCTCCTTGAGTTATAATTACCAAAGCGAACTAACCAAACATATTCACAATAAACTGCATCACAAAATTAAGTACCAATTATTTGATATATTTTTTTAGGTATTTGAACTCATACCCAATTATGTTATACAAAATTCATAAATAATACTTTAATTTTATTAATGGTAGATATTTTAATGATTGAAACTCCTTTGAATTCTTTGAAATGTTACCAGCTCTAAAAACATACTATTGCAATATGGATATTTTTTTTAGCATAGCAATGACTGTGTGTAATTTCAAACTCACAAGTAAAAGAAACAAAGCGTTCCTTAATTAACTTATTGCAATAGTTCATTGTTCGGATTTCTACGAATAAAAATGAAAGTAAAAACTAAATTTCTAAAAATAAAAATTTACGTATTTGACTAATACAAAAAGGTTACATAATCACGTCCGCGCTCTGACGAATATATGTCAAGACGTAACCAAATATATATGGAAGCGGTTTGTTGAAACCTTAACAAATAACTTGAGTATTAGAAGTAAACAACAACATCGTTAACCAATTTCTTGGTTCACTTGTAAACAGTAAATAATCGTGCAAAAAATAATTAAACAGAACAACACACAAACAGAAATACTGAGTACACTTGGTTTTGCGTTATTCCTTGGTCCTAACCGGATGGCGAGCTATTCATTGCTTGCCGTGCGTACAGTGGCCGAGAATTGCATTGCAACTCCTTATGTCCGGGACGTCTTCGACGGAGACCGGGATGTGAGACTTGTCTTCACATAATCGTTTGATTTTTTGTATTACTGCTTCGCAGAAGGTGGTAACCGCCTCCTACGTACATACATGAAGTAACCAGTGTGTAGTAAGTAGTAGTAGGTACCTTAAGATTGTAATTTATATTTTTGGCAACCTTTAAGCAGGCCACTATCGCATGAATATAAACAAATTTCACTTTGGGAGTAACCCTGAAATCAGAAAAAGAAACTAGTGAGTCCCTTCATTCTTTTGAATAAAATGAAGCCATCTCATATTATTATTTTTTATAATTATCACGCTGACAACTAATTTAGTTTTCGTAATAAGGAAAGAGCGGGGGATGTCATAAGATAATTTTCCCACCGAAAAAAAAATCTCAAAAGGAAAAAACGGAACCCTTATAGGATCACTTTGTTGTCCGTCTGTCTGTCAGTCTGTCTGTCTGTTTGTCAAGACCCTTTATTTCGAGAACGCGTGGAGGTATCGGGTTGAAATTAAAACCATATACTCAGGTCTGCGGTTCCTTGAAGCTGTGAATAAATCAAATATCTGAGTTAACGAAAAAAAAAAAGATGCGGCCGTTTATGTCGCAAAAAACGTGTATTTTGACACTCTCAAGTGAGTGAAAATTCATAGGTATCCTATGAATTTCCCGTTGACCTAGAATCCAGAAATTTGGCATAACACAAGTATAGGAAAAAATACAAAAACTGTTTTAACGTCAGTTACGTCACACTTGCCCAGCTTTTTTATGCAAAGGCTCGCTCTAGGTGGAGCGAGAGATTAAAACTACCTGTATTCCTTTAATTGGTGTTCCAGAGTCACGGTAACTCTTTTGAATAACGCTGTAACCGTTAAATCATATCTATCGATAATGTGGGGATTGAAAAGGCTTATCTGCGTTCGTAGGTAGAATTTATTACCAAAAAATTCCTTTTTTACTTTTGAACACTCCGTTCACTATTCCGCACTGATTCTGCAGCACTCGTGACCGTAGTAGGGATGAAGGTATCACAAGTAAAACCACTTCACATGTTGTATAATTGTATATTCAGAACTAATTACAAATAATACTCATCACAAACCTAGTCACAGCGCGGAAAATCTTAACATCGCGATCTAGAAATCGGCGCTCATCTAACAACGCCATCTATTGGTCAAAAAATAAACAAAATTTCCAACCTTATTGTTATTTTTATATCTTACGCCTGAAAAAATAACTTGGTCTGAAAGCTATTCTAAAATGTGACAGTAATATTTAATGTATAGCATTTTTTTTACTATTGAGCTCGCACTTGACCACTATTACGCGCGATGGAAAGCAATTAGTCTTTAATTATAATGTGCCGTGGGTTCTAAACCATCTGGTTTTGGTAACATGGCATATTATTACATCCTGATAAAAGAGTCTCTACAGACCAATTCCACAAACCAAATTACTTATCGAGTAAAAAGTAAACACATGGTCAGGACAGCGAATGTTTACTTTGGTCTTTGAAGAGGAAGACGATTCGGTAATAAATGTGTTAGGGAGGGCGAGTGACATGTTGAGTCGTCCTTTTTTCCGCGGAATTTGACCTCGGGCTGAAATGGATGCACGTTGTTTGTTATCCCTTTATTATTATGTACTGTGACCGTTTTCTTTTGCGAGAATTTTGTTAGACGAAAATATTTGTCTACTAGCTTTTGCCAGTGGCTTCACCATGTTTTTTTTTTCGGTGGGAAAATCATCTAATTACATACCCCGCTCTTGGGCGGGGCCGGAGATAGTGTCAGACTTTTACTGACTAAAAACCCACTACTGTTCCTTCTATGCCATCGTTCCAGGGCCCCAGTAGGCACCCAGTGGCTTCACCTGTGTTAAAGTAGACAATTGACCTAATGGAACATATCCGGTAGACCTGTGGACGACAAGCAATGGATAGCTAGCCCTCTGGTCGTCCAGTAATCGACCGTTGCGTTCTATCAATAAACCTTTGGGACCCAGCGGGACCGATGCCCGCTAAGGCCGCGGGAATTTTCTGACAAAAAAACCATGGTCTAAGAACGCAAAAGGCAACTGAAGGACACAGTTGTGGTTTTAGTCGGTAAAAGTCTGATTTCCTAGCTTACGAAAAAACTCCAGGGATAAATAATATCCTACGTGTTATTGGTTTACACGTGTGCCGGTTAAGGTTACTTTTAGCTCAAATTAGTGTAATATCGCTCGTGCTCAACTCCTCTACCCTCCTAGCCAAGTTACAACCATTTCGTGTCGAATTCCGTTGTCCAATCGGTAACGCCACGGTGTCAGCAATTGTAGAAAATGATAAATTGGTAGCCATGTTGACGCGCCTGAGTCGGCCGCTCGTTCTACAATGTCGTTCTACAGTAAGAAAGGATGTAGCGTTGAACATTGTAGAAACGATAACAATTCATTTTATCATTGTGAACGATGTGAACTTGACTACGAATTTTCTATTCGTTTGTTCTGACCACGTCACTGAGCGTTGAGATGTAGCAGAATAAAGTAATCGGAGGCGTGGCCTACTCGAAACAATCGACGAAAAGAGAATCAAAACGAAACGGTTGTAACTTGGCTAGGGGGGCTGGTGTGCTAGAATCGGTCCACACTAAATGAATTTGAGCTCAACTCGTGCTCGGCTCTTCTAGCGATAAGCCATCTTTAAACACATATACAAAAAATACTAAATTTCACGTCTATAATATCAGTATGATCTGTGTTATGTTCAAGTAAATATTACTGGCGTCACACGTCTTCGAATAGAAACTTACGTAGGTAGGAAAAGGAAATTAGATTATTACAGTAATTTAGTTACGATGGAAACATGTTCGCCGAACAGGTAATAGACAATATTTCTATGCTGTAAGTACGTTATCTAGTAACTGGAATTGTCGTCATTAGATCGGTTTAAGTATATATTTAGCAAAATTAGTTTCTACGAAATCATGTCTTATTGTCAAGGACCTTTTTATGTTTGCTGTTATATATGACATACATACTCGTGTATGTTAAAATGATACCAAACACGTGTATTAATCTCTTTTTTAAATACAATACTTTTTGTCCGCGAGAGGGCGCCACATTGAGTTTTTTCACGTAGCCTATTTTCAGTGAACGATTAAATTGAAGTGATACCTCAATTGTGGGGTTCCGATGAGTAGTTTAGGAGCTATGAGGGAACAGAGGAACGTATATCATTGTTATAACCGAAATGTTGATTAGATCTTTAAGGATAATTTATGCCAGTCAGACTTTTACTGACTAACACCAAATCACTGTTCTTTCTTTGCTTTTGCATCCCTGGACCACGGTTTTTTTTGGAAATGAGACCTTGCGCTGCCTTCACAAACTTTTAAATTTATTCTTCTATCTCTTTTTTTACAGATATACACAATTATCAACGACAAACTCGTCGGACTACTCATAAGGACAAGGAAACACCAGCTGACATATTTTGAAGGCGAAGTATTGTTCCAGGTACCTATTTATTTTGTTAATCTTCGAGCAATAGGTAATTCTTATAATAATGTAGGTTGAAAAAATTCTTGACCTTTCGTTCAGTCATAAGTATTTTTAATTGCATAGGTATATCTATGCAATAAAAAATACTTATGACTGAGAACATTTTAAAAATTCCTTCACTGGTAGAATATTAAATTATCACTGAGTGATAAAGGCAATCCCCTATATTCACGAGGGTGGAACTACTGGCAGAAGCTAGGTTTTTTATTAAATATATAGTAACTGTATACAACATAGCAATTTACTATTAAACTTTATTTCATTTAGACCGATAACAGGCACTTTTGAATTGTCAAATGTCGGTCAGTGAAAAAAAGACTCATCAGAATGTTTAAGCCACCCAAAGGGCAATGGAAAGGACTCGGAGTTTCGTCGAATCTGTAATTAAAATATCCGCAGCAGAACCAAAGTTACCGACATAGCCCGAAGGATTGTCAAACTTGGACAAACCGAAGGATTGTCAAGATTGTCAAAGTGACAGTGGGCAGGACACATTGGTTCCAGAGCAGACGGTCGATGGGGTCGGAATGTTCTGGAGTGGCGACCGCGCACAGGTCTAAGGCCTCCCGCAAGGTGGACCGATGACCTGGTGAGGGTCGCGGGAACCACATGGATGCGAGATGCACAGGACCGTTCGTTGTGGCGACACTTGGTCTATGTCCAGCTTTGGACGTCTTTCAGCTGAAATGATAATGATGATGAATGCATACATTAATGGTAGTTGTCAGCAAACCATGGGGGTCCAGCAGGGTCGAAACCTACTGGGGCCAAGGGTCTGCTTCTGAAAGGAAGTCTCGGCCCTGGTATGAAAGGCAACGAAGGAATAGAAGTGGGTTTTTAGTTAGTAAAAGTCTGACACACCCTCCCGTTCTGCCCAAGAGCGCGAGACGTCATTGGATGACTTAACCAACGAAAAATAAAAATTAAAAAAATACATCATTGGTAATAAAACCAGTATAAGCTTGCGTCGTATGCTATTGAAACTGTTTATTTCACTTAGCCACCAGCCACCTCAAATTCGGGCTCTGTGAACTTGTTACCAGATATTTTTTGGTATTTAGAGTATGGTCATCAGGTAAGAGATTTTTGTCGCTTTCACAAAGATTTGTATTAATGACAAATTCAAACACCGAGCGATATAGTACATTTTGATACAAGTGAAGAAAGTTATCATAGCGACCAAGGCGGAATTCATGTTATGGAACAGAGTGCCTTGAATTCAATGTTATGGAGCCGAGTACTTTTTTTAAGGTGCGAAATCATCCAATGACTTCTCCCGCTCTAGAGCAGAACGCAAGGGCGTGCCAGACTTTTACTGACTAAGTCCACACCTTTTTTTCGAATTTGCCTTGCATTACATGACCCTGGGTTTCCTTTTCGGACTACGCATGGTTGTTGCAGAGACAAATTTCCACGTGTATCAAACGACATTTTTCAATGCACTTATAAAGAAATAAACAGGAGTAAACGTACGACTCGCGGGTTCTTCCACCACGCACTTTTCCGCACTAGTGCAAAAAACAGGAAAATGCGTTCCTAAAAGCGATAGGGATCGGAGTGGGTTTTAGTGTTGGCGTCTTGAAAAATAATAATTTTCTTTTTTTTGCAGAAACGTGATGATGACGTCCCAGTTTTCCTCATGCAGACGATACAAGACGTTAGAGAATACTGCAACAACAAAGCCATGCAAGCAAGGAGATCGGTGTCACCTATGCCTCAATAATTTTAAGATAATAAAATAAAATTGTTACTATACTTTTGTTAACCGAATGTGATGACAGTTACTGAGACACGGAGCAAAGCAAAAGTTGGGAAAGTACAAAGAAATAAACTTAAAATGCATAGTTATCCTTTAAAAAACAAAGAAAATAATGTAAATAAAAATTGAGTACCTTTATTTTTTCAAAATAAATCCAAAATTTTACAACCATTAAAAACATCGTGAATTTTTAACGGTTCCAGCATTTATAGAAAACCGACAGTTATTTAAAAAAGACGCATTACAAAAAACATCACATATTTTTATGATCTTTAATATTATTTGAATCAGGTACACTGCAAAAGTAATATAATTGTCAAAAATTACCAAAACTCAAGCGTTGGTCAAACACTTAAAAACATTTAAGACATTGTTGATTTTCTCGTGTTCAAAATCATTTAAGATAATTCTCCCTGATAAAACAAAAACCAACAACTCGAACAGCTTTTAGTGAAAAACAAATATGTACTTATCTCAATGTTCCTCCCCTCTTGCCTTGTGACCTCGAAATTGAAATATTTCGCAGTTTAAAAATGAGATTTAAAAAATCTTTTACTACATCAAACTAAGACCAATTCTGCAAACAGCAGAAATAAATTGTTTATACAACATAAAAACTAATAACCGGGTTTTGAACTAATAAATAATAATAATAAAATAAATGCTGATAAACACAAAAACAAGCTGACATACTGTCTCATGACATTAGCTGTGATTAGCATGAATGCGGCAATGTTCTTACTGTTGGGATAGAGGCCTCCTCTCTATGCAGGAAAGTAGGCCGCAATCCACCACACATAACCAATCCGGGTTGGTGGATAATATCTCCGAAATAGCGGTCCTATGATATATCAGTTTACCCAAAATACTTCACATTATCATTTATAAAACAGTAGTGGTAAAAGTTTCACAAAAAAATAAATAAAATGGCTGAGTTTCAATCCACAATCTACGCCACTGGTAGCTGTGATTTACTGACTAAAATAACCTCAACCAATAATGAAGTGAGATCTAAATGGGCCTATACACAAAAATAGATTTAAAAAAATGGACATAAGTTAACAATGTTAATTATTAACAATGTTGTGTAATATAATAATAACAAATTTTATTTGGAGAACTTGAAAACAAATTGAATGGAGGAAAGGTCTGCAACAAATTTAATCCAAATTAGGGTTTCATTTCCATTTCGTTCTAAAAAGGTGAAAATTATGTAAAAGGTTGCTCAATTTTATTGTTACGTCCGTTTTTATCTTTACAACGTCCGAATATAATTTTTCCTTAAAAGTTTGGTGCTCTGTTTCGTGATCAAGTACAATTATTTCTGTTATTTCTGTCATCACATAGTTTTATTTGATTTAAATTTTACATAATAATAATAATTGTAATAATGCATAGAATGTCCGGTTCCTATATTACGTAACTGATTGTTACATGACCAACCAACCGAAGTTTTTTTTCAATTGTTAAAAACTTCGCCACGCGAGGAAATTGCTTTGATTAATAACGGCTAGTAAAATTTAGGATCCTGACGATCCAGGGAAAATCATAAAGCCTGAAAAATTACCTAAAAAGTGTGTAATAACAGTCCTAGTACTAAGCTTAACGCTAAGCTGGACTTAGCCTTAAAGTTACTTAGAGAGTCCTTGGCGATTTTAAATGAGGCCGACAATATGGCCAAAAAAAGGAAATTATGAATGAATGAATGAATATTGTACATTTGACCACAAAATGTCAATGTTTTAATACCTGCTAACTTCGTTAGTGAGTACAGAAAATTTTATGTAGTATCTTTTATCTATTAATTTATTTGTAACGTTGTAATGTACATTGAAAGCACTTAAAGTTTTAACAAAACATAGAGAAATAAGACAATTGTATTTTTCCACGTGCAACAGTTAAGAGGGTCCTTCTCGACTCGCCTATCGTCATTGTCGAGCATGGTTTAAAAGCTAGTTGTTTCATCTAACGCAATCCAACGTGATGTTTGATGAAGAGGTAATGCGAAAAAAGAGAGATAACGCCTGAAAACTCTGTTGGCGTTCGGTAATTCCGTGATTACTCGAATATTTCACAAAACTTGCACCAGGAAATACGTGTTTTTTTTAAAAACTTTCAGAATCTCGATTAAATGTGCCAGGCTTCTATAGATGTACATTTTTTATATTTTTAATATATGAGAACATTATGGAAGGCCAAAGTTCTTGTAAAATAGCAGATTTTCAAAGGTCTTTATTGGATTAGTTTTAATCAAATTTATATTTTGATTTCTATAGAAGCCTTTATAATATCCACAAGATATATGTGTATGCGGTTGTATGAAAATGTACCTCAGGTAGGCAGCTCTTAAATGAGCAAACATGCTATGTCACTAAGGTAATCTGAAAAAAAAAAGCTTTTGTACTAAAGTCCCAAACCGTCTTCATCTTTTAAACTCTGTCTGAACATTTAAGTCATTTAAATTATTAACAAACACGAACGATCGCTGTAAGGATATTTTGAGGACGGTAAATTATCAAATAAGTGTTTTACTCTGGGTGGAGCGAGCGGTAGTGTCATACTTTACCTGATTAAAACCCACCCATGATCCTTCAAGTGCCCTCTTGCGTTCCAGTTCCGCGGGGACTCTTTCAAATAATCACACAACCTTGTTACCTATAAAGGGGTTGTGTAGGATGTTGAAAAGCAAATTAGCTTCTTCCTCAAGGGTTCCGTTTTAACTTTTCTGTTACGGAACTCCAAAAGTAACGGTCAACGACAGTCATTTTCATAAGTGTCTATTTCTTTAATAAACATATGAAAATGGCTGTCTCTCGAAACGAAGAAATCTTAATTATTCTCTATACAAATTTACTTTAATAAAATTGGAAGTGAGTTCCATCTTTGTAGTTCGGAAAATTAGGTTAGGTTATAGAAAAATATATGTAAAGAAGGGACCTTTTGTGTAGTTTTGCAATTCGCTTTTGTTAGCGATGTCAAAAGTCGTATTGTGTAAGCCTTTTGTTGCAAAAAAGCTTCTAAAATTGTACATTTTGTTTGTACATTTTGTGACACTTTTATTCGTTGAGATAAACGATGTAAAAATGGTTTTACAAGGTTGAAAATAAAATAATTAGGGCGTTGTTCTCGGCGATCGTCCATAAATGAAATATGATAAAAGGATGTTTGCTTAGTAAAATAATCGTTTGGCGTTCTGCCAGTCCTCAAAAAGCAGGGTGTCAAATGTATGTTTATCCTTAGAATATCTTTCAAGGGATTTTCGCACATTATTAATAAAAAATGAAACCGAATCCTTTGAAATTTCACGCGCCTCAAAACCTTTTTTCTACCACAGAACAATTATTCAATTCCCTACACCAAAAAATGTAGAATAAAATTAGATGAAAATATACGTATTTCTATTCTATTGGGACTAAGACTAATTATTTGGTGCCTAGATTAGTCAAGGAATAATGTAATAATAAATGTATTTGGCAATTCAGTGTCACCTTTTGTGCAAACGATTGTTTTATTTTACTGGATCGACTTTATGAAAATGTCAAAAACAGAGTTCAGTTTATTATTTTCATTTATTAGTCTATATAATGCGTCATTTTGAGTACCTTTTATAAACAAAATTTCTCTGAAATTCGTGGAGTCTGAGCAAAACATTTACAGTAATTTGTATATTTTCGATTCAGTAAAATCTCGGATATTGATAGTAAATATTATTATAACTTTAATGAAAAACTAACATGTCGAAAAATATGTGAAATAAACAAAAAATTATATTTTTGATAAAAGTATTTATTTTAGGTAAATTATTAAAATGTTTTCTTTTATTTACATCTAACATGAATGTAAACAAAATTTGCCTTTTTCTAGAATCTCGGTAATAAAAAAAAACAAAATACAGACACATGTGAAAAAATGTGATTTTTATGATTTTTTTTTCAAGTGGGCAAATAGTTTATGTAGTCTCAAGAATTATAATTATCAAAGAACGCTGTATAGAAATTATTATTTAAGTTTTATTTAATGTTAAGTAACTATTAAAATTGAATATAATTTTATTTTTCGTTAACTGTTTAGTTGTATGTTCTTATTAAAACAGTAAACTGTTTGAGTGTTTACAAATGAAAGTGACTAACAAAATATATTTATTTAAAGACATTATGTAATAATCATTAATTTAAAATTTGTGTTATAACATTCTAGTCTATCTAGTCGATTGAAAGCTGTAATGAATAATTAATGACTTGTGCTAATAATAAACTATAATAATTAAAAATGTTTTTTTTTAATAATTAAATGATCAAATAAAGCAAAGGTTTGGAATGCTATTTCAATTGCTTCATCATCATCATCATTTCAGCCGAAAGACGTCCACTGTTGGGCATAGACTAACATACCACGACTGTGGTACAGATATTCTATTTGACGAAAGTGGGTTGGTCCCTCAGCGAGATAAGAACATGAACCTTGGGAGCACCGAATTCACTGATGGACATCCTGAGCAAACTGAAGAGACTCATCTGTTCCTGGAATGAGGTGGGCTGGTTGCAGTAATGGCCGTCATAACCCACGAACAATGGTCCGATAAGGACTAAGTGCGGAAACCAGACCACAAAGATAAGATAAGGTAGGTGAATGGTTTGGTCTTGAATGTTTGTATAGTGTAGTGTCACTTGTACACTGTTTGTGTGTACGTAAGTATTTTAAACCGACTTCCAAAACGTTTGTTTTCAGAATTTCCCTGTGGCCATAGCGCGGCGGAGACCTGCCTTGCGGTTTTGCTAACCTATCTTTGAAGGGCACGTGTAACAATACGCACCATCAACGATTCCGGGCTTGGTCCGAACAGTTACCGGACGACCAGATGACGAGGTACCCACGCGTACAGCAGTGGCTGGTTATTGAGGTCGAGGTCTTGGCGGCTAGGGCGTGAGGATATCCGCTCCCTCACGCGTGTGGCCGTCACCTTTGCAAGCATTACTGCTTCGCAGAAGGTGGTGAGACCGGATGGCCATAACCCTCTGGGGTGCATTCAGCTTCGCCGCTGGTCGCTTCCGCAGCTACATCGCTAACACCGGGTGCTCCGTAAAGGGCTATGGACCGCATGAGCCCACGCAGAGCCTCCGGCAGGAGGCGCACAGTAGCGTGTTTGACTGATTTAGACACCAAAAAGTCAAGTCATTAATTGGGTAGGGAAATAATTAACCATTTTTCCTAAAGGATTACTATCCTACCTATGAAATTCATAGGGTACTTCCCGTTGACCCTGAAATTTGGCAAAAAACATGGTCTTATAGCACAAGTATAGGAATGAATCGAAAAACTGAAAATGTGTAGTTACGTCACAAAAAAAAGAAAAAATAAATTATCGTATAAATCTTCGAGACTCGATTCGGGAATTGAACTATTTACAGTTGGTTTGTACGGAACCCTCAGTCCAACTCGCACTTGCCCAGTTTTTTTTAAATATTATATTAAGCTATTTATTTATATAGGTACACAAAAACACTTAGAAAAGAACAAAAGCATATAGAAGAGAGAGAGAAGGAGTTATATTTAATCATTTCATTCTTCACATTCTTTTTGATGTTTAAGGCTTGTAGGTGAAGTTAAAAAGTAGTACTCCCAATAAAAACAACAAAACATAAAAGAAATTACCATTTAGAACGATTTGAAAAAAAATATTATTTTCGTCTTAATATGTCAAAAACGCCACTGTGAGGCATCTGGAGCCCTTACCTAGATCGGGCAGGAGAAGATAGAAACCAAATGGGGACAAAATGTAGTACGGTAACTCGCTAGTCCTAAAGTCAAAATTACTGCCGCTACCCACAATAACAACTGACAGATCAATCAATAATCCGAACAATTAGATTCCAAAAAATTAGACAAGGCAGCTTAACAGCGAACATCTTTTGGCTGAAATGATTTTGATGGCGACTGGTGAGGCAATTTACATAAATAATAAACTAGTGCGCCTCACTATCAATGATTGCATCACTGCTTACCATCAGGTGGGATCGCAGACAAGCACTAGTTTATATTATTTAAAAAAGCAGTATTTTATCTTTTTATATTCGTGTGGTTTCAAAGATTTTTCCTGCTCCGCATAACTACTTTCAAAAGACGGAAATTGGGTCATATTTAAAGTAAATCTAGTCAATTTAATTAACAACCAAAACTCCAATAACTTTGGAAAAACAGTGAATTAAAAATCCTTTGGCCACTTTCAATTCAACGGACAAACTCAAACGGGAGAGTCTCTTTACTAAGATAAATAACTCCTTGTTAGATTTGAATTGGGGTTGATTTTGGCGAGTTTTCTCGTAATTTAGTCTTTGAAGGCGAACCCTCTGGTCTACAGACTAGTGTGTAATTGTAAACGGGTACTATAATTTGAAAGACTACTTATTCTGTAAACGAGGATTATGTTAACAGAGAATTGTGATTTGGTTTGGCTAGGTTGAATATCCACTGGCGCGAGCGGCTACAGCAGCCGCAATTCTCGTGCAAGCGCGTTGTCGAAGCCGTTCTGCCGCACTTCGAAGCCTGGCTGACAAGAAAGGAGCGCATCTCCTACAGACTCACTCAGGTGCTGACCGGGCATGGTTGCTTCAGTGAGTACCTGAACAGAATTGGGCGAGAGGCCACAGCAAATTGCCACCATTGCGGCAGCAATTTGGACTCAGCACAGCACACGCTGGAAGACTGTCCAGCGTGGGCCACTGAACGACAAGTCCTGGTCGCCAGGATTGGGCGAGATCTGTGTCTGCCAGCAGTAGTGAGGGCTATGCTGGCGGAGTCAGAAAATTGGAAGGAAGTTGCTTCCTTCTGTGAGACGGTGATGGTCCAGAAGGAGGCCGCTGAGCGAGATCGTGAAAGAGCCGATCCCACTCGGAGAAGAAGGCGTCGGGGAGGCAACCGCCCTGATGCTTAACACGCCGAAACCCTGCTTGCATCATCCAATACAAGTGGGACTTTGGAACCACAGGCGCTCAGAGTGGGGACTCTGCTCGTCCATCGAGTGATTCCAGGGAAGACGGTGGCACAGTGATCACGTGCTGCCGTACACAGTGAGGTTCAGGGGAGACCGTTATACAGTCTCTTCAGGGATGTGCCGAATCAGGCGTTGCACAGAGGGGGTTCCGGAATGGTCTTTTGAGAGGTAACTATGTGTTGATGGTGATCACCGAGGTGGTTTTAGTGAGGTAAAAATCCCACACTCCCCGGACTCATCCCCAAAGTCCAGGCGCCTTTTGAAGGTTTCCCCTCGAAAACAAAAAAAAAAAAGGTTGAATATCCACGTCAAGGGTCTTTATTCATACTTATGATACAAAAGTCCTACCAACTGTCATTAGTAACATACAGATTATCACTCCTGTATTTTCCGAAAGTTTGTGCAGAGGTAATAGGTGATACATTAGGTACTGTGGGGGATGGCGGTGCAATGAAAGGCTTCTTGTTATCTTTAGAATATTATTAAGTAGTATTTAGCACTTTCATATACATTTTTCTTTATAAAATATCGTTCCGACGTTTGGTGACGTCCTTTTATTCTCTCGATTGAACATCCATTAAACTAAACTTTTCATAACATAAACTTTAAAAGTATAACACATGCCAGTACATGCCACACACATGTACATGTACATGCCAGTTGTGCAAGTTAATAATATGTGTGAACTCCTTAGACGTCACAGTACCTATCTATACCTACATTTTGCTAGATTGATTGATTGTCTGTGTTTCCTGGTAAGTACAACCTAGGGGTGTCTTTTCTTTAAGTCAAGAGTGAATAGGTTACTTCAAAGCAAGCGTGCTCCATCGTCGGCGACCTCATCGCTTACTCCATCAGATCATCTCATCTCATGGAGTAAGCGATGAGGTCGCCGACGATGGAGCACGCTTGCTTCGAAGTAACCTATTCACTCTTGACTTCCTCCTTTTTTTATTAGGATAAAAAAAGGATTAATAACTCATAGAATCTAGTCACAATCTCATTTCAACTAAAATCAACGTCAAAGCCTTTCCGAAAAAGGAAAGTGAACTACCAACTTTGGTATAGACTTGTGTAAATAATGCGATTGTTGCATTGCGCGTCATGTATCCCGTCCGACACGCTACAGAGGGATTCCAATCACATTCCTAAAGAGGCTATGGGTTGGAGAGAAAAAGAAGCGCGGCCATACCCGGACTCGATAACGGACAAAACATGGATACATTAACAGATTCTATTTGCGCCAAAAGCCAACTAAGGTCAAAATAAAATAGCATCGAAGAACTCCTCCGCATTACAATCGACTGGTGGTATACTCAGGGGACTAGTGGACTGGCCTTGCTGCGCTATATGACAGTGCTTATCCACTACCCACTACCACTATAGCCCTTAGGTCACGTGAGGTGTCAACAGGATGTTTCGACAAATCCTTATACAATTTGTGAGCACTCGGAACCCACAATTCGAGAGTTTTAAACGGCTCAAAAATATAACTTCTAACAAGGTTCTAACAATATTTCCACCGGTTGGCGTTCTACGCAGCCGCAGCGGCAGCACTAGTACAACACGAAGAGCTAGGAAGATGGGGTGGCGCAAGAGTATCGACTCAAGTAGCGGCCCACACTAAACATCAAAATGACGGTATACCTTCCGGTCTCTTGTCATCATCACGTGCCAGGCCATGGAGTTCCAATACGACTGAAAAGCTGAGGGTAACAGGAGCGCATCGAATGATGTCGCTGATGGAGTACTTTGATCGACCATGTTCTGGGTTTTGCATCATTTTTAACTGCTAGATGGTGAGCTTGAACATAATTGATGTTCATTCACATAAAGTTACACCTAAAGGGCAGTCATTACTAGTCATCATACTCTTGGCTGACAAGTAAAGTAGAAAGGGAAAATTAAATGTCTCTTGACGTACCTGTTTATCGGAAGCATCGTACGTAATATTGGAGGAATATTTATCACACTCGTGGGCTTGTTATAATCGTGCACCCATCCACGTGCTTGGAGGTGTTTTGAATTTTTGATTGATTTGTTGATTGATGCCATTGGCAGCTGGGTATTGAAATTAGCAGGTATGTCTTATGCCTACTATATTATTAGTATATGTTAGTGTAAAATCCAAACTACAGTTAAATATAAAATACCGAGAAGATAATATAAAAAGAAGATACGATATTATATACAATGGTGAGGATATTAAAAGATACTGAAGATAAGGATAAGGATCAAAAGGGAAAATAAAATAGAGAGGAAAATGGAGATAAGAGAATCACTGTATTGCATTTGATAAAGGTTCGAAGATATTGGAACATGTGCCAAGATCAAAAGAAATCAATAACGAAGAAATTAACGTTGAAACCTAATCCTGCTTCACCTAAATAATGTTAAGTTATAATTTACCTATTAGTGCATCAAATTTTTTTTTTATTCATTTAGAAAATAAATAAAAATTAATCACACTTTTTTTTATGTGGGTCAATCATTTAATGACAAATACCGCTCTTGGACGGAGCGGGAGATAGTGTCAGACTTTTACTGACCAAAAACCCACTCCTGTTCCTTCGTGGCCTTCGTTTCAGGGTCCAGGTTTCGTTTTCACACTACCCATGGCCCCAGTAGGCTTCGACCCTATGAAACCTTACCCAAACCCTATGAAACTTATTTGTAGTTGGTAACGGCAAAGTTAAGTTTGTCTCTGTACACTGTTTGTCTTCTCGTTGGACAAATGATCGGATCGATTCAGGAATCGAACTATAATTACAATAGGTAAAGTTGTGCGGAACCCTCGGTGCACGAGTCCAACTCGCATTTGATTTGTTTGTTATATTTGAGTACTAGCTTCTGCACGCAACTTCGTACGCGGATCCTGCTTATGCCAGCGACAACGGGATCGTCAAAATCGAAGATCTGATTCGTCTGATGTCGAATTCTAAGAGCCGAGAACGGGAAAACAACGTGATGCGTGAGACGACTCGAGGCGTTCCAGATCTTTCTATCTTTTCGTAAGTCAACAGGAAATGCCCATCAGACTAAACAACTTTTGCTAAGACGTCATTCCTATATATGTTATAGTGTCGCTGGGCTTTGGTGTTCCAGATCTTCTTTATTCTCACAACAGAAAATGCGATTCACGTGGAATATTTTTTGCTATGGCACCATTTTTATATCTCTCATACTTTAGCTGGTCTGTTGCGGTTCTGCATCAGGTATTCCATTTTCCAAAATAAATTATAGCCTATATGTTGCCTAGACTTAATACATACCCATACAACATAAAACTTTTCATCCCGTAATTCCGCAGTGGATTCCAAGGGTACACTGAATTATCAATAATATTGCAAATAACTTTAGGGCTTTGCCCACGTATCGCAGAAGTTTTTTTTTTTTTTTTAATAATTGATAGGCTCGCGTTTGACCACTATCTCACCTGATGGTAAGCGATGATGTGGCCGAAGATGGAGCACGCTTGCCTAGAAGTAACCTATTCACTCTTGACTTAAAGACCCCTAGGTTGTAGCTATCAGGGAACACAGACTCAGGCAGGGAATTCCACTCCTTAGAAGTATTTTTTATATTCGATTTTTATTTTAATAATAGTTAGTGATAGGTTGTTGATTTACAGAAACACTCAAAATATGTGTCCATACTATTATATAGCTTAGATCCCTCAAAAGCTATTTGGCTTAGTAAACACAAAATTTTAAAGTTATGTAGTTAATTTACTGGCAGGAGACGTCAGGTTAATACGGAAATTTAGGAGACTTCGAATAACAGAAGTGTTATAATTTACTGTAACACTTCTGTGTAAACAACGTTCGGTACCTGTAATTTAATATGTACAGCGAGTCAGTCCAGTCGACTGACTCCAATCTAGATTCAGTGAACCAGTGTCCAGAACTCGTAAGATCTCCGGTGGCTCTTGCATAGAGTTTAGTCGCACCTTACCAGACGCAACACACATTTGCTTGGTCTCTCCCTTCCACTTTCGCGCGTGACAGTGTGCACATACCTCAGACATGGTTTTTTTTTTTTAATGTGGGAATAATCATAATCATAATCATAATCTTTTATTTGCACAAACATGAGTACAATACATACATTACAAAGTAAATTGTCAGTATGCAAGAGATGTTTAATACAATATAAATCGTCATGTTTGCCCTGGACAATGGCATGCAAATATTTCCAAAACAATACAAATAATAATAATATCATTCTAGTGTGTCTATATGTCAAATAATGATAAAAGTCAAAATAAAATTAAACGTCTAGAATGTCAAACTAATAATTATAAATGAAATCATCCAAATGACTTCTCGCGCTCTGGCCGTAACGCGAGGGCGTGTCAGACTTTTACTGACTAAAACCACACCTGTATCCTTCAATTACCCTTTGCGTCCTAGGACTACGGGTTTCCCTTTCAGAAATTCTCCGCGGTCCTAGTTAGCAGGCATCGGTCCTGCTGGGCCCCTACGGTGTGCTGACATCTCTTTGAGGAGCGCGAGGATCTCAACGCGCTATTGACGACTGGGCTCGGTCCGGTTAATTACCGAACAGCCGGATGGCGAGCTACCCAGTGCTCGACGTCCGCAAGCCCGCGTCTACCGTGGCTGGTAGTCGGGGTCGGAATTACGGCGGCTAGGGCGTGAGGACCTTCGTTCCCTCACGCGTGCAGCCTCCTCCTTCGTTAGTATTACTGCTTCGCAGAAGGAGGCGACCGCCTGCCATTCCTCCTCGCTCCGGACCATAGCCTGAACCAGGGCCCGTCGCGAAAGGTCGCTGCCGCCAACCTCAGACATGGTGCTAATGTCTCCGTGTTCGATGTAATTAATATATGGGTTATAAGAAAACGCGCTCCTTTCTTTATTAAACCACGGTTCCACTTCAGGAACATAAACCATAGACTCAGTATCAGATGTGATGTATACGGTCTAGATCAATTTGGGCCACACGCTGTTCGACTGACTGACTTGCCCGAATTTCCTGAATTCGCTCACGTTCTTGCGTGGAATAAACAGACACCTCAACACGCATGATCATGATATCTTTGCCGAGCAAGTGCGTTGCGTTGCTCGCGCTGCTCGTCTGTCTCCAAAGACCGAGCTAATACTTAAAATACTAAAGTATTAGGCACATTTAGTTAATATTCTCGTATCGTTTTGTTGTTAAAATGTTTGTTTTGAATTTACATACATGTACCTGATTTAAAAAGATTTTAGATTTTGATTGAGAATATTTATTCTTAATGTGATATTATGTTCATGCTATTACACAACATTACATCACATTTGTAGATATACTTACTCCAAAAGGTTGTATAGGGCTGTTTATTTTCCACGCATGCCTCAAATAACTGTAAGCAAATAAAGATGGTCTCACTAGGGCTTACGCCTGTCAGGGCTGCGGGAGTGACTGCGGCTCTGGAATCGAAATTCAACTGAAGGAAGGTGGGTTTATTCCGTAAAAGTCTGACAAAACCTATGAGAAGTTATTTGATACTCTCCCATTTCCGAAAAGAGAACCATAAGGTCTATATTGGTATTGCAATAGAACTCTGAATGAATTAATCATGAATTAATGTTCCAAATGAGGAAAATCATAAAATACGTATGCATATAATTCTAACTTAACGACAACATTTAGTTAAGAGTTTTTTTTTTTCTGTGTGAAAATCATCTTATGACATCCCCCGCTCTTGGGCGGGGCGGGAGATAGTGTCAGACTTTTACTGACTAAAAACCCACTCCTGTTCCTTCGTTGCCTTTCGATTCTTCCAAGCCGAGTCTTCCTTTCAGAATCAGACCTTTGGCCCCAGTAGGCTTCGACCCTGCTGAGCCCCTACAGTTGCTGACATCTCCTAGAGGCGCGCGTGGAACAGCACACGCCGTTGACAACTTGGGCTTGGTCCGGACGGTTACCGGACGGTCGGACGGCAAGCCACCCATTGCTCGCCGTCCGCAAGCCCGCGCCTACGGTGGCCGGAAATCGGGATCGGAATCCCGGCGGCGGTTGGGGCGTGAGGACCGCTGTCTCACGGGATCGGCCGCCTCCTTTGCAAGCATTACTGCTTGAAGAAGGAGGCGACCGCCTGCCACTCCTCCTCGCTCCGGACCATGGCCTGTACCAAGGCCTGGCGCGAGAGATCGCCGCCGCCGATTGCCCCCACGAGGACACGGCGTTGCTCTGCCCAAGCGGGGCACACCTCCACCGTATGCTCCACCGTGTCCTCCGGGCGGTCCACACAGTGGCGACACCCGGGCGTCGCTTCCGCACGAATCCGGTGAAGGAACTTCCCGAACTTACCGTGTCCGGTGAGGACCTGCGTCATGCGAAAGGTAATGACGCCGTGTTGCCTTTCCAGCCACTCCTTAAAGAAGGGACTTACTGCCATAATTACGGCGTGCCCAGCACTGGGTTGTGATAGTCGCTGTCGCCATTCCGCCATGAGATCCCGCCGGAACTCTTTCCGCCATGCCGTGACTTGTCGCGGCAGCGGAGTTTGCATCTCCACGCGCAAATCGTGCATGCGTGCAAGGCCTTTTGCTGCAAAATCCCATGGTGGCTAGCCAGCAAGGAAGTTCGCGGCTTCGCGGGAAACCGTGCGGTATCCCCGCACCATACGTATGGCCATGACACTCTGGCACACGTTCAGCTAGGCCGCCGGTCGCTTTCGCAGTGACGGCGCCCACACCGGCGCCCCATAAATGGCCATGGACTGGACGATGCTTGCGTAGAGCCTCCGGCAGGAAGCGTCTGGACCCCCGAGGTTGGGCAGGAGCCGCTTGACGGCGCCAGCAAATTAAAATTGGTTACTTATTTCTTTTAGATTTCTAATAAACGTTCTACGTATTTGTTAAAATTGTAATTCAGTGTTATTAACAGTGTCACAAAATAATTAATTTTGTGATTTCATTTTTAATTTAAATATGGAAATAATTTGGGACCTCGTTTTATCCTTTACGATTCTGTCATCTTTTCTGTCATCAGAAATTCAAATAATAAAAATCATTGCAATTTAATTTATACTTGGCACGGTTTTTGGCGCGCTAGTTACCGTTACCGTTATAAAAAGTTTTCACATGAAACGTAGTCCACCAGACACAGAGGAAATATCAGCGAGGCGACAAGACATACCCAGAATTCCAGAAAACAATGTAAGTTTGCACGATAGATTATAACATTAGGATATGAGTCTTATGTTTAGATATGATGCACGAGCCACCACTAGTAGAATACACCTTAAGTATTAGTAGTTGTGTTCTCTCTTTGAGGAGTGGCACGATTGACGCAGATCCTAACTAATCACGGGAAGTGCACAACAGATTATCCGGACGACAGCGGGCGCATAATGATCGCCGTTATGGAGATCGTTTGAGAGAGATTTCGGGAGTCAGTCGCTTAAACAGACTCAGGCCTTGATGGCCCGCTCGCCTCAGGGGAGTGACCTCTATAAGTATAAAAAAAGTAGTGCTTCTCCTAAAATAGTGTGGTCGGAGACCGGAACAGTAAAGTGTTACTAACACATATATATTTGCAGTTGAGCTTATTTACACGTCTCTTAAAGCTAGTGTTTTAATAATCACAAAAAAAATTACAATCATGCAATAGTTTCACTGGGATGTTGGTCTAGTTATCAGGGATCCTGACTGCTATGCCGAAGTTCGTGGGTTTGATTCCCACCCAGGACAAATGTTTGTGTGATGAACACAATCATTTGTTCTGTGTCTGGATGTAATTTATCTATAAAATAGATAGCATTTAGAAATATATAAGTATGTTTATCAGCTAGTACCCATAACACAAGCTCTGCTTAGCTTGAGAATGGACGGCGTTGTGTGATAGTTGTGGAATATTATTTATTTATTTTATCCCCACATCGGAACGCCTTGCAGCAATTACACCAATGGAGCACAATTAGTCCAGAATCTGCTAGTTTCCAACATCGTGTGCACAGTGGAATGGACACGCAAAAATTGTCATTACAACTTTTGGTCTTAATTTATACTATATATATTACTATTATATACTTATATTTATAATGATGATGATGATGGTGATGATAGCAATAATTTATTTATAACATATTTTTTATATTATTATAACTTAAAAAAAATATATTACGATTCCTTCACTAATTAAAAGAACTTCGTTCCATTCGGGTGTCTCTTGACACCTCTCAAGTTTTTTTTTATTAGGTTTCATAGTTATAAGTAATATTACAGAAAATACAAAACACAAAGAAACCAATAAATACCTAATTTCGAAATAACGAAACTTTAAGAATAACGTACCTTTAAAAAAAGTTTATTTGAACATAATTATAATTCAAGTCAATCCAAAGATATCCACTTCAAAGAAATCCATTTTAAGAAATGGCAATTTCATCAACCTATTATTATATACAAAAAATATATTGATTTTAATGTTTGTTAATTAATTTTCTAAATATGTTTGTAATTTTTAAAGTTGTTCATTTACATTGTAAGTGGCTCAATTCTGACTTCGGATTTTTGTGACGAAATGTAATTTTATCGTTTGAGTGACATTGCGCTTTAAGTTACAACAAGCAAAAGACAGTCAGTCAGCATTGAGCTAACAAACATAAAAATATTATAATCGATATTTTTTTTTTGTAATACATCGTACAATGAATATTTAAATTTTAACATACTCATGTGAGTGAATTATGTATATTATTTATGATTATTCAAAATCTATTAAGTCATTTACAAGTTTTGTGGAAGGATGAACAGCCGACCTCATCAGTCAATGCACTTGAATCAGGTGGTACGATAGCCCAGTGACCTTCATCATCATCGTTATCCTGTAAAACAATTTCAATATAATCTTCTATTTCCTTGTAACTCTTTTGCGATGTAAATTGCTGTATCTTCATTGCAAGGAATCTGAATAAGAAAAACGGGTATTTTACTTACGTATGCTGTCACTGTACTTAATTGAGTACAGTTGCATTTTCGTGACTCTAGTTTTATTTTAGTCATAAATAATCAACTATATTGTTCCATATAACTTACTGTGACATGTATTTTATACCATCGAGATGAAAAAAAAACAACTTGTAAATAATAATAATTTTAGAAAATAAAAATCATTCACTTACCCCTCAGTGTTTTGATAACACAACTTGAAGTGACACTTTTTATCAAAAAGAGTTGCACTACCCGTGTCATATTTAGCAGTATACTTGAACAGTGCTATGAGATAACTTCACGAGATCTGTAATTTACACTTACGGATATGGTTGTACTCAAACGAGTACAGTGACCTTTAATGGGTTTGTTTTTTTTTTAGGTGGGAAAATCATCTTATGACAAGTCGCGCTCTTGGGCGGAGAGAAATAGTGGCCCCGGGTTTCACTTTCACACTACCCGTGGCCCCAGTAGGCCACGGCCAATGGGTTAAGAACACTACAAAAACGAAGGCGTGAAAACGAATTTCGTCTAATTTCCATTAGATCTCTGATTCTTGTAACTCGTGAATTTCAAACGTAGTGCTTATTTTTAAACTGAAAATTCGCAGGACATCGCTGAAAGTAGAAATATACTCATGTATGTAAATCAAAAGATTAACGAAAAGGTTCTCCTTGGCTTGCACGACACAAGAGTTATGTGTTACTCTAAAATGACAAAAAGTAATTGCTTGGCACTAAAAATAAAGTGTGTTGGATGTGAAATAAGCTTGTGTAACTTAGAAGTTACTTAGGTACATCATATATCTAGAAGATAGAACTAGAACAACACACTAAGTTACTTTCTTGAAGATCTAGATGAAGTTATATTCTTTCAGCGATTACAACAGAAAGGGTTCCAGAAAAAATATTTTGAAAGAATAAATACTCGTAGAAGAAGATACACGTAGTTTTTCATTACTTATGTAAACAAAAAATTATTTCGATACAATTCAGTATACTTTTTACCTAGGAGTGACGTCATTAGTCTAATAATTATTATGATTCCATAATAAAATACATATTAAGCCCGTCATTGGAGTCTGCCTTTACGACATCTTCGACCGAGTTTCGAACAAACGCTTTCATTTTAGAGGGTGTCAAGGAACGCTTGTCTACGCTGGTTTGCATTCGTATTTTTAAATACTTAGGCCATATTTTTCGACGCGGAAAAGACTCCATCGAACGCCTTGTTATACAAGGAAATGTGAACAACGCTGCGTGGCAGATCACCGATGCCATAGACTGACCAAATCAAAACGGTGCATTGAACGAGTGTGCCCGGATGGCTGCCAGTAGGCAAAAGTGGCGGGAAGTCGTACGGCGTACCCTGACGGCTTGCGGAGAGCTACCTTCGTGATAACCACGACTATTCTGGCAAGAGAGGAAAGACAAAAAAGAAGAACATAACCGCCAATCATATTTTAATCAACATACTGTTTGCTTTCCGATTATAATAAAATAAAAATAAAATACAACTTAATTCTAATCTGCAAAATGCAAAAAACTTTAGCTTTGAATTTCGCGGGCTACCCTGGTACTTTTACCTTAATTGTTTTAAATATGTAAATAGTATGCTGACATATCAACGCACAGCTGAAACTACTGAGACTAGGAGCGTGAAATTTTCTACAAAGCTACCTTTTATGACGTAGGCGAGCATTTTTCAAAATTCACGCCCTAAAAGGATTAAATTGAGGGTCCATAGTTGTATGGAGAAAACTACTTTCATGCGGGCGAAACCGCTGGAGACAAGAAGCTAGTGCTCTAATAAAGTAAAAACAAATTAAACTTAAAAAAGGTTGAATGGCGCAACCCCTCTAGCGAGAACACGGCGACGCACAATCCCATAGCTTTTATTTTAGTCAGAATACATCCCCCTAGGCAATAATATTATCAGCTTTTTTTGTAGTAGAAAATCATCATATTTCTTCTCCCACTCTGGGTAGAGTTAAAGCGATAGTCAGTTTTTGCGTACAGACTTTTCGTTCTAAATATTTTGGCTGCGGTGAAAAAAAATTAATCGCCAAATATCATGCTCAACAGTTTTTATAATTATTGAATCGACTAGGTATATATTATTGAATGTAAAGACAGGTAATGCAAAGCTTGACCTTCCAACTCATTAAAGATTCGCTTTCATTAGCAGGTATAGATTTTAGTTACCTAGTAAAGTCTAATAACTTATTCAAAAGCCCAAATTGAGACTATTCAAACACACACATTCTGTTCAAAGGTAATGCTTCTCTGTTGGCATTTTGTTTTAATTCTAAAATACCAAAATGTAGCTGAGAATTTAAAAATAGAACGTTCTAATAAAATGTTACATCGTCCTCCAGCGTATCTACTCCATCGTCGACCACATCATCGCTTGCCATCAGGTGAGATAGTGGTTAAACTACCAAAAAATAAAACGTGAAAAAAGATACAAAACCAAACCAAAATTTTACGGCCATACATGTAAAAGAATTTATATTCATAGTAAATATGGCCTAAGTTTTAAATGCGATTTAATAGACATTGAATATAATTTTATAAAGAATTTGTAAAATCTAATGCTAATGAATTTAAATTTTTTTAAATTCATTAGCCATTCCTCTTTTTTATAATTATTGAGAACTTAAAAAATAATTGAACGTGCCATATAACGCTACAATATGTTATTATTTTGCCATGGTTTCTTTGTATTTCATGATCTCAAAGTCTGATCAAAAATGAAATAAAAATCTAAAAATATTTGCATTTCAGTGAAACTGTCAACACAACTTGGGCCAAGTAATCTTTTTCCGGGCCGGGTAAGACCAAAAAATATCGCGCTGAACAGAAAATGCCTGAAAGAGCTACTGTACTGGTCTAGAAAGAACTATGTATTTAAGCGCACTTTGCCCATGTCCAAACTCAAGGTTTTCTAGCTTGCTAAGGAACGCAGCACACTGTGTGTTAAATTAACAGACCACGTTCGAAACATTACACTGCGCTAAAATTTCAAAAGTAAACAAATGTGAAATTATTTGTTTAACCTACCCAAAGAAGTTAGGAGATGTCAGCAAACCGTAGGAGCCCAGCTGGGTCGAAGCCTACTGGGGCCAAGGGTCTGCTTCTGAAATGAAGACTCGGCCCTGGTATGAAAGTCAACGAAGGAACACAACAACAAGAACAGGAACAGAAATGGGTTTTTAGTCAGTAAAAGTCTGACTCACCCTCGCGCTCAGCCCAAGAGCGGGGGATCTCACTGGATGATTTTTCCACCGTAAATAAAAGAAAAAAAAAACCCAAAGATGCTACTTTACTTGTACATCATCACATTAAACAATTTATAAATTCGCGTTTGAGCTTGGACCGTATTTACTTCCGGAGAGTGTATTTCCTTTTTGCTATTTCCATCCTGGCCAGTCAAAGATTCTGTTAGCATGGCGGCCTAGAATATGTACATGTGCTACTTATAGGAGGCTGGTAGTTCAGTGTGAATGACCTTTAAGTGTGTACTTCCCGAAGTTTAAGCTTAGGTGTAAGTATTATACCTACAGTGTTTAAGAATCGTAATAAAATATTAAAAAGAGGGAACATTGTTTGTTTACAGAAGATATCTGGAAAGTGGCCAAAGTTTGTACAGGGCCTATATAAGGAAATTTGGGGATCTTAAGGTTCATTTGTTTATTTCAATGACGCGCGTACACTCAAGATGTACGTACGTGATCCTTTCCTCTGACTCCATGCGTGTTGTGTGGAAGTGTTGTTAGGCAGTTATTACTCAATATTGATAAACCACAGTTAATGGTCATTGTACTATACTATATTTCACAGCACATTATATTATAAACAGAAAAAGTAACATTAAGTATGTACCTAGAAAGCTGTTGCCAACTTGCAGAATTTTTAGATAGAACAGATAAAATTTATGTTACGTTAACAACTTGGCTGCGGCAAGTGAAATCATAAACCATCATCCAGTGCGGCGAAATGGTTCAAATGCGCCCCCTACAATATTTCCGCCAGCATGGCAGGTCTTTCTCGACCCACCAGCAGAAGGGTAAATTAAAATGCTATAACTTTGCGAAAACATAATGTAAACAGTTTTTTTTTTGTACTGCTAGAATAACCTTGAATCCAACTTCCTTAGATTCGATTCGCCCCGGGATCTACCAAACAGGAAATGAGAAATAAAACCAGGAAAAGCGGCAGGCCGATATCGACCTGAACCGCACTAGAAAGTATTTTTAGTAGTAATGGGACAGACCAAAATAAGGGGAAGTCGAAAATAAAACAGAATTATCGTATACAAATAAAAAATATATATATTTACTTATCACATGACATGTTTTTAAAACATGTCACGCAATGGTTTTGGTTGCATTTCTTGCAATATTCCTTATATTTTCAAACTCTTTTTTTTTTAGGTTGGGTTAACTATTAAAGGTTCTCCGCAGGCTCTCGTAGCACGCCACATCTTCATTTACCATTGAGTGGGCTCACTGTTGAGATCTAATAAATAGGTTCTCAATGAGTTGACGACACCGACGATTTCCTTAGACTTATTTACGTATAATTTAGATTTTAAATATTGACATAATTAATTATTAATATTACAAATTACATTTTAAATATTGACATTATTATTATTTCAAATTATTATTAATTAATTATTTCATAAAAATGTATTTATATGTTAGATTATATGATGCCGAAAATAAGTCCTCTTCTCCGCTTTTTGTATCCTTCTTTTGCTGTGCCCGACAGGGTCCATGATTGTTTCTTTTGGCAAATATTTACCACCTAAGCCTACATTGTGGAATGCAATAAAGAATTAAGTATTGAGTATTGAGTATTGACACGTTTGGCGTAATGGCTGAGCGATCGACTGCTGCACAGCGTGTCGCGGCTTTGATCCCCACACGGAACAAATATTTGTATGATCTGCAAGTAATTGTTCTGGGCCTGGGTGTTTGTGAGTTTCTATGTTTGTAAACGCACCTACGATACAGGAAAAAAATCCTAGTGTGATGAATTACCATTATCTAAAATTTGTATTTTTTTTATTGCTAGCCAGCATTGATATTATATCGAAAGAAACGCTACGTCAGATCAGCTAGATAGCACAACACTAATTGGCGGGGCACGCGCTCTGTGCGACATCGGGTCGCCGGCTGCCTGTTGGGACGGCGCGTCGGCCTAATTTAGGCCCACTGCCGCACTGACTTTTGACTACAAGCACAAGCGAGAGGGACATAGAAGTACCGTGGCAGGCCGATATGGGCCTGTTCCGCATTGAAGGTGTTAATGGTGAAAGATAAATTTTAATATTTAGTTTTGTTTATTTACTTTATGTTATGCATTAATTATTAAAACATTTTTGTGGAGCTAATAATCTCAGTATTACTTAGTCATTGCCAGAGCTGCGACAAAGTTACCCAGATCGCGGAACGCAAAGGGCACTGGAGGGTTTTAGTCAGTAAAAGTCTGATGCTCCCTCTCGTTCCATTCAGAGTGGGAGGTGTTATCATTGTTATTTGATGATATTCCGCAAAAAAACTAACTAATATTTTATTATTATATTTTTCAAATATTTATAATACACTAAAAAATAAGAAATGTTTTATAGTGCCACAAGAGACGTTGTCTTCTCTCTGCCTAAAAGACAAATTTGTAACGGTTTTGTATAAAAGTTTTACTAGAAGAAATCTTACTCAATCGTTTGTAGGTAGGTACCGGTACTTTCCTACCGATGCTCAATATAAGTGATTGATAAACCCAAGACGCACGTTTACATAAAACTATCGCAAAACCGTTATGTAACACTTTATATTGTAATTTAAGGTAGCTTTTCGGTAGGCCCTAGGGAGAACAGTGTTGCCATTCCTAGGAACATTTTTAGGGTTCCGTAGCTCAAAAGGGAAAAGGAACCCTTATGGGATCACTTTTTGTCCGTCTGTTTGTTTGTCTGTCTGTCAAGACCCTTTATCTCGGAATTGCAAGAAGGTATCAAGTTGAAATTGAAACCATATACTCAAGTCTGCGGGCCCTTGTAGCTGTAAAAAAATTAAACTTCTAAGTTAATGAGAAAAAGATACGGCCGTTTATGTCGCAAAAACCGTGTATGGCACTCTCAAAGGAATCAAAATTCATAGGGTACTGATACCCCATTGATATAGAATCCTGAAATTTGGCAAGAAGCAAGGTCTCATAGCACAAGAATAGGAAAAAATCTAAAAACTGTAAATTTGGAGTTACGTCACAAAAAAAAAACGTATTTTTGCGATTTGGAAAAATCTTTGTAACTCGTTTCAGGAATTGAACTGTTTTCATATATAAGTTTGTTTAGAACCCTTAGTATGCAAGTCCGACTCGCACTTGCCCGGTTTTTTTTTATTACCAAAAAGCTCTGTAATGGTACAGGCAAAAAACAGGGAATGTCCACTTGAAATGATTTTGAGAAAAACGCATTTAAAGTTCAGGACTCTAATTATTTTTAATAAGATCTAAGTTTGCAATATCGTAGTTGTAACGAAATTTGTTGAGTTTTTGTTCAAACCAGTAGTTAAGAACGAAATTACATTACGACATAGTTGTGATACCAATATAAAATACAAATATACAGTTATTTATTTAATAATTTATTAAAACTTCATGCGACACAAAGATACAAAGGCGGACTTAATTTCTTAGGCATTCTCTACCAGTCAACCAAGAGTAGTAAAGAGAAAACATGGTATGTGCATAAAAAAATATTAATAAGAAAATTCTTTGCCTGTTACCCTTAAATTTTTTATTTCTTACTCGCTTTCTTCATGATTCTACCTAATGTCAGTTATTTTTAGTAAATAGGATCTCAAAAAAGTTGGTTGAACAGTAGAGATTTACTTTTGTTTTATGTTAGTACTTTTTTTTTTTTAGGTTGGGAAATCATCTTATGACAAATCCCGCTCTTGGGCGGAGTCAGACTTTTACTGTCTAAAAACCCACTCCTGTTCCTTCGTTGCCTTCGTCCCAGGGTCCGGGTTTCGTTTTGTTGTATGTTAGTACTTACGAAATACGACCAGAAAAGGGAGTCAATGATAGCTTGACTGCTGATAGGATAAAAAGGAATAAAAAAATCATGGTGCCGACTCTAAGCAATATGGGACAAGGACAAAAGATGATGACGAACATTTTTGAAAAAGCGTTCAGAGAGACGGTAAGAGCAATTTCAAAATAAGGGCTGCCCCAGGTTTTAATTTCACACTACCCGTGGCCCCAGTAGGCTTCGACCCTGCTGGGCCCCTACGAATTGCTGACATCTCCGTGAGGCGCGCTTGGAACAATACGCGCCGTCGACGACTTGGGCTCGATCCGGATGGTTACCGGAGGGTCGGACGGCGAGCCACACATTGCTTGCCGTTTGCAAGCCCGCGCCTACAAAATGAGTCTCGAATAGGTAGGTAAATGTAATGAAACGAGATTTGTCCTAAGTAGAAAGAACAGAGTAACACACAAACAATTTTGTTACGCTCAAATAAGGGCTGATTGTGTCTGACCTTCACATTCCTTTGGGACCCCAGATTTATCTATGTACCGTTCTAATATTATACCTGACCCTTGGTCACCCCAAACGGCACCCTTGGGAGGAGTCGCCGAAATTCCTACCCTAAACTACGGTCCATTATCGAAATATCTTAGTCTCAGTAGAATTTCTTAAACGTAATTTATGCATTAATAATTAATATACCGTTGTTTTAATAAAAATAAGTTTGTTTTCAATACCATCAAACAAGGCGAATAGGAACGCAGGGGTGAATAGGATCAAAACTTTAGTTTTTCACATTGGTATATATTTATACTAGGTATTGCCCGCGACTTCGTCCGCGGTAAGTTCGTAAAACTATAAGTACAATCATTGTGTGCTTGCAATTTATTCCAAAAGCATCTCAATTATTTAGTGTACTTTAACATAAAACGGTTAAAGGTAAAAACGCAAATTACCTTCAGGAAACATGTTATGTACTCGTCCAGATCCAGATGTATGAACGTCAATGAATAGAAAGAGTAGGTATGGGTCGTAGCAGTTGGCATTTCTGTCGACCGCAAGGGAAAAGGCATAAGATAAACTTATGCCTTTTCCATATGTACGTACGTATGTTTTTTGGTTTATGTTCTGGTAAAACAACATTGTATAATTTTAACCTCTCGCCACAGTGAGCACGCTACAATCGCAGCGGTAATGCCTGTCTTTGAGAAGTGACTACAGAGGCGTCACGGCATCCTCACTTTGTGCAGGACTCACCGTATGTGGGTGTTTTGGAAGGTCTCTGTATCGAATTCAGCGGGAAGCAACACTCGGGTTTCACCATTGTGGGGATCGCCCAGAGAATATGATGGAGCATACGGTGGAAGTCAGTCCCGCTTGGGCGGAGCGCCGGCGCCACCGTGTCCTCATGGTAGAGAAATTGTCAACCAGTAGCCTCCTTCGATCGTAGTGCTTCACTACGATCGAAGAAGATGGCTGAAACTATAAGGGATAGGACATCCTGACTCCTCAGCTGTCACTGCAAGTGACGCTCCGGGTGTTTTTTTTTCAGAAATCCAGCTCTTATATTGTGCCTTTATATGTGCCTTTATACCTTATTCAAAAATTCAAAATAAATACGAACCAATTAGCAATAAGGAGTTTATTTTCTCAAATACTTATTTAAATATTATACAATTTTCGACATAATTATGATACAGTCCGAGCTTATAAATATAAAATTTATACATTTAAGATATAACAATTTAGCACAACAAGGATATATTACAAGTAATTGTCGATTTGATGAAAATATCGAACAATTAAAACTATTAAGTTAGCTTATTTACAAAATTTACAGTTTTCTTAATTAAATATAGATAATATTAGTACAAAATAGATTTAGGTACACAAATGAGCAACCATTACCATCCTTTTCTTTTAGACAATAATTATTTTCTAAAGGTGATTTTTTATCAAATAATTACGCGATGTGTGAAATCCTGTGAAGCTCAATGGTGTGAGCATGAATTAAGCGGACTCTTTTCAGGAGTACGCACACACATTACTACTCACCTCACTACGTACCCCTCGCACACATATCTTTAGCTTTAGAAATGTGTGTGCCTAATTCCACCAGAGCTGCGCTAGGGTTGGCTAGAGAATAAACCATTGATAGATTTTTTTCTCACACGTCAGTTTGCTGCTTAATACATCTTTGATGGTAAAATACCCTTAATGTGTGATCAAAACCGAACAATCAATATGCTGAATTAAGAGATACTGAAAGTGAAATGATGTGAAGGTCAAAGGTGCGAGGATGAGTAACGGACTCTTAATAGGAGTACGCATACACATTACTAGTCACCCGCACCCCTCGCATACATATCTCTAGCTTTAGAAATGTGTGTGCCTAACTTTGTTAGCCTTATTCCACCAGAGCTGCGCTAGGCTTGGCTAGAGAATAAAACCATTGATAGATTTTATTCTTGCACACCGGTTCGCTGCCTAACACATTTTTGATTGTAAAGTAGGTACTCTGAATGTGTGATCAAAACCGAACAATCAATGTGAATTACGAGATAGCGACGTGTGAAATGATGTGAAGGTCACGGGTGCGAGGATGAATAGCGGACTCTTAATAGGTGTACGCACACACATTACTAGCTCGCATTCCTCGCACACATATCTCTAGCTTTAGAAATGTGTGTGCTCAGCTCTGTCAGCCTTATTCCGCCAAAGCTGCGCTAAGCTTTACTAGAGAATATAGCCATTAATAGATTTTATTCTCACATACCGACTCACTACCTAACACATCTTTGATGAAGAAGCACCCTAAAAGTGTGATCAAAATCAAATAAACAATGTGATTTAACATACAGAACGAATACGCCCCGCAACTTGCCAGCGCAAAGATTCTATTCTCTGTAACATTGAATAACAAATGAAATCCATTCATCAGGCTCTCTGAAAACGAGGGTTCCAGTTCCACATACGTAAAATACCGACCTACTTAACGCACTCTAAAGAGTTATCCAAGTATTTCCCAACACGATGGACGAAAAAATACAAGTAAAGGGAAAAAATCTGGGTCCATTTTGTCAGCATTTTTGTGCATTAGAGTCGTGGAAATGAGGTCAGTGTGACAGAGTCATAAGTAGAATCTTACTAAGATAATTTGAGAAAGACTAGTTAGTTTAGTCGGTATTTTTGTATTTGAACACTCTCCAGGAATAAAAATTCATGACTAAATAAACCACTACATTGTAAAATTACTTCTAATTTATTTTTTTTTCAAATTGTCAAAGCAGAGGTTCCTGCTTTTTACATTGCATGAACAGATACAAACTAATTTTCAACTGCCCACGATGGTTTTACCCAATTCTGATTACTGAATTTCATAAAATACCTACGTAAGATTAAATATCAACAGGTGTTACAAGGAAAACAGTTTCACAAACGAAATTTTCATTTGCGAGAAATGTATGTTACTGTTAATCAGACCAGCATGGAGGATTGGTGTTAGAAATTTTATTTCATTTCTCCAAATGGAGGTAATGACGTCACGTGTTCATGAACTAGAAGATGATGCCGCTTTAGCGTGTTGTTGTAAAAATGAAATCCAAAAAACGTATTTTTAAAATTCAGTAGATATTTACTCAATGCTACAATTCTTTATTGCATTCCACAATATAGGCTTAGGTACAGGAGGAGGCCGCACGTGCATGCGTGAGGGAGTGGACCTCACGCCCCAGCCGCCGAGATCTCGATCCCGATTTTCGGCCACCGTAGGCGCGAGCTTGCGGATGGCGAGCAATAGGTAGTTCGCCGTCCGACCGTCCGGTAACTGTCCGTACCAAGCCCAAGTCGTCGACGGTGCGTACTGTTCCACGCGCACCTCAAGGATAAGTCAACAAACCATATGGGCCCAGCAGAGTCGAAGCCTACTGGTACTGGGCCAAAGGTCTGCTTCTGAAAGGAAGACTCGGCCCTGGTATGAAAGGCAACAAATAAACAGGAGTGCGTTTTTAGTCAGTAAAAGTCTGATACACCTTCCTGCTCCGCCCAAGGACGGGGGATGTCATTGGACGATTTTCCCACCTACAAAAAAAAAACAAAAAATGGTGGTGGTAAACATTTAAGTATTGTTTAGAAATTAATAAATTCAAAATATTTTTTAAATGAATATTAAGAGCCTGTGCCTATTTACACTGAACAACGTAAATAACAATATTACTAAACACAAACACGTTCAAACAATCATCAACATAAATGTTTACAAAAACCAAGTATTATATTTAAAGCCAATACAAAATAATAGTTTATTTCGATAAAACCAATCTTTTTCTTGTTTGTTTTTTAGTTTATTAGAACAAAATTTATCGAAACGTGAATCAATTTTATAAAAGAGACGTTGGTTTTTATATAATACCTTTGTTTCTTTCTTTAAATAAACCAATGATTTGAAAACAAGGTTTCATAATAATTCTTTAGCAGAAATCCGATTTTCATAAACTAAAATGTAAGAGAGCTCTGGGCCTTATTTTTTTGCACCATTTTCCCTTTCATCTTTTTTGCATCAATGAACAAGTTACAAGACTTTGTTCTTATCAGTTCGTTGGCTTAAATTCTGAAACGTTCTTTTAAAAATATGTAGAACGTGTCTTTTTTATAGTGAATATCAGACATACTGTATGTCTGATATTAACTATAAAAAAGTTTAGTAAACAAATTTTGACATTATTTTGTGTTTTGTATATAATTAATGACATTGATATTGTGTATATTTTTTGTCTAGAATTCTTAAAGCACATTTTTAACATATTGGTACTTTCTGATAACGTCCCTTGAGGTGAACTATCATAAAAAATATATACATAATTATATACAGAGCTCAATGTTTGGACAATAACAAATCATAAATATTTTTATCAGATGCCTCAAACCAGTCAAAACAAGTTTGGTATTTTTCAAAGTCTTATAATTACCTTAATAACATTTTGAAACTAATCAGTTCCCTTCTCAAAGTTTTTGCTACAGTATTCATTCTTTAAAAATATTTTTTTCACAACCTTCTTTTAAATACTTTTATAATTTACCACCACTTATAATATTTATTATTCAACCATAGTAGCAAAAATAGATTTTCACTTTCATTTTTAATTTTAAAAATCACTATCATTTTTAATTTTAAAAATCACTATCATTTTTAATTTAAATTCACTTTCATTTTTGTTAATTTTAAAATTCACTGTCATTTTTATTCATTTTAAAATTCACTTTTATTTCCAATTTTAAAATTCACTTTCCTGGACAAATTTTCCAGGGGTGGCTGAACGCTACCTGAAGTTTCTCTTAGGACTGTGCAGGACGAATATTTCGCAGCTGTGAGAGGCCTTGACAGTCCTCTCGTCTATGGAATGTTCAGCCCAGTGAGGGATGGGGTCTGAATTGACGCTTGGTCTGACTGTTGATATCTCCTCGAAGCGAACTTTATGGCGACGGACGCAGTTGAGACGGATCTGTGGACAAAAAGAGAACATTTTTAAAACTTTTAAATATATTTTAAACACCACGATGTTTAATTTGTTCCAGGTTCATCACATGGGACTCAAACATAACTGTAAAGTAACATCTATGGCACCATATAGGTACTAAAAACTACCAAAACCCTGTTTCGCGCAATTAGAGTTCTCCGTACTATTTGATCATACTTTCACCGGGCAGTTGCCCGGATCAGACAACAGCCGTCTGGTCGGAGGATCCTCCCTTTAAAATGGAGGTATGTGGGTCTTTGGTGTACGAGTACCTATACCTTTTTAACCATTCGGAGAATATATAAAGGCTACTTTGTTATATTGACGTAGAAACACGAAGGGCTCGGGGTTCCGTCAAAAACCACGAAGCTCCAGACGTACCTTCTTAGAACAACCACCGTGTGGTTTTAGATAATAGGAGTCCGCCATTATACCCTTTGTAGAAGGTTTGCATGAGAATTAAACAATTAATTAAAACGTTAAAACTTCTTCAAAGGTACGCATCGCAACAATGTGAGAAAATACAATACCAGTCTGTTAGTACTTAAAACAATTTCTAGGGAAAATGATTACTTTTTTAGAATGTGTGCCATGTGAAATGAGATGTGATGTATCTCTAAAGGACTGGTGTCCCGATGTTAAAAAAATTAAAGAGAGAAAAAAAATTTATTTGGCGGAACAAGGCGCAAATTTAGAACTAACCACATCTGCGCAAAACGGCCGAACGCTCAGCATAATGCCTTGACACCCAAAATGCGACGAGTTTACGGCGCTGGTTTTCAGCGTGGGCTGGTAATGGTATCGACATAAAGACGTCGGCACGATATTGTGTAAATTTGAATAAAATAGATAAATATAAATAAATTATAGGGAAAGAAAAAAACAATGAATAAATAAAGAGGAATTACGTTATCATATTATATATAAAGTGGCAACATTACGTTGCGTTTGGTGCCAAAGGACGCGGTTCTGTTTGCAGTGTACCTATAGTCTATGGACGCGATGACGTAAAAAAAGCGTAAAAAGGATATGCTGCGTAAGCGAGTGTGCGTTATCCACAACCACTCACAGAGTATCGGAAGATTGCCGATTGTAAAGAAATGTACATGTTATTGCTGCAAAACGTTCTACTTAACATAATACATAACTGTTATCACGCAATAGCTACACTTAATTGTCTAAGTTTGTCCGTCCGCTTATTCCTTGTTCCTGTAATTATTGATGTTGACCAACACACAGGTGGAGACCACCACTGCACTGATTAGAAAGAACATCTCGCCTTAAGAAATCTTGTTCTTAGCAGGAGTAGCGATCACGCTCATGTTCCTATGCTGAGCCTCATTTTTGGGGATCTGAGCGTTGGCCGTGAATAGCTCTTGGCAGCGAACATTTTGATTTTTACTGATGATGATACACACAACATCGAAAAATCGATTCCTTCTAATGCGAGAATAAACGAATAAACAAATTTAATCAATGTTGCCTTTAAAATCTTGAAGATGAAACCTCTTCAACTTCAGATGGTAAATGAGAAGTTCACAATATCGGTTGTCACTATATTGTTAACTTTCCAAGTTAGAAGTAACTGAGATGAAAAAATGGAAAACAAAGAAAGAAAAACGGTTTATTTGCGACACTATGCGATAAATAACGCAATCCTATATACCACTGCTTTTAAAACAGTGAAGGAAAACATTATGAGGAAACCGGCATATCATAGAACCAAAAATTATTACGCTTATACTTACACCGATACCAACGTCAAAGGTCGTACTGGGTATTCATATTCCTTATTCGTATTTTTTTGTTCCATATTTAGATTTTTAATAACATTTTCTGAGAAATTTGTGCGACCTTTACATTTTACGGGGAATATACACAATATATTCGCTCAAATTATCAGTAGCAGTATTAACTTATATCATTAGTACTTTACTTTATTGAATATGTGCCCCCGTGCCAAGGTTACTTGGCACGGGGGCACATATTCAATACCTTAAGAAAACCTGCAAACTGGAAACTTTCGATCGGCCGACCGTTTAGTCTAGTTTGGCTGCTAAGTGCGCACATTAGCCCGACTAAACAGTTGGATTTGTGGTCAGTGGGCGTACTAAATTTAACTATCTTCCGACACCTCTCAGACGATTTGCTTGCGGGGACATAATTTTTTACTTATTCTATCAAATTTACGATCAACGTATCAATAAGTAGCAAGAGAATAGAACTGAACATCACGACCGTCCGGTGCCAAAGTTCGTAACAAACTTAAATATCAACATAGTTTAACCGACTAAACAGTCGGTAGTGTGCGCGCGTGGTAAAAGCGCCGTAATGATTAGCAGTCGGCCGATAGTTGGCAGACGGTTTAGTTAGAAGCTTGCTTGAAGGCAACCGTGTAGTCTATCAAACTTTTTTGTTGGCCGATACTGAATCGTCGTCCATACAGCGTCCAGTGGTAACCAACCAAATTATGGGCTGATTGAAAGTCTGCAGTTTGCGGGGGCTCTTACGAAAATAACTATTCATGCTTTCTTCATTCAATATGCTTTATTCAATACCCAAATATTTAATGTTGCGTAAAAAAAAATCGTCAAATAGTCTGGCATTCGAAGTAGAATAACTACGAGTGTTATTGGTCATGATTGCTTTTAGAAGCAATTATGATATCACTTGTAAGTAAAAACCGTAGGCCTAAAACGCAGAGGGCAACCGAAAGAACGCAGATGGATTTTATCTAGTCTAACATTCCCTTTTGCTAGCAGGGGCCATTCCTGTCTCCCTAGCCAAGTTACAATCGTATCGTTCGCGCCAAACGCCTCGAGTAGGCCACGCCCCCAACTCCTTTGTTCTGACGTCATCTCAACGTTCGTGGCAAGGCCCTATTATTATCTTTGTTTACTATATATTGTCATACCTCTACGACGGTAGACTTCAGTAGGGGATCTTCTACTTGAATAAAACGAACTGCAAAAACAAGTCATTTCTTTGTTCTACTAATTTTTTAAACCTATTCTAGAACTGCAAAATCCTTAAAAGTATATTTTCATGCCAGTTCGTTAGCTATAAAAAACCTAACTCATGCGATCTTTCTTTTTATTCTTGATAGGTTTGCGCTTGACCGCTATCTCACCTGATAGAAAGCGACGATGCGGTCGACTTTGGAGCGCGCTTACCTAGAAGTAACCTATTCACTCTTGACTTAAAGATTCCCGGGTTGTAGCCATCAGGAAAGACAGATTCCGGCAAGGAATTCCACTCCTTAGCTGTACGCACAATGAATGTGTTTCCAAAACGTTTTGTGCGTTCTCCTTTTAATATCATATGAGCTACGCCCCAATGAATAGAAATGTGGAGGCAACAAGCATTTATACTCGAAAAAAAAAACTTTCGCAGGATTAAGCATGACCTACCTATACCTAACACAGGTAGGGTAGGGGATCTTCTACTTGAATAAAACTCTTTGGAGGTTATCACGTTTTACTTATATTATTCTTCAGGGTTCGATATCAGCCCATCGCGCTATGTTCGAACTGCAAAAACTAGACATTTCTTTGTTATACTCAATTTTCAAACCTATTCTAGAACTGCAAAATCCTTAAAAGTATATTTTACCAGTTCGTTAACTATAAAAACATAACTCATGCGATCTGCAATAGTATTTCACCAACCGAAGGCCTACTAACCAAGGACGCGTAGCTTCTTAGACGCATATTTGTCATTATACGCTTGGTGTACGCCTGCTCACAGCTTAAATACAAAACTATGAAACTCTGTCGAAGAAGAGACAACGTCGTGCCGTCGTGTTGTGTGTTCGACGCGTCCCTGGACAGTACATCTTAGTCTTCAATGACATTGAATGTTTGCTGTTCAGCCCCCCTAGCCAAGTTACAACCGTTTCGTTTCTCTTTTCGTTGATCGCCTCGAGTCGGTCACGCCTCCTATTCCTTTGTTCTCGGAAACAGTACAGTCAGATAAAAAGTCTATTTATATTATTGTTTTGGAAACATAATCGTGCATTACCAATATAGATAAAAAAACACAAAAACGTAACTGAAACTGAAGATTGAATTCGTAGAAAAACAGTGGAGAATATAGACTTTATATTACAGACTTATGCCGTAATAATTTATAGCCTAAATGTTCACCAGACCTATAAATATTATTTACGCTAAATTTAAACATAATCGCTTCAGTAGTTTTTGCAACGATTGAATACATCGTATTGCATACATTTTTACTATTTTATTGTATACACGATTTGCGATACCTACCTTACAAAGTCCCACCACGCCTGTCTATCTCTATGTCTCTATAAATGGGAAAAGCTCAAAAACTATTGTAAGGATTTTCGTGCAGTTTTCACCAATAGACAGAGTGATTCATGATGAAGGTTTAGGTACTACTTACTTTATAGCAGAGAAAAACAACTCAGAATTTCAATGATTTTTACGTCCGTGCGAAGCTGGAGCGGATCGCTAGTATAGGTTTATATATAAATAAAGAAATAAACGTTTATTATAGATGAAAAAAATCAATATCGAACTAATACGTCCAAAAGTAGTTAACTGCGGTTTAACTGTTCCTCTCAAACTGTCTCCTAATTGGTTTTTCCCACTCGAAAATACTTTCGCGTCCGATAAATTTCGACATCCGGAAATCTTTTAATGCTTCTAATTCCGTCGAAAAAGTGTTTCCTTTTTTTTATTTCTTCTGCACTAATGAGAACGGATCGTTGCAAGATAAGGCAAAAGGGAATCACCCTATCTCGTATTCGTATGTGTAAAAGTCCTTGTAGTAAAAATAAAAAGTGTTTTTTAAACCAACAGTCACAATAGAACTGTGTCCAGTTTTTTTTTAATTCTATATATGTTCGCGTTTGACTGCTATCTCACCAGATTCCGGCAAGGAATTCCACTCCTTAGCTGTACGCACAATGAATGTGTTCCCAAAATGTTTTGTGCGTACAAGTGGAATGTCCACCATGTAACGGTGGCGCATTGCCGTACGCCTGGTGGTCCGATGATGGAACGAGCTAGGCGGAATTAGGTTATGCAATTCCGACGCACACTCCCCGAAATGCAACCGGTAGAAAACCGACAGGCTAGCAACTCGGCGTCAATGCTCAAGACTATGAAATCTCGACTCAACGAGTGCATCATTGCCAATGATCCTCCTGGCTCGCATCTCAATTGCCTCAAGTGCATCAAGATGATATCGGGCGATATATACACGATCGAACTTGCGCTTGATAAAATTTGAGCAGCTGTTCCGGCGTGAAGTACTGTGTGACCTTCGCGAGGATTTCCAGCTTTTTTGCTGACGGTTGAGCCTTTGCTTCGATGTATGGCCCAAAGTTTAGTGCTGACGAGTTGTTGAGCTTAGATCACATCTAAGTGGCAACAAGTTCTAAATGGATTTGAATATCTCTGTATAAGGAGAATTATCAGGCTGTCACGTTCGTGGAACACAGCTTTCTCTCCTCTGCGGGAAGTTATATTCCACTACGCGAGCCCTTAAAATTCGATCGGATGTTTTATCACAGTAAAACTCGAAAGAGATGAAAATTTGCGTGAAAACCAGCAAAACTCTATAAACTATTAATTAGCAAAACAAAAACTTATATAAGAGAATTTAAATTGACTAGGGTGTCGAATTCTTTGACTATCCGATTTTTTTCAGAAATAATAATTGGATGCATACAGACTTCTTCCAGCAACGAATCTTAACACATTTTTCGTAAATAAATGAGAGATGACTACCTACAAAATTCTAATGAAATTCATGAGCATATTAAAATAAATAAATTTTAATAATAAATAAATAAATAATAAATTAATCTAGTGAGGTTTTGTATCACCTTGAAAGATAATAAGGTATTACGTCTACAAAGTAGTGTAAATGTAAGACCTTCCGAACACCACTAACTCTCAAAATACAAGCTTGACTTATTTTGGGAGTTAGTAGATCATTTACTGTGTGCTACTGTATAACCAACCAGCGAATTGTATGTTTATATGTATACTGATTAAGATTGTACTTTTGAAGCGAAATAAATATTATTTCGTGTTCTTTTTCTCAGCTCATTGCTGGTATCAACTACATTTACATGCCAAAATCAAGTAAATGCAGCGTCTACAGTGTTTTTATAATGGGAGTGTAGTTTTCGTTTTCTAACTACATGAATTTTCTAACTATGTGCTCTGCATGTGTTTAATATGGCAGGGCAGCTTTCTGTAGGTTCATGTAAACGGATTCATCTAAATCTATTAATTTTCGACTACAAAGAAGATGGTATAACGTAAACTTTTATTGTCTCCACAATCTTGTAATTTTGTCTTTATTATTTTATTCTTTTAATTTTTATATATATATATATATATAAATGAGTAGTCCACTGGTGTCTAGATAGGTTCCAAGCTACCGGTGGTTAGGGCTCCATAGACAGAAACCTCCTCACAATAAGAGCCGTATCGAGGAGTACTGCCTTCTGTATTAGGCCCTTGATCCAACCGCGTAATGACAGCTTTGACAGATGGTCGTCGAAGCTTTTGGCTAGAAGGTCGTTGGCGGTCACGACAATCGGCACAATGACATCCGAGTCAACATTGATATTATTATAATTGTTTGAGAAATTTAATAAATAACTTTTAAGACTCTGCTCGGGTCAGACTAAGTGTCGCAAATAGAAATGAATTGCTTAACCGGGCCAAATGAACCTAATCACGTACCGAAGGAAGTGTTGATTAGAAAACCTGAAGGGAAAACTATGCATCGTCCCCGAGAAACCTGGCATCGCACTACGTTGGCAGAGGCGAAAAGCGGACGAATGACGTGGAGGTAGGAGAAGCGTGAAGATCAAGGACATTTCAGACATTTCAAGGCTTTAGAAGTCCAAGGACACAAAGTCAAGTAAAGCAATGCTCAGAGTTATTGGCTAGTAACGTTAGTGAAGTAGCTGCATACGTTACTCCAGAGCGTGATGGCAGCATTAGATTTTCAAATCGAGCAAAGTATTATTTAGGTTTTTTCATTAACATAGCATAGTCGGCCTTATAATGTTCTCACTGTTGGGACTCAGGAATCCTCTCTGTGAGAGGGAATGGGCCGTAATCTACCACGCGGGCCCAGTGCGGATTGGTGGATGGCACATTTCTTCGAATTTTTGGTTCTAGGACTTGTCGGTTTCCTCACGATGTTTTCCTTTACCGTTTTAAATGCAGTGGTGTTGAAATAAATTACACAAATTAATGCGCCTGGCTGGGTTTCAACCCGCGACTTACAAAGATTTTTCATTAGGAATTTCTAAATAGCAGCCCGAAATCTGGATGTTCACACAAGTATTGCCCACTTACAAGTATATGTAGGACATAAACCTAACTAACGAAATATGGCTGTTTAAAGTACAAAAAGTATAATCAGCCTTATAATGTTCCCACTGTTGGGCCTCGGATCTCCTCTCTAAGAGAGGGAAAGGACCATAATTTACTATGAGGGCTCAGTACAGATTGGCGGATGTCGAATCTTTGAATTTTTGGGTTAGAGACTTGTCGGTTTGCTCTTCATGTTTATAGTCATCGTTTTTGAGAGAAGTCAATGGTGATGAAATGAATAAGACAAAGTAAAGCTCCTTAATTTGAACATATGACGTACAAGTCATAAGTCGAAGATATTTTCACAGGGCCACTACTGCTCCGAGTTATGCCTCTGAGACTTTAGGGAATACAGGCGTTATTACGTAAGGCTCCGACCGAAAATTACCAACTCAATTTCATTAGCTAGCGAGTCCAAACCGCTTAATTCCAAGAATTGACTTAATAGAGAAATTGTAACAGAGTAATCGTGTAGCAGAGATTAGTTCTGATTCTCATATAATTAGGTTCAAATTTAAACTAAGCTAGAGAATGACGAATTCGTAGTAACCATAAGGTAGCCTAAAATTCAACTAAAGCGACCATGATCAGCCATGAGTATGACCTACATTTGTCGAGTAATCTGTATGATACGATCTGACTGTTGTCCTCCGACAACTGTAATATTTGAGTTACGGAACGTAGGTTGGTGTTTCAATTTCTAACGTGATCAATTCGCTTAACACCTATTATTATATATACACGGCGCTGTCTATTGACAAATTTGAATTTGGACATTTTTTGTTCAGTACCAACTTTGTGCACATACGTAATAAATTATAATTATAGTCCTAACCTACAGTAGGTTAGAACTATAATTATGGCCAACCCGACGAAACGGTAAGTATCCACCCTTACGTTGTTGAAACATATACGGTCCGGATCAAGCGTTTTGCCTCGTCGTTTATACCGTGTACATCGAGGGACTGGAACAATTTGCCTGCTGAGGTTTTTCCGTCCGATTATAATTTAGGTAGGCTCTCAATAAATTAATGCGCTTTACCAATAACGATTGCATTACTACTTACCATCAGGTGGGTTCGCAATCAAGCACTAGTTTAAATCAATTTAAAAAAAAATTTTACGTGTTTGTAAATATTTTAACTGTATGACCGCGTTACCACGTTATCGTGATGCCAGATAATCGTGTAATTTTAAGTATCGTAGTTTGTATAATATTTAAATGGAGATGTTCACATATAGGACGACTCAATTAACTGTCCTCTACGACTTTTATTATGATGACAACAGATTGTCATGATTGAATCATAGTCAAGTCAGTCACAGTTAGTCACAAAATATAGATTTAAATAATCTTGTTGAATGTGAGAATTCTGTATTTACTGGTCTTGGTTGTCTTCTTGATGAGTTTCAGATAAGTATAAATCCTAATGTGCAGCATAAAGTAGATGCTCCAAGGAAAGTATAATTTGCATTACATGGTTCATGGATTGCTCCCAGAAGCTCCGATTTGGCAGATATGACTCTTCATCTTCGGTCAGTTTCGTAAGCTGGCTCTGCCCAATAGACAGATATCTTGCAAACACCTTAGCGGCCTTATTTCGCTTAATCGCGTCTTTAATTTTTCCGGTATTAAAGTGACGGAGATCGCGTTTCAAGGACTCAGAGATCCGTTTATTGAGCTGCCGATATTTGCACGCATCGTCTGAAGACTGCAGAATCACGCCTCTCCTTCATAAGCTGGAGAGTTCGATCTGTGAGCCTAGGCTTTTGCTCTTATTTGTACGAGTCTTAAAAAATTTAGACCCGATCGTATACACCAACATATATGCAGTAACATACTGATACATAAAAATACTTGTTATCAGTTCCACTGGGGCAATATTTTAATGTCAGAAGAATGGGATGCTTCGTATTGTAAAATCTCTAGAAATTATTTTTTTATATTTATATTAATAACTACTTACTTATTTGCACGGAATCTAAGTAGGTAGGTTATTTTGGTAAAAAATATAAAGGAAAAGAGCGACATCAAAGGGGAATGAAACTTTTGCCATACATAGCTGGCATATATTTATTTTTATTTTCGCCAAAAGTGAATCAATAGCAAAAAGGATTATGTCTACCAACCGTAACCAAACGAAGTTAGAAACTATATAATAGATTGCTATATTTTTTATCAGGCGTTATTTTTCTTAAATAAAAATACTAAATGTCTGATATTTTAAATTTCCTATTTTTAAATATAGTTTTGTTTCGGTGTTTATGATGAGTATGCACTAAATAGTATCAACCATTATCACAACACCAACGCATATTTTTTCGATTCGTATATCATATCAGTTCTTTTTTTCTACTAGTTTTAGGGATGAAAAACTGAAAGTGTCAAAAAAATATAACAATAATAACCAACCCTATCTACCTTTTCAATGGAAATTTCAAAATATTACGTATTATATTTCCATTTCATTACAATATAAGGAAAATAGGTAACGCCAGACAAAAAGATACGAGCAATGTTTCTATTGATATCTTCGTCCAGTTACGGTTTAAAGATCCGGTTCTTTTTACCTCGTATTGTCCTCTAACATACATATACTATATACTTCTATTTTATGATGTGTGCAATAAAGTATATATAATAATAACATATATCCTGGGATTTATTTCTGGCGAAAAGAAAAAAGTAAATCATGCCAATAGTTTGAATTTGCTTTTATACAAGATAAGTATTATTTTTTTTTACAGCGTAACACTTTTCCGACAAAGTCTAGCTTTGCAGCTAAAAGGCATATAAAAAAGGGGGAGTTAGAACTGGGGATGAGTACGGGCTATGTCGTATAAAAGTGTGCATTATTCCAGTTAGGTATATGTTGTATATAAAACTAACCAGGCAACTAACTTAGGTATTCATTCGTTATCTGGCCTCAACCATAAAATGGCAATAATTCGACCAAACCCTTTGATAAGGGTAAAGCGTTTATTGAGACATAAACATAGTCATAAATCCCTTGAGGGGAAACCACCAACAAGGAAATGCTATAAAAATGTCTATTAGACTTTTTTATTGGTGAACTTACATTAAAAATGTAATGATATCCTGCTGCTATGAAACCTCATACATTTTTTTACGATTGAGAAACGAGTCATGAAAATCATTGGCAAAGATGCGGTCGTGGAGTCAAAACTCACGAAATAAATCAAAGTGGAATGATGAGATTGAAATGAAAGACCACTAAATCCACCAAGTCTCTTCTCCTTCGTATTCCGCGTCACACGTCCAGCCGCTACCCCACCAACTGTGTTCCCACGTTGTCGTCGTGGTGGGGCTTGCGTGTCTCTGTGATCTTGAGGGCTATGCCGGTAGAGCTACTCATGCCGGAAGGCCACAAGTGAGGGACCAGACCAAGAGGAACACACACAAGGCGGAGTCCAGACGGACCGCCACGGAGGGTGCGCTGTCCAGAAGCATCGGCACTAACAGCTGTTGGTGCTTTTGGATAGTGGTTTTGGAAAGTGGGTTCGCCTCTGGTATGTGTCTGCATATCAGACATGACCATGATGGCGAACGTGTTTATTGGGGACCCCACCCCATTGACAAAAAGGCAAAGCTGTGGCCAGCATCAATATGAGCGCGAGTAGTAAAAAGATAACTACCCCAGGAGGGTACCTGCATGCAGGAGAATCCCTCCCCGAGCAGAGCTCGGGCTGCCCCTCGTATTCTGGGGGGGGCAACTACCGCCTCGGGTCTTCGGACCCTGTACCGTCCTCGTTGGACGCATTGAGCCAGGGTGGCTCACCTGCCGGCGACGTGGAGTCCCTGGGACCCGTTCCTAGCACGTCCGTAGCGCCGGCAAGTACAGAACAGGTCGGCAGGAGCTCCGGCCTTAAGGAGATGAGTGGATATGCGGTGTCAGATTCCGATACCGCATCTTCGCTCACTTCGGAGAGAATGGGGGTTGAAAAAACCTCGTCCAGGAGGGATCAGTTCCTCCGAAAGCGCCCCATGTCAGGAGAAGGCGAGAGGTCGTCTTCCGACGAAGTTTCAGCCCGCAAAATATCTTCCGCTAGGCGGGGGGCGGGCCGCAAGTCGGGGAAGGGGAGGGGGTTCACTGCCCAGGAGGCGGCCCGCCAATCTCTAGAACTCGCTAAGGAAGGGCGTCATCCTAGGGCGATCACCGGTAGGGCTAGCCCTTTTGAGCCAGAGCCTTCTGGCAGCGAGTCAGACGGCATGAAGGAGGCAGTGGCCAACTTCACAGAGGTCGTAGCTGACGCTTTAAAAAGCGTCGCACAGAAAAGGGAGAAGTCCTCCAAGGGGAGGGCCAAAACCCAAGCCACGATCTCAATCGCGAAGGCCCTTGAGACCGTCATAGAGACCCTCAAAAAGTCCCTCAACAAGAAGATTGAGGGACTCGAGGCGGACCTGGCCGATCTTCGAGGGGCTGATCCCGAGGTGGCGCCAAAAGGGGGGCGTAAGCAAGGGCAATGCAAGTCCCAGCCCCAGCCCCAGCCGGAGAGTGAGATGCTGAACCTGCTGCGGCAAGAGCTGGCTGCCTTCCGGCAGCAACAGCAGCAGCAGCAGCAGCAGTTTCAGCAGCGGGTGCAGCAGCAGTTTTCCGTTCTGGAGGGCATCGTGCTGCGCCCACCGCTCGCGGCCTCCGGCCAACAGAAGGTAGCATCGTACGCCGCCGCCGCCGCCGCCGTAGTCACAGCAGCTGCGCCTAAGCCGGGCCCGTCGGGGCAAACCAAACGCGGGCCCACAATGGTGTCAGAGCCCACGAGGCCAGCCCCGGCGGCTAAGCAGCAGCAGCAGGAGAAGCCTGCCCCTCCTAGAAAAGGCAAGGCTGCTAAGGAGGCAAAATCTTCTGCCGCGGCAGCGCGCCGTCCACCCCCGCTACCCCAACCTTCAGAATCTCCGGCCGACGCCGAGTGGCAAGTCGTCGGAGAGAAGAAAAGGGCGGGCAAGGTGGCAAGGGCGGCCAAGAAGCGGAAAAGGCAGCGGCAGCGTCATAAGAGGGCCCTTGCGGCAAGGCTTCGCGCCCCGGCATCCGCAGCTGTAGTTATCACGCTACAGCCGGCTGCGGAAAAGAAGGGCGTGACCTACGGCAAGGTCATCTCTAAAGCGAGGCAGGCGGTGGATCTCACCGAGCTCGGTAGCGCCGGGGGCTTCCGGATGCGGCATACCGCGACCGGGGCCCTTATGTTGGAGGTCCCCGGGGCGAACAGTGGCCCCACCGCAGACGCCCTGGCCGACAAAATCAGGGCGTCCTTAGACGCGGAGGAGGCCCGAGTGTCCAGGCCCACAAAGTGCGTTGACATGCGCATTATGGGCCTGGACGACTCCGTGACGGTGGATGAAGTTGTGGCCGCCGTCGTCAAGACGGGAGGGTGCTTTACCGACCAGGTCCGGGCAGGCCCCTTCCGTGCTGATAGCACGGGCATGGGGGCAGTGACGGTGAGTTGCCCCGTGTCGGCGGCCAAGAACATCACCGAGGAGGGCCGACGGCTTTTGGTGGGCTGGGTCTCCGCGCGGGTAAAACTGCTGGAGCCCAGACCTCTGCGGTGTTACCGCTGCCACGTGGGACACCACGTGGGGGCCTATTGCGCAGCAGAGGTTGATCGCAGTGACCGCTGCTTTCAGTGCGGTCAGCCCGGTCACAAAGCCGTCACTTGCAGTGCAGCGCCGCATTGCTACGCATGTGCGGCGGCAGGCAAGCCGGCCGATCACCGGGCTGGGGGCAGGTCCTGCGATCCCCCCACCAAGGCCAAGGGCAAGGCCCCGAGGCCCATTCCAGCGGATGTTCTCTCTGCTGCGGCCGCCAAGTTAGCCACCACCGCTATCGCTTCCGCAGACGCCGCCACTGCAACCACCGCAGCTGTGCCCTCACAGGGGGCTCGGGAGGAGACTATAATGGACTGCCAATAATGGTTCCATTACGTCTCCTCCAGGCGAACATCAACCACTGCGCCCCCGCTCAGGATCTGTTGCTCCAGAGCATGGCGCAGTGGTCGATCAACATCGCCATTGTCTCCGAGCCGTACTATGTCCTACCCAGGGCTGACTGGGTGCAGGACCTGAACGGCTCAGTGACCTTAATTTCATCGGCCGCCGCCGGTACCCCGTCCCTCGAGGGTATCAAGAGAGGACAGGGTTACGTGGCAGCACGGTCCGGGGAGATGGCTGTGGTCGGGGTGTACCTCTCCCCGAATAAAACTCTCGCTGAGCTCCACAACTCCCTTATCGAGTTGAACGCCGTCATCGCTGGGTTTGGATCCCTCCCCGTGGTCGTTTGCGGGGACTTCAATGCCAAGAACTTGGCTTGGGGTTCCCGGTTCACGAACCAGCGGGGTCGGATGGTGGAGGACTGGGCACTGGAGACAGGCCTGGTCGTCCTAAACCGGGGTTCTGTCCCCACGTGTGTGCGGATGCGGGGCGAGTCAGTGGTGGATATTTCGTTTGCCAGCCCCGCTCTGTCGCCGCGTGTCGTCGACTGGCGCGTCATGGAGGGGGTGGAGACGTACTCAGACCACCGCTACATCCGGTTTGACGTCTCCACCCAGACCCCGACCGCGCCGGTCCAACAGACCCCGTGTGGTCCACGGTGGGCGCTGAAGCAGCTGGACCGGGAGCTTCTCCTGGAAGCCGCGATGGTACAGGCCTGGGTGCAAGCACCGGACAGGCAGTCAACATCGACGTCGAGGCAGAAGGGCTCCGGGAGGCCATGTCACAAATCTGCGACGTGGCAATGCCCCGAGTCCGGCAAGAACGTGCTCGGCGCCAGGTGTACTGGTGGTCGCCGGAGATTGCTGCACTGCGTAGTGCGTGCAATACCGCGCGGCGCCGGTACGCCAGACTTCGCAGGCGCCGCATCCGCCCGCCGGATGCAGAGGCTAGAGAGGCGGAGCTGTACGAGGGATACAGAGCGGCAAAGCGCACCCTCCGAGCGGAGATAAAGCGGGCCAAATTGGAGGCCCGCAACGTGTGGCTGGGGACTCTAAACGGAGACCCATGGGGACGCCCCTACAAGTTGGTGCGAGACAAGCTCCGCCCTTGGGCTCCCCCGCTGACGCAGAGTCTCCGGCCCCAGCTTGTGGAGGGTGTGGTGAGCGGTCTGTTCCCCGCGCGAGGAGAACACTCTCCCCCGCCCATGGCTCCGCCACTTGCGGTGTCCGATGTGGACCACGACGGCGACGGCGACGACAATGTTCCAGAGGTGACCGAGGTAGAGATGAGTGTGGCGGTACGAAGGCTGAATGCCAAGAATACCGCCCCAGGACCCGACGGCTTGCCTGGAAAAGCCTGGGTCCTGGCCATGGAGGAACTCGGGCCTCGACTAAGGGGGCTCTTAAGCGCATGCTTGGAGAGGGGCCAGTTCCCACTTCGCTGGAAGACGGGGAAACTGGTCCTCATCGCGAAGCAGGGGCGCCCTGCGGACTCACCGTCTGCGTACCGGCCCATCGTGCTGCTCGACGAGGTGGGCAAGCTCTTTGAAAGAGTTATTGCAGACCGCCTCGTCGCGCACCTAGCACGTGTGGGGCAAGATCTGGCGGACGGCCAGTTCGGCTTTCGCAGGGGACGCTCCACGGTGGACGCTATCATGCGCGTGCGAGCCCTCACGACGGGGGATGCGGTATCCCAGGGCAGGTGTGTCTTGGCGGTGTCTTTGGATATCGCCAACGCCTTCAATTCCCTGCCTTGGAGTAGCATTAGGAGGGCACTCAGGTATCACCGGGTGCCCGACTACCTCTGTCGTGTGATCGAGGCCTACCTGACGGACAGATTCATCATCTACCCCGGTCACCAGGGAGAGTGGAAACGGCGAGAGATGTCGTGCGGTGTTCCGCAGGGATCGGTACTAGGACCGCCCTTGTGGAACATCGGGTACGACTGCGTGCTGCGCGGCGACCTCCCTGACGGCGTTAGCGTCGTCTGTTACGCGGACGACACGCTGGTTCTGGCGCAGGGAGAGTCGTACCAGGCGGCGGTCGAACTAGCGACACGCGGGGTTGCGATAGTCGTGGAGAGGATCCAGCAGTTGGGACTCGAGGTGGCACTGCACAAGTCCGAGCCCATGTGCTTTCACGGCCCTCGGAATGCGCCACCACCGGGTTCCCAAATAACGGTAGGAGGAGTTCACATCGGCGTCGGGTCGACGATGAAGTACCTGGGACTCGTCCTCGACAGCCGATGGAATTTCGAAGAGCACTTCCGACGTCTGGCTCCCAAACTGGATCGGACTGGGGCTGCCCTTAAGCGGCTTCTGCCTAACCTAGGGGGTCCAGACGCCTCCTGCCGGAGGCTCTACGCAGGAATCGTTAGGTCCATGGCCCTTTATGGGGCGCCGGTATGGGCGCCGTTGCTGCGAAAACGACCGGTGGCCAAGCTGAACGCATGCAAGAGGGTCATGGCCATCCGAATGGTGCGGGGATATCGCACGGTTTCCTGCGAAGCGGCGAGCCTCCTTGCTGGCCAGCCACCATGGTATCTGGAAGCAACAGTCCTTGCACGCATGTACGATCTGCGCGTGGAGATGCAACGCCGGGGCGAAACTCCGCTGCCGCGCCAAGTTGCGGCATGGCGGGAAGAACTCCGGCGGGATATCATGGTGGAATGGCGACAGCGACTATCGCAACCCAGTGCTGGGCACGTCACAATTATGGCGGTGAGTGCCCTCTTTGAGGAAATGTGTGAAAAGTGGCAGGCGGTCGCCTCCTTTTGCGGAGCTGTAATGCTAGCAGAGGAGGAGGCCGATCGCGTGAGGCAACGGTCCTCACGCCGCCGGGCATTTATTCCGATCCCGATTTCCGGCCACCGTAGGCGCGGGCAAGTCGCCGTCCGCAAGAGCAATGGGTAGCCCGCCGTCCGACCGTCCGATAACCGTCCGGAACGAGCCCAAGTCGTCCACGGCGCGTATTGTTCCACGCGCGCCTTAGGAAGATGTCAGCAAATCGTAGGGGCCCAGTCCCTACTGGTCGAAGCCTGGGGCCCTGGGACGTGGAAGGAGTGGGCAATAGCGGGATTTGTAAATAGATGATTTTCCAACCTAAAAAAAAAAATTCAGTTTTTGGCCGGACAACCGCCCCAATTCTAATCTGACAATATTTTTTTTTTAACTCGATTTGGCGTTGTATTTCTTTTATTTATAAATGTGCCAAGAGTTCTGAACCGTCTAAAGAGTCCTGATAAAAGAAACTCTACAGTTTTATCTTATACATTCTTTATTCTTTATTCGGTACTTACGTAGCAGTCGTAATATTGTATGTTGTAACTTAAATGTCAATGAGAATAGAAATAAAATATTTGTTCTCCCGAATAATGTCGACCTTTGTTACAGCTTGACATTATTAGAACACTGTTTTAGGACGACAATTAATGTTCTAGGTTATTTATAGCTATTTATATAATAGCAAGGGAGAAATCGACACATTTGCCAAAAGTCTTACCCGCAATGAATAATAGTGACAATTCTTTTATATTGAACAGAAGCCAGTACCCAATAAATAAAGGTGCCAATTTTGTTTACACAACTTCGTGCATGCCACAATTTCTGTTTCATTGCAAGCTAATGCTGCAGGTGAACTCATCATCATCATTTCAGCCTAAAGACGTCCACTTCTGGATATAGGCCTCCCCCAAATGTCACCACAACGAACGGTCCTGTGCGTCTTGCATCCATCGCACTCTCACGGCTCTACGGCTCTCACCAGGTCTTCGGTCCACCTTGCTTTCCAACGCTGCGTTTTCCGATGCGTGGTCACTACTTCAGAACCTTTCGGCCCAATCGACACACTTCCATGGGCATGCCTTCGGTCAATGTCCGCTGGATGTCGTTGTTACAGGTGGACATTGCCCGCAGCTGCACAGGCTTACTTTTGGGAATGTATCCGTTTTGTGAATAAATTGTTAAAATTGAATAACGAGTTTGGTATTGAGACAAGGAAAAAGTAGAAATAGCTGCAAAAACTACGGTTCAACCAAATATGTATGATAATGTCCAAAATATGTACGGATTTTTGACCCAAAAACATAATTATAACACTAGCGTAAATATTTATGTGTAATAAGGTCCAAAGGACTTAAAAAAAATTGCAACCTATAGCTACTTAAATTTTGGTTTATTTATTTGAGGTATAAACTAGATAGAAATAATTGAATTCTACCGGAAAATTAATGATCTATGTCTCTAATTTCTGTTTTTTTTTTTATATCGTAAATTATTCCTGTCTGGACATAATTTCCTCAATCATTTATTCTGAGAAACAGAAAAACAATATTTTGTATAATAATATTTTATTAAACTCCATTTGTTTAGGTTAACTAAACGTAAACAATCTTGATAGGTCTTTTTATTAAAAAAAAAAATCATTTACCAAACAATTAGTAAATAAAAAATTGTAAATATTTTTAGATAAAATATTTGGAAGACATGTCAGGATTGTATGTACATACATACATTTAGTTAATTACCTAAACAGATGGATTATAGATTTTTGCAACATTTATTGCACAGAAACTAAGTTGTATTTACTTTGTTATTTAAATGTATCATGTCAATAAAACGTAAAGATTGCTGATTTTATTATTATTTATTTGATCTACTAATAAGCTCCCAGTTTATGATCTGTTTGATTTACTACATCTAACTACGTGATATAACGGTGTTTATGGTGATAGCACGTTGTATTAAGGTGTCTGACAAGACTTTTTGGCTCTATAAGCTTATACAAGATAAATGATCTATAAGTTAGTGATATAAACGTTTACGTTACCATTATATACAACTGTTATAGACAGGTACTACATAAGCCTTATGAAAACATGTATAGAACTACTTTGATCTATATACTCGTTGATCGTTACCCTTTTGTGTCTAATTTAATCTGTAAAAGTTTTATATTTACCATTATAGGTCTGGTTCATTAATGGTTTTTGAAATGTTACAATACGGCGATTTTGTGATATAGTGTGTCTTCATGTATCTGCTATAGTACTTAGTATTTAAACAGCCACAATTGCTCAAAAATAGAGCAATTCGGTTATATAACTGAATTTTACGTTACCCCGTAAACTTATTAGGTATATTATACGACCGTGTTTATCTCAATTCTCATTTCCTGTGATTCGGTTGAATCTTTCTTCGGACGATGGATTTTATAGTTCTTTCTTATTGTGAACTAACAATGGCTGTCACTCATAAGTGAATTTAAATATTAATCGGTTAAAGCCTTAATATTAATCAATTAATATACATGTATATTTGAGTTCATGAATGTTTGGAGAATTCCAATATATTCTGTAGGTATGTTCTTCCACTTGGTAATACATTTTGTATTATTACGAGGAAGAATGTGCGGCAATATGGAAATTCTAGGAAGTTTAATCTTTTATTTATTTTTTGAATTTTCTCCTGCTCTGGGTAGAGCGAGAACTTAACCCATCTTCCAACGTTCCTTTAGTTGCTCTTTGCGATCCAGGCCCGCAGTACAATTCATATAAAATAGGCGTGTATGTATGAAACATGTGAAGAGTTCAGTAACCTGACCTAACCAATTTTTACTAGGCGAACATGGATCATGGACACATTGCCTATTTTGTTCTATAAAATACCTACTTAGCTTTTGCCCACGGCTTCGCCCGCGTATGTAAAATATAGCTATGCCACTCAGAAATAAAGCAGCTTTCTATCGGTCAATAAATTTTAGCAATCGGACCAGTACTTTCAGAGATTACCTCCTACAAACAAAAAATAACAAACTTTACCTCTTTATAATTTTAGTGTTCGAAGACATGTGACATTCACCAACTCGCACTGGGCCCGCGTGATGAATTACGGCCCATTCCCTCTCCTAGAGAGGAGGCCTGAGTCCCAACAGTGGGAACATTATAAGGCCGACTATGCTATGCTATGCTAATTTTAGTGTAGATAATATGTGAAGTATAGTTGTATGAGTATGTATGAAATATTTGTTGACAGACAGTTCAGTCCTGACCTACTTTACTAGGCAAACATGGAACGAAGTGGTTTGCAGTTTAGAGCAAGTTGAACGTTAATACACGAGACTTGTATGCATTAGGAATCGATTTGCGATAGTTTCTTTGAGGATTGAAAAACGAGCAAAGAAAATTTAAAATGAGAGTGTTCGTGAAACCGTGGGTATGTGAAAGTGGTCTATTTACAATGTTTTCTATTATAAGTTATACCATGTCTACGTGTGTGTCTACGCTTTGGTTGGAAAATGTGTACTAGTTTCACACGCCGTCATAATGAAATAGAAACTAGTATACTATATATAATAACTAGACTCAGGACTCGGTCTAAAAATGGATGTTATGTAAACACTGAAGTACACAACACCGTTCCTTCAATAGCCGTTTGCGTTGCAGGGTCACGGATACTCTTTCGGACAAACCCACAGCTCTGGATGTACATTGCACGTTATAATCTATGTTATCTATTTATGTAAACGTATCCTAAAGATACACGCTGGCCACATATTTTGAAGAACTCCAATATAACCTTCATTTAGTATACACTTTGTGCACAACACATTCGCGATGATGTTGATGAAAGAGGGACTGGCCATTTGGCTAGAGAGGCAACATAGTGTCTTCACTTTCCGCATGACGCAGGTTCTCACCGTACATAATCACGTTCGGGAGGTTCTTGCACCAGATTCAGGCGGAAAAAAACGCCCGGGTGTCACCATTGGTATTTTTTGAGCGGAACACCGCCGTGTCTTCCGTGGAGGTGATCGCCGGGCCCTGGTCCAGGCAATTATCTGGAGCGAGAGAAAATGAGAAGCGGCCGCCTTGCACACGTAAGGTAATTCACGTCCCAGCCCCTTCGGGTCGCAAGGTGATTCCGAGCCTCCGTAGGTGGGTTTGCAGACTACGCGCAATGGGTAGCTCTGGCAGCTCGCGTTCCGAACTTCTAATAAAACCTAAGTTGTCGACGGCGAGCAGTGTTTCACACGCGCCTCAAAGTTCAGTGAACCGTGGGCATCGCCCTTTCAGAAATTCTGAAATAGAACCGTGACTTTAGAACACAATAGGCAACTGAAAGACACAGGTATGGGCTTTAATGAAGTAGTAAAGGTCTGACTCGCCCTTTCGTTCGTACATAGAAGGGAGAAGTCAATGGATGATTTTCTATATCGAAAAAAAAACAGTATACAATTTAGCTTAGCACTTTGGGGAAAATTCGCACGACGATATCATTATATAAAAGAAAAAATATTTTTTTTAGTTTTTCATTTACTAGAAACCTCTTTTACGTTTGTACCTGGCTTATGAAGAGCCTTTTTGAAGATAAAATTTTAGCTCTTTCATAATACAGCTTGCTATAAAGAGATGTGATTTAATTTAAGTCGATATTTCTTTTCCGTTTTTTTATTGTTATTATAAAGCACTAGTTGACTGCGATAGCACTTGATGGTAAGCAATACATAGACTTTTGAGCAGGTATACATTTGTATATAATTTATAATGTTTTTATTTCATTACATTCGATTAGTGAGCAGCCAAGTTTCGGAGCCATATGTCATCACTGGCAACATGCATTGGTCAGTCTTGAGATACTGGGGTATATTGGACAAGAAGATACCGCGCCGTATCCCGAAACCTGCCCAACCCAGTCAAAGTCGACGATTGACCCCTTTCTCGAAGTTAATCTATCCCGTCTGTCCCAGGTAAACATAGTCAGCCACAACTTCGAGTGTAAAGTCTCCGATCTTGATATGGGGTCCTATATGGATGTTTAACATGACTTTGGTTTTGTCCATGTTCATTTTAAGTCCCAGTATTTCGGAAGCTCTACTGAGGTCACCGAGCATTGTCCTGAGCTCCCAACCAAGCAAAGGGCTAAGGATAGCGCACCAAGGAAACTCGGAGTCCGTGCATAATTGTATCAGACATGTAGATAATCGCAGGAGAACCTAGGTTACTGACATAGCCCGAAAAAACGCCAAACTTAAGTGGTAGAGGGCAGGGCTAATGCAGGGCACATTGCTCGCAGAATAGATGGTTGATGAGGGATAAAAGAGTGAGACTAGAGTGGCGACTACATACCGAAAGACACAGCATTGGAAGGCCTCCCACAAGATGGACTCATGACCTGGTGAGAGTCGCAGGAATTGATGAATGCGAGACGCACAGGACTGGTCGTTATGGTGATGCTTTGGCGAGGCCTATGTCCAACAGTGAACGTCTTTTGGCTGAATTGAAATTAAATGAGATTCGACTTTCATTCAAATACATGTATTGGCTACTGCAAAAGCCCGTTTAATGGTAAATTCCAGTAAAACTTCAGATTTACCTAGCTTTACTGATAAAAGTCCGAACTGTTCTGTGATACTTTTGCAGTTTTATAAGCTTCACTCTCAGTTGGTAAATCTTAGGCCACAAACCACAGAACGTAATTAATATCTGTCTACTATGGTAAACAATATTATTGGTATCTAGGCCCAAAGATACAGGCACCGCCTAGTTTAAGTGCCATACATAATCGCAGCTTACTATTAATTACAAACCTACATTAAGTTTAACGACCATTCAGATTAAGTTGTTATTATAGTAATTAGAAGGCATCAATTTGTCACACTATTTTTCAATAAAACTTACTATTATTTTCCAGAAAGTATTGGAATGTACCGTTGATTGGACTTTTTTAGTAACGTATGCATTACATTCAACAATCACGTCGGGGTCACCAATTATAGAAGCTCTTGTAGACAAACCGAATTAAATACAGTATTACGATCATGGTTTATACGATTTCTCGAATAATACGCCATTTTCGCCAGTCCCTGCAACTTGAGACATGTATTCATACATTAATTTATTAGCTATTCCGTTTAATACACGTATGATCTCTTTTGAGGCAACGGGTCAACTAGCCGAGCGCTTCGAATACAAGCCATACAGACCTGTTGGTCTAGTGGTTAGTGGCCCTGACTGCTATGCCGGAGGTCGTGGGTTCGATTCCCACCCAGGATAAATGGTTGTGAGATGAGCACGATCATTTGTCCTGTGTCTGGGTGTAATTTATCTATAATATGTATGTATTTAAAAATATATAAGTATGTTTATCAGTTGTCTAGTACCCATAACACATGCTCTGCTTAGCTTGGGACTAGGCGAATTATGTTGAAAATCTAGTAATTTCTAATGCATCAAAATCTTTAAAAAACTATTACCTTAAATAACGTATAAATAATTACACAGTGTCTTTAACGTAATGTATAAATGTATTATGTAATACCAACATTTATACGAAATTAGATGTGTTCTTAACAACAGTAGGTACGTTTTATTTTCCCTATCCCGCATAATATGCTTTCTCGCTTAAATCGCAAACGGTTTTTACTGTATCATGAAGTAAGTGAAACTATATTCTACTAGTTATTTAACAGGTGTAGTAAAGGGCAAACCTATTTCCATATCTGCTTTAATCTAAATTGCTGGTTACTAAAAACATATATTTATATTAAAAAAAAACTTGGTATAACTGGTGATCTGAGCCTAAACTCAAACTAAGCCTATTCATTTTTTAAGGAAATCATGTAATGACTTCTCCCGATTTAAAGCGGAGCGCGAGGGCGTGTCAGATTTTTACTGACTAAAATCATACCTATGTTCCTTCATTGCCCTTTGCGTTCTAAAACCGTGGGGGGTTTCCCTTTCAGAAGTCGACCCACAGCCTCAGTAGGCTTCGACCCTTCGGTCGATTCCCTACGGTTTTAACTCTGTATGGGGCGCGTGGAACATTACGGGCCCCCGACGACTCAGGCTCGGTCCGGATGGTTACCAAATGGAAACTAAGCCTAACCTATGAGCATGTTTTCTTAGGATATTTTTTTACGTTCAAAAGAGTGTAGCCGCTGCTAAAACTAGTTAAAATAAAACGTTAAGAAAAAACCAAAAGCCATTTTGGGATAATGTAGGTTTCAAAGATGAAAAATAAAAACAGGTAAAGGAAACGATTCAATCCCCGAAGTAATCTCAGCTAAGATACACAAACTCAACGTTGACTACAATGATATTTTCCCTAACCATAAAAATTGTGCTCCGAGAAAAATTCATAAAATAAAATTCAAAATCAAATAGAGGTACAGTTTGTGTCTCCAATATTAGGTTGTGATTCTACTGCACACGGAAAACCATACGCCGTAGTACCACAACTGTGGTACGGATATTTTATTTGACGAAAGTGGTTTAGTTTTAAATATTTGTGTAGAGCAAAGTGAACACTGTTTCTGTGTACGTAAACTATTTTTAACCGACTTCCAAAAAGGTTGTTTTGAAAAATTCGCCATGGCCCTAGCGGGCAACCGCCCAGTAGATAGATAGATAGATTTTCCGTACACTCTAAATAAGGTTCAGTTGAAAACCAACGTCAGGCAACTACCATGAAGTTGTCTGGCATTTTTGCTGAACTGGACCTATTTGGTGCAGGCGCGAGACACACAGTCTTAGTTATTTAAAAAATAAGAAAATATATATTTTTTTTATCTTAAGTATTTACATGTTGTTTCTGCATTGTGTGTATCTGTGTACGTGTGCCAAATAAATATTTTTCTTTCTTTCTTTCTAGATTGAAAAAAAAAAACAATAAAACGAATAATAAATGATAGTAAATCTTCCGGGATTGCTGCAAATCGCATGTATGTTTTTTATTAACACATTTTGTTTTTTTTTTTAATTCATGCGGGGTTCGAAGTGCGATACCCGTCCACCACAGGTGGACAACGATTAATGGGTGGGCTCGAGTCCACATTGCTTAGTGCTCCACGCGTATCTACCTCACAGAGTTGTCAGTACAGCTGATGGAGGCTCACTAGGGCCGACCTCTGCAAGGGCTGCGGGAACGTTTGAAAAAGCTACCATGACCATAGAACGGAAAAAGGCAAATAAAGGAATATCAGTGAGTTTCATCCTGTAAAAGTCTTAGAGCCACCTTTTTGCTCTACCCTAGAGCGGCAAATAAAGTAGGTGTATTTTTGTTTTTTAAAACACACCGACTTAAAAAATTAAAGTTATTTTGCATTTTTTAGTTTATTTTTGATGTCGGTTGTATTTTTTTGTAATACAGTACAATATGTTAGCCAATACATAAATTTAAGACCAAACTGGCGTAGTGAAATAGAACAGCTGTAAAATATTCTTCTGTATCTGCAGGTAAATGATCACTCAGTTGTAATATTTCTATTTCTATAACGAATTCACTGTACTGACTGAAGATAATGTTATTTAAAAAGCAGTATTGTACTGCTTTTTAAATAACATTATCTTCATAATTTATCATTATCAGATTATGCATGTTATACAAAACGGAAAATTGGTCAAAAATACGTTAGCTAGTACCTACACAGATTTCCCAATACCTACATACGTTATTGAGTTAGCCGCAGGCGAAACGCAACGGTACGCTTGCTTTCTACTCAATTACGTAGAAATTGATAAATCGATCGTTCAAAATCCGTCCTGGCACGTTCAATGAAAACCTAGCGTATTCTGACTAATCACGTCGTACTGCTAATCGGCTCGTTCGTTTTCAACCAAAGTTTGTTACGAAGTTAAAGCATGGGCCACACATATGTTATCCACCGTCCAAACAGACCTCTGTTTTAAGGTGACCTCACCTTGGTGGGAACTTGCGGATAGCAAACCAAGCCAATCATTGTGTTGATTGTCGGTTTGGCACTGACAAACTAATGTCTCAACCTTGCTTTCAATCCATCTAGCCAGCAAATGTAATCCATGATCCGACAAACCGACAATCAACATAATGCTTGGCTTGGTTTACACAATACCTACGCAAGTTCCCACCAAGGTGACCTCTGGAATGACCTTTGGACGCTGGATTACATTCGTGTGGCTCATGTTTTAAGAAGAACAACGCAACAGGCTTCACCAGGGTTATTTATTATGTATAAATAATTCATTGCTTATACAGGGTGCTTGGTGCATCGTGTTCTAAATTAAAATGCTCGACGGAAGGGGTCATCTGCTATCATTTCAGACCCCTAAAAACATCTCATGCCGTGTGGATTTTTTTAAATCGACTTTTTATTGTTTTATGAAAATAAGACCTATTTTTTTCATTCAAATACAAATTTAAAAAAATATGTATGTCGTAGACTCTGAATTTTAATTTTATTTAGATGTGTATAATATTAAGAGTCGACGACTAATATTATACACATCTAAAACAAATCCACAAATCTACAAACTCACGGCACTTTCCTTGTTGTATAGGCATAATTATTAAAATAGAATTTGTATATAAAGATTTTTTAATCTTCGAAGCATGTATTGTGTACACATAGTTATCTCAAGTGTTTATAAAACTTTATCCGAAATTATTAATAATTAATTCAATTAAAAGAAACAATATTATAAAATTATAAATTACGTTTCCAACTGAAATTAGTTTGAGGATACCATAGAAAAGTTTAAAAGTGAGCCTTTTCTGGAAAACCTAAAACTGACTCATTTGTTGCGACATCTGTAATTGTATTAATCAACTCTGAAATTGGTGGTTGTTATAAATTGAATAACAGAAGTTTGTAAGGCAATTAATAAAACGGAGTGCGCTACCTATTTCAGGAATATTTACAACATCAAAACTAATTATTCTCATCTAAGTTTGTGGCAAGATTTAATGGGAAAGCGTATTGATTTTCACTCCTATGAGCTACCAAATAAATTTAGGTTAATAAACAATCAATCGGCACTGATTAATAAATAATTACAAATATTTAAATGTAAAAAACAAAATAAAACATAAATATATATCTCGTTATATATTTTTTCACACACAGTCACACGCACAGACAACACACCCACAGACACATCTTCACACAAACTCATATAACACATAACTCACGCTTCAACACACACGTCCGCACATTGCGTGCACACTCACATAGATTTGGTTTACTGTTGTAATTTAATCATACAAGAAATACATTGTATCATATTTACTTGAGGTAATTTTCGTTTTGGCCTTTAACCGTTATGTGTGAAAGTAAAATAAATGAATGCTTTCGGCATGAATCACAAGCGCAAAATTATTGGTAGCGTTTGCGCATTTATACGAACTTGACGCGGACGAAGTCGCGGGCAACAGCTAATTTAATCATATAGATAATAAATGATTCAAGATACATAAATGTAATCAAGTTAAAAGAGAACGGCCTCTCCTGGCACAGGTGTTTTCACACATAAAAGGAGAGGTCAACCTCAATTTTGTTGAACCAACTTTGTTATTGGATAAAACACTTTTTAATTATTATTTTTTTGAGTATCGGTACTGATATTCTAATAAATGACTGAAACTCTAATTTTCACAATTAGATCAAAATTATTTATTTATTTATACTAATAAAAAAAAAAAAATAATAATAAAATAAATATATTATTATATTTTTTAATGACGTAGCCCCACACTAGTAATAATTCCTGTATCGTAAGTGCGTTCACAAACATGTAAATTTACCTAAACAAGACACTGAAACCCGAAACACGGTTCTGATCTGTAGGTCATACAATTATTTGTTCCATGCGGGAATTGAACCCGCCGTGCCGCCTATTATGCTTACATTTTTAGGTGACCTGCACCCCTAGCCAAGTTACAACCGTTTCGTATCGAAACGAAACTCTCTTTTCTTTAATCACCTCGAGTCGGTCACGCTTCCTATTATTCCTTTGTTTTGACCACGTGACTGAGCGTTGAGATGATGTCAGAACAAAGGAATCGGAGACGTGGCCAACTCGAGGCAATCAACGAAAAGAGACTCGAAACGAAACGGTTGTAACTTGGCTAGGGGGCTATGCGGGAAATTACTAGTCTAAAATAACTTTTAATGAGTTGAGCGTTGATCTTTTGCCGCCATTTTATTTTATTTTGTGGTCTGTTTATCATACATGAATAAACACATTAAAGAACACAGACATATAAGTTTTATCAAATAGGTTCTTTTTTATTTGAGACAGATCTTCGTAATAAAATAAAGTAGCTTTTCATGTCTGTCTGTGGCGCCGCATTCTTCTTTTAAACTACAAAACGGATTTCGATGTGGTTTACACTAATATTTAGAGAAATTATTACGAAATATTTACGCTAACAATAAAGTAATGTAAGACATACATTAATAATCCAATCTATTTTCCTGTCGTTGAAACTGTTTGTAACATGGATATTTTGCTGGTACTCACTGGTAATTTTTTAAGTAAATTCACAGCTAAAATTTCATGAAGACGTATTTTGTTTTAGATGGGAAAATCATCTAATGACAAATCCCGCTCAGGTGAAGCGGGAGATAGTGTCAGACTTTTACTGACTGAAAACCCACTCCTGTTCTTCTTTGCCTTCGTCCCTGGGCCCCGAGTTTCATTTTCATACTACACGTGGCCCCAGTAGGCTTCGACCCTGCTGGGCCCCTACGATTTGCTGACATCTCCCTTAGGCACGTGTGGAACAATACGCGCCGTCGACGACTTGGGCTCGGTCGGTACGGTTACCAGACGGTTGGACAGTGAACTACCCATTGCTCACTGTCCGCAAGCCCGCGCCTACGGTTTAATGAAGACAAATCTTACATGCCAGTTTTCTAGAGGTATTTTAAGTGTGGCCTCAATTTCCCTGCAAATCTATTTCCTGACTGATACAGATAATGTAAAAGCTTTGTCTATTCTTCAATATATTCGCGATATTGGAACATATAAATTCAAACATCTGTCACGTCAATGGAGGATCTCAGAGAAAAATTGGTGAAGAAAGTTGAATTTCGAAACTAAAATTAGTTTTCCTACTTTAAACTTATATTAACAAGCATAACAAAATTTTCTTTTCTTGTTTATTTCCTTGAACAGACTATTATACTTACCTTTTTTTCTCTTTATTTTGTATTAGGGACTTTTATACAAATGTACATGTCAGTCCCATCGGACATTATAATAGTAAATACCTTACCTATATAGTAAAACGTAACAAAGCTTACTTAATTAAGCTATAAGCAGCCTCTGAGTTAGGTGTCGACAAAATGTGATGAAAAATTCCAACATCGTATATGTTTGTACCTAGCTCTTTATACAATTCCTTTCTTGCAGATTGAAATCTGACACATGTTACGTGGTGTCTTGTAACAAAATGTAAGAACATTCTAAAGAAAGACAGAAAACACGTTTATTTGGCACACAGTACCTACACATACAATGAAATAACAATTATCTATATACAACCTTTTTTTTAAGTTAGTAATACATTTATTTGTATAATTCGGTCGCCAGCCTTTTGGGCACACTTCCATTCGACAACAATGCGGAGGAGTTTTATGACGCCATATTTTAGCTAGTAGTTTTTGGCTTTTTTATTTAAAGTTTTAATTAGTTAAGTGTTTTTATGTATACAAACTTAAATACTTAAACTTAAAAACGTCAACATTGTCTGTCTCACGGCTGTGCCTATTAGGTCCAGTTCACTATGTAACACGCTGTACGCTACGAAGGTACTGTGGCGACTATGAAAGTCACATATTCATTAACTTACAAACTGGCAAGGTAATGTTACTTTTAAGGTTTATGGTAAAAAAGTATAGGTTTCATATTTAGATGGAAGATTGTTAGAAGATGTCAAATAAGTAAAAATATAGGCGGACCTAATTTTATATTAAAATATCTTCAGACAATATAAACATTATTAGGTAGAAGTAGAAGAAGCCTTTTAATTGCATCTGGGTATCACAGTACCTAGACTTTGCCGTTGGTCTCATAGTCATTAACGCAACTGCCGAGCTTGGGATACTGAGCTAGATTCTCAGTTCAGACTAAAAGTGTTATTGGGCTATTCCCACCTGAATTTACATACTTCTTTACACAACCAACTTACAAAAACTACACGAGTAAAGAAACAGAGAGTGCACCTGTGTTGTTCACATACTAGTGCACTGTCTTCTGTATAATATATTGTGGCTAAACTCCATTGAGATTCACCACTGTGACCGAATTTCAATCGAGAGGGTTATTGAATAATCCAGCAGTGGTGTTCCAGTGCTAACGGCCGATTTACGAGTATAAGGTTGCAGGATCAAACCTAGCCAGGCCCATTACTTTGTGTAATTTATTACTTCTCAAAACGGTGAAGTGCCCAAAAAATCTTAGATATTTGACATCCGCCAATCGGCACTAGGCCCGTGTCGTGGATAACGGCCCGTTCCCTTTCCTAGAGAGGAAGCCAGAGTCTCAGCAGTGGTAACATTATAAGATTGATTATGCTTATAGTCGCTTCTTACTTATCGCATCGATATCACATTTTCGCAACGCGCCTGTTTGCGGAGATACCCCACAAAAACAATATATGGGTGAACTCGTTACATAATTTCAAACATAAATATTTAAATTATTTATGGAACGTTTAACGCCTACGTTTAGACCTATTTTATATCGGAACGAGGTTGTTAAGAAGGCCCTTCGCGGTACTTTCGTTAACGTGAGCATGGTTGAAAAGCTTGTTGTTTCATTCAACACATTTTTTTTTTTAAAGGGGCAATACGTAAAAAGAAAAATAACGCTTGAACGCTGGCATTCGATAATTTCAGTCGCTCATTCGAGTATTTCACAAATTTTATTTCACCTTAAAAAAAATGTAAAAATTTTCGTCCTTCAGAAACTTATTGTCCATTTTTTTTTTATTATTTATAAGTAGGAATCTTCATTAGAAAGGGTCAAAATTCACGTATTTGTGTAAAGATCAATTTTAGACGTCTTTACTAGGTTTTTTTTTACACAAGTTTATGTTTTATTTTCAATGAAAACCTATAATATAACCACAATTAAGATCTATGTTGCAAAAATATCTAAGAAAAAGATGTGTAATAACGTCATAATCATGCAAGAGCTGTTGTATGAGAAGTATCACGGGTTGAGCACTCTTAAATCCTCTATTTGTGTCACGGAATATATTGACAAAATTGATTTGTCACACATAGTATGGGCTGCGGAATTATTCGAGAGGCACCGTGGCCCTGGAACACAAAGAACAAAAGAGACTGGACTGGACTAGACTGGTCAGAATTAGTCAGTAAAAGTCTGACCACCCAAAGCAGAAGAAGGATTTTTTTACAATCATCAAATGAGTCCTCATGTAAAAAAAGAGTCCAGTGATGATCTGTTCTTTTGGTATGAAGGATAATTTACCATGATAAATTTGAATCCTGACATTGGTCAAAATTGTTTATTTAAATTCACTCTATTTATTTTGCCAGCGGCTTCACTTGCCTTATTTCTATTCCAAAGGAACTTAATACGGGGATAAAAAGTACCCTATATTTATGTGTAGCTTATTTTCACGAGCAGTGGTGGCCGAGTGGAAACAGCTCCGACTTACGAGCTGTAGATCGCGGATTCAAAAGCAGCCAGGTGCATTACTTTGTGTAATTTATTTCATCACCACAGCTCTCAAAACGGTGAAGTAATACTTCGTGAGGAAACCGGCATGTCCTGGAACCAAAAATTCGAAGACATGTGACATTCACCAACCCGCACTGGGCTCACGTGGTGGATTACGGTCCATTCCCTCTCCTAGAGAGGAGGCCTGCGTTCCAGCAGTGAGAACATTGAAAGGCTGATTATGCTTTATATATTATTATTTTCAACGTGGAAATGTCGTACAAAATGTACTTTTCATAGGCAGATTCGGACTCGTTCTTTATGCACCTTTTTTTTTGAGGTTGGAATTCATGAAATGACTTCTCTTGCTCTAAGATGGAGAGGCACGCGAGATGGAGGCGTGTGAGTTTTTTACTGACTAAACCCCATCTGTGTTTTTCAGTTATACTTTGCGTTTAAGGGCGATGATTTCTATTCTATAGAAATCCTAGAAGTCAAATTATAATTACGGGCGATTTAAAACAAAAAACCTCAAAAATCCGTACAATTACAACCTGCTGCTAAATTATAATATAAAAATAGGAATAAGTAAGCCAACCCGTATAAGTAGTGGCACATGCATTGACAACATTTTTCATAACATCCTAAATGCTAAATTGGAAGTTCTTGATCTTGCACTTTCGTATCACACAGCGCAGTTACTGATATGTCCAATAATTCAAAAACACCAAAATCTGTTAGTCAAATCAGTGATTTAAATATATTTAAAAAGGAACTGAAAAAAAAAAATATAGAAAAACGTACTACGTTAGTGAATTCCTAACGGATTATAAGACTGATAATTATGCGTTATCTCATAAGTAGAGGCAAGCTAAGATAGCCATTAAATTTTAGTTCATAAGAAGATAAGATATCAATATTTTTATAAAATAACATATTCATGTAAATAGTACTTTATAATGTAGAAAGTAAAGCAATACTGTAATGTGTGAAAAAACCTACTTATGTATATGTTGAAAGGAAAATGATCGTGCGTGTAATAAATAAAGTAAATATGCATCTTTTTATATAATAGATAGTAACTAGATAATATAAATATGTAATTCTAACAATAGAAAGTGTTGTATATAGATGACCCGTTTAAATGAATAAGCATACCGTGAGGTACTTATGATCTGTAGAATAAAACACCTACTTTATTAATATTTGTTTGCCACTTACTGTGGCAGAACACAGAGACACTATAAATGATAAATAATATTTATTCTGCAAATGGGTTTAAAAAACACTTTTACACGTCATTTTAAATTAGACGAGGCCGTGTTTAGTTGCCTACCTTGAGAAAAAACACCAGAAGAAACTCAGGTTTCAAAGTCTCTTTTATAGTCCATACAGAAAATATGTAATGGTCAAATCACATGAGAACCCTGCAGACTTGTCTGAGATGGTCTTTTGAAGAAATAACCATACAGATTTGAGTGGACCTGTCCAGTCAGTGCAAGCATTTGTCAGTATTGGCAAAGCTCAACTCAGGACTACTAAGGAGCTCAACGACTTGACGAACAATGCCAAGGAAAGGCCCTTTGACTAGGCCGCATAAAATACTCAAATTGCCAGACATACGTTGAAATTACTGAAAAGGAAAAAAAAGCAATCAATCTATACAAATAATTGTAACATCTAAACTGTACTTGTGCACACAAATAAATTCTTTTGTATTTGTATCTAATTCTTTCAAACTTTCCTCAAAGCCCTAGTGGGGCAGCCCTACTGTACTTATTATTTTAGACTGTTAAAATAGCATCAAAAGAATTAATGAAAAGAAACGCCCACTACTATAAAATATATACTTACTACACGACTTATCTACGCTAGATTAAATGTCAACAGAACAATTTCTTTTTGGAAATGGAAAGTTTGATAATCTAAATGGAAAGACTGAAGTTTCGTGGGTGTTACCACAATATTGTTTAGTGAAACACTAGGAGATAAGCGTCAAAATTTGTTAGGCAGTTTTATCTGTAAAACAGAATGAATAATTTTAACTAGGACGAAAACTGACAAGGATTCATCAGTCGGTCTTTTTTTTGGGTGGGAAAATCATTTAATAACAACCCTCGCACTTGGGCAGAGCGAGAGGGCGTGTCAGACTTTTACTAACTAAAAACCCACTTCTGTTCCTTCTTTGCTATTGTTCCATGGCCCCAGTAGGCTTCGATCCTGCTGGGCCCCTACGGTTGCTGACATGTCCTTGAGGCGCGCGTGGACCACTACGCGCCGTTGACGATTTGGGCTCGGTCCGGACGGTTTCTGGACGGTCGGACGGCAAGCTAGCCACTGCTTGCTGTCCGCAAGCCTGCGGTGGCTTGAAATCAGGATCGGCATCCCGGCTGGGAGGCCCTGCGTCATGCGAAAGGTAAGGACGTCGTGTTGTCTTTCAAGCCACTCCTCAAAGAGGGGACTTACCGCCATAATTATGGCGTACATATTCCTCATCGGTCTGGAATCATGACCAATGTAAAGGCCAGTTCTCGTTCATATTGTTCAAGTCTATATTTAATGTCTTTGTTAAAGTCTCAATATCAACTCGGCTTGCGGACGAGGAGCAATGGGTAGTTGGCAGTCCGGTCGTTCCGTAAAGACTGAACCCGAGTCGTTAACGGCACGTAGTGTTTGTTCCACGCGCGCAAAAGTGCGGAGCAAAACTGGAAGAATCTAGGGACCTTACCATGACGTTTTAAAATGTCACGAGCGAGCCAGAAAGAGGGATGGAGCTATACACCCTTTATCTGTAAGTTTTTATAAAAAAACTAGCTTGTGCCAGCGGCTTCGCCCGCACGAAAGTAGGTTTCTTCATACAAACTTTAAAAACGGGGTCCTCGTTTTATCCCCTTAGGATCTGAATTTTGAAAAATCCTTTCTTAGTGCTCGCCTACGTCATAGAAGAAAGCTTTGTGCATAATTTCGCGCTCCTAGTCCCAGCAGTTTCGGCTGTGCGTTGATATGTCAGTCAGTCAGTTTCTCCTTTTATATATATAGATTACTTTACCGTGTAGCAACAACTTGAATTGATTATCATAATAATTATAATTGATATACTACTTATGATTACGTTCTTATAATTGAGATCTTAAAAGCCCCGGTGCCACCACCGGTAGAGATGTACCCCGCTTGGACAGAGCACCGCCGTGTCCTCGCGGGGGAGATCGGTGGCAACGATCTCTCGCGCCGGGCCTTGGTTCAGGCCATGATCCGAAGCGAGGACGAGTGGCAGGCGGTCGTTTCCTTCTGCGAAACAGTAATGCTAGCAAAGGAGGCGGACGCACGTGTACGCCCCACGCTCCAGCCGCCGGTATCCCGAGCCCGATTTCCGGCCAGCGTAGGCGAGCAATGTGTAGCTCGCCGTCCGACCGTCCGGTAACCTTCCAGACCGAGCCCAAATCGTGGACGGCGCGTACTGTTCCACGCGCGCCTCAAGGAGATGTCAGCAAACCGTAGGAGCCCAGCAGGATTGAAGCTTACTGGGGCCAAGGGTCTGCTTCTGAAAGGAAGACTCGGCCATAATACGAAAGGCAAAAACCCACTCCGGGTTTTTAGTCAGTAAAAGTCTGACACGTAATTGGATGATTTTCCTACCGAAAAAAAAGTATCTCACAAAAAAGCGATACTTTTTTAATAAATCGTTATCGAACTTACGAATCAATAAGTTGCGTAAAATATTTCGATTTTTAAAGTGGACTACGGCAATGTATGTAATAGTGGCCCTGGAACGCCAAGAGCAAATGAAGTCGTGTAAAAACACGATACTGATTTTGGTGGCATCAAGAAATTCAAAATCACCGAATGGCAGATCAGGTGATTAATTTACCGAATTTAGTTCCGTAGTTAATTTGTACATGGGTTGTTATTTTGTTAATTAATACTCATTTAATTGGTTACAGTATAAGTTTTCCACAAAGTTATTGAAAAACTTAAACACTCAAAGAATAGAGGTACGAATACATTTGTTTGAGGTAAAAATGGTTTCAATTATTTTCTCAGAAAACTCTTTAGACTTTTTGATGTCAGGTAATAACGAGAGGAAATTCTTGGAAATCGAATAGGCGTGGGGGTTCATAAGAGCGGCTAACTCAAGTTACATTTTCATACAAACTTACGTGATGTTATTACATATCTTTCTCCAGATATTTTAGATACACAGATAACTTGCGGATATTATCTAGGCTTCTATAGAAGTCAAAACATAAATTTGTGTAAAAGTAATCCAGTAAAAACCTTTGAAAATCTGCTATTTTACGTAAACTTTGGCGCTCCATAATCTACTCATATATTAAAAATATAAAAAAGTACATTTGTAGAAGCCTTGCACGTTTAATCGAGATTCTGAATGACGACAATATTTTTCCAAAAACATTTAAAGGTTTTTAAAAAAAAAACACGTATTTCCTAGAACCAGCTTTGTGTGTCTCTCTCCTTTCTTGCGTAGCCTCTTCATCAAACATCGCGTTGGATTGCGTTAAATGAAGCAACAAGCTTTTAAACCATCTCGACGTTGACGATAGGCAAGTTGAAAAGGAAACTCTTAAATAATGTGAATATTCATTTACCAAATAAACAAAATATTATCAAGAAATAAGAAAGTTTCCATACAACAAAATAATGAGGTAAGTGAACTTAAGTTGAAGTGTTTACTTGTCTGAAAATAATCTATTTTTGTAATCATAAGATAAAATCATAAAGTAAAATAAATGAATCTTAGAATGTTTCTCAATTTATTTCAAGTAAACTTAACTAGCTAATGACCGATTATTTTTTCTTTGTATTATATTTTTCATTTTGATGTTATGATATCGGAAAATTTTCAAGTAATCACGACAAGGCTAGAGTTGGGCACGCCACAGTTATGGTGGTAAGTCCCCTCTTTGAGGCGTGGTTGGAAAGACCTCACGGCGTCCTCACCTTCCGCATGACGCAGGTTCTCACCGAACACGGTAATTTCGGGAAGTTCCTGCACCGGATTCATGCGGAAGCGACGCCCGGGTGTCGCCACTGTGTGGATCGCCCGAAGGACGCGGTGGAGCATACGGTGGAGGTGTGCCCCGCTTGGGCAGAGCAACGCCGTGTCCTCGTGGGGGCGATCGGCAGCGGCGATCTCTCGCGTCGGGCCTTGATACAGGCCATGGTCCGGAGCGAGGAGGAGTGGCAGGCGGTCGCTTCCTTCAGCGAAGCAGTAATGCTAGCAAAGGAGGCGGCCGATCGCAAGAGGCAACGGTCCTCACGCCCAAACCGCCGCCAGGATTCCGATCCCGATTTTCGGCCACCGTAGGTGTGGGCTTGCGGACGGTGAGCAATGAGCCCACCGTCCGACCGTCCGGTAACCGTCCGGACCGAGCCCAAGTCGTCGACGGCGCGTATTATTCCACGCGCGCCTCAGGGAGATGTCAGCAAATCGTGGGGGCCCAGCAGGGTCGAAGCCTACTGGGGCCATGGGTAGTGTGAAAACGAAACCCGGGGCCCTGGGATGAAGGCAACGAAGGAACAGGAGTGGGTTTTTAGTCAGTAGAAATCTGACACGTAATTGGATGATTTTCCCACCGAAAAAAAAAAACAAAGCTAGAGTGAATAGACTTTATTCTTTATTGTACACACAATTTTATACAGACAATAAGAATAGAACATTTGATGTACATAGGCGAGCTTAACCTACAACTGGGTTTTCTTACAGCAAACCATATGAGTGCGAAAGAAATTTTGCATTAATTTGAGGAACTTTAACTGTACAACAAAAAATTACTACTCTATTAATAAACTAGTGCGCTTGATTATCAACGAATGCATCACTGCTTACCATCAGGTGGTCACATCTTATGATTCTAGCTTTATTGTCTACCCATCTCATGAAAAAGTAAGTAGACTTACCAACACAGAGCGCAAATCTGATAATAAACGCAATATTGATACCAAAAAGCTGATCAAAAATCTGATTTAACCAGTTAATAAGTACCCATCTTCTTCTTTGTCCAACCCTCTTCCTAGTTTAGCTGGCGCCGGGGGTCGGGTTGGGTCCAGTTGTCTGCGCCAGAGAGCTCTGTTTTAGCTTGACTGTGTACTCAGACTCACTTGCTGAATCCCAAATTTTACCACCAGGTGGCAGGTGTTCATCCTCTTCCTCGTGGTCGATCGGGGATGTTTGATACTTTGTTTAATCAATAGGTGACCCGTAATTTTATAAAACTGGGCAAGTGCGAGTCTGACTCGCGCACTGAGGGTTCCGTACAAACTTACCTATAAAAACAGTTCAATTTCCGAATCGAGTCTCAAAGATTTTTACGAATCGCAAAAAAGTTATTTTTTGTGACGTAACTAGAAATTTACAGTTTTCAGATTTTTTCCTACACTTATGCAATAAGACTTCATGCCGAATTTCAGGATCCTAAGATAACGGGAAGTACCCTATGAATTTTGATTCCCTTGAGAGTGTCGAAATATACGTTTTTTTGCAACGTAAACGGCCGTATCTATTTTCTCGTTAACTTACAAGTTTTTATTTTTTCACAGCTTCAAGGGACCGTAAGCCTGAGTATATGTACCTCCACGCATTCCCGAAATAAAGTGTCTTGACAGACAGAGAGACAGGCAGACCGACCGACAGCCGCCGGCAGACAGACTGACAGACAGACAGACGGACGGACAACATAGTGATCCTATAAGGGTTCCGTTTTTCCTTTTCAGGTACGGAACCCTAAAAAGAAAGAAATCACTAATTCATTATAATATTGGGTAAGTATATCAAAATAAATCGAAATTTAAATAAATTTAAGCAAGTCCGGTAAAGCCGACAACAGCCTTGTGGATTGATTTACGAGGGTCTACTCATATAAAAAAGAACTAGAAACCCCCGTATTAGACGGCACAGTAGACGCCCTTTAGTCACCACATAAATTTTGACCTGAGCGGAGGCCCCGTCACCCCCCTGAAGAACAGGCTAGTTAGCTGGTTAAGGGATCGAATAGCCCCGCAATCCGTCCTTGGAGTCAAGAATAGATTTTTTTTAAGCAGTATTTGCTTTCTAGTAAATAAACTTATAACTGTCATCCAACGTCGGTTTAATATTACCGCTACCATTATAACTTTATTTTTCTTCAGCATATCCACTTGGATACCCCTGTATAAGAAGGATAGGTTGATTGTTTCTGGTCCTTTACTCGGCTAAAATCACATGATGTTTGTACGACCTATACCATTAATGTTGAATTACTAGACCCGAGTCGATGTCGCGTAGTGTCCCACGCGCGTCTTAAAGAGATGTCAGCAAATTGAAGGGGTCCAGCAGGGCCAATTCCAGCTAGGGCTGCGTGAACATTTGATAGAGAGACGGTAGCTCTAGAAGGCAAAGGGCAACGAGGGGGGGGATTCAGTCAGTAAAAGTCTGACACGCCCTCTCGTTCCAACCTAATCTGGTTCTAGGTTGGAAGTCATTGGAAAGAAAGGTCTGTAATATATGGCCATTAAAACACCCTATAGATAAGGTACACTACTATTGCATTGCCTGGAAAAAAGACTAGAAAGGCTATAAGAAAGAACATTTTTCAACATGTAGTGTAGCGGTAACACAATAAACCGTATAAATACTTTCACATTACTCAGTGAGATGACAGTGAGATGTAGATCATTCATTCCATATGACATACACCGCCAGGTGTTAGAGTACCGTCAACAAAAGAGATTGGTACATAATCCTATTACACCGCAAGCAAAATTCGTCCTTATTGCTTGGTAACTTTTAAACAAAGGACACACTCATAAATCTGCCTGTACAATTAGGGCTCTCTTTTGTTGCCTGTACACAACTAAGCTCTCCTGTTAATTAGGACAAGCCATGAGTAATTGGGTCGTATTGTAGGAATAATATAATTATTCAGAACTTCGTACCGCCTAATTGTCAATGAATGTTGTGATATCTGGTGATACCTTTTATTTAAACTGTCAAAGGATAACGCCATCTACTGGCATTACCAGAATCAGAATAATTCATTTTAAAATTACATTTTAATTAGAGATGGTGTTCTAAACGAACTTTTTTTTCGTAAATTTTTATTCATTTATTTAATACTTTATGCACAAAAGTACAGCGGCGGACTTAATGCCTTAGACTTTTTATACCAGTCAACCTTAGGGTGATGCAGAGATAAATAGTGGTAGGTGCAATAAAAGAGAAAGAAAAGACGAATAGGTACAAGAACAGATATACTAATAAACCATAAATATCATACAATTAATACATACTCAAGTTGATAAACTATCGACATTTATATATCTACACTAGTAAACTCAAACAATTGGTTCAAATCGACAATTTGAAAACATTAACGCTGTGATGCCAACTTCTTACAATATTTTTACATTTTTTTTCACCGTTTAAACTTTCCCTGGGCTATCACAAATATTTCAAGACCATAATTAGCCAAATCGATCCAGCCGTTCTCGAGTTTTAGCAAGATTAACGAACAGCTGTTCATTTTTATATAATAAAGATTCAGTAAGGTACTTACGTTTTCCAATTGTGTCATTTCTCGGCTTGGCTGACGTATGCTTACTTTTGTTCGTAGGTCTGGTCCGGTTATTCCTGTGAGTGGCAAAAAAAAAACATGATTATAACATATGTTTGTGGTCAAAGATACTTAAAGATTCACTCAAAAAGAATAACATTTTCAGTTTATGAGAAAAACCACATTAAATAAAAATAAAGTTAGGGGCTATGCTCGGAGTTTGCTTGCGTTATTGCATCAGAAATGAAGATCCACAAGGAAACCAAGCTTGGCGCATAGCCCGAAGAATTGCCAAACTTAAGTGGTGGTAGGCAGGGCACATTACTCGCAAAACAGCCCCCCTAGCCAAGTTACGACCGTTTCGTTTCAATTCTCTTGTGTCGAACGCCTCGAGTAGGCCACGCTTCCCATTCCTTTGTTCTGACGTATCTTAACACTCAGTCACGTGGTCAGAACAAAGAAATCGGAAGCGTGGCCGTAGGCCTTCTACAAGGTGGACCGATGTTCTGCGGTCAGATAGGTCTGATTCCCGTGACCCGCAAGCACAGAACCGTACATAGTGGCGACACTTGGGGGAGGCTTTTGTCCAGCAGTGGACGAAAGACGTCCACTGCTGGACAAAAGGCTGCCGGCTGAAATAATGATCACAGAAAGCAATAACTTAAGCAAAATTACTGTAAAATTAACATTGAGAAACTTTTAAGATATTTATAGTGTTTTAAAGTTGGAAGATATTTCGATTCCTTGACGTCGTTAGGTTAGAGATTCAAAGGCACTATGTGGAGAGAATGGAAAGATAGTTTACTCCTTGCCATATCGTTCTCTGCTCATCTTACCTCTTTTTATTTTTATTTCTTTGTTTATGTACTACTAACACTAATTTTAAGATATTTTACTAACAAAGTGGACTATCTTGTTGTCTTACCTTAAATAAAATAATAATAAAGATTCCTCATACACGATCTTTCTACCGTAATTTGTTCGATTTTTTTTTTATTTTTTTTGATAGGTTCGCGCTTGACCGCTATTATATTATAAGTTTAGATGACTTTGTCAAGCACTTTTATACTTATTATTTTTTAAATGTTATTTACTCGTGTATTTGTATTTAATATTATATTTAGAGCTAATAAGTGCAAATAAATCTTACGACGGGTTCAGCTGCTTTGTTAAATGAACAAAAAAAATATGTTTCTTTCAATCTATAATTTAGATATTATAATCTGATAATAGGAACTTTGTTTCGGCCTCTGTCGGCCTTCTGCCTGCGGCTATGCCTGCGTTTTTTTTTTGAGATAGGGATTCATCAAATGAGTTCTCCCGCTTTAGGGTGAAGCAAAAGGGCGTGTCAGAGTTTTACTGTCTAATACCCACGCGGCACGCCTATGTCGTTCAGTTGTCTTTTGCTTTCGAAGACCACGGTTTCCTTTTCAGTGTCAGACTTTAGAGTAAGTGGAATTATTACTTATTTCCTCTCATTTTAAATTATAGCCTATGTTTACGCTTAACGTTTACGATATTTACTGCAAAGTTTCGTTCAAACCCATTCAGCTGTCTGAGCGTGAAGACGTAACAAATATACACACACATATATATAAATGTTCGCCCTTATAATATAAGTGTGACTGTATGTGATTTAAATAAATATAGTAAAAAAAAATTATGTTCATGAGTATTTATACTCCCTGTTTTTTTTTTTAATTTTAATAATAATTATAGATAAAAATAAAACCCTTGTTTCTAGGTCATCATCATCATTTCAGCCGATAGACGTCCACTGCTGGACATAGGCCTCCCCCAAATGTCGCCACAACGAACGATCCTGTGCGTCTCGCATCCATCGGATTCCCGCAACCTTCACCAGGTCATCGGTCCACTTTGTAGGGGGCCTTCGAACACTGCGTCTTCCGGTACGCGGTCGCCACTCCAGAACCTTTCGGGACCAAAGGCCATCCGTTCTGCGAGCAATGTGCCCTGCCCATTGCCAGTTTAGTTTGGCGATTCTTCGTGCTATGTCGGCAACCTTGGTTCTCCTGCGGATATCTTCATTTCTGATTCGATCACGCAAGGAAACTCCGAGCATAGTCCTTTCCATTGCCCTTTGGGTGACTTTGAGCCTTCCGATGACGCCCATTGTGAGCGTCCACGTTTCGGAACCATATGTCATCACTGGCTAGGTATCGTAACCTAAATTCTTTCACTAGGGATCAAAATATACAGTACTAGCTGAAAATACCGGCTTTGCCCGTATGATAGTAGAAAATTATCAAAAGAGAACATACTCCTGGGATAAAAAGTAAAAGTATCCTGTGCTGTTCCAGGACATGGTCTACCTGTGTACCAAGTTTCAGTGAATTCCATTCAGTAGTTTTTGCGTGGAAGAGCAACAAACATCCATACATCCACACATCCATACATACAAACTTCCGCGTTTATAATATTAGTAGGATATATATGAAACAGTATCTCACTTGTAACTTATAGTATTAAATGAAATTCAGTAACCTTTCCTAACAAATCGCAGTTCAGAACTTTAAGGTATATTAAGGTAGGTACCTAAATCGTAAACACTAAGGGATTGCGAAGTTCACTCTCTGACCTCTAAGTTCATTTAAGACAAGCGAAGCTTGATGATTGGTAATATCGAGAGAAATAATGACAGAAATAAACGGATCACGAGGTAAGTTCCATGATTGAGGTTTGAGATGAGTTTATTCTCATACATTTTTAAAAACCCACTCCTGTTCCTTCGTTGCCTTCGTCCCAGGGTCCGGGTTTCGTTTTCACACTACCCATGGCCCCAGTAGGCTTCGACCTTGCTGGGCCCCTACAATTTGCTGACATCTCCCTGAGGTGCGCGTGGAACAATACGCGCCGTCGACGACTTGGGCTTGGTCCGGACGGTTACCAGACGGTCGGACGGCGGGCCACCCATTGCCCGCCGTCCGCAAGCCCGCGCCTACGGTGGCCGGAAATCGGGATCGGAATCCCGGCGGTGGTTGGGGCGTGAGGACTGTTGCCGTCGCCTCACGCGATAAGAATTATATTGTTTACTCACATGAGGATATTCAGAAGTACCTAAACATAAATCAAAATTTTTATAAACTTTTTTTTTAAATAAAAAGTCATCAAGTGACTTCTCCTGCTCTAGGGCAAGAGGGCGTGTCAGACTTTTACTAACTAAAACCCCATCTGTGTTCTGTAGTTTCTTTTTACGTTCTAGAGCCCCGGTCACTCTTTCAAACGCTACCCGTAGCGTAAAAAAAAATCACTACGCTAGAGTATCAAGCGTAGTGTTTACGTTACGGGTAGCGATGCAAAGCCGAGTAGCTTTGAAACCGGTACTGCATACCACGACAAAATAAAATATATTTTTGTTTTATGTGCGTGATGCATTTAATGAAAAAACTAAGTAAATAACTCGTAATTAAGAGATTTCTGAGTAAAACGGCATTTAAAAGTCACTTTTTCACTTAGGTTTTTAGTTTTCTTATTAATCCTGACTAAACGTATTCAGTGCTTCTCCTTCACAATTTATCACGAGCACTGTTCACCGTACCGCCTTTAACCCAGTCTTGGAGTTTTAGTTCAACTGGCGTCACCTAAAGCTAAATATTGTTACAAGGAAAACCTTTTCTTTTCTATTGAATAAAATATTTTTTGTTAGTTCATACTTTCATATTATAATAACATTTGGCTGCTTGTAAAGCATAAGTTGACTGTAAAAATTGGCTCCATACCTACTATGTGTAATAATATCACAGCAATTTGGTTCGTCTTATCACCTCAAAAATATTTAACACCAATTGGCGCGAAAATGAGAAATCAATGAATATTCATATAAGAATGACAGATTCCAAATTTAAATGTCATAATAATTATGCTTTTTTTTTAAATTGTTACAGTTGATATGGCCAAACTTAAGATCTCGCTTTTTTCCAGGTGAGAACGAGGTCGAAAAGAGGTTTGGTCCACTATTAAAGAATTCCTCTAATTAAAATTTGATTAATACTAATAATTTGTTTATTTGTACTACAATTGAAATAATATCTAATTAATTTTACCTATAACAAAAATCTGCATGTCATAATTGTGTTATGATTAAATATGTTAGTTAAACTACTATTATACATATAACCATTGTAAGAACTTTTATAAACCATATTTATCTGCAAATAGGTAAATCTTTGACTTTGACGAAAAACAAAAAACTATTTGTGGTTAATCTTTCAAAGTATATAGTAATAATTTTTGAAGGCTTTTCTTACTTTATATACTCTGTAGATTATCACAATGAAATCAAAAGGTTTAATAAGGTAGTTTAATTGATGCCAATAAACTTTACCAAAGCCCTAAAGATCTACTAGCAAACTTTAGATAAAAGGCTTATTCTGAATATAGATCCGGCAGCAAATAAAGACGCCATTATTAATAAATATTACTCGTTGGAAAAATAAGCGAATAAAGTATCTTGACTTGACTCGCGAGGTTTTCGACATGTGTCGCCGAATCGACATGACTCGACGATCTTTGTGTCAGCCGACCATCAACCTCGACTAACGAGGTACTTGATTCAGAAAGCGGTACTTCTGGAAACAGCTTTAATTGTTAAGAAGTTCCTTTCTCTGAAGCTCTGACCTGTAGTTTGTACTCTGTTTCCGATACTGATGGGATAATATTTTTACAATTATTTTAGTTTTTTTTTTATTGAAACACTCAAAAATGAAATTTATTTATGTAAAATATATAGTACTTGTCTGTGTTAAACGTACAGCAGTTTCATCAGGGAAAGCTGAGCTAAGGTATAATAAATTAAAAAGAATATATAGAGGTTGGTTCGTACGGGAAGTTTAGACAATACCGTCTTTAGCACTGGTCACTGAGATACCTCGGTATTCCTATATAGTCTGGAACAAAGCGTTTCCCAAGTTTTAATGAACAATTCAGTGGTGATTGCTCTTTGATCTTCGTGACTAGCATTTCATTACAATAACTGTATTTTAATTCTTTTGTAGTGTTAAGAATGCCAAAATTAAGCGGCATTGGGCATATTGGGCAGAACACATTGCTCGAAGAACGCATGGTCGATTGGGCCAAAAGGTTCTGAAGTGGCAACCGCGCACTGGAAATGCATTACTAGTAATTAGACTCTCATAAGGTAGACCGATAACCTGAACCTAAAAAATATCTCTAAGAAAAACGTGTCTAAGAAGAACGTGTCTGTCTAAGAAGAAAAAAACGTTCATCATCGACCGCATCGTCGCTTTCCATCAGTTGAGATAGTGGTCAAGCGCGAACCAATTAAGAAAAAAAAAAACGTCTTTAAGAGAAACGTCTCAAAAAACTAACGTTTCAAAAGTCACCCAAAGGGCTGTGATATCAGAAATGAAGATATCCGCAGGAAAACAGAGTTTACCGACGTAACCAGAAGGATCGCCAAATTAGGTGGTAGTGGACAGGGCCACATTGCTCGCAAGACTGATGGTCGATGGGGACGAAAGGTTTTTGGAGTGGCGACAACGTACCTGAAGACGTAACGTTGGAAGGCCTCCTACAAGGTGGACCGATGACTTGGTGAGGATCGTGGGAATCTGATGGATGCAAGACGCACGGGACTGTTCGTTATGGCGACACTTGGGGAGGTCTATGTCCAACAGTGGACGTCTTTCGGCTGAAATTATGATGATGGTGAATAATCGTTCGTTTCCTATACAGGAAAGTTAGCAAGCGTTCGCTGAATGTTGAAAAACCCTCAAGGCTTACCCACTAACATGCCATGGTCACTTACGAAACTAAAATTGAAAAGCTCCAAAATAGTTTTAAAGTTATCTGAACGTACGGCCACGCCGCGTGACCACTCTGACCACATAATGAAATTCAGCCTGGAAGTCCCAAAACTAATAAAATAACCCTTTCAAATGAACATATCTATGTGTACTTAGCACGAATATTATGATGATTAATTGTAATTTAGCAATAAGTAATTTGCAATTTCATAAATCCTAGAATTCAATCTTCATGTTTGTGATTCCGGTATTTTAGATGAGGTATTATAAACTCTATATTGCTAACTTCCCGGAATTTTAGGTAAATACTCTACCAATTCCAATCTCTAGTTATAACTCACACACGCCACCATATATTATAGTCTATCCATCCTTACGCATAACTCAGCTCCTCACCGGACATGGTAACAAGTTCGGGAGATTCCTACATCTGATTTAGGCTCCAGAAACGCCCGGGTGTCACCTCTGTGTAGAAAAGAGTCCCCCGAAAGACACGGTGGAGCATATGGTGGAGGTGTGCCCCGCTTGGGCGGGACACCACCGTGCCCTCGTGAAGACGATCGGTAGCGGTGACCTCTCGCGCCGGGCCCTGGTTCAAGCAATGGTCTGGACTTAATGGCAGACGGCCGCCTCCTTCTACAAAGCAGTAATGCTACGAAGTAATGCTGCAAAGACGGCCTAGATGGCCGCACGCATGCGAGAACGAAATCCTCACGATCCAGCCACCGCGACCCCGAACCCGACAACCAGTCACGGTAGGCGCAGGCTTACAGACGATGAACAGTGGGTAGCTCGCCGATTATCGTCCAGACTGAGCCCAAGTCGTCGACAGCGCGTAGTGTTCTACGCGCTCCTCACAGAGATGTCAGCAAACCGTAGGAGCCCAGTAGAGTCGATGCCTGGTATTCGAATTTTCTGAAAAGGAAATTCATTGTCCTAGAACGCAAAGGGCAACAGAAGGACACCGGTGTGGTTTTAGTCTGTAAAAGTCTTATACACTCTACCGCTACTAGAGCTGGACATGGTCTCACTACACTCTCAGCTGGAGCTAAGCTTGCTTTGGAGCAGACTTTGATTTACAATATGTACATCGTGAGTTCAAATCCAGGTAGGTGCTTTACTTAATCACTGCTCTCAAACGATGACGGAAAACATCGTGAGGAAACAGACATGTCTTAGCCAAAAATACGAAGTCATATGTGACATCTACCAACCCGCATTGGACCCGCGTGGTGAATCACGGCCCATTCCGTCACATAGAAAGGAGGCCTGAGTCCTAACAGTGAGAACATTATAAAGCAAATTATGCTACATGCACGATATTTTTATTATGATCAAATTCATAGAATTTATTTCAAAAGAACCATTTATTTTTGAAATGTCTACATATCGGTCAGCCAGGAAGATGAACATTCCAAAACAGAGTAAAAATCTGAAAGCAAGAAATTCCGTATTTTAAGTCGCTTTTATTAGGTGAGCACATTGATATTCAAAATAAAATTGTCCTCACACATTTTTCCGATCACATGATTTTGCTCCACAATTATTTTTTATAATTACCTTCTAATCCATTCGACGGGAATTATTATACAAAACTAAATTATTGAGACCTAAGCGAAGAGAAACTCGAGGAGTTTCTCTTCGCTTAAAAATATTTCACAGCTTAGCTTACTGCTGTAGCAGCAAATCTCTCAGAATGATCACTCCAACGTTAGATTAAGCTGTCGGCTTAGCTGCTTTGCTCAAGTCGAGTGCAAATTCATTTGCTTGTATATTCTCTCTTGCCTGACTTGTGGTATTCAAATATAGAACAAAGCTTTGTCTCGGACGTCTAGTACCTGTTTTTATTAAGAATGAGTTGCACTAAGTCACTTTAATGACAACCAATGCGTCCTCAGCCGTCAAATCTCTGGCATCAATTAAGCAATGGTTTAAATGACATCACAAATAAAGAAAACATTAGATGCGGACGATTAAAGGCGTTACGGTTAAAGCAGATGACGAAATAATGATAAGTTTTTTGAAAACTTTTAATGTTTTAAATAAAGAACGAAAGAAAAATATTTTATTTGGCACATATAAGTGCAACTTGTTGCCAGTGATGACATATGGCCCTCAGTGCGCGAGTCCGACTCGCACTTGCCCAGTTTTTTTTTTATTTTAAGTTCATATTGCATGTTACAGAAAGTAACACGCGTTTCATCCCTCCTCTTCACATGACCGTATCAAGATAAACGATTCCCTCTCAATTCGGTCAGTGGTGGCACTTTTGAATTTCCTCTAATGTGCTTATTTTTCGCTTTATACATTATTGATATTGCACATATTCATCTCAACAATTGTTCTAGGGCGAAGCGGAAGGGAGGGCGTGTCAGCCTTTTCCTGATTAAAACCTATTTCTATGTTCCATTTTTGCATTGCGTTCCCGTACCCCGGCTTTTTGGTTATGCAAAATTAAGACCAAAAAGTGCTATCAAACGCTAATAGAAAGAATCAAAAGCTTGTTGATTCAATACAAAATACCAATATTAAACATATTAGTGATTTTATCAAATATATAAGAAGCATTATCATATTTCTGAATAATAAAATCTTGAAGATATAAATAGATACGTGTAGGCGATATTGAACATAAAAGTACCGATACCAGAATACCATTTTTGTCCGGATTTTATTCGCACATGAGGAAGTTTTCTGTAAGAGTTTTATAGCAGCCAATAAACTGTTATGATTTAATATAGTTGAATAAACTAATAACTTATTTAATGGACCGTATACTCCTCAGAAGGAAGGATGAAACACTATAAAATAACATAAAAACTTGCTATAATGTTATGAATGCGAATATATGAAAAGAAACAAAGAAAACATGTTTATTCTGCCCAAAAAGACGCACAATTAAATACAGCAATCTGTCGGGCCTTCTAACTGTGCTGCACCATAGGCACTAGACAATAAACACAGTTGTTTGATGTCTACAGTTTAGTTTGTGGTTTAGTTTGTGGTGTGGTGTCTATACAAAACACAATAGTCTAATCTTACAGCTAGTCTGTGGTTTTCTATTGTCGATTGCACTGACCGACAGTAATAGACATAACATAATATAAATATAAACAATAATCTAAGAAAAACAAATACAATATATAAATCCAAGTTGTGCGTCGCATCTAGGCAAAAATAGGTTGTTGCTCAGCTTGTGCCGTGACGCTGGGAAAATCCAGCAATCTACGATGCTGATTATCAGCAACCACCGTTCTAGTGACACTTTGCCGCTTCCTCCGTGAGCTTATCTACTTTGGCAGGCTAGTACATATATACACAGCAAATAAACAATTTATACAACACAAAGATTACACAATGAAAATAACAACATTACGATCACAGCAAACAATACTAAAATTGCACAAATACATTTCACAAAACATTTCTATGCATAAAATAACAGATGCTGAACCCATAATATAATTGCAGTATCATTTTTTATCGATGGTAGACAACAGACCATAAATTGCACCATAATATGGGGAGGCGGCATGATGGCGGCGACTCACATATGATTGTTTGTTGTTACGATTTCACACCTTAACTATCGACTGATGATCATGTAATTTTTGTACATGTTGTCAGCCGGCGGTCCTCCTCCTTGTGTCGTACTCCTCAATACTGAGGTGACCATCCCTCCTTCATCATTTTCATCCGAACGATATTCCTCCATCTGTTTCTGTCTCTAGCGGTGTGAAGGGCATTGTATAGCGTAGAATCATGAGCGGTACAAAAGGACAATAAGTGTGCCTACCTTACATCAAGAGAAAAAGTATTGATTCCGTATGACTAATTCAAGTTAGTATGTTTAAACAAATCATTAGTCATTTAATTGGTCACTTGTATGAAAGATTGGATGAATATAAACTGTCTCTTGATTATAAATAGAATTTAATTTTTTAATTAAAAAGTTAAAATAATTTAAAAAGACGAGAAGACCCTATAGAGTTTTATAATTTTATTAATTAAGATTATTTAATAAGTTAGTATGTTTAAACAAAAGTAAATAAATTGACACCAGGAGCGTTTGCTCCTGGTGTCAATTTATTAACTTTTGTTACTGCTTACTGCGTGACATGATAATTATAATATATTATGTCGAAATGACAGGATAAATTACATCAAAATCTACGGATTTTGTTTAGTTGGAGTTGTTCGAAACTACGCTTGGACTATTGAAAAAAAATCGTTATACAAAAAATTTCCATTGTTCACTTCAAGATTCCAATCACCTAACTTATTAATTAAAGTGCTGTTAAATTTATTTAGTTAGTAGTTTATTTGTTTAGTTTAGTTTAGTGTTATTGGTCTGGACTGAATCTGCACTTGTTGTATCGGAAAGTTGGATTCAAAAGTTACCAATAGGCCGCTATGATCAGAAGGCAGATAATTTACAATGGCCTTTTCTAAATAGTTGCAGCAATCATCGATACATGTAGCAGTAGTTGTCGTAGTTCGAGTAGGTTCTATAAACACATTTGATAAATTAAATCATTTGAAGGGATTTAATAATCTGCTGCTGTCAAAATGACAGGATAAATTATATCAAACTCTACGGATTTTGTTTAGTTGGAGTTGTTTGAAACTACGCTACTGCGTAGTTTAGACGGTTCCACAATAAGACAGGACAAGTTATTTTAGTTTGTATACATATACCTATAACAATCTTAAAATTTGCACTTATTTTTATTTTTTAGGATTCCGTACCTCAAATGGAAAAAACGGAACCCTTATAGGATCACTTTGTGTGTGTGTGTGTGTGTGTCTGTCTGATCTTGGGAACGCGTGGAAGTATTCAGTTGAAATTAAAACCATACGTTCCTATTCTTATTTGGAACGCACTGTACATGTTTGTTTATTGTATGACATCTATAAAGCCACATAGAAACTATCCTGCATCGCGGTACAGGAGTTCTGTTTAGGGTTCTGTACCTCGGTGAGCAATGGGTAGTTCGCCGTCCGACCGTCCGGTAACCGTCCGGACCGAGCCCAAGTCGTCGACGGCGCGTACTGTTTCACGCGCACCTCAAGGAAATATCAGCAACTGTAGGGGCCCATAAAGGTCGAAGCCTACTGGGGCCAAGGGTCTGATTCTGAAAGAAGGACTCGGCACAGGTACGAAAGGCAACAAAGGAACAGGAGTGGGTTTTTAGTCAGTAAAAGTCTGACACTATCTCCCGCTCCGCCCAGAGCGGGGGATGTCATAAGATAATTTTCCCACCGGAAAAAAAGGGTTCTGTACCTCAAAAAGAAAAAACGTAACCCTTATAGGATCACTTTCTTGTCCATCTGTCTATCTGTCTGTCTGTGTGTCTTTCTGTCAAGACCCTTTATCTCGAGAACGCGTAGAGGTAGCGAGTTGAAATTAAAACTATATACTCAAATCTACGGTCCCTTAAAGTTGTGAAAAAATCAAACTCCTAAGTTAACGAAAAAAAAAGATACGACCGTTTATTTTGCAAAAAACGATATATTTCGACACTCTCAAGGGAATTTGATTCCCTTGAGAGTGTCGAAATATAACGTTTATATTCATCCCGTTGACCTAGACCCCGAAAATCGGACATAAAGCAAGGTCTTACAGCACAGATATAGGAACAAATCTGAAAACATTTTTGTAACGTCACAAAAAAACAAACTTTTTGCGATTCGGAAAACTCTCCGAGACCGCAATCGAGAATCAAGCTATTTAGATAGGTAAGTTTGTACGGAGCCCTCATTGCGCGAGTCCGACTCGCACTTGCCCAGTTTTTTTAATTACGTTCCAAGAAAGATTCACAGTAGATAACAACACAAACGAATTCCAGGTATTAATAGGGTATCGTTTGAAAGGGTAATCACATGTAATAACGTGTCCTTTGTAAAGGGATTACCCATTAACCAGGAATTAATATTTAAACAGATTTGAGAACATAGCTTCTGTGTCTTGAATTATTTTATTTTGTGGGACAAAGCTAGGCAATTGTCATGTAATGGCATAATCTGACTAATGAATTAACATAAAATATCTTTAGGTACCTATACACACAGTGGTTCTACCACTAAAAACTGGCCTATTGATCGAGTGTTAGTGGTATTGACTGCTATGCCCAAGATCGTGGGTTCGATTCCCACCCAAGACAAATTTTTTTTAGTGACGAGAACCAACGTTTGTTCTGTATCTGGGTGTAATTTATCTATAATATTTATATATTTAGAAATATACAATATGTTTATCAGTTGTTTAGTACTCTGCTCTGCTTAGTTTAAGACTAGATGGCGTAGTGTGATAGTTGTGGAATATTATATTGTTTTACTGTTATATTACTAGGGTGGTGGAAATATAAAAATAAGATTAGTAAAAACTGATAAAAATCATGAGCTCTTATACCCCACTGATTTTGGCATTGCACTTTGGGTGGGGTACATTGTGCAATATAGTGAAACTACTGATACCCATTTAGTCCCAATCGATTCTGGGTTTTTGGTCCATACATTATGGACCATCTCCTTTCATGTCGTTTTTCTTGTTGATTCTAAGTGTTACAATTCATACAGGCCAGAAACACAGCTTCTCACGTAGGTAAATAATAAGCAAAATATAATAGCTTTTCTCTTTCATAACGATATTTGTGACCTAACGAAGTTGATATTTCGTATCTCATTCACGCATTCACCTGCCAAGGACAGTTACGTGACAACCCGACGTGACACGAACTGGAATAAACAGTGCACAGAGCTATATCTGTCCACAAAAGTAATTTCATAAACAAAAGTTTGTGTAATCCATAGGGACTTTAAGAAGTTATTTGTTTATGAAATTATCAGCAAATGTCTTCCCATCGTAATTATTTTTGAGTGCGTCATAATTATGGTGGTAAGTCTTAAACTATGAGTAGTGGCTTGAGAGACATCACGGCGTTCCAACGACCATACAGCCCATAATCGCTGCAGCGTCCTAACTTTCCGCATGACGCAGGTTCTTACCGGACATGGTAAGTTCTGAAGTTTTCTGCCCCCCTAGCCAAGTTACAACCGTTTCGTGTAGAATTCCGTTCTCCAATCGGTAACGCCTCGGTGTCAGCAATTGTAGAAAACGATAACTTGGTAGCCATGTTGACGCGCCTGAGTCGGCCGCTCGTTCTACAATGTCGTTCTACAATAATCACAACTATGTAGCGGTGAACATTGTAGAAACGATAACAATTCATTATATCATTTTGAATGATTCGAACTTGGCTACGAATTTTCGTTGAGATGATGTCATTCCCATACATTGGATTAGTTTTCGACTAGCGTTAACGATTGCGGATTATCAACTTGGCCAGGGTTGCTGCATCTGATTCTTACGGAAAAACGCTCGGGTGTTATCGGGAATCAATTGAAAATAGTTATATTTTATTGAGTTTTTCGGTCGCTTTGATTTTTTAAGGAATCAATTAGATAAAGCATATATATATCGCCGACCCCAAATAACTCGGGACAAAGGAAGGAAGATGATAAATTAGATAAAGCATAAATATCTTCGCTTGTTGTACCCGTTCTCATACAATTCAACATTTCGCTTGAAAATTGTCGTTTTCTGCGTCATGTTTACAATTAATTCATCATATGAAACTAGATCTTTCTATAAATTCGGGGCGCTAAGGGAACCTAATAATTTTAGGACATTAGACGATTTCATATTTTAGATTTAGATTATCAGTGACAGCTGAAGCAGAACCAAACAACTAAGTACGTTAATTCTGCTGAATCATTCATTATCAACATTACCAGTATCATTTTCTGTAAACGAAGATGAATGTACATTAATGTTACATTTGAAATCATAGAAACCTCAAAGATTGTGTAACAATGTATTTCTCTTGTATAACACAAATGCTACCAAAGGGACACTGTAATTATGAAAGAGATGTTTGTTGTGTCAGCAATTTTGTGTGTAAGCGCGATGGTCTGGTGATCGTCAGTTACTGCGCTTTATTAGTCAAAGTGGTACGTAAGCTTAGGGTAAAAATAAATAAATCCTTTCTCATGGTCTTAACACTCTCAGCGCCATGTATAGATAAGAATTTTCTAGAGAAGCAGGCCAAGTGGGGGGCGCGCGGGTTACATATATTTTTATGGCGCTGGCCACACAACAATTGAACTAACTTTTGTCGGCCGCGCTGGCGGGATACGCCGTGAGCATAGGTCATGGCGTATCCCGCCAGCCACCCAGCAGGCCATGTAGTCCGCTGTGATCCCACAAATTCATTGTAATTTTTGTCATTGGCGTGCTAGATAAGCAAATGCAATTAAAGCGTCGGCCGCTCACATGGCCTGCGGAGATAAGTTATAAAAAACATATATTGGCTTGCAATAAAATAATTTATGTGGGCCTCGGGCGGACCACATAGCGCTGAGAGTGTTAAATAAACCTTTAATTGGTGCCGAAGTAAGTTCCAGAACACGAGACACGAGATATTACTGCACTACAATCGTTCGCAGTGATGTCAGACCGCTGAGCCGGCAGCCGAGCAGTGTGTGTTATTATCGGATATCTAAGTTTTATAAATAATTAATTGTCTATGAAAAACGAAATAAAACTATTGCGAGGAAGAAGTTTTGCTGTTATAATTTTGAAAGGCGCTAAGGTTTATTTATTACCTACCTATGTATTTAATATCCTTATAAAATCGATTGATTGGAATATAGTATAGTATATAGTAGTTATTAGGTAACACACAAATCAGCCCACACTGAAGACATGCGCTGTGAACTCGTCGCATTTTGCTTGTGGTCACGGCATTATGCTAAACATTCGGCCAGATTGCGCGGACATGGCGCATATTTTACGCAAATAATGTTTGTAATTTGTAAGTTATCCTAAGATTATGTTATTTCCGCCAAAAAAGATGTTTTTATAATATTCTCACTGTTGGGACTCAGGCCTCCTCTCTAAGGGAGGAAATAGGCCGTAATCCACCACGCGGGCCCAGTACGGTTTGGTGGATGTCACATGTCTTCGAATTTTTGGTTTTAGGACATGCCGGTTTCCTCAAAATGTTTTCCTTTACCGTTCGTCTATGCTAAGATGTTTTTCTTTCTTTACTATTAGTACTAGTAGATACAAGTATCAGTTTATCTAGCGGTAACCGTATTTGGTGTTTATGAAATAGATTTTGAATTATGAAGGGGTCAAAAGTGACTCCAAATGGTTTGTGTAACACACGGGTACTGCTCGCCAGTTCTCTTTTTTTGGCTTAAACTTAGCTTAATACACTCCTGCTTATCTAGACCTTGCACCTATTCTCTCTATTCTTGTCGGAGAGTCTTCGTATTATAAAAGAGACAGAAAAGTGAAAGGCGTTTGTGCACCATAGTTTGCTTAAATTTTGAAGTAAACTTATATTAAGCTGAACTGTTAAAGGGAAGGAGCTATTTAAGGTGTATACCTCTATTCTTCTTTCTCGCTCGAAAGCTTGGCATTTGAAAATGCTAGATTTTAACACATCATGGTAAGGCCCCTAAAAGATAATATTTTTGTTGAAATTTTGGTATTAATTTATTTATTTTATGACAGGTACTCTCTGCACTAACAGTCGAAACCAACACGTGCTGAGAGTCATTAGTTTATTAAAATATTATATTTTTTTTTAATAGGGAGAAAAATTGGGGGAGGCCCATGTCCAACAGTGGACGTCTTTTGGCTGAAATGATGGTAAAAAAAATCACTTAATAGGTACAAATTATTATCATTGTCATTGTCATTATTATTTCGTTACGAGTCATTATATAGTTTATTCATCATTATAACATATCAATTATATTTTTAAATGTTTCAATAAAAAATTAAAAAAAAAACATTTAAAAATATAAAAAATTGTGTCCCACCGGTATCGGGAACAGGAACCAAGCTACGCCGGTCAGGGCTCCAGAGAAAGGAACTTCCTAACAATACAAGCCGTGTCCAGGAGTACCGCTTTCTGAATCAAGCCCTTGATCCAGTCGCCTAATGCGAGCCTCCTAAGGTGTTGGTCGAGGCTCTTGACTATTAAGCCATTGCCCGACACGACTATCGGTACAATGATCGCCGAGTCCACATCCCACATGTCGACAACCTCGCGAGCCAAGTCAAGTTATATTATTATCATTATGCTATGAGACTTATGGAAACTTTTCAACGAAAGGAAGCGCTTTTTGTTTGCCGTGTTTTCGTAAACATTCTTTGTGTGAATGAATGGGAGTAATGAAAGCCAATCTGTGTAGTTACCTTGACATAACATTAAAGTTCAAAAATATAATTTGTGCGCACGTGTAAATAAAGATTTTATGAATAATATTTTTTTTTAGAAGAAAGCTCTATTTCTAAAAATATCAAATCAAAGATCCTAAGGACCACTTCGAAATATCAAAACATATTTTATAAGTGATGATAATATTTTAGACAGATATTTAACCATTAATGACGACAAGCAATGGGTAGCTAACCGTCCGGGTGTCCGGTAATGATCGAATCGTGAACAGCGCGTAGTTTTCCTTCCGCGCTCGCCTTTATTTTTATTTTTATCCACAACTTTCATACAACACATAGCTAACTGTCATACCCTTGGGACTAGATGTCCCAAGCTAAGCAGAGCTTGTGTTATGAGTACTAGACAACTGATAAACATAGGTACTTACATATTTCTAAATACATAGACACAGGAAAATGATCGTACTCATCACACAAACATTTGTCCTGTGTGGAAATCGAACCCAAGACCTTCGGCATACCTGTCAGAGTCACTAACCACTAGACCAACAGGCTAGTCAAAATTTATGAGAAGACGTCAAAACCGTAGGAGGATGCCCGCTAAAGCCACAGAGAATTTCTGGAAGACAGGCAGTCGTGTAAAAACAATGTTTATTTTTAGTATGTAGTTTATCTACCAATGATTCCCTAAGGTCCAACAAAATAGTTTAAGCCAAGGTATAACAAAAACATTTATTATAATTAGATGTTAACAAATTAAACACTATAAGTGAGGAAACTGTTTTATGGCTACCTAAAAGGGCCGACTTAAATTAACTAGCAATATTTCAGCGCTTGAAATTACTCATGAATATAAATAACTTTCCCTACGCGTCCAACTCTGAAATATCGAACAAATTAATGACAAAATGGCATACTTTTGTAATGAAACTGGAAAACTTTTTAACTATTTCCAGACTTTGACGTTGATAATTATATAGGTTGAATTTTTTAAGTACACGTGGATGTCTAAATGCAAAACAATGCTCAAAGGAAGCTAGTGTTTGGTTTTATGAAAACTAAAAATGCTTTGTATTTTTTTTTAATTCATCATCTACATCTTTCTGCCCTTGTCCCATGTTACATAGGGTCGGTGCCACGCGTTTTTTTTTTCTTTCAGTTTATTCCGTCACCCGTCACACTATCACTAACTCCCTTTTCTTTCATATACTCCTCACACAATATGATTTTTGATTAATCAAAACACGCTAGTATCAATATAAATAAGACACGCTATAATTATGATAGTTTACACAAATTAATTAATAATAAAGATAGTATCGTTTAATAGTATACTATTCTTGAACTTTACGGATGGCCAACTAAAGTAAATAATAAATTTTAAACGTATATAAAAAAAATAAAAACACGTTCTTAGGTTTCCGTACCTCAAAAGGAAAAAACGGAACCCTCATAGGATCCCTTTTTTGTCCGTCCGTCTATCTGTCTGTAAAGACTGCCCTTTATATCTGGTACTCGTAGAGGTATCGAGTAGAAATTAAAACCATATACTCAAATCTTCCCTCTCTTTAAAGAGGAGGCCTGAGTCCCAATAGTGGGAACATTATAAGGCCGACTATGCTATGCTATGCTACTCAAATCTGCGGTTCCTTGAAACTGAAAAAAAATCAAACTTCTAAGTTAACAAAAAAAAAGAATCAGCCGTTTATGTCGCAAAAACGTGTATTTCGATACTTTCACGTGAATCATAATTCATAGGGTACTTTTCGTTGACCTAGAATCCTGAAATTTGGCATGAAGCAAGGTCTCATATTACAAGTATAGGAAAAATCTGAAAACTGTAAATTTGTAGTTATGTCACAAAAAAAAAAACGCGATTCTGAATAATCTTCGTAACTCAATTCGGGCATTAAACTAATTTCATAGGTAAGTGTGTACGAAATTCACACTCTTGCTCAGTTTTTTGAACATAGGCTACCTCCAAGTGTCATCACAACGGTCGGTCCTGTGTATTTTGCATCCCTCGGATTTCAACGATTTATTTATTTTTATTTTATATCTCTTTGATTCGTTAAACACTTCAGAATATGAAAAAATAATATCATCATTCATTTTGTTAATTATATTAAAATTCGATAATTTTCGACTCCGAATTACGAGTTAGAATAGAATAGAATAGAATAGAATAGAATAGAATAGAATAGAATAGAATAGAATAGAATAGAATAGAATAGAATAGAATAGAATAGAATAGAATAGAATAGAATAGAATAGAATAGAATAGAATAGAATAGAATAGAATAGAATAGAATAGAATAGAATAGAATAGAATAGAATAGAATATCGTTTATTTAATAAAAGTGGCACATTTATATTAAAATACATAAAAACAATTATAACGCATACAATGCAATTTTTCCCGGACCAGGTTGGACCAGTGTGTCAGGCTAAAAAGAACTAAGAATCTAAGAAATAATAAATTAACAATCATTAAAATTCACTATATTAATACATAAAATAAAATAACCTACATTTTATTAACTTTTAGTTAATTAAATGTAGGTTATTTTATAGCAAAGCATGTTTTATTTACAAACTAAAAGGAGATCTTCTGTCTCTTCGTACGAGATGCTGAGTAAGTATTGCACAATAATCTTTTTACAGCTATAATTATTTAGTTTATACAAACCTAATTTTCTATTTAATCTATTGTACAAAAATGGGCCTAAAAATGTGAAATATCTTTTTACAAAGACATATTTTGAAAAAGTATTTGTATTGCAAACAATATCATTCCGTCTCTTATAATTTCAGGGTACAAGGGAAGCATGGTGTGCTGTTTTAATACCAGACGAAAGAACAACAAATAACAGATGAAAAGCTGGCGAACAGTCAGTACGTTGCAGGACTTGTATAGCAAAACTGATGGATGGTGGGATAGAGGAACGGATGGAAATTGGCAACTTTTAAAATGGCTCTCTGAGCTCTTTCGAGAGGTAACAAATAAGTTTTTGGTGCTCCACCCCACGAGGTAATACAGTATTGAATTACAGATTGTCCGAGTGCCAGATATACTTGGGTAATCAATTTTGAGTCTGCAATTGCTCGCAATTTTTAAAAAATAAAAATTAGTACTCGGTTTGAACCCGTGACCTACAACTCTATTTTTCAAAAATAGAGTTGTAGGTCACGGGTTCAAACCGAGCCAAGCGCATTACTTTGTGTATTTTTTTTAATCACCACCGCTCTCAAAACGGTGAAGGAAAACATCGTGAGGAAACCGGCATGCTCTAGAACCAAAAATTCGAAGACATGTGACATCCATCAACCCGCACTGGGCCCGCGTGGTGGATTACGGCTTATTCCCTCTCCTAGAGAGGAGGCCTGAGTCCCAACAATGGGAACATTATAAGGCCGACTATGCTATGCTATGTGGTATTATTTCCTTATTGGGGATACCATCGAATAATCTACCATCATGTATCTATAACATTTCCAAAACCAACAGCATCGATTCCTGACAAAAATGAATACTCCTAATTATTTTTTCAGTTTAATGAGTATTTTTCTTTATTCATCATAGTTCCAAAGAACAATGCCCACTTTCTATATATTTAAAAACCGGGTAGTTAATTAAAGTTCAAATACATTACAAGGTAAAGAATGACTATTTACACGTAGTCTTAGGTAGTTTAGAAAATAATGTCATGTAGTCATTTTTACGATATAAACACAATAAAGTTAAAAAAATATTAGTGTTACTTTTTAGGTTAGGATTTACCGTTACCAATTTTGTTCGTCAATTGATTAAACAATTACCATAATTTTCATCTGTACCAGCTGCAGGTGATTAGATTCGCTATTAAAATGTAGACGTCAGTAATATTCTTTTCATGAAATACGTCCACTTCTATGATAAATGATAAATAATATTTATTTTGCAAATAAATATTATTGGAAGTGGAAGTGTGAAACTTTGTCAAAAATAATAATAATATATACCGAATGTCAAGAACCACAAAATTTATGATTTCTTGAAAAATAAACGATGTAGCTTTTTCCTTGTGGGCGTAGACAAAAGGATTTATTTGTTTATAATCAGCCTTTATTTATTGCTTTTGATGTCTAAATGTTACACAAAGAAATCTTACTGAAGGATTCTTTCGTAGAAATTATTTTTGTTCTTGCGAGATAATGTTCCACATAAATAAATTATTTTTATACTTGACTAAATAAATGGAAATACATAATTCATAAAATCAAGGGGAAGTCTTACAAACACAATGTCAAAGCTGCTTTGAAAGTCATTATTAAACTATAAGCAATTGAATTTGAAATATCTTGTCGCCTAGTAACTGGGTTGTGAAGGTCTGATAATTAATTCCGAGAGGCTATGGTTGAACGCTTGAAATTGTCCTTGAAGGCAGTACCCGATTGAGGCGATGCCAATCTGGTAAAGTTCAATGTCGCTAAAACCACAAATAAGGTTGTGTTCAATTTAATCTGAAATCTATTTTTTTGTTCTTTGTGCCCTGCGTTTCTTTTGACATTGTGATAAACGTAATCAATATACAATTCAATTAACTGGATTTTAAGATTTATTACTTTTCTACACCTAGTCGAGTGAAAATTGGGCAACCTTCTTTAGCCATCAACGCACACTTAAAAATTCACCCTGAATAATCAGTCTCAATCTCAGTAGACATCTATTTTTAATATACTTAATTACTTATTATTAAGAGGAAAGATTTGTACTTTTGTTTGTAATGAATACAATGATGATCGGACGGCGAGCTACCCATGGCTCGCTGTCCGCAAGCTCGCGTCTTCGTTGGCCGGAAATCGGGATCGGAATCCCGGCTGCTGGGCCGCGAGGGCCATTGCCTCGCGCGTGCGGCCGCCTCCTTTACTAGTATTAAGTTACCTTCTCACAAGTTCTCACCGATCATGGTAAGTTCTGGAAGTTCCTGCACCGGATTCGTGCGGAAGCGACGCCCGGGTGTCGCCACTGTGTGGACAACCCGGAAGACACGGTGGAGGTGTGCCGCGCTTGGGCAGAGCAACGCCGTGTCCTCGTGATCGGCGGCGGTGATCTCTCGCGCCGGGCCTTGATACAGGCCATGGTCCGGAACGAGGAGGAGTGGCAGGTAGTCGCCTCCTTCTGCGAAGCAGTAATGCTACCAAAGGAGGTGGCCGATCGCGTGAGGCAACGGTCCTCACGCCCCAACCACCGCCGGAATTCCGATCCCGATTTCCGGCTACCGTAGGCGCGGGCTTGCGGACGGCGAGTAATGGGTAGCCCGCCGTCCGACCGTCCGGTAACCGTCCGGACCGAGCCCAAGTCATCGACAGCGCGTATTGTTCCACGCGCGCCTCAGGGAGATGTCAGCAAATCGTAGGGGCCCAGCAAGGTCGAAGCCTACTGGGGCCATGGGTAGTGTGAAAACGAAACCCGGGGCCCTGGGACGAAGGAACAGGAGTGGGTTTTTAGTCAGTAAAAGTCTGACACTATCTTGCGCTCCACCCAAGAGCGGGATTTGTCATTAGATGAACCACCTAAAAAAAAACCACCAACATAACCCATTCAACCAAACTGATAAGTGGTAGGCGTGTTTTATTGACTGAGGTGATTATTACGTTTCGATTCACAAAATGTCGTGACAGTCACGGTAGACGTCAGTCATACTCATGTTCATACTCATCATCAAAGCATCGAATAAAAAATTCGATGTTAAAGTATTAAGATCTTTTTTTTATTTAGGTGGGAAAGTCATCTTAAGACAAATCGCGCTCTTGGGCGGAGCGGGAAATAGTGTCAGACTTTTACTGACTAAAAACCCACTCCCGTTCCTTCTTTGCCTTCGTCCCAGGGCCCCGGGTTTCACTTTCACACTACCCGTGGCCCCAGTAGGCTTCGACCCTGTTGGGCCCCTACGATTTGCTAACATCTCCTTGAGGCGCGCGTGGAACAGTACGCGCCGTCGACGAATTGGGCTTGGTCCGGACGATTCCTGCGTAGAGCCTCAAGTATTAAGAGCTGTGATAATTGCTTCGACTTACGAGTTGTAGGTCGCGGGTTCAAACCAAGCCAGGTACATTACTTTGTGTAATTTATTTCATCACCACTGCTTTCAAAAACGGTAAAGGAAAACATCGTAAGGAAAACGGCATGTCCTAGAACTAAAAAATCGAAGACATGTAACATCCACCACACCGATTACAGCCCATTTCCTCTCCCAGAGAGGAGACCTGAGTCCCAGCAGTGAGAACATTAGAAGGCAAAATATGGTTATAGTTAACAAAGTATCGTCGGTTCAATAAGATACATCGTTTTTTTGGCGGGAAACCATCCAACTTCTTTCGCTCTTCGGCGGAGCAGGAGGGCGTATCAGACTTTTACTGAATAAAACCCACTCATATATTCTTTCTTTGCCTTGCGTTCCAGGGCGCTGGATTTTCTTTTCAGACGCGAACCCATGGCCCCAGTGGGCTTCGACCCTGCTGAGCCCCTACGGTTTGCTGACATCTCCTTGAGGAAGATCCATGTTACTATTCATAGAGTATTTACAATTCATCGGTATATCGTCCATCCCTATGTCTGAGCCTTTGGTAACGACTGTTCATAAATCGGGATTGGGAATTGGTTCAACTATTTTTGATCTAGTATCAGTCTAGCTTATATCAAATCAGCGAATCCAACAAAAGTACTAAACTAAAACTAGAAGCCTTATTTACTATCTATATTCGAATTCAAATCTATTTTCTGACATTTTGGCCTTAACCTGCTATCTGAATAATCTATTTGCTACGGCATTAAACATAATATTTCTTTTGATTTTTTTTTTTTTGGTTTGTAAATGTTTGGAAAAAAAAGTAATGGTTTGACCTGTATTTTATCTAGATTTTTTCTACACTATCGCAATGGGTTACAGTAATGATAGCTGTATGAATGTCTGTAATAAACAAATAGAATTATCATTTCAGCCAAAAAATAGCCACTGCTGAACTCTCCAACCATCAATCGCCACCACATCAACCAATCGGGCGCTTCTCACATTAAACTGAATCTTGCGGCCATCACCAGGGCCAATGCCCTGATGATTGCAACCAATATCCATCATCAGCATCATCATCATCATCGTCCACTGCTGGACATACGCCCATTGTTCTATGCAAGAACTAAAAGAAAATAGTCTTACCTGGTATTTCTGAAGGACTGACATGTATGCAGAAGATCTTTCTTATCGTTCTCTTGAAGGTTCTGGGGTCGATGATATAGGAGCCGTAGACCAGAGGATCCATGCAGGAGTTAGAAACAGCCATGATGAAGAACAGGTCTTGGACTCGTGCGGAGACGTGGACCGCTGACTTCCGATCTAGCATGTACCTGTGAAGGATAGCTGGTTTAGTCAGTGAAACTTAGTAATCTAGGTTACATATATTAATACATAAAAACTAGCTTCTACCAGTGGCTTCGTCCGCGTGAATGTAAGTTTCTCTATACAAACTTTGGACTCCCGTTTCATCCCCTTAGGTGGATTTTGTAAAATCCTCTCTTAATACTCGCCTTCGTCATAAAAACAAACCTTGTGCAAAATTTCACGCTTTTGGTCCCAGTATTTTCGGCTATACGTTGATATGTCAGTCAATCTGTTTCTTCTTTTAAATATAAAGATGAATTCCTATGTTCCTTGATTACGTCATCACGCGTGAATGGCTGGACCAGTTTCATTAATTCTTTTATTTATTTTTTTGTGTTTATTATTGTCAGGAAAAGGTTGTTATGAAAGTAAAACATAAGAAGATTGCGCGAAAAATTAGGAAACTTTAGAAAACTACGGCGACTATTTGATCTTTGCGTGGTTGAGTTCATAACTGAGAGAGGAGAGGAGGGGAGGATCTGTCCGATCAGCTAGTAAGGTAAAATCATCTACCTACATCATCAGCGGCCGACATAAACCTTTATAGTCTTGATTTGACAGAAAAGATACAGGAAAAAAAGATCATGGGATCATCAAAGATATTAAAAAGATGTAATTTTCAAAAATGGTGATGTTTTCAAATATTGAATTTGCTGAGATATGTTTAATTTTTATTTTAAAATCTACAGAGACTTCACTATTAGGAGAGTAATTATACTTAATAAACCACTTCTGTTCCTGAAATGCTACCCCTATTGAAAACTTCTTCTGGGAACCAACAAGGAACTTGTGCAGCAGTATTATAGAGTTAGACAACAAAGTTTATAATGAAAGTTCTGCTTCAGTTATTCAAACGTCTATCAGTATTAATTATGCTCTTAAATATAAATTATAGTAGGTAACATTCTTTTTTTTACGTTAGCAATCATGAAATGACTTTACTTTTCATCCCCAGGGAGAATCGCTTTCAACTGACAGCTGCCAAATTACTAAAAAAAAACTAGTTCTATCTTGACATTTATTTTTTTATTTTTATTTATTTTATTAATTTGTCACATCAAAAATTATTTATAACATCTGCCAAACTGCATAGCAGTTTGTCGGCAGTACATTCTATTGAATTTCGCTTAATATTAAGACCACATCCGGTCACCCCCCAAGTTTGTAGGTAGGTACTCGTTGTGAGGTAAACAGATGCAGCACCACAACACTATCTGATACCAACATACCGCAGCAACTACGGACGCAGATAATGTTTCATTAGAACATTTTTTAATTGGTTTCTATTTTTGGCTTGATTTATTAATTCATTAGGTAACTCATTAATAAGTGTAGGTGCAATCCATCGTCTTGCACGCTTACCGTAGTAATTATTCACCTTAGGAACCTGGGGTCTCTTTTTCTTAGATTGGCGGGTTGGGTAGTTATACACTCTTTCATTTTTATTTCCGAATGCGCTAAAAAAATCTATTATAAAACCACTGTTTAAGAAACACGATAGGGAGCTAATAGAATTTTACAGGCCAATATCATTAATACCAATTATGTCAAAAATTATTGAAAAATATATTTATAAGAAACTTAATACCTTTTTTGAAAAAAATCATATACTCTGTGATGAACAGAAAGGATTTAGGGAGAAAAAAACAATTAACTTGGCCATATATGACTTCTTGCATACTGTTATGACAAAAATGGATAAAAACACACCAGTCTGTGCCATTTTCTGCGACATGACACAGGCATTCGACTACGTACAACATAATATACTACTAAATAAACTTGATGCATATGGTATAAGGGGAAATATATTTAATCTAATACAATCATACCTACATGACAGAAAACAAGTAACTCAGATTAGTAGAATAAATATGAGCTCCAAACGTGAAGAATTTTTCACGTCATGTGAGCGTACCGTTCCTCATGGAGTTCCCCAAGGTAGTGTACTTGGACCACCCCTGTTTACTCTCTATATTAATGACTTCCCTAAAGCCATTAAACATCCCATGACACTATTTGCGGATGACAGTACGATCACTATACCATGCCATGATAAAAATAACTATGAAACGGACATCAAAAATACATTGACTGAAGCGGTAACGTGGCTTAATAATAATAATTTGAAAATTAATATAGATAAAACTTTGATTATGCATTTTAGCCAACGATCATCATCATACTCTAATCTTGAAATCGAATATAATAATAATAAAATACAGACAGCTAATAGCACAAAATTTTTAGGTCTAACAATTGACAAAAACTTAAATTGGAAAGCGCATATTGAAGCTCTAGCCAAAAGAATAAGCAGTGGGGCATATGCGTTATACAAATTATCTCGTAGCCTAAATATAGAAGCGCTATTAACGGCCTATTATGGCTTGGTTGAATCTATCATTAGGTATGGTGTTATCTTCTGGGGTAACTCAACCGATAGGGATATCATTTTTAAAAGACAAAAATACTGCTTGCGATCTGTTTAATCTCAAAAATACCGATAGCTGTAAAGATTATTTCATTAAATATAAAATTTTAACATTACCTTCACTTTATATATTAGAAACAACAATGTTCGTAAAAGCAAATCCACATTTGTTTCCTCGTATGGCAGACAGGTTTCCAAGAAATAGACGTGATGATAGCCAACTATGTTTACATACATCAAAAACTGCACTTATGCGCAAGAGTGTTTTTTGCATGGCACCAATTATCTATAATAAATTGCCCAAAAGTTGGAAAGAACAAACTATACCTAAACTTAAACAAACAATGAAATTGTTTTTGGCACAGAAAGCGTATTATAGTATTACAGAATTTTTAAACGACTCCGGATTCTAATAAATAAATAACTAGGACTAACATTGTCGAAATTATTATTAAGGTTGTGTAGCAGTGGAGGACTTAAAAGATGCCTATATTATTAATATTATTATAATTGAATGTTATTAAATATAATGGAATGTTATTAAATATAATTGAATGTTATTAAATATAATTAAAATCATTAAAATATTCATTCAAATTAAAAAAAAAAAAGAACATAATAATATTGTAATACTCGTAGAACCTGAGATATTTGTACGCCATGAGAAATGGCAGACATGTCGTGAGCCACTTTTAATTAAGATCTTGCATGCATGTATTATTTTAATTCTGTATGCATACACATGTTTGAGCAAATAAAATTTCTTATTCTTATTCTTATTGATTTTTAATATTATGTTGTTCCAAAATAATTGCTAGTTTAACTTCGATTGAACCGTGTCCCAACTTTCAATTACAGCGTGATGTAAAATTGAAATAATTTAAAGATAAGTGTTAATTAAAGAATATATATTTCTTAAGTTTCCACGCGCGCCTCAAGGAGATGTCAGCAAATCGTAGGGGCCCAGCAGGGTCGAAGCCTACTGGGGCCATGGGTAGTGTGAAAAGAAAACTTGGGGCCCTGGGACGAAGGCAACGAAGGAACCGGAGTGTTTGATTTTCCAACCGAAAAAAAAAAGTGACTTATTTTTTTCAACGATTTCTTTAAATTACTTACTTTATTTATTTTTTAAAATATTTTTCTGGCCGGCCAGAGAAAAAAAAAACAAAATAGGCGGGAAAGTGGCAATCCGGCAATCCGATCTTCATTTGTTCTTTCGAGTTGTAGAGTTTTGTTTACATTTCCGTACAACAGAGAAACACGATAAGCTCATCAGATTCAAATGTGGATATAACGCCTGATTTCATAAGAGAAGAGGTTAAAGCCGTCGCGGAAAACCTTTTACCGCTTAAATCAGAAGAAAGATGCCTGCCTAAAATTATACGACGACTCAGGTTTTACAAAGTTTTTTATTTTTACTTTCCTTGTATCCGTAATGAAAAGCACAGTCTTGGCTGAAGAGCGAGTTGAAAATAATACTTTTCATCCATAAGGAGAATCGTTTTCAACTGACAGCTGTCAAATTACTAAAAAAAAAACTAATTCTATTTTCATATTTCTATCGAACCATTTCCCTATTTTCTATACAGCCACTAAAAAACACCGGAAAAAATGTCCCACGCTCGGTGCCTAACTCGTACCAACAGGATTCTCAGTCTGTATGTTTCAGTAGAGAATGCCTCTGAAAATCAAATAATTATTATAGCGTATATTGTCTATAAAAACTCACTGTGTTCTATAAAAACTCACCCCAACTGCAAATATGAATCATGACACTTATTTTAAGATCATTGAGTTAACCATATTTAACAAAAACTTTGAAAGCTGTTATCGATCCAGTGATTAAAAGAAACTGCTATTTCACTAGAAAACTTGTTGTTTGTTATATTAACAGATCTCAGGATATTAAATTGGCAAGAAAATATCATTGAGCCATCGATATTAAAATTTGTAATTCAACAGTCTCCGATTGTGTGTTGAACAAAAATAAATCTACAAATTCGATAAGAAAAAAAGAAGAAGAAGAAAGGCGTAATTTCTTTGCTACACAAAAGTTAAAAACTCTTCTTCTTCCAATCCTGGACTATGCTGCTGCCAGCTACCTTGATCTCACCCAAGACCAATTGGATAAGCTTGAGTGACCATAAAATCTCTGTATCAGGTTCATATTTGGCTTGCGCAAGTATGACCACGTTTCTGAATTTCGTACTAAGCTCAAATGGCTTCCTATTCGCCTTCACCGGAACGCTCACATACTTTTTTTGCTTTATAATGTGCTACTTAATCCTTGTACCCCCTTCCACTTCCTTTTAAATCTTTCACAATTCAAGCTGCTCGTTTGTGGAATGCGTTACCCATAGAAGTGAGGCGTGCTCAAACGCTATCAACGTTATAAAAAATGGTGAAGGAGGCATTACCTTCCACTTTGATTTTTTCTTATCTTGGCTCAATTATATATTTGATATTTATTAGTATTTTTTTTATTGTATTTGTGTTATTATGTCTTATTAGTAATATTTCTGATGTTGTATGCTGACAACCCTAAATTTATCTTCTTTCTTTCAGTCCATCCAAAGGTTGCCTGTAAAAAATTTCCCTGAGCGATAAGACCCCCATTGTATACTTAGTTTTAATAATGGTAGTACTGTATTTTTTGTTTATGTGGTGTACAATAAAGAATATAATACATACGTAACAAATTTATAGCCGCCATTTATTAAATATGTTAAAAGTCAGGACCATTTGTTAAGCGGTTTAAACTGCTACACAACAACACCACACAGAAACCAAACAATTAATCAGTCAATCTATTACAGCAGTTAATTAATAATTTTGTGTTGATTAATGTTTCAGAAATTAGTAGATATACAAAATCGGGTGATTTTCTTTTTTCATCTGTTTGATAACTAAATAAAATATGTAAAAAAAATGCGCTTTAGTTTCTTTGTCGCTATTTTTATTTTCTGTATTCAAAATAAAAAATAATTAAAAAAACATAAAATATATATTTGTAGAAACATTATGCTGTTACATTGAACTATAATATGAAATCTTGCATCGTAGTTATCCACCAACCCGCATTGGGCCCGCGCCCTCTTTTAGAACGGAGGCCTGAGTCCCAGCTGTGGGAACATTATGGGTAATTATGATATACTATGCTGCCTCGTAATATGAGAGTTCTTCTTGCAATTAGAACATATAGAACAGTCCGGACATAACACCCTGGTCATAGAATCTTTCCTTTTCAATGGGAGTTTGCAAGGGTAAGTAATATACGGTATAATAATAAAATCTCTAATATTTAAAAGATATAACAACTGAATCTATAATTTAATTTGATATAATGATTAACTAATAAACGATTGGTATAATTTTCAAATAACAAATTTTTATAAGCATAACATATATTGATTATATAATCTTTAGATATACCACCTAAAAGACATAAAACTTATTTAGTCTAATATGAAAGAACAAAAGTTTTTTATAAATCATAATGGTTTTTAAATTAACCTAATCCAAATGATTCACTAACATAAAAAGAAGTTCTGGTGTTCTAACTTTACCTAACCGACATGATCGCTTCGTTCGCTCTACATCGCATTCTAAGGTCACTATTCTAACCTGACCTAATAACGTTTAACAATACGCCACGGCAACTCGTGATACAATCAGTGTGCTTTATACGTAACAGTTGCATCCACGCGCTCCTCAAAGAAATGTCATTAAACTGTACGGGGCCCAGCAGAGTCGATGCCCGCTAGCTAGAACCGCGGGGAATTTCTGAAAAAGAAACCCGTAGTCTTAGAACGCAACGGGTAAGGAAACAAGTGTGGTTTTAATCAGTAAAAGTCTCACACGCCCCCTCGCCCCACCCAGAGCGTGAGAAGTCTCAGATTCAGATTTCAAACCTTAAAAAAAAAGCCCATGAAACCTCGGTGAACCAAACAATTAGCTGTTTTAAAAAAAAACATATTTATTAAATATCCGCATATCTGCCTAGACCTCGTGGTGTTTGCTTTCTAGTACTTTATTGTTGCAAACAGATCATATTATCACATCTTTCTAAGAATACATCGACCTACCAACATCCTTAAGCGTTTGTTAATGTAATTATGGAGATACGGGTAGCTCTGGTAACACGTTAGTATTTCAACGCTTTGAGAACCGTAAAGCTAAGGAAAACACGAAACCCTACAATTTGCTTTGATACAACGCAATATAGGACGCTACGTCAAAACATATTATTTCAAAGAAGGCAGCCTTAAGCAAGCCAATCCAATATTGAATACCGCAAATGATTTTAAAACGCTGTCTAAATTAATATTTGCGTACCCTGAGATGTTTACTAGCAAACATACATGGTACAAATATGAATAAATTTGAGATTTAGAAAGTTCAAAAGTTAGTGTGCAAATTGAAATCGGCATCGTGACACAGTAAAATTTGGCTATACTTCGCCAATTCTTACGTGCTGCTCCCAAAGTAGCCGTTGAATTGGCGTCTCTTTAACTGGAGGTTTCGCGGCACAAAATGTAAATATAGAGAAAGAAAAAATTGTTTATTTATGCCTCACACAACTTATAAAAACCAGATAATAATAATAGGATTGTCCTTGGGTGTACTAGCATAGCTCGTACTGAACCCTATTCATAGAATGTGGTTACAACCGACGATTAACTAATCATCGTTTTTTTTATGGTAGGAAATCATCCAATGACTTCTCCCACTCTTTTCGTGTCAAACTTTTATTGACTAAAACCCACTCCTGTTCCTTCTTTGCCTTTGTTCTAGAGCACCGGGGTTCACTTTCACTTAACCCATGGCGCCAGTAGGCACCGACCCTGCTGGGCCTACGATTTGCTAACATCTTCTTAGGATCCCGACGTCTGAAGCGAAAAGGCCTTTCCCTCACGCGGCCATAATTACATTGCGTAAATATGAATGACGATTTGATTAAAAAATAAACTATCCGTTATGAGGTGATCTTTTATTATATAATTCTTACACGAGATTGTTTGTGTTGAACACGGCAGAACTACATGAAAATAAAATTTTCCAAAAAAACGTACAAAATGATTGGTCGTAAAAAAACAGAGTAGCTAGATGTAAGTACGTGAAAACAAAATTTCGTTCTATTTTTCTTATCGTATTTTTATACATATATAAATATATATAAAAATACAATATATATATATATATATTATAAAATTGTTAATTGTTGTTGTTAATTGTTTGTTAATATCAATAAATAAGGTTGTCTGTAAAATCCGCTTTGAGTAATAAGACCCCTATTAATTTTAAATGTAGGTGGTGGTAGGTGGTGAGGTAGGTGCAGAGTATCTATCTATGAATATTTATGTATTTTTTTTTTAATTTGAATAACGTTGGCACTCAGGCCTCCTCTCTATGAGAGGGAATGGGCTATAATCCACCACGCGGGCCCAGTGCGGGTTGGTGGATGTCACATGTCTTCGAATTTTTGGTTCTTGGACGGAATTGGAATTTGAATAACGTTTTTTATTAATACCATTATATTATGATGATTATTTTATGCCATAATCAATATTTTTTAGAGGATTTTTATTATTTCATTATGTGTCTCAAATATATAGCAATGTTTATAAAATATATTAGCAAATTAAGCAATGTATCTATTTAAGGAATTTTGCATGCCGTACGGCAAAATATATGCAGACTCTCCTGTCATTAATCATCATATTTGTTTACTAGTAATTGGCAAATAAATGATTTCTATTTCTCTTAAGTAATATTCCAATAATATATAATATTCCAACCACTATCACACAACGCCGTCTAGTCCCAAGCTAAGCAGAGCTTGTGTTATGACTACTAGACAACTGATAAACATACTTTAATATTTCTAAATACATACATATTATAGATAAATTACACCCAGACACAGAACAAATGATCATGCTCATCACACAAACATTTGTCCTGGTGGGAATCGAACCCACGACCTCCGTCATAGCAGTCAGGGTCCCTAACCACTAGACCAACAGGTCAGTCAAGTGGATCCAAAATCATGTATACTTACCATAAAGTCATAGTAGCGTAAGGCAGCCAGCAGCAAGCGAATACCGTCACTATAGTGACAGTCATTCTCAGCGTTCTTCTCCGTGCCCTAGCCAGCGGTCTCTGGTCTGATCTCCTCAGCATTATTTTACTGTGGTCTGACTGATGGTATTTCTCTAAAAAAAATATTGATGAGTTAAAACCTTTTAGTATTATAAACAGATTAATGAAGAAAAGGAAATGGCATGGTAGATCATTTACACTATTTAATGTAACAATGTTCGCTAGAATGACTTCTGAGTATGATGTCCTGGGTTCGATTCTCGGGTCGGATAATGTATTGAGTTGTCTATCTAGAATTTCTCATGTCAACACGCACAATGGTCTATCATGAACTAAGTTCGGAAACCAAACTCCAATGGAATATAAAAGACGTCCAAGTTTGCAGAATAGTAGGATAATGATGTAGATAATATATGTTCAAAATATTATTATTATTAGCTCCACACACTTGATTTGTCGTGAGGTTTGGGAAGTTTAGTATTAGAGAAACACGCAATAAGAACTCATACATACGAACGGCATGCTGCCAACGACAGAAGTAACTGCAGCCGTCGATGCGACGGCCTCAGCCGTCGGCCTATAGTGACCTATAGTGGCTTGCGGACGGCGAGCAATGGGTAGCTCCCCATCCGACCGTCTGGTAACTATCCGGACCGAGCCCAAGTCGTCGACGGCACGTAGTGTTCCACACGATGACAGCAACCGTAAGGGCCCAGCAGGGCCGAAGCCTACTGGGGCCAAGAGTCTGATTCTGAAAGGAAGACTCGGCCCTGGTTTGACAAGCAACGAAGGAACAGGAGTGGGTTTTTATTCAGTAAAAGTCTGACACTATCTGTCGCTCCGCCAAAGAGCGGAGGATGTCATTGTATGATTTTCCCAAATACAAAAACAAAAGCTGTCGATGCGTCGGCCACAGCCGTCGTATAGTAACACTTGACACAGACTTGCCCCGTGTCGACGGCTGGAGCTACCTCTGCCGTTGGCAACATGCCGTTCGTATGTGTATGAGCTCTTAGACTCACTCATGTATATTTAAGTTAAAGTTTCAGCAGTTTTAGAGTGAAAAGCCATTATATCTCTCAGTTTTCGATATTAATACAAGTATAAGTTCACTATATTGGAAATTGTTAAAGTTGCTTTATTTATTAAGTACAATTATAACGTGCATATGTGATATAATGTAGGACACTAAGTAAGTAGAAAAATGTGCGGTTATGATGTTTCATAACCGCACATTTTTCTACTTACGTGCCAACGTACGTACATACGTGCGTACGTATATTATGTACCAAAATCTACTACTTGTACTGTTGTAGCAGTAGTCGATTTTGGTATAATATATCTGTTTATATCAATACATAAACAGATATTGTCTAATTTAGTCACTGACGTAATAAAATGCCTATGGTTACTCATTTTAATAAAAGGGGTATGATATTAGTAATAATAAGAGAAATATTAGCGTTCCAACACCCACTGGGGTTGTTACGGTTTTATTCATAGCCGTGATCACATTGTAATTTAGTATGGCAGAAATAATCCTCCCATTATTAACAGGATTATAAATAGCAGGTATTGTTCATGGGTTTATTTCTGTGATAGCTACCTATGATTTTTTGCTTTCTATTTTTTACTTTTTTTTATATTTATTATAAAACCGAGTCGCCCACCGCATATGTCTATCCGTCTGTCTGTCTATCTTATGATCATCATTACCATTTCAACCGAAAGACGTCTACTGTTGGACATAGGTCTCCCCCAAGCGTCGCCATAACGACCTGCTATGTGTGTCTCGTATCTATCAGATTCTCACGACGCTCACCAGGTCATCGGCCCACCTTGAGGGAAGCCCTCCAAAGTAAAATCATCACTTTAGAGTCTTTCGTCGCCATCGACCATCTGTTTTCTAAACAAACTTAAGTGGCAGTCACTTAAGTTTGGCGATTCTCCGAGCTATGTCAGTAAACTTGGTTCTCCTGCAGATATCTGTCTGTCTGTTTGCGAATAATTCAAAAACTACTTAACAGATTTACATGTGATGTTTATGTTCACCAATAGCCAGTGATGTATAAATAAGATTTGGAAGGTACCGTACGAAGCTGGGGAAGATAGCTAGAATAATAAATGTGAAATTTGTAGGTACGTATGGATGTTCAATAAATCAATCACTTCCACAGCTTTGGGACATGGGTACACCACAGCCTGCATTATAAGGAACAAAGAATATCTTTTATTACGGTATGCTAATAGTGGTAATCAGTTGTTACGGTATGGACGAGTCGTTCGAAAGCCTTATCACAGCATTGAATCGCAAAAGGCTACACAAGCCCCCCTAGCCAAGTTACGATCGTTTCAATACGTCGAATGCCTCGAGTAGGCCACGCCTCCGATTCCTTTGTTCTGACGTCATCTCAACGCTCAGTCACGTGGTCAGAACAAAAGAATCGGAGGCGTGGCCTACTCGAGGCGTTCGAGGCAAACGAAACGATTATAACTTGGCTAGGGAGGGCAGGAATAGAGATGGGTTTTAATCAATGAAAGTCTTGAAAGGTATGTGTAACAGAGTGTAAAGTCCCGTAAACCTCCAATGAAAAGAGAGGATCCTCCGAACAGACGGGCATTGTATCTGATCCAGACAGTTGCCCGATAGTAGATTTCGGGCTGTTGTATATTTTCTAATCGTGCGGAGAACTCTAATACCGCCGCATGCAGGAGTTTGAATTTTAGTTCCTATATGATGTCATAGATGTCGCTAAAAGTCTAACACTCCCTTTTTACCCAGAGTGGGAGGAGTATTTGAAGATTTTCTATCATGAGGAAAGTCTTGTGTAATAATATGTAAGTATGTGTGTAGCTAATATAAGAGTAAGGGGAGATTAGAGACGTTGGAAAAACGGCGCGAAAGATCATTATAAATCTAAAACGGGAATTCTACTAATAAAAATACGATTAATAGAACAGTAGACTATAATACACATCCTACTGGCGGATATCTCTGATGTCCACAAGCTATGAAGCCATTATCTGACAAAATTACATTTTAAGATTCTTAAATGAAAAGCGTTGAATAACATTGAAATCAAAAGACATTGAATGTAATCATATCGGAATGTATAGTATGTGTGATAGTAGAAAAATACTGCTTAAACAGATAAACAAAGATTTTTTAGCTGATTACCGTGACATCAAAAATCATGCCGAATATCTCAGTCTAACTCAGATCGAAAACTAAATTATTAGGTATCAGGAGAACCTTTATTATTTTTAAAACACATAAGCTTTTATCAATTAGTTTAGATACTTAGACTAGATGCAGACTTAGTGCTGGCTGTTTCTTTTTTAATTAATTAAAAGGAAAACAGAAAAAGAAAAATAAAATGAAATAAGGGACATTTTGGAGTCAGTATATCTATGAAAATATTATGTATGTTCAAAAAAACAAAAACATGTTTAAAATACAGTGATATCCATGACGTCAATACTAGTAACAATTGTGGTAATATGTAGACATATTTTTTTTTTTCTAATTGACCTTTTTATTATTTTTTTTTTTCAAATTTGACATTTATGATTATTTTTATTTTACATTTTGGCATTAATGTTTTTTTATTTAATTTTACGTAGAACTTAAAAGGTTTTTTTTTACTTATTTGCAAAATAAATATCGTTTAGCATTTAGTTACGAGTACCTTCCAACTTATATAAGCCTAGTTAAAGTCTATAATTGGTTCCTAAATCTACTGTCAATATTGTGATCAAAAGACGAAAGAAAATATATCGAAGCAGATTTTCACATAATTGTATATCAGTCATTGACACAACAACATTGCTGAAAAGGGCCTTTCGGGTTTTCAGTTATTTTTTATTGTCCTTTATATTTTATTTCTGTTGGCTGGTGACTGTCACCAAATAAATATTTTATTTTGTTTGTTTTCCATTAATTTAAGTTAGAACCAGTATTTCATAAGGATTGACACGAATTAGTGTACGTACCTTAGTGGCCCAAAAACTAAACTCGTATATTAAATATGTTTTTAAGAAGATAATATGATTAAAGAACTCAACTCTGCATGAAGAGAGAGGGCGTGTCAGACTTTTACTGAATAAAACCCTCCTCGTCAGTCATTCACGCAAACGAAGTCGCTGGCAAAAGCTAGTGTTATACAAAAAAGGTTCCGGTTTGATATCGACTAGACATTGTATAAGGTTTAAGCTATGTCATAGCTAACATGAATTTTGATTCCTTTGAAAGTGTCGAAATTTACGTTTTTTGCCGCAACCGGGAAATGAAAAATCCGCAAAGAAACCGCAGACCTAAATATATGGTTTAAATTTCAACTTGATACCTCCACGCGTTCCCGAGATAAAAAGTTTTGTCAGATAGACAGACGAACAACAAAGTGATCGACAACGTCAACCTCATCATTGCTTACCATCAGATGAGATAGTAGTCAAACTTGACCATAGCAATAATAATAAAATAAACTGGGCAAGTGCGAGTCGGACTCGCACACAGAGGATTCCGTACAAACTTACATGTGTAAATAATTCAATTTACGAATGGAATCTCGAAGATTTTTCCCAATGGCAAAAAAAAGTTTTTAGTGACTTTATAACAAATTTACTGTTTCCAGATTTATTCTTATACCTGTGTTATAAGACCTTGCTTCATGCCAAATTTCAGGATTCTGGGTCAACGGGAAATACCCTATGAATTTCAATTTCCTTGAGAGTCGAAATATACATTTTTTGCGACATAAACGGACGTAAGTTTTTTTTTTTTAGGGAACTTTGAAGTTTGATATTTTCAGAGCTTCAAGGTAGCGCAGACCTGAGTATATAGTTTTAAAATTCAACTCGATACCTCCACGCGTTCCCGAGATAAAGGGTCTTGACTGACAGACAGACAGACGGACGGACGGATAACAAAGTGATCCTATAAGGGTTCCGTTTTTTCCTTTTGATGTATGGAACCCGAAAAACTATAAAATAGTGACAAAACCGGAAACAGAAGGTCGGGGTATATGAGAAAAAAAAAATATAATGTGAAAATAATATAAAAACACTTACCTGAATTTTCTTTAGAATTCTTCGATATTTCATAAAAAATGCAGGCGTAACACACCGATATTATTGTCAGGGGTAGAAAATACACGGCTCCGAGGCAGAACACGTTATACGCCAACTCTTGATGCTGGTTTGCAAATGCCTCAAAAGATACACATTGTTGAAAATCCGGCACCTTCGGATGACTCATCACACGGAAAACTAGACTCTGAAACAAAAGAAATAAGTTTGAAGTTCGCGTGTTCTCTGATTATGATATTGTTAAACCACAAGAAACTTCAAGTTAATGAAGTTCTTGGTAAACGTGTATAATGTTGCTTATATTATCATTATTCCAATGTTGTTAGGAATTTTAAGTAGTGCATAAATTATGCTTCTTTATCAGATTTAAAGGCCGTGACATTCAGTGAAGATAATATAATATTAATTAGCCTTATAATGTTCCCACTGCTGGGAGTCATGCCTCTACTCTAAGGGCCCAGTGAAGATCGGTGGATGTCACATGTCTTCGATTTTTTGGTTCTAGGTCAAACTGGTTTCCTTACTACATATATAGCATATAGCATATTCAGCCTTTTTTAATGTTCCCACTGCTGGGACTCAGGCCTCTTCTCTAGGAGAGGGAGTGGGCCGTAATCCACCACGCGGGCCCAGTGCGGATTGGTGAATGTCACATGTCTTTGAATTTTTGATTCTAGGACATGCCGGTTTCCTCACGATGTTTTCCTTCACCGTTTTGAGAGCAGTGGTGATGAAATAAATTACACAAAGTAATGCGCCTGGCTGGGTTTGAACCCGCGACCTACAAATCGTAATTCGGGGCCGTTACCACTTGGCCACCACTGCTAACTCTAGCTCCTTACTACATTTGTATTATATTATAATTTAGGTTTAGGTCTTCAAATCAATAATGAATAGGCTCTTTAATAATAATAAACTAGAACGCTTCACCATCAACGATTGCATCACTTTAACAAGCTGAGTAAACCTAAAGTAACAAAAAAAAACTGAGCAAGTGCGAGTCGGACTCATGCGCAGAACTAAATAGTTTAATTCCCTAATGGAATTTCGAAGATTTTTCCGAATCGCAAAAAACTTTTTTTTGTGATTTAGCAAAAAAATTACTGTTTTCAGATTTATTCCTTGGGCTATAAAACTTTGCTTTATGCGAAATTTCAGGATTCTGAGTCAGTACAAAGTATCCTATGAATTTTTATTCCCTTGAGAGTGTCAAAATATATGTTTTTGCGACATAAACGGCCGTATCTTTTTTTAGTTAATTTTAAACTTTGATTTTTTTACAGCTTCAAGAGACCTGAGTATTTGGATTTAATTTCAACTTTATACCTCCGCGCGTTCCCGAAAGAAAGAGTCTTGACAGACAGACGGGCAACAAAGTGATCCTATAAGGGTTCCGCTTTTTCCTTTTGAGGTACGGAACCCTAAAAATAACAAAACCCATTGTAAGCGTTAATCTGACATTATGCCCAAATTTTACAAGACAAAAAGTACCAAATATGTTAGTATGTCACCCAGCTATGTCCAAAATATTTAATTAACCCGGCGAGGGGAATTTAAAAGAGCCGTTTTACGGAATTTAATGAAAGCCGGACAGTGAGTACTTAATTACCGAGACTGCTTAATTTATAATTATGAAGTCTCATATACGACCGTACTCCGATGAACCATTATCTCACCGCCAAATTGAGTACACGGTGTTTGGTAGGTACACTAAACCTAATATACAAGTCTAATAACAAAAATATCTCGACTTCTGTATGTTGTACCTTTATTATTAAATTCTTTTGTACACTGTCTGCTGATAATTTATGACTTAATTATGTTTTCACTTATCATCGTCACTTCTCTGCTGGATAGGCCGGACCGAAGTGTCGATACAACACCAGATGAATCAATCATAATGGTCGGATTCTCATGATCATTATCATTGGTTCATCTTACAAGAGGCTTTTCAACGCTGCGTCTGATGATGCGTCCAGATCTGGCGAATGCGCCGCACACGAGCCGTTCAAGAGCCGCTTGCAAACTGCGCGCGTGCATTTCATGTTCATACGTAGCGTGAGCCGTGCGCGATATGCACACGCGCGAGTGGCACACGCGCGAGTGGTACGCGAGTGGTGCATTCGCCAAGTCTGGACACACCATTGCATTACACGATCGCTACTCCAGAACCATTTCAGTCTCATTGAGCATCTGTATTGTAAGGAATGTGCCCAGTCTAACGCTATTTAAGTTTACCCACTTAACTTTAGCTTAATTCTTTGGGCTATATGTAACACATATTATTATTATAGGTCTGAACGTAGACGACGTACGACTGAACGTAGTTAACGTAAAGTGGAGATGATTAAATTGTAAATCACCCTAAGATTGAATATCACTCGTACATTGCACATTTCTTTATGTCAAGTTAAAATTACTAAAATAAAGCTAGTTTTGACTAGTTCCAAATAAGCAAAAATGCGTTATATCTATTACCTAGATAAAAGGGAAATCCAACCCAACAGGTTGTGGGTAAATGTTAGAAATTTTAAAGACAACATAAGTAAGGCAAAAGTAGTTCTGACTGAGACATATAATGCAGCAAAACTTTTTTTTTGTCCCAATACTCTGCTATTTCCACTGAGTCGTCGGAGGTCATATTGTGCTGCATGTTTTTGGGGCACAAAAAGCAGGACAGAAGCTGAAACTTAGTTTGAAACTCTGCTCTAAATCCACACTCTTCTGCCGTTCTGTTAAGATAGCCGTTACGAGGCTGGGGTTGCATCTTCTTACTAGGAATATTTATGGAGATCAGAGAGCAGGAACCATGATAGGTCCTTACGGGAAGATGCTCATATCGTATTAATGGGAGGAAATTGTCCCGCTATAGTTCACAGTCAGCATCGTAGATAGATAGTTTTCTGACAAAGAAGCATCAAATATGATGACTTTAATATTTATAATACGTTTTTTATAATAGAATTTTCTTAAAAATCCTCGCTTATTTTTTATTTTATTTAATAACTGGCAGTTTTTTGTGCGAGTCCTGGTAATAAACAATACTGCGCAGTCGTTAGATACATCACCGCGAAACCGTGGTGATTTGTATTGTTGGTAAGAAGCCATTTAGGTTATTAGTCGCCTGTGCGTGGGACAATATAAGAAAAAGAAAAGATAAATATTTCTTGGTTCAAACTATAAGAAAGTAATAACGATTTAATTAAAATGTTGACCATAGAAATGGGTTTGCCAAAGGACTTTTACAATAAATTGAATTTTAACGAAAATTTATCGGTACTAGAAAGTTCGTTGACAATCAAGCTGATCGTTTGTATCTATCTGTTCAGCTAATAAGAAAACCACGTGTTTTTGTCGTGGAAGACGGCAGCCTTACGGAATTTAGTTTTATTTGGTGACATGAAAAAAAACGCTGATAAAATTTGCTCTGAATTTGAGGTAGATCTGCGTTTATTATGTTACTGCTGCGGGTGCGAGATTTTTCCAAAAAGTTACCGCGGTCCTGGGACACAAAAGACAACTGAAGGAAAAGAGGTGAGTTTTTTTAGTCAAATTCTGACAATTTCACTCTACCCTGAGCGAGAGAAGATATTTGATTTTACTACACTCAACAAAAAAATACTATGCCGCCAATATGCCTCCATGAAAACTTAGGAAAAATGTACTGTCTATTATACTACTGTCATTAATGGCATTAATGGCAATTGGTGTCGATATCAACAGTTCTACGTATATCAAATGTTTTACAGGAAGTCGTGTGAAACCAAAAACAGGCTCCACGCGTTTGGTGTTTTCCGCAAACATTAAACACGCCAAATAAAGTGGCAAACAACGAGCATATTCAGCCAACTGAAATAGGCATCCCCAAGCTTGGCAAACGTGTTAAATTATTCCGGAAAAGCAATCATGATGTGACGAACTTTTGGCAGTTATTACTTCCACGTTAACCTATTAAATAAAACCAAATATATTTTAAAGAAAAAGAAGAAATCGCAAACTCAAAATCATTCCGCTGTCCGCAAGCGTGCGTGCAAGACCGATTGCCAAGCGTTTGGATACATTGCAAACTGTTTGCCGAAACCATTTACATCCTTTAATTTGTCAATAAAAACTGACACCGACGCCAAACAGTGGGGAACACAAACAAAAACAGCCAAATACAATCTAAACTTCCTACCACATGTAAATGTTTGTTGTTTGGCGTTTGCTGTTTGCCAAGCATCTGGAGCCCGCTTATATGACAACATGCAAAAACTAAAAATAGTGGTTCTGGGTCTGAGTGTCTAGTATATGTGAGTTTGCATACTTGTAAATGCGCAAAAAATCACGATACAGGAACTATAACCTCGTAAGGGGAAAAGCTTAATATAAAAAACTGGGCAAGTGTGAGTCGAACTCGCGCCCTAAGGGTTCCGTACAAACTTACCTATGTAAAGAGTTCAATTCCTGATTGGAACGTTTACGAAGTTTTTTTTTTGTGGCTTATCAACAAATTTACTGCTTTTCAGATTCATTTCGTATACCTCTGCTATTTGCTTTATGGCAGATTTCAGGATTCTGGGTCAACAGGAAAGGTTATTTTTTTGTGAAATTCGGACGTTATGTCAGATTAAAGGTTACAATAGGTTTTGTTAGTTTTAGGGTCCCGTACCACAAAAGAAAAAACGGAACCCTTATAGGATCACTTTGTTGTCCGTCTGTCTGTCTGTCTGTCAAGTCCCTTTATCTTGGAAACGCGTAAAGATTTTGAGTTGAAATTAAAACCATACACTCAAGTCTACGATCCCTTGAAGCTGTAAAAAAATCAAACTTCTAAGTTAACGAAAAAAAAAATATGGCCGTTTATGTCGCAAAAAACGTGTATTTCGACACTCTCATGGAAATCAAAATTCATAGGGTACTTCCCGTTGACCTAGAATCCTGAAATTTACAAATTTTGATACTTTCAGTATCTACGTTCTTCCCATACTAAGAATCTGCGTTCTTCGCTTTGTCCTTCTCACACTTCTGATTTCGTTCATTCTTCCTTTCATATACAGTCTATGATACTTCTGTGGAATGCGCTTCTTCTTGACATTAGGATGGCTACCAGTTAGTATGCATTTAAGCGGAAGTTGCGGCGTTATTTAGTACTCATATAGTAGAGTCGTCTCAAAAATTCATTTACTTTATATAAATAATATATATTTATTATTTATATTTGCGTATGTTTATTTTATATATATACATTTGTACCCTTGTTGTCTTATTAATCTTTTATTTTTTTATGCATCCGCCATTTCTCTGCACTACTCTTGGTTGACTGGTAGAGAACGCCTAAGGCATTAAGTCTGCCTTTGTACCTTTGTGTTGCATGAAGTTTTAATAAATAAATAAAGACGTATATTGATAACCTTAAAAAATAAAAATCCCTTTGTAATCCTTTAAAATGATAAAAGGTCCGGAAAAGGGCCATTAGGTACTTGTCTAGGAACGCGCGGAAATTATTTTATATTAAGTTAGGTCTATGTCTGTCTGCGGCGTTAAAAATTGAATAGGCTTTGAAATAAACGACCTAGACGTTTAAGCAACAATGGACACCCTCGAAAACGCCCTAGGCGTCCGGAATCACAGGACGATTTCCGGCTAAAGTAGGTGAGAGCTTGCCGGCAGCAAGTAGTGGGTTGCGCGGCATCCGGTTGTCAGGTAAGGACCAAGCCAGGGTCGACGACGCGCTGTGTTCAACGCAGGCCTAAATGGGATGTCAGTAAAATTGACTAGGTTAGTTACTGCTGATATCTGCCAGGGATACAGATTGTTTGGACGAGGTACCGTACGCTAAAAGGGCAACTGAAAGAACACTGAGTTTTAGTCTGTGGAAGACTGTCACTCCCTCCCGCGCCGCCCAGAGATTTACTTCGAATTTTTTTGAAATTTCCTTCAAAACGATAACAATAGTGTATCTGAAAATAGGATTATTTATTTAAGCTCTACAAATATTCATCTACATATTGTTATGCCAGACTTAATAAATAAATTTCAATCGTCAATTTCATAGGTAAGGAGGAGGATATTTGAGTATTTTTAAGCCCATTTTTTCACAAGTCTCTTGATTCTCTGATAGCTTTCTTAGATGGCTAGTTCGTTCCAGTCACCTTGTTATTTACTTAATTATATATTCACTTCATCAACAAATTTACATTCGTGTCGAATAGTGTAAAATTTGACAATATATGTAACACAACATTAAAAAACCACAATAATCTTCTCCTTATATATAAAAATGAATAGCTGTTCGTTAGTCTCACTAAATCTCAAGAACGGCTGGACCGATTTGGCTAATTTTGTTCTTGAAATATTCGAGATAGTCCAGGGAAACGGTGAGAAAATTGGAAAAAATCACAAAAAAAAACGAATACAACGCCATGTCTAAAATGTCATTATAAAATGAACTGTTTTGGTAATGCCAGTAGATGGCGTTATCCTTACTATTAGGTGGTACGAGGTTCGCCGGGTCAGCTAGTAAGATATAAAAATAAGTTTACTCGTAGGTACCTAATAGCTAACATGCTGGTGCAGTAAATTGCCGCATAAAGCAGCGTCTTTAAATCGGGGGTGGCGTGTTAAATTCCGAACGAAACGAAGGTTGCTAAGTTTTAATCCTGAACGTAAGTGAGGGATTTAAACAATTAACTCCCGAGCATTGCGAAGGAGTTAGTATAGAAACCTGAGTGAAGTGAGGAATTCAAGCCGACAAAGACAGCTTTATCCCATGTTGGATACTCTACTTTTTACACCATCTATGAGATAATTAAAAGACAATTCACAAAAGCAAATTATATATTAGTGAAATATAAATATTATTTATAAGGTAATCTTAACTATCACTTGAGATGTTTTGAGATTTAATGATTAGATTCTATAGTTTTAATTTTCTATAATGCTCCCAGCTCTTTCATTACTTTTTTAAAAGACTCGTCAGTAACCATATTTTATTCTTTTTTTTTTGTTAGGGGCCAGTTTGATTTTTGAATAAACTTGTTTTTTTTTTTATTTCCAAGTAATAGTTTTTGACGTTCCAAATTCAAATCTCATTAATCCCTTGGAATCGCTCATACTACAGACAGAATGACTTGCTTTAAGTGATGACTGTAAAAATTCAATAATTTCCCACTATAGTCGTCATCACATGAATATCATGGATTAAAAAAGCTAAATGTGAATAAAATGTAAATAAAGTCAATAAAATATGAATAATGTCAATACAATTCTAGAAATGTAACATCAATGAAATAAATTAGGTATGATTTATATCATCAGAGTTCTTATAACCATGAAAGCGAATAAAAGAACGTTTATTTCATATTAAGAGTTCCAACGTAGAAACTATGCATTTCAAAGGGCAAGCAATATCAATTACGTATACCAACGACTTTCTTCTAACAAAAGAACTTTGTGTTCTTGGTTTAATACCTTTCGTTTTTGGAAATTTTGTCTTGTTGCCGCACTGAGGAGAAAAGTTATTCGTGATATAAAATTTGTCACGTCAAAGTGATTGAAACAAAAATAGACATCCCATTCATTAGCAGTTTTAAGTCCATATACATCATCAATATTGCATACCGCTTGAAACATATTGTTTCCACGGTAAAATGAGTTCTACCGTGGAAACAATATGTCTCAAGTGGTTTGCAATATTGAGGATAAGATTGATGATAAGAAAACTCGCATTATTTTTTAATATGAGTATTACAAAATAATGCGAGGTTTCTTATATTTCATACAAAAATAATTACAAGTACTGCGATATTACAGAAAATGCAAAACACAAAGAATCCATTAAATACCTAATTTCGAAAGAATAACGTACCTTTAATATAAAGTTTATTTGATCTTATAATTCCAAGTTCATTTAAAGATATAACACTTCAAAGCTACCCGTTTTAAAAAACGGCAATTTTATACTTGAACGCCTATTATTTCTAAATACATAGGTACTTATTGCAGATAAATTACACCCAGACACAGAACAAATGAATATGCTCATTACACAAACATTTGTCACCACCCAAGGTAATCGAACCCACGAACCAACAGGCCAGTCAAAATTAATATCTATAGATATAAATAAAATACGATACATTTTGGCCTCCTTCTGATTTCTGGGAACGAAACAATTTTTTTTTTGTTAATAATCATAGTCTGGACTTTTGAAGTTTATAATAATAAGTGGAGATATGAAAATTATTACGATTTTTATTTATAACTACCTAAACAAACGTAGACAAAGAAAAATATTAACTAGTTTTGAATTCAAGGTTGGTTTAGGATTTCTAACAACAGGAGGATTTACATGAAACTAAAATATTAACTTTTGACTGGCCTGTTGGTCTAGTGGTTTGTGGCCCTAACTGCTATGCCGGAGGTCGTGGGTTCGATTCCCACCCAGGACAAATGTTTGTGTGATGAACAACAATCATTTGTTCTTTGTCTGGGTGTAATTTATTTAAAATATGTATGTATTTAGAAATATATAAGTATGATTACCAGTTGTCTAGTACACATAACACAAGCTCTGCTTAACTTGAGACTAGACGGCGTTGTGGAAGTAAAAAAAAAAACTATAGATTCTATGGCCCAAGCGTTTCGCCAATAAACGGCTCAAAACTGTAGTTACCAATAAGGCTACAGTATGTGCTCCGCTTTTGAATTACATGCACACACATTTACACGCGTATAATATTATCTCTGTTCTCACAATCACTATAACTAACTAACCACTGACAATAGTCAAACAATTATCATAAACCTTATATGACTCCTAGGACAGAGAAAGGGTGTTAAACGACGCAAGATAGCTGACATTCCGGATATTAAAAACCTTACCAGCTGAGGGTACCGCTGGGAACACTAAAACCCTTACATATAAACGTATTACAACTTTACACTTAAAATTCATATATACAGTTTGGTGTAGTTTAACGCCTCACCCACTTGGGATTTATTTATTGAGAAAAGACAGTTTCAAATGTGAAATTACAAGGCCAAGCTATTCTAGGGTGTCATTAGCATCACTTTTTACCTTACGCAGGTCCTTACTGGACACGGTGTCGGAGGGTTCCGTACAAACTCACTTATGTAAATAATTCAACTCTCGAAGATTTTTCCGAATCGCTATTCTTTTTTTATGACTTAGGTAACAACGAATTTACGGTTTCCAAATTGATTCCTATATCTGTGCTATACGACCTTGCTTTATGCCAAATTTCAGGATTCTGGGTCAACGGGAAGTATGAATTTTGATTTCCTTGAGAGTGTCGAAATATATGTTTTTTGCTACATAAACGGCCGTATCTTTTGTATACGTTAACTTAAAAGTTTGATTATTTCACAGCTTCAAGGGACCGTAGATTGACTGAGTTCATAGTTTTAATTTTAACTCGATACCTACACACGTTCCAGCTGTCTAACTACCACGGTTCGTGAGATACAGCCTGGTGACAGACAGACCGACAGTAGAATCTTAAGTCCCGTTTTTTTCCTTTGGGTACGAAACCCCAAAAAAGAGAATGCTATGTTGCATTAAATCCGACTTTGTACCACTACCATATATATAAAGTTTCAATAAATAAATATTCAGTCATGATTTTCTTTCAATAGATGAAAAGAAACGCAGTCTTAAATTGGTAAGCCCACATTTTTGTACTTAAAAAATCTGAACCCATTTTCCAAACGTTTAAGAGTAATGTATAAGTAGTTATCCTCATCGTAAATCATATTATTCTTTCGCGAATGACCGAATAAATCATGAATGTTGTTAAAAACTAGCTTTTGCCTCGCTTGTAAGGATTTCCTCGAGATGGGTATTCATTCATCATATGAAAAGGGAGGAAAGATTCTTATTTATATGGATAAAAAAAGTGGTTAGCTATAAATGGTCTTAGGGTTCAGTCAAAAACATGAAGAAACATTAAAAACGGTCCTAAATTCATATGTCAGGTTTAGTATAAATACTTAGTTTATTAAATATTTAAGTTTCTTATGTACAGTCAGGGGTAAAAAATGCAGTTCCTTACCAATGCCTAAAATGCCTGCCTGCCTGCTTGTTGTCATAAATTTCTTTGTAGAAGAGGGCCAATGGTTCATGACTGATTTAATTGGTAGCATAGAATCTAACCAAGTCATCGGTCCACCTTGTAGGGGGTCTTCCAACACTGCGTCTTCCGGTACGCGGTCGCCACTCCAGAACCTTTCGGCCCCAACGGCCATCCGTTCTGCGAGCAATGTGCCCTGCACATTGCCACTTAAGTTTGGCGATTCTTCGTGCTATGTCGGCAACTTTGGTTCTCCTGCGGATATCTTCATTTCTGATTCGATCACGCATGGAAACTCCGAGCATAGCCCTTTCTATTGCCCTTTGGGTTACTTTGAGCCTTCTGATGAGGCCCATTGTGAGCGACCAGGTTTCGGAACCATATGTCATCACTGGCAACACGCACTGGTCATAGACTTTCGTCTTGAGACACTGTGGTATATTGGATGAGAAGACACCGTGCAGCTTCCCGAACGATGCCCAGCCGAGTCGGATTCGACGGTTTACCTCTTTCTCGAAATTAGATCTACCCAACTGGACTGTCTGTCCAAGATAGACGTAATCGTCCACAACTTCGAGTATAGAGCCTCCAATCTTGATAGGAGTGGGTGCTACATGGTTGTTTATCATGACTTTAGTTTTGTTCATGTTCATTTTAAGACCCACTCTTTCGGAAGCTCTACTGAGGTCATTGAGCATTGTGCTGAGCTCTTCCGTATTCTCAGCCATGACTACTATGTCGTCGGCAAACCAAGGATGAGTGATGTACTCGCCATTGACATTAATGCCCAATCCACTCCAGTCCAGAACCTTGAAGACATCCTCCATTGCGGCCGTGAACAGTTTTGGAGAAATGACGTCTCCCTCACACCCCGCTGCAGGAGGATAGGTTTCGAGGTCTGGTCCTGCAGTGTGACTGACATAGTGGCGTTTTCGTACAAACACTTCAGCACCTCGATGTACCGATAGTCAATCTGGCACCGTTGGAGAGACTGCAGCACAGCTCAAGTCTCGATCGTATCAAAGGCTTTCTCGTAGTCCATAAACGCTAAGTAGAGAGGCAGATTATACTCCTCGATCTTCTATATAACCTGCCGTAGCGTATATAGTATAATACTAAAACATAAAATACACTCAGGCGTCGAAGTACGCCTCTAGTCATCGCTGTCATCCGGATATATGATCACAAGGCTGGCAGCATTACTACATGGAAAGGCAATGCTAATTCTTTGGGTGAAGATCGAACCAACCCTCTAGTCACGCAAAGTGAAGTCACGCATAGGAAGAAGAGCTTTTATTTCAACTTGGTTGTTACGTTAAGTACACAGCACTAATAGGGCTCTACAGCAGGCAAATGGGACAGAACCATACTTCGAATTGGTACTTTTAACTACCATAATAAAAGGGCCACCCTATATAAAGGAATAATTAATTATTTCTTAAGTCTACACAGAATTAAATGTTGGGATTTATTCAAATAGAAAAAGATAACATTGATCAATCTGATAATCACTTATTGCGACTGTTTTCGACCTTTTAAAATTAATTAAAGAACTTATTTAATTATAATAATTGAATATTCTCTCTGAACCCTTTATAGTTACAGTCTATATATTATTCTAGACTTCGATTATTTGAAAAAAGAACTTTATAAATAATTTTGAATATTCTGTTATAACTTGTCACAAAAGATGAAAAGAGAAAAAAAAGTCTCATTCTTCTCTTCAAAGACAAAAGAGATAGGGTTTACCTACTGACAACCATCTAAATCACTCAATTAAAACAATTCATTGATTTGTTATTTCAAGAGATAAAGAATACGTTAATATCTGATATTTAATTAATGCTAAAATCGGAAATTCCACTTTATTGAACTTATATGACTGGTCTGTTGGTCTAGTAGTTAGTGGCCCTGACTGCTATGCCAGAGGTCGTGGGTTCGATTCCCACCCAGGACAAATGTTTGTGTCTGGGTGTAATTTATCTATAATATGTATGTATTTAGAAATATATAAGTATGTTTATCAGTTGTCTAGTACTCATAACACAAGCTCTGCTTAGCTTGAGACTAGATAGCGTTGTGTGATAGTTGTGGAATATTATTATTATATTATTATTATATTCAAAAAATTGTCTCAAAACCCACCTAAATCAGGCTGTTCGTGATACCCTTATAGTACTTATAGTAATTATAACGCTGCTCGGGCCCATAGTTTTTACTTAAAGGTTCTTGCAGGATATTCCACCGAAGCAATAGATAGTGAAGACAGCGCTGACCGTGCGCTTTTCTAAAGCCATGAATTGGCCCAAATTCTTCGGGAGTGATCGGCAATCTTCGGAAGTAATCGTGTGCGCGAAATTTTTTTTACGGCAAACAAGAATACAAGAATTTTAAAATTATCTACGATAAACATTATCAATGTAATAAGTATTTTGTTTCAATTAACAGAATTAAGAAGCACTTAATTTTCACAAAATTATATGATCATAAACACTTTTATATTATATTGAAATAAAGGCTAATCATTTCAGCTTAATGAACTGAAATAAATAACGATCTTCTTATCTTTTAATTTAGGTAATATTAAATGCCAATTTACTAATTATTTCTTAGTAGTCCCAAACACTTTGCAATTTTGATGTCTATTTACTTGAATAACGAATTATTTACTCAGCTAGTTATAAAAAACTGGGCAAGTGCGAGTTGTACTCGCGCACTGAGGGTTCCGTACAAACTTAGGTACCTATGAAAAAAGTTCAGTTCCCGAATTGAGTTACGAAGATTTTTCCGAGTCGCAAAAAAGTTAATTTGTGACGGTACAGTTTTCAGATTTTTTCTTATACTTTTGCTATGAGACCTCGCTTCATGCCGAATTTCAGGATTCTAGGTCAACGGGAAGTACCCTATGAATTTTGATACCCTTGGGTGAGCTTAAGTTTCAAAATAAACGTTTTTTTGCGACATAAACGACCCTATCTTCTTTTTCGTTAGGAGGAATTAACTCAGAAGTTTGATTTTTCCACAGCTTCAGAGACTGCAGACCTGAGTATTTTGATTTAATTTCAACTTGATACCTCCACGCGTTCTCGAGATAAAGGGTCTTGACAGACAGACAGATAGACGAACAACAAAATGATCCTATAAGGGTTCCGTTTCTAAAAATGAAAATAGATAAGTAATAGACTATTTGATGAGTTTCGCAAAAACAGATTAAATGTGAAATCTGAGAATTCGTTTATCTTTAAGCTGCCAGACTTTAAAAAGCTCTTCAAAATTTATTATTTATTTACATTATACTTATTTCAGGCATTAATTAACCCAATATAACATTATTGAATAAAATAAAATTGTTATAACCTAATAAATAAATTAAATATATTAGATTATATTATAAATTATTGAAACATTGATAAAAACATAATCTTAGGCTTAAAGAGAATTTCAGGGCAGCAGAGTTGGCCCTCGCAAAATGCAATTGAAGGAACAAAGCTGGGTTTTAGTCAAGTCAAGTCAGAACAGCTTAGTAGTCAATACCAGAGACACTACAAACGCGTTACCTACCCTTTTCAAAAAGATCTCTCTTCAATTTCTATTTGAAACTATGCTTGTTTGTTACTATTTTGGTGTACAATAAAGTTTTATTCTATTCTATTCTATTCTATTCTATTCTATTCTATTCTATTCTATTCTCCCACAAGGTGAACAGATGATCTGGTGACAATGTCGGTAAACCGATGGATGCGAGACGCTAATGACCAGACATACAGGCCTTTTGGCTAAAATGCTTATGATGATGTTCACGTCATAGCTATATGGAAAGATATCAAGTTCCTGCCCCCCTAGCCAAGTTACAAACGTTTCGTTTCGATTCTCTTTTCGTTGATCGCCTCGAGTCGGCCACGCCTCCTATTCCTTTGTTCTGACCACGTGACTGAGCGTTGAGATGACGCCAGAATATAGGAATCGGAGGCGTGGCCTACTCGAGGCAATCGACGAAAAGAGAATCGAAACGAAATGGTTGTTACTTGGCTGGGGGGGCTGAGTCCACATCTTGCAGGTATAATATACAGTCAGGGGTCAAAAGTGCAGTTCCACCTTACCAATGCTAAAATGTCTAAAACTTCTTTGTAGAAGAGTGTCAATGGTTAATGACTGATTTAATTGATAGCATAGAATCTAAAGTATTGAATAAAAATAGTTAATAGTTGTGGACTATTAAACTTTTACAACAAATAAATTTTAGACCTTTAGCATTGGTACCGTGCAACTGCACTTTTGATCCCTGACTGTACATAATATAACAATAACTTATAGTATGTTATATAGAAGAGAAAGAACAGTTAAATGAGCGATGCCGCTTCGTAGATATTTCAACAATGAAAATCGATAAAAGACTTGTGTTACTTCTACTAAAAGTCCGTACTGTTCGCCGCTCGTATATGTTGTATAATAGTAATAGAGTTTTATAGTCATAGTGTTCCCTTGTGTCAGGTCTGGCAAAGTAATGTTTTTTTTTTTTTTAAATTAGCGTTTGCTTGTTACAATATGTTTTATTTTTCGACCCAGTTTTAATATTCTTTTGTGTTTGCAGAGGAGATTGTTGCCAGTCTAGATATTAAGTAATCCAAGTATTAGTTAGAAAATATTTGCCTACATTTAGTACAGCTGAAATTATTCTTTAACCTTGTCCTGGCCTAGTGTTGTGTGGAGTTTCAATAGAATTAGACACCTGTTAATACTGGTTTTAGTAATACTGACTTGCGACCTTACCGAAAGAACCATGTCTATGTGTAACATAGTTCAGCCTGTCACTTCCGATAGTAGTCCGCTGTCAGCCTGTGGGCCTGACACTTATGATAATATTAATAATAATTTATTCATACATAAGCCTAATACAAATGGAGCGAAACATACATGATACTCAGGCCTCCTCTCTGTTTGAGAGAGAGATATATTAAACTACACCTTAAAGGCAGATAGATGTATGGGGTTTGGTTCATCTTATTACTTCAGCCAAATTAGTTACAACACTTCATCATCATCATTTCATCCGAAAGACGTCCGCTGTTGGACATAGGCCTTCCCCAAGTGTCGCCATAATGAACAGTCCTGTTCGTCTCGCATCCATCGGATTCCTGCAACCTTTACCAGGTACAGCACATACATGCAAACAAATACTTATCATCACCAAAATTATTAAAATTAAAATTTAAGAAGTCCGTTTTTCTAATAAATTTCGCTACGATTTGAAAGGTTTTTCTTAAAGGCATACCGACTCGAGTTTCACTATCGCAATATCGATCTAAATGGGTCAAGTGGGTGGAATCCATTTATTTAATAAAAAGTCTAAAAAAAAATACCCTTTTTATTTGACTCTTGTCGCTAGGTAAGAATAAATCCGAAAATACCAAACCTATTTCAGTATTCGGAATTACGGAATTACCATCTATCAAGGGAAGAAAATTGAGGATATAGAATAACTCACTTTACATTTATATCTCCTACGATGGCAATGGTTAAAATAAAAATGTATTAAAAGGGCCCTTCCCACTCGTCTATCGTCAACGTGAGCATGGTAAAAGCTTGTTGTGCCATCCAACGCAATATTTGTTAAAGAGGCAACCTGAGAAAGGGAAATAACCTCTGAACGCTCTGTTGGTATTCGGTAATACCATAATATTCTCGAATATTTCACAAAACTTGTTCCTGGAAACAAGCTTTTTTAGGGTTTCGTACCTCAAAAGGATAAAACGGAACCCTTATAGAGTTACTTTATTGTCCGTCCGTCTGTCTGTCTGTCAAGAGCCTTTGTTTCGAGAACGCGTAGAGGTATCGAGTTGAAATTAAAATCATATACTTAGGTCTGCGGTCCCTTGAAGCTGTGAAAAACTTAAATTTCTAAGTAAACGAAAAAAAAAAGATAGGAACGTTTATGTCGCAAAAAATCGTAGACACTCCTAAAGAAATTGAAATTCATAGGGTACTTCCCGTTGACCTAGAACCCTGAAATTTGGCATGAAGCAATGGCTTATAGCACAAGTATAGAAATAAATCTAAAAACTGGAAATTTGTAGTATTCGGAAAAATCTTCGAGACTCGATTCGGGAATTGAACTATTTACATTATTTAGTTTTTACGGAACCCTCAGTGTTTTTGAGACTCGATTCGGGAATTGAACTATTTACATAATTTAGTTTTTACGGAACCCAGTTTTTTTTTTACTTTAAAGAATTTGGAAATAATTGTGTCATACAGAATCTCGATTGAATGAGCAAGGTTTCTTAAGATGTATTTATAATTTGTGAGTACATTATGAAGGATCAGAATTCACGCAAAATAGCAGATTTTCAGAGGTCTTTACTAGATTAGTTTTACTCAATTTTATGTTTTAATTTCAATAAAAACCTAGATAATATACACAAGATATCTGTGTTTCCAAAATATCTAGAGAAATATGTATCATATCACGTTGTACGGGAATGTATCTCGGATTGGCCGCTCTTAAGTATATAAATAAAACAATGCAAGGAGTGGAGGGAGGCCGTTGCCTAGCTGTGAGACAGTACCGGCTGAATACAATAGTTTAGACATGCAGACTAGTTTTCACATACAAGTCATCTTATATTTGGCTAATCAACTTTATCTAAGCTTTTTTATAAATGTATCAATACCAATATAATAAAGTTTCTTTTTTTAATATCTATACTAATATTGTTGTTGATGAAATAAGGATAAAAAAGGGTGTTAATTAAACAGACTTCGTTTTTAATAGCATTATTCGCTTCTAAAAATCTGCATTACCTTCTAAATTACTAAGTCAGCCACAAAAAACGATCGTCTTAATGAAACTATTTTAGCCACTAGTTATTTTCTATGTAAGTCTCTTTACGGTTGTTTAAAAAAAAAAAATTGGGCGGTGCGGGAGATAGTGTCAGACTTTTACTGACTAAAAACCCACTCCTGTTCCTTCGTTGCTTTTCGTACCAGGGCCGAGTCTTCCTTTCAGAATCAGACCCTTGGCCCCAGTAGGCTTCGACCCTGCTATGCCCGTACAGTTGCTGACATCTCCTTGAGGCGCGCGTAGAACAGCACGCGCCGTTGACGACTTGGGCTCGGTCCGAACGGTTACCGGACGGTCGGACGGCAAGCCACCCATTGCTTGCCGTCCGCAAGCCTGCGCCTACGATAATATTATTTGGATTATGCTAAATCTTTTACAAATTCATCACAAACTAATAGATATTTCATTTTCATACCAAAACCTTATAAAACACTTTTAATTTATAACTGAATTAACTTCTTCTCGTACTATCTTAGTCGTGCTTACGAAATAACATAAAAAAATAACAAGTACTGGCAGTATATTAAAAGAAGAGAAATTGCCCACTACCTCATGTCAAATTTAAAAAAAAAAAGAGAGACAAATATTCCTCAGCGAACCAGACTAAATCGGAACGGCTGGCATTTATAATTGGGTCTCAGTATTAGGGGTTGTCAACCGCAGGGAAACGGTAAATCACTTTCAGTCTAAACGTACATTCAAGGATCACAAGAGTCATTTACTTGACAATCAATCAATTGCTCCCCCATTATGGCTAGTCCCGACTTCAAATGGCCCAAGTTATTGGCAAATTAAAATGGAATAAACGAAGGAGTTTCTATCTTAGTAATAATAATAATTAATATTGGCTCGCTAGGTTGTCGACATGTGGATAGTCGTGTCCGGCAATGACTTAATAACCATGCAAGAGCCTCGACCAACACCTTAGGAAGCTGGCGTTAGGCGGCTGGATCAAAGGCTAGATTCAGAAAGCGGTACTCCTTACACAGTTCGTATAGTTAGGAGGTTTCTTTCTCTGCAGCCCTGACCACGATACCGGTGGAACACAATTTTTTTATAGTTTTAAATGTTTTTTTTTTGCTAGCTGCCCGGCTTCGCTCGGGTGCAATTTTTTTTTTCAAACAAACCCTGATTTGACAAATACGAACACAAGAAATAAATTATTACAGATGTTCTAAATTGATGGGTAATGTACACATGCATTCGGCAATTAATTTTTATTTATAATATAGAACATATAATATGCTGGCTTGTTCAAACATAAGCGAATATTGCTAGCACTATTTATAGCGAAATTTCCGTATTTTTCAAAGGTGGGCCATTCAATTCCAAAACCATTCAATGACTTTTTGCGCTTTAGGGTGGGGCGTTAATAAAGGTGTGTCAGACTTTTAATTACTAAAACCACTGCTATGATCCTTCTTAGCCCTTGCATATATTATTGGCCCAGCTGGGCTCTTACGGTTTTGGTGACATCCCTTTAAGCCGCAATTAGAACACCACGCGCCGCTGATGACTCGGGTTCGGTCCAATTGGTTACCGGACGGCCGAATTGCGACATACCCTTTTCTCGTCGTCCGCAAGCCCACACCTACGTTGGCTGGAAGTCGGGGTCGGAGTCCCAGACGCTGGGGCGTGAGAACATCTGTTTCCTCACGCGTGCGGCCACGTCCTTCGCTAGCATTACTGCTTCACAGTAGGAGACGACCGTCACCCATTACCCCTCGCTCCGGACCATAGCCTGTACCAAGGCCTGGCGCGAGAATTCGCTACCGCTGATCGCCCACTCGAAGACACGGTTGTGCGCCTCCAAAGCGAGGTACACCTCCAGTCTATGCTCTACCGTGTCCGGTAACGGTCCGCTGACGGTCGGCATAATGGCGACACCCGGGCGTTTCTTACGCCCGAATCAGGTACAGGAACTTACCAAATGTAATGTATATTCCCACTTTATACTAAGTATGGGAGAAAATAAATAAATATTATTAAAAAAATATTATTACTTAATGTCGTGTTATTTAAAGAAAACGTATTTTTGTATATATTATATTATATATAAAGGTATGCATAGGGCAATGGGTAAAGAACACTGTAACGTAATTACTTGATTTATAAATGTAGTATTATTTTATTGAGGTCTCAAAAACAAAGTAGGGGGAGCCACATTACCACCTTTTCCTCTTGTTAATTTTTAATGAAATCGCTCTTTTCTAATGAGTTCTAAGAAAGCAGTTGTTATTTATTTTGCTTTAACATAGTAATCCTGCTAATGTGTTTTTTGTATAATTGTATCATTTATTTTTGAATGTTAACAACTCAGAAGTTTCTAGAAATTGTATAGTTATTGAGGTTAGCAATTATCTTAAAATTAGTACCTATCTGAACAGATTATTTAACCAGCGGCATTCTACATGAAATAAGAAAAATAATCCCAAGAGAATATACTTCCAGGATTTAAAGTATCACCAGGACATGGTCCAGCTGTGTTTATTCAAATCCGTTCTGCCGTTTCAGCGTGAAGGTGTCACAAACATACTCACCTACATAAAAACCGTTCACCTATAATATTAGTGTGATTATCAAATGATATCTATAGTGGTAGAATCAATAAAAACAACAATGACTTTACGAAAAATGATAGCTGATTGGTTAAAATCAGTTAAAATTTTCATCTTCGATGAAGCAGAAAACATATTGGTCAGGATAAAATAAATTGACTGGCCTGTTTGTTCTAGTGGTTAGTGGCCCTGACTGCTATGCCGGAGGTCGTAGGTTCGATTCCCACCCTGGACAGACGTTTGTGTGATTAGTAGAATCATTTATTCGGTGTCTGGGTGTAATTTATCTATGATATGTACGTATTTAAAAATATATAAGTATGTAAGTTTATCAGTTGACTAGTACTCATAACACAAGCTCTGCTTAGCTTGGGACTAGACAGCGTTGTGTGATAGTTAAAAAAAAAACTACACCACACACACCGCTATCGTAAATAATTTTGTTTTGTTTATTTTATATGCTTTAAAATTAGTTTTTGTCCGAAATCAATCGCTCAGAACACACTTTGGCGCGCACAATATTAATTTATCAAATCCTGTTTCAGAAATCCCTATCATCAATGTGGTTTTTTTTTTTTTTTCGGGTGGGAATATCATCTCATGACATCCCCCGCTCTTGGGCGGAGCGCGAGATAGTGTCAGACTTTTACTGACTAAAAACCCACTCCTGTTCCTTCTTTGCCATTTGTTTTCCAGGGCCCCGGGGATCTCTTTCGCATCACCCATGGCCCCAGTAGGCTTCGACCCTGTTGGGCCCATACGGTTGCTGACATCTCCTTGAGGCTCGCGTGGAACACTACGCGCCGTCGACGACTTGGGCTCGGTCCGGACGGTTACCAGACGATCGGACGGCGAGCCACCCATTGCTCGCCGTCCGCAAGCCCGCGCCTACGGTGGCCGGAAATCGGGATCGGAATCCCGGCGGTGGTTGGGGCGTGAGGACCGTTGCCGTTGCCTCACGCGATCGGCCGCCTCCTTTGCTAGCATTACTGCTTCGCAGAAGGAGGCGACCGCCTGCCACTCCTCCTCGCTCCGGACCATGGCCTGTAACCAAGGCCCGGCGCGAGAGATCGCTGCCGCCGATCGCCCCCACGAGGACACGGCGGTGCTCTGCCCAAGCGGGGCACACCTCTACCGTGTGCTCCACCGTGTCCTCCGGGCGGTCCACACAATGGTGGCACCCGGGCGTCTCTTCTGATCATCAATGTGGTTAAGTTCGCTCTGAAAAACCGACCCAAAACCTAACTGTATTTTTTTTTTAACTGTAATATTTGTAAACCAACAGAGTGACATATTCGCAATTGCGACAAAACTCTTTAAATAAAGATTTAAAAAAAAATAGTTTTAAAATAAATTGATATCAAACATGGGCGCTGGGATTGGAACGCAAAAGGCAATTGAAAAAATAGGGGTGGGTTGTAGTCAGTAAAAGCCTGACACTGTCTCGCTCCAACTAAAGTGATAAAAAATATTTGATGATTTACCACACTCAAAAAAATGAAACAGTAGCAAACGTGAATATTATTTAGCTACCTGCTAAGGGAAAAACGCGACACAAGTATTATTGTAACTTACTGAGGCCGCCTCTATTTATTTATGCTCATAATGTCTCTAGAGAAAATAAATATTTCAGTATAACAATATCTTACTGAACGGGACACTTCAAGTTTGCAACTAGGACCGAGAAAAAGAAATAGGCAGTTTTCAAAATGGTTTAGTAGAAAGGCTCAAATATATTTAAATAAATCTAATTACACTTTTCAATTCAATTCAATTGAAATATCTTCAATCAATTAAAATTCATTCTATTTAATTTAATTGGCTGCAATATTTTAAATTGTTTTTAGACAGTTTTAATAATAAAACTAACTGAAAACAATCTAAAATAGAGAATAAGTATTGCCATACAGTCTTTTTGGTACATTACCCAGCAATGCGGATAAATTTTGCGATGCCATAATTTTAAAATTGTTTTAGTTCGTTAATTGAAAAAAAAAACTAAGTGATTTGCATTACCGAATGTTGAACTCAGAATTAATAGTATTGAACAAAGAGAAACTAGAATTCGTCGAAAACACAGTTTTCCTGTGAATCACGCTTCGCTTGATTCGAGGCTACAATGGAGTGCTCATTTAACATCTCTGGCAGGTCGGCTTAGTTCAGCAGCATATGCAATCAGGAAAATCCGTCCATTTACTGATGTACATACTGCGAGGCTGATCTATTTTAGTTACTATAATAGTATCATGTCATTAGTATTTTGCTATGGACACGTGCTACAGACATAGAGTCTATTTTTATTCAGCAGAAAAGAGCTATCAGAGCCATATACAATATTTGCAGGTTTTTTTTTTAGGTGAGAAAATCATCTTATGACAAATTTCGCTCTTGGGCGATAGTGTCAGACTTTTACTGACTAAAAACCCACTCCTGTTCCTTCGTTGCCTTTGTCCCAGGGCCCGGGTTTCGTTTTCACACTACCCATGGCTCCAACAGCTGCTATGGGGACGTGCTACAGACGTAGAGTCTATTTTTATTCCGCAGAAAAGAGCTATTAGAGCCATATACAATCTTTGCAGGTGCAATTCTCTTAGGGAACTATTTAAAAAGATACAAACATCATGACGGTATCTTGGCACTATAATATTTTCATAAATACATTATGTATATTCAGAAAAATATTCATCTTTTTACTAAGAAAAGTGACAGGCACAATTTTAATGCTAGGAGTAGGAATAAATTAGATCAACCTAAATTCAGATTGGCTAAAGTACATAATTCTTTTATGGGATACTGTGTAAAATTTTATAATAAAATACCACTTGAAATTTTACAACTAAATGAGTCCAAATTTAAAACGAAAAAATATTATTGTATAATGCACAAGCTTTATTTTAAAATTTTGTAAATGTGAAATACCAGGAGCAATTTATTTTATTAGGTTACAACTTATTTTGACATAAACGAGCATGGCAGTTGAGTGGTTGCACGTGGTGTTGAGTCATTCAGTTCCCTTCTTAGTAGTTGAGCTGAATGGGGCTTATTCACGTGTCATGCTTGTTTACGGGTGCCGTCAGTTGAGACTGGTCATCTCTTACCTGCCAGTGGCTTATTTAATTTATATTTTTTAAATACTCTTTTTTATTGTTTATTGACGTAGTGCTCACAAAATACAGAAAAGCGACAAAAAGTATGTAACCAAGTTATCTGTAACTCATAAATAATTTAAGAGAGTGTCTATGGAGTTTCTTGCACGTTTTTCTCCATAGAGATTTATGCTTTGGAACGTGCAGCTTTTTTTATTGATCGACCGACAGTTTGACAATGAAAGGTATTGGTCTATTTGAAATGAAGTTTCTGATTTCTTCACCTAAGATGCTCGAATAAGATCTTTGCTCCCACAAATTCTCATTTCATCGCGCAAACTTACGTGATTAATTTAGACGGTAATACCAGGATTTAGTTTAATTCTATTTACTATGTCTTCTACCGTAGTTAGACGTAACCAAAATAATAGATAGGATATTAAATGTGTTCAAATACAACTGTCTTACATTAATCCGGGTACAAAGGGATTTATGCCTTATAGATTCAGAAGTCAGATAATCGAGTTAAGATACTTTGAATGAAAAAAGAAAATAAATATAATATATTTTTACTAAATCTGTATTGAGGAGCAGTGGTGGCCGAGTGGTAACGGACCCGACTTACGAGTTGTAGGTCGCGGGTTCAAACCCCGCCCAGGCGCATTACTTTGTGTAATTTACCTCATCACCACTGCTCTCAAAACGGTGAAGGAAAACATCGTGAGGAAACCGGCATGTCCTAGAACCAAAAATTCGAAGACATGTGACATCCACCAACCCGCACTGGGCCCGCGTGGTGGATTACGGCCCATTCCCTCTCCTAGAGAGGAGGCCTGAGTCCCAACAGTAGAAACATTAAAAAGGCCGACTATGCTATGCTATGCTATAAATCAGTAGGCATTGACAAAAGGCTTAAAATGATTGAGTCGTTCTGAAATTAAACAAACAATATTGAAAGTATTTTGTGTATTTGTATTATATGTACATAGTTAGGTTTAGTATAATAGTATTTATAGTTAATATTTAAGTTCTCACTTTGACTATACATATTTAAAGTTGTTTATTGTACAATAAACAATACAATATTTGTCTTGCTAAGAAATCTTTTGTTCGTAATCATTTAACTGTTAATATTTATCTTAGCATCTACTAGCGCTGAGCACGGCTCCACCAAACGCTCACACAAAGTTCAAATTAATAAAGAAGTGCAATTTATTTCTTTACTAGCTCCTGCTAGCAGCTTCACCCAAGTGAAATGAAAAAATTGGTTTTATTCTATTTTAATAACAACAACTAATACCACTGGTATTTGATAGGACTTATATTTAAAATTTATTTTGATTAATTTACTATATGTACCTAAATTTAGATATAAAATACATAAATATTAACTAAACTATACTAAAACCTAACTATGTACATAAATATAATACAAAAACACAAAATACACTCAGGCGTCGAAATACTCCTCCACATCGCTGTCATCCGGGAATGTGCCCTGAAGACTGGCCGCCCTATTTTGAATAGGTTTGACTGAGCTGACTTTACCAAATTCAAAAAGTTTGGCATTCGTTCGGAATGCAAAATAAATATGGTTTTTAAAAAGACAAATGGTATTAGTTTATGGTATTAGAACGAAAGGAATCAAAAATTGTACCAAGGAAACATACTCCCAGGATAAACAGTATATTTTGTGCTATTACAGGGTATGGTTTACCCGTGTACTAAGTTTCATCGAAACCCGTTCAACCGTTCGAGCGTGAAGAAGTAACAAACATACATACACACACATGAGCACGTGAATTCAAACTTTCGACTTTATAACGATATAACATTAGTGTGAAAAAGTTTATGAATCATTTCATAACAGTTGTATTCATCATCTTCCCACTTCAGTTAAAGTTTCAGAGTCGGAGTTTACTTTCTTCCTAGCCACAATAAAATCTCTGACAACCCAATGTAAAAAAAATAACCTTTTATCTACTTTGATAACACATTTTTGTGTAGGTTTAAGGTGGTGGAGATAAAGCATAGAAGAAAAGTTACTTCTTTATGTTAGAGCGTGATGGTCTAGAAGCAAGCCGCTGAAAGAGCTCATCCTACTTGGTGGGATTTAGGTTTGGTTCAGGAGTGGTCTTATAAGAGGTAACGTAGGTGCGTGCAGATGGTGATCACTGCGGTGGAATAAGTCTTTAACTGTACGCAAAATTAATTCCTAAATTTAAAAAAAAAGTAAGGCAATAAACTTCACTTCATTATGTACAAACCAGTAACGGTTGGGTTGAAAATAAAATACTCAGCTTCCGTCAAAAAAGTTTAAAAAAAATGCTTCAAGACTTTTTCAGAGTTTCACGTCACCGCTAAACGAATTGCCAAGCAAATTGCTCCCAGCTCTCAAGTTTTTCAAAGAATTAACTCAGGTAATTTAAAAAACGCTTTATCCTTTTCAAACCCGTTTATACGCTTTGGACTAAATTATGTTTAGGCTTTAGGTAGATGTGTTCATCAATAACGTTTTTATTTAGTAAAGAAGCTGAAAAGTAAAGCGTGAAGCCATTCAAGTGTAATATTAAAACTTATGAAAGCTTTAAAGTTCTTTAAAGTATTTATTAAATACATTTTTGAACGGGAATACGGTAAAACGAAACGATCAATTTACTAAAAATACGACGCATTTTCTTTGAAATACGTGTTGACACTTAGTTTAGTCATTTGTTCGTGATTTATATTTATATATATATTTCACAACTATCACACAACGCAATTTAGTCCCAAGCTAAGCAGAGCTTATGTTATGAGTACCTAATAGACAACTGATAAAAATACTTAAATATTTTTAAATACACACACATTATAGATCATAGATATCCGTGTTACAGATTAATTACACCCAGACACAGAACAAATGATCGTGCTCATTACACAAACATTTGTCCTGGGTGGGAATCGAACCCACGACCTCCGGTATAGCAGTCAGGGCCACTAACCACTAGACCAACGGGCCAGTCAAAAATTTTGAGGGCGTGGTAAGGGCAACAACTATCAGACTCGTTCTTTTTCAATAAACAGAACAGTGTTAAGAAACTGTACTCACAAAGACTGGCATTTGAGAGACAATTCTTCTGATTAAATTCCTGCACGGTGGCAAACCTCGACAGAGATTAGCCAAGTCCACTCTTTGTTCATTTACTCTCATAGTCCGATGTGAAAGCAATTCGAGATGATAGGAGAGAGATCTGGCGCAAGACTTCGGCTTTACCTACGTGTTTTTCTAGTTACGACGGGAATGACATAGCTGTATTCCAAGTTCCAGGCTGTTATCGAGAAATTCGCAATGGTAAAACCTTGGGCACGCCACAATTATGGCGGTAAGTCCCCTCTTTGAGGCGTGGTTGGAAAGACCTCACGGCGTCCTCACCTTCCGCATGACGCAGGTTCTCACCGAACATGGTAAGTTCGGAAAGTTCCTGCACCGGATTCATGCGGAAGACACGCCCGGGTGTCGCCACTGTGTGGAACGCCCGGAGGACACGGTGGGGTACACGGTGGAGGTGTGCCCCGCTTGGGCAGAGCAACGCAGTGTCCTCGTGGGGGCGATCGGCGGCGGCGATCTCTCGCACCGGGCCTTGGTACAGGCCATGGTCTGGAGCGAGGAGGAGTGGCAGGCGGTCGCCTCCTTCTGCGAAGCAGTAATGCTAGCAAAGGAGGCGGCCCATCGCGTGCCGCCGGCAACGGTCCTCATGCCCCAACCGCCGCCGGGACTCCGATCCCGATTTCCGGCCACCGTAGGCGCGGGCCTAGCGGGTTCGGTAACCGTCCGGACCGAGCCCAAGTCGTCGACGGCATGTATTGTTCCGCGCGCGCCTCAGGGAGATGTCAGCCTGGGGCCATGGGTAGTGTGAAAACGAAACTCGGGCCCTGTGACGAAGGCAACGAAGGACTTTTACTGACTAAAAACCCACTCCTGGTTTTTAGTCAGTAAATGTCTGACACTATCTCCCGCTCCGCCCAAAAGCGGAATTTGTCATAAGATGATTTTCCCACCTAAAAAAAAAAAATGGTAAAACCCAATAACATTATCCCCGACCCAAGATTCAGACTCTAAACCTAAAAACAAAAATAGAAATCAAAACCCTTTCAAAAAATAACTTGATTGAATGCAGTTGGTCTTTTTCAAGTTTTTTATACGCGGATTAGTGATATACCTACTTACGTATATGTCATATGTATACTCGTACATCTGAAGCAATCTAGTTCCCGTGAAAATCAATTGTTTTAAAGGTTAAACTTCGAAAGTTCCCTGATTGAGTGATTGGTATTATGTCAACTTCTAACAAAGGATTCATCCATATAAAACACTTGCTTCTGATACCAAGTTACTTGTAAGAAAATAGAAACTATATGCCTATTTCACTTAGTGATAAATTAACCTTCTTCATGCTGATTAAAGATTTTTTTTTAAATCGATCCCATAACTTTTGAATTTATTCATTAGTAAAAAAGACTTTTCTCCTTCCAATATATTATTTTTGATTTAATTCATTGCAATCAAAAATATAAATGTTTTCTCTTAACACTAGAAGGGCCAGGCATCATACTATACCTTCAAAGACCGCAGCGGTCAATTTGACAGGACTAGAGATTCAGTTAGAATACTTCTGAAATTATTGCGTATTTTGGTATAAAATTAAATAAAAATAATATAATTTTTTTTTACTACTATTTATTTATCAATAATTTTATCAATGTTTCAATAATTTATTTAATCTAATGTATTTAATTTAATTTATTTATTATGTTATGACAATTTTAATTTTATTTAATACATATAATATTACTAAGGGGTTAATTAATGCCTGAAATAAACGATAAAAAATAAATAATAATAATAAACAATTTTAGTACTTAAACTGAGTAAATTAAAAAAAAATAGTAGTTTTTTTAAATCTTTCATACATTTTCCACAAACAACTTTTTTACAGATTATGCAGGTTTCACACTGTCTCAGGCACCTTTTTTTTATTAATACCGTTCCGGTACAGAGCGGTACTCAAAATAATAACATTTTTTCTTATTTTTCCTTGATAGACAGTAAGGGTTGTATGGGCTTCCGTTTTCATTATAAACATTTCATATCTTGTAGTATGTGTAGCTATACAAATCGGTGGTACTTCCCGTCTTGCACGTCGCATTGTTCCAACAATATTATTCTTTTCAAAAATTAGATTTTTAGCCAAATTTAGAGACGAGAAAAAAAGTCAGTTGTAACCTTTCGGCCCTTTTTAAAATAGGGTTGTACCAATTAAAGACTACATATTCCAGTAGTGAAATATCGTTGAAACGGTAATGTATACAACTTAGTAACAACTTACTCAGAATTCAAAATAAATGAAATAAAAGTATCCTCATTAGTTTGTAGAAAACTTCGTTTTCATCAATGCCGTCATATTGACGGTGTGCGGTCTTAGTAGTAAATACAGTAAGCCACCCCCATTCCAGACTAGATGAAAATGAATAGAGAAATATGGGTGACAAAGACATGTTGCACCATAGCATAGCATAGCATATTCAGCCTTATAATGTTCCCACTGCTGGGACTCAGGCCTCCTCTCTCTAGGAGAGGGAATGGGCCGTAATCCACCACACGTTGCACCAACCTCAAATAATATAAAACGAGGTCATAATTATGTTTTTCCCCTAGCCGTTACCATTCTCCTAACGGTAACGTATAGGGAAAAAAAAGCAGGTTTCGAACAACCTTGCAGAATATTGGGAACACATTTATTTTAAATGATTAAGCTTGACTATGATCCCACCTGATGCTAAAGAGTGATGCAATCGATGATGGTGAATCGCAGTAGTTTATTTAGAGCCTATTCACTCCTCTAGCCTTGAAGACACCTAAGTTATAATCAGACGTAAATACCGCAGGCAAATTGTTCCAGTCTTTCGATATTGATTTAAATTAGTTTATTATAATACATGTAATCACCTGTGGAAGACTGCATAGAAGAGCGATGATCCACGCTAGGGATAGCATTATCTTGCTTCTCTTTCTTGCAATGGGTAGCCTTAGTGGGTAGAGGATGGCGAAGAATCTGAAACAAAAAATAAAGTTTTTGGTGGTTTACTTTAGTTAGTGGTTAGGTAGGTCTAGGCTGCGGGATTGTTCGAAAGAATTATTACCCTTGGAACGCGACGGGCAACTGAAAGCGCACAGATTGGTTTTAGTCAGTAAAAGTCTGACTCTCCGCTCGCTCCACCCAGAGCGGGATGATTAATATGATTATTTCCCACCTCAGAAAATAAATGGTTTAAATTCCAAATATTTACCAGTTTTACCGATAAAACCATTTTACCAGCCAAGTTTAGATAACCACAGGTCTAGAAACAAGATTTTTATGATGCAAGATACGAAAAATTTCAAAAATAATTCATAGTGTTTTTTCGCTTTCTGTAAACCAAATAATTATGTTTTCCAGGCATAACACCCGAGTTACAGAAAGCTCGATAGAATTTAATTTAACTAGCTGATAAGATTTATTTCGGACTATTGAATAAAAAAAACTGTACGAGTACAACAAAGTTTCCATTTGTTTACCTTGCTGAAACCAACTAATACCTACGTAAACCAATAAAAAGAAATTCATGCAAGTAGACCGTCACTAAAGAAAAGTTTGACCATTTTTTTCTGTTTTTTGGAGTTCCGTACCTGAAAAGGAAAAAAACGGAACCCTTATGGGATCACTTTGTTGTCCGTCTGTCTATCTGGACCCTTTATCTCAAGAACGCGTGGAGGTGTCGAGTTGAAACTAAAACCATATACGTAAAAGATCTTAAAAAAAAACTCCGAGTCAGCATCATCTTCGTGCCCTTGTCTCATGTTATTTGGGGTCGGCGCAACACGTTTTTTTCTTCCATTCTGTCCTGTCACTCGTCACGCTATCACTAACTCCCTTTTCTTTCACATCACTCCTCACACAATCCCACCATCATTAAAAAATACTGTGAGTGCGGTGGTAAATTAATCTCGTCTCCAGAGTATAAAACAGTTTCTTCCAAGAATTTGTTAAACTTCAATGTTACTGTACTATGGTTAGCATCAAACACTGAGACAATACCTAAAAGCAATATTGCTTAAATGAACCTTTTTGAGGCGTCCGTGAGGCACAATCTTATAGGGTAAAACGGGACCGGTATAGTAATAGCTAAAACTCCGCTGTCCGTTCATCTGTTTGTCTGTCTGTCCGTCTGTCACCAGACTGTATCTCATGAACTGTAGTAGTTAGACAATTGAGATTTTCATAGATGAGGTATTTCTGTTGCCGTTGTTATAGCAACACATAATAAAAACAGAATCAAACAAATTGTGTCAAAAAAAATTATATAGATAATACGAGATAATACGGGTACGGAACCCTTCGTGCACGATTCCAATTCGCACTTGACCTTTTTTTTTTATTTCTGTTTTATTGTGCCTGGTGACTGTCACCAAATAAATATGTTTCTTTCTTTTTAAATATAAATCCTCAACTACGAGCAGCAAGGAACCGGAACACTACAATTTTGCTGAGTACACTTCAATGCTTTCATAATATAATAGCAAAATTAAACAATTGAACGTGACCTTTCGCTTGTAAAAATAGAGACTATAATTTTAAAGATACCAACAATTTTATAATAAATGTCTTTGATAAATAAAATAACTGTTAGAATTTTTTTTTAAACTGGAACAGATTAGAAAATGCTTGAGTATTCCGGTTTTTTTTTTAATTATATAAACTAGTGCTTGACTGCGAACTCACTAATGGTAAGTAGTGATGAAATCGTTGATGGTGAGGCGCACTAGTTTATTAAGAGCCTGTTAACTTCACTTCATGATTTTCATATTGTAATACGAAAATGTTATAACGTTTGTAAATGAAAAATTGCGGGGAAATCGATCGTCAGAGTTTGAGCACGTCTCGTGGAGTATTGAGGAATATGTAAGTTAGTTATGAGTATGAATTTGATAGTGGACACTTTTTTTTAAAAAAAATATTTAAACGAGTGCTTCACTGTGATCCCACCTGATGATAAACAGTGATGCAATCGTTGATAGTGAATCGCACTAGTTTATTAAGAGCTTATTCACTCTAGCCTTGAAGAAACCTAAGTTCCTAAAGTCCGATCGTCGTTCGATTATCGAACGAAAAAAGGAAGGATTGAAGGTAAATTATTCCAATCTTTCGATGTACGCAGTATAAACAACGAGGCGAAACGCTAAATCCGGATCGCAGAGGAGTCAACAACATAGGGGTGGACACTCGCCGTACGTCGGGTCCACAAGGTGGACCGATGACCTGGTGAGGGTCGCGAGAATCCGATGGATGTGAGACGCAGAGGACCGAACGTTGCAGCGGCACTTGGGAGCCTATATCCATAAGTGGACGTGTTTCGGCTGATATGATGATGATGATTTGGATAGTTAGTTTAAGGACAGAGGAAAACCAAAGTAAGCATGAGCTGATTGGGTATGAGATATTCAAAGAACCAGGGTTGTGGGATTGTTTGAAAACGTCAACCTCGGCTCTGGTATGTAAAGGGCAACTGAAGGAACACGGGTAGGTTTTAGTCATTAAAAGTCTGACAAGAGTTATTTGACGATAACATAACAATAAACATAGCATAATAATAAATATGTATGTACCTAAATATTTAAACGTTACAACTATGTCATTCATCTTTTTTTTTACATAAGAGTACTTATATAATACTTAACTTATCATAATATAATTATTGATAATTTTATTAAAATTAATAGGTTTGATGAAAATTCTAAAATCTTGTAATAAAAAAATATTCCAATCAATACTCAATCACAATAATAGAAACTACTAAAATATTTATCAGATTCTTAATTAGCTGTAGATAATTTCTTTGTTATGCTTCTTTGTAATTTAAATTTATTTGAAATTATGAATTCAAAATAGTTTACGTCTTGAATTCTATTAAATTGTTGTGTATTCACAACAATTTAATTATTAAATAAAAGAAGGTTTATTTTTATTATGAATTAATATATTTATCTTTTTTAAGAATACGTTGCTCCACACTAGGAATTAGTCCTGTATCATTGATATATTCACAATCATGAAAACTTACATACACAAAACACCTAGGCCCGAAACCACTACTTGTAGACCATACAAATATTTGCTCCGATCGGGAATCAAACCACGACGCGAAGCGCAGCAGCAAACCGTACAACCACTGCACCGCCCGTGCCGTCAAATATTGAGTTGGGAGAGCTAGATTCTTATGTATTTTTTTTTTGTTGTATATATTTTTTTATAATTCTAGCAAGAAATAAAAGACAATCATACGAATTTTATAAAGTTGTGAGAGCTGGATTATTATTTTTTATTTGTTTTTCTATTTTTTTTTTTTGTAATTCTAGCAAGAAATAAAAGGCAATCACACGAATTTTATAAAGGTGATATTTGTTACTTCGTCACGCTCGAACGGCTAAATGCATTTTGATGAAACTTGGTACGCAGGTTGACCATGTCCTAGAAAAGCATATAGGATACCTTTTATTTCGGAAATATATACTTTCATTTATATTATCATAAGGAATTTTTCCCTTGGGATAATTTTTAACCATCACGTGGCCGCTGGTAGCAGTTGACTTATTTTGTAAGATTGTCTGTCTATAAAGGACTTAAATATTGAAATAATGGCAAACAAAGATGTATAAGGCCGACTTTGTAACTTTCTAATACCTTATTATTCAACATCGAAGAGTTTCTTACAATATTCTCACTTCAACCGCAGATTAACAATATTCATAAGCTTTTTTTGTTATAAAAAAACTTGGAAACGACATCTGGCTACGCAGCCATATTTCGGACCTTTCATAAAAGGCGTTGAAGCGGTCGACAAAAATGAAAATATGAAATCAGAATTTTTTGTAGCAAACAATTTCTCGCAGACACGATCGACCCAAGCCGTCGATAACATGTAACAAAAACACTAAAGCAAATTCAAACTGATATCGTGAATTATAGAAATTGGAATGAAAAGGCCAGGATTACAAAAAAAATATGTTTCACTTTTATAACGAGTAATCTCACTTACGAAACTGCATAACATAGCATAGCATAGTCGGTCTTATAATGTTCCCGCTTTTGCGACTCAGGCCTCCTCTCTGGGAAAGGGAATGGGCCGTAATCCACCACGCGGGCCCAGTGCTGGTTGGTGGTTGTTACATGTCTTCGAATTTTTGGTTCTAGGACATGCCTCACGATGTTTTCCTTCACCGTTTTGAGAGCGGTGATGATGAAAAAAATTACACAAAATAATGCGCCTGGCTGGGTTTTGAACCCGTGACCTACAACTTGTATGTCGAGGCCGTTACCACTCGGCCACCTGCTCTCCGAAACTTCGAAACTATCTTACGAAACTGAGTTTCACAAATACACGGAAAATACATTTAGTAATATACGTATTTCGGGCTTGCGGCCAACGAGCTATGGGTAGCTCGCCATCCGACCGTCGAATAATACTTAAAGGGCTTATTAGAAAAGGTCTTGTTATTATTTTAGTTAAGTCTCAATATATAATATTCATAAACAGCAAAGTTATTAGCGTTTGTTTCCATCCCAAAATGTCACTCAATTTATGGAAATATTGTACAGGCTAATGATTATGAATGAATAAATGACGATCAACATGGAAAAAAACATTGCGCTTAGTATTTGCCAGTAAAAATTGTTATGAATGATTGATTCAATCATGAATTTACCAGTTACGACAAATTGTCGTGGACAATTTTGGGATTTCTTTTTCAGAGTTCCGTAGCCTAATGGCAAAAAACGGAACCCTTATGAATTCGTCATGTCTGTCTGTCTGTCCGTCCGTATGTCACAGCCACTTTTTTCCGAAACTATAAGAACTATACTGTTGAAACTTGGTAAAATTGGTTTGAACGAGATCTAGTAATTTACCTTTCAAGTTTTTATGGAACCGTGCGAGTCCGACTCGCACTTGCCCAAGTTCTTTTTTTTACTTTTGACTACAAAAATATGATCAGTAACAGGTACGGAATTAAATTAATGTACTATATAAAATTAGAGGTGTATATTCACATTATAGATTGCCATAATAGTGGGAACAGCTAGCACGACAGTCGTAAAACAATAAAAAAATGTCTAGACTTAACCGTGACAGTAAATCATATGTCATTGTTGCGACTTTTTGGCGTAGCCACGACATACAGTTGATATAATTGGAACAGCCAGAGACGATAGTTTTCCGATAAATTAATCGTGACGACATAGTTGAAACGCGGCCTAGACGTGCAAACGAGAAATAGGGATTGAGCTATGTACCCTATATAGCTCCCTTTAACAGTTCAGTTTAGGTCGTAAAATAGATTGCGACTAGAGCTCATGGTAGGACCTAAGGTGCCTTACCATGGCGTGTTGAAATGTCAAACGTGCGAGCGAGAAAGACGGATGGGGACTATACGCCTTATATAGCTCTATTCCTTTAACAGTTAGTTTATTTATTTATTTAAACTTCACGTACAGTAGTGATACATAGGCGGACTTAATGCAATAAGGCATTCTCTACCCGTCAATCTTTGGGTTAAAAGAGACATCACTGTGGTAGGTGTGCACAATAAATAAATAATAATAATAAATATCATTTATTTCTCTCATAAAAGTACATTGTAACAAGTTTATTTTGCAATTTTTTGCCTGAAGGCTAAAAAACCTATGTGAGAGCTGGAGTCTGAACTAGGTTCGAGACCTGTAAGACAGATCTCCAGGCTAACACCCTTTTAAACATTATCGCAATTTAAATAACAGATAAATATCAAGTGGAATGTAGTATCATTAAATTAAGTTATAATAATAAAATACTTATATATATGCTAATATTATTAACTAATAAATACATTATAATTAGGAGAACTTAAAAATAACAATTATGATGAAGACCAAACCCAAGATCGCTTTAAAAGATCGTGGTAGGGCTTTTGTATAACCTACAGAGTACCTACGTAACAGTTACTGGCGCCGCCATTACTAACAATATTCAAAATCGCACAATGAGGGTTTTAGACTAAATTAATGCCATCAGCTGGCTTCCTTTAGGTGAAAGGTTTTCCCCTTTGAAAATTTAATTAATACATAACCATGTCTTTGACGTCAAATCAACCAATGTCGAAAATCATTAACATTTCGACAGGTGCCTGGATTTGATGTCTGATTACTGCCACCAAGCTACTTGTCAGTTTAGGGAACCCCATTTGGGCATTACTAATAGTAATAGTTAGGTCCTGGCCATGGAGGCTGTCGGGTCTCGATTAAGAGGGCTCTTTAGCGCATGCATGGAGCGGGGCCAGTTCTCACTTCGCTGGAAGACGGGGAAACTGGTCCGTATCGAAAAGCCAGGGCGCCCTGCGGACTCTCCGTCCGCGTACCGGCCCATCGTGCTGCTCGACGTGGTGGGCAAGCTCTTTAAAAGACTAGACCGCCTCGTCGCGCACCTATCACGGGTGGGGCCGGATCTGGCGGACGGCCAGTTCTGCTTTCGCTCCACGGTGGACGCCATCATGCGCGTGCGAGCTCTCATGACGGGGGATTTCCGGCCACCGTAGGCGCGGGTTTGCGGACGGCGAGCAATGGGTAGCTCGCCGTACGATCGTCCGGTAACCGTCCGGACCGAGCCCAAGTCGATTATGTATGATATCTCCACCGAAAAAAAAAAAAAAACTAATTGTAATAGTAGTTCCTAAGTCTTTTTTTATTATTTGTATCAAAAAGTAATCTCTTATTGCAAATAACAAATATTTTTTTTCTAATCCGTTCGATATTAAGTTTGGAAAAGAAGGAAGAAACTTTTCAAATCTGTTGGAAGGAGAAACTGTCAAGCAACAGAATAAGGATGCAGACACTGAAATGTGACGTCACCGCCTTTAAGTTGCGTATGAATAAAAGAAATAGGACTTAATTGTTCCCACCACAGCCCTATTCCTCCTTATACCAATAATTAAAGCAAATTGATGCTATATTTAATTACTAATTTTGATGTTGTTTTAGTGTTCATTGTTTTTTAATATAAAATATTGTACAAAAATAACATATTATATACAAAAAAAAAACACAGGATAATATCCAATGGTCATCAGTTTCTATTAGTAAATGTCGACACACACTGATATACCAAAGCATAGACAATACCATCTTTATCATATCCGAGGCATCTTAACACTTTCAACACCACAGTCTGATAAATGTGACAAATCAATTACGTGCCCGCACTGCCACAGTCTGATATATGAGACAAATAAAAGGGTTAAAACAAATTCCATTTTTTTCCGGAACCAGGCATTTTGGCCTTGAAGGCTGCATGCAGCATACCTAATCAACCTTATAATGTCCCCAGTGCTGGGACTCAGGCCTCCTTTCGAGGAGAGGGAATGGGCCGTAATCCACCACGTCGGCCCAGTGCGGGTTGGTAAATGTAACTAATAATAGTTTTCGAATTTTTGGTTCATACCAGTTTCTTTACGATGTTATCCTTCACCGTTTAAAGACAAGTGGTGATGAAATAAATTACACAAAGTAAAGCACTTTCCTGGTTTTTAACCCACGACCTATAACTGGGAAGTCGGAGCCGTTACCACTAGATCGCCACTGCTTTTTTTTTATTAATGATAGGCTCGACGATAGTGGTCGACGATGGAGCACGGTTGCCTAGAAGTAGCCTATTCACTCTTGACTTAAAAGCCCCTAAGTTGTAGCTATCAGGAAACACAGACTCCGGCAAGGAATTCCACTCCTTAGCTGTACGCATAATAAATGTGTTCTCAAAACGCTTTGTGCGTATGGGTGGGATATCTACCATGTACCGGTGGCGCAACGCCGTACGTCTAGTGGTCCGATGATGATGAGACAAAGAGACAGTAATGGAACTCTTGTTATTAAGGTTGGTATCATTTTAGTTTTGTTAGCTTTATTCAAGAATAATCAATTAAAGACACAAACACAAACAGAACACACACAAAAAAAGTTAATTAACAAAAAAATATATTATGATCATTAAGGTCTAAAATATGACGAATTAAGTTGGGACTACGACGTTTAGAGTAGACTAGTTCTAAGTAGCGGTTTTGGCCGCTGGAAAAATAATTACATTATTCCACAAGAATGTATTACCAGGATTAGACACGCATCTTATTTCTTCATCCAAGCCAGAGTTTATCCATTTTTGAATGACCTATTGGTCTAGTGGTTAGTGACCCTGACTGCTATGCCGGAGGTCGTGGGTTCGATTTCGGCCCAGGACAAATGTTTGTGTGATGAGCACGATCAATTGTTCTGTGTCTTGGAGTAATTTATCTAGGTACAATATGTATGTATTTAGAAATATATAAGTAAGATTATTGTTGTCTAGTACTACTTGGGACTAGACGGCGTTGTGTGATAGTTGTGGAATATTATATTATTTTCCAATTTCAACTAAATCTGTTTAAGGGTTGATGCATGACTGATTGAGAAACCCACAGACATTTACATTTATAATACTAGCTTCCGTAAATGGCTTCACCTGCGTAAAATAGAAAATTATCTCAAGGGAATCTACTTCCAAATAACAGAGCATAACTACAGGGGACATAGTGTGTGCCAAATTCGTTTAGATGTTTGAGTATGAAAGAGTAACAAACATACATAAAAATTTTCACCATTATAATATTAGTGTGATTACAGTGGTGATTAGAGTGGTGGCCGAGTGGTAATGGCTCCAACTTATGGAGTTGTAGGTCGCGGGTTCAAACCCAGCCAGGCGCATTACTTTGTTTAATTTATTTCATCACCACTGCACTCAAAACGGTGAAGGAATACATCGTGAGGAAACCGGCATGTCCTAGAACCAAAAATTCGAAGACATGTGACATCCACCAACCCGCACTGGGCACGCGTGGTGGATTACGGCCCATTCCCTCTCCTAGAGAGGAGGCCTGAGTCCCAACAGTGGGAACATGATAAGGCCGACTATGCTATGCTATGCTATGTTACAATGAAAACTTAAATTAAATTTATCTGAAGTAAAGTAAAATAAAAAGAATTATTGTTTTGGACACAATTTGGAAGATATATTTTTCTTTGGATTAAGCTGTAGGTACCTACGGCATTATCCAAAGAAAAAATAAAACTTTAGTTATCTGCGATTGTATCTATGATCTTTGAGAATAAAAACATTAAGCTTTTCTACATGAAAAAAAAAATCTACTGGGACTATTTTTACGTTTTTTTTCTTTTTTTTTAAATAACGGCTAGCTCTTTCCTGCAACTCATTGTCATGCTGGCCCGTAGGTTTGCACGTTGTACAAAAGAGGTTAAAATCACACTCTTCAGGGCGTACTGCCAATCTTTGTACACGTGCGCCCTATGGGTCGACTATACGGGGAGCTCTTATAGTGCTCTTCGAGTCCAATATAATAACGCTTTTAGGATTATGTTGGTGGGACTGCCGCGTTTTTGCAGTGCGTCGAGGATGTTCGCGGAAGCAGGGGTGCCTGATTTTTACGCTGTCATGCGAACACGAATAGCATCCCTGATGCGGCGGGTGCGCGATAGTTCCAACACCCTAGTAGCTATTGTGGCCGACAGGATGGACAGCCCGATAATGTAGCACTGGATGACGATTCATCGTGCGTCATTTAAGTACATTAAATAGCTTTGGCGTTTTTGTATATTTATTTTGTTTTTGTATGTGTAGTAGGTATATTATGCTTGTGAAAATGTAATACGTTTGTGTAATTGTATTTTATTTTTGTATTCGTAATTTGTTTCTGTATGTGTAATTTTTGCTTCTGTATATGTAATTTGTTTCTGTGTGTGTAATTTGTTTCTGTATGTGCAATGTTTTATGGACTCTTGATTGTCCGAAATAAAAAATTATTATTATTATTGTCGTTGTCAATCCATTTATAAGAATCTAATATTTTTGCCATGCAATATTTCTTAGATATTTTTTTCAAGGTCGAAAATCATTCTTTTTTGTCAGTACTGTGCACCTCTGTAAGTGACGAATTCACTATGGCTAAAAAAAAATCTATTTTTTTTCTTTTGTGTGTGTTTTAGTGAGTAAGTCGTTGAGGTGCCTACTCAATAAATAAATAAAAATAAATAAATCATACAATGACTTCTCTCGCTCTGGGTAGAGCGGGAGGGCGTGTCAGACTTTGACGACTACTGACCAAAATCACACCTGTGTACTTCAGTTGCTTTTTACGTTCTAGGACCACGGGTTTCCCTTTTAGAAAATCCCCGTAGAATTAAATTATAGACAATGTAACAGAAATTTTAGTGTTTTCCGAAAACACAGATAAACCCTTACAAACCTAAAAATAGTCGAAAAAAATAACCAAATACATCGTCACAGATAACCTTTTCTTTTTTATTTCACTGGTTCAATTCACGCGGCGTGATTAATGTGGGTGTTGGCAAATCGCTGTCACCCAGATTTCAATACGAAAAGAGTAATATGAGGCTGTAAAAAAACGGGAATATTCGCTTGCTTATCTTATCTTATCTTGATGTGGGGCTGGCCTCAAAAACCAGAGCACTTCGACCCTTCTGGATCTTTTGTGCTAGTCCCCCTCCCTTCTACTCAAACCCCAGCCTTCCGTGCACCTTCGTCATGAGTCCCAGTATGGCCTTGATGGGGCTGAGCCTATAGTCCTCTGGCCTAGGAAATGGATGGCCCAGATACTCTAGTCTTTTGGAGCCTAGTGCCGCACAGTCGCACAGTAAGTGTAGCATATTCTCCTCTGCTTCTCCACAGATCCTGCAAGTCGGGTCGCTTGCTAGTCCCATGTTGTAGAGCTGTTTGTTGGTGGCATAATGCCTCGTGAAGACTCCTGTGATTGTTCGGAGCTGTTTTCTGCTGTACCTCCATAATTTTTGGGTCCAGGCCTTATCTATGTCATTAAGAAATAGCTTTGCATGCTTCTGGCCTGTTCTTTTATTCGCATGCTTAATAATGAAGAGACCAAACTCAAAAAGAGGGTATATGAATCTGAAATCATACGTTTCAAAAATAAGGTTAAATTTTAATAATAAAAAGAACTGGCCAAGCGGTTTACGATTTATGACGTATTAAAAAAAAAAAAAACTATTTACTATTAGATCTCGTTCAAACAAATTTCCGGTGTATGTTTGCATGGTAATGTACATCATATAGTTTTTATAGTTTTATCATTCTCTTATTTCAGAAAGGGGGGACACACATTTTACTACTTTGGAAGTGTCTCTCGCGCAAACTATTCAGTTTAGAAAAAAATAAATTAGAAACCTCAAGACGTATCCATAGATACTCCACACGTATGGGTTTGATGAAAAAATTTTTTGTGTTTCTGTTCTAAGTATGAGGAACCCTCAAAATTTATTGTTTTTTTTTCTGTTTGTGAGTGAAAATCTTAATTCGGTTTACAGAATACATCTACTTACCAATTTTCAACAGTATAGTTCTTATAGTTTCGGAAAAAAAGTGGCTATGACACACGGACGGACAGACAGAGAGACATGACGAATCCATAAGGGTTCCGTTTTTTGCCATTTGGCTACGGAACCACTCATACACTTCTACTACACCGGCGCAGCTGCCTTTGATGCCAGTTCCATATTATAATGCATTAGAACGCGCCGCCGCCGCCGCCTCCGCACCCGCTGTTTTTAAGTCCGTAGCCTGACCTTTGAAATATGTAGTTATCTAAACCAAAGATTGTTTACATGGATAGGTTACTTAATGTAAATACAACTGGATGTTTAATTGACACAAGATGAAAGCGACCAACCTCACATAATCCCTCAGAAGCCTGTCTGCCATATATATTGGAAACCACAGCAGCCTGTGGTGTGTCCGTCTACGTCTTCAAATTAATATTTGCTCCGAGAGAGGTCGACGCTCACAGGGACTTCCAGTCTGGTTTTTAACTTATTTGCGTGTTTCCAGAAACAACAGAAACCATTATTAACACGGTGTGAAAGTGAAATGTCTATTTTTACTTGGTCTTCGTGGTTCTGACTCACTTGAAAATTATTGTAAAACAATTAAACTTGTACAACATTTTTTTTTTTGCTTTGCGCACTACTACACATTACTCTTGTATCGTGAGTACATCCACAAACATATAAAGTCACATAACCAAGGCACTGGGCACGCATAATTATGGCGGTTAAGTCTGCTTTTTGAGGAGTGGCTGGTCAGGCGTCATGGCGTCCTCACCTTCCAAATGATGTAGGTTCTCACCGGACATGATAAGTTCGGGAAGTTCCTGCCTCAGATTCAGGCCGAAGAAATGCCCGGGTGTCACCATTATGTGAACCGCCCGGAGGACACGCTGGGCATACAGTGGAGGTGTACCCCACTTGCCGTGTCCTCGTGGAGGAATGGCAGGCGTTTGCCTCTTTCTGCGAAGCAGTAATGCTTGCAAAGGAGACGGCTGCACGCGTGAGGGAACGGATGTCCTCACGCTCCAGCCACCGAACCCCGACCCCGCCTGTCAACCACGATAAATGCAGACTTGAGGACGACGAGCAAGGTGTAGCTCGCCGTTCGACCGACCAGTAATCGCCTGGACCGTACCCAAGTCGTCGACAGCACGTAGTGTTCCACGCGCTCATCAAAGAGATGTCAGCAAACCGTAGGGACCTAGCAGAGCCGATGCACATTAGAGCCACGGACATTTACTAAAAAGGAAACCCCTAGTCGTAGAACGCAAAGGGCAACTGAAGGACGGAGATGTGGTTTTAGTCAGTATTTTACCTTTCACGTTTCACTATCACCAACATATGCAAGGTGACAGCCAAACTGCCAAAAATGAACCAGATGTAACTATTTTTATTTGGAACGCATTGTACACTGTAAGTTTCAAAATTTTTATGACTTTAATTCCTTCAGTCGCTTATCGGGCCAGAGGACAAAGAGCCGTAATTGCATTGGATCACTTATAACTTTTCTCATTACCTATTCCCTACTGCGTAACGTCTTTTTGCGTAAGTACTCGTTGTCTTTAACAGTGTGTCCGACCGAATTCGCGTGATTTTTCCGCGTTCACTAAAACTTTGATATCTCAGAAATCGCGCAGCGTAGGTCTACAAACCTTATATCATTGAAATTATTATAAAATAAGCTATCCGAATAAATAGCGTTCAGTAGAGTTTTACATTTTAATATATTATTAATTCAAAGTTGAAAGTAGCGTGAGCGACATATTTTTTTTTCCAAAAAAATACATCCATGAAGCTTTTACTCCGAATGAGCATTGAATTTAAAATGAACGAATCGATACCAAAATGTAAATCAAACGGTAGCCTAATTTTTGATCTAAATATTTCTGCGTAAAAGACTTAGAATGTTTTAGACAAAAGCTGGTGTTTTTACGAGTACAAGATAATAAAAGTTATGAAACCAGAACCTCAAGATTATATAACAGGTGTTAACTTTCGAAGTAAAAACAGCAGTAATTGTTACTCGAGGGAGCTCTGCTAAAGAACATTTGTCGACATTCGTTGTAATAAATTTTAGGTAACAAAAAATACTCGAAAAACCTTCTAGTCTTTGAATAACTATGAAAAGAAAACTCATTGATATGTGCATCCAGCCCGTTCAACTCCTGTACCAGTCATTCAATTATGTGCTGAAGGGTCCTCCTTTCACAATCATCTTTCGTCAACCTGAGAATAGTTTAAAAGCTTGCCGGTTCATCCAACGCAATACAACGCAATTTTTAATAAAAAGGTAATGCAAAAACAGAGAGATAATACCAGAAAGTGTGTTGGCACTCGGTAATACCGTCATTTACTCGAATATTTCACAAAACTTGTTCCAGGATATACACGTTTTTTTAAAACTGAAAGTTTTTGGAAAAAAAAATTCGCCATTCAGAACATTGATTAAATTTACAAGGATTCTATTGTTACAATTTTTTTTTACTTTTTTATATTTGAGTACATTATGAAGGATCAAAGGTCATGCCAAATAGTAGATTTTGAGAGGCCTTTACTGGATTAGTTTTACGAGTACACAAATTTATAAATTGATTTCAATAGAAGCCTAGATAATATCCAGGAGTTATCAGTGTTTCCATAATATTTAATGAAAAATATGTAATGACGTCATAATCAGAGTGCCTAGTGTGAGTTTGTTTTTACGTTAACGCCATAGAAACTTTTATGAGGTTCGGCGCTCCGATTGGCCCACTCCAAGCTCTTATACAATCAGAGAGCAAAACGCGGTAAACGCAACATGTTAACACTCCCACTCAGCGTACAGAAGGGGGATAACCTACACTCGCAAGCCGATTCGCGGTCCGGGCCTTGGTACAGGCCATGGTCCAGAGCGAGGAGGAGTGGCAGGCGGTCGCCTCCTTCTGCGAAGCAGTAATGCTAGCAAAGGAGGCGGCCGATCGCGTGAGGCAACGGCAACGGTCTTCACGCCCCAACCTCTGCTGGGATTCCGATCCCGATTTCCGGCCACCGTAGGCGCGGGCTTGCGGACGGCGGGCAATGGGTGGCCCGCCGTCCGACCGCCCGGTAACCGTCCGGACCAAGCCCAAGTCGTCGACGGCGCGTATTGTTCCACGCGCGCATCAGGGAGATGTCAGCAAATTGTAGGAGCCCAGCAGGGTCGAAGCCTACTGGGGCCATGGGTAGTGTGAACACGAAACCCGGACTCTGGGACGAAGGTTTTTAGTCAGTAAAAGTCTGACACTATCTTCCGCCCGCCCAAGAGCGGGATTTGTCATAAGATGATTTTCCCAACTAAAAAAAAAGCTGATTCGCGGATTTCGCGGATTTCTCTACTCTAGGACTCGTCTGCTTCACTGGCTATCGGCCATTTGACAATCATGGTTGACCAACTGCCACTTAAACTGGCAAACCCTCAATCTATATCGGTTTGATTCTTTTCTGAATTATTTCACTTTAAATCGTATACTTCAAAGAAACTGTAATCACTGTAACGACTCAAATAAACTTAAATTTACAAAGCTTTTTTTCTCAGCAAATACTAGTGTATTATGGACCGGGTCAAAATTCAGTCTAACAATTTGCAAATTCAGCGAATTTTACACGAAGTGTAGCACCTTTTTGCTGACCCTAACGATCTAAGAAATGTGAGAATAAAATAAAATCTTCAAGTCGGCTGTCAGATTTCTAAGATCAAACAAAAACTGTTTGTAAAACAGTCACATCAAATATCTATGTTCTCGCATCAACGAATCAAACTTAAGTGAATATTACAAGCTAGCGGCTTTGTCTGTTTATGTGTCTAGAATTATTCCAATATGCTATGTCCTAAGTCAGTTCATGGTCTTCCTTTGTTTCAAAAGACAATGGACACTTTTATATATACACTCCGTGCCCAACACTATATCAAAATTTGTGACACATGTCATTTGATAGGTATATGATAGACTGGCCTGTTGGTCTAGTGGTTAGTGGCCCTGACTGCTATGCCGGAGGTCGTGGGTTCGATTCCCACCCAGGACAAATGTTTGTGTGATGAGCTCGATCATTTGTTCTGTGTCTGGGTGTAATTTATCTATAATATGTATGTATTTAGAAATATATAAGTATGTTTATCAGTTGTCTAGTACTCATAACACAAGCTCTGCTTAGCTTGGGACTAGACGGCGCTGTGTGATAGTTGTGGAATATTATAAAAAAAAAAAAAAGGAATATACAACACCAACAGTCAGACTTGTGAAGAGACAGAATTATTACTCTAGAAAGAGTTCAGTAAAGAAACGAAGGCTCCGTTGACTGCTAAATGAAATTTACGATATTTTGTCTAGAATCATAGAATACATAGGGCCTCACTAATCCGGATAGGGAAAAACAAGACCTCTTCCGAATTATCGAGGCGTCCAATATTTTAATAGAAATAAATCACATTAATTTTAACTTGGGTTTCATTTATTATTATTGACAAAGTATGTTTACTTCGCGATGCCATTTTGTCAGCGAACGCGTGTTACATTAACTAACACTGCAAAGTGATAAATAAAAGCCTGAGGAGTGACTGCATCTTTTTTTATGGGTTCGCGTAGTCTCACCTGATGATAAGCGATGATGTGGTCGACGATGGAGCACGCTTGCCTAGAAGTAACCTATTCACTCTTGACTTAAAAACCCCTTGGTTATAGCTATCAGGAAACACAGACTCCGGCAGGGAATTCCACTCCTTAGCTGTACGGTTAATGAATGTGTTCCCAAAACGCTTTGTACGTCAGAAAATGATTGAATATTGACATGTTGTGACCTACACCTACCGCTTCCCCGGCGAACTTCCCCTCGTGCGATCCTCTCGCCTGTCCGGATTACAGCGTGCACTAGAGTAATGGGGGGTCCGGATTAGCGAAGCTCTACTGTATAATTATTATTATTACTACTAACCCGTGTAGTCTCACTACTGGACAAAGGCGTCCCTCCATTCCTTCCAACAATCATGATTTTTTGCTTCTTCTTTCCAGTTCTTAAGTAACACCTAGATAGGTCGTCTGTTCCATCACCCCCTGTCACTGTATCTAGCCACCAACCCTGTATTTTATGGGCCTACAGCTCGTTACGTGTGCGGCAGTCAAGTGACTGCCCAGTCCCATATTAATATTTATGAACAGAATATAGAACTAGCTTCTAACATCAGATTCGCCCGTGTAAAAGTAAGTTTCTCCGTATAAACTTTGGATCCCTTTTAGGGTCTAGCCTTGGAATTAAATAAAAAGCAGTGGACTGTAAAACCGACAAACGTCTAAATCCAAAGAAATGTGAGGAATTTATAACGCGCGCGTGTGTCGTCGGTCGTTCTCGCTAGTGAAGCGTGGCGGGCATGTTATCCCGCATGTCTCGCGTGACGTCGCGCGCGATGTAGACCGACGAGTGACGAAGGTAGCTGACAGCGCCGGAACATCCCTATTTAAATAGATAGATAGATATATTCTTTATTGTACACCAAAAATTACAAATTACATTTGTTACTTAATATTAACATGGTGTCACAATGAGCGGTCTTATCGCTAAAAGCGATAATATCCTGGATACCATCCCTTTACGAGGGTGAATTTAGAATAAGATAAGATATTCTTTATTTGTGTAAACATTGTATACATACAATAGCATGCAAGATTGAAATTTATTATTTGAGTCCAGTCATGTTTAGCCGTAAGTGTCGGCGTACAAATATTCATAACGTTCAAAATTTATCTAAAAAATAATAAATAATTAATTAATCTTCACATAAAAAATTTACCTAGGAGTGAAATAACAAAATTTATAACTTAAAGACCATTCAATGCAAAATAAGAAAGACATTAGAATATTAAATCATTAAAATAACTGTAATATCAAACATATATGTATATATACAAAGGCTAACCCTTTTTCAGATCATATTCATAAAAATTTAAAGACGTAGAGCCCTTGTACTTCAAGAGATTATCTTTTACAAACCATAGGCCATAACAAAAAATTTTATGATGTTACTTTTACTCTTCAATATTATTTCAATATTACTTCGACAGATATTTTGTTCAATAATAGATATTAATATGGCACCAGTGAATGATGACAGAAGACATCGATACATATTGGTGTCTCGGTATTTCTAATCAGTTCGACTACGTCTGATATTCCTTTGATAGAATATGGAGATAATAAGACCGTCATGTGAAATAGTCAAGTGCGAGACGGACTCGCATACCGACTAGGATTTGTAGTAGAAAATTAACTATAATAATAAAAACAGACGTGGGATTCATACTGGCAAACCATAATACACAATACAAACTAACACACTTAATGTACATGGATGACATAAAGTTATATGCAGCAGACAAGGAAGCACTATTTCAATTAGCTGATACAACTCAGCGGTTTTCTGATGACATTTGTTTGTCATTCGGAGTGGATAAGTGCAAAATCTTGTCCGTTGCAAAAGGTAGAATCCAAAATAATAGTTACACATTAGGATCAGGTGAATCAATCGACCCAATGGATGAACAGAGTACTTACAAGTATTTAGGTTTTAAACAGTCCAGACAGATACATCAAAAACTATCAAAACAAGAACTGCTCAAAAAATTTTGCACACCGCTTCAACCTTATTTTAAAAAGTAACCTGAACTCTAGAAATACAATAAAAGCCATCAACACATTTGCAATACCTATTCTCACATACTCTTTCCGAATTATAAAATGGTCAAAGACTGATATCAAAAAACTACAGCGTACTGTCCACATACTCCTTACCAAGCATAGAAAACACCATCCAAAATCGTGCATACAACGACTTACACTGCCTCGCCAAGAAGGAGGAAGGGGACTGATAGACATCCAAAATTTACACAATAAACAGAAACATTCGCTCAGAGTGTACTTCCATTATAAATCAGAAAATTCATTACTACACAAACAGATATCGGACATAGATAAAAAACTTACGCCACTAAATTTCCAAAATAGGATCACGCAAATAAATGAACACATAACAAGTACACAGCAAAAAATTGCAGCATGGTCTGAAAAAGCCCTTCATGGAAGACACCGAGCCTCCCTGAGCCGGCCACACGTCGATAAATTGATGTCGAACGAATGGCTCAAACGAGGCGAATTGTTTCCAGAGACTGAGGGTTTTATGCTAGCGATACAGGATCAAATAGTAGCCACTCGTAACTACAGAAAATATATCATGAAAGACCAAAGTCAGCCGACTGATTTCTGCAGACACTGCAACAGTGCCTCCGAAACCATCCAACATATAACAAGAGCATGTAAATCGCTAGTCCAAACAGATTATAAACACCGTCATGACCAAGTTGCTGCCATTATACACCAACATTTAGCATACAAATATAAACTTGTAGCTGAAATGACGCCGTATTATAAATATACCCCAGAAATAATTTTAGAAAGTAAGGACATCAAAATTTACTGGGATCGGACTATTATTACAGACAAAACAATTCACTACAATAGACCCGATATTACTGTTCACGATAAAACTAATAAAACAGTATATCTGATAGACATAGCAATACCTAACTCACACAATGTTCAAACCACAATATCCGAAAAGCTTTGTAAGTACCAAGATCTCGCTATAGAGATTAAAACCCAATGGAAAGCTCAAACAGTTCATATTGTCCCGATTGTTCTTTCGTCTACTGGCATAATACCAAAATCTCTCGCACAAAGCCTCAACACTCTACAGATGCCAACTCAAACATTGTATATGCTCCAAAAAGCCACTATCCTTAACACCTGTCGTATCACTAGAAAGTTCCTGACTTCTTCAACACTGACATCCACCTTTTCCATTTAAATCACGCCTTACATACTTGGCCTCGGCCCGTGTGTAAGGTTTATTAATCTCTCTTATACGGGAAGAACTATAAAGAACTAAACAAATAATAATAATAATAATATTCCACAACTATCACACAACGCCGTCTAGTCCCAAGCTAAGCAGAGCTTGTGTTATGGGTACCAGACAACTGATAAACATACTTATATATTTCTAAATACATACATATTATAGATAAATTACACCCAGAAATAGTTCCTAAATCAAGTCCCGAAGATTTTTTTGAATCTACAATATTTTTCAGATTTTTTTTCGAACGTTGAATCCGCTAGGAAAACAATGTCCGGCGATGACTGCTGAGAAATATTGTCTTATTTCATACTTATAATTGGGTAATAGGAATTTAGTTTTTTATCACCGTGTATAACTACACCGACGAACTAAAACAACACCGGCTGTCAAAAACAATACAAGACCGCGAAGTAAATCGAAAGAAGAAATACTCCAGTTCATAAGGTGACGTTCAAGGGAGGCCTATGTCCAGCAGCTTTAAATTTTTCAATGCAATTTATTTATTCATGAACAATTCATATTGTTTCTGAAATTACATAAAATTACATAAATAAAATAAAATTTAATGTCATTACAATTACTACTTACATTAATACTACTTACTCTAACATTACTCAGTCTCACATTTACTAAATATCATAAATTATTCTAAATTGTTGATATGTCATCGTCTACCGAATAAAGACATTTCTCCAAAAGGAAAGCTTTGAGCTTTGATTTAAACGAGCTCTTTAAGTCCAAGGGCAACCTATTAAAAACTCCTGATATTGAGGACTATGTTGAACAATATTAAGTTGAGGTATTATCAACGGACATCTTTCATCTGAAATAATGATGCTGTATAATATTACAGCAATATTTTGAGTCGCAATTATTTCTTTATCAATGAAGACCTCACCTCCATGTCTCATAATAACTTCCACATATCAAGAAGGGACATCCCTTGCCCGTTTTACAATACATCCAATAGACAATACCCATTTGGGTCAAATGATGGTATTTCATTAAGGACCAAATACTGAACACTCATTATAATTTATTATATTATATATCATAATGAGTATAGGGTCCCTTTGTGTTTGACCTATAACAGAATATAAGCTGTCAAAGGATCGCTTCCACCTGAATGTTTGATGTTTTTTGACAAGACAATCCTTAGGTTACGTCGTAAAATCAAAAAACGGATAAGGTTTCCGTGCGTCTGAACAAAAAAATGGAAAGAAAGAAAGAAAAATAAAATATTTTATTCGGCGCACATACATAGATACAAACAATGTAGAAAAACATGTTGAAACTTAGAGAACAGGAAAACCAACATCATGTGTCTCACGCTAGCACCAAAAAGGTCCAATTCAGCAAAAAAAAAAGAAAAATGGGAACTATGGGTCCCGTTTTAGATGTACCAGTCACGCCTGACAGCGTGAATGCCGGTTATTTGTGTCGAGTAGTTTAATCGTGAAAGCATAACAAACAGTACCTGTCTGAGCAAGAGAGATGAGACAAAAAAAAAACATAAAAATGTGACAAAACATTTTGATTAGGTTTGACTGAGCTAACTGTACCAAATTCAAGTTGCCATTCAAGTTGCGTTCGAAATGGAAAATAACTATGGTTTAAAAAAAACAAGGTGGTATTAATTTTTAGTATTAGAACGGCATAAATCAAATAAGTTAAAAATAATAACAATAAGGCTTGGCTCGCGAGGTTGTCGACATGTGGGATGTGGACTCGGCGATCATTGTGCCGATAATCGTGTCGGGCAATGGCGTAATAGCCTAGAGCCTCGACCAACACCTTAGGAGGCTCGCGTTAGGCGGCTGGATCAAGGGCTTGATTCAGAAAGCGGTACTCCTGGACACGGCTCGCATTGTTAGGAGGTTCCTCTCTCTGGAGCCCTGACCACCGGTAGCTTGGACCCTATTCCCGATACCAGTGGGGTACTATTTTTTATATCTTTAAATGTTTTATTTTTTGTATGATTTTATTTAAAAAGAAAAATATTTAAAAATGTAATTTATATGTGTTTACAAAGAATAAAGAGAATAACAATAATAAGTATTTATTTCAAAAAAACATAGCACTTAGCACTGTATACATTGTTTGAAAGTGATATTTACATTATAAAGCGATAGCAGACTGTAACTTTTAGACTAGGACTAGCCTATATCTTAAAAGATAGGGTTCAGCCAGATGGATTATGTTACTCGTAACATTCACAACCAAAATTAAGTGAAAACAGTGTCAGTGTTTTATACTAACAATTGTACCGAAAAATAATAATAATAACAGAAACCAATCCCAAGTTACACAAAGAGTGTGAAAGACAGCAAATATGCATATGTATGTATGTATGTTTATAGGTGTGTGGATGTGTGGGGTGTGTGGGTATGTGTGTGGGGTGTGTGGATGTATGTGTGGGGTGTGTGTAGGTGTGGGTGTATTTGTTCAAGTGATTCCGTTAATTCAATATATGGTAATTGGATATAAAGTTGCCCTGTAAAAATACACTCAACAATAAATACTAAACCTACTTGGAAATTTTCCAGGTAATGTTTGCCGTCGACCCAGATATAATACAATCTTATCAACCGTATAACGCAACACTATTCTGCCAAGATACTTCAGCTCGATTTACATTGAACGTAGACGGGAAGGAGTTTAACAAAGAATTTTCAGGAAATTACACTTTGTGATTCTGTGATAGACAGTATCATTAGTTTAATCATTGGGGTGTTATGGCGCGATTTGGTGTAATCTTTTTCGTTAATGTTTCGTGGAAGTATTGTCGTGTTTCCGTCAGGTGAGAAAGTAGTCAAGCGCGAGCATACCAATAGTAAAAAAACACATTTGATACTTTCATCTTTACAATATTAGTGCAAATTAATCATTACAATATGTGAGTACGACTAACACATTTGTTACAATCGTTATAATAAAATAAAGCGTAGTCATCACCCTTCCATCTGTTATTCTGTCATTGCTGTTAGTAAACCGAAATAATAAGATTTACGCCATTTTGGCGTAAACAATTTCTGTAACGAAAATTATTGTTGAATTGTGGTTGGATAAAATCAAGACGAGAGACCTAATGATGTCTCCTAATAATGACATCTCCCGCCCTTGGGTGGGGCGGGAGGGTGTGTCAGACTTTTTTTGACTAAAACCACACCTTTGTCCTTCTGTTAACCTTACGTTCTGGGTCCTTTTCAGAAATTTCCTGTGGCCCCAGCGGGTATAGACCCTGCCGGACCCTGCCGGACCCTACTGTTTTGCCGAAATCTCTTTGAGGCTGATTCTACTCGATTTTTGCGCGTAGTTTTACACGCGTAAAACTACGCGCAAAAATCGAGTAGGTATTAGTAACTAGTAATAGTTTAGTATTTTATAGGTACGAATCATTCAATGTAAGCTATCTAGTTTGAATTCACCGCTAGAGGCGCCAGTGTAGCGTGAGGTACGAAAATGTCACATTGCACTGTGTGTAGGCTTTTGACGCGAGGCTCACAATTTTTTTTCTTCAATCGATTGGTTACGGCAGGTATACGGTTCTACCCAGCATAGCTTAAAATAAGTTTTTTCTATATCGGAAACATTTAAACTTCTTTTTTTCGAACAAGATAAGAATACGCAACACAGCGACGTTACCGACGTTATTCTTTATCACGCTTTTATATAAATGATTTAAGAGCGTCCATCTTGAGGCACATTTTCATATAACCGCTCTTACGTGATTTTGATGATATAACATACCTTTCTCCAGATATTTGGGCAACTATTATCTTGTGGATATTATCTAGGTTTCTATTGAAATCAAATCATAAAAATAATCATAAATATAATGCCCAAATTAGAATAGAGCTCTTACCCAGATTATGTCATAATATAGATTTTTTATTGCATTTTTAAAGTAAATAAGGGGCTGTAAACAAACGTGTCGCAGCGACTTTCTTTATTATTATTATTTTTGGTTCATTCTGCGCATCACCGCGCCTCGTGACGTGATTACAACGTAAATCTTCTGTTGTTATAAAAAAAAATTGTGCTTTTTCTTCATAGTATTAAAACTTCCGCTTCTGCTTCCGTTTCCGCCTCCGCATCCGCAAAGATTTAATTTTGATATCTGGTTCCGTTTCCGCTTCCGTTAAGAAACTTCCGTTGCATCACTACTCTGTAGTGACGCCATCTAGTGAGCACGAAAACGGTAGTCTTCATTACCGCAAAATGTGGCCTACAGATGTTGATCCTGGTATAATTGTTGCAAACGGTACCTCTACTAAGATTTAGTACAATCCTGAACCTTAATTACTCGTAAATAAAATGAAATGGCTTTTATGTTAGCAATTGTATATCAGCTAGCTTTTTCCAGTGACATCGCTTGAGTCAAAGTCAAAAATCTTCTCTCGTAAGCATACTACTGGACCCCGGGCGTAGCAAGGCGATTCCTAGCCATTGTAAGCGCAGGTTTGTTGACGAAGAGCAATGAGTGAGCGTCCGGCCGTCTTTTAAGGGCCAAGGCCGCGTCGACGGCGCGTAGTGCTTCACGCTCGTGTCAGAAATATCAGCAAAACTGAAGGGGAAGGACCGATACGTGCTAAAGCTACAGGAAAGTTTGTAAAAGTTATAATAGCTCAAGAACGTAAAGGACAAATGAAGGAACATAGGTGGACTCAAGTCGGTAAAAGTCTAACTCCGGCCAGAGCGGAAGAAGTCATTTGATAATTTCCTTCCTCAAAAAAACATACTACCGGTACAAAAGTAAAAGCTATTCTATGCCCTAACCCAGGGCATAATGGACGTGGGCAAGCATCGCCATGCAGTGGGTTCCTGCAGAACAAAAGCGTCGCTGAGGCCGGCCTAGAAAGAGGTGGCGAGATGATCTTGACCTGTACAGCAAGGACTGGTTTGAGAAGACGTTTGGGGAGAAGAAAGTCGAGAAGGACTTGGGGGAGGCCTTTGCCCAGCAGTGTAATAATATTTAAGAATAATAATATTATTGGAACAATAAACTTGTTTACACAATTTTAAGTGTTCGTTAACAACTACATTAGTTTAAAACTGTGTTATAACCATTAGCGCCCACCTCCAAGTGGGGAGACGTCGGAATTCCAAAATGTATGATAATAAATTTACAATTAATTTATATTCGTAGTTAGACTTATTTAATCTTAATCTAGAATTAAAATAAGTTATGCAACTACCTAATAATTTGAATTATAATTACAATTCAATTAATGACTATAAAATGGTTGACTGGTAGAGAATGCATTAAGTCCGCCCTGTACATGAAGTTTAAATAAATAAATACAATTTATTTATATTATTACAATTAATTAATTAAAATAATTTATAAATATAAAACAAAAGTGAGATCCAGGTTCACTTAGTGTGAGTGTTTGTGGGATGTGTATCTGTGATGGTGTGTGTGCAGGTTAAAAATTAAGTAGATAGACAGAACATTGAGTAGATTTTATTCCGTTGATCAGTTACACGGAAGTGGAATCAAAGGCAGATTTTGTTTAGCATTTAATCTATCGTGTCAAAGTCAGGGCTAGAAAATAAAACAAAAAACTTATGGTAGGTACAAAAATAGAAGCTATTCTATTCTGTATTATATTCTATTATAGTAGACTGGCCTGTTGGTCTAGTGGTTAGCGGCCCTGACTGCTATGCCGGAGGTCGTGGGTTCAGTTCCCACCCAGAACAAATGATTGTGTGATGAGCACAACCAGTTGTTCTGTCTGGGTGTAATTTATCTATAATATGTATGTATTTAGAAATTTTTAAGTATGTTTATCAGTTGTCTAGTACTCATAAAACAAGCTCTGCTTAGCTTGGGACTAGACGGCGTTGTGTGGTAATAAAAGCAGTTATAGCTAAACGTGATTGATTATGAAATATCTAAATATTAACGGACACATTTGTAATATAAGTAGGATAGGATTTACATCAATCATAGTAATGCGGCAAACCGATGTTTATAAAGTTTTACTTTATGTAGTATTCAACCTACCGTATAATATATACTTGTGAAAATAATTCGAGATAATTATTCTTATTTCTTTCCTTTATTTTGTTCGATAACAATTTATTTGTCACTTTCTTAATTTATTACCTTCTGCAAACAGCTTTGCTCGCGTGAAAGTAGGAAATATAATATTCCTATGTCCCTCAGTGATACAGTAGCATAAAAGGCGAAATATTTTTTTGATAACCCGCTCTCATCCCACCGCTTTTAGGCACGCAATAGTTTGTTTACCGCACTACTGCAGAAAAGTGCGCGTGCTCTCCCCACCACAATTTTATTACATTTATCATATCGAGCTGGGCGCGCGTCGACTCCCACGAGTTTCGGTCCACCCCTGTTTATTCATTTCTTAGTGAGTGTAAGTAACTTTCTGCACTTGTATCAAAATGTACAATTTTTTTTTAATTGGTCCAGTAGTTTTTGAGTTATCTATGTCGTGGCCAGATCCTAAGATCTGCGGGGCTATTGCGTAACTCTGTTGACAGTTCAAGTGATGATCACTTGTTATCAATGTGCATCATTGAACTGTCAAACAGCTAGTTTCGTATTGCCTATCTTCAGTGACCAACTGTAGTGATGTCATTAGCCACTGGTGCCTTTGATAGCCACCGTAACACGTTTTGACAGATGTTATTGTATCGATACTTTTAAAATTACGATTGTGTAAGCTTTTGAAGTAGTATAATAGTCGATAAAATTTTAGAGTGGTCACAATAGGCACCGTATTTTTGTATGATTCACCACATTTCCACCATAGTGTTTGTTAGTCACTTGTGTGATGCGAAATACCAGTTTTATGAAATTTATTTATTTATTTATTTATTATTTGGATTTTCAACAATAAGCACGCTAATACATCACAATTCGCACAATACCAACTTACGTATAAGCGCCTCATCACTTACAGAAAAGCACAGCATACACTACATTGTACGCAGTTAATAACCTAGCTAATTAAAATGACATAAAAAGACAGTTAAAATGACATAATCCAAATTAAATTAAAATGATTTAAATTAAAATAAATTAAATTAAATTTGATCACAATAAATTCGATTTTCGAATATTATATAATATAATATTATATGAAATTGTCAGTTGACAACTAAGTTTAGTGTGCAACGAATGCTAGTTGTCAACTGTTATTGAAAAAGTTAGCCAATAGCCCCCCTGGCCACAACGACAACAACAACTACTACTCGGGCAACGGGTATGGTCAACTAAAACTGGCTAGATCGATTTAAACGTTAACATTTGATGATATCTCAATCCTCGTTTGGCCATATCCTTGAAGTAAGATTCCATGGTATGTAATTTGTGAAATAATTTAATAAACCAAAATAAAAATCCTCTTTATAATATTAGTATAGATGTTGTGGCCAGATTTTAGAAATTGATCACTTCATTATATGGCCAAATAAAACTGGCCAGTTCGTGTTAAAAATTGATGATATCTCCCCTTGACCTTTTATTAAGGTCGAAAGTACGACAACCGAGGATTGAAATATTATCAAACTTTAAAATGAACTGGCCAGTTTAGTATCATGATATCTACTTGATCTGACTGCAAGAAAAACCTAAATAGTTTTCAAACAAGTAAATTTTCAAGCAGTCTGATGCAGTAGTAACAAAAAATAAATCCCACCATCAGACTGCTTGAAAAGCGACTCGTCCGGAACTTTTTATTTTTTTCTTACAATCTTTTTGAACACTTTCAATTAAAAGAGTAATTTCATAGGTATAACGAGTAATCCTTTTTAGGTTTACGTACCTCAAAAGGAAAAAACGGAACCTTTATAGGATCACTTTGTTATCCGTCTGTCTGTTTGTCTGTCTGTCTGTCAAGATACTTTATCCCGAAAACGCGTGAAGGTATCGAGTAGAAATTAAAACCATATACTCAAATCTACGGTCCCTTGAAGCTGTAAAAAAATCAAACTTCTAAGTTAACGAAAAAAAATAATACGGCCGTTTATGTCACAAAAAAATGTATAATTCGACACTCTCAAGGGAATCAAAATTCATAGGGTACTTCCCGTTGACCCAAAATCCTGTTATTTGGCATAAAGCAAGGTCTTATAGAACAGGTATAGAAATAAATCTGAAAACAAACAGTAAATATTTTGTTATGTCACTAAAAAAATCTTTTTTTTTTGTACTTTGAAAAAATCTTCGACTCCATTCGGGAATTGAACTATTTACATAGGCAAGTTTGTATGAAACCCTCAGTGGTCGAGTCCGACTTGCCCAGTTTTTATTATTTCCGATCCTACAGTACAGTACAAATGAAACCCTCTTTAATTATACGAAAGTGGTTTCTGTAAACGTGTTCTGGAATTAATTGTAGCTCAGTTTACGCTCTAACGACATACATGGGTGTATGATAATAACGTAGATAGGATTACAATGTTGAAACTGACCTTTATCGTAACTTACGTTATTATTTGTTTATTTTCTCTGTTCTATCGTTCTGTGCGCTAAATGCGAGTCGTTTTTACGTTTAGGCCTTAACTCCCGAGCAGTGCCATAAAACAGTGACTTTCTGAAGCCTACTCCTCGGTAACGGCTGGGTTATAAGATTGACTGGCCTGTTGGTCTAATGGTTAGTGGCTCTGACTGCTATGCCGGAGGTCGTGGGTTCGATTCCCACCAATTACAAATATTTTTATGAGCACAATCGTTTGTTCTGTGTCTGGGTGTAATTTATCTAAAATATGTACATATGTATTTAGAAATATTTAAGTATGTTTATCAGTTGTCTAGTACTCATAACACAAGCTCAGATGAGCTTGGGACTAGATGACGTTATGTCAGTAGTAGCAGTTGTAGTTAAACGTAAACGTTTAAACGTGTGGCAGTGATAGTTGTGTGTGTGAATATTATATTATTTGCAAAAAAAAAAATATAGATTCATATATAACATTATCAACATATGATTTTTTCGTATGATTAATACTTTTGCAAAATGATAATTTTTCGCTTTTTCCCTACTCCTTTGAAATGGTTTTGATTTTTAGAAATATGTATACACAAAAAAAATTGCTGGTTAAGTGTTCCCCAGAATGTACAAAGCATATCTAAAACAAAAAATATTTCCCGAAGAACATGGTTTTAAAGGTGATCTCTCACCTCGGCTCTATGCGGGCACAGGCGGCAGTACGAGTATGTGTGCATTTAACTCCGGCCAGTTGTTAAAGGGACTATACGCCTTCTCTCGCTCTCTGTTTAGTTAAGAGCTTGAAGCGGGTCATTCGGAGCGCCCGATCGAACGTCATAAAAGTGTCAATTGTGTTAACGTTAAACAATCTCGCATTAGGCACTCTGCAGTGCAAAAGTCTCTCTTTGTATCTATTTTTCCTGGCGTTGGACAAGAGTGGACCAATTGCACTGACACAGTAATATAATAAAGCACTCGCTCGTGATCATGGCATGTACCATAGTCTGATACGAAAGGTCACCGCCGTCGCGTTAAGTAACCTAAAGATCAAATCCAAATTATTTAAAACAGAATACCGTAACAAAACTTTCATGACAACCATGTAGGTATATGTGTCATTGTCAAATGGAATTCTATTTAATCTCTAATATGGTATGAAATCTATTTAATATGACAGTAACTAGAAAACTTTATTTAAAAAAAAAAATACAGAAGAATTGAATCGAAGCAAGTTTGGAATATTTTCTAAGAAAACTAGCATTTAAAGATAAAGATAATCCACTCACACGACGGTACACACAACCTTTAGATACCAACCATAAATATAACTAGATCGATAAAATCTTAATTTAGAACCAATCCTTTAAACCAAATAATCACAGAAATACAGCAAAACTGAATTACGTAACAACAATAATCACAAACCATACAGGCTCGGAAATACGACTACAATATTGATTCGTTCTTATTGCTGTGGCTACATCATTGCGCCAAAATTCGTGTGGCGTCGTCACGGAAAAAAATTGCATTTGTGCGGCTGTGGTGTGTGTGGTCTATGACCAGTTCGTGTTGCCAGTGACGACATATAGCTCTGAAACGTGGTCGCTTATAATGAGCCTCATCAAAGGGTTTAAAGTCACCCAAAGGGCAATGGAAAGGGTTATACTCGGAGTTTCCTTGCTTGATCGCATCAGGAATGAGATATCCACAGGAGAACCAAGGTCACCAACATAGATTTTAGACAGTGGGCAGGGCACATTGCTCGTATAACAGATGGTCGATGAGGCTGAAAGGTTCTGGAGTGGCGACCACTCCCACAAGGTGGACCGATGACCTGGAAAGAGTCGCGTGTTAGCGATGGATGTGAGATGCACAGGACCGTGCGTTGTAGCGACACTAGAGGGAGGCCTATGTCCCGCAGTGAACGTCTTTTGACTGAAATGACGATGATGATGATAGCTATGTAAGTGTCAAGCATTCATGTTCGTCCAAATACTTCGCAATTCGACAAATTACTCGGCCACATTTGTTGCAATAACGCATACATTCACCGAATTCCGATAATATAACCACATCATTATGAAGTTTCAACCGCATGTTTGTTATGCGAAGGCCAAACGGACATTAAAATTCAATATTGGTTTCATTAATGTATGACTTTATTATAGGCAACATATTACATTATTTACATTTAAAAATACTAACTATAATTACAATAAAATAAAATAAATAATAATAAAAACCCTAATCTAATTACAACTAACTAAAACTAAAATATGGCGTCAAAAAACTCTTCCACATCGCTGTCGACTGGTAATGTGCCCAAAAGACTGGCGGCATTGCCACGCTGTATGGCAATGCTTATCCTCTGTCCGAGGTAAAAGCCAGCTCTTGGGTCACGCGAAGTGTCAACTAGACGTTTTGACAGATCTTTATACAACTTGTGAGCACTCGGACCCCACGAACCGAGAGTTTCAACCCCAAACGGTTCGAAAATATAACTTCCAACAAGGTTATTATATTTTCGCCGCTTGAGGTTCTCCGCAGCCGCAGCGGCAGCACCAGCACAACACGACGAGCTAGGAAGATGGGATGGCGCAAGAGTATCGACACAAGTAGCGTCCCATACTAAAGGCCTACCCATCTTCCATGGGAATAACGACATGCCGTCCGGTCTCTTGCCATCGTCGCGTGCCAGGCCATGGGGTTCCAATACGGCTGGAACGCCGACGGAGACAAGAGCACGTCTGATGATGTCGTTGATATTCGCGTGTCGTGCTATGCGACCCGCACTTCGGCTGCATGACAGACCGTGGTGTCCGAGGCTGTTGACGACTTCGCCACAGTGACAGCGATGAGGAGAACAACAGGGAGCGCCTAGACGTAAGGAAGCAGCGAGGCGAAAAGTATTATCATCGAGCAAGGTGCCTATGTTCGATGATGGTAGTGCGTGAAGCCAGAGACCCGACTCCCACTCTCCCACAGCCAGCAGGCGCGCACGCTCCGCAGGAGCAGTAGATGTTTCAATCAAGTTTTTTTGAACTTCTTTGCAGAGCGGCTCATCCCACCGTCTTTGGGAAGATGGTTCATCGGGCGGATTAGAATTCGGGCAAGCGAGTCTCCAGGTATCTATAGCCTCGACGAAGCACGGCACATTGAAATTACTCAGTGAGGGAGATAGGATATTCCTGATTAATTTCTCAGTACCGTGAACCGAGGATATAAAGGCTGGTAAACTAATACTAGTAATTTTGCGGACGCCGAGGCCACCCATACGGATAGGAAGGGAAGCTTGAGCCCAAGCTCGGTCATCCATGGCCACGTTTAAAATTAACGTGAGAGTATGTCGGATAATTTGGTCCATTTTTTCCAAAAGATGGGGATGTTTCCATAAATGAGAAGCGCGAAGGAAATATGTTAATTTAGGGCCGAAACAGCAGAAACGAATTATGGTGATGGCCGAATGCATATTAATTTGTAGTAATCTTTCCGAAATATCATTAAAATTTTGAATTTTTTCCTCAACAAAATTGGGAAAGGAATCCTCGAAAATAGGAGATCCTAGGAGACGAAGAAAGCTTTTTTCAATAATTTTAATTTCTGGGGCTATTGTGTTAAATTTGGAAAGAGTCAGTTGTCTGTCGGTACTGTCGGATAAGAAAAGTTCGCATTTTGAGAGGTTCAGATCAAGTCCTATTGAATGAAGTTGATTTTTTAGGAAAATTAAATCATTTAAAACTGTGTCTGCATCGCCTCCTAGGGTTCCGTCGTCGAGATACCAAACGTTGAATTTGGAATTTAATTGTCGAATAATTGGGTGAATAGCTAAACTGAAGATCACTGGCCCGAGGGGATCACCTTGTTGACAGCCAACAGCGGATTCCAAAATGTTGTCCCGATATAGTAATTTAGATGGGTGTCTGTAACATTGCCAAAGAAAACTAAAAAGTTGGGGTACTTCTTTTTTAGATTCTGTCAGCAAGGTGTCCCTATTAACTGAATTGAAGGCATTTTTTATGTCAACCTTCAGGATGACCCCTCCTAAATTAGAATTTAGGTAGGTCGACAAGGCATGTACGGCAGCCTCGCAGCCCCCTTTTGAGCCGAAACCTAGCTGCAGGGGCTGAAATTTTTTCGAAACAGCCTCACCATAAAATTTACAGCAAATCTTGGCTGCCATACGCCGGTAGGTAATGCCCACGGCAATTGGACGGATGCCGCCATCTCTCTTGCGTAGGGCACATAAATTGGCCCCGTACAGAGTGTCGATGACGGCCTCGTTCACCTTGCCTGCGAGCATTAGATTAACCAGAGCCGTAAGCTCTTTCAAGAGCAACTCACCAGCTTCCCCGGCACCCGAGCAGATAAGGTCCTTCAAGTGTTGAGGACTCAGGCCATCGAGGCCGCCGGCAGAGCCGCTCCGGAAAGAGCAAACGGCTGAGACTACCTCTCGACCTGTAACGGTGAGGGTATGAATGTCGGGATCAGGAGGGTCAGGATAGGAAAGGCCATCCGCTGGGGCGGGGTGTTTACTCTCCAGAGCTACAAGAGTGTCTGTAGAACACGGAGCCATCACATCACTACTGAAAAGAATTCTGGCTGCTCCGCTAATGTCACCTTCCCCTAATTTAGATTCGACTAGATATGATATACCTCTTGCAGAGGTATAACTTTGAGTCTGAGTCAATAATAATTTTGAATCCAAATTAAAGGCCGAAATATTACAATTTTCTTTGATTTGTGTGGTTAAAGTCTTTTTAGCTGCCAAATTCTTTTCAACATGCAATATTCTGTAAGGGAAGGTGAGCAGTTGTTCCCAGGCACTTAGCGAGTTCTCCCGGGCAGCAAGTCGAATGCATCCTGCTAAGTGTTGCGCTACTGCAGGCCTAGCGCCGCGAGGAACTCGCTTTAAGACAGAAACAGAGTTTTTGAATTTTGTGAGCGTTTTCCAAAGCGCGTCAAAACTTGATGTAGTCGGCGTATGAGGTGAAGAACCAATAACAGGGTCTGACGTGACATTTTGGGGCTTGTGTGCCTTCCCAATATGCACCTTCAGACCCCGCTTACCTTTAAAAAACCGTGCCTGGGTGCACAGAGGGCACCTCTCCAAAACATTCAGTGATGTCGAAGGTTGTCATGCACTAACTTCCACCACATCACTGCTGCCACATAACATTTATCTTAGATTTATGTATATAAAAAGGTACAAATGTTCCACTTATTCACTAATTAAATAATTTAAAAGAAACATTATCGTAGAAAAAAACTGACAAAAACACTGAAAAAAAGTCATTGGTGACAGATGTTGTCAGTTTCATTAATTAATTTATAAATTGCTATATTATAAGCTGGCTAGTGATACAAAAAAAGAACTAAAGTAATAGTGAATTAGAGAAATGAAATGAATGAAATGAATGAAACGAATGAAATGAATGAAACGAATGAAATGAATGAAACGAATGAAATGAATGAAACGAATGAAATGTATGAAACGAATGAAATGAATGAAACGAATGAAATGAATGAAACGAATGAAATGAATGAAACGAATGAAATGAATGAAACGAATGAAATGAATCAAAACGAATGAAATGAATGAAACGAATGAGATGAATGAAACGAATGAAATGAATGAAACGAATGAAATGAATGAAACGAATGAAATGAATGAAACGAATGAAATGAATGAAACGAATGAAATGAATAATAATAAATAATAATAACTACCGGAGATATATAATGAAGGACGGGACGGTTGACGTGTGTCGGGCATGCCATCGTCCGGGTGAGTCTATCAGACATATTATCTCTGGTTGTTCTCGTCTAGCTAACGGCGAGTACTTGCACAGGCATAACCAAGTAGCCAGGATTATTCACCAGCAACTTGCTTTGAAATACAACCTAGTGTATTCAGAGGTGCCGTATTACAGGTATGTGCCCGACCCAGTTCTCGAAAATGACCATGTCACGTTGTACTGGGATCGGTCTATCATTACTGACCGGACTATTGTAGCCAATAAGCCGGATATAGTAGTGATAGACCGATTAGCGCGCCGCGTAATGATAGTCGATATCACCATCCCACATGACGAGAATCTCGTGAAAGCTGAGAAAGAGAAACAAATTAAATACCTCGACTTAGCACACGAGGTTGTTGACATGTGGAATGTAGACTCGGCTGTCATTGTGCCGATTGTCGTGACCGCCAACGGCCTTATAGCCAAAAGCTTCGACGACCATCTGTCGAAGCTGTCATTGCACGGTTGGATCAAGGGCCTGATACAGAAGGCAGTACTCCTCGATACGGCTCGCATCGTGAGGAGGTTCCTGTCTCTGGAGCCCTAACCACCGGTAACTTGGACCCTGTCTCGATACCGGCGGACTACTATTTTTTATATTTTTAAATGTTTTTTTTTTCTATATGATTTTGTTAAAAAAGGAATATTTAAAAATTTAATTAATATGTATAATGAATGAATAAAGAAAATAATAATAATAATAAATGTTTATTTTTCTCACCACAATATTTTACAATACATCAGATTCTTAAAATGTAGTGACAATTGTTTTATTATTGTGGAAGACTGGTGCCTAAACTAGGCTGCAAGCCTGTATTTCAGGACACCAGGACCCCGCCTTTTACATAGTAATTTAGTAATTTATTTTCTTGTTACATTAACATTAAGTATTATATACTGATTGGTGAACTCATACATAATTATTTTCAATAAATAAATATATATTGGTTGAATGAAACGAATGAAATGAATGAAACGAATGAAATGAATGAAACGAATGAAATGAATGAAACGAATGAAATGAATGAAACGAATGAAACGAATGAAACGAATGAAACGAATGAAATGAATGAAATGAATGATTGATGAAATGAGTGATTTGTGAAATGAGACAGTGTTTTGGACATTATCTAGGTTTAGTTGAAAATATAAATACGCTCGTGGCCGCGTCAAACCCTTAAAACAGCACATTGCCATTTGGTCACATTTTCAAGAAGTTTCCCTATAACATCAGCCTTTTAGTACCTATCTACCAGTGAAAGTCCGGTTGAAACCGGTCATGGGACTTACCATGACGTGTTAAAAGCGAGAAAGAAGGATGGAGTGAAAGCTACAAGAATGTACTGGATGAGAGATACGCAAAGGACCGATCAGTGTGGCGCCACTTGAAGAAGACCTATATCCAGTAAAAGACGTCTGTCGACTGAAATAATACCAACCCCCCTAGCCAAGTTACGATCGTATCATCCGACCACGAGTAGGCCACGCCTCCGATTCCTTTGTTCTGACCACGTGACTGAGTGTTGAGATGACGTCAGAACAAAGTTGGAGGCGTGGCCTACTCAAGGCGTTCGACGCAAAACGAAACGATCGTAACTTGGCTAGGGAGGCTGTGATGCTGATGAACAAAACTATCAAGAAAGTACTAAACCAAGCAAGTAATAGATCTATGGAATAAAACCAATAACCTAATCTAAATCGCATAATATGGATACAATTTTGCCAATGTATTCATGAAATTTATTCGAACTGGAATAGTGAATAAAATTTAAATGAAAATAAAATAAAATCTAAAATTATATAATAAAATCAAATTAGAAAACCGTAATAGTTGATGTATTAAATTAATATCATAAAAAAAATATATAGGTTTAAATTAAAATCCAATAATAAAATTAAAATTTACAATATTTTTTTTACAGAAACTAAAAATAAAATTATAGTAAAAATAAAAACAAAAAGAATATAGAATTAAATTAGACAGGATTGACAAGTTAGGAGATAATCTATCTGGGGATTAATTATCATTTGAGCTGCGCTAGTGTTCCAAAGTTCAAACACATGTGTATTTTAGTCAGTAAATGTCTGTCACGTGCTCTCGCTCCACCCAGACCGGGAAAAGTTGATGACTTCCTACCTCCAAAAAAGGTAATAACAATATAATATCGCACCTTTAAAACAAAAGTGGCACTATACCAAACTTCCATGGGTAGTGTGAAAACGAAACCCGGGGCCCTGGGACGAAGGCAACGAAGGAACAGGAGTGGGTTTTTAGTCAGTAAAAGTTTGAAAGTTTTTTGGTAAACCTTTAATTTTTCAATCTCACTAACACAACCCATTTGTAATCTGTCGAAGTCTTTGTTCCAGTAGTTGATGTTCCTCAGCAATTGATTCGCAACTTCTCATCGAGTAAATAAGCACATTGAAAACTTTGTGAAAGCAGAAAAATTACCTTTTTGGTATAGTAGGGTTTTTTTCGGTTAGGAAAATCATCTTATGACATCCCACGCTCTTGGGCGGAGCGCGAGATAGTGTCAGACTTTTACTGACTAAAAACTTACTCCTGTTCCTTCTTTTTCATTGTTCCAGGGACCCGGGGATCTCTTTCGCATCACGCCCCAGTAGGCTTTGACCCTGCTGGGTCCCTATGACATCTTCTTGAGGCGCGCGTGAAACACTACGCGCTGTCGACGACTTGGGCTCGGTCCGGATGATTAACGGACGGTCAGACGGCTCGCCGTCCTTGAGTCCCGCGCCTACGGTGGTCGGAAATCGGGATCGGAATCCCAACGGTTGGGGCGCGAGGGCCATTGCCACGCGCGTGCAAGTGCGGTCACCTCCTTTGCTATCAATACTGCTTCGCAGAAGGAGGCGACCGCCTGCCACTCCTCCTCGCTCCAGACCATGGCCTGTACCAAGGCCCGGCGCGAGAGATCGTTGCCGCCGATCTCCCCTACGATGACACGGTGGTGTTGGTATAGTAGGGTGCGATATAATATTCAATAACTATCACACAACGCCATCTACTCCCCAAATGCCAGCGGCTTCTCACGCGTATAAGTAAAAAATTGTCCCAAAGAAACATACTCCCGTCATGAAAACAACTATTATACCTACAAACATAAATAACATTTACTGGACACATCAATCAAAAACACGTTGAAGTTCAGTTCAGGTGAAAACTAATTTGGCAGTTCTAACTCGATTCGTATTTGTCATCGTCCTTTTGCCGAACATTTCTGACAGAGTGTCAGAAATGTCAATTCCCTGATTTCAGTTAAATTAGTGAACAAGGGTTTCGACATCAATATTTCATAAACTTGTACTTGCTGGTGTCATTCTTCTAATCCCTTTAGATACATCTGTCTTTTCGTATTGAACATTAATATAAGCATTGTTCTGTGATGACATAATTATACACATTGTTGTAACATTAAAAGCTCACTCGAACGTTGGACTCGGGCCATAAATTACAAAAACAATTTTACTTTATTAAGAAAAGTTAACTTAACCTTCGCAAACGAATTATTTCACGCGTATTTTATTTAGCAAAGAAAATTCAAAGATATACATCTATTATATAATTAAAATAACATAAAAAGCAAAAGTGACTGACTGACATATACATAGCACAGCCGAAACTACTGAGAAGAGTGTAAAATTTTACACTAGGCTTTTTATTATGACGTAAGCGAGCACTAAGGGAAAAAAATCTAAAATTCACTCTCTAAGAAGACGAAACGGAGATCTTAAGTTTATAAGAAAAAATCTACATTCACACGGGCGAATCCACTGGCCGAAACTAGTAATATCTTGCTCGATATCAAACCAGGTCTAAGTGTAGGCACGTGTAACCTCAACAAGGTTAACTGAGCAAAATTATTGACAGCCACCCCCACCACTGGACTGTAGGAGACAATGCGATTGGCACACATGCCAATGTTGTGCTATTCTTTATTTCTCTAATAATTCCGTCACAAAAAAAATACTCAAACGTACAGAAAAACGTCCTAAAAAAGCAGGCAAGTCTTAGAACTAAAAAATCGAAGATATGCGATATGCAGCCAACCGCACTGGGCTCCTGTGGTGGATCCACCACAGGTCCAATTCCACCACAGGTCCAATTCCACCACTTCCAATTCCTTTTTTTAGAGGGTGGTTTGTGTCTCAACACTCCCAACTGAGGGAACATATGGATGCTGTAATGCTAGACTGCTACAAGAATCTTTTGAAACTTGAATAATATTATGCTATGAGACTTCGATCTGGTCACATCCCATCGAGGAAGTTTACGTTCCTGGGTATCACATCTTCACCTAATTGCTAAAAATGTGGATTAATCGAGGATATACATCATATTCTGGTAGAGTGTGAGCGGGGCGAATGCCTCCGGAGAAATCTGTTTAGCACTCTAAATATGTTTGAAATCGGTATTTGCAACAGTGTCTTAGCTAACCCTACGAAGAGAGTTCTATATAAAATGTATTACAATCATTTAAAATAAAATTCAAAATTTGGCTGTGATGGAGTGACATAGTCAATATTTTGACAAATCTCCTTAATAAAGATTAAAAAAAAATGATCCTGAGTGCGTTGTTAGTAAACATTTATCACACTGTCTGTTCAAATTGTATTGCTAAGAATGCAAGGGGCAAGTAACGAAACATGGGTAGGTTTTGGTCAGTCAGTAAAAGTGTGACAATGCCTTTTACTCCATCTCTCTCCATCCACAGCGGGATTTGTTAACTTCCAACCCTCAAACAGAATAAAAATAAATCCAATTTTGAGCACACTCCAATATTGGAACCTAGACAAATACATAACGATAGCGATAACGGTATTAACAAAAATTGCAATATATTGGTACGGGATTGACATAAACTATCGAAATGTCACGCAATTTGGAGTTCAAACAATCATTATAGCAGATATAATAGGTATTACTTTCTCTAGGATCTGTTGTAGAACTGTTCAATGTGCCTATACGTCAATATTCGTGGAATGAACATAAAAAGTTTTGGCTATTTACAGTATCTCAAGTTCGAAGAAAAAACCTCCAAACCATGTTTATTTGTTGACTTACAAACTACCCTAATTTATGTTCCAAGAATTCTGAATTCTTTTGAAAGAAAAATCGACCAATATTAGGAGATTCAAAAGATTTAATTTAATGTAGTTACTCAAGCATTCTTCGTCTTAGAAAAAGTCGGCATAGAAAAAAAGCTCAAGTTATTGAGTTAATATTAAACATCATTTTTTTAATATCATTATTTTTATTGAGCTTTTGGGTACAATATCGACTGGTCTACACTGTTCTTACATAATGTCTATTAATACTGTAATATGAAAATATTGTAAACAACCACTTTTTTAAAAGAGTAACCATGGAGTTTCTTGCCGGTTCTTCTCTATAGGAAACGACCAATTTGGAACCGTGCACTAGCTTCTGACGTTTTATAAGTGCCCATGTAGCCCTATGTGAAATAAAAACTTTTGGCTTTGACTTTGACTTTAAAGTGATATGAGGGGACAGTATACTCCAGTCTATATAGTACCAAATAAGTACAATAAAAAAGGTAGATCGACATGAAAAATTATCTACAAGTCAGCAAAATAAACTTATTGACAAATAGTATGATTATATAACAACAATAAATCTGAATGGAATTCATGTCCACAGTGATGAAAAAAATTCCAAAATAAAAATTAAAAAAAAAAAAAACAAATGAAATTAAAACAAAGACAGAGCAGTTAATAGACGTTTACACGATAACTTAGCTATTAGTTAAGCCAGATTTGCAAAAGTAGTTATTGACAAATAAGCGTGTCTTCAACGTAGTCTAGAAATACGGATTTTTATTAAGAACACGTTTGATGTGTGTTCGAAGTTTCTCTCGCTAAGTAAATCGACTTCGCTAAGTAACAGCTTACTATAAAAGCGTACCCTTTTTATGAGAAATAACTTACTTGTCTTCACTAATCTTTATCTAGGTATTAGAATTTCATGTTTACTTCGCGTAGTCATGTTATGAAAATCATTTCTAATTTTGAAAAGTCCTAATGCCCTCATATAAAATATTCTCTGAAATGCAAAGTAAAGCAGAGCTAGTAACGGTATCAATTTCCTTGAATGTATTTCTAAGTCGCTCGTGAGGAGCCATTTAATTGCCCGGATTGTCCTCTTTTGTAACATAAAAGTTAGGTTTATTCTGTATAAAATTTCTATGGTCCAGTGAAATAATTTTAATATAAATATAGCTTAAGTTATGATAAGATAAGATAAGTCGAGGGTTTCTCGCTGTAGTGGCCTCCTATCCTTATCTGCAGGATTTGAAGGAACCTAACATATATATATCAGGGTGCCCCAAATTCCTGAGTTCACTGTCGCTTGTTCTTCATTTACAGTTATATCTAGTGAAATAATACAAAATAGTAATTATATTAAAAGAGCATTATACAAAATGACAGAACATAAAATAAACATTCAAGTAAATATTATCCTAGCTTATATTATTATTATTATTGTTGTTGGTGTCGGATTCTCCCAAAAGTCTGTTTTATTGTCTATTTTGTTTTATGTCATTTGTTTTGTTTACTAACATTAGCTCTTAAGTATTTTCGTGTTACTAACAATTAATATGGAGAAATCTGAAATAAATTATTATTATTATTATTTATAACGTTGTTATATAAAATAATGGTTATACTAAACTAAGATTATGTTAACTGCTGTTAGATAAAGTAAACCATACTTTATATGATATAGATCAATTATTATTATACCAAATCAACGACACCTTTTTTCTTCCATTTTCGAAACCTTGACAAGTTACTACAAGTACTAGTTTCATATATTTTTTTCTTGGTTATTGTAAAATTTTAATAAACTTGCGTTGTATTAGTATTAAGTATTAGGAATGTTTTGCATTATTCCATCAGTTGTATACCGTAGGAATTAGTTAGTACGGCACGCCGCACGTCAGTGGTAGACAAAATTAGTAACATTTCCCTCTTAACCTCTTGAAACTCCGTGCTAAGTTAGGCAGGCTCAGTATTAATATTAAATAGTGTATTGCCATCGAGGTGAGCTTGACTATACCTCTAGAGCTTTAAATAAAATAATGATATTTACGAAAGTTTAGCCTTGATATTCTAAAAACCAATCTTCGAAGTGAATGGATTATATTAATTTTATTTACATCTTAAGTTACATCTTCACTTTATTTTTGAACATCGCATCGTAGCAAATACACGTTTTTATTGCACCACTAAAATACACCTTTACATTTTAATATATTATTACTTTTTATTGTTACAACGGTGTTATGGCTGAGCCTCTCATAAGTATCGTAAAATATGAAAATAAAGTCTATACTTACGTCCAACCTTTTCAGAAAAAAGGATAGGTACACCTTTTTTAGCGGCATCGCCTACTTACTTGATTGTTGAAAAATGTTCAAAGGGACCGCTCACATATTATGTTAATTCCTATGAGAGATATCGTGGCCTTGTGGTAATCACTTCGACTTGATGGAGCTGTAGGCGCAGTGGTTGAGCGATTGGCTGATGCGCTGCGTGTCACGGGTTCGATTCCCGCACGAAACAAATATATATGGCCTATAAATAGTTGTTCCCGGTCTGTGTGTCTTGTGTATTTAAGTTCCTATGTCTGTGAATGCATCCACGATGATTTTTAATGTAGGGCAGTGTCTTTGAAAAAACAAATACAAAAAACTAATAGTAAACTCGTTAAAAAATAAAAGGCCTGTTTTGACATTTGAGAAAAACCCTACATGGAGCGAAACTGAAAGTAATAATAAAATAATAATTAGGTGTCCAGTGTAGTAGTAGCTATTTAAGCTATTTCAGTAGTAGTCACACTGCACCGGACAACCCGCTAAGTACTTAGTCAAAATACAAATGTCAAAACGAGCCTTTTATTTTTTTTCAACTTTAGTAGATGTTCGTGAGTTCAAACTCAGACGAGCGCTTTACTTTGTGTAATTTATTTTTGGGAAAAAAGGTAATATATGGCAATATTGAAAAAGTTATTGTAATCGATTCACTTACTGATTCTGAAAAAATTATGTTCAGGTTTCGCATATAGGTACTAAAAATAACGGGTTAATAACGACTTTGAAAACCAATTTCTAAAATGAAAATACAAAATGGTTTTTTAGAAGATCACGTAGCTTGTGCTTCGAATTCACCCCAAATATTTCCAATTCTATATACATAAATATATTTCTATTGCATCTATATAACCAAAACGATGTATTTACCTATTAAACAGATGGTTTTTCGGAGATTAGATTTTGAAGTGAAAAGCTAACTAAAAAAAAATAAGTTAGCAGTACTCTGCCAGTGTCATGACAGGTATTGAAAAAATACGAAGCTATTAACTTCAAGGTACTTTCAAGTGATTACAGCACATCTGTAGAGTTCTTGTAGCTAATCTAACGTAATGGATGGTTTGGATTTATTGATGCACATACAGGTACCAACGGCCAAAGACCAGCTATATCGCACTTACCACTGAATTATGCTATGTCTAAAGATACTATTACGGGTATAAAAATACACTTAACAAAGCCGAATCCAATGCACAATTCAGACGAATATAACTGTTAAGGCCCTAACTCCCTAGCAGTGCCATCCAAAAGTGACTTTCGAGGTTTGAATAAAATATATAAAAAAAAATGCTGGTTAAGAGTTCTTCAGAAGATACATAGCATATTATTATGTAAATCAATCAATATTTCGCACAGAAAATGAAGTTAAAGGTCAGCAGGGCTCTATCCGGGCGCAGCTTTTTTTTTATTTATAAGGAAGAAAGGCTAGCCTTTGACCACCATCTCACCTGATGGTAAGCAATGATGTGGGTGACGATGGAGCACGCTTGCCTAGAAGTAGCCTATTCACTCTTGACTTAAAGCTAGTCGGAATTTAATGCACACATACTCGTAATAATAATATTAGTATGCTTTCGATGATTACTTAGATAAATCTGAAATTAAGCAAAATTAAAGAATACTAATTTACACAATTTGTTTTTTTTTTTTATATATATAAAACCTTTACCTACAGTTTTATCCAAAGAAAAAAAAAATCTTTAATTATATTCTATCGTACCTAAGTAAAATCTTTCAGAACACAAAAAATAAGCTTTTCTTGTACCACTGTGAATGTTTCCACTTGTTTTTTTCTTTAAATAGCTTCCTAGACGCGTATTTGTCATTGCACGCTTGGTGTACGCCTGCTCACAGCTTACATACAAAACTATGAAACTGTCGACGAAGCGGTAATGTCGTATGGTCGCATCTATAACGGCCTGCCCACCTAGCCAAGTTACGACCGTTTCCTTTCAATTCTCTTGCGTCAAACGCTTCGAGTAGGCCACACCTCCGATTCCTTTGTTCTGACCACGTGACTGAGCGTTGAGATTACGTCAGGCTTTTCATGAATTCGGTCTTAGCGGCATCGGTAGGCGTGCAAACATTTTCATACTTTTATCCTTACCACTCGTCGCCCCGCGCTTAGCTTTCATTCACAGCGGCAAGGTCGTGAACGGGCCGTAAAGCTACGTTTTTGTAGACAGTAGACCTTAGGCTATGGCAAAACTTGAGCTCAGCACAATTGCGTGTTCAAAAACAGCCTACCTCAAGGGAAGTAATCTTTCAGGATTGTTCTATTCTGGAATGCATATGACAACTGATTAAATGTCAGTAGGTTTTAGGTAGTAAAAATCTAAAATTTCTTCTTGCTCTGTCCAAAGTTGGAAGCGTTATTTGATGATTTTCCCATCCCCAAAAAAAACTGCCGCATCAAAATAATTATATATAAATCATGTAGGTAAACGTGGTGATCTCTTGAATCATTATTCGTGAATGTCATATGGAGACGTTGTGTTATCTGTACTAGCCATTTAACACATCGTTTGCCAGGATTAGTTCTCTGTCGAATTATGCGCTTGGCTGACTGAGTGCCTAAGTGATTGGCTTTCAAGATTCATGCATAGATGCCTCTGAAAACAATATGACTCGACGATGCAACGATAATTTATCATAGAAATTTGTATACCACGGCCGTATTATCGCGCAAATTTTTGGTGTCGCAATAAAAACATCGTATTCAAGTATACGCGTGGTTTTTGTTAACATTTTACCGAGGGTTGGTAAGTAAAACGCAAGCAGGATCTTAGAACAGAATGTGTATTTCGTGATTTGCTCAGCCTATTTATACAATTTTGAATACCACACAAAACTCAAAATAATAGCGGACCAATAGCAAACGAGCTAGTGCGCGGGTCCGCCGTCCTATAAAGATGTGTCGCTGCTGTCGCCTCATCGAACGTGGAGTTTACTAGTTACGTAGATTCGTAAGTACATATTAAATCTACGCGGCCGGCGCGCGCGCCTTAGTGATTGCTGAGCGCGCTCCGCGCGCGGTCGTTTATGCTGCATGTAGGTGTCTGGTACATGGCTCCCCCCCAGCGAAGCGTACTGGTGGTTTTGAACATCTTCCAGTCCTCGTAGTGTAGGCAGTATGGCGGATGACTTCAGCTTCAGAAGTGGAGTCCAGCAGGAATGCAGGTTTCAGTCGATCGATGGAGATAATCTTTGTTTTTCCACAGACTTGTATTGTATACATCTTATCATTCCGCTGTAGTACTCGGTGTAGGCCGTCGTATGTAGGTGTGAGTGGCTTGCGAACTGCATCGTTGCGTACAAACACATGGGAACACGTACGTAGCAGGCGAGGTATGTACGTGGTCCGACGATCGGTGTTGATGTGTGCGGCGTATATTTTTTTCATTGCGCTCGTTATCACGTCTTCGTAATGAGATTGTGTATGTTTTGTGGTTTTCTCTCCTATCATTTCGCCAGGTAGTTTGAGTGGTTGGCCATACAGTGCTTCTGCTGCGGAGACGTCCGTGTCGTTTTTTATGGTTGCACGTAGTCCCAGCATGACTGTTGGTAGTTCGTTCGTCCAGCTTGAATTTTGAAGTCTAGCTGTTAGTGCTGTTTTCAGTGTGCGATGATGACGTTCCAAAATTCCATTGGCTTGTGGGTGGTATGCAGTTGTGCGCGTGCGCTCGATTCCTAGTCGCTTCATGAGGTTTTTGAATAGCTCTGACTCGAATTGACGTCCTTGGTCGCTGGTCAATCTTTCTGGACATCCGTAGCGAACTATCCAACCTTCGTAAACAGCACGGGCGACGGTTTCAGCAGTTATGTCAGCGACTGGGTAGGCTTCGGGCCATCTCGTTGTCCTGTCGATCATTGTTACACAATATCGTTTCCCATCTGATACAGGAAGGGGGCCAATGATATCGATATGTATATGGGACAGACGGCGAGCGGGTGGGAATGCTTCGAGAGGTGATACTGTATGTCGTTGTGTTTTTGTTTGCTGACATGCGATGCAACTTCGTGTCCAGTTGTTTATGTCGACGTTCATGTTCGGCCAAAAGAATCGCTTCGTAATAAGATGTCGTGTGGCGCGTATACCGGGATGACTCATCGCGTGGATTGCAGTAAACACTGTACGTCGTAACTGTGTTGGTATATACGGCCGGGCGCTGTCTGTTGACATCTCGCATAATATTTTGTAGCTTGAGTTCATTGGTTTTATGCGTTCAAATCGTAAGCTTTTGTTGCGTATGACGTTTTCGATCTCAATGTCGTTTTGTTGTTGACGTGCCAGCTCGTCGTAGTCGATCGGTGACGGTGACGTAATAGCTTCGATTCTTGATAGGGCGTCGGCGACAACGTTGTCTTTTCCTTCGATGTGTAGGATCTTCGACGTAAATTGGCTGATGAAGTGAAGATATCTGGTTCGTATTGGAGTTTCCGTCTTGCTGTTATCTCTCAAGAGTGCATATGTGAGAGGTTTGTGATCAGTGAACACTGTGATTTCTTTGCCTTCGAACATTCTTCGGAAATGACGTATAGCTAGGTAGATGGCTAGCAATTCTCGATCGTACGTGCTGTATTTCGATTGCGCGGTGGTCAGCTTTTTAGAGAAAAATCCAAGCGGTTGCCATTTTCCGTTTACATATTGCTGTAGGGCTGCACCGACACACGAGTTGGACGCGTCACACATGAGCGATAACGTTGCGTGAGTAGATGGATGTGACAGCATGACGGCGTTTTTTATGCTATTTCTACACGCTTCGAATGCTTGTTTTTCTTCGGTCGTTAAATGTATTTGGGTTTTGTCGTTCTTCTTCGAGGTGCGTAGGTACTTGAATAATTTTTCTTGAGTGTGGGCTGCGTGTGGAATACTTTCCTTGTAAAAGTTAATGATTCCCAGAAAGCGTCGTAGTTCTTGTACTGTTTTTGGTTGAGGGTAGTTTTGTATACTTTTGACGCGCTCTTCTATGGGTTGTATACCGTCAGCTGATACATCGTAGCCAAGGAACTCGAGTTTTGCCTTTCCGAAAACGCACTTAGAAACGTTTATTCGTAGTCCGTGTGTTTGCAATCTCTGGAATACTTCTTCTAAGTGCTGTCTATGTCGTGCTTGATCGGGAGACGCTAGAAGAATATCGTCGACAAATGGGAATACGTAATCCAAATCGCCCAGTATATTGTTCATGTGACGTTGAAATGTCTGCCCTGCATTACGTAATCCGAAGCACATTCGAGGGAATTCGAACAATCCGAATGGCGTTATCACTGCGGTCTTTTCGATATCTTCCTTTCGTATACGTAATTGGTTATAGGCTTTTCGAAGGTCTATTTTGCTGAATATCTTCATTCCTTGCAGTCTGTAGGTGAAGTCACGTAAGCGGGGAATCGGGTATCGATCGGGCTTCGTCACGGCGTTCAATTTTCTATAATCACCGCAGGGTCTGAGTTCACCATTTTTCTTTTGGACTAGGTGGAGAGGGCTGGCCCACGGGGATTTGCTTGGTTGACATATGCCTTGCTCCAGCATTAGTTGGAAGGTGTCTCTGGCGGCCTGGTATCTGTGTGGTGGTAGTGGGCGTGCTCTGCAGTACACGGGCGGTCCGTGTGTAATTATGTGGTGTTCCACGTCGCTGTTGGTTGCGCTACTGAAGTGGGCGGACGTAATGTCGTTGTATTTCTTCAGCAGGTCGCAGTATGGGTCGTTCACGTTGACTGTGAGTACCGTCGGCGTCGATGTACTGTTTGACAAACAACCGTTGATTGATAAGCCTGTCCTCTTGTCAATAAGTTTCTGGGCTCGTAGGTCAACCAGGAGGTTATGATGTTGCAGGAAGTCTGCACCGATGATTGGTCTCTTCACGTCAGCGACGGTGAATCTCCATTTGAGTGAGCGACGTAGACCAAGGTTGAGGTCTAAATCGCGTTCGCCATATGTTTGTATCGGTGTACCGTTCGCTGCGTATAATAGTACGGTTGACGCTGATTTTTGTTTCTTGCACGGGGGTACTACCGACACGTTCGCTCCTGTGTCGATTAGGAATCGTAGTTTGTTGGCGGTGTCATAGACGTATAGACGGTATGCAGAAATGTGGTTGATCTCGGGTCCCGTCGAAGCCAAGATCTCAATTAGTTTTCCTGTCGCTTGCTGAAATTACATGGAGATCGGCAATTGCGTGCATTCTCGCCGAATCGCTGGTGAAAGTAACAAGCGTCGCTCGCCTTGCGATCGTATTTATGGTTTCGTACGGCTGAGCGCGATCGAGATCGGGATCGTGAATGAACGAAGCGTCGATGTCCGCGCGTCCCTCGCTTTGTTCGCTGTACTTTTAGCTCGGCTATCTCTCTCGTTAGTTGCATTACGGCGTCTCGGAGGTCCTGATCTCCGTGCTTTCTTTGTTCTTGTACATGTGGTGGCGACGATGTTTTTGTATGACCTTGACAGGTGCAGGAACATACGGTTTGTACTTCTGTGGCTTGGTCGTGCATTTTGTCTGCCATCGCTGCTAGAACGTCGAGTGATGTTTGTTCGCTTACTGCCAGGACTGCTCGTGTTGACATCGGTAAGCGCTGTAGCCATAACATTTGAAGTGTTGAGTCGGGCATTTTCTCGCGCGCAGGTTCTCGCATGCGTCTGAGCAGTTGTGACGGCTTTTGGTCGCCAAGTTCCATCTCATTGAGGAGTTTGTGCAGCTGCTTCGTTTCTGATTCCTCGTACACGGAAAGCAGCCTTTTCTTCGCTTCTTCGTATCTACCAGTGCGGGATTTGGACATAACAATGTCACTGATTTGCTCGACATCCGTTTTCTCGAGATGGGCCACCATCAGGCTGAATTTGGCTTCTTCGTTGGGTTTTTGAGGGTTGACGACAGTTTCGAATTGGCCAAACCATAATGTTGGTTGGTCACGCCAAAACAAAGGTATGCGGGCTTTGACGGAGATTGTTTCAATTTCTTCTGCCATTTCGATGTGAGGGTATGCACTAGAACGTTCGTCGGGGTCACCACTTTACCGAGGGTTGGTAAGTAAAACGCAAGCAGGATCTTAGAACAGAATGTGTATTTCGTGATTTGCTCAGCCTATTTATACAATTTTGAATACCACACAAAACTCAAAATAATAGCGGACCAATAGCAAACGAGCTAGTGCGCGGGTCCGCCGTCCTATAAAGATGTGTCGCTGCTGTCGCCTCATCGAACGTGGAGTTTACTAGTTACGTAGATTCGTAAGTACATATTAAATCTACGCGGCCGGCGCGCGCGCCTTAGTGATTGCTGAGCGCGCTCCGCGCGCGGTCGTTTATGCTGCATGTAGGTGTCTGGTACAACATTAACATATTATTACAAAACTGTCGCGACGAAATCCTTTTATGTGCGCCAGCTTACGGACACTGCTACGATAAACATTCGTGTTTGCCTGAATACAAAGCGATTTGATGAACTATTCGGTCACATTTGTCGTGATAACTCAAATATTCGCCGAATGCCAATAATGTGGCCTTAGCATTACAGCAAATTAAATATAATAGTATAGCTAGCCGTCTGACCGTCCGGTAACTAACCGGACCGAGCCCAAGACGTTGACGGCGCGTAGTTTTCGACGCGCGCCTCAAGGAGATGTCAGCAAAACCGTAGGGGCCCAGCAGGGTCAAAGTCTACTGGGCCATGGGTGATCCTCGGGGCCCTGGAATGAAGGCAAAGAAGGAACTTTTTCTGACTAAAACCCACTGCCGGGTTTCAGTCAGAAAAAGTCTGACACGAAAGGGCGGGAGATGTCATTAAATGAACTCCCAACTAAAAAAAAAAGTTCAGGCAAATAAACTAGTGTGTTCTTTTTAATTTTTAATATACTATGTTGTAAAATGGTGTCCTATTTAATAAATAAGCGTTTGCATCACCTGACACTAATCTGAAAAGAGAAAACTTTATTTTCGTGTCTTTACAAAGTTCTGTCTGAAGCGAAACACGTTTCTGTGCAGAAGAACGGGATGATTTATTATTTGCAAGCCGCGACCCACTACCGGACTAAGAAAGGGCAGGACAGCAGGTGTGGTCCCCCAACGCCCGTCCCTGAAGGCCTCAAAAGAAATCGCTTTTTAATCGATTCCTAAATACAAAATAAATTCAGTAAAAAGACGAAGTTTGGAATAGGGGGTCCCCTACGTATGCAAATTAGAACTTAAGGTGCCATTAAGGCTCTATTTTGTTCCTGCCGCGGGCCCTTGAAATCTTGGAAATTGATGTCCATTTCTTCGAAATCATTTTAAAGTCTATTAAAGTTATCAACTTCACCTCAAGCTCGCCCCGGATGTTTCATAAATGGCGGAGAAGAGGATATTTCGATTATACCCATAAACTGTCGACGGTGTCTGTTCCAACGATGAATAACAATTACCCAGCCTTCAAAGCAAAGGAAGTTGAGTAATTACTTTCTACGGCATCAAAGCTGTGGCACAGAATATATAGGAACAGGAAGACGGAAGTCATGTATGTGTGTGTGTGCGTTTTCGCTTGTTGACAAGTGATACTCGAGTACACATACGTCTGGAGGCGATCTCAAACAAATGCCGATCATGAGTGTACATGAAGCGTGTCCTACTAATGTGTGCGTACGTTTACACTCGATATATGCAGCCCACATAGGCGACGAATGATATCAAACAAATGACATTCGCGAGAGCACTTATACTCACTGTACAATCACGAGCAATAAGATTGTCACTTTATCTATCTATTTTAATTATTAAAAAAAAATAAGCGTACGACATTTTGTTCTTAATTATCTATTACCATCAATAGGTAACTTAGAAGAAATGTTCGTGACTATACGAGTACATGGCGTGCACTCTATGTGCGTGCAATTTCGGTCGTTGAACGAACGAGGTCTTCTGTTCCCACCTACACTGTGACTAAAAGTCATTGGATGTGAGCCGAGATTATTTATAAACACGCTTACTTCACACATCCTATAACTTTCAGAGCTTAAGTGTTTGTTTAATTGTCTGGTTTTCTTGAGTTTAGAGTGTGATTTTATAAACTTGGTAATGTTTTAGACCATAAAGTTAAGTTTTTGTTGGTAATGAAACAGCCTTCTTCTCACAAGCAGGAAATGTTATTTTTAATGAAAATATATTGGAATAACATAAAATAGAAAACTTTTAAGGATAACAGATAACTTTACAAATGAAATAATTATAATATTGTTTGAGGAAGTAATAAATCAAAACTCGATGAGAAAATTTGACTTGGATCTTGGGAATTGTTTACTTCTTTTTAACCGTCTTCAAAAAAAAGGAGGAGGTTATTCAATTCGGTTGTATTTTTTTTTAATCTTTTTTTTATGGTTGTTACCTCAGAACTCTGTCGTTTATGGACCGATTTGCAATGCTTCCAGATTGGCCCCATTTTTTTCAAAATGCAGTTCTGATGATGGGATCTATGAGGAATCGAAGGAACTCCTCAAATATTATAGGCAACCATATGATGATTTTGGTATTTTCATCGAGTACTTAATTTAACTTAACATTTAATATCATATTTTTAATTTAACATTTGATTAAGTGGAACTGATGAAGAAGACCAGAAATGGTCAACGGAACTTCATACTCACATTGATATCACAATGAAGATAGTTAAGCGACTATGACAATACAAATAAATGAATGGTTCTAAATAGTTACGTTGAAAATGGTATCATCGAAGTGATCTGATGATGACGATGGAGCCGGAAGGTAGGCACTGGAGCTCCGCAATTAATCAATGTAACCTAGCCGTGTTTGGACTTATTAGAATCTTCATTAGATACACTTTGGCTATAAGGTACTATCAAACTGATCTGATGATGGAGCCGGAAGGTAGGCATAGGAACTCCGTAATTAATCAATATATCCTAGCCGTGTTTGGGCTTATTAGAATTGTCATGAGATGCACATTGGTTATAAAGTACTATCGAATTGATCTGGTGATGGAGCCGGAAGGTGAACGGTAGACACAGGAACTTTCTGATAAAACAATGTAACCTTGCAGTGTTTTGGGTTAATTGGAATCGTCATGAGAAATAGGCACTCTGTTTATAAGTGGTTCACAACTGTATAAAAAGTGTATAATAAAAACTTAAAAAAAAATCGACATCTCTAAAAAAAACACAAAAAGGATCAAAATAATTATAATTTCGGAAGTCGGTGTTAAATAAGAAACAAACAAAACCGAGAAACACTGACTTTCGAAATTCAAATTATTTTGATCTTTTTTGTGTTTTTTAGTGAAGTCGGTTTTTGTGGTAAATAGTTTTTATTGCACGTGTGCTGAAGTGTTCATTCATAAATAAGATTTATTGTTGATGGTAGTTTTTTTTTTATATTAGGAAATCATCCAATGATTTCTCCCAATCTGGGTGGATTGGGAAGGCGTGTCAGACTGACTAAAATCCACACCTGTGTCCTTCAGTTGCCCTTTGCGTTCTAGACCTATGGGTTTCCTTTTCAGACAATCCCCGTGGCCCTAGTAGGCTCGGTCCAGTCGATCACCGGACTGCTGGACGGCAAGCTAACCATTGTTCGACATCCGCAAGCCCCCATCTACTGTGGCGGGTAGTCTGGGTCGGAGTCTTACGCCAGCGTCTGCCTCCTTCACCAGCATTAATGCTTCGCAGAAGGAGAAAAGCTCCGATCGCCCCCACGAGGACAAAGCGGTGCTCCGCCTGAGCGACTCACACCTCTACCGTATGCTCCACTGTATTCTCCAGGAGGTCCGCACAATAATGACACCCTGGCGTTTCTTCCACACGAATTAGGTGCAGGAACCTCCCAAACTTACCATGTCCAGTGGGGACGTGCATTATGCGGTAGATGCGGACGCCGTGACATGTTTCCAGCCACTCTTCTAAGAGGGAATTTACCGCCATGATTATGGTGTGCCCACGTGGATGGTAATGAGTCTTTAATAGTGTGCGTAGAGGATTCAAAGTCATGCTAAACCAAAGTGAAATCAGGCTATCACCCTGAAATATACCTTGCTTGAACTTTATCGGTTCGCTATTTCTCTCGATATTGCGAACACTCTCCAATGCCCAATATACCTACAACATCAGTAACGAGCGTAGTGTTTTTTCTCATCATCATCATTTCAGCCGAAAGACGTCCATTGCTGGACATATGCTACCCCTAAGTGTCGCTACAACGAACGGTCCTGTGCATCTCGCATCTGTTGCATTCCTGCGACTCTCAGTGGTTGGCCGGCCTTCCAACACTGCGTTTTTCGGTGGGCGTCTAGTTAATTCAATTCTAGCACCTTCTTCCTCTCTCATGTATGAGGCACCGAGTCTTAGGTCCTCTTATAAAGCACTAGAACCACTTTGATTCAATCAATAGTGTAATAATTGACTATACCTAATTGACTACACTGATATTTGTTGCTCTGATTTATAACAAGAACTTCTAAATAGATTAAATAGACCAACTGCATTTATATTTTTTTTGGCTTTTGTAAATATTGAGCCTTTACAGTAAGAACATCGTAAGCGCCAAGTTGCGTTTTTTGCAGAAAAAAGTTTTCTCTTCCATAATTAAAAACTTTTTACGAAAATAAGTTAACAGCAACTACTCTATTTGATTAGTAGTTAAATATTTTTTTTTTTTAGAGAGCGATATTATCGTCACTACTTTTTAATTATGAAAGAGACAACTCATTCCGTTCTTCTTAAGGCCCTATCTCCCGAGCTTAAAGAAGAATCGATATGATCATATTTCTTCCTTCTGTTGTTTGCTGAAATAGCTACCTATACGTTACTAAAGGTTCTTCAGATCCCTCTGCACGCTCTTGAGTATAATCAACGATCTTTCTACTCCTCATTATATAAAACAATAGTTTAAAAGTGTTATAGTCTTAAACTATGAGAAAGTGCCCTTAGAGCATCCAAATCTTACTATTTTTTCCTTTTCAACGCACTGGATTTATGTTTAATCCTTACGCTATCACTGACACTACCGTAAAACTCTGGAAAGTGTTTCCCCATCAAAAATGTGTTTCCCCATCAAAAATGTGTTTCCACATCAAAAACGTTTAGACTAAACTTTCTCCAATACGGGTATATTCGGAAAAACTACTTAAAGTCCTCTAAATTGTAGTTCGGTCTTCGTTATAATTATTATAAATTTTGAATTCTCTTGAAAATTAAAGATTAAGTAACAGATAATTAATCAAAACTCTATTTCATAATAACATTTTTGTAACATAGTATTATTAGCATTTATTTGAATTAGATTATCTAATAAATTATCTGATCTGAAGAAATACCAACCACTTAACAAAGCCGGGGAACGTGGCTTAACTTTGAAAACCGACCGGTATGGTTGTTATTACTTAATAACAACTATACCTCCCATGATGTTACTAAGATATTGATAGGTACTCGCAGTGTGAAGACGATTTTCTGTACCTAATTAATTGGGAACAATATAGGGATTAACTGATCTAACCAAGATTACATATAAATACGACGATGTGCTCTGTTCTACAGCTTCACTGATGGAGGAGGATTACTAGGAGAGTTCAGATAACGTTAGCACTATTTAAGCCCTCTTAATAATCCTCCTGAGAGGAGGCCTGAGTCCCAACAGCGGGAACATTATAAGGCCGACTATGCTATGCTATGCTCATAATCCTCCTTTCTAATTGATTTCAAGAGGGACGTTGTGCAAAATTGACGTACCTTCTAAGATCTAAAAGATCAAAGGAAGTCTTAGAATAAATTATATTTTTGTTAATAAATGTTCTTAATAAGTTATTTGCTTATTTTTAAAGCAACATTCATTAGTCCGATATTTTTTACCTGAAAAAAATAACTTTTTGCAAAAAAATACACCGACTTCAATGTAAAAAAAACAACCGACTTCAATGTAAAAAAAAAACATGAAAAGTACAAAATGACTATAATTTCAGAAGTCGGTGTTTCTATAATACTTTTGTCTCTTCGTTATTTAACACCGACTTCTGAAATTAAAGTTATTCTGAACATTTCAGTGTTTTTTTTTACATTGAAATCGGTTGTATTTTTTTTTTTGTAAAAAGTTTCTATTTTACACTTTTAGTCATGGTACCACCACTAAAAAGTACCACTCAGCCAAACTTAAATACTTTACAGCCAGAGAGAGAATCATGAGAATTCTAATAATCCCAAACATGGTTAGATTACATTAACTTATTACAGAGTTCCGGTGCCTAACTTCAGGCTTCATCATCAGATCAATTCGATATATTCCCCCTCTTCTTTCAGTGAGTCATCGACTACACGTTTTAAATAACAACTTTACTTGTTACGACGGTTCTGCTGTGATCCTATAAGGAGTTCAGTTCCATATCTTCGAAGTTCATGATCAGATTATAACAGTATTTTTATGGGACCAACTCGGAAGCATAACCTTTCAATAAAAAAAACGAAATACATTCAGCTGAACCCATGTTCAGCTGAATGTATTTCGTTTTTTTTACCGACTTCGAAGACTTCGAGGTTCTATAACCTCCTCCTTTTCGAAGTCGGTAAAAAAATGAACATGGCTGTAAATAATAATAATATTCCACAACTATCAGAAAACTCCGTCTAGCCCCAAGCTAAGCAAACAAAAAAAAAACACATTTGTTATTAAAAAACTATCAAACTGATTTTTGATTCCCGAAATAAATGTGTTATAACTACTGATTTGTAAAACTTGGAATTTATATGAAAAGCTGTCCTCTATGTGAACCGCGTCTTTGGTACTGCTCTCTCGTGAGTTGTAGCGTGATGTTATATAGCCTATAGGCTATATAGCCTTCTCAATAAATGGGCTTTTCAATACTAAGAGATTTTTTATTAATTTATTCATTCATTTTAGTATTTCCTGAGTTTTACAATATTTGTATATAACTTATCCAGACTTCTGGCTCCCCTTCACTCTTTCAATCAGTTTGCAGCTCAATGGACAGTGACTATACATAATCACCGTCAATTGACTCGGTGAAAGTGAAGCATCAATGAATCAAGCAGGGCTGATGCGGCTTCACCCACGTAAAAAAAAAAAAATCACATGGGAACATACTCCCGGTATGAAAAGTATCCTGTGTTTTTTTTTTTCTCCTCATAAAATCCTCTCATCTTTACATTGGCTTTGCTCTACCACTCTATCCATCCATCCACATCTATATTTATAACTCTTTTTAACTCTTAGATTACTATTGCATCATTTATAAAAACGTGGGGTGTCGCAAGGCAATCCCCAGCCACTGTAGGCGCGGCAAGGCAGACGACGAGTTGTTCGCCGTCCGGCCATCCGATTAGGGCCGCACTCGAATTTTCGACGGCTCCTCTCAGAGCCGATGCCAGCTAGGGCCACAAGGAGTTATCTTAAAGGCAAATCGTGGTCCTAAAACAGCTGCGGGCACACTCAGGTTTTAGTCAGTAAAAGTCTGAGACGCCCTTTCAATATGTCACAGAGCGAGATATGATACTGAATGACTTGCAACTACAAAAAAAAATGGTTTAGAAGCTAAGTAAATCTAGGACGTAGGTACTCATCGATTATTCTAGGCGTTATCGCAATGGTCTCAAGATTTGTAATTAGCTGCGTCTTCCAAGCAGTACGAAAGTGATATTATCTGTTAAATGGTGCGCCAAGTAAATAAACGGCGTGTTCCTCTTTTCTTCTTAATTATTTTGAGCTGAATTTCCTGCAAATTTTCGAGTAAATGGGATTACTTAGGAACTGGCCATATTACTACAGCGCAGCGAATGTTATTTACTTATTTATTAAAACTTTATTCACTAGTAAAAAATACAATGTACAAAGGCACACTTAATGCGGTCTTAATGTTTATTAGTTGTCTAGTACTCATAACACAAGCTCTGCTTAGCTTGAGACTAGACAGCGTTGTGTGATAGTTGTGGGAAAAAAAATGCACTAGGTTAGTAAAAAATACCAGTTGACCTTAGGGTGGTGCAGAAACTGAACATGATAGTTGCAACTTATTAGAAAGACAAACAAAACAAAATGACAACAATATATGCGTACTTACATACATACAAATTTATAAGTAATGTTTTTGTGAAAAAACAACAAATCTAATCAATGTTGTGATGACTATGCCAACTTTTTGCAAACGTGTACACGTGCCTTTACTTGAAGGAAAACTAACATACCGACTGGTTGAAGTCCTGACGTTCAGACTTGATTACATCACTGCTTACCATCAAGTGTCGCAGTCAAGCACTTGGTTTACATCAATTAAAAAAAAATACACAGAGCGCATTCCCAAGAAATATCGCCTGAACAAAAAGGAAGAGACGATGTCCCTCACGCGATGAAAGGCTCAATGTCCCTCGTAAAGCTCTGGATTAACTTAGAGTGATTTGAGGGACATCATAGAAGACGAGTGTTTGTGGTGTGAAGATAACCTGAAAATCTTGAGAAGATAACCGGAACACTACACAAGGAAGCATAGCATAAAGCATAATCAGCCTTATAATGTTCCCACTGCTGAGACTCAGGCCTCCTATTTAAGAGAAGGAATGGACCGTAATCCACCACGCGGGCCCATTGCGGGTTGGTGGACGTCACATGTCTTGCGTTCTAGGACATTTCGGTTTCCTCACGATGTTTTCTTTCACCGTTTTCAGAGCAGCGGTGATAAAATTAATTACACAAGGTAATGCGCCTGGGTGGGTTTGGACCCGCGACCTACAACTTATAAGTCGGGGCCGTTACCACTCGGCCACCACTGTTTCACAACAAACAAGGAAGGCTATTTCAAAATTCTTCAAGATTCTGCCATACCCATTGAACTGAATCTTAATGGTCCTGAACATAGCAGGATTTTTTGAAATTGTGCCAGAACTTTTAAACAAAAAAAAGTGATGAAAGATTTCAATGGCCATCTCAATCACCTTCAGGCCTAGCCAGGTTACGAAAGTTTCGTTTCGAATCTCTTTCTACAATTGGTAACGCCTCTATTTGTTTTTTTTTCTGACCACGCGACTTAACGTTGAGATGACGTCATTTGAAGTTTTCTATTAGCGTTAACGATTGTAAATTATAAAAAGCGTTAGCGATTGTAAATTAAAAATATAACTTGGCTAAGCCTACTGACCTTTTTCCCATTGAACTTATTTGGGATGAACCCGATAAGAGGGAGAAAAATCAATTTCATAAGCTCATTTTTAACTGTTAGAGACTGAATGGAATAAGTTAGATAAACATATTGCCTTTAATATTAAATTATTAATTTAGAATACCTAAAATTTGCGAGTTCTAATAAAAGAAAAATGTTTACACTTCAATGATGCCAATATTTGATTTTATTAATATTCATACTGCATATATTCAATTTTTACTTTGTTAAAGTTAGTTTTCGTTTATTTTTTCTTTTAATTTTGGTTTAAGTTAAAAAAATAGATGGCTTTATTTTCCTTTAACTATTAATTGATTTTACCTGGCTGCTCAACATTATTTTATGGTCGTGTATTTTAACATGTTTCTAACAAAAATATGATTTTATAAGTTTGCATGCGTGAAACAATTAGTAGTTTTAATTAGTTTCACGTTATGTCACTTAATTTGCTTTTTGAATTTTCCACGTGGAAGCATGCAGGGACCTCGATACTTAGGTACCTATGTTTTTTCGACGTAAGCCCTTAATCAGTTTATAGGGTGGAGGTGTACGCCACTTGGACGGAGCGGCGATCGGCGGTGGCGACCTCTCATGCCGGACTCTGGTTCATGCCATGATCCAGAGTGAGTGGAAGTGGGAGGTGATCATATCGTCTACTTATGCGAAGCAGCTCGCGAAGAAGAGAATCACACGCATGAGGGAAAGGACAATCTCACGCCCCAGCCGCGGCGTGACCGTGTCCCCAACTACCAGCCACCGAAGGCGCGAGTTTGCAGATAATGAGGTAGGGGTAGCTCACTGTCTAACCGTACCAACCTAAGGGTTTTATTAAGAAATTCGATTATTGCCATAGGTAAATTTAACTAAAATTCAATTTACCTATGGCAATAATACACAGACCGCATTCCCAAGAGATATCGCCTGAACAAAAAGGAAGAGACGATGTCCCTCACGCGATGGAAGGCACAATGTCCTCGTAAAGCTCTGGATTAACTTAGACGGGTTTGAGGGACATCATAGAAGACGATTGTTTGTCGAATTTTCCTTCTGACTTTACTTTATTTACGGGTAATAAAGGTTTTTTCATGGTAAGTAGGTATACTGTTGCATTAACTGAGAGCTAATCTATAGTACCAGAGATCTTGCAGGTGCATTACCGTCCTAGTGAAAAAACTAAAATGGACCGCAAACCGGTAATTATACAGCGCACCGGATGACCTTTCTCACAAAGAGCTTTACAAATTCTGGGTACGCTACTAGTATTTTGCAATTAGGCACGGATTTGGAACATTACGGGGTCGGGGGTGGTTCAACTATGTTTATCTAACTAAGATTTTCTTGTTTTCGAAGAGAAATCTTCAAAAGGCTCCCGGGCTTTGAGCATAAGTCCGGGGAGTGTAGAATTTTTAAAAGTTTTTATTTATTTATTTATTTTAAAGAAAAGAAAGAAAAACTTTTTATTTGGCGGAACAGGGCGCAAATTTAGAACTTACAGTTTATAAGCATATTATGTGAATGAAATATGCGCCACATCCGCGCAAAACGGCCGAACGCTCAGCATAATGCCGTGACCACACGCAAAATGCGATGAGTCTACGGCGCTGGTACAGAACAAACACACTAATAAAATTAATAGAAACTATTAACAATAATAAAAAAATAATAGGTACTTTATGCACATGAAGGAACACAGAAAAAGTTTTTTCTGTGATGAATAGCAAATAGCAAGACGAAAGAAACAAAGCGTCGCTGAATTTGGTAAAAATGAATTACTTATTTACTATATATAGATTGTAAAATTAATGTGCAATTGTTTAGTAGAGATACTAATTTGAACGAGATTTGAAGAACTGCAAAAAGCAATAAAATAAATTATTTTTAAACATAATAATAAAGAAAAATAAATTGTACTTTATTTTAATACTATGTACTTTTTTTACCTATTACTACTAAAGTACTAATGTACTTTAACTGCAAAAAAAAGTTGGTAACCCTAATTGTATTTGACGTTTAAGTAAAGTGTCAACCTATAAATACCAAGTAATATTCATTAAATGGCTCACTTGCTATCCAGCTTTACTGACTACCAAAGCCTGCTTACGTAAGTTGTTTAATAATGTTATATCTTATCTTATATATTATTACTAATATTTGTATTGTTTCTGTGTATGTGTCATACTGTGACTTTTGTTTCTAATTATGTTATTGTGACAAACTATAATTAATGATATTGCTAAATTTGTCTATAAATTACTATGATTGAGCTTCCGAAAAGTTTCTTGCCCGTTCTTCCGACGACCTAGTTTTGGAACATGCAACTATTTATTATATTAATTGACAAGTCTATTTGAAATAAATACTTAGTCTTGTCTTTCTGTGCTTTTCTTCATAAAACCCTTTCCTTATTCACCACAGTCATAAGAACTTTGATACACAGTTAATAACCGTTATTCATTTCGACATTTTAGTACAATAAGTAGGTAGGTAGATATAATACCACCATATTTCTAACACATGCTTAGTTAGCGAAGTGACGTAATTCTAAATCCAATATGGCAGACTCTTGAAGACGGCGGTCTAGAAAAATAAGTATCAATTAAAAGTGTTTGTTAAGAAGAATACGAAAAAAACGACGCCACAATAAATACAAAATGCCGAATATTTTTTATAAAGTTTGTTTAAACAAAGAAAACTTGTTACCTAACCAAAACCAGCCCTGTGATCTCGGGTCCATTATTACTTCTTAAAAGATTACTTTGGAACCCTCTTTGTCACGTCTGTTAGAGCACTTACCTAGGATTACCTACTATGATTAAATGGAGGGATGTGAGTCTAGGATGTCTAATTTTATTTATTATCATTATAGCTAGCCCGTATAGCCCCACTACTGGGCAAAGACCTACCTCCATTCTTTCCAACGATCACGTTTCCTCGTTTTCTCTTTTCAATTCTTATACAAGACATCCAAGTCGTCCCATCATCTCCTTCGTGGACAGCCGCAATCCCGTGTCGTTGTGTTTAGGCAACAATTTTATTATTTTTCTTATTCTTGATAGGTTCGCACTGGACCGCTATCTCACCTGATGGAAAGCGACGATGCGGTTGACGATGGAGCGCGCTTACCTAGAAGCAACCTATTCTTTCTTGAGTTAAAGATTCCCTGGTTGTAGCCATCAGGAAACACAGGTTCCGGCAAGGAATTCCACTCCTTAGCTATACGCACTATGTGCCGGTGACGCATCGCTGTACGCCTGGTAGTCCGATGATGGAACTTGTATTGAATCCTGTGTTTTACGAGCCCACGGCTCATGTCTAAACTGCTCGATTATCTAGAATAGTGCCAGCGTAATGTAAAAGGCTTTATTTATTTATTTATTATATTCTTTATTGTACACCACATAAACAAAAATAAGGACAAACATAATTAAAAATAAGTGTACAATGGGCGGTCTTATCGCACAGGGCAATTTCTTACAGACAACCTTAAAAGGCTTTACATTGTAAGTAAACTAACAATCACACTAATGATATTAATATTATAAAGGCGATAATTTGTGTCTCTGCTTTGCTTTACACAGTAACTCTTTAAAATGTTTCGCAGCCCTACTAGGTTAAAGAAAACATTGCTTGTATATCATTGATATTGTATAAAAAGGTAAAGTTTGTTTTTTTGTTTGTAGGAGGTAATCTCTGAAAGTACTAATCCGATTGGGAAAACTTTTCCAGAACAGAACGCTGCTTTATTCCATAGGCCATGGGCTATATTTTATGTATACGAGCGAAGCCGCAGGCAAAAGCTAGTTATCAATAATATCATAAGCAAATGTAAATCAATCATCGATATTTACCATCTGGAAGCTGTCTGTAACTTATTCAAACAATTAATTGGCTTCCAGTCAAAGCCTATTTCGTGCACGTTCTAGAATATTATAGGGATCGCTATAAACACAAGACTTAGGTATTAATTTCATGTTTCTAATTAAATTACCAAGGCGCGTTCGACGTCAACGTGATACTTTATGTGGAAGTATACATACGAACGTGTAATACGAAGGTTGTGTATTACCTTCATGCTTGATTAGATGTCAGTTGGTCTAGTGGTGAGTAGCCCTGACTGACTGACCCAGGACAAATGTTCGTGAGATGAGCACATTCATTTATTCTGTATCTGGGTGTAATTTATCTATAATATGTATGTATGTAGATACATATAAGTATGTTTATCAATTGTCTAGTACTCATAACAAATCTTTGCTTAGCTTGGGACTAGACGGCGTTGTGTGATAGTTGCAGAATATTATTATACTATTATTATTGTTATAATACAATATTTATATGATAAGCCTCATAATATGTGCTTTTAAAAGGGAGAAAAGTATTTCATGAAATTATGGCATGTCATCACACTTTATCACACTAACACACTAACAGGTGGATGTTCGTAAGCGTGCGTGTGTCTCTTACGTCTTCACCTTTGAAAGGCTGAACGGATTTTGATGAAACTACGTACAAAGGCAGACCTTATCCTGAAATAACACATAGGATAATTTTTTTCCCGGGAAGAAGTTCTCATGGATTTTTTTTTAATTATCACACGGGCGAAGCCGCTGGCATTGGCTTCTCATATTATAATCATGTATTATTATCTATAGCACTGAAAATTATTTTCACCCACACATTGTTTTTCATGTACTTACGTTTTTTCTAATGTCACCCACCCGAATTTTTCAATTGCCCTTTACGTTCCAGGGCTACGATATTAATATACCTACCTACATATTATTTGAATAGAAGTCTATTAAAATCTTCTTTCCAATTGAGTTTCATCATCATCATCATCATTTCAGCCAAAAGATGTCCACCGTTGGACATAGGCCTACCCCAAGAGTTGCCACAACGACCAATCCTGTGCGTCTTGCATCCACCGCATTTCCGCGACTCTCACCAGGTCGTCGGTCCACCTTGTGGGAGGCCTTCCAACACTGAGTTTTCCGAGTTTATTTGATTAAAAATGATAAAATAAATTAATTTCAGAATCGACTTGATTTATTCTTATATATACAGGGTATAACAAAGATGGTTGGTCTTATTTTAGATACTGTTTCTGGCTGCGGCAATAAATAAGTTTCTTTGAGAAAATCACAAGAAAAAAAATAAACCACTCGTTCTAATTTTTAATAAGCTGATGATAACTTTGTCTCGAGACAAAGAGAGAAAGAAAGAAAGAAAAGGCACTTTCACGAGAAAGTAAGTATACGTTCGCGAACATACCCCACATGCATACTTTATAATGCATGTGCAGTATGTTCTGGAATGTTCGATCCTCAGCTCGAGACTTAGCCCGATAACGAAAATAATTCCAATGATAATTTTGTCATTGGATTTTTTCCATAAAGAATTTCTCAGTAGCGGTCCACTACGTAAATAATATCTGTGTCCCATTAATGGCAATAACTTCGTTCTTTATAACTTGAAAGTTAGTATACATAACAAGCGAAATAGTGGGAATATTATTTGCAATGGACTCTTCTGCCTTAGATATCTGTTAAACCTTTTGTTTATTTTTTTTAATAATATAAACTAGTGCTTGAGGTATTATCGGAGCCACCTAATGGTAAGCAGTGATGCAATCGTTGATAGTAAATTGCACTATTTTATTAAGAGCCACTTCACTCTAGCCTTAAAGACACCTAGATTATAATCGCACGGGAAGACCGCTGCAGGGAAATTGTTCCAATCCTTCGGTGTATGCGGTATACACGATGAAGAGGTGAAACGCTTAGTCCGGACCGTAGAGTTGTTAACAACGTAAAGGTGGACACTCGCTGTACATCGGGTAGTTAGGCAGAAAGATTATGGCGGAATCAATTCATCGAATTTCTGCGTACACTCTCCAAAATACGAGTCCAGCCTGTAAAACACGAATGCCGCTGGCTTAATTAGTGAGAAATCAATATGTTACGAAATATTGTAAATGTCAACTATATTTTAAAACTTTCCTGTTAAATATTCTACATATTTTACGTAGGTAGTATTTTGTGAAATAAACTAACTATCCCGCGCGTATTCACCTACGTTTTTGGTTGCTACTCCGGTCCCATGGTTCGTTTCGTGTACTATAAGAATTTTAATTTGAACCTGAGATTAGTGGATTAAACAAGCAGACTCTTTAGCTTTATCTATATATATAAAAGGAGAAACTAACTGACTGACATATCAATGCACAGCCGAAACTACTGGAACTAGGAGCATGAAATTTTGCACAAGGTTTCCTTTTATGTCGTAAGCGAGCACTAAGAAAGGATTTTCCAAAATTCACTCCCTAAGGGGATGAAGCGGGGTTCTAAAGTTTGTATGGAGAAACCTACGTCTACGCGAGCGGAGCCGCGCGCAGAAGCTAGTAATATTATATACATACTCGTAATCATAGAAAAACAATGAAAAGAAAGTATGTTTGAGACAGGTATATATTTGTCATGAGGTGGAAAACCTTATTCAATATTAATAGTGAAAATATTATATGTCAATTCACATCGTCGAATGGCCATCGCTCAGCGTAATGCTGGTTTTCAGCCACAGCCAGCGATGACCTGATGTCGTTGATAAAACAACTGTATTTAAGTATTTTATTGTAAGTTTTCCAACAAACTACCCTGTGTTTCGCCAGATAACCATATTACAATATTACTTGATCTTTTGACCTCTAGATTCGATAAGTCCGCTCCCTTTGCTCGTAACTTCGTAACATTCCAGTGACCCGTATATCAAGTTCGAACACCTGTTACTTTGTTATCTCAAAAGGCTTTTCTCTTCTCCAACATAATCACGTCCCCCAAAGGGTCTTGAAAATGATAAATGATTATAATTATTATGGTTCATGATTATAATTTTTTTAAATTGATTAAAAATCTGGCTTTGCCGCCATAATCAGCAAGAAATGTACCTCCCTACTCGCTCGCGTTCGTGGCAGCACCAACACTATACTGTGTTTTTGCAGATAGGTGGGAGTCCCCCATGCTGCAAAGATGGGTGCGGCTTCATGTCGAAGATGTGATGTGTGTGGTGTGTTGGGGATGTGTGTGATGGATGTGATGTGTGTGTGTGTTCTGTATTTTGTGTTGTGAATGCCTACTAATATTATTTATTAAGATGGTTGTTTCCAACAAAAACCGGGCAAGTGCGAGTCGGACTCGCACACTGTGGGTTCCGTACAAACTTACATAAGTAAATAGTTCAATTCCCGAATTGAATCGTAAAGATTTTTTGCTGTGAAGTAACAACAAATTTTTCAATTTTTAAATTTATTCACATATAGGTGCTATAAGACCTTGCTTTATGCCAAATTTCAGGATTCTGGGTCAATGGGAAGTATCCTATGAATTTTGATTCCCTCGATAGTGTCAAAATATATGTTTTTTTGCGTCATAAACTGCCGTATCTTTTTTTTCAGCTAACTAAGAAATCTGATTTTTTACAGCTTTACGAGACTGCAGAATTGAGTATATGGTTTTAATTTCAACTCGATACCTCTACGCTTTTCCAAGATAAAGGCTCTTTACAGACAGACAGATAGACGGATGGACAACAAAGTGATCCTATAAGGATTCCGTCTTTTCATTTTGAAGTATGAAACCCTAAAAATTTACCATTATTTTTGAAATAAATATTTTATTATTATAATTTTTGTTTTTAAATTATTATTTAAAAGTATTTCGGCTCAGAATGCAGATCACATTAGAAGTCCTTTCCAGAGACTTCTTCTACTTCTTTCTTTGACGGCACCGTTGTCGCAGTTGTTGAGCGATTGGCTGCTGTACTGCGTAATCGCGGGTTCGATTCCCACACGGGGCAATTATTTGTATGGCCTACAGATAAGTGTTCCAGGTCCGAGTGTCTTGTGTATATGAGTTTACATATTTGTAAACGCACCCAGGATACAGGCAGGGAAAGTTTAAAAAAAAAAAGAATAGTGACCCTATTTTGTAGGCGATGAATGGGTAACGAGCAAAAAACAAATTATTCCTGACTACGCGAGTGATATATTATGATGAAGGCTTTAGGTATTCAATTCACAATGAGCCGTGAGACAGTCCCCAGACTAGTTGTTGTTCACACGGCTGCTGACAGTAAAAGAACACTGCATCTCTACAGTCGGTGCGGTTTTATCTGTTCGGCTTGCGCGATCGCCAGCCCAGCCCCCCTAGGCAAGTTACAACCGTTTCGTGTCGAATTCCGTTCTCCAATCGGTAACGCCTCGGTGTCAGCAATTGTAGGATAAGTTGGTAGCCATGTTGACGCGCCTGTTTCGGCCGCTAGTTCTACATCGTTCTACAACAACAAAGGATGTAGCGTTGAACATTGTAGAGACGATAACAATTCATTCTATCATTTGGAACGCTGTAAACTTGGCTACGATTTTTCTATTCGTTTGTTTTGACCACGTGACTTAACGTTGAGATGATGTCATATCCATACATTTGATTAGTTTTCAACTAGCGTTAACGATTGCAGATTATCAACTTGGCTAGGGGTGCAGATTCTGTCAAAGTGACGTATGGCGAATACACGAAATTTGTTGAGACTTCGTGTATTTACCATCGATCAAAACCCTTTTGTTAAATATCTGACTGGCCTGTTGGTCTAGTAGTTAGTGGCCCTGACTGCTATACCGGAGGTCGTAGGTTCGATTTCCACCCAAGACAAATGTTTGTGTGATGAGCATGAGCTTCGTTCTGTATCTGGGTGTAATTTATCTATAACATGTATGTTTTTAGAAATATATAAGTATGTTTATCAGTTGTTTAGTACTCATAACACAAGCTCTACTTAGCTTGGGACTAGACGGCGTTGTGTGATAGTTGTGGAATATTATATTATCTTGTTCTTAAAAATTCACCCACATATCATAATGTACTATTATTATTTTAGTAAAAAAAAATATTATGAGTTAAAACTTGTTTATGGTCGTTATTTCATAATTATACTGATACTTTTATATTAGGGTGGGACATCACCAAATAGGTTCTCGCGCTCCGGGAAGAGCGAGAGTGTGACCTGTATTCGTCAAGTTGCCCTTTGCGTTCCAGGGCCGTGGTAACTCTTTCATATTTATTATACTTGTACTATAAATAAAAAAATTAATTAAACCTCATTCACTCCTGTTCTTGGAAAGAAATTTCAAATTAATCGCAAGTTAATTGAAGGGATTGGCAGTTGAATATTCATTGCACCCATCACAACAGATAACGCATCTGACAATTTGTCATAATAATTTTGCAATAAAAATATTGTATAAGGGCCGGGGCACACGATACATCATGCGTTGCGGCACCGCACCGCAAATATTTCGACGAATCGGCGGGCACACGAGCGACGCCACCCCTCTTGTACGGCTCCCCGATTCGTTGAAATATTTGCGGTGCGGTGCCGCAACGCATCGTGTGCCCTGGCTCTAAATCGGACTAGCGCACGAAGGGTTCCGTACTGCCAGTTATTACAACAGGCCACGGGACCTTTAATAAGCACCTCTCTGTCATCGGACTTACAGACAGCCCACTGTGCAGAGCCTGTATGAAGGAGGACGAGACAGCAGCACATCTGCTTCTAAGCTGCCCAGTTGTCACTGGATACAGGGCCAAAATACTTCGGAAACCCAGGTAACCTCCGCGAAATGGTCAGTAACACCAAGGCGCTGTTGGCCTTCCTGGAGGACCTGGGGTGAATCGAATGACGCATATGTCCCACCCGTACGCAAAATACGCGCTTTTTAGTCGTGAAGTTGCGGTCACCAGCCCGAAATACAAATATAAAAAGCGAAGACGCTAGTAGAAGTTACATATACAAATAATTTATTTTCTTTTCTCAAAATTTGTACTGCCTGTATTAGGGCACTTCGCTCTTCCGAAACTTAAAATTACGCGATGTACCTAATAACAGTTTACTTGAAATCAATGGTTTATTTTTTTTATTAAAATCTTAAAGTCAAAAGAAAAGATATGTCAAATTAAAAATGACAAAAATTTACAAAAGAATTTTTTTTTACTTTACATTATAATATTTTATAGAACAGTAGTAATGGTGTGCCTGTTATGCGGTAAATGAGAGTGGGGTGAACGCATGATGTATGTATGTGAGTGGGTGTGGGGTGTATGAGTGATGTGTGTATGTGAGTAATAAAAACAAAGCACCGAGATCGCTTTAAATAACTCAAATAAAACTTTTTACGCAATCAGAAAAAATATTTCTAGCTGTGTCAAACTAAATTGTGATCATATTTCCTGTCGTAGACGGAAAAATCCTTATCTACTTACGCCAAAGTATATTTTCTGGAGAGCTCTTTAAAACGTTTCCTTTTTTTATTTTATTAAGTCCTAAATTATCCGTAAATTCTCTCCTTTACAGTTTTAAGAGATCTTATTTAAGATATTTGTAGAAACATCTCAAGTTCTTGGAACGAGAAATGTTCATGAATGTTCTTAAATCCGCTTACTGACTAAGAAATAGGGTTTTTTTAAGGAGAAAAATCATTCAATGACTTCTCCTCATCTAGGGTGGAACAAGAGGACGTGGCAGACTTTTACTCAAAAAAACTACACTTGTGTCCTTCAGTTGCCATTTACGATCAGGGGCCACGAGTTTCCTTTTCAGAAAATCCACGTGGATCTAGCGGGCATCTGCCCTGCCTGCCTGCCCTGGTGGCCTGCCGGCCTGCCGGCCTGCCCTGGTTCTTTCCTAATTATAAGTTTTGTTTTTGAGGGTATCATCAAATAGCTTTCCAGAAAGATTTTCGAACAATCCCGCAGCCCGTAATTTCATAAGTCTTCTGTTCACAACTCAGTCCCAATCTTTCAAAAACATGACATATATATTTATAATAATAAAAATAATAAATTGATTTTTGACTTGAATTTTTACGTGTTTAAATATGAAAACAATCTTAAAAAATAATAAGCTCGTGATTAATGTAATAACAGCTGCACGGGTCTATTTTCAAAGTTAAGCAACGTTTGCTGAAGTCGATTTATGGATGGGGACCATGTTAATATATCGAGACTCCTACGTGTCTTGGAAAGCACGCTAAGCCGTTGGCCGCAGCTTACATTTGAAGATCGTTGACAGTTGCTTCGGTAGTCATAAGTCATACAATCTGACACCATCCTTACCGCGCGCCTCAAGGTCAGTATCCCGTAGAACCCCAGTCGAAGCCTACTGGGACCAAGGGTCTGATTCTGAAAGGAAGTCTCGGCCCTAGTACGAAAGGCAACGAAGGAACAGGAGTGGGTTTTTATTCAGTAAAAGTCTGACACTATCTCCCGCATTCTCAAGAGCGGGGGATGTCATTAGATGGTTTTCCAACCGAAATAAAAAAACACCAGCCTTACTAAAAAAAACCTATTGCATCTTACAACGTGTCATGTTACATAGGTACCCAGTTACTGGGTTGTGGAAGCCAAATTGCTCCCCGTAAAATACAGGTACTCAACTTAATTCGTTTTGAATGGAAGCCTATCTCAATATAGTTAGGAAAAGGCTAGGTAATGTGATTTTAAAAAGAGAATAAATAGAACTTTATTTCGCAAACTACACTATGTAATATTACATTCAAGCCAACTTAACTACAAGCGATGAGCTAAACAAAACAGAAATCAAAAAATCAAATTTACATTGTTCAGAGTAGCCTTTGTAAGCTAGAATATTTATATGACACTTTATAAAACCGTTGTTTGTTGGATTCAAAATTCCTTTTCATTTGATAAAAAAAAGTATAAAAAATTCAGCTTGTTCGGTAAAGTTATTGCATTTAACGAGCACGAATTTAAACCTTATACAGATGTCAATAAAAGTCTGGTTATGTAAGATACTAGCAATGCGTACCATCAAAAAGTTTGAATCAAACGTTGAAATAAAATTTGTGTTGCAATAAATATCAACCATTTTTTTTTACCGGCACACGGATTCGGTATATCGTTATGGATTCGCGAGTTACTCACAAAAGGAACGTAACAAAAAATACAAAATATATTAGAGGATAAAGTATGAAATTGCCGTTTTTTAAAACGGGTTGTTTTGAAGTTTATTGAAGTGAATAAAAAAATCATCAATGAAAAAATTTTAGCGATCGGACCAGTACTTTCAGAGATTACCTCCTACAAACAAAAAATAATAAACTTTACCTCTTTATAATATTAGTCTAGATATCCGATAGTTTCGGTTACAGTTACGGAGCTCCACAACAACATCATCATCATTTCAGCCGAAAGACGTCCACTGCTGGACATAGGCCTCCCCCAAGTATCGCCACAATGAACGGTCCTGTGCGTCTCGCATAAATCGGACTCCCGCAACCGTTACCAATGACTTGGAAATGCGTGCTTCATAACATCCCTAATTATAACTCGTAAAAGCTCATCTCATGAAATTTTACATGCCTTATTTACCAAAACTTTGCCTTAAACTAACCAACCTTTGTTCGATATTAACTGTTCTATAACAGTTAATTTATCGTGTATAGTGTTTAAACAGTTTTTGGTGTTTGAAATTATGCCTTGTTACAATTGAGATAATGAATAATTTGCTATGATATTCGGAATATTGTAACTTCGAAACAGAAAATACGAATATAAGTTCGATGTTTAGTAGTAGTTTGGCTACAGTGCTACGCCGTAGCCTTTAGCTTTCAACGACGGCCGCTACGAAGATCGCAGCAATTGCGTAGCTTATAAAATCTGTAGCGTCTATTTATTTGTCATTCTACTGCAACCTTAAAATTTCTCATTAACTTATCTTGAAGATATTTTTTACAAATTTCATTACTTCCATTACTTAATATCTTGTTAAATGTTTAGTGTTTTGCGAAATTTTCAAATTATTTCAAATAAAACAACCAATTTACTGAAATTGTCATGTGTAATGGATCCTTATTGACAAAAATGACATGAAATGTAGATATGTCGCCGTCGTAATATGAAAGATTAAATATAGCAATAAAATGCTCACTTTACCATAAAAGCGTTATAAAGATTAAGCTGGCTTAATATAAAATTTATGTTTTTGCATTTATTATATGATATTACGCACAATAAGTAGGTACTGTAGACAAATGGGACCACTTTAAACGTGTCTAAGATAAATTTATAATGATTCCAGCCTGTTGCCCGTGAATTTAAAGTGAAAATACTCAATATGGAATACAGTAATATTAGGAAAAAGTGGTGAAGGAGCATTACCAATTAATTTAATTTTTTCTTATTCTTTCTTGATTTTTTATTATTTATTGGTATGTTATTTAGAATTGTCCTGTGCGATAAAACCGCCAATTATACACTTGTGTAAATTTGCATATAAACATTGTTCTGAGTTAATATGAGGTGTAAAATAAAGACTGAACATCAGGATGGCATTCAGTCAGCTCTCCTTTAAGGTTAAGGTAATCCAACCTCTGATGGAATTAGGTAGAGTTACGCATATACTTACACTGATTTCATGCAGCGATAGTATAAAGTGGATATGCCTGAAATCCCGAGATTAATTTTGAAGAGCAGAATTTTTTTATGACTCTATCAGAAAGCAGAAAAAATATCTTCCTGCGATAATGACGAGGAGGAGGAAGTGTATAAATTTGTTAACCTTACATCAGATGACGTAGGGAGAACTTTTTCAATGAAAAATACTAATAAAAAATTGTATGTTTATTATCTCTGTTTTATTTGTCTTAGGTTTTTATTATTATTTATTTCTAATATTTTTGGTTACACGGGAATTTTTATTAAAAATCCCGGGAAGATCCATATTGATATCAACATTTCGATGCAAGTACATGAATAACTCTACCTAATTCCAATCCCTGGTACATTCTCAAGAAGTTGGTAGAATCATTACAGCATTGATTTGTTAGATTCGTTTCTCGAAATAATAATGGCAATTTGTATGTATTTATTAGTTTTCTATTTGTTTATTTGCCGTTAAGTTGCACCTACCATTTTATGTTTCTGCACCACCTTAAGTCGACAAGTAGAAAATGGCTAAAGCATTAAGTTCGCATTTGTACAGTGTTTACTAGTGTATAAAGTTTTAATAAATATGTTAAATATCTCGGGTGGCGGTGTGGTCGCACTCCTCCGAAACGGCTCGACCGATTTTTTTTGAAGTGAAACTTCTTTACGCACGCTTGACTTGGGGAGTAAGCTGGCGAACGCGTGACGTAAGCGTTACGAAAAGTGTGATCGGGCAAGGCGAACGGAAGTTAAGTGGGGGATATAAGCAAGAGACAGCAGTGCGCGCGCACATTTTCTTTCTCTCTTCCTCTCATAGCCAAATACGTTCCGTATATCTAAGCACACTGCAGGCTTATTGTCTGTATCACAGTGTAGGAGCAAGAGAGAGCAGTGCGCGCGCACATTTTCTTTCTCTCTTTCTCTTATAGGCGAAAGAAGTTTCACTTCAGTCGTGTGGTCATAAGCACACTCGTTTTTTTTAATATTTGATAGGTATGCGAATAGACCGTTTCACCCCCCTACGTCCGGCGTCTCCACCTTCCGCATGGAGCAGGTCCTCACCGGACATGGTAAGTTCAGAAGGTACCTACCCCGCATTCATGCGAAAGAAACGCCCGGGTGTCGCCATTGTATTGTCCGCCCGGAGGACACGGTGAAGCATACAGTAGAGATGTGCCTTGCTTAATCAGAGCACCACCGTGACCTCACCAACAAAGACCTCTCACGCCGGGCCCGAGACAGACCATATTTTGGTGTGAGGAGGAATGGCATTCGGACGCCTCCTACTGTAAAGCAGTAAAGCTAGCGGAGAAGGCGGCCGCACGCGTGAGGGAACAGCCCTTACGCCCCGATTTCCAGCCACTATAAGCATGTGCTTTCGGACGGCGAGCAATGGGTAACTCGCCTTTCGGCCGTCTGGTAACCGTCCGGACCGAGCCCGAATCGTCAATGGCGCGTAGTGTTCTACGCGCGCCACAAGCAAAATCGTAGGGGCCCAGCAGGGTCGAAGCCTACTGGAGCCATTTTTTTTAAGGTGGGAAATCATCCAAATGACTTCTCGCGCTCTGGGTGGAGCGAGAGGGCGCGTCAGACTTTTACTGATTAAAATCACACCTGTATCCTTCAATTACCCTTTACGTCCTAGGACTACGGGTTTCCCTTTCAGAAATTGTGGATTTTAGTCAGTAAAAGTCTGACACGCCCTCCCATTCTGACCTAGAGAGGGAGAAGTCATTGAATGATTTGCCACCTAAAAAAAACCCTTTTAGTCAATAAAAGTCTGACACTATTTCTCGCTCCACCCAAGAACGAGATTTGTCATAAGATGATTTTCCCACCTAAAAAAAAAAAACCACACACTCCTTTTATAATTGCCATTTTGATAATTTTGTTTCGATTTATACTTACGTTCGACTTCTTTGATAGCAGAACAACGTTTGCTATATCAGTTCATAATAATTAAATAAATAACATCACCATCAGACCACAGCTCATGTAGATAAAAGATTTGTTTTTGTTTGTAGATTTCAATTCAAACCTATAAACAAACAAAATTACAGTCGACTCTCGTTAATTCAAACCTGCGATAATTCGAACCTCTTCATAATTCAAAGTTATCGTGAGTTCCCTAGAAAATCTCTTTATATTTCGAACTAAATCAATACATTTTTATGCTCTTTGTAATTCGAACTCATCGGCGTCAAACACTTGACAATTCAAAGTTGGAACGAGAAAGAGAGAGAAAGATTGCAGAACTTGCAGAGGTACCTGAGGTATGTAAGTACGTTTGAGACAAGTTCAATCTTGTATCATCGTACACGAGCCTTTGTTTTTTTGTAATGATTAGTTTGACACACACTTCCGCACAAATTGGTTTGTTTAGTTAAGTTTCAGTTACTGTTACTCTCGTTTCGAACCATTTGATATTTCGAACACTCGATAATTGGTAATATTTTAAGATTCCCATGAATTTCGAATTAACTAGAGTCGACTATGTTAATTCCTTTGCCAACATCTATATCTGATAACCATCAGCTTTTGCTCAAATTATTCATAGTAAATTAGTAACTCATCCTAATTAGTTAAGCAAATTATATTTGGAATTGAAGATTAGTCAACTTATTACTATGCTAATATTTAACCAGGCTCCAGTGTTAATACAGCAATGTTTGCGGGAAACTGAATTGATTTATGTTTTAATTTCATTTACGATATTACCACAACTGTAATAGCTAAATATGTTTATTTTCATGTGCAAATATACAAACATATTCAGTTCTAATCAAATCACATCATCTTTGATTTGATTGAAAGGGGATTCGTGTATTTTATTGTCAGCTCATGGAGTTATTTGGAAGAAAAAAAAACAAATAAATGAGCGAAAAAAGCAGGAAGATTGAAATAATGGTGTATAGATTAGAATGGAATGGAATGGAATGGAATGGAATGGAATGGAATGGAATGGAATGGAATGGAATGGAATGGAATGGAATGGAATGGAATGGAATGGAATGGAATGGAATGGAATGGAATGGAATGGAATGGAATGGAATGAAAGAAAGAAGGAAAAGAAAGAAAGAAAAAACGTTTATTCATACCTGGTATTATATCTGGATATTGGAAAAATATGTCAAGTTTGTAAAAAAAACGAATAATAGTGATTCCAATATTCTCCCTGTAAAATCAACAATAGATACCGTGCCATTTCAAACTAGTACTTGTACATGTTTGATCATTATGAGTCAAAACAATGAATTGTTTTGTTTTAGGCATTTTTTACTCAAAAATAAGAGATAAGAGCATCAAAAAATATGAAATTGCAAGATAGTGACTTGAAAAAGCTAATATTTTCTTTCAAACCGACATCGACGATAGTTTCTAAAATAAGCTTTTGACTAAGAGTAATGTCCTAAAGTTGGTTTCTGAGTTATAATACGTTTTCCATTAAATTTATACCTACATCATTCGATACAGAATTTAAGAACAACCAATTTTCTTAGTATGAAAATATACTGTGCATGATGATTACACACTGAAACAAGAGAAAGGAAATTAAATTTGCTATCGCTGGATCGAAAATTAATGGTAACAATACTGGTCATTGTCCTTTCAGTGGAAAGGGTAATGACCGATTTTGCCACATTCACGGTTTAGATTTTATATGATGGGATAAACATATATCTATTTACAGGAACAAATGAAGATATCTGCGGATATTTAACGAAGAACCAAGGTTACCGACATAGCTCGAAGAATCGCCAAACAACTTAAGTGGTAGTGGGCAGGGCACATTGCTTGCAGAACAGATGGTCGAAGGGAAGAAAAATTCTGGAGAGGTGACCACGTAGCAGAAGACGCAGCGTTGTGTTGCGGAAATCCGATGAATGCGATACGCACAAGACCAGTCGTAACGGTGACACTTCAGGGAAGCCTATATCCAACAGTGGACGTCTGAAGATGATAACAAATTTGTATTATATAATATAATATATTATATTTGTAGTTTTTGTTTTATTAGCATAGTATTCTTTAATAATTAATTAAATGTAGACCAAAATATACTGATCGCTTAGTCTAGTGATGGCCTGAAACACAGGTTTTTGTTAATCTAGCTCAGGCAAGTCGCTAAAAGTTGTAATGACAGTAATAATACACCATAGTAGGTCAATATAAACATGTGTAAATGAAACTAGTTTTTATATACCTAATTAGGTAATTAAGCCAGTCTTTTTAAGTTAAGTATTCTTAAGTTTGTTTTATGTATTACTTTGGAAAAGTGCTTAAATAAAATTATTATATTATATAAAATTATTACATAAAAATTATTAATTATTATATTATATGATGAGGAACCAAGCTTCAAACGATGTTGTCTAAACGATCGACCTCAGGTATCCGTTCGAGATCAAGTCCTCACTGGACAAATGGGGTTTTGGGAAGAACCCCTCGGATTCAGCGATTCAGCAAATTTTCAATAGCTTATTCGTATCGCCCGGAGGATACGGTAGAGCATATAACGATAGTTGGCCCCGCTTGGGTCACCACCGTGTCTTCATGGAGGCAATCAGTGGTGGCAACCTCTCGCCATTGAACCTGGTATAGGACATGATCTTGAGTACCTCACCTCTCACTTTAAGTCACCTCTTTCTGCGAAGTAGTAATGCAAGCGAAGAAGGTGGCTGAAACCGCAAAGGAGAAGACATTCCGTCCCAGTCGTCGTTGAGGAGACGCTCCAGGCATCAGGAGTCACAGGGTGATTCACGGTCACCGTAAACGCGGGCTTGTGGCCGGCAAGCAATGAGTAGCTCACCGTCCAGACGATCGGTAAAGACCAAGCCTAAGTTGATGGCTTATTGTGTTCCATGCGCACCTCAGCAAAACTGAAGGGGCTCAGTAGAGTCTGTTAGGGCTATAAGATTGAGTCACTGTGACCCTAAAGTACAAATGACAACTGAAAGAACATGCGTGGGGTTTAGTCACTAAACTCTCTCGCTCCACCCAGGGCGCGATGAGTTAATTGACGATTTATACCTAAAAAAAGTGAAATAAAGACCATAAACAGATTGTGATAACTAATAATATTAAAACTAAAGCAATAAACATTAATTAAGCATCACCACTACCAAAACAAGTGCTATAAACAAAATTTGATTTTTAAATAATAAATGCTAACTTTGAGGCAACACCAATATTAATTATATCAAAAAATATTAGTTTACTTATTTCAAGACAAAACATTTACTTAATGAACCCTTTTTATTAACGCTCTCATTACCAAAATATAAATATGTTTTAAACAAATGTTTGTGAAATCTGATACCCAGTTTTAACTAGCGTCTACTAGCGGCTTTGCACACGTAAAAGTAAGTTATCTACGCAAACTTTGGATCCCTGTTTCATCCTCTTAGGGAATTTTTAATATCATGCGGATTTCATCAATCAAATAAGGCGACGCAAGGGCACATGAATTTTCACCAATCAGTGCGTGAAATGCGTTCCGTTCTATGCCATTTCACAATTTCACGGTGTCACAGACATCATAAACAAACTTTCAGTTTTCTAAGTCCAAGAGTTTGGGCTGGACATTTATGAGAGAGCGTTTTGTATATACAGACAAAAATAAATACCAACGTTCTAAGTGAAGGTTTGTTATATCTGACACCTAGTTTATTATTAATGACTTAACTTTTCATTCAACTAATCTGTTTCGTGTTTATAAATCACAAAGTAACTCTAAACTCTAAATGAAATAGAACAACATTCAGAGAGGTAGAACTTTATGATTTTATATCAGTTTCCAAGTATATGAAACAAATTATATAATTATTTATGAGTTCACCACCACCAATGAGATTTTTTTATCGGTCAAATTTTTACTGACTACGGGCTGAAACTGCGTAAAACGGGAGCCGGGGCCCGCGCCCGTTCTGCTACATAATAATATATTTAAGTTCTCCATCGACACGACTACATGTACACCGTTAAATTTGAACTAGCGACACTGTGGAGGTAATTAACACTTGTTTATCTTCAAGTGCCCTTTGCATTTCAGGGTTTTATTTGAACTTCCCTGGAACTAACAACGAGACTTAGGTCATTAAACAGTCTATTACAATCGATTTCTTTTTCTATCCGTGACCGAAAGCACGTAAAGCCGTTGCTTTATAAATATCCCACTACCCTCAAATCCGGATCTAAAGAGCAATTACTGTTCACTGCACTGCAATGGCTGGATTAGAGTATTATTGCGACCACTGAACCAAGTTCTAATCTGATATTAAATCGATCAGTCGACTGTACAAAGATTTTTTATTCTTTGTTGCTAAAGAATTGGTGTGTAAAGAATAAAAGGTTCGATTAGGAAAAAAGGAAGTTAGTACAATGAAATGCATTATGTGTTACACTTTGATCACACTTTTATCATAAAAGTGAAAGTTCCCGGCTCGAGGTGATCGACAAAAGAGGTTCGAAACGAAACAGTCGTAACTTGGCTAGGCCTGCTTGAGTCAACAATTGATTTGTCCCAGTTTTAATATCAGTTTTATTAAAAAAAAAAACTAATCAGACTGAAAAGTGATGAAATCTTGTTGCAGTTGAATATCTACTAGAATTTATCATATATGGATTGATCGTATTCGGATCTCAAATAAAATCTCACTCAAAAGACTCTAAAAAAACATGCATCGCAGTTGACTACGATTTTCATTCGAACCGCTATGAAAATCATCGCAGTCGGTATATTTTCTACATTTTTTTTTTCTACGGCTAGAGGAGAATTTTTCCGTCTATATTTTTTTTCGATAAATTCAAAGCGACTACAAGTGACTGGACTAAAACAGACAGAAAAAAGAACTTCCAGAATTCGTCTATAACAAAGCGAGTGACTGTAGCGCAGTTGCGATATGTAGGTTATGGTTTAGAGACACGAAATACCTAATCCAAATTTCGATTTATCGAGTAATTTTTTTCTTCAATACACTTCCTTGAAAACTGACTCTTATTTCACTACGATTAGGTTCAACTGCGTACCTATATCACTCTTGTATTTTTTTTCATTAATCACAACGAGGTTTTTATTTTTTTCTAATGTCGTCATAGATAACAATGAGCAACCCTTCAATTCTCTACATGCGGCGATGTTTTTTTTTTTTATCATAGCAAGGAACTGCACGTAATGAAAATTTAAATTTAATTTGCGTGTATAAATGGAATATTAAAAAAAAAAAAACGTTTTTATATAAACGAAAATATGCTTAAGCAACAAAGTAACAGTAACATATAATTATGTGTTCTGAATTCAAAAATATTTTAATTTCTTATTTTTAATATTAGTTTAAGCTTCATTGAGGACTTTTTCAGTAATTAAATATTTTAATGCCAAAAAGCAAGAGGGCGTGTTTTTTTTTTTCAGTGGGAAATTCATCCAATGATATCTCTCGCTCTTAGGTGGAGCGGAGTGAGAGATATTGTCAGACTTTTACTGACTAAAAACCCACTCTGTTCCTTCATTGCCTTCGTCCCAGGGTCCTGGGTTTTACTTTCTCACAATCCGTGGCCCCCGTAGGCTTCGACCCTGCTGGGCCCCGACGGTATGCTTCACATCTCCCTGAGGAGCGCGTGGAACAATACGCACCCTCGACGACTTGGGCTCGGTCCGGACGGTTACCGGACGGTCGGACAGTGAGCTACCCATTGCTAGCCGTCCGCATAGATTTTTACTGACTAAACCCCACCTGTGTCCTTCAGTTGTTCTTTGCGTTCCAGGACCATGGAAACCTTTTCAAAAATTCTCCTTCACGTGGACATCAGCCTTTCTAGGCTCCTACGATTTTGCTGACATTTTTCGATGACTCGGGCTTGGTCTCTATTAGACGGTCAAACGGTGAGCTACCCTTTGCTCGTGGCCTTGCAATTTCCGACTCACGGGGCGTATCCTGTCGAACCGTCAAATATGGGCACCATACGCTGTGATTTTGTTCGGTAAGTTTTTAGTTTTGCATAGAGACCTCATTTTATTGTCTCAGATTGAAAAAACAATGTTGTTTTTTAATATTTCGATAAAAAGTCCTTTCTTTTTAATAAGGCCCTGGTAAGGCGCTTAAAAACATGACGAGCAAATCTCATTATTTATGTAACTTTTCGTGAAGCCCGACAATACCGCCAGAAAATAAATGGGGTTGGCTTGTCACGTTATTAACCCGAAATAAGTCGCATGCAACGCTTGTCTCAGATATTAGAATACTAGCTACTTCAAGCGGCTTCACCCGGGTGAAAGTAGAAATTTGTCCCAACGGAACTTACATCCGGGATAAAAAGTATTCGATATGCTATTTCAAGGACGGCGGGCAATGGGTAGCACGCCGTCCGGTCGTCCGGTAACCGTCCAGACCGAGCCCAAGTCGTCGACGGCAGCGGCGCGTAGTGTTCCACGCGCGCCATAAGGAGATGTCAGCAAATCGTAGTGGCCCAGCAGGGTCGAAGCCTACTGGGACCATGGGTTAAGTGAAAATGAACCACGGGGCCCTGGAACGCAAGGCAAAGAAGGAGCAAACGAGTGAGTTTTAGTCAGTAAAAGTCTAACACTCAGTCAAAAGTAGCTAGTCCTCCCACCCCACCCAAGAGCGGGAGATGTCATTGGATGATTTCCCACCTAAAAAAAAATGCTTTTCCAAAACATGGTCTAACCATGTGCCAAATTTCATCGAAATCCTTTCAGCCGTTCAGAATTAAATTTAAAGCTAGTGAACGGTTCCAATTGGTCGTTTCCTATGGAGAAGAACTGGCAAGAAAATCCATGGTTCATCATCATCATCATTTCAGCCGAAAGACGTCCACAGTTGGACATAGGCTTTCCCAATTGTCACCACAATGAACTTCGTGTGCCTCTTGCAACTATCGGGTTCCCGCAACCCAGGTCAATCCATGGTTCCTCTTTAAAAAAAAAAACAAGGCAAGTGCAAGCCAGATTCGCGCACTGAGGGTTCCGTACAAACTTACCTAATAAAACAGTTCGATTCCCGAATTGAGGTACGAAATTTCACAAAAAAATATTGTTTGTGACATAACTACAAATTTACAGTTTTCAGATTTTTTCCTATACTTGTGCTATGAGACCTGCTTCATGCCAAATTTCAGGATTCTAGGTTAATGAATTTTGATTCCCATAAGATAGTCGAAATACACGTTTTGTTGCCACATTAACGACCGTATCTTTTTTATTCGTTAACTTAGAAGTTTGATTTTTTCACAGCTTCTAGGGCGCGGACCCTAGAAGCTGCGAAGCTCAGGTCTGATTTTAATTTCAACTCGATACCTCCACACGTTCCCGAGATAAAGGGTCTTGACAGACAGAAAGACAGACAGAACATATAGCAATAGGTGTGGGTGGACCCACTTTTAATGTTCCCACTACTGGGACTCAGGCCTCCTCACTCTGTTTGAGCATGAAGGATAACAAATAAACGCACAAACTTTTGCCTTCATTATATTGGTGTTATAGCTACCCATTAGGAACCCACCCACCCATTATTACCGACCATTCCCATTCCCCATTTCCCAATTATCCCAATTTTCATTTTCATTTCCCATTTTTACCCATTATTTATGTATTCTACTGTTTTTTTTTAATTTTACTGTATGTGTGAGGTACGAATAAACGTATTTTCTTTCTTTTCTTTATTTTCTTTCTTTCTTTCATTAGTAATACAGTTGTAGAATGGTGATATAAACAAACCCTTCTAACAAAAAGCAATAACACAGTAAACATTTGTTACTACCACGAAAGAAAATACAATTCTTTGCTAAATGGACACTTGTCAGGGAAAAGAGGTGTAGGATATACATTTGTGTGAAAAATGGACGCTTCGTAGCAAAAGTATGTAAAAGGATGAAAACACACGTTAGTATGCTATTGTTTGCGTTGCAACTTGCAAACAATTTTCCAGCGGGATCTCATGGTGGAATGGCGACGGCGACTGTCGCAACCCAGTGCTGGGCACGCCTTAATTATGGCGATAAGTCCCCTCTTTGAGGAGTGGCTGGAAAGACCTCACGGCGTCCTTACTTACCGCATGACGCAGGTCCTCACCGGCCATGGTAAGTTTGGGAGGTTCCTGTACCGGATCCGTGCAGAAGAGACGCCCGGGTGCCACCATTGTGTGGACCGCCCGGAGGACACGGTGGAGCACACGGTAGAGGTGTGCCCCGCTTGGGCAGAGCACCGTCGTGTCCTCGTGAGGGCGATCGGCGGCAGCGATCTCTCGCGCCGGGCCTTGGTACAGGCCATGGTCCGGAGCGAGGAGGAGCGGCAGGCGGTCGCCTCCTTCTGCGAAGCAGTAATGCTAGCAAAGGAGGCGGCCGATCGCGTGAGGCAACGGCAACGGTCCTTACGCCCCAACCGCCGCAGGGATTCCGATCCCGATTTCCGGCCACCGTAGGCGCGGGCTTGCGGACGGCGAGCAATGGGTGGCTCGCCGTCCGATCGTCCGGTAACCGTCCGGACCGAGCCCAAGTCGTCGACGGCGCGTAGTGTTCCACGCGCGCCTCAAGGAGATGTCAGCAACCGTAGGGGCCCAACAGGGTCGAAGCCTACTGGGGCCATGGGTGATGCGAAAGAGATCCCCGGGGCCCTGGAAAACAAATGCAAAGAAGCAACAGGAGTGGGTTTTTAGTCAGTAAAAGTCTGACACTATCTCGCGCTCCGCCCAAGAGCGGGGGATGTCATGAGATGATTTTCCCAGCCGAAAAAAAAAAAAAAAAACTTGCAAACAATTTAGGGTTATATTTTGGTCCCTAAGAAACTTTCTTTTTCCTAAAAGAAACTCAAATCTACGGAAAAGGCAAAGCTTTTCCATTAGTTAAGCACTTCCCTACGTTTCACCCAAATGATGGAGCCATTTGATATTTTCACCTTTAAAAAAACAGCTATTGGCCCCAGCTGTAATTGAATATTTACCTATGCTTTTTTTGTGCAATATTTTATACTAAATCACAGATAAAACTAAAAAGAAATCTTTTTTTTTTAAACAGCATCGAAATTGGTTAATAAATAAAGCAGCGATTACCATTCCAAATATTGGTTCGTGGAAGTGTGATGCGTATCGTATATCACTATCTCTTTTATCATACGTAACCTAATGGCGGTGACGTCACATTGCAGTATGTGCATCCTTATACTGTCATTTGGCAGTTTCCCTTTCCAGCAGATTTGAAAGATTTCTAACTTGATTAATATTGAACGAATTTCTTTTTCTTTCTATTTGCGATTTGGGATCAAGTGCCTACCCCATTTGTAGATCTTTGACAGAAACGAGTATTTCCAAGACCAGTGCTGCCAAGTGGCCAATACAGGTCACGATATCCATTTACTCGATCACGAAGGTTAGATAGGCAGTCATCATCATCATCATCATCATCATCATTTCAGCCGAAAGACGTCCACTGTTGGACATAGGCATTCCCCAAGCGTCTCCACAACGACCGATCCTGTACGCACCGCATGCACCGCATTCCCGCGACTCTCACCAGGTCGTCGGCCTTTCAACGCCGCGTTATCCGGTGCGCGTTCGCCACTCTAGAACCTTTCGGCCCCATCGACCATCCGTTTTACGAGTAATGTGCCCTGCCCACTGCCACTTTAGTTTGGCGATTCTTCGGGCTATTTCGGCGACCTTGGTTCTCCTGCGGATAACGACATGATATTAAGCTGCATCCTTAAAGCCTAAAAAGAGTTTAGTTGCTATTTTTAGGCATTTTAATACGCATGGGGTACCCTATTAATGAAACTGTCTGCGCATTATTTGTCGTTTGAACAGTGCGTGTTTCCTGTGATGACATATGGCTCTGGAACGAATCTTAAAAAAATACTAAAAAAACATTATCTGTCACTGTGTCCGTAGATTAACAGGATTCTGTATGAATAGTGAAAATAGTCTATGGATGTAGAATGTGGGATAGTTTGTTTGATTTCGTGGGTGTATTAGTAAGTTTTATCATGTTGTTGGCTTAGCATACATTTATTGTCACGTCTTAAAAAAGTTGTTAAAATGTGAAACGAGAACATCTGCCGACAAACTGTTTTACAGTTTGGCAGAATTTTTGTAATGAATAATGTAAGCAAAATTTGAATAAAGAAAAAAAAAAAAACGTGGGCGCTCACAGTGGGCCTCATCAGAAGGCTTAAATTCACCCAAAGGGCTATGCTCGCAGTTACCTAGTGATCATCGCATCAGGAATAAAGATATTCGGAGGAGGTATACCGTGGTTTTGTTCCTACAGACAAACCGATAAAAATGTTTTGTGGGACATATTTTTTAAGTGTGTCAGTTCTCCATCATCATCATTTCAGCCGATAGACTTCCACTATTGGGCATAGGCATCCTCTAAGTATCGTAAAACGACTGGTCCGGTGCGTCTCGCATCCATTGGATTCCCGCGACCCCCACCATGTCATCGGTCCACCTTGTCTGAGGCCTTCCTAAGCTGCGTATTCCAGTAGGTACTTGGTTCTCACTCCAAAACCTTTCGACCCTATCGATGATCTGTTCTGCGAGCATTGTGCCCTGCCCACTACCTCATCAGTTTGGTGATTCTTTGGCCTATATCGGTAACCTTGGTTCTCATGCGGATATCAGGTGGGATTGCAGTTAAGGACTATTTAACATCAATTTAAAACAAAGTGAGAAACCGCGAGAGATGGAAGGAGCGGAGAGAGGCATTTGCCCAGGAGTAAGACAGAACAGGCTAACAAATTGAAATTCGTCAGGAGCGCAAAATATAAAATTTAGTAGTGTGATGTCTCTATGCCTTGAAAAGAGTCGTTCTGCGCCTGATCACTTCCAGGCCTTATTGGATTGCTATCCAATAGGACTATAAAGGTAAAGGAACAGAGATTACATCTCTAATTGTGCACCCACACATACCTACTTGCCTCCCTATACTCACTACCTATTTGTGTGATTGTTGCAATGTCTAAATATTAAAGATAGCCGTCCGATCGCATTCATATTAGAAGAAACACTAGTGCCACTGCGTAGAACTGAACATGTATCATTGCGATCCAATCTTGTAAGAGCGGCTGATATTATTGAGGTTTTAAAGAAAATCGTACCAATACGCCCCGCTTCAAAGTTACGTCGCATTTCCAGTAGGCGTGGCTTATACTGCCTTCATCTTTGCCAATGAACACGACTGCTCTCGAAAATTGCCAACCACTCACAAAGATTAAGGATAACAGACCCGACCATGAAACTAGAAAAATGCGCGGTCAGCTCTGTCCTTACCATATATATTTGTACTATAATAAAAATAAATAAATTATTATGATGTACTATAATATTATAATATCTTCAGCATACTTAACTAATCTCCCTTGAGATTGGCCACCGTGAATGAATCCGGTCGGAAGGATAAGAAGAAAAACAAAAAAATATTGCACCCTATGAAATATTTTTTTAGCTCTATTTAAGCGTCTGCATACTAAAAATATGAATAAAAAGAGACAAAAAATGAAAAAAAAAAAACTTTTAATAAAAATAACTGTCCACCATATTGGATTTATCGTGACGAAGTTTGTTTTCCTTTTAACCGACTTCAAAAAAGGAAGAGGTGCTCAATTCCGATGTATATTTTTTGTATTATTTTCGACAAACCGCTTTAGTTAACACCCATATCAGAAAGTAGAAATTATAGATTAATTTCTTGTCAGATTGTGAACTAATTTTGCTCCATTGGTGTAATTTTGCTGTAAGACGTTCTAATGTAGATAATAATAGATAAACAAATAAATATATATCATGAGTATGTATGAAAAATTACTGTCCACCATCTTTAGGATTCCGCCATATTAAATTCAGATTGAAGTCACTTAGCTAAGCATGCATTGTCATCTAAACTAAATATCTGTCTGAAAAATTTCAGCTAAACTGGATAGGAATAACTATTTGGAGGTAAGCGGAACAGAGAGTAAAGTCCCGCAAACCTCGGTTGAAAAGGGAGGATCCTCCGACCAGACGGGTGTTATGTCTGGTGGGCTACTACTGCCCTATAGATGATTTCGGGCTGTTCTATATGTTGTAAACGCGCGGAAATCTTTGATTGCGCGATGCAGGATTAGTTCTTATGTGACATCATAGATGTCGCTACATCACTCCCCTCCGGAGATCGGAGATCGATGGTTCTTGATGCTTCTTGATGCGTGCCAGGCCAGTGGTAGGTTGGTTCCAGTGAGTCGGAACCGATTGCCGCATAGTTCTCGGTGAGTCGGAACTGTCTGCGGTGATGCCCCAGTGAGTCGGGGTGTTGCTGTCCCAGTGAGTCGGGATGATGCCCCAGTGAGTCGGGGTGTTGCTGTCCCAGTGAGTCGGGATGATGCCCCAGTGAGTCGGGGTGTTGCTGTCCCAGTGAGTAGGGATGATGCCCCAGTGAGTCGGGGTGATGATGTCCCAGTAAGTCGGGATGATGCTGCAGGCTCGAGTGAGTCGGAGTAGTGCTGCTGGCTCCAGTGAGTCGGAGCGGTGCTGTGCAATGTAGTGACTTGACTGCTTGCGTCGACCAGGAGAGGTTCTTCATAGCTCTTCATGTGACTGGCCGAAGGTGCGGTGTGATTGGTTTGAGGCTGAGGGTGATGACCAGGTGTGACGAGGTAGGCATGCTGGTGGTCAGGATACCCTTTAAAGCCGTGGGTGCTGGCTGTATGGCTCACTGCTCGAAAGCTTGAGGAAGTGATGATGACGTCACGAAGTAGTGGCTGCACGAAGGCTGTGCTGACGTTCTTTTGTCGAAGGTCACCAGTTTGGGGGTATGTGGAACAGAGAGTGTTCAGACATCGCCTTAAATATACAGTCATCGCCTTAACGACTGGAGCTGCCATCTACCTCACAGCGATTGGTCACCCACGCATGCCATCGACCAATCACCACCGAGCTACGCATCAACGTCTTCTTCAAAATCACCCTTTTTTGTGATCAATCGCCATTTTTTCATTGCATCGCACGCACTATACCATATACATTTCATCCATTATTTCATGTAATACTCGCCATATATTCAAGTTAAAAGCAATTCCTGGTATCGCCTATCATTTCAAGCAACCTTCAGTCTCCTAACACGCAGCAGAGCTGAAATCGAAACATTGGACCTTCGAGCCGAACGTTGGACTTTGGAGTGCTGTATATCCTGAAAACGCGCATATCAGGTACGGCCAGCCATCCTGCCCAGCCCTATTTATCTCCATTTCATTTGTGTGATACCGTGCTATTTACTCAATTTCAGTGAAATTCTGGTGTGAAATTGTGCGCTGCCAACGAAGAACTTCGTAACCGTCACATTCAAACGTGAGTACCCTTTCTTTCTGCTTTCCACCAAAATGAGTCAGCCTAGTATGTCAGAGATCTCAGTACCTAATAAGCCTCGCGATAAATCTCCTTTCAAATATAATCCAAACGACGATTGTCCACTTATTAGGTAGGGATCTTGTTAAAAAACGTGGCATAGTTAAAGGTAGATTGTCAAAATTCTCAAATTTCTTGTCTAGTATTGCTGATGGAACTTTATCTAGTCAAACACGCATAGATCTCAAATTACGGATTCAGGGAGCCGCTAAATTATTTGATGAATTCAGTGACATTCAAAGGCAAATCGAGGAATCAGTCTCCGATGTAGATGAGCAATTAACACAACGAGAATTGATGGAAAATAGATACTACACTTTATTATCTCAAGCTGAATGTCTTTTAAATCCGAGTGAGGTTACCGACAGTTCTAGTAAATGTAGTAATCACCACAGACTGGCTGTTAAATTACCCACTATTTCTATGCCCAGCTTTGACGGTTCATACGAGCACTGGTTGGAGTTTAGGGATACTTTTCTATCATTAGTGCACAATTCTAATGATCTAAGCAATATAGAAAAGTTTCACTAGGTACCTAAAATCCTCATTGAAGGGAAGTGCGGAGCTGGTAATTAATGCCGTAGAATTTTCTAGTGCAAACTACCCGGTTGCATGGGATTTACTTCTCAATCGGTACAATAATAGCGAATTGTTAGTGCATAATCACGTCATGTCTTTGTTCACTATGCAGAACTTAAGCAAAGAATCGCCAGATCTAATTCGACAGTTAATAGATACCGTATTAAAAAATTTACGTGCATTAAAAATGCTTGACGAACCAACTGACGCATGGGATACACTAATTATCTATTTAATTCTGTTTAGATTTAATCCAATCACCGAACAACAATGGGAAGAATACAAACGCGCACAAGGATTATCTAGAAATGGCGATTCTAAACCTAAGCGAAAGCTCAAACTGGATGATATGATGAATTTTCTTAAAGACCGAGCTGACGTGCTGGAAACATTGCAGGTGACACATAATAAACGAAATATTGATATTAAAAAAATTGGTTGCCTGTAAAGTCGGTATACGGGCGAAAGTTTTACGTGACAACGACTTTGAGTGGTAAAATAATTTTAATGTGATTATTCATTCGTATAGTAGGAAGAAGGATGAAATAATAGGGGACGCGTGCCTTTCACTTTTTATGTCTGTCTCTCTCGCTCTTAGGCGGGCTAACCATGCCCGAGTGGAAGGGACGCGTGCCTCTCACTCGCTCTCATTGTGAGCGCATAACGTGAGCGGAGCGTAACGCAGTTTCTTGAAGTGTCACCCGGCAAACCAATTTATAAGACGTTGTCACGTCAAAAACAAAACACTAAAATTAATCAATCTAAAATTCACTGCAATGTTTCCACCAATGAGCCACAGGGTCAACAGTCACAAAAATCCAATAAAAATAAAAGGCTTTGTTTATTGTGCAACTCAAATCATCCACTTTACGCGTGTCAAAGATTTCTTGATTTTAATTTAGATTCCAAACTTAATTTTGTTCACGAAAAGAAACTTTGCATCAATTGTTTACGTTCAGATCACACATTAGATAGTTGTAGGTTCGGGCCGTGCAGATTATGCAACAAAAAACACAATTCGTTACTGCATTCCGATAATCATTCGAATCAATCTGTAGCACTTCATGCGTCGCACGCTACTGAGGCGCCGACTGCGATGGTCACGGCTGCAGGAGCGCATCCTCCGCCCCTTACCGCGGCCGCCGCACCGGCATCGTCCTCCGCGGTAGAATTTACTACGATCTATGCGAACAAAGCGCACATAAACACGTCCACTCAATCACCTGTTATGAAACCGGTTTTACTATCGACTGCGTTAGTGGAGGTAGTTGATAATAGTAAGAATTATCACTTAGCACGCGCGCTCCTTGACAGCGGTAGTGAGCGCTGTTTCATTACTCAAACTTTATGCAATTTAATTCAAGCGCCAGTAATACAGTCCACTCAAGAAATTCGTGGTGTAGGGAACTCGATCACAAAATCCACGCAAATATGTGACATCGAGTTAAAATCGCGCATCCATCCATACACTACGCGCTTACAATGTTTTGTTTTGCCTAACATTACGTCGGCGTTGCCTGCTTTGTCACAATCACAACAAAGCGGACAACTCAAAATTCCCGAACATATTGTTTTGGCAGATCCGCATTTTAATGAGTCTCAAAATATAGATATCCTAATCGGTGCGGATAAATTTTGGGATTTAATTAATTCTAATAAAATAAGATTACCTAGTGGGCCTTTCTTATTAGATACAAAATTGGGATGGGTTGTTTCCGGCCCAATTTGTTCTCTTACGCGTTATGATAGGTACATTCAGTGTAGTTTCTCTCAGTCTATCGACGCCCAGCTACGCAAATTCTGGGAGTTGGAGGACATGTCTGCGTATCGGGATACGCGCACAGATGAGGAACGTTCTTGTGAACAACATTTCGTCAATACTACTACGCGCAATAGTGACGGAAGGTTCAAAGTTCGCATTCCTTTTAAATCATCACCCGATACCTTAGGTGAAACTTACTCACAGGCAAAACGTAGGTTTTTTGCCCTCGAAAAACGCTTATTACGCAACCCTGACTATAAAACCCTTTATGCCGATTTCATTCACGAGTACATTCGATTGGGTCACATGAGTCGTGTTGATCGCGTCGGGACGCCTAACTATTTCTTACCGCATCATGGGGTATTTCGTGAGCACAGCACCACCACCAAGCTGCGTGTGGTGTTTGATGCCAGTGCCGCAGCTAGCAATGACATCTCGCTCAATGAAATACAAATGGTAGGCCCACCGATACAAGGCGATTTGTTATCTATTCTACTACGATTTAGGCAACATAAATACACGGCTTGTGCAGACATTGAAAAAATGTATCGGCAATGTCTCATTCACAAAGATCAGCGTGATCTTCAGCTGATATTGTGGCGTGATGACCCGTCGCGGCCACTGGATGTTTACCGGCTGAACACGGTCACTTACGGTACCGCGTCCGCGCCGTTTCTGAGTTGTAGGTGTCTTAAACAGCTGGCAGCTGATTACACGGATCGTGACGTCACGAGAATCATTAATGAAGACTTCTACGTTGACGATATGATCACGGGTTGTGATAATAAACAACAGCTTTTAGATGTTTGCAAGAGTGTCGTAGACGTTTTAAAGTCAGGTTGTTTTCCCCTTCGCAAGTGGATGTTTATTTTCAACATTGAAAACAATGAATCTGACTTAGTTAAGGAATTATCATTAGGTGATAACGTCCATTCTAAAACTTTAGGGTTGGGTTGGCATAATATGAACGATATTTTTTATTTTAACACGCAATTTAACAGTAACTCCAATCAATTAATTACCAAACGTTATATTATGTCAACAATCTCACAGATTTTTGATCCAATAGGATTATTGAGTCCTATGATAATAATAGCCAAAATTCTATTACAAAAATTATGGCTGGTGAAGATTGGCTGGGACGATGAGGTTCCCAGTGACGTCAAACGAACTTGGGAAACTTTTGTTAGTTCTCTGCTTCTTCTCAACAGCATAAGTGTACCACGACACGTCATAGGCAGCAACCCTGCTTCTATTGAGTTACACATATTTACAGACGCATCGGAATCTGCGTATGGGGCATGTATTTATGTTCGCACTATAAATCATGACTCCTCGGTGTCTGTCAGGTTATGTTGTGCGAAGAGCAGGGTCGCACCATTAAATCCTGTGAGCATCCCTAGGCTAGAACTATGTGGAGCTTTGCTAGGTGCTAGGCTATACAATAAAGTACGCGAATCACTACGCTGTCAATTTAATCACACAGTTTTCTGGTGTGACTCCACCATTGTGTTGGGTTGGCTACGCATGGCTCCCAATTTATTAAAAACCTTCGTGCAAAATCGAGCGGCTGAGATTCACGAAATCACCAAAGAACTTCCGTGGTGTCACGTCAGTGGGAAAGATAACCCAGCTGACTTGGTGTCTCGCGGAGTCAGGCTGGAAGATCTTCAATCTTCCACACTATGGTGGGAGGGCCCAGATTTTTTACGACAGCTCGACTTTGATAGTAGTCAAGCTACCTTAGGTAGGTATGTAGCACAGTCTGATTTACCGGAAGTGAAGCCAGCCAAAACTCACGCATTTTTTAATACGAGTACTATGGATACTTCATTGTTTCCATTTAAGAGATTCTCTCAATTCAATCGTATGCAACGCGCTTGTGCGTATGTACTACGTTTTATTTTCAACATTCGCAATAGGAATAACATTCGTCGCGGCCCTCTCACTGTTGATGAGTTGAGAAAAGCGCGAATGACTTTAGTGAAGTTGTCCCAACGCGAATCATTTCCTGAAGAATGTAAATTATTAGATAGTAACAAATTTCTTAGAAATAAACACAATTTAAGTAAATTAAATATCTTCGCAGATAGTGATGGCATTTTACGAGTCGGTGGACGAATAAAATTGTCATCGGATTTTAATTTTGATAAGAAACATCCGTTACTAATTTCTTCCAACCACTGGTTTTCAGTGCTATTGTTCCGGCACGAGCACAAGCGGCTGCAGCACGCTGCGCCGCAGGCGTTGTTGTACAACATACGCGAGTCCCACTGGCCAGTGAGGGGTAGGAACTTGGCCAAGCGCACTGTCCATGAGTGCGTTACGTGTACACGGTTGAGAGGTACATCTTTATCTCCTATTATGGGCAACTTACCGGAAGAGAGAATCACTCCAAGCTTTCCGTTCTTACGTACTGGTGTAGACTACGCTGGGCCAGTGCTCGTACTGAATCGTAAGGGTAGGGGCTCTAAATTGATAAAAGGTTATATTTGCCTATTTGTTTGTTTAGTTACACGCGCAATACATTTAGAGCTTGTCAGTGACCTTTCTTCTGATGCTTATCTGCTTGCGTTAAAGAGATTTATTTCCCGACGTGGTAAACCTTATGAAATAATTTCGGATAACGGTAGGAACTTTGTAGGTCTAGCAAATGAATTTTCGAAATTTTTGTCCACGTGCTCTGACGATTTAATTGAATACGCGACTAGTCAGGACATTAAATTTTCTTTTATCCCGCCTTATGCGCCTCATTTTGGTGGATTGTGGGAGGCAGGAGTAAAGTAGCAAACACCACTTGTTACGAGTCGTTGGTAACGCACACCTAACATTTGAGGAATATAGCACTGTGTTATCGCAAATTGAAGCTGTCCTCAACTCCCGCCCCATTAGTCCTTTATCCGCAGATCCTAACGACTTCCTTCCTTTGTGTCCATCTCACTTCCTGGTTGGTCGTCTCCTAACAGCGCCTGCAACGCCACAGCTGACTGATCTCCCTGCTCATCGGTTGACACGCTACCAGAGGCTCGAGCAGCTAAGACAACATTTCTGGATACGATGGTCCAAAGAGTACATATCAGAAATGCAAACCAGGACAAAATGGAGACAACATGGGCGTGATTTGCAGCCAAACACACTGGTCGTCATCAAAGAGGACAACACTCCGCCACTGAAGTGGAGCTTGGGGCGGATCATCTCAACAGTACCAGGAAAGGATGGGATTTCTCGAGTGGCTGACATCCAAACAAAGTCAGGAGTCATCAGACGCGCATTTCCTCGAATCTGTCCCCTGTTCAATGATGAAGATGATGACAAAGATGTTGGACGGCGGTACCTACTTCCAAGGCCGGGGGCATGTTCAGACATCGCCTTAAATATACAGTCATCGCCTTAACGACTGGAGCTGCCATCTACCTCACAGCGATTGGTCACCCACGCATGCCATCGACCAATCACCACCGAGCTACGCATCAACGTCTTCTTCAAAATCACCCTTTTTTGTGATCAATCGCCATTTTTTCATTGCATCGCACGCACTATACCATATACATTTCATCCATTATTTCATGTAATACTCGCCATATATTCAAGTTAAAAGCAATTCCTGGTATCGCCTATCATTTCAAGCAACCTTCAGTCTCCTAACACGCAGCAGAGCTGAAATCGAAACAGAGAGTAAAGTCCCGCAAACCTCCATTGAAAAGGGAGGATCCTCCGACCAGACGGGTGTTATATCTGGTGGGCTACTACTGCCCGATAGATGATTTCGGGCTGTTCTATATGTTGTAAACGCGCGGAAATCTTTGATTGCGCGATGCAGGATTAGTTCTTATGTGACATCATAGATGTCGCTACAACTATATTTATAGAAATAAGTATAAAATTCATTTGCAAGATTTAAACTAAAGAAAAATACACAAAAAAAAACTTGTAATAAACCGGCTATTTTTAATAAAAGCAACGAACGCAGAAAAAAAACATGGTTAAATTTAATAACGGAATGCAATAGAAATATTAAAGCTTCAAGCAAAAACGCCTTAGCCTTCTATTAAAAAAAAAAGGGCAAGAGCGAGTCGGACTCGTGCACTGAGGGTTCCGTACAAACTTGTCTATGAAAACCTTTAATTCCCGAATTGAGTTACTAAGATTTTTCCGGATCGCAAAAATGTTTTATTTTGTGATATAACTACAAATTTATAGTTTTTCCTAGACTTGTGCTATGAGACCTTGCTTCATGTAAAATTTCTGAAATCTAGGTCAACGGGAAGTACCCTATGAATTTTCATACCCTTGAGAGTTCGTTACTCTCTCAAAATTCATTCATTCAATATACGTTTTTTGCATCATAAACGGCCGTATCTATTTTTTCCTTTAACTCAGAAGTTTGTTTTTTTTTCACAGTTTCAAGTAACGGCAGACCCGAGCATCTGGTTATAATTTCAACTCGATACCTCCACGCGTTCCTGAGATAAAGGGTTTTGACCGACAGACAGATGGACAACAAAGTTATCCTATAAGGGTTCCGTTTTTTCCTTTTGAAGTACGGAACCTTAAAAATAGCTAAGAATACTTTACTCTGGAAAGCACATTTCTCTCCTAGCATAGACAATTTGAGCAGTGATGGTCCAGTGGTAGCGGCCCCCGACTTACGAGTTGTAGGTCATGCTTTCAAACATAGTCAGACGCGTTAATTTGTGTAAATTATTTCATCACCACTGCTCTCAAAACGGTGAAGGTAAACTTCGTGAAGAAACTGGCAAGTCCCAGAATTAAAAATTCGAACGCGTGATAAACATCACATTTGTACCTATTTTTCCGTTTCCTTCTTCTTGTCTTTTAATATGTGTACATAAATTGTCAAATAAACAAATATCATCGGCGCTTTAAAAAATAAATCTGAAACAAATTATTTAATTTATAAATATCATTATTATTTACAATTTCATGTTAACTGTTACTTTACTTGTTTACTCGAGATTTGAAACAAACAAAATTCACAAACTAAATAGAACCGTCCGGACCGAGCCCAAGTCGTCGATGGCGCTTAATATTCCACGCGCGCCTCAGGGAGGGGCCCAGTAGGGTCGAAGCCTACTGGGGCCATGGGTAGTGTGAAAACGAAACTCGGGGCCCTGGGACGAAGGCAACAAAGGAACAGGAGTGGGTTTTTAGTCAGTAAAAGTCTGAGACTCTCTCACGCTCCGCCCAAGAGCGAGATTCATTAGATGATTTTTCCACCTAAAAAAAAATAGAACTTTAAAAAATGCTCTTTCATTATTTTTTTAGAGAGAACAGCAACCACATTTCATTTTCTTTTTTGTAACCAAGCTAGTTTGATCCCTATACCCTTGTTTGATGCCTGCACTCCCTAATTCACTTAATTTTTAGCAGGGTGTGACCTGCTCGGTAATTCCCTAACACTAAAACTAGACCCGCGTCGTGGATTACCATCCATTCCCTCTCCTAGATAGAAGACCTGAGTTCCAGCCGTGGGAGAATTGTAGTACCATTATGCTAGAGGCAATTTAATTGTGCTTATAATCTTTTACAAACAAAACTTTCACAAACACAAAATACACTCACGAAAACATAAATAATGTTGCTGAAAATCGTCTGTCATTGACACTCAGTAGCCATTAACAGTTCTGTTGTAATTTCAATTTATTTAATATAAACGATAAATAAGAGAGTTAAATGTTTATTTGGCCTTAGTTTGATTAATAACATAAAACTCATTTATTGCAGGTAAGTACGAGTATGCCTACCCTCATCGTTATCATCATTTCAGCCGAAAGACGCCCACTGTTGCACAAAGGCCTCCCCAAGTGTCACCACAATGAACGATCCTGTGTGTCTCGCATCCGTCAGATTCTCGCGACCCTCACCAAGTCATTGGCCCACCTTGTAAGGAGGCTTTGCAACGTTGCATCTTCCAGTACGCGGTTGCCACTCCAGAACCTTTCGGCCCATCCCATCGACCATCTGTTCTGTAGCAATGTGCCCACAGTCACTTAAGGTACGGCCCGAGTGTGGTAATTTTCTCGTTAGACGAGTTCATTTCTGTAAGAATAGTACTTATGTAAGTACTTAACTTAAGGGTATGCAACTTGACATACATCTTCACTGTTTTTCATACAACCGCTCTTACGCTATTATGACGGTATTACACATTTTTCATTAGATACTTTGGAAACACAGTATCTTGTGGATATTATCCAGGCTTCTATTGAAATCAATTTGTGTAAAACTAATCCAGTAAAAACCTCTGAAAATGTGCTACTTTGAATGAACTTCAGAATTTACTCAAAATTTAAAAAGTCAAAAAAGCATAACAATAGAATCCTTGCAAATTTAATCAAGATTCTGAATGATAACAATTTTTTTCAAAGACTTTAAAAAGGAACACGTATTTCCAGGAACAAGTTTTGTGAAATATTCGAGTCGAGTAAATCACAATCATCGTTATCAATTACCGAAAGCCAACAAAGTTTTCAGGCGTTATCTCTCTTTTTTCGCGTTGCCTCTTCGTCAAACATTGCGTTATATGAAGTAACAAGCTTTGAAACCATGCTCAGCTAAACACTTTAGTTAGAGACATTGAGAGTCAGAATTAAGTGGATTTTGAGGCAACAATTTTACTAATTTCAATGAAGTGGAATGTCCGATTTCAGCGATTTTAGCAAACGCCATTTCCTTCACTTCACGGCCATTCCCTCTCTCAGAGAGAAGGCCTAAGACCCAGCAGAGGGAACATTAAAAGGCTGATTATGCTAAGCTATGCTTACTGCTACATTATAAACAAAAACTAAAAATGTTGAGTTCAGTGTAATGCGAGATAATTACTTTTTTTTAATCATGTAATGACTTCTCCTAGAGCGGGAGGGCGTTTCCCTTTCAGAAGTCAACCTATGGCCCCAGTACGCTTCAGCCCTATTGGAACTTGCGGTATTGCTGACATCTTTTTAAGGTACGCGTGGAACACTACACGTCGTCGACGAGGCGAGCTCGTTCTGGACGGCGATTTTAGGTTTTGCAGATTTTAGGATATGCAGTTCTGTTTTAATCTAATGACTGCTGGTTCTGTGTTAATCTGGCTATGAGTGAACTTTTTTATTCCAACTCTTTGGGATTACTAGATGCTAATTGGCAAAAGTGTTTTGTTCCCATGTTTCTATTTTTTTTGTAATCCTTTATCCAATAACAGTGTGCCTCATGTCCGTGTTCCAATGTTTCGTTTAGACGTTTTTATTCAAGCTTCAAGTCTTGTTTACATTAAAATTTAATAAGTAGGAAAATACTGCGGAAGCAGCCGGTGGCCCGGCTGAACGCATGCCAGAAGGTCATGGCCATACGGATGGTGCGAGGATACCGGACGATTTCCCGCGAAGCGGCGAGCCTCCTTGCTGGCCAGCCACCATGGGATCTGGAGGCAACAGTCCTTGCACACATGCACGATCTGCGTATGGAGATGCAACGCCGGGGTGAAACTCCGCTGCCGCGGCGTGTTCTCATGGAGAAATGGCGAAAGCGACTATCGCGACCCCGTGCTGGGCACGCCACAATTATGACTATAAGTCCCCTCTTTGAGGCGTGGTTGGAAAGACCTCACGGCGTCCTCACCATCCGCATGACGCAGGTTCTCACCGAACATGGTAAGTTCGGAAAGTTCCTGCATCGGATTCGTACGGAAGCAACGCCCGGGTGTCGCCTCTGTGTGGAACGCCCGGAGGACACGGTGGAGCACACGGTGGAGGTGTGCCCCGCTTGGGCAGAGCAACGCTGTGTCCTCGTGGGGGCCATCGGCGGCAGCGATCTCTCGTGCCGGGCCTTGGTTTAGGCCATGGTCTGGAGCGAGGAGGAGTGGCAGGTGGTCACCTCCTTCTGCGAAGTAGTAATGCTAGCAAAGGAGGCGGCCGATCGTGTGAGGCAACGGTCCTCACGCCCTAGTCGCCGCCGGGATTCCGATCCCGATTTTCGGCCACCGTAGGCGCAGGCTTGCGCTTGACCCTGCTGGGCCCCTATGGTTTGCTGAGATCTCCTTGAGGCGCGCGTTGAATAGTACGCGCCGTCGACGACTTCGGCTCGGCTCGGACGGTTACCGAACGACCGGACGACGAGCTACCTATTTCTCGCCGTCCGCAAGCCCGCGCCTACGGTGGCCTGAAATCGGGATCGAGATCCTGGCGGCTGGTGGGGTGAGGAATAACATCAAATAACGCATCCCGTAGGTGGAGCGGTTAGAAGTCTCAAACTTTTACTAACTAAAACCTACCCGTGTTCTTTCACTTGCCCTTTGCGTTTCAGAGCCTCGGTGATTCTTTTTAAAGAAAGAAAGAAACCCAGCAGCCCTGATACCTATTTTCAGCACACTAAGTGCGTAACTCACAAAATCACAACGCAAATTGACATGAATTTGTATTCCAAAATAACCACGCCACTTACAAAATTACATTGAATAATATCAATGTTTATTACTAAATCAGTACCTAGTAATAAACTTTGATATTGTTCAATGTTTATTATGGGTTTTAACGTGATATTCAGTAATATCATTTCAAAACCACATCACCTCCGAAATACCGGATCTATTGTACGAAATACCCCTCATTATATATTTTAATGCTGAATTCACAACTGAGCTTATTGAAATTGTACCAGGAATTGGAGAATTGTGGTCGCTATTTGCATCACTGGAAACAATATGGCGGAAAAGCCGCACATGCAAAATTTGCAACTATTTATACTCAGAGCCAGCTTTTCGGTATTTTACAGGTTGAATTTTGGGGTGTGCGCGGGAATTGTATGACTTGATTCCGTCATCTCCTTTCTACCATCGGACCACCCTTATGTTGTTGAAACTTCAACGGTCCGGACTAAGCGTTTCGCTTCGTGTACATCGAAGGACTGAAACAATTTGTCTGCTGCGGTCTTCCCGTCCAACTATAATTAAGGTGTCTTCAAGGCTAGAGTGAATAGGCTCTTAATAAACTAGTGTGCCTCACCATCAATGAATATATAAAAATCAAAAAAAAACTATTATGTGTATCATGCCACTGTGACAATAAATCCTGCAATTAATATCTACGTTATACTATTATGATATTGCTCTTTCGTCGGTGCATTTTCCTTTAGGTGACTTCATCACCATCATCATCATTTTAGCCGAAAGACGTCCACTGTTGGCCTGCCCACAGTGTTTCCACAAGAAACGGTAGTTTAGGTGGCATGCCATTAAATAACTCCTCCCACTCTGTGTGGAGCGAGAGATAATTTCAGAATTTTACTAACTAAAGCCCACCTGTGATCCTCAGGTTATCGTTTGAGGGCCATCTAACATACCAACCTGTACTGCCTGAAGTTTGAGACCGAAATGTATACCTACTTATAGTAGGTACACCTATTCTTCACCAGATCATCATCAGTATTCACATTGGTACTTGCCTGGTTTCGAACCCGCAACCTCTTCACCAGATATGTAGAACATTTTCTACAAATAAACAGGGCAAAAAAAAAAAAATACAAATAACTACTAAGATCTCTTTATACTGTGAGCAAATTAAACTATTTAACAATAGTGCATTTGCTGAATGTAAAAAAAAAACATTCTATGATATGAAAAAACTGGGCAAGTGCGAATCGGACTCGCGCACTGAGGGTTCCGTACAAACTTGAAAGATAAATTGTTGTTTACGAGTTTACGTAATAAAAAGAAACTACTTACTAGATCTCGTTCAAACCAATTTTCGGTGGAAGTTTGTATGGTAATGTATATCATTTATTTTTTTTAGTTTTATCATTCTCTTATTTTAGAAGTTGGAGGGGGAGACACACTTTTTACCACTATGGAAGTGTCTCTCGCGCAAACTATTAAGTTTAGAAAAAAATGATATTAGAAACCTCAATATAGTTTTTGAAGACCTATCTATAGATACCCCACACGTATGGGTTTGATGAAAAAAAATTTTTGAGTTTCAGTTCTAAGTATGGGGAACCCCCAAAATTTATTTTTTTGTTCTTTTTTCTATTTTAGTGTTAAAATCTTAATGCGGTTCACAGAATACTTCTATTTACCAAGTTTCAACAGTATAGTTCGTATAGTTTCGGAAAAAAGTGGCTCTGACATACGGATGGACAGACAGACGTGACGAATATATAAGGGTTCCGTTTTTTGCCATTTGGCTACGGAACACTAAAATGGCTTCTAGCATTGTCATCACACTGTCGTATTGCGCCTATCTACTGCGGGTGTCTGCCATGTTATCAAGGCTGATTTCCCTAAAGGATTACGCAGATGTATAATATAATTCTTGACTTGAGTTCATTGTCATACACTATAATAATAGAATATGTGACTAGGGGATAAAGCAGTGTCTTTAAGTGGCGGGCGGCATGTTGAAAGTGATCGAGTCAAAGTGATACAGTACTTGAATAGTGTTATAAAATGTATCTGTGATGTCGGCGATCCTAACAAATAAAAAAAAAACAGGGCAAGTGCGAGTCGGACTCGCGTACCAAGGGTTCCGTATAAACTTCCCGAATCCCGAATCCCGATTTGAGTTACGAAGATTTTTCCGAATTGCAAAAAAAGTTTTTTTTTGTGACGTAACTACAAATTTACAGTTTTCAGATTTTTCCTATACTTGTGCTATGAGACCCTGCTTCATGCAAAATTTAAGGATTCTAGGTCAACAGGAAGTACCCTATGAATTTTGATTCCCTTGAAAGTGTCGAAATAAACGTTTTTTGCGCCATAAACCGCCGTATCTTTTTATCTCGTTAACTCAGAAATTTTATGTTGGTTGAGAATTGAGACCGCAGACTTGAGTGAAAAGTTTTAATTTCAACTCGATACCTTCCACGCGTTCCCGAGATAAAGGGTCTTGACAGACAGACAAACAGACAGACAGGCAGACGGACGGACAACAAAGTGCTCCTATAAGGGTTCCGTTTTTTCCTTTTGATGTACAGAACCATTAAAAGAACTTTGATACCACGATGCAGAATAGTTCCTATGTGGCTTTTAGATGTCGCTACAAAATCATACAATGAGCAAACATGTACAATGCGTTCCAAATAAGAATAGGATCGATTGCCATGTTGTGACGTCACGTCATACGGTCAAATCGCAAGAAATTGGGCAAAATTGAAGAACTTAGAGATGAGCAAAATTTAAGAACTGGATTCTGATTAGGTAAACTTTTTTCGTTCACAGTTCGTAAATAAATTAAATTCTTCGATTTGACAGTATGACGTAACGTCACAACATGGCAATCGATCCTATTCTTATTTGGAACGCGTTGTAATAATAACACTATCCTTCTTTCCTCTGATATATTAGAAGGTATAACAGACCAAATATCCAGTAAAACTTCAGAATTTATTGTATGATTATTGCTTGGCACATGTCTTTCCATTATACTATCAAGGATGATATGCAACTCCGTAGCCATAATCGAAACCATCGTAACTGAACCCGATTTCAAAGGTACGGTCTAAATGACAGGTTATGACCGGGTTTTCTTTATGTTGCCCGGTCAAACCAATGATAATGTAGACTAGATATAAAAGTCAAATTCTTGCTATTTGTATTTTACTTTTATAATTCTTTTATTCGTAACCGAAACTATCCGTAATTAACGGATAATCCGAAATAATTTCGAATCATAAATTTTAATTATTTTTTTATGTGTTTCTAAATATATATATATATTACATTCCACAACTATCACACAACGCCGTCTAGTCCAAAGCTAAGCAGAGCTTGTGTTATGGGTACTAGACAACTGATAAACATACTTATATATTTCTAAATACATACATATATAGATAAATGACACCTAGACACAGAACAAATGATCATGCTCATCACACAAACATTTGTCCTGCGTGGGAATCGAACCCACGACCTCCGGCATAGCAGTCAGGGCCACTAACCACTATACCAACAGGCCAGTCAAATATATGTATATCAAATCAAAATAGTCAAATATATAAAATATATATATGTAGATCCGATATTTTTATTAAGAACATCCCTGGTTCCTATGTTTTATTCGTCCTTTTGTAGTCTTATCTGTGTACTAAATTGGAAAATCCAGGGCCATATGATGCTTCTATGATTTCTTTTGACCAAATTTTTTTACGAATCCTGGTGACCTATATTTCAAATGAACCGACTAAAGCATCCTTTAAGTATTAGTATATTATAAAATACTAGAAAAAGGCCAGAGTGAATAGGCTCTTAATAAACTAGTACGCCTCACCATCAATGATTGCATCACTGCTTACCATCAGGTGGGATCGCAGTCAAGCACTGGTTTACATCAATCAAAAAAAAAAGTACTAGCTTCTGCCATCGGCTTCGTCCACGTAAAAGTACAAAATTATCTCAAAAGAACTTACTCCTGGGATAAAAAGTGCTATTCCAGTTAGGACTGTCTATCTGTGGGCCAAATCTCACCCAAATCCGTTCAGACGTTTGAGTGTGAAGGAGTAACAAACACACACATACATAAGAATTTCACTTTTATATTATTAGGGTGAAAATATATATACTATATACCTATACTTTAGACCTACCAAATATGCAACAAAAAATCATAAAAATCGCTCGTGCTGTTTCCAAGGAGGTAGATGTTTTCTGTTTTCACGCGAGATTTTTATATAGCTTACTCGGCGCCCGGAGGATTCTGTGGAGCATACGGTGGAGGTGTGCCCTGCTTGGGCAGAGCTCCGCCGTGTCCTCGTGGGGGCGATCGGCGGCAACTACTTCTCGCGCTGAATCCTGGTACTTACAGGCCATGGTGCGGAGCGAGGAGTAAAAGCAGGCGGTCGCCTCCTTTTACGAAGCAGTAATGTTAGCGAAGGAGGCGGCCGCACGCCTTAGGGAACGGCTCTCTCGCCCCAGCCGCCGGGATCCCGATTCCGATCTCCAGCCACCGTAGGCGTAGGCTTGCGGATGGCGAGCAATGGGTAGCAAACCGTCCTATCGTCCAGTAACCGTCCGGACCGAGTCGTCAACGTTGCGTAGTGTTCCATGCGCCTTAAGGAGATGTCAGCAAATCGAAGGGGCCCAGCAAGGTCGAAGCCTACTGGGGCCAGGGGTTAAGTGAAAGTAAACGCCCTCTTGCTCCACCCAAGAGTGAAAGAGGTCATTTGATAATTTCCCACCATAAAAAAAAAAATACTCGGCTAACGTTGTTCAACCATATAAATTATCAAAGAAAAGAATGGAGTGAGTAGGAGAGTAAAAATTAGCTTACGATTTATTCCCAGCCTTAACAAATGTACTTAAAAACTTTTAATAAATAAATCCAGTGCAGGAGTGTAGGCTCAAACAATGAGGCGCGACAATACGACAAGTTGTTTTGCGTTCGTTTTCAAAGATATTGTTCCATTTTACGGACGTAATCAGAAATCGTTTCTGACTCTTGCGTCTCACTCAGCTGTGAGTTCCCAGCCTTTATATGAGCGTAACCGTTTATCCTGTCGAGAAGAAGTGACCCGTTTTGCATACAAACTAAAACTGGAATCAAGACAGTATTTGGTATTATATACAGGTCAAATATCAGGGTAGATATATTATACACAGCACCAAATATCAAAAGTGCCAATTTTTTTTAGTGTATTTTAGGTCATCATCATCATCATCATTTCTTCCGAAAGACGTCCACACAGCAGTCCTTGCTATTTTCATTTTTAAGCGTCTAATCATCATTCACACTAACAGTTTGTGTACATGAATATGTGTACATACATATATTCATGTACACATACTCATGTGTGTGTATTTTTGTTACTCCTCCACACTGAAACGGCTTAACGGATTTGTATAGAATTTTGCACATGTACCCGACCATGTGCAAAATTCTATACAAGTCCACCATAAGACAATGTCATGGAATAAGACATACAAAAAAACGCTAGTACCCAATAAGACGAATATTCTGTAAATAAGTACCCCTTTCTAAAAGACCTTCGTCTCCACTCTCAGCTTACGAAATACTTTTTCTTTATTAGACTTAATTTTCCCATAAGTAGGTGCTTGTGACCTACATTTCATTTGAGTCAATATAGCCTGTCTCACCTTGAAGTGTGTATTTCCCAGATCACATCAAATTGAATTCAATCTCGAATGAGATTAGATTTTATGATAAGGTAAAATGAAATAAATCTCATTTAAAGCAAGATGCAATAAATCCTCCTGCTCAAAGGGATGGAAATAAAAAACATCACATATTAAGGAAAATTGATGTCAAAATATGGTGAAACGATAATATTAGAATGAATTTTTTAATCTTTGCAAAAGATTATATGAAGCTATTTTCTCTTTTCCAGTGTAAACTGAACTCACATTTTAAAGATTTTACGTATTATGGGGAGTCAAGTTATAAGAACAAAAAATCCACCTGTCGTATGAATGATTCTCCTAAATTTCGATTTAACTTAATGCTGAAATTGGATTCGGCTTTGACAAAACTACTTTATTTTTCTTTCAAGCTTGCAATCTTCGTTTTAAGTTATGATAAAATATAATAATTTTCAAAATAATAATAAAAGTCAAAGAAATTAAAACAATTTGTAACAATCATATTCACTATGTTTAATTATGTTCTCATAAAATCACTTTACCGTTCACTTTATACACTTCAACCGTTCGACGACAACTAAACTCACCCAGTGCTCGCACTACTTCCCACCACATGCTTATCACCCCGGAAACAGCATAGGTTTGCAATATTAACAGAAAGGTGGCGTTAAACCAGAAGTAGTGCGTGCGATTATGCATTAATGTAATAATGATTGCGAAAAGTTTTGAAATATTATTATTAAATTAAGAAATAATCAAACCAAAATATCTAAAATTAATTAATCAGTGCTGGAAGTTAGACTCCTGACGACAGCGTTTCTAACAATAGTACCCTAGAACCTAGGTACTTTTCAAGACGAATCAAACAAGCCCAAACTCTATGTCGTTGCGTCCTTTTATGACACAGTTCTTATAGCTGCTTTCTAGAGTGCCACCTTCTGATCCCATCACCAGACCATAGATATCATCTAAGACCAAAAAACTTATCAAGGCGAATTAAAAGATCACAACCTAGGTGTCCGCCTTCTAAGTTGCCACATTTTGGCCCCTTCATTAGTCCATGAATTTCATCTAGAATTAGATTCCTGTCAAAACAAATTAAACAAGCTCAAACTTGGTCGGGTTACGTAGTTTTTTAATAGACCGGGACAGTGGAAACTATGTAATAAAATAAAAGCTTGTCAGATCAGTGAAATTGAAAACCTACAAACTCGACTGAAGGTCGGTAAATAAATGCCAGTTAGACGAATTTAAATTATTTTCAGTCTAGCTCTTACATTTGCAACTCGAGCCCGCGTTGACTTTGAGGGACAAAAGAGGGATTCATTACAAACTTTGTCAACCTAATTGTATCAGGCTAACTATAAGCAACACGATCCAAATGTTTATTGTAACCAAATAAGTTTCATGTGCCAAAAAAGAGCTTAGACAAAGTGATCTGCGTCTATTTTAATTTATTTAATCCCTTTTTAACCGACTTAAAAAAAGAGGATGTTATCATTTCGGTTGTGTTTTTTTTTTATGTGTGTTACCTCAGAACTCCGTCGTTTATGGACCGATTTGCAAAACATTTTTTTTTCTCTTAGAGAAGTTGCTTTCCTATTGGTCCCATTTTTGAAGTGAAACTTCTTTACGCACGCTTGACTTGGGGAGTAAGCTGGCGAACGCGTGACGTAAGCGTTACGAAAAGTGTGATCGGGCAAGGCGAACGGAAGTTATACATACAGATGGAGCGAAAGAAGTTTCACTTCAGTCGTGTGGTCATAAGCACACTCGTTTTTTTTTTTTCAGAATCCAGTTCTGTTGATGGAATCCATGAGGAATCGAGGGAACTACTCAAATATTATAGACAACTATATGGTGATTTTGATATTTTCATCGAGAACTTAAGCATTTACAGTCAAAAAGTATCATTGGATGAGGAAGATCAGAAATAACCAACGGTACATCATACTCACATAGATATCACAATGAAAATAGTTAAGCGACTATGACAATATAAATAAATAAATGGTTCTAAATAGTTATGTTGAAAATGGTTTCATCGAAGTGAACTGATGATGATGGAGCCGGAAGGTAGGCACTGGAACTCCGTAATGAATCAATGTAACCTAGCCGTGTTTGGGCTTATTAGAATTGTCATGAGATGCACTTTGGCTATAAGGTACTATCGAAACGATCTGATGATGGAGTCGGAAGGTGGAAGGTAGATACAGGAACTTCATACCTATATAACATATTCAAGCAGTGTTTGGGTTAATTCGAATTGTCATGAGAAATAGGCACTCTGGTTATAAGTGTATCCAGATATATATATGTTTTTTTTTTTTTGTAAAAAGTTTTTTATATCATACAAAGTTTTTTTTTTACATTCAGCAAATGCACTATTGCAAAATAGTTTAATGTACTCATAGTCTAAAGCGATCTTAGTAGTTACTTGTTTTTTTGTGCTGAAAGCAAGTAAGCAAAATATGTGGAACGAATTGCTCTTTGAGGTAGGTACTACATTTTTTGAAAAACAAATTATTTATTCTATCATTATCATATCGATCGTTGCTCAAAACTACTACAGCGAAAACGCGATGTTTCAATGATTACTCATTTCTACTTATTTTTCTCAGGTCACATAAAGTCTGAGTGCTGGGCACGCCATAATTATGGTGGTAAGTACCCTCTTTGAGGAGTGGCTGGAAAGACATCACGGCGTTTTCACGTTCCACCTGACGCAGGTCCTCACCGGACATGGTAAGTTTGGGAGGTTCCTGCACGTGATTCGTGCGGAAGAAACGACCGGGTGTCACCGTTGTGTGGTTCACCTGGAGAACAAGGTGGAGCATACGATAGAGGTGTGCCCTGCTTGGGCAGAGCACCGCTGTTTCCTCGTGGGGGCGATCGGCAGCAACAACCTGTCGTGCCGAGCCCTGATAAAAACCATGGTCCGGAGCGAGGAGGAATGGCAAGCGGTCGCCTCCTTCTGCGAAACAGTAATGCTAGCGAAAGAGACAAAATAATGATAGTGTTAGTGTCAAATCCGTAGGGGCCCAGCAGGGTCGAAGTCTACTGGTACTACATGAGTTTGCTTCTGAAAGAAAAACCTGGGGCCCTGGAACGCAGAAAAACATAGGAGTGGGTTTTAGTCAGTAAAAGTCTGCCACGCCTTAAAGGAATGCAACTCGACATACATTTTCACTGTTTTTCATACAACCACTCTTACGCGATTATTACGTTATGACACAAATTTTTCATTACATATTTAGGAAACACAGTATCTTGTGGATTATCTAGGCTTCTATTGAAATCAATTTATAATTTTGTGTAAAACTAATCCAGTAAAGACCTTTGAAAATCTGCTATTTTGCATGAACAACACTTCATAATTTACTCAAAAATTAAAAAGTTAAAAAATTATAAAAAGCCTTGCAACAATAGCAGGGCTTAAAAAATACGTATTTCCTGGGACAAGTTTTGTAAAATATTCGAGTAATTACCGAATACTAACAGAGTTTTCAGGCGTTATATTACTTTTTTGCATTGCCTCTTCATCAAACATCGCGTTGGATTGCGTTAGATGAAGCAACAAGCTTTTAAACCATACTCGATGTTGACGATAAAAAAAACTTTTATTTGACACAATTAGCATAATAATGACAGTGGTTAAAAAGTCACATTCAGCAAGTAAAAATTTCACAGTACATCTGATGTAACCACCAAACTAGGCCGAGGGCCTGTATTATGGTGGTCCATCGTTTAGCCATGAAGTTCAATTAGAGAGTAAATAATTAGAGTGCCGCTACATTGGCACTTGTTTTTGCCTAGAAGAAATAGTCTATAATAAAACCAAAAGTATAAGTAAAAAGTAACATAAAACAAAATAAAGCAGAAAAGGAGAGAGAAATAGTAATTATAATTGTAACTTGTGTAGATGTAGTTAGAGATGTGTGAGTTTATATTGTGTGTGTGGGTGAATGATGTGTGTGTGAGGGAGTATGGTGTGTTAGAGAGTGTACATTGAGCATATGAGTGTATGTTTAAATGCGCACCATGAGTCCACTTTGTTAGCTTCCAACGTCTATACAATGAAGGTTGATAGACCTTCTGTAGATAGGCGAGTGGAAAAGGACCCTCTTAAACCGTTGTTGTTTTGAGTGTCACGTTGTGTGTAGCAATCTTAAAATTCAGAAAACCTATTTTTATTTTCTCGTAATTTTAGATTTTCCTGTTTTGGTTGAGGAAACATTCTAAAGCTTGTGTATTTAAGTAAAGGGAGGTTCCCTTAACGTGAAATTACATGTAAAAATTATATAAAGAGGTATGCGAAACAGGGAACGAAGTCCCGCAATTTTCATTATAAAGGGAGGATCCTCCAACCAGACGAGTGTTGTGTCTGGTCTAGGCAACTAATAATTGGTTTTTGGATAGTTGTAAAGATAGCGGCACGAATCTTGAGCGCGGTGAAAGACCGGGGATCGCTTTACGCATCGTACAATATCGGCGAGCCAATCACTGTACAAGGATTTCACTCCCCGCCCCCGCATCACTCTTCATACCATTGAAGAGACCCGATATTTCACTTCTGCGTGCTTCTGCGCAAGTAGAACTGTCGAAGTCAGCGCTCAAGATCCGTACCGGTATCTATACATGTTCTTATCGCGCAGAAAACTCTTTCATTTCTATGTGGGAGCATAGACGCCACTACAGGTACAGGTATATATGTACATAGTAATTTTGTTATAAAGACTGTTTTGGTATAACATTATTATGACGCGTCGTTTTATTCCAATATTTATAGGATTTGCTGTCGGGACACTTAATTAAGCAAACTGCTTGCAAATGTTTCAGCAACAGTAATTGTTATAGTACACCACGAACTACCTGCGTATCTTTTTTTTCCTTCTCTGTATTTGACAGACATCATCTGTAAAAAAACATCCACAGGTTGTCTGTAAAAAATCGCTTTTAGCGATAAGACCGCCCATTGTGACAACCTATTAATTTTAAGTTCCTAAAATAATTTGTATTTTTGGTGTACAATAAAGAATATATCTTCTGTATTTGCAGACATCATCAATAGAAAAGTCATGTAACATAATATTCGTTTGTTTCTTTGTACAAGTAATTTTATCCAACACACAATTCGCTATTTGAACAATTTGTACATATAAATGTAATAGTAATTGGCTTCCCACGTTATTGTTATCGTTTTCTCGCATTCGTGTTTTCTAAGCCATTACCTTGAATACAATGTGCACAAATGACTAGGTATGAATTAGATTCGGTTTCATACAATTGTAAATACATACGGACATTGCAAGGTCATAATTATGTGAGCGGGATTAGGGAACATTAGTTAAACTATATTTTGCTCTTATTTGACAGGTGCAATCATCTAGCTCGCCGTCCAGAATTAGGCTCAGAGACTTTACTATGAGGTGCTAAAATTTCAAGCGAGCGAGTGAAAGAGCCCCATCCCTTTATCAGTTCAATTTAGGTTGTCAAATGGATCGCGTTAAGTCTCCGGCCGACGGAGCCTTGTGTTTCACGCACGCCTCAATGATATATCAGCAAGATTTACAGGATTTACATACTCAAATATCGAATTTTAAGCAACCATTTTGTATTTAATAAGAAGGCCCTAAAAACTTAGTAGCTCCAATCGATTTTGAACTTTGTCTTGCGTGGCATAGAATTTATTCTTTAGACTATATAGCTTTCGCCGTACCCTAGTCAAGTGACGCGCCGTTTGATGTTAATAATATCACGTCGTGATACTATGGCCAGACCCTAACAAAGTGGATAAAATCTCAATCAGCAAACACTAATATAGGTCATCTAATAAATAGAAACGCAATCAACCAGTAGTGCATTGATTTTCCTCTCTCATTGAAATAGGCATAATTAAATTGTCAGAAGCAAGTACCGGAGGATTACCCGGTATGCGTTTAGGACAAAATCTTGGGCACGATTCACAGGAATCGAGCAAGTTGCCGTCAGGAATTTTCCTAAAATAGCCTTAAGTAAGACCTTTTTTTTTAGATGTACACTCATCCGATAACTTCTCCTGCTCTTGAGTGTAGCAAGAAGGCGTGGTCTGACATTTACTGACTAAAACCAACCTTTTTTTTTATTAGATATAAACCAGTGCTTGACTGCGATCCCACCTGATGGTAAGCAGTGATGCAATCGTTGATGGTGAGGCGCACTAGTTTATTAAGAGCCTATTCACTCTAGCCTTGAAGGCACCTAAATTATAGTTGGACGGGAAGACCGCAGCAGGCAAATTGTTCCAGTCCCTAGAAGTACGCGGTATAAACGACGAAGCAAATCGCTTAGTTCGGACCGTTGAAGTTTCAACAACGTAAGGGTGGATACTCGTCGTACGTCGGGTTTACCGATGGTAGAAAGGAGATGGCGGACTCAAGTCATGCAATTCCCGCGCACACTCTCCAAAATGCAACCTGTAAAATACCGACCTACCTGTGTCCTTTAGTTGCCTTTTGCCTTTTAAGACCACGGTTTTCCTTTAGAAATTCCCGTGGTCTTAGTGGACATCGGCCCCTACGGTTTTGCTGACATCTCTTTGAGGCGCGTGGAGCATTACGCGCCTTCGACAATTTGGGCTCGATCCTCACCAGACGGCCAGACAGCGAGCTACCAACTACTCGTCTTCCGCCAAGCCCACGCTAAGTAATATCTATCCAAACTTGAAAGGGGAAAAACAGTGCAACTACTACACTACAACGAAGAACTCAGCTGACATTACCCATTGTGATCAAAAAAAAATCATTTCACATCAATGACAAGCAAAAGACGCAAGCTTTCGGGTGCTTTTCCACCAGAGATGTGCTATGCTACGTTGCTATGGACGCGTTCGATATCCACCAATCATATTCATTGGTGCACATAGCTTAGCACTGGTGGAAACGGATACAACTAAGATGTGATTTTTATATGGAAGGATGCGTATTATACCTACTATGGATGCGTGCTATAGATGTGTGCTACGGACGCGTGCTATGGATGGTCACGCATGGTGTAGCTATGTGCCGCTTCCGTATTATCGATACATCGCATAGCTCGAGCTGCGCATCTTCCTCGCGCAACTTTTTTGCGGCAGCGCATCTTCATAGCACATCTTACTCGCACCACCACATAACTTAGTATCAGTGGAAACGGTCACATAGTTTCACAGCTTAGCTATTAAATCCTCGCAGCATAGCTATAAAGATAGCACATCTCTGGTGGAAAAACAGCCTTACGTTTGTGCGAGTTTGTATCCGTTAATGCTGTGTAAAGCAGTTTGTATTTATAGGATTCCAACATACCATTTGAGAACGAGTTATCCGTACCCACCGTATCTCAGTGGTTGTTTCATATGTTTCGGCACCTACTCACTAAAACGCAAAGTACAACGGTGTTCCCTTGTGCAAACTGCATTAATGTAGTCGGTTTATGCACACGTGCTTTGCTAAAAATAAATAATGTTCACTGATGTTTGTGATCATAACTAGTCTCTAAATTTAAATTCGTGGTTCCATTTAAAACATACGTAAGTTAGGGTTATTACGACTAGTCGTCATAGGAATAGCATATATTCTGTAATATTAAGCTGACCGAAATAATAATCTTCTATCTAGCTATATCTATGATAGACCAATCGTAGGTTTGTAAACAGTAAACTCACATTTCTCCTGAAATATATCGGAATTAGAAGCCTGACTAGTTGAAACTATCTATTGAGGCATTTCGGGTTCAAAGATCTCGGGTTTCGGTTCTTTAGGTTCGCGATCTTTTTATTTTTAGAATTACAAGAATTTTTAACCAGAATTTCACGAGTATCTCAATTATTATTTTTATATATCAAACAAGATGTTATTTTTAAATTTTTGCAACATGTAAATTAGACTGCTAGATGAGATCAATTAAAACATAAACAAATAAAAATAATTAAATAATACGTACAATGCGTTCCAAATAAGAATAGGGTCAATTGCCATGTTGTGACGTCACGTCATATAGTCAAATCGCAAGAAATTGAGCAAAATTAAAGAACTGGATTCTGATTAAACTTTTTTGTTCACAGTTCGTAAATAAATAGAATTTAAAAAAAATCTTGTTTTGCTCACCATGATAATTCCTCGATTTGACGGTATGACGTGACGTCACAACATGGCAATCGATCCTATTCTTATTTGGAACGCATTGTATGATCTCTTGCTAGATCACACACTACTTTTAGATGATGTGGACGGAATAGAATAAAAGACGGTACAATTATTTAAACTACAGTATTGTTGCAAAAGTAAAAGGTAGAATGAGCTAATGAACTGATGTGTGTAAAATGCGTGACGTGGCCATTCTTGGCCGTATTCAGATCACCCAGCTTGACGGCTCGACGCGAACTGATGGTTGTTATAAAGTACTGTGAGGCGTAAATGCTGACTTGCAGTATGCGGTTACACCGCACAGATAGGTTTATTTTTATATAGCCACTTTTTTTATAAATAAAAGATGGACCAGACGGTTGCAAACCAGCGTTGAAGCTGGAGCTTGGTTTGTGTTGCGACTACACGCGTGTAAACCACGCACCAACACGTTCGCAAATCAACTATGGTTGGGAAAAACGTGCTCGCCAACCAAGAGCGTTGAAGGTCATTGATGACAACTGTTGTCTACACGGATTGAAACTAGCAAGGTCACCTCTTTTGAGACGCTAGATTACAACCGTCTGGTCCAACTTTAATTTGCATATGAGAACACTGCAGATTCCGCGGATAGCTTCATCATAATAATTTCAGCCAAAAGACATCCACTGCTTTTTGTGACCTTGAGATAATTTTCGCGTTTCACGGGACCTTCACCTACAGAGACTAGAACGATACAAGACAAAACTTATTTTACGATATAATGTACTTTCAGGCATTCCAAAATGTACATTGTACACCTTTACCTGTTACGACCCATACATTCACCTCGCTTACATTACGGGAAGTAGTTTATTGGAACGTAATTTGTCCCTTGTACGCAGTAAAGGGCACCTTTACTACAATTCCAAGTTGGTGTCTGTGGTTATGTAGGCAAAGTCACATCGTTTTCCCTTCATCACTTTCCAAACTCTTTTCATTGTCAAGTGAGGGCACATATTTGAAGCAACGGCACTGAGAATTCAATTATAGAAAAAATTATAATGACCGAACGGCTCTAATCAAATGTTTTGATATTGCTACTGGAGACATCAAAAATTACAAGCCTAAAACGTCATGGCTAGGACCAACAAAGAGTAGCGCCCCGTAACCAAGCCTACTAGAACATATCTCTTCAGAGAAAAGATACATAATTATTATAATTTATTACTAGCTGACCCGGCGAACTTCGTACCGCCTAATAGTAAGGATAACGCCATCTACTGACATTACCAGAATAGCATAATTTATTTTATAATGATATTTTAATTAAAGATGGCGTTGTATTCAGATTTTCATTTTTCGAGATTTTTTCAATTTTTTCTCATCGTTTAAACCTTCCCTGGAATATCTCAAATATTTCAAGACCAAAATAAGCCAAATCGGTCCAGCCGTTTTTAAGTTTTAGCGAAACTAACGAATAGCTATTCATTTTTATATATATAGATATTATAATACATGCTGATTCTGGTACATAAACACTGATGAAAACCTCGTTTGGCCGAATAACCAGAGAATTACACATTGAGAAAAAATGGAAAAAAAAAATACAAACAAAGAGATCACATAATGGATGAAGTATTGAGAAAATATATGTTATGTGAGTAGATGTTGACGACTGCACAGATATAGAAGAATCCCTATAGGTTGACTTTTTGGACTTGGTTTTTGAGAACACTGATTAATCAATTAAATATTATGATCATTAATCTGGACTCGATTAAACATATTGTTGAAGTTTAATAAACTAAATATTAAGTAGATAAATATTATCTAGGTAACATCATTATCTTCATTTCAGCTGAAAGACGTCCACTGTTGGGCATAGGCTTACCCCAAGTGTCGCCATAATGACCAGTCCTGTGCGTCTCGCACCTACACATACTCATTTTTTTACTAATATCGATGACAATCAAGACTCCGACACTCATCAAACGGAGTCTATAAAAACAATTGACATTTTGAAATGTTATTTTAACCAGATACGTTTTGTACATTTAAAATCCCTAAACATGTAATGTGTTCTTAAAATTATATATGTAAATAATTTGACTTAAATATTATACAAAAAAGACTCAAGTATCAAGACATTTTTCTCCTACTACTTAAAGATTTTGTGAATTTGCTGCCTTTTCTTGCTCTAGTCACACTTTCGCAAGCCAGACTTAAGCAATTTAGACAACGGCCATTGCCGATAGATTGTCACTTTATCTAGAACCTTAAGTGAGAAGCTATTTTTGACATGACTATAACTTTAGAAATAACAGTAAAGTTAGATTAGAGTAATGGTTGCCGACCAAGCTTGGTCTTAGTAATCCAAACTGTCAAGAACGCATTTTGAGGGTTTTCGTACCTCAAACGGAAAAAAACGGAACCCTTATAGGATCACTTTGTTGTCCGTCCGTCTGTCTGTCTGTATGTCAAGACCCTTTACATCGGGAACGCGTGAAGGTATCGAGTTGAAATTAAAACCATATACTCAACTCTGTGGTGTCTTAAAGCAGTGAAAAAATTAAACTTGTAAGTTAACTTAAAAAAAGATACGGCCGTTTATGTTGCAAAAAACGTATATTTCGACACTCTCAAGGAAATCAAAATTTCATAGGGCTTCACGTTGACCTAGAATCCTGAAATTTGGCATGAAGCAAGGTCTCATAGCACAAGTATAGGAAAAATTCTGAAAACTGTAAATTTGTAGTTACGTCACAAAAAAAAAACTGTTTTTGCAAGTAACTCAATTCTGGAATTGAACTGTTTTCATAGGTAAGTTTATGTGGAACCCTCAGTGCGCGAGTCCGACTTGCACTTGCCCGATAGATTTGAAGCAGGAAATCATATAATCATAAATGAAAAAACTAATCTGATTACGAAACCTGTAAAAAAAAACTGAAGCTTTTTAGGGGTAAATGAACAGTTTCTTTGGAAGGGCACGGATGTGAGCAATGGTGGATCAGGGGTAATGGCTCCGACTAACGAGTTGTACATTGTGGGATCAAACCCAAACAGGTGATTGAGAAGAACTTTTTGTAAATTATTTTATCCCCACTGCTAACATAACGACGAAGAAAATATCGTGAGGCATGTCCTAAAACCGAAAATTCGAAGACATGTGACATGGTCTAAGTGGTGTAAAACCCATTCTCTCTCCTAGAGAGAAAAGGCCTAAGTCCCAGCAGTGGGTTCCTACTGCTGGAACTATAACTATTATAGTGTTCACTATAAGGTTAATTTTGCTTATGTTACGACACAGGATCGATTATACGGGACATAACAAAAGAGAATTATTTTTTTTAACATATGTATTCTTTTCAGGCACTAGGGCCATGAGAATACTAAGGGATACTCGTGGTCCTAGAACGCAAAAGGCAACTGAAGGAACATACGTGTAGTTTTAGTCAATTCTCACGCCCTCCAACTCCACCCTAGAGCGAAAGAAGTCATTATATGATTTCTCACCTAAAAAAATCTTTTCAGGAAGAGCTTTTATGCGACAGTTTGCGCTTTTCGCAGAAAGAGAAGGGCAAAACGGTTCTATAATTGGACCGGGTGGTAGGCCAGAAATTTAATGAAATCCACCGTCTAAGACAACATTTATGTATCCAAATGACAAGTGATTGTGAAGTGACGGTTGATATAATTCAGGCCAATAGTCTTAAGGAAATCCATATGACGTGCTCTACTGATTCCAAGAGTTCCTAAAAATTTCCAGGTATCCGTGGGAGAAGCAGATGAGATGCTATCAAGAATGTGGCGGCGTTTAGCGTTGCGTATCACCTGATTACACCAATTCCTTGCAGTATAGAACAGGTTTTGAATCTCGTAACATGAATTCCTATTCTGTTTATGGTAATAGACTTAAACAAAGCTTTAAAAGCGCAACGTCACATCACGGTTGTGTTCTCTGAAGAGTTAGGTAAAGTCGTACGTGCTTGTTGAAGTGAAAAGTTTCGGTGCGCAGAGCACTTTAATTTGTGGGTATTGAATGAGAACAAGAACAGGCGTAATTACGTAGTCCTGTATCGACACAAGGTACAAGTTCTCATGCAAAAACTTGCAAGTCATTGTTCTAAGTTAAGGTTGCAATAGTACATTTTGATACAAATGGATATAGTTTCTCATTACGACCGACGTTGGATTATGTGGTGTTATGGAGCCGAGTGCTGCAGTGAACCACGTGTATCAAAAGACACTTTTAAATTTACTTACGAAGATATAAATAAATGGGTTTGAATGCGACTAGTGGTGGTTGCTTAGCGCCCAGCATGATACGATACATAATTATAATCAATTGTAGCGAGGGCGAAATTGTGCACTTTTTCGCACTAGTGCGGAGAACAGACGATTGCGAGCAGTAAGGTTAAGAGCAGTGATTTTTCGAATAATTTTATAAAATAAGTATGCACTATATATAAGATAAATTACACCCAGACACAGAACAAATGATCGTGCTCATCACACAAACAATTGTCCTGGGTGGGAATCGAACCTACGACCTCCGGCATAGCAGTCAGGGTCACTAACCACTAGACCAACAGGCCAGTCAATTCAAGTTATGTATGTATTTAGATATATATAAGTATTTTATCAGTTGCCTAGTACTCATAGCACAAGCTCTGCTTAGTTTGAGACTAGATATATTAGATGGCGTTGTATGATATTATTGTTATTATTAATTCACGTATTAAACAGTATAAAGGAATCAACATAAATAGAACTATTAACTAAAGTCATGGTAAACAATCATGTAGCACCAACTCCTATCAACAATGGAATTTGTCTATTCGAAGTTGTAGACAACAACGTTTGCCTGAGACAGACGGTCCAGTTAAGTCAATCTAACTTCGAGAAAGAAGTCAATCGTCGAATTCGACTCAGCCGGGCAGAATTCGGGAATTAGCGCGGTATTTTTTTTGTCCGACATACCGCAGTATCTCAAAACGAAAGTCTATGACCAGTGCATGTTACCAGTGATGACATAGCCTCTAAACATGGTTGCTCACAATGGGCCTTATCAGAAGGTGACGATGGCAAAGAGCAACGAAAAGGGCTATGCCCGGAGTTTCCTTACGCGATCAAATCAGGCATGAAGATATCCTCAGGAGTACCCCTTTAACCTTGGTAGGTTACCGACATAGCCCGAAGAATCACCAAACGTAAGTAGCAGTCTACAGGACATATTGCTCGCAGAACAGATGGTCAATAGGGCCAAAAGTTTTTAGAGTGGCGACCGCGTGTTGGAAGACACAGCATTGATAGGCATCTCACAAGGTGGACCGATGACCTGGTGATCGCAGGAATCCAGTGAACGCACAAGACCGGTCGTTGTGGAGATACTAGGAGGAGGCATATGTCCAACTGTGGACGTCATTCGGATGAAAAGATAATGATGATGACAAAATACCTATTTATATGATGAGTATGAATATAAGATTCTAAAATGATGGGCTGTGGGACTGTTCGAAAGAGTCACCGTGGCGCTGCCGCTAGAATAAAAAGGGCAACTGAATGAACACAGGTTGGTTTTATTCAGTAAAAATTTGACACAACTACGTACCACCCAGAGCGGATGAATTCACTTCCCTCTGAGTAACAAGATCTTATAATTAAACTGACCTTTCGCAATCATAATAAAAACACTAAATATACTCAAGTTGAGAATTAAATAAATAGTATTAAGTACTACAGAAACGAACCTTTAAATACATCCTCATTTTCACGATTACATAAATATTTATAGATCTTTAAGCTGCGTATTGTTTTACACCCCCATTCCTAAATAGCAACACCTACTCGTCACCGAAAATAGGCAAACATTTTGACACAAAAATAGTCCAAATATTCATTATCTTCAGTGATAGCAAGGTATGTTATGTTTCAATAGACAGCTATTTCCACTCACGTTTACTTTACTAATAAAAACAAAAATACAATTATAACCTACTCACACGTGTTCACAAAATTGCTGCAGAGATAAAATATACCTTGATTTTTCTTATTTTTCAATCTCAGAAGAAATAGACTTAAAGGCTAAACCTTTAAGTCTATTTTTTCTTCTAATATTGTTGTTTTTCGTATTTTCTCATTATATTTGGCCTTTTTCTCACCTCCGTGGAATTTTTATACTCACATGGCACTCTGGTTATAAATATATCGCAAAAAAATAAAATAACCGACTTCACAAAAAAAAAACACTAAAAGAATCAAAATAACTTTAATTTCGAAAGTCGGTGTTTCACGGTATTTTTTGTTTTTTATTTAACACCGATTTCCGAAATTAAAGTTATTTTGTTGATAGATGAAGACGGTTATTTTATTTTTCTGTTTAAAGTTTTTTTGCAGGGCACCTAATGATCCAACACACGTGCCGTCATCAGCATGATACTCCCAACTGCCAGGGCACATTAGGTAAAAGTAATGTCTAGTAAATGGTAGCTTAAAATACTTAGTGCTCACACACGTGCAGCATGAAGTTACATATGTTGAAACCTGAGATTGAAAACGAAAAGCTAATGCACCTGCACATAAATAACAGAAAGAAATACTGCCTTGTAATGCCGTCACATTCACACCTAGAAAGATTTTACCTATCCGTTTGTTTTACAGCAAGATCAGCACAAATCCAATGATACATTGACTTTCGAAGCTACCACATCTAGTACCGACCTTCTAAGAGGGATAGAGTGCTGCTCTCCTGTCACATTGATCATGAAATACACTCCTTAAGAAGATATATTGGAGATCAGGGAATGAAGGCACTTGATTAATTTATTTCTTTTGTTATCGTGGCAGAAATCACAGATAAGAGCTTTGTGTTTGAGATTAGTGAGAACAAAAAGTGTTGTTTTAAACCTTGTTTTTTCGTTTAGGTAAGTTAATTCTCGTAGAGATTGTGAAATTTGTATGGATCTAAACTGAAATCTTTGAGAAGGCTTTTACTTCTATGAAATACTTTGGTAGTACTTTTGAGTCATTAAGAATCCTGCCTTAGGACCTTTTTAAACTAAATACACACTGACATACACTGAAACACACTTTGACATGAATATGGTTTTATTTTTTTAGAAATACATAACTTTTTTTTGACTTAACTATAATATTTATATATAATTATAAAAAACAAACACTCTAGGTTCGCGTTTAACCATTATCTCACCTGATAATAAGCGACGCTGTGGTCGACAATGGACGCGCTTGCCTAGTACATCTATTCACTCTTGACTTACAGACTACTATGTTGCAGCTGTCAGGAAACGCAGACTATTCAATTGGGGTGCATTTGATTGGAACTGTTAAAAGGATTTATACCAGTTAGGAAACAAGTGAAACGAAATATTGCATAGTCAAGTGTGTTAAATAAAGTTATTTCATTCTCCTTAGACTTAGCATGAACGATAAAGTACCTTTTACTTAATGGGAAGCACTTGAAAGTTATGTACTTTGAATCAGCGGTCTGTTAACAATTATAGTCAAGGAAGCGAAAATGTTGTGTTCATTATATAATTGGATACTTGACTCATTTTTAAGGTTCCATAACTCTTCTAATTGCAGAACTGGGCACGCCATAATTATGGCGGTAAGTCCTCTCTTTGAGGAGTGGCTGGAAAGACAACACGGTGTCCTTACCTTCCGCATGACGCAGGTCCTCACCGGACATGGTAAGTTTGGGAGGTTTCTGCACCGGATTCGTGTGGAAGAAACGCCCGGGTATCACCATTGTATGGACCGCCCGGAGGACACGGAGGAGGTGTGCCTCGCTTGGGCAGAGCAACACCATGTCCTCGTGGGGATGATCGGCGGCGGCGATCTCTCGCGCCGGGTCTTGTTACAGGCCATGGTCTGGAGCGAGGAGGAGTGGCAGGTGGTCGCCTCCTTCTGCGAAACAGTAATGCTAGCAAAGGAGGCTACCGATCGTGTGACGTAACGGTCCTCACACCCCAACCGCCGCCGGGATTCCAATCCCGATTTCCGGCCACCGTAGGTGCGGGCTTGCTGACGGCGAGCAATGGCTAGCTCGCCGTCCGACCGTTCGGTAACCGTCCGGACCGAACCCAAGTCATCGACGGCGTGTAGTGTTCCACGCCTCAAGGAGATGTCAGCAACTGTAGGGGCCCTACAAGTTCTAAGCCTACTGGGGCCAAGGATCTGATTCTGAAAGGAAGACTCGGCCCTGGTACGAAAGGCAACGAAGGAACAGGAATAGAATAGAAAAGTATAGAATAAACTTTATTGTACACCATAAAAGTAACACAACTTATACATAAACTTAAATCTATAGGTACAATGGCGGTCTTATCGCAGGAGTGGGTTTTTAGTCAGTAAAAGTCAGGCACTATCTCTCGCTCCGCCCAAGACCGGGGGACGTCATAAGATGATTATCCCACCGAAAAAAAAAAGTCTAATTTTGCAGAATCACATTGTTATCCGACTGTACGTTTGTCAAGACCCTTTTTTTAGGTAAGCATGGAGGTATTAAGCTGAAATTAATATCAAATACTCAGGCCTGCTATTCCTTGGAGCAGTGGAAAATAAAACTACAAAGTTAACGCATCTAAGGATAATTCCGTTAATGCTCCGTTTAGGGAGCATATTTTGATACTCGTAACTAAATCAAAACCTATAAGGTACTTCCTGTCGATCTAGAATCCTGAGGTATGAACCAAAATCTCATAGCACAAGTGTGTTTCCCGCAAGAAACAAATAATTGTAAGCCGGTTTTACAAACGGCTTGGCATACGCTCAATACGGTTTTACACGGTATTGAGCGTATGCCAAGGCTGTCCGAGGTAGAATCCCACACCACTCGGTCTTCCCTCCAGTCCTTGCTGCATCCCTTCCACCGACGATCATGTCCAAGCGGTAGGATGCCGCACGATCTTAATAAACTAGTGCGGCTCACCATCAATGATTGCATCACTGCTTACCATCAGGAGGGATCATAGTCAAGCATAGGGTTACATCAATTTAAAAAAAAATTGTTTGACTTGTAGACAGTTGTTCCAGCTCTGGGTGTAAGTGAGTTTACATCTCGTGCACGCACCCACGATGCAGAAGTAATTCCTAGTGTGGAGCAACGTTAATAAAAAAAACCAGTCTTATCATGTCTTATCGTGTTGCCCACCCACTGATTTGTAGACGCTAGATAGGCAGTCGTCCCACGTGATATATTAGTATCTACCAGCATCGCATAGGCCTGAAGATCATACCGAGATACACAATGATATCAAAAATAAAACCATAAGAGCATACTGTCTACGTGACGCAACGACGCAAGTCGGGTGTACGCAACGACGCAAGTCGGGTGCACGCAATGACGCAAGTCGGGTGTACGCAACGACGCAAGTCGGGTGCACGCAATGACGCAAGTCGGGTGTACGCAACGACGCAAATCGGGTGTACGCAACGACGCAAGTCGGGTGTACGAACCAGCCGCCGAGACTCCGGCCGTAACACCGTAGTCTTGGGCTTGTGGACGACGAGCAATAAGACCGCCCATTGTGACACCATATTAATATTAAGTTCCTAATGTAATTTGTATTTTCGGTGTACAATAAAGAATATATCTATCTATCTATCTGATGTTGCTTTCCGGTAACTGTCAGGACCGAGGCCAAGTCATCGACAGCGTGTAGTGTTCCACATGCGCCTCGAAGAGATGTTAGCAAAAACGTAGGGATCCAGTAGGGCCGAAGCTTACTGGGGTCACGGGTTGACTTCTCAAAAGTCCATGCTCCTAGAATGCAAAGGCAACTGAAGAAACCTAGGTATGATTTTAGTTAGTAAAGTCTAACACGCCTTTGTCACTCTCGCTCCGTTCTAGAGTCGGTGAAGTCATTGCATGGTTTTCGACCTTAAAAAAAATCGTAAACCCTTCGAAAATCGTTTATAAAAATATCGGCTTCTAATGACGTCGTATTTTATAGGTCGTATATTTTGGATTTCATCACTAAATATTAATATAAACACAGTATACAATAAACTAAAAAAAACTGTTACCAATGATGATACAATAATTATTTGGTTATGAATGTACAGCAACAGTTCGTCGCGTTGTTCTTATGTTATACACATACAGTTTAGTTATCAAACATTACTCTACTTTCAAGCAAGATAAGCACTCCATTCTTTTCGCAACATAATCGCTACATCGCACAGTTAGAGTGCTTTTCCACACAAGATGTGCGAGGTAGCGGAAGCTAGGTATTTTTGTGTGCGAGAGACGCTAACGAGGAATGTGTGTTCATACGCACAGCTGAAAGATGTCCGCTACGCATCCTCTACTCAACTACACACCACTTCATAACGCCGGTCCACAGTCTAAGACCACACTAGCTCCTCGCTCAGTATTCGTGAAAACAGTCCCACATTTTCACACATCGCTTAGCATTCTCGCACCGCCTAGCTTTCTCCCATGACATGAGAAAAAGCACACTTAATCTTTGCCAGGACATTAGATCACTACACAATTTACTAAAGTGTTTTGTTATGTTAGTCCTGCAACTGACATTTGTTAGTAAATACTAACACAGAACAACACTTAAGTCGCGAACGCTCGCTGTTATCATACTTTTTTTTTTTTTTTTTTTTTTTTTTTTAAGGTGGGAAATCATCCAAATGACTTCTCGCGATCTGGGTGGAGCGCGAGGGCGTGTCAGACTTTTACTGACTAAAACCACACCTGTATCCTTCAATTACCCTTTGCATACTAGGACTACGGGTTGCCCTTTCGGAAATTCTCCGCGGTCCTAGCTAGCGGGCATCGGCCCCACTGGGCCCCTACGGTTTGCTGACATCTCTTTGAGGAGCGCGAGGATCACTACGCGCTGTTAACGACTGGGCTCGGTGCGGTTAATTACCGAACAGCCGGACGGCGAGCTACCCAGTGCTCGACGTCCGCAAGCCCGCGTCTACCGTGGCTGGTAGTCGGGGTCGGAATTACGTCGGCTAGGGCGTGAGGACCTTCGTTCCCTCACGCGTGCAGCCTCCTCCTTCGCTAACATTACTGCTTCGTAGAAGGAGGCGACCGCCTGCCATTCCTCCTCGCTCCGGACCATAGCCTGAACCAAGGCCCGACGTGAAAGGTCGCTGCCGCCAATTGCCTCCACGAGGACACGGCGGTGCTCCGCCCAAGCGGGGCACACCTCCACCGTATGCTCCACCGTGTCCTCTGGATGGTCCACACAATGATGACACCCGGGCGTTGCTTCCGCCTGAATCCGATGCAGGAACCTCCCGAACTTGCCATGTCCGGTGAGGACCTGCGTCATGCGGTAGGTGAGGATGCCGTGTTGCCGCTCCAGCCACTCCTCAAAGAGGTGACTAACCGCCATTATTGTAGCGTGCCCAGCACTGGGTTGCGACAGTCGCCGTCGCCATTCCACCATGAGATCCCGCCGGAACTCGGTCCGCCATGCCGCGACTTGGCGCGGCAGCGGAGTTTCGCCCCGGCGTTGCATCTCCACGCGCAAATCGTGCATGCGTGCAAGGACTGTTGCCTCCAAATCCAATGGTGGCAGGCCAGCAAGAAGGCTCGCCGCCTCGCGGGAAATCGTGCGGTATCCCCGTATCATCCGAATGGCCATGACCCTCTGGCAAGCGTTCAGTATGGCCGCCGGTCGCCTTTGCAGTGACGGCGCCCACACCGGCGCCCCGTAAAGGGCCATGGACCGAACAATTCCCGCGTAGAGCCTCCGGCAGGAGGCGTCTGGACCCCCAAGGTTGGGCAGGAGCCGCTTTAGGGCAGCCGCGGTCCGTTCCAGTTTGGGAGTCAGACGTCGAAAGTGCTCCACAAAGTTCCACCGACTGTCGAGGACAAGTCCCAGGTACTTCATCGTCGACCCGACGTCGATGCGAACCCCTCCTACCGTTATTTGGGAACCCGGTGGTGGCGCGTTCCGAGGGCCATGGAAACACATGGCCTCGGACTTGTGCAGTGCCACTTCGAGTCCCAACTCCTGGATCCTATCCACGACTGTCGCAACCCCGCGTGTCGCTAGTTCGGCCGCCGCCTGGTGCGACTCCCCCTGCGCCAGGACCAGCGTGTCGTCTGCGTAACAGACCACACTGACCCCGTCGGGGAGGTCGCCGCGCAACACGTAGTCGTACCCGATGTTCCACAAAGGCGGTCCTAGTACCGATCCCTGCGGAACACCGCACGACATCTCTCGCCGTCTCCACTCTCCCTCGTGACCGGGGTAGATGATAAACCTGTCCTTCAGGTAGGCCTCGATCAAACGACGGAGGTAGTCGGGCACCTGGTGATACCGGAGTGCCCTCCTAATGCAACTCCAGGGCAGGGAGTTGAAGGCGTTGGTGATGTCCAAGGACACCACCACTACGACCTTGCCCCGGGACACTGCATCCCCCGTCGTGAGGGCTCGCACGCGCATGATGGCGTCCACCGTGGAGCGCCCCCTGCGGAAGCCAAACTGGTTGTCCGAAAGATCCGGCCCCACCCGCGCTAAATGCGCGACGAGGCGGTCTGCAATTACTCTTTCAAAGAGCTTGCCCACCTCGTCGAGCAGCACTATGGGCCGGTATGCGGACGGAGAGTCCGCAGGACGCCCCGGCTTCGCTATAAGGACCAGTTTCCCGGTCTTCCAACGCAGTGGGAACTGGCCCCTCTCCAAACATGCGCTAAACAGCCCTCTTAGTCGAGGCCCGAGTTCCTCCATGGCCAGGACCCAGGCTTTCCCAGGCAAGCCATCGGGTCCTGGGGCGGTATTTTTAGCGTTTAGCCTTCGTACCGCCACACTCATCTCTACCTCGGTCACCTCCGGAGTGTCATCGTCATCGCCGTCGTGGTCCGCGTCGGACACCGCGGGAGGCGGAGCCATTGGCGGGGAAGAATGCTCCTCGCTCGGAGGGAACAGAGCGTTCACTACGCCCTCCACGAGCTGGGGCCGGAGACTCTGTGTCAGCGGGGGAGCCCAGGCGCGGAGCTTATCCCGCACCATTTTGTAGGGGCGTCCCCATGGGTCTCCGTTCAGAGTCCCCAGCCAAACAAACGTCGCGGGCCTGTAGTTTGGCTCGCCGTATCTCCGCTCGGAGGGTGCGCTTCGCCACTCTGTATCCCTCGTACAGCTCCGCCTCTATGGCCTCCGCATCCGGAGGGCGGATGCGGCGCCTGCGGTGTCTGGTGTACCGGCGCCGTGCGGCAACGCATGCCTTGCGCAGTTCCGCAATCTCCGGCGACCACCAGTAGACCTGGCGCCGGGCACGTCCTGGCCGGACTCGGGGCATTGCCACGTCGCATATTTCCGACATGGCCTCCCGGAACCACTCCGCCTCCACATCTATGTCAACAGGCCTGTCCGGTGCTGACACCCAGGCCTGGACGATAGCGGCTTCCAGGAGGAGCTCCCGGTCCAGCTGCTTTAGTGCCCACCGCGGACCACACGGGTTCTGTCGGACCGGCGCGGTCGAGGTCTGGGCGGAGACATCAAACCGGATGTACCGGTGGTCTGAGTACGTCTCCACCCCCTCCATGACGCGCCAGTCAATGACGCGCGGAGACAGAGCGGGGCTTGCGAACGATATGTCCACCACGGACTCGCCCTGCATCCGCACGCATGTGGGGACAGAACCCCGGTTTAGGACGACCAGGCCTGACTCCAGGGCCCAGTCCTCCACCATCCGGCCCCGCTGGTTCGTGAACCGGGAACCCCAAGCCAAGTTCTTGGCGTTGAAGTCCCCGCAAACAACCACAGGGAGGGATTGAAACCCGGCGACGACGATGTTCAGCTCCATAAGGGAATTGTGGAGATCGGCGAGAGTTCGGTTCGGGGAGAGGTATACACCTACCACTGCGATGTCCCCGAACCGTGCTGCCACGCAACCCTGTCCCCTTTTGACACCCTCTAGGGACGGGGTTCCGGCGGCGGCTGACGAGATTAATGTCACCGAGCCGTTCAGATCCTGCACCCAGCCAGCCCTGGGTGGGACGTAGTACGGCTCGGTGACCACGGCGATGTTAATCGACCACTGCGCCATGCTCTGGAGCAACAGATCCTGAGCGGGGGCGCAGTGGTTGATATTCGCCTGGAGGAGCCGTAATGGAGCAATTATAGGCAGTCCATTACAGTCTCCTCCCGAGCCCCCTGTGAGGGCCCTGCCGCGGCAGTTGCGGCGGTGGCCGCAGCGGTGGCTGCGGTGGTGACGGCGGTGGTGGGGGAGGGCCTCTTGCCCTTACCCCTGACTTTGGTTGGGGGAACGCAGTTCCTGCTCCCAGCCCGGTGGTCGGCGGGCTTGCCAGCCGCTGCACACACGTAACAGTGAGGTGCAGCGTTACAGGCTACGGCCTTGTGGCCAGTCCGACCGCACTGGAAGCAGTGATCGCTTCTGTCCACCTCCGAGGTGCAGTGGACCCCTGCATGGTGGCCCACTTGGCAACGGAAGCACCTCAGAGGTTTGGCTCCAGCAGCTTCACCTGCGCTGAAACCCAGCCCACCAAGAGCCTTCGGCCCTCCCCAGTTATGGCCTTGGCCGCCGACACGGGGCAGGTCACCGTGACGGTTCGCATGCCCGTGTTGTCGGCACGGATAGTGCCTGCCCGCACCTGGTCGCCAGGACACTTTCCCGTCCTGACGACTGCTGCCACCACCTCGTCCTCCGTCACGGAGTCGTCCAGGCCCATAATACGCATATCGATGCATTTCGTGGGCCTGGATACTCGGGCCACCTCCGCGTCTAGGGACGCTCGTATCCTTTCCGCCAGAGCGTCCGCGGTGGGGCCGCTGTCCGCACCAGGGATTTCCAGCATGCGGCCTCCGGTTGCAGTGGTCCTCATTCGTAGGCCCCCGGCGATGCCTAACTCGGTGAGGTCCACCGCCCGCTTCGCCTTGGTCATCACCTCGTTGTAGGTCGCGCCCTTCTTTTCCGCACCTGGCTGTAATGTGATCACTACAGCTGCGGATGTCGGGGCGCGAAGTCTAGCAGCGAGGGCCCTCTTCTTGCGCTGCTGCCGCCTTTCGCGCTTCTTGGCCGCTCTAGCCGCCTTGCCCGCCCTTTTCTTCTCTCCGACCACTTGCCATTCGGCGTCGGCCGGAGAATCTACAGGCTGGGATAGCGAAGGAGGCCGGCTCACCGCCATAGCAGGAGCTTTTGCCGCCTTGCCTTTTTTAGGAGGGGGGGCAGGTTTCCTCTGCTGTTGCTTAGCGGCCGGGGTTGGCCTCGCGGGTTCCGACACCACCGTAGACCCGCGTTTTGCTTGCCCCGACTGGCCCGGCTTGGGCGCAGCAGCTGGGACCGCGGCGGCGGCGGCGTATGACGCCACCTTCCGTTGGCCGGAGGCCGCAAGCGGTGGGCGCAGCACGATGCCCTCCAGAACGGAGAACTGCTGCTGCACTCGCTGCTGGAACTGCTGCTGCTGCTGCTGCTGCTGCTGCTGCTGCTGCTGCCGAAAGGCAGCTAGCTCCTGCCGCAACAGGGTCAGCACCTCGCTCTCTGGCGGGGGCTGTGACCGTTTGCGTCCTCCATTTGGCGTCGTCTCGGGGCCAGCTCCTCGGAGACTAGCCAGGTCCGCCTCGAGCCGCCCAATCCTCTTATTGAGGGGCTCCAAGATAGTGCCCAGTGCCTCCGTAATTGAGGCCTTGCCTTGGGAGATAGCCTCCCTCTTCCTTGACTTCTCCCTTTTTTTAGACACGCTTGTTAAGGCGGCGACCACAACTTCGGTAAATCTGGCCATCGCCTCCTCCATGCCATCTGGCTCGCTTGCAGAAGGCTCCGAGAGACTGCCCTGACCGCTGATTGCCCCGGAGTGGCGCCCCTCCCTGGCGGTTTCCAGGGATCGCCTGGCTGCATCCTGGGCAGTGAGCCCCCTACCCCTTCCTGTCTTGCGACCCGCCCCCCGCCCAGCGGTGGAGATTTTACGGGCCGAAGCCTCATCAGAAGACGACCCCTGACCGACTCCCGACATGGGGCGCTTCCGGAGGAACTGGTTCCTCCTGGGAAGGGTATCTGCAACCTCCCTTATCTCCGGGGTGAGCGAGGATCCGGTATCGGAATCCGACAACGACGCGTCTCCGCTCACCTCCCTAAGGCCGAAGCTCCTGCCGGCCTGATCGGTACCCGCTGGCGCCGCGGATGTGCTAGGGGCGGGTCCCAGGGACTCCGCGCTACCGGCGGGTGAGCCACCCTGGCTCAGTGCGTCCACAGAGGACGGTACGGGGTCCGAAGACCCGAGGCGGTAATTGCCCCCCCCAGAATACGAGGGGCAGCCCGAGCTCTGCTCGGGGAGGGATTCTCCTGCATGCAGGTACCCTCCTGGGGTAATATTATTTTTATTACTCGCGCTCATGGTGGTGCTGAACACAGCTTTGCCTTTTTGTCAATGGGGTGGGGTCCCCAATAAACACGTTCGCCATCATGGTCATGTCTGATATGCAGACATGTACCAGAGGCGAACCCACTCTCCAAAACCACTGCCCAAAAACACCAACAGCTGTTGGTGCCGATGCCTTTGGACAGCGCACCCTCCGTGGCGGTCCGTCTGGACTCCGCCCTGAGTGTGTTCCTCTTGGTCTGGTCTCTCACTTGAGGCCTTCCGGCATGAGTAGCTCTACCGGCATAGCCCTCAAGATCACAGAGACACGCAAGCCCCACCACGACGACAACGTGGGAACACAGTTGGTGGGGGCTGTTATCATACTTAAGATTAATAATAATAATTTGAACCCATTGTTGCCTTGTTTGAACTAGTTGTCGCAAGTGGGAGTTGAGTGTGGGGTTAATGGTTCGATAACTGTGTCGGGTAAAGTGTTATTACTGTTTTTCTGTTACGAAATTCTCAGTCGTAATCGGGGCTGGGCACGCCACAATTATGGCGGTAAGTCCCCTCTTTGAGGCGTGGTTGGAAAGACCTCACGGCGTCCTCACCTACCGTATGACGCAGGTTCTCACCGAACACGGTAAGTTCGGGAAGTTCCTGCACCGGATTCGTGCGGAAGCGACGCCCGGGTGTCGCCACTGTGTGGACCGCCCGGAGGACACGGTGGAGCATACGGTGGAGGTGTGCCCCGCTTAGGCAGAGCAACGCCGTGTCCTCGTGGGGGCGATCGGCGGCGGCGATCTCTCGCGTCGGGCCTTGGTACAGGCCATGGTCCGTAGCGAGGAGGAGTGACAGGCGGTCGTTTCCTTCTACGAAGCAGTAATGCTAGCAAAGGAGGCAACGGCCCTCACGCCCAAATCGCCGCCGGGATTCCGATCCCGATTTCCGGCCACCGTAGGCGCGGGCTTGCGGACGGCGAGCAATGGGTAGCCCGCCGTCCGACCGTCCGGTAACCGTCCGAACCGAGTCCAAGTCGTCGACGGCGCGTATTGTTCCACGCGCGCCTCAGGGAGATGTCAGCAAATCGTAGGGGCCCAGCAGGGTCGAAGCCTACTGGGGCCATGGGTAGTGTGAAAACGAAACCCGGGGTCCTGGGACGAAGGCAACGAAGGAACAGGAGTGGGTTTTTAGTCAGTAAAAGTCTGACACTATCTCCCGCCCCGCCCAAGGGCGGGGGATGTCATAAGATGATTTTCCCACCGAAAAAAAAAAAGTCGTAATCGGGAGGATTAAACATGCTGGATACACTAGGTCGCACGTCATATACATATAACTACATTTAGTTGGTAGATGTACATAGGTATTTGTTTCTTCATTGCGTCTGTACTGTAGAAAAATAAATTAAAAAAAAATGTGTTTCTCACGGCAGCACGAAATAGGTTCAGTTCGGCATAATGCCAGACAACTACACAGCAGTTGCTTATCGTCAGTTTTCAACTGAACTTCACTTTTAATGTACAAATGTAAATCAGTTTGTCTTTTTGTAAATGTGGGGGCACAAAAGAATCTCTTCTAATAATTAGAGCGTGAAGAACTAACAAACATACACACACAAGCACATTTATAATTACAAACTTTTCTCTTTATAATATATGAGTGTGATTCAGTTTTTGATATAGAACACAGTATTTTTTTTCTCATTAGTATACGTATGTAACGCTCAAATGTTTTTTTCCTGTATTTGGCATCTGTTGTAGATAGTTCTAATCTCTGTTGTGAAGACCTATTTCTAGTTTATTTTACTTTACTAGGTAAGTCATTTTAAAATTGTCTATATTTTAAAATATTTGTATTGCCTAGTTACTTGCTTATAAACACTTATGACAGTAACATATTTTCTCTTATTTATTTACAAATCCTTTATATTTACGAGCCTTCATCCTATTATTCTAACAGCATCAAACATATCGAGTCAGCCTTCTCGGCAAGTTTTGCTATGGCAATCAATACTATAATAAAATAATAAAATTCTCATCTCTATTTTAGCGAGATTGCGCGTGTTTAAATAATTATATATATCTACATATTTTCCAACTGTGTGAACACTTGAGATCCAAAACTACACCAATCGTCCATCACAACAGCCATTAAGAACCCGGGAATCTTTAAGTCAAGAGTGAATAGGTTGCATCTAAGTAAGCGGGCTCCATCGTCGACCGCATCGTCACTTTCCATCAGGTGAGATAGCAGTCAAGCGCGAACCTATCAAAAATAAAGATACGAATAATTAAAGCAACCACTGAACTTTTCTCGAAAAAAGTCGTGCTAATAAATTCTGGCCAACAACCTCTGGGCAGGTTGTATATCATGCTAACAAAGATTTAAAAAATTAAGTTAGACTCTGAAAACGTCACATTCCTAATAAGCTTACTCTTTGAAAAATTTACGCCATTTGAGTAAAAAATGAGTGCTAATTTAACAGACTTTTCTTTAACAGTATTATTCGCCTCTAAAAATCAACATTGCCTTCTAAATTACTAAGTCAGCCACAATAGGGTACTTTACTCTGTATGAAAAAAAAAAATAAGAATAAATTATTAAGATATATTAGGTAAAATGCAATCGGTAAGTGTTAGGTTTAGTTCATAAAATAACAAAATTAATTTTAAAATTCAATTCAAAGTTTTCTGTAAACTAGTGACTGCTGTCAATTGTCAACTGATCATCTGAATTGTTTACACAGCAAACTGACGTCACGACCAGAGTAAATATGGCGTCCACTGCTTTCTACATTTTCGTCAAATAAGCGGGAAATTTGAAAATGTAAATTTTAAATGCATTTTTAGGATATTTAGCGACTGAATAAAAATGTTGCGTTTTTTTTGTGGTTTATTAGCACTATAGAATTCAATTGAGACACTTTTCAAAAATGAGTGTAATACTAACGAGCGTCTGAATGATACTATCTTAACCACTAGTTATCGGCTATGTAAGCCACTTTCTGGGTGGTTATAAAAAAAATACGCTTGCCCTACATTACCGAACTCACTTCCCTCGATCTTCATCATCATCATCATCATCATTTCAGCCGAAAGACGTCCACTGCTGGACATAGGCCTCCCCCAAGTGTCGCCACAACGAACGGTCCTGTGTATTTTTTTATTGATTGTTATTTATTTTTATTTACCTTTTTTATTGGTGCGTTAGTATCTGTCGCCACTACTAGAATAGATGGAGATGTCAGCAACTGTAGGGGCCCAGCAGGGTCGAAGCCTACTGGGGCCAAGGGTCTGATTCTGAAAGGAAGACTCGGCCCTGGTACGAAAGGCAACGAAGGAACAGGAGTGGGTTTTTGGTCGGTAGGGGTCTGACACTATCTCCCGCCCCGCCCAAGAGCGGAGGATGTCATAAGATGATTTCCCAACGAAAAAAAAAAAAAAAAAACTAGAATAGATGAACGGACATACTACAACGGAATTACAACTTGACCCTATGTAAAAATAATATACCTAATCATCAAGATCGGTCCATAAACAAAAAAGTTATGTCCGACTTAATGAACCCAATGTATAAATTGTACGTAATTGGTGAAACAAAAGTGAACTTTACAAATGTGCGTACTCTTTCAGAGCGTACCGTAATATATCTTCACCACCTTGAAAAAAATCGGTTGATATTTTTTTTTTTTTTTTGATGTGTGATCATCCAATTACAACTTCCAACCTTGGGCGGAGCGAAAGGTCCAGTCAGACTTTTACTGACTAAAACCCACTCCTATGTTCCTTAGTTGTCTTGCATTCCAGGGCCGTGTTTTCCTTTCAGAAGCGAACTCATAGCCTCAGTAGGCTAGATCGGTTGATATTTGACAAAGACATCGCTGAACAAGGTAGTCCTCACGCCCCTACCTCCGCCGAGATTCCACTCCAGATTTCCGGCACCATAGGCGCAGGCGAACAATGGGTAGCTCGCCGTCCGACCGTCCGGTAACCGTCCGGACCGTGCCCAAGTTATCGATGGCGCGTATAGTTCCACGCGCGCCTCAGGGAGATGTCAGCAAATCGTACGGGCCCATTAGTATCGAAGCCTACTGACTGGAGCCACGGATAGTGTGAAAGCGAAACCCGGGGCCCTGTGACGAAGGCAATGAAGGAACAGGAGTGAGTTTTTAGTCAGTAAAAGTCTGACACTATCTCTCGCTCCGCCCAAGAGGATGGCGGGATTTGCCACTAGATGATTTTAGAAATCGATTGCATACGTGATATTTCCTTGGGCTGCAGGAATCTTCAAAAGAGTCATCGTGGCCCTGGAACGCAAAGGGCAACTGGCACGCACTCTTTCGCAAAAATGTGCAAGATATTTACTTAACGTTATATGTTACTAAAGAATGTTATCTGCTTCGGTAACTACTTGTTTCTTTTGCTAACTGTACACGTCCATAATTATATCTGCCGAGTAATCGAGTTGAAATTCACACTAATTAATATCTATTCCGTGGACTGCGAATGACTGTATCCCATTCACGAATGCGTGGTTGTCTGCCCTCGCAAACCAAAAAGCGGTATCTCAAAATTTTAATGATTCTGTTTTTATTCGGTTTTTTTAATAAAAGATAGCTTAGAACTATTTAAATTAGGAAGGCTCATCGTCAAAAATCCCTTAAGTTTATTGGAACTTGAAACATCGAAAAAAAGAACACTATCCATACCTTTCATCTTTTTTGTAATCCATACTTACTTATTTTGTAAATGCGAAAAAACTGTGTTAATTTGACTTAATTTAATTGAAGTTAATTTGACGATTTAGCGGCTAAGGCATACGCCTTAGCCGCTAAATCGAAAGTTACTATAGATATAGGCTTGGACATGAAAAAGATACTTTTTTCAACATTATAAAAACGGTTTATTTCAGGGTTCCATACCTCAAGAAGAAAAAACAGAACCCTTATAGAATAGAATAAGAATAGAATAGAAATGCTTTTATTTGGGACAGACACAGCACAATGATTATAAACACAAAGTAAAAAAGAACAAAGTACAAAGTGCGCCGAGCGTGCCCGCGCCGAAAGGGAAGGGTATAGGGTTATACGATCTTTTTGTTGTATTTCCGTCTGTCTGTCTGTCTGTCAAGACCCCTTTATCTCCAAAACACGTGGAGGTATCGAGTTGAAATTAAAACCATATACTCAAGTCTGTGGTCCCTTGAGGCTGTGAAATAATAAAACTTCTAAATAAACGAAAAAAAAAAGATATGGTCGTTTATGTCGCCAAAAACGTATATTTCGACACTCTCAAGAGAATGAAAATTCATAGGGTACTCCCGTTGACCCAGAATCCTGAAATTTGGCATAAAGCAAGGTCTTATAATATAAATATAGGAATAAATCTGAAAACAGAAAATTTGTTGTTGCGTCACCAAAAAAAATATTTTTGACAATTCGGAAAAATCTTCGAGACTCCATTCGGGAATTGAACTATTTACATACGTTTGTACGGAACCCTCAGAACGCGAGTCCGACTCGCACTTGCCCATATTTTTTACAATATCCCTGTTTTCTCGAAACTTACTTTGATTGAGTTATGGCTGTTTGGCTTCTGAAGGTTGTCTGTAAGTAATAATCCGCAAAATCGAGGCACAGAATTAAACGTAGCGTGAATGGGAATAACCTCATTATGGTAAATACAATTTACAGTTACTGAGGGGAGATTAGGCTTACCTATAAGCAAATGTAAAGTGTACATTAACACTTGTGCTTATTCATTGTGAAAATGTTTCCTACTAGGAAATTCTAACGAGTATAAAATCTTAGTGTTAACGCTATAAATTCCTGAAATTTACAGTTACACTAGGGTCACCTTTCTTTAATTACAATTAAATACTAAAACAAGAAAAATAAAAACATTTAACTAATTTATTCTATTTATACACTAAAAACAATAATTCCTAGCTAAAGTATGGCGCCAAATAATTCCTCCGCATCGCGGTCGACTGGAAGTGTGCCTAAAAGACTGGTAACATTGCCATGTTGTATGGCAACGTTTAATCTCTGACCGAGGTAAAAGCCAGCCCTTGGGTCACGCCAAGTGTCAACTAGGTGTTTGGATAATTCGTTAAAAAGCGTATGAACACTCGAACCCCACGAGTTTCAATCGTAGAAAAGGCCCCAATTGTCTCAAAAATATAACTGCCAATGAGGTTATTGTATGTCCGCTGCTTGAGGTTCTCTGTATCCGCAGTGACAGCACTAGCACAGCTCGACGAGCTTTGAAGATGGGATGGTGCAAGAGTGTCGACACAAGTAGTGTCCCACACTAAAGGCCTACCCATCTTCCACGGAAATAAAGACATACCTTCCTGTCTTTTACCATTATCGTGTGCCAGGCAATGAGGTTCCAAAACAGCCAGTCACCTAGTTTAAACTACAGTTACACTGGGCTAGTTTATTTGACGAAAACGATTGAAATAAATATCATTGGTCAGATAATTTTGACCTCAGCATGTTCAACCATACTAGCGAAGAAGGCGGCCGCACACGTGAGGAACGGCCCGCACGCCCCTGCCGCCGGGATCCCAATCCCCATTTTAAGTCACCGTAGGCGTAGGCTTACGGACGGCGAGCAATGGATAGTCCGCTGTCCGGCCGTCCGGTAACCGTCCGGACCGAGCTCAAGTCGTCGACGGCGCGTAGTGATCCACGCGCGCCTAAAAGAGATGTCAGCAAACCGTAGGGGCCCAGCAGGGTCGAAGCGTACTGGGGCCATAGGTTGTGCAAAAGTGTACCCCGGGGCCCTGAAATGAAGGCAAAGAAAGAACAGATATGGGTTTTAGTCAGTAAAAATCTGACACGTGCTGTCGCTCCGCCTAAGAGCCAGAAAAGTCATTGGATAATTTCCCAACTAAAAAAAACATACTCAACCGAATCGGTCTGTTACAAATGAGAATAGATTTGTTTCTATTATTGGTTCTGCACCAACACTTTTGCAGGTCCAAACACTGTTACATTAAAAGTGTTCTATTCGAACTACTTGTTCCTGAAGCAGGAGAACAAAGGTCGCCGACATAGCCCGAAAAATCGCTAAACTAAAGTGGCAGTGGGCAGATGGTCGATGGGGCCGAAAGACTCTAGAGTAGCGAAGCGCGCACCGGAAAACGCAGCATTGGAAGGCCTCCCACAAGGTGGACCGACGACCTGGTAAGAGTCGCGGGAGTGCGGTAGATGCGAGATGCACAGGATCGGTCGATGTGGCGACGCTTAAGGAAGGTCTATGCCCAACAGTGGACGTCTTTCGGCTGAAATGAGAATGATGATGACTAGTTCCTGAAATTAGCGCGTTATAAAAGAAATACAGGACAACGTCTAGTCCGTCGGGGAGGTGTATTGATGCGATGGAAACCTAAAAGTATTTTTCAGACACAAAAGCTACTTACCCGCTTGTACAAGTACACCCAGTGAAACGGAAAAAATACTTATGCCGCAGATATTAAAACTGGTGTCTCATATCTTAAAATATTGTAAAAAAAATAAACAAATTCTTAGACGTGTTTCAAAACGAAAATATATATTTTATCTCACATCTCACCTGGCGGAAAGTAACCTATTAACTTAAAGACCCACGGGTAGTAGCTATCAGGCAACACAGACACTGGCAGAGAATTTCAATCCTTAGCTGTACAAGTGCACTCAATGGTTGTGTTCCCAAAACGAAAACGAAAATTTTCACTAAGTTATTGCACTAATAAGAAAATACCGATATTTTTTTTTTATTTACTAGCTACATTTTTGCAATAATCTAAACAAATAATGACACCCAACTCAGTCTGCTATTATGTCAAAGAAACAAAATGGAACAATGGAAAGTACTGTTCTATTTTATACAATAACAAAAGACCTATTGTTACAATTGCACCACGTAACACTTATAAGAGAACTCTAACAACTGACAATTAATTGCAGCAAGTTACAAATGAGGAGTAGTGCTTTTGCTTTGAAGTTAAACATTTCCAGTATAAACAGTCTTCGTATTTTTTTTTGCTTCCTATTATAATGAAAGATTCAAAGAAATATAGCATAGGACATACTGGTACCTTTTTTCTGAGGGATATCATGAAATGACTTCTTCCCCTCAGGGAAGAGTGAATGATAGTATCAGACTCTTAATGAGTAAAAAACCCACAATCTATCTTATCTATCCGAGTGTGGTTTCCGCATTTTGTCCTATGCGGTCCATTGTGCGAGGACCATGGCGGCCAACCTTTGGTGAGAGGTGGGCCTGTTGGAATAAGACCTTTTTGGTCCTTAGCCCACCTCTCGCCAAAAACTGATTAGGCGTCCCAGGTTTTTTACGGTGTCTGTAAGGGAATTCAGGGATCCTATGATTCGCACCACTCTAGAACCTTTCAGCCCCATCGACCATCCGTTCTACGAGCAATGTACTCTGCCCACTGGCATTTAAGTTTGGCTATGTCGGCGACCTTGGTTCTCCTACGGATATCTTTATTCCTGATGCGATCACGCAAGGAAAATCCGAGCATAGCCCTCTTAGCCCGTGCGCCTTCCGCGCACCGGAAAACGCAGCGTTAGAAGGCCTCCCACAAGGTGGATTGGTAAGAGTCGCGGGAATGCGGTGGATGCGAGACGCACAGAATGGGACGTTGTGCTGACGCTTGGGGGAGGCCTATGTCCAACAGTGGACATCTTTCGGCTGAAATGATTATGATGATGAAGGTTCGCATGCGTGCATCAAAGAAAGAAAGAAAGAAAGAAAGAAAAAGAATTTATTTGGTACAGCACAAGGCACAAACACAATATAGGGTAAACACGAAACAAAAAATAAAAATAAAAAAAGAAGTAACAAAAAATGCATTTGTGTGCCTCACGGCTGCACCAAAATAGGTCTAGTCATCAACATGAATGTCAGACAACTAGTGCCTGACGCTGATTTTTAACTGAACCTGTGGTTCTGACGCAACGGACGTAAAACTGGTTTGGAGTGTAATATAATACATACTTAAATAATATAAACTATTGAAATAGTGTTGTGTTAATTATAATAAATACGTGCAATGTATGTAATGTATGTGTTTGTTTAAAGTGTGAAAATTAAATAATACACGAATAAAACAAAAATGTAACAAGTGAGAGAAAAAAAAACGGTAGAATAAAGATACAAAATGTGGGTAGATGGTAGATAAATCTCGAACGAGTCGGGATGCAAACTGTGTATAATTTACTCATTCCTCCCACACCAGTGTATTGCATGCACACGTGCGACAGAGCGATTAAGAACGAGGTTTCACAATTTTGATTTCTTCTTTTTGCGTGTTGCATTGAAGGTGCAACAAAAATATACAGTCATTATAAAAGTTTAATACAGAGTTGTGCCTAAAGTATTTTATAGATAAAAGAGGACTACAAGTACGGAAGGTAAGCGCAAATTTAATAATTGATATAATCATAATAATTCAATATAATATATGGAAATAATAATAATATAAGATGTCATTTAAATCTGTGGTGTATTATCTAAATGTCCATTTGATTTTTCAGTAGTCATCAGTGACACCTGTGCAGTCAAGGAGCACATAAGCAATAGTTTCGTCCTTTGCCAAGCATTCCGTGCACAGGGGACTGTCTGTGATGCCTATTGGGTGCAGGGGTTTATTCAGTGGAGAAAAACCCACAGTGTTCCTTGAGTTGCTTTTTGCGAGAGCCACAGTAACTCTTTGGAACAATCTGCAGCCCTGGACGTACTGGTAAAGGGGAGATCAGATCGTTGCAAACCAACGTCCCAACCAAGACGACATTACTAGTTTCAATCCGTGTAGACAGCAGTTGTAATCCATGATCTTCAACGCCCTTGGTTGGTAGGCACGTTCCCAACCACCGAACGTGTTGGCGCGTGGTTTACATCCATGTAGCCGCAACACAAACCAAACACATAAACCAAGGTCACCTTGGTTGGGACGTTGGTTTGCAACCTTCTGGTCACCCCTTTAGTACAGACAACGTCATCAACTGGTTACCCCCTTTTCTAATATGAAAGTAGAACCCAATCGTTGCAGCTGTCTGTACCTAATGAAAAAAATGTAGTAACAAGCGTTTGACAAGACCCAACGCGCTTAAATGCACGTACCGAGATCATTGTTTCACTCGTAAAATAATAAATGTGGTAGAACCATTTAGCCACGGTTTTCAGCAAACGTACAACGCAATATTTTGGTTTTTATACGATGTGTTTTGTAATAACCTTTTTTACACACGCTCGATACAACCTTTAATACTCGTAACGGTTGAGTAAACACGGACTTTTATGTTTTACTAAAAGGGCACGATTTACACGAGAAAAACGTGCCAGAGTACTCAAACCATCGAGCGTCCCTTAGCTTACAACACCACTCAAGCCTAAAAAAGAAAAAAAAAAAAAATGGCGGTTTTTACATTTGAATGCCTTTAAATGGAGCTGGTCATAGCATGTCTAACCATTGGTCACATGACATAGATTTCAGCCAATCAGAAGCCATAATTCGAAAAGTAGTGATAGCGTGCATGTCGGCTGGCCTCTCAACACCGCACAGTTTTTTTCGTTTCCTATAAAGTTGATAAAAATGACTTATGCGATGTAACTAAAAGACGCGATCGTGATATTTTTTTTTTTTTGTGGTGGAACATCAACAAATAACTTCTCTCGCTCTGGGCGGAGTGAGAAAACTTACCGTTAGACTTTTATTGACTAAAACCCACCTGTGCTCCTTTAGCTGCCCTTTACGTTCCAAGGCCATGGTAAGTCCTTTGAACATTCCCGCAGCCCTAGGTCACTATTTCTTTCCGAGTCGATCGTGGAAATTCCCACAAAAAAAATTACTTCGAAAAAAGGATAGTGATCACACATGACGGCTCCGATAAACTTCTATTACTATAGCTGAAGCAATCAAAAGTTACGAGTATTTCACCGGAATCATATTGTGCTGTGATTGGCAGTCGATCGTATAAATACAGGAGGATTATTCAAGAAGAACTTTGTTTTTTAAAACAAAATTAAACAAAGAATTTTGATGAAACTGATTCAGATTTTTATTGCAGTATCAAGAGTAAGCTTGAGTAATTATAAACAAAAAATCATATCCGGCAAAATGCTACGACCGTTGATTCTTTAATCAAAATTTTCAATCACTATCACCATGATAAAGGATAATTTCGTTAATCCCGTCACGGATTTTGAGTTTTAGGCTGCGATTCGATTGGTTCTGTATATACTATATTTTTAACATAGCCTCACAATAACTAATCCAACTTTACAGCGTGCAGCAGGCTTGTTGTTCTAGTGGGGCCCTGACTACTACGCCGGAGGTTATGGGTTCGATTCAGTTCGATTGATGAGCAGGTTCATTTGTTATTGGTCTGGGCGTAATATAAACATGTTTATCAGTTGTCTAGTACTCATACCACAAGCTGTCCTTAGTTTGGAACTAGGTGACGTTGTGTGAAAGTTGTGGAATAAAATTAAAATAAAAAAACTCCATGTAATATATAACTGAAATTCATATTATTATGAGCTGCAATAAATTAATTGTTTCGGTGGCTGTGTGACTTGTGGCAAAGTCCTGTTGAAACCACATATCAGTAAAATCCATATCATCAAATATAGGCCAAAATTTTGTGTTTTTTTTTCGGGTGGGAAAATCATCTTATGACAAATCCCGCTCATGGGCGGAGCGGGAGATAGTGTCAGACTTTTACTGACTAAAAACCCACTCCTGTTCCTTCTTTGCCATTTTTTTTCCAGGGCCCCGGGGGTCACTTTCTCATCACCCATGGCCCCAGTAGGCCTCGACCCTGCTTGGCCCCTACGGTTGCTGACGTCTCCTTGAGGCGCGCGTGGAACACTACACGCCGTCGACGACTTGGACTCGGTCCGGACAGTTACCGGACGATCGGACGGCGAGCCACCCATCGTTCGCCGTCCGCAAGCCCGCGCCTTTGTGAAATTTTGTGTTGAAAGGCCGATAATGTTGACCGAAAATATTGCGAATTTTACAAAATTGAAACCTTTACAGATTCACCATTTTCATAGTATATTTTATTATTGTAATGTGTTTTTCGATCGAAATTAAATTCATTGTAACAATTACCAAAGTTTCTACGATTGACATAAAAAAAAAATTAAAAAATACCGTCGTGTTGTTCCGACTTCACCATCATCATCATCATCATTTTAGCCGAAAGACGTCCACTGCTGAACATAGAGCTCGCCAGGTGACGTTACGATGAACTGTCTTAAGCGTCTCGCTTTTATCGGATTTCCACTTCTCTCACTAAGTCTGTCATCCACCTTGTACGAGGCCTTATAACGCTGACTGCTGAGCTTCATTTTCGTGTTTTTTTTATTTTTTTTCGGTGGGAAAATCATCTTATGACATGCCCCGCTCTGGGCGAAGCGGAAGATAGTGTCAGACTTTTACTGAGTAAAAACCTACTCCTGACCTTCGTTGCCTTTCGTACCAGGGCTGAGTCTTCCTTTCAGAATTAGACCCTTGGCCCCAGTAGGCTTCGACCCTGATGGGCCCCTACAGTTGCTGCCATTCCAGATTCCGATTGCCGATTTGCCTCTAATGAAAGACCAAATTCTAGTTGAAAAACCCTTTATTTTGAGCAGATACTATAAGACTGAGTACCTCTAGAATTGGTCGTGATGAAAAGCGTAGCTTGTCACGGGTATCAGTTTCAAGGCTGAATGCTTGAAAGGTGCCAAGCGCTGGAGCTTCTTAAGGGTCTATTAATACTTAAAAGGCACGTGCATTCATGGCACCATTTTTATGTTACGGAGAATTTTGAGCCTTTGCAGAAAGCATATATTAAACGACAATTTGCTATTTCTGCTGAAATGGAGTTTTCTCTTCCGTAATTAAAAAACTTTTTATGAAAATGTTAATAGCAAGTATTCTAGGACTTTCCGCCTTGATTATGGCATGCCCAATATTAGGGATAAGACACTGATTCAGCCTTCTTGGTAGGCTTCGCTGAGGCAGTCAATACTACAATAACACACAAAACACATCACACACACACACACACACACACACACACATACACACACACACACAATATACATAATATTCTATAATTTGTTAGTTCTAAATTTGCGCCTTGTTCCGCCAAACAAAATGTTTTTCTTTCTTTTTTTTCTTTTTACAATAAAATTATTCTCAGCAAAATGTTACCGAAATCGTGCCAGTTTCAATGATTCCACGTCATATTGTTCAGTTGTTTAGACACTTGAGATACAAAACTACACCTATTTTAAATCACAATATCCACTAGAAATCAATATAAAGCCACTGAACTACACTCGCTCGCGTTTGATCACTATCTCACCTGAGGGTAAGTCAATAGCACTGTCCGGCTTACCGGCCATATTGAATCGAGTTACTTACTCGATACTCAGCGCTTGAACTGAATGGATTGTATCAAATATTTCATACAATCGGTGTTTTATTCCAGAGGCCCAAGTCTGCTATTTTTATAAATTCGTCATTCCAACACGATCCCATTTTCATTTTGCTAAAAGTTCGTAATCTGCTAATTCCTAATGATCGATCATTGATCGGTCAATGATCTCGTAACGGAGTTGTGGTAGAGTGACAATATCGAGCTTATTAATAGTACATTATGATATAAGTGTGTAATGTTAGTGATTACCGTCGAGGCGGTATTTAGACCCGAGCCGAGGCGAGGGTCTTAAGAGAGCCAAGAACGGTAATCATTAATTACTTACGTGTGTCATACTACGTTTTTTAATACACTTGTGAAGTTAACAACAGTAAAACTAGTAAAATTTTCTGTGTCATGGCGGTAAAAATCTGTTTTCAAGCGCACGCATATTTTTTTTTTTATTTACCCCTAGAGGAAAGCAAAGGTATTTTGATCATACTGCCAAGTCTTACATTTATGTTTTCTTGTGTGAAAAGTTTTTACGATTATGTCTTTCGTAGTGACAATAGAATACGGATGTAACATTTTCTAATGATTTTGTAGTATTTAATTTTATGTAATTAATACAGCCACTGAAATTCACTGGAATAAAAAAAAATCAAGCCAAAACCGCGCGCATCCCAAAATGGCGGCCATAGACCGCAAAAAAAAAGTTTATTTGAGTGTACGATTTATTTACTAAATGTTTTTTATTAAATAAATCGTTTGTACAAGTTAAATTTGTCCATTTTAACTTGTAAATTGGATGAAAGTAAGTAAGACACTAATTTATTTACTATTGTATAACTTAATGGGAATTTTATTCGAATTCAAAATTTGTTTTGCGAACAAAGAGGTTGAACAAAAAGGTTTTAACTAAATTATAGCACAAGTGCGTAATGATAATCAAAATGTCACAGTTTGGTAATGAGTGCCATTATATACCTAAGTGCAGTGCAATAAGAGTCACTTTCAGAGCAAGTGTGTTGAAAAAGCAATTACTGCACAATGACGTTCTAAAGGTAGGTCACTGATCAAATGAACTGTCAAAATTTTAGCAGATTACAGCAAACGTCAGACATTCATTTGTCAATGTGTACGAGATTAACATTCTATGCCACTTCTTTCAATGGAGTGTCAGTGTTTGACTATCGGAAAGTCTTAATGACGTCATTATATTAGTAAATGACCAAATTTGTCTAAATCAACCATTATGAAATCAATAGCCCTGTAAATCTGCACTGATCCTTCAACGTGATATTGAAAACAACAATATTTCGGAACTATTTCTCAACCTCTATTTACCATGAATCTTGGGGCTTCAACTTAAGTTTTATAGCACGCTTACAGTATTATATTCTAACATGTGAGTTCAAGTGCTAGTGTAGGCAGTTCATTAAAGACCAACTACACACTTGAAGGCCTCTGAAAAGCAGGCCAAGTGTATCATTATTTTGTGAATGGCATTATATAGCGGGGTTTTATCGTATGGTATACTGGTTCAACGTTAAAAGCGTTTATAGCTAACACGGTCTTTTTTAAGGCTGCTTTCAACTAAGCTATTTATATGTGTGCCTATAAAATCTATCGTTGTATTGACAAAAAGAAGGCAAATAGGTTTATTTGGCACAATACAGGGCACACAAAGACAACTAGTTAAAGGTATTTTTAGGGTTCCGTACCTCAAAAGGAAAAAAACGGAACCCTTATAGGATCATTTTGTTGTCCGTCCGTCTGTCTGCCTGTCAAGACCCTTTATTTTGGAAACGCGAATGTATGTAATAGAGGTATTAAGTTGAAATTAAAACCATATACTCGGGTCTGCAGTCCCATGAAGCTGTGAAAAAATCAAGCTTCTAAATTAACAAAAAAAAAGATACGGCCGTTTATTTCGTAATAAACATATGTATCGACATTCTTAAGGAAATCAAAATTGATAGGGTACTTCCCGTTGATACAGAATCCTGAAATTTGGTATAAACCTAGGACTTATAGCATAGGAATAATTCTGAAAATAGTAAATTTGTTGAAACGTCACAAAAAAAAAAACTTTTTTTGCTATTCGGAAAAATCTTCGCGACTCCATTCGGGAATTGAACTATTTACGTAGGTAAGTTTGTACGGAACCCTCAGGGCGCGAGTTCAATTCACACTTTATTTTAAGCTGAGATAGAGAGAACTTACTTATAGAATGTCGCTTTGCCTTGGCACTCTAGTTTTCTTCTCGCTTTTATTTGGCGGTAGTTACTAGTAACTTACATGCACATCTACGGGTAGCAGTTACGTCAAAATAAATTTAACTCGTAATTTCCTTAATAGGACACTTGAAATTACTACCTAACAGTAATACTTAATTGCGGAAGATATTAAAGTAATTATTGCGATAAAATTTGATTTTCTTGATGGTGAAACCATAAAGAACTGATAAGCGAAAGGATCTAAAATTTATTAAACGAGTGAATTCTTAATAGAACAATATATTTACATACATAATTATGTAAAATATTTTATTTATTAGTTTTAGTTTTAGTTAGTTGTAATTAGATTAGGGTTTTTATTATTATTTATTTTATTTTATTGTAATTATAGTTAGTATTTTTAAATGTAAATAATGAAATAAATTAATTTTAATAATAACAATTTACTAATAATGACGATAAAAATAAATAAAATATTTGACATAATTTACAATTACTTATACAATAGACATAATAATAATAATATGCATATACAATCTAATTTAAATATATTATGTAATAATAAATAATAATAATACATTTTATTCGATCCAAAAACATTCAATTAACACACAAGAGCTAAACAATCTCAGGTTATAGGTAGGTACATAGTAAATATAGACTGAACAGAATCTTGTGTACAAAATTGTTGTATCTTTTAGTTTAGTCGGTACATATACCTAAGTATCAACTAATTGAGACCAATTGGACCCCAAACTAGGAAAGAAATGCCTGTATTTTGGAAGTCCATTGATTCCTCCTAAATCACAATGTTTTATTTATTTTAATTTATGACATAAATTATATTTTTACATGTTGGCTCTTATACTTTGAACTAATGCTATCCTTATTATGCCAATTTACATAACAATCATGTCAATGTCATCGGAAAATTGCAGATTCCGTATGATTCTAATAAATCTATATTAGATTATAATTTCTCGTTATAATATAAAAAAAATCGTTTTGTGTGCACTAATCACATCAAAATCTTATACTTAACAGTGTCTTATTTAAAAAAAAATAGTTTTTGTTATTCTTGATAGATTCGCACTTGACCGCAAAAATATCAGAATTTCAGTATTAAGTCAATTCTTAATTCCAGTTGAATTTAATGGAAAACTAGGTCAAGAGTATCTTTGTTGTCTGGCTCATATTATTAATAATATTACTACACAATTTTCTCACAGATATTAGTCACGTAATAAGAATTTGCTGGGCTGTATTCACATTGACATGTGGAAGAATTTTATACCTACGTATTTTTAGATACTGTAATGTTAGTTTGCCTCAAATCACATTGCTGAGACTGATAAAAATGCTATGTCGTTTTGTAAACATAAGCTTTCTAAGGGTCGCCAGACACGGCCCACATGCCACAGCCACAAACGCCGCCACAAGAAGCTAGAAGCGGCCACAAAGGCAGCTGAAGCGCGCGAAAGCCACTTGAGGTTGGTAGCTACTGTTTTTTTTTACCCATAAGCGCAGTATCATAATGGACTCTGACGAGGAAGGTTTAAATACGAGAGTGGCGTGTGACGGCGTTTTTTATCGGCGTTTAGTGGCCAGTGCGGGCCATAAGAAGCGAGCACCGGCGATTTTATGCGTGTGGTGGCCACCAGCGTCAATGTGCGGCGAATCCATATAAAATGTGTAAGAATTATAGGAAATATGCCGGTGGCGGCGTTTTGTGGTTGTGGCCGGTGGCCCGTGTTCGACGACACTAAACTGATAACTTTGAATTGTCAAATGTTTGACAAATATAAATTCGAACCAACGGGTCGTTTTGTTACGTAGCGATGATTTTTAGCGCCTCACGGAGATGTCAGCAAAACTGTAGGGGCCCAGCAGGGTCGAAGTCTACTGGGGCCATGGGTGAAGCAAAAAACAACCCTGGGGCCCTGGAACGAAGGCAAAGAAGGAGCAGGAGTGGGTTTATTTATTTATTTATTAAAACTTCATGCAGCACAAAAGTACAAAGGCGGACTTAATGCCTTAAGCATTCTCTACCAGTCAACCTAGGGTGGTGAAGAGAAAATGTGGCAGGTGCATAAAAATACAGAAGAATATTAAGAAAATAAAACTTCAAAAGTATGTATATATATATATATACAAAATAAACATACATATATAATTTAATATAATATATACATATATATATATATAGTCATTTTAGTCAGTAAAAGTCTGATACTATCTCACGCTCCACCTAAGGGCGGGGGATGTCATTGGATGATTTTCCGACCGAAAAAAAATGTGTTTTCTATATATGTTAATCTGAAAGATGTATCTATAGGCCAAGAAGCCTGATAATAAATGATTTATTATTATTTCTTTATTTCTCTGTCATAAACCCATTTCTTACATTTTAAATGTAATAACTGTAATAACTTCTGCAAAGATTGCTCAGCACCTGACTGCTATGCCAGAAGTCGTGGGTTCGATTTCCACCCAAGACAAATATATGTTTGATGAGCACGGTTATTTGTTTTGTGTCTGTAATTTATCTATATTATGTATGTATTTAGAAATATATATGTTTATCAGTTGTCTTATATCGTACGTTTATCTGGGACAGACAGTCCAGTTGGGTAGATCTAACTTCGAGAAAGAGGTCAATCGTCAAATCCGACTCGGCTGGGCAGTGTTCGGAAAGTTGCGTAGTGTCTTCTCGTCCAATATACCACATTGCTTAAGACGAAACTGACTAGTGCGTGTTGCCAGTGATGACATATGGCTCTGAAACGTGGTCCCTTACAATGGGCCTCATCAGAAGGCTTAAAGACACTCAAAGTGTAATGGAAAGGGCTATGCTAGAAGATATCCGCAGGAGAACTAATGTTACAGACATAGCCCGAAGAATCACCAAACTTAAGTGGCAGTGGGCAAGGCACATTGCTCGCAGAGCAGATGGTCGATGGGGACGAAAGGTTCTGGAATGGCGACCACGGAAGACGCAACGTTGAAAGGCCTCCCACAAGGTGGACTGATGTCCTGGTGAGGGGCGGGAATTCGATGGATGCGAGACGCACAGGACCGGTCATTATGGAGACATTTGACGACAGTGGACGTCGTTCAGCTGAAATGATGATCAGTTGTCTAGTACTCATAGCACAAACTCTGCTTATTTTGAGACTAGATAACGTTGTTCAAAAATTGTGGAATATTATTATTATTATATTATTATTTTTCACACAAAAGTACTGAGGTGAATTTAATGTGTTACGATATACCAGGACCAGTCAACCTAGAGACAGTCAAATTGTAGTTAATGCTATATTGAAAATATAAATAAACACATTATTTAAATATAAAGATATATATTGTATCTTTATACAGATGAAGCAACTAAATACACGAATATGCTAAACAATTAGTACAAACAGATAAATAGGAAAACAAATTAGCACTATGACAATACTACTACCAACTTCTCTCTCAATTATTCATCGGATTATAATTGACATAAAAAAAAAAAAACAAAATAACTGCAAAAGTAACACTATCATGAAACGCTACTCCGCTGCGGTACAAAAGATTTTGATGAAAAAAATGCAGCAAAGGTTTCATTCGACTGCGGAAATTGAAACCAAAATTGATGTTTTTGAATTGTTAGAGTTTGTTAGAGTTCAAAATATGATAAAATCACACATTTTTTATAGCGAAAATCCTTTGATATGTTTTTAATTTTAAACCTTTCATTTCTCTGCAATCGAAAATAATCTTTAGTTGTTCTGCGACACGTTATGGACACAGTATCACACTAATACTATAAAGGGAAAGTTTGTAAGTGTGTGTATTTTGTTACTTCATTATGCTCGAACGGCTGAATGGATTTCGATTAAACTTGGTACTCAGATAGGCAGTATCCTGAAATAGCACAAAATATACTTTTTACCCCGGGAATATGTAGCCTTAGATTTTTATTGCACCAATTGAATACGTCTCACAATAAAATACCTTAGAAAAAAGGGACAACCAGTCGATGAGACTGTCCCTAACATTAAACCAGAATTAGCTCGAATCGCTACTCGTATTCGCATGACAACACTGCTTAATCAGTATTACTAATAATGCGTTAATACAATGTTCAAGGAACAATCATAAACCATTGTGAGTAAAAGTTTATCACACAAAACAAATAACCGTAAACATAGTTACTACGACGCACAGGACTGTTCATTGTGGCGACACTTGGGGGAGGCATATGTTCAGTGGACGTCTTTTCGGCTGAAATGATGATGATGATGATTTTTACTACGTGGACTTGTAGGTACGTGAATAATTGGCACGTTACGTATCTGCTCAGCATTGCTCTATTGTGGCGCTCTATAGAAAACAAGTTCAAATCAATGTATTTCAGGTTGCTCACTTTTTATTATTAAGCTGACTTGCCAAACGTTGTTCTGCCATATAAGTTTTAGAAGAAAAAACTGGGCAAGTGCGAGTCGGACTCGCGCACAGACTCCGTACAGACTTATCTACGAGTATGTTAATAGTTCAATTCCTGAATAGAGTCTCGAAGATTTTTCCGAATCGCAAAATATTTTTTTTTTTGTGACGCGGACGTAACAAAAAATTTACTGTTTTCAGATTTATTCCTATACCTGTGCAATAAGTCCTTGCCTTATGCCAAATTTCAGGATAGGTCAACGGTAAGTACGGCATCGGCCTATGTTTTTCCCGTTAATTTAGAGGTTTAATTTTTCCACTGTTTCAAGGGACCGGAGATCTCATTTCACACAGTTCACAGTTTTCATTTCAACTTGATACCTTCTCGCGTTCCTTAGATAAAGGGTCTTGACAGACAGACGGACAACAAACTGATCCTATAAGAGTACCGTTTCTTCCTTTAGAGGTACAGAACCTTAAAAATAGGGGTGGGGGTAGGAGGGTAAAAAATAGCCTAGAAGCTATTCTCAGACTTACCAAATATACACAACGATTTCATAAATATCAGTCAACCCGTTTCAAAGGAGTTCGAAAACAAAAACTGTGAGACGAGATTTTTATATGTGTACTAGCTTCTGCCAGCGGCTTCGCCCGCGTAAAAGTAGGTTTCTCCATACAAACTTTGGACGCCTGTTTCATCCCCTTAGGGGTAGAGTTTCGTAAAATTGGTTCTTACCTGATGTCTAAGAAAAAAAAACCTGCCAAATTTTAAATTTGTAGGTGTTATAGTTTCTGAGATTTCGTGATTAATCAGGGAGTGGTATTTCGCCTTTATATATCTAGGTTAGATATATTATTATGCGTATATCGACTGTTAGGAGCTTTAATTTAAATTGATTTTTTGTATGAATTCATATGCAAAGACCGCTGAAACCATGACCCTTCTTTTTGTATTTGCCGAAGTCTAATAAAAATAAGCCCGGCTAGTGCAGTGAAACCAATATTGGTCTAATCTTAAATAAACTTACGAGTAATTACCCGATAATAGACTTTTAAAGCCAATTATAAGTATATTGACTATTATGAAATTTAGTGTGAATTGCATTTTTTTTGTATGAATCCACATAATATCTACGAAGACTGCTGAAAACATTACCCTTCTTTTTGTATTGCCGATGCAGTGTAACTGATATTGGTTCAAGCTCAACTTGATTGTCCGATAATTAATTTAATAATAATTAAGTTTTCTCCACAATATTGTACAAAGTTGAGCAATGAAATGAAGTTGACTTAATACAAATGCATAAGAAATAAAAATGTGCAACTGCGCCTGAGCTAAGACGAGCCGAGAGAATTGACTTTTAAAATGAATTTATCAAGATTTAAACAAAGTTAACCGACATTCTAGGTGAAAAATGAAAGTAAATCAACCTTGGTCTGATTAAACTAGGTTCTTTTGCATAAATTACATTTATTTTGTAGCTGTTGACAGAATGGAATGACAGAAAAAAACGTGTTGTCCCGCCCGACCCCAAGTAACAAGACAAGAACAGGAGGATGAAGATATTTATTTTGTAAATTCAAAATCAAACTTTCACTCCTGAAAGAGATTAAACCGGTGTTTCTTGGCCAACTCTGAGTAACAAACTCATGGATCAGTTTTTGTTTTGTGTCATGCAATTATTGTAATGGTCGAATGAGAATTGTGTAGTTTAATGACCCAGGTCGTCTTCTGTGGAAAGCAAAATAAAAACATACAGAAACACACAATAAAGAAACAAGTTAGTAGAAATTTTTAAAAAAAGCAACAACAAGATTGTATTATGTCTCACGGCTGCGCTAAATGGATTCAGGTAAGAAGAATTATAATTATATATAAAGATATTATATAAGAATTCTAGAGATCAGTTCTGTATAGGTATTTATTGTAAACTGTATCACTAACTAGTCACAAATACTTGAAATCTGTGGAGAACTTAGTGGGTAGCATAATTGTTTATTATGTTGTTATATTGTAACAACATTGTAAACACTTAGTTCGCAATAAACGCTTTGACTTTGACTTTGACTTTGTAATATTTAAGTTGTAATGAATATCCCTTATGGTGCTACTGTTTGTTTTTTCCATAAATAAATAAAATACAAAGTAATGCGTCATGGTCAGCTACAGGAATGGGTCCCTAACAATTTTTCAGAACTTGAATTCCTCTGATAATAACTCCTTTCTCCTAAACGAAATAAGGAAAGCGAAGTTTAATATTTTTTTGTAAAAAAATTCTTTATAAGGGTTAATTTTCATTACGGACCTTCTGTCGTTTTATTACTTTAATACCTTAAGAACTTTAGTATGCTTCATTAATAAAAATTATGTTGCGAACCCTGAGATAATTTTTAATCTTAGACTGACCTTGGTCCCTCAAACGTCAAAGGAAATAAGAAGATATCTCAACATAAGTATATGTATATTTGTTCTGTTGTATATATATATGAATATTGTTGCGAAATAAACCTTCCCTTATTATGTGGTTTTTAGATGTGTATGCTTGTATAATGCAAGCACAAGTAATCAACACAGCAGAGACAACATAGGAGCAGTGGTGACCGAGTGGTAACGGCCCCGACTTACGAGTCGTAGGTCGTGGGTTCAAACCCAGCCACGCGCATTACTTTGTGTAATTTATTTCATCACCACTGCTCTCAAAACGGTGAAGGAAAACATCGTGAGGAAACCGGCATGTCCTAGAATCAAAAATTCGAAGACATGTAACATCCACCAACCCGCACTGGGCTCGCGTGGTGGATTACGGCCCATTCACTCTTTTAGAGAGGAGGCTTGAGTCCCAGCAGTGGGAACATTAAAAGGCTGTTTATGCTTGTGCTATGCTTAATCATCATATACTTACGTATACGTTATGGTAATATTAATTTAGTTAATAAACCTCCATTAAAAAAGGAGGATCCTGCGACTAAACAAATGTTATGTCTGGTCCTGGAAATTACACGATAGTGGTTTTTTGAACTGTGGTATATGATCTTTTTTAAGTGATGATGTGGCCGACGATGGAGCACGCTTGCCTAGAAGTAACCTATTCACTCTTGACTTAAAGATCCCTAGGTTGAGGTTAGTATCTAATTGCACGGAAAAGTTTGATAACCCGATGTAGGAACTAAATAAATAAAAAATACTCTAGTATAACTTTTCGGATCTAACAAGCTGTTTGCATAACTAAGTTTTGACGAATATAAGATTTTTTTTTACAACTTTTCGGATCTTAGTGAAGTTTTTGATTCTAGTTTTAGTGTGTTTATTGTGTTGGAACTCTTTCGTTCCAACAAAATTCTGTGTTTCTGCAAGAGCTGTAGTCTGAGCTATAGTCTCCATCCAATTTTTATTTCACAGCTGGACAAAGATCTTCCAGGTATTATATTCACGAGCACCCACAAACCAGCCCTTGTGATAGGCGTGTTGGTCCTGTCGCCCTGTCAGGTCGGCCTCGGCAGTGTGATCTATCGTCAGGCTCCCACGTTTTTAGAGATTCTTGCCCAACGATCTATGTATACAACTGACGTGACCTACCCAATCCCACTTAAAGTCATTCTTGGAGCATTTAAATCAAGTAAATCATTTACAGGCACTTGAATTATCAAGATCGCGTCGGTCAGTCACAAAAAGGTGAAACTATTTGCACGTTCCAAAGCGTAACTGTAGGGGCCCAGCAGGGTTGAAGTCTACTGGGGCCAAGGGTCTGATTCTGAAAGGAAGACTCGGCCCTGGTACGAAAGGCAACGAAGGAACAGGAGTGGGTTTTTAGTCAGTAAAAGTCTGACACTATCTCCCGCCCTGCCCAAGAGCGGGTAATGTTATAAGACGATTTACTCATCGAAAAAAAAAACGTTCCAAAGTGTAGATCTCTATGAAAGAGAACATGCATGAAACTCTATGATATCCATTTTTTCTCTCCTCAAAATAAGAAAATATAAAACTAGAGTCGAAAACCTCATTAAAATCCAAAGCACTATCGAGTAGTGCACTGCAGACGATGCACGATGCGTCAGTGGATACGCAATATACACTGCATGGATTTTTATATACATGATCTTATTAACAATCCCTCTGGGGTTGAAAGTACTCATGAATATAAATAGCTTTATCACCCAATGCATTTTTGCTATAACTTGACCAAAAAATTGGGAAAATCAGCTGTTTTTTCATAATATACAATTATTTATTGGAATAATTCACACCTTTATACGGGCTGTATAAGGTTGTGTATTATTATTAATTAGAAAATTAAGTTACGATCTTAAAAAAACACTATCATATGTTTTTTTAATAGATTAGCTATCAAAATTGCAGGCAAATAATATGGGAATTGACGCACTACATACAAGATGTAACAGTGTAAAGAAACCGTTTTAACGCCGCCTCAAGGAGACGTCAGCAAGCCGTAGGGGCCAGCAGGGTCGAAGCCTACTGGGGCAGAGGGTCTGCTTCTGAAAGGAAGACTCGACCCTGGTATGAAAGGCAAAGAAGGAACAGGAGTGGGTTTTTTGTCAGTAAAAGTCGGACGCTATCTCCCGCTCCGCCCAAGAGCGGGGGATGTCAATGGATGATTTTTCCCACCGAAAAAAAACAACACTAACCACTTTTGTCGGATTGGTCAGAGAAGCGTTTTCGTGTCCTATTCGCCAGGGTCGTATGTTTGCGACTGGGTACTCCATCTCGTTTAGCTCTTCAATCCCCATAGGTGACAGAAGAGTTGACGAAATAGAGTATTAGGTTGTGAATGTGCGACCCTGGTGGAATAAACGCGAATATGCAGTTAAAAGGTAAAAGAAACGCTAATTTCTTCGGTGCCTTTTTATTTTAAATGTTGTTTACATTTAAATTTTAAGCGTACGAGTACTTTTACGCCAAGAAAGATGAGATCTATGATTTAAGTCAGACTTTAAATATTATGTCTGTCTATTTAGCTGCTAACTTTTCCTAAGCCCCACAACAAATTTTGATGCGGTTTTAACAAATATAGAGGTGCACGTTCCCACGCAATAAACGCGGAAGGTTTATGTATATAATTTGCACCAGAGACGTATAAAGTAGACTAAGAGTGCCACATAGTGACATTGTCAACATTCTAACGTAACTTTCGTGGACCAAACTTATCCATGTTTACACGCCAGTCGACTGGTTCTTAGGAATGGGTAATGGGTGATTCTTTAAATCCTAAAGAGCGTCTCATTCATCTGGCCTAGATTTTTCTTAACAATTTGATATTTTAATTTGTATATCAGTTTTCCCCGATCACTAAATGTATCAAAGGCACTCATTTGCGCCCAGTGGCTTGCGACACAAAATAGATATGTACGAAAACTAGGCCAAATGAATGAGACGTTCTCTCGGTTTCAAAGAATCCTCCTAATATAGCTTATTTACAATACCGAACTCATATAAAGTATAATATATTGAGGCATACGTGTAATATCGTATGATATTATATCATATCGTACATACTGCTATTGTGAATAGCAACACATACGTGTTGGTATGCTAAAATCATAACGTGAGGCGTTTTATCTCTGAGGAGGTATTTATTAATTTCTCCAAAATACTATATACATTTAAATCTAATGATAACGTAATTAAAACTAACTCACAACATAAAAATAAAAGCCCTAAAGTACTAAAAAAAGCAATCTAAAGTACGGCGTCGAAAAACTCCTCCATATCGCTGTCGACTGGTAATGTACCCAAAAGACTGGCGGCATTGCCACGCTGAATGGCAATGCTTGAGGAGGTTGGTAAATAACAAAGAACGATTTTTCATTAAAGGGGAGAAAAATCATATAGTTTCCCTAACACATTATTGTTAAAAAGTAGAAAAACAAAGTGTTTATAACCTTAACGTTCTAATTTTAGAATAAGTGTTCTAATTGACGATATCATAAAGAGTATAACTGTTTAGTAATATAAATACGATGAGGTGTAGCAGTACTATCTACAGTATAAGGTCTATGACCCTGTCCATATGAATGTATCTTCTATTAATATATTAACACACTTTACTCTTTTAGTCAGTAATTAAAGGTAATCGCTTGAGAACAGTTGTTTCAATAACACAACATCCCCACAACGATATCACCGTCGAGTATGTTTCGTTCGCTTATTTGAATCGCTTGATTGGTACGCAATACTGTTTCGCTCAATATATGTACATATATGTATCTATACTTTTTTTATTTATTTTTCTTACAGTTTTTGTGTTTTTTTTTGTACATAATTCTTTCGCCTAACTTTACAGTTTGTTTGCGAGATACACTCGCTTTTTAGGACCAATCAAAATAATAAACCAAGCATTCTTATATTTTTGCGTAAATATGTTAAAGTAGCACGTAGCGTATCTTGCAAAGTAATCGCGCTACCCAGGCAATACAAACTGAAATAGGTTACAGTTTGTATTGCCTGGGTAGCATTCCAATATACCTGGTTTTAGTTAAGATCGAAATCCGATTTATAATAATCCAACAACGTTTGTATCGCCGACTCCTACCTGTTCTTAAGACTTAGAAATACAAGGACCCGAACATTTTACAATAAAAAATAAATTAATTAAGTACTAACCTCCAGAGGTATAACAATAAACAGCACAATCATATCAGCAACCACCAGATGCGTCATCAGTAGATTGACGCGCGACTTTCGCCTGCGCGAGCGCATCAGTGAAGCGAACACACCGACGTTGCCGACTGCACCAGCGGCCAATAGCGCGCTGTACACCCCCACCACGAACCCCTGCTCTGGGGCAGGGATCGTGGTGTCGACTACTTCTGTCACATTCACTATCGAAGTTCCCTCCATGTTGAAATAGTCCCAGAATTGTCGGTCGCAATCGACTTCTACATCTGGGGGGGTTTCTTGGAACATTTTTGGGTTGTTATGTCATTTTTCGTTTGTTGTTTTTCGCATTTGTATTTTATTACACATATTTTGAATAGAATTTATGAAAAGTTATTTCAATGCAACTTTTTTCAAAGTTTACATATTTGTTAATAACACTTTTTATAGTTTTTGTTATATTAATATAAAACTATTTTCGCATTATTTATACATCAATATTTTTTTTTTTATCTAGAAAAAATGTTTTAATAACTTTAAAATTATTAACACTTCACTCGATTAAAAATTAAACGTTGTCTAATTAAACTCATATAATATATCTTAATTTACCAATTTATTATTATCTTAATATATTTATATTTAAAAGTCACTATTATACTTGCGATTACATTTAACACACACAATTCACTTTTTTTGTAATTTGTTTAACTAAGCACAACACACCACAGCACATCAAATATTATTGGAACTATGTTATAATGAATTCTATTATATTTTTTACCAGATATATTATTCGATATATTTTTAATCACTAAGAAACATCCGAAATTCCTTACGAAACTTTATTTGACCGCGTCGGAAGTCTACGAAAGCTCGTAGCAGTCTCTACGAAGCGTGCAGCCGCCGTAGCTCCGTAGCACAGTATGACGTAGCGTAGCGCGAATATCGTAGACATTCTATCAATGAATCTCCGTAGTTCAGACGCGTTGATTCATAAAAGATTGTTTGGTTCGCTCGCTTTCTTCTGTTAAATCAAGCATCGGATGAGATAGTTTTACTAATAGAAAGAGTCATAAACGAAGTTGGTTTATGTAGGTATATGAAATGCACTAGTACAAAACCGAAGCGGGACTCCTATTATATCAAAGTTTTTTTTAAGGTGAAAATCATTTAATGACTTCTCCCACTCTAAGGTGGTGTGAGAGGGCGTGTCAGACTTTTACTGACTAAAACACACCTTTGTTCCTTCCGTTGCCTTTGGCGTTTTAGGACCGCGTCTATGCTTTTTATACTTTTCCCTTTGGCCCTAGCAGTACATCTCTTTGAGGCGCGCGTGAAACAGCATGCGCCGTCGACGACTTGGGCTCGGTTCGGATGGTTACATGGCGGTCGGATGGCGAGCGGAGGAACCTAGGTGGGTTTTAGACAGTAAAAGTCAAACCTACTAAAACCTTATTTAATTATACTTATCTAACTCCAACCGAAACTCTTTACAAAGAAATACACAAACATACATTTGTAACACATGCACACTAAAAAGTACCTCTCAGTCAAACTTAGAAGTTATCGCTTATACGTATATACAAAGCAATTTTACTTATCGCAATAAGTAAAATTGCTTTGTTTCACACTTCTGTGATCCTATGAGAAGTTCCGTTCCATATCTTCAAAGCTCAACATAAGATCATCATAACAATATTTCTATGGGACCAGCTCGGAAGTACATATAACCTTTCAATCAAAACATAATTTACAAAATTAGTCCACAATTGACCGAGAAATCGGTGAACAAATATATAAAAAAATACATTCAGACGAACATAGAACCTCCTTCTTTTTGAAGTCGATTAAAAATAAGTTTTAAATCACGTCCACTGCTTCACGATTACTCGAAAGTGTCACCGCGGCTCTGGACCGTAAAGGGCAACTGAAGGAACACGGGTGTGGTTTAGTCAGTAAATCTCTAACACTGCCTCTGACTCAGAACGTGATAAGATATTTTATGATTTCGCCCAATAAAAAGGGCAGTTACAGCCTTCTTTGGTATTACATTAAGCAGTGGTGGCCGTGTTCACAGGTTAAAAACCACCCAGACGCATTTTTGGGTCATTTATTTTATCACCACTACTCTTAAAACGGTGAAGGAAATCATCGTGAGGAAATCGGCATGTTCTACACTACAATCGCTCTAGGATGGTACGGGTGACAGCTGTCAAATTCATACAATGTAACTACTGAACCATGTTCATTTCCTTTTTTCATCTTTAAGATGTATATTTTCGTCCGGCTGTCATCGTTCCCATGCTTTATATCGCGCCGGGCCATGTTACAAGCCATGTTCCGAAGCGAGGAGCAGTTTCAGATGGTCGCCTCCTTCTGCGAAACAGTAATTTTAGCAAACGCCACACGTGCACGCACTAGGGCGCGGCCCTCACGCCCTAGTAGCCAGGATTCCAATCCCGATTTCAGGCCACCGTAGGCGCAGGTTTGTGGACGGCAAGCAATGGGTAACTCGCCGTCCGATCGTCCGGTAACCGTCCGGACCGAGCCCAAGTCGTCGAAGGCGCGTACGGTTCCACGTGCGCCTCAAGGAGATGTCAGCAAACCGTAGGGGCCCAGCAGGGTCGAAGCCTACTTTGGCCAAGGGTCTGTTTCTGAAAGGAAGATTCGACCCTGCTCAGAAAGGCAACGAAGGAACAGGCGTGGGTTTTTAGTCAGTAAAAGTCTGATACACCCTCTCGACCACCCAAGAGCGAGAAATGTCATTGGATGATTTTCCCACCGAAAAAAAAACTCATGCTATGTAAAAAAGTCCTTAGAACTAAAAACTCGAAGACATGCGACATCCACCAACACTCACTGGGTCCGTGTGGTGGATTACGGCTCATTGCAGTTGCAGAAGAGGCGTGTGTCCCAGAAGTGGGAATAATTATTTTTTTATTGCGGTATGGCGCTCCATAAAGAGGTTAAACTAATCAATAAATAAAATAACGATGGCAGTAATTTATACGTCATCTTTATTTAGCTCTACAAATGACTAAATGGTATGTGAATATGAATAGTTAAATTAAAATAATTGTATGTTATAATTAATTCAAACAATCGCAAAACTAATCGCGTTTTAAGGTTTGGCACGCATAATCGCGTTTAGCCGCTGTCACTAGTGTCACTTGTCTGTATTTTTCCAAGTGTTGTGTTCTATTTTTACAAGTGACACTAGTGACAGCGGCTAAACGCGATTATGCGAGCCAAACGTTAAAACAGGATTAGTTTTGTTGGCAATATCATTACATTTTCAATGTGAAACGTAAAAAGGCTTTTATAGTTAAAAGCTTTGTCACTTGACGACCGGTTGTATCTGTTTAGTACAAATGAAATTATTTTCTAATATATGGAAAACTGAAAGTCACTGATAGCATGACGAATGACAGGGCAGAATGGAAGAAAAAAACATGTTGCGCCGACCCCAAATAACACGGGACAAGGGCAGGAAGACGATGATGATGATGATGATAGAAAACTGAAAAAATACACGTATTTAATTTCGTTAATTTGGTGATGATAGAAAAAAAAAGCCAAGTGCGAGTCGGACTCGCGCACGAAAGGGTTCTGTACCGTCCTTAAAAAATCGCAAAATAATCACGTTTGTTGTATGGGAGCCCTACTTAAATATTTATTTTATTCTGTTTATAGTATTTGTTGTTATAGCGGCATCATGTGTGAAATTTTCAGTTGTCTAGCTATTACGATTCATGAGATACAACCTGGTGATAGACGGATAGACAGACGGAAGGTTTTTTTTTCAATACGATCTAAAAATGGACACTGTTTCGAGTAAACTGCTTCAATAAACCAGAGATGTTTAAAGGAATTTTCCGTGACTTGAATTTGGCGATGCTTTATTGCTAAAGATAGGTATCTACAGATATTTTTTTATAATTTGTTATTTGAGGGGTTGAGCCATTTTCTATACGAAAAATTCCCGGTCGTCAGGCAGATTTTTTTTTTATGTTAAAAATATTCGATAAAACTCACTCCTAAATTCAATCCCAAGTTATCAGGGGCAAAATCATTTCAAATGAGCTTTATTATAACCAGTGGTTGGAGTAGGTAAATTAAATTGGGGTCATTGATCCGAAACATATATATTAATATGGACATTCCTCCAGAATTCGTTGATTATTAATAAAAAAAAAGGGCTTGGGTAGGAATTGTATTAAAATGAGCAATATTATATTCTTCATTTTTTTTAACGGTACACATTCAGGATTTGAACCAACGACGTACAATATACATAACCCAACGACGAATCAAAACATTATACCTTCCTTTAAATTTTGAATTGAGTAGTAACACTACACAACATTAATGATATTTATTTGAATCCGGAAATACCGGAATTATTTTCCAGAAAAATGGCTTATCCATGTTATTCTTTCTGTGTGCATTTATGATACAAGTACCAAAAATCAATCTACCTACTCCGATCACTGATTATAACCGAATTCAAGAAACGCACTCAACTCCCAATCACCTTATACTATTATATACATACATATACTTATACACACATAGATATATATCGAAAAAGTAAATAAATGTCTCTCCAAAATAATTGACCTCGGATCATCAATTTTTGATGCACTTAAGTCTCCTCGTTTGATCGAGTTTATTGAATTTTCTGCAAAAGTCAACTAAGCTTAAAAATAAGCTTTAAATGCTTATTTCAAACATTTAAAATGTTTGAAATAAGCATTTAAAGACTAATAAAATAAATAAATAAGACCGTAGGCTATTCATATTTACAGTAAAACGTGAGAGATTCGAACTTACGACCTTTCGTTTTTCAGTCTTTTTTTTAGGTGGAAAATTCATCAAATGACATCTCCTGCTCTTGGGCGGGGTGGGATTGTGCGTCAGACTTTTACTGACTAAAAACCCACTCCTGTTCCTTCTTTGCCTTCGTCCCACGGCCCAGGGTTTCACTTTCACACTACCCGTGGCCCCAGTAGGCCTTTCTGGGCCCCTCATCGACCTTGCTGGGCCCCTTCGGTTTGCTGAAATCTCCTTGAGGCGCGCGTGGAACAATACGCACCGTTGATGACTTGGGGTCGGTCCGGACGGTTACCGGACGGTACGGCTACCCATTGCACGCCGTCCGCATGCCCGCTTCGTTTTTCAGTCTGGACTCTTAAGTGTTAGACTGTTGCCACTCTTAAAAAAGTTATTAGTCAGTAAATACAATGTAATCAAAAACATAAACTAGCTGTCTCCCGCAGTTTCACCCGCGTCTTTAGTTATGGGTTGTTGCGTAATGTTTTATACCATATAGCCTTTCTCGATAAATAGGCTATCCAACTAACTATTTTATCAATCCGAATCAGTATTTCCTGAAATTAGCGTGGTCAAACAAACAAACTCTTGAGCTTTATAATCCTTCCGTGAACACCCACGTGTCGGTCACTTTAACCGGCCATAATCAGTGAAAAGTATTTTATTTTAATGATGCAGAGGAAGTTTTATTTTTAGTAACCTTGCTTAGGAACAGATTTTGGAACTATGACATAAATAGAGCCTTAACCTAGACTATCTAAGGGATCAGCTGTTCTTTAGTAAAATTAGTTCAGATTGACGAAATTTTTTTTAATGAAATGGCTCGACTTTTGTTCGTACTTCTGTGACGAGACGAAGCGTTTAGTGCTGAATCTCCGTGCGTGATTTTCGTATTATCTCTTAAACCATTCGTCCAATTATTTGCAGTAAATAGCAAAACACGCATGTATTTAGAAAGTGTGCCGACAAACCTGCTTATTTTTATAAGGATTAAAAAAATAAATAAAATCGTTGAATGATGTTAATAAATTGTTGATAATATATCAACAATTTATTAACATCATTCAACGATTTTATTTATTTTTTATATTTTTAAAATCATTATATCTCTCAAACGGAATGTCCAAATTGAATTATTCAAAAAGTAATATACAGGCACTAAACCAGTCTTAAATATGAAATAATTTATTTTGATAAGGATTAATACAAAGGTATAAAAAACAGCCTTTTCTAGAAGCAACGCTTAAATTCAGTTTTTAAATTAATAAAAAAACAGTTATTGTGACATAACTATATCACTTAGGCATATGGTTTTTGTGGATAATAATGTATTCTGCAAAATCCTGGTATATTATTTTGTTCTATCATCAATAGTTTTCGCAGCGCATGCGATGTATGGATACTTATTTACTTATTTGGTTTACTTTATTGGAGTTTTAGTATGGAACCCTATTGATTTTTTAAATAAAATTTAGCTTATGTTACTCCATGATAAAGTAGCTTTCAACTAGTGAAAGAATTTTCAAAATCGATTTAGTAGTTTTTGAGTTTATTCATTACAAATAGAAATACAAAAATTCAAAAATACAAATATTTCCTCTTTTTAATATTAGTATAGATAAGTGGTTTGGATTTATTAGCCGGCTGAGCAGACCTTAATCTTAGGCAGCAGATTTTAAGGACGACAAAGGCCAATGTAAACTATTGGCATAATTAACTTTTTTTGCCAGAAATAAAACAGGTTATATGTTAAAGGACAATACGAGAAATTAATGGCAAAAGGAACCAGGTTCTTCCGAACGAAGATACGTTTAAAAGCATTGCTAGTATATTTTTGTCAGGCGTTACCTATTTTCATTATATTATAATGAAATGGAAATATAATAAAGTAGATTAAATTGGTTACTACTGTTATATTTTTATCACATTCGCAGTTTTTCTACACTAAAACTAAAGAGACACGCGTTAGTATTGTGATAGTGATTGACACTATTTAATGGATATTCACCATAAAAACCGAAACTAAAACTATATTTAACAATGGGAAACTTAAAATATCAGACATATAGTATTTTTATTCAAGAAAAGTAACGCCTGATAACAAACTATAGCAATATACTAAATAGTCTCTAACTTTGTTTGGTTACGGTTGGTAGACATAATTCTTTTTGCTATTGATTTATCATACAGTCTTTAAGATGCCTAGGTTTTACTTTTGGCGAAAAGAAAATAAATTACATGCCAGCGATGTATGAGAAAAGTTTCATTCCCCTTTGGGGACAGTTTTTCTGTTTTCGGTTTTCAAAAACAAGTATACATACAAGATATCTTTCCGGTGACATTTCCGTTTTAGAATTCATAGTTAAACTCGTCCCATTACCTAATCAGAATGGTACAACCTTATATAATCAAAGGGTATAACCATATCTAAAGAGAACCAGGGTAGCAGACTGCAAAAAGCAGTGCCAACCGTCCCAGCCACCTATTATATTTTCTTGAGACAAGAACAGGTTAAAAAAATAAATTTTCTCATAAAGAACCAGGTCTACTTAAAATGAGTTTACATATTTATATCGAAAATTAACTCAGGTTTCTTTTCATTTTCCCGTGTGAAAAAATTTACAGGGCTTGCACTAAGATATAGCTAATGTTATTATGGGTAACTTGCCTATAACACTGAACCACTCAGTCTAGTTTGAAACCGATTTAATTAAAGATTAATTAATTAATTGGTCGAAACACCTAAAATTTTCTATCAACCCTTAGGAGAAAATGATTGTAAAATTTGGTGCAATTGTAGCATATTTATTTATTCTTGTATGTTACTAACTAAATCGGCAATCGTTGTTTAGCAATATAAATTATAAAAGAAAAATAGTTTACTTACTACTACACATTTTTTTCAAATTCAATCAAGCCGTTTCGGAGCAGTTTGATAACAAACACGTGGACACTAGATTTTTATATATTAGAAGATTTATTTAAGACCACCCAAACTAAGTAAATATAAAGAGATTGCTATTCAAACAGAATACCCTGCTTTAGTTCACTTCAGTTCATCCAAAGCCTGAACATCCCAAAGATCATTGACACAAACACTACACTTGTTTGTTGGGGTGCTACGACAGAAAACCTCCACGAGTGCCCGCAGGCTGTAGTTCCCTTGCGGATACGTCCGAGGTGAAGGCCAGTCTGCGGGACGGTGCACCCTGGGAGGCGGTCAACGACTCCCCTTGGGTACTTCTGCCTAAGGGGTCACGATGTCCGCCTGCGAATATTCTGTCTGAAGGATCACTTCAACGCGTGTCCCTCTGCTATAGCAGAGGGCACAGTGGCGAAGTAAGAGCGGGCTCGGTGTGCACTCACCCTGCCACCGGGCAGGCAGGAGGAAGACTTGCTCCTCCTTCTGCCACCGTTAGTCTCGTAGCCCCAGAGATTGTCCAAGGTCATGTTTCTGACTTTTGATGGGGGTCGAGGGTCTTGGCTTAACCGCCCGGGCCGCGAGGAAGACAACCTCTATAAAAAATTACCCCAAACCTCCAAGCGGCGGCGCACCGTGAGGGAGGTTGTTAGCTTGACTGATGGGTAGCTAAATTAGTCTCTAGTGCGAACCACCCTACTTGAGCAAGTACCCGAAGTTTAATACTCGTGGGAACAAAATGGAAAAATCAAAATTTTTTAAAAACCACATTGAGAGTGATGCGCGGTCGGAGTCCGACGCGGCATCCGGAAGGAGCTCGGAGGGCTCGGAGGTTGAGGAGGTGGCGGGCGACTCCGGTAAAAACGCGAGTTTCTACCGAAAGCGCTCCAGACCGGGGGAAAAATCGTCCTCCGACGGAGAGATGGGCTCGGCCCGAAAAATCCCCACCAGCGGGCGGGGTGCAGGCCGAGCAAGTGGAAGAGGGAGGGGCCTCACTGCCCAGGAGTCCGCTAAGCGAGCCGACCGACTTGTTGCGGAGGGGCGTCACCCCGGAGTGGCCAGCGCTGAGGTGGTCATCTCGGGGCAGTCTGGCAGCGAGCGGGATGCCAGGGAGGACTCCGCTGAAGAGTCCCGTAAATCCCTGGGGAAGTTGGTCGTCGCCGCGTTGCGAGACATGGGCCGGAAGAGAGAGAGGACCTCCAAAGAGAAGACGGTCCACCGGCACGCCGCCTCTATCGAAGAAGCTATCGATGCCTCTCTCGAGAAGAGAGTGGCGAGACTACGGGCCGAGCTCCGGACCGAGCTCCGGGCCGAGCTTGTGGGAGCCCAGAAAGTCGACGGCTGCCGGGAGCCGACTGGAGGGGGGCGCAAGCAAGGGCAAGGTCAAAGCCAGCCCCAACCGGAGAGCCAGCTGCTTACGCTGGTGCAGCGGGAGCTGGCTGCCCTCCAGCAGCAGTTGCAACAGCAGCAGCAGCAGTTTCAGCTGCGTATCCAGCAACAGCTGTCCCTGCTGGAGGGCATCGTGCTGCGCCCCCCGCTAGCGGCTTCCGGCCAGCGAAAGGCGGCGTCATATGCCGCCACCGCGGCCACGGCAGCTGTGCCCAAGGCGGGTTCGTTGAGGCAAGCCGGGCGCGAGGCCGTGGCGTCAGGGCTTGCGAGGCCAGCCCCGGCGTCCAAGCAACAGCAGCGGTGGAAGGATAGTACAGCGCCTGCCGCTAAACCGGTGGGACTTCTTGCCACGGTGGCGACCAGGCCGCGCCTGCCGCCTCCCCTGCCTGAAAAACCCTCGGCTGGCGCCGAATGGACGGAAGTCGGTGCCAAGAAGAGGGCGGGCAAGGCGGCTAGGACGGCCAAGAAGCGCGCGAGGCACCAGGAGAGAAAGAAGCGGGCCATGGCGGCTAGACTTCGCGCCCCGAATTCCGAGGCTGTAGTAATTACACTACAGCCAGATGCGGAAAAGAAGGGCGTGACGTACGACACCGTCATGGAGAAGGCAAAGCAGGCGGTGGTGGGCCACCTCAGCGAGTTCGGGGCCTCTGGGGGCTTCCGAATGAGGCGCACCGCAACCGGGGCCCGAATATTAGAGGTCCCTGGTGCGGACAGTGGCTCCACCGCGGACGCCCTGGCCGCAAGGATCAGGGCGTCCCTGGACGTCGAGGAGGCTCGAGTGTCCAGGCCCACCAAGTGCATGGACTTGCGCATCATGGGCCTGGACGACTCTGTCAGGGTGGACGAGGTGGTGGCCGCCATCGTCAGGGCGGGAGGGTGCCACGCCGATCAGGTGCGGGCGGGCACCATCCGCGCTGACAGCACGGGCATGCGAGCCGTAACGGTGAGCTGCCCCGTGTCGGCGGTCAAGGCCATCACGGGCGAAGGCCGAAGACTCTTGGTGGGCTGGGTCTCCGCGCAAGTAAAACTGCTGGAGCCCAGACCTCTGCGGTGCTACCGCTGCCACGTGGGGCACCACGTGGGTGCCTATTGCGCCGCGGAGGTGGACCGCAGTGACCGCTGCTTCCAGTGCGGTCAGCCCGGTCACAAGGCTGCAGAATGCCGTGCTACGCCGCACTGCTACGCATGTGCGGCGGCAGGTAAGCCGGCCGATCACCGGGCTGGGAGCAGGTCCTGCGACCCCCCCGCCAAGGCCAAGGGCAAGGTCCTCAGACAAGTCCACCCCGACGTCCTCTCCGCCGCAGCCTCCACTTTGGCTGCCGCTGCTGTCGCCGCCGCAACCACCGCGGCAGGGCCCTCACGTGGGGCTCGGGAGGAGACTGTAATGGACTGTCAATAACGGCTCCATTACGTCTCCTCCAGGCGAACATCAACCACTGCGCCCCCGCTCAGGATCTGTTGCTCCAGAGTATGGCGCAGTGGTCGATTAACATCGCCGTTGTCTCCGAGCCGTACTATGTCCTGCCCAGAGGAGACTGGGTTCAGGACTTGAACGGCTCGGTGACTCTAATTTCGTCGGCCGCCGCCGGTACCCCGACCCTCGAGGCTGTCACGAGGGGACGGGGTTGCGTGGCAGCACGGTTCGGGGACATTGCAGTGGTGGGCGTCTACCTGTCCCCGAACAGATCTCTCGGCGATCTCCACATCTCCCTAATGGAGCTGAAAGCCGTCGTCGCTGGGTTTGGTTCCCTCCCCGTGGTCGTGTGCGGGGACTTCAATGCCAAGAACTTGGCTTGGGGTTCCCGGTTCACGAACCAACGGGGTCGGATGGTGGAGGACTGGGCTCTGGAGACAGGCCTGGTCGTCCTAAACCGGGGTTCTGTCCCCACGTGTGTGCGGATGCAGGGTGACTCCGTGGTGGACATCTCGTTCGCCAGCCCCGCTCTGTCACCGCGTGTCGTCGACTGGTGCGTCATGGAGGGGGTGGAGACGTACTCGGACCACCGGTACATCCGGTTTGACGTCTCCGCCCAAACTTCGACCGCGCCGGTCCGACGGAACCCTTGTGGTCCGCGATGGGCGCTGAGGCAGATGGACCGGGAGCTACTCCTGGAAGCCGCGACGGTACAGGCCTGGGTGCAAGCACCGGACAGGCCTGTCGATATCGACGTCGAGGCAGAGTGGTTCCGGGAGGCCATGTCGCAAATCTGCGACGCGGCAATGCCCCGAGTCCGTCCAGGACGTGCTCAGCGCCAGGTATACTGGTGGTCGCCGGAGATTGCGGCACTGCGCAACGCGTGCAATGCCGCGCGACGCCGGTATGCCAGATACCGCAGGCGCCGCATCCGTCCACCGGATGCGGAGGCCAGAGAGGCGGAGCTGTACGAGGGATACAGAGAAGCAAAGCGCACCCTCCGAGCGGAGATAAGACGGGCCAAGCTCGAGGCTCGCAACGTGTGGCTGGGGACTCTGAATGGGGACCCATGGGGACGCCCCTACAAGGTGGTGGGGGACAAACTCCGCCCCTGGGCTCCCCCGCTGACGCAGAGTCTCCGGCCCCAGCTTGTGGAGGGTGTGGTGAGCACTCTGTTTCCTGAGCGAGGGGAACACTCTCCCCCGCCCATGGCTCCGCCACCAGCGGTGTCCGACGCGGACCACGATGGCGACGACGACGACAATGCTCCAGAGGTGACCGAGGTAGAGATGAGAGTGGCGGTACGAAGGCTGAGTGCTAAAAATACCGCCCCAGGACCCGACGGCTTGCCTGGGAAGGCCTGGGTCCTGGCCATGGAGGCTCTCGGGCCTCGACTAAGAGGGCTCTTCAGCGCATGCATGGAGAGAGGCCAGTTCCCACTTCGCTGGAAGACAGGGAAACTGGTCCTCATCGCGAAGCCGGGGCGCCCTGCGGACTCTCCGTCCGCGTACCGGCCAATTGTGCTGCTTGACGAGGTGGGCAAGCTCTTTGAAAGAGTAATTGCAGACCGCCTCGTCGCGCACCTAACACGGGTGGGGCCGGATCTGGCGGACGGCCAGTTCGGCTTTCGCAGGAGGCGGTCCACGGTGGACGCCATCATGCGCGTGCGAGCTCTAACGACGGGGGATGCAGTGGCCCAGGGCAGGTGTGTCGTGGCGGTGTCTCTGGACATCGCCAACGCCTTCAACTCCCTGCCTTGGAGCAGCATTAGGAGGGCACTCCGGTATCACCGGACGCCCGACTACCTCTGTCGTGTGGTCGAGGCGTACCTGTCAGACAGGTACATTATCTACCCTGGTCACCAGGGAGAGTGGGAACGTCGGGAGATGTCGTGCGGTGTTCCGCAGGGATCGGTACTAGGGCCGCCCTTGTGGAACATCGGATACGACTACGTGCTGCGCGGCGACCTCCCTGACGGGATCAGCGTGGTCTGCTACGCAGATGACACGCTGGTCCTGGGGCGGGGAGAGTCGTACCAGGCGGCGGTCGAACTAGCGACACGCGAGGTTGCGACAGTCGTGGGCAGGATCCAGGAGTTGGGACTCGAGGTGGCATTGCACAAGTCCGAGGCCATGTGCTTTCACGGACCTCGGAACACACCACCACCGGGTTCCCAACTAACGGTAGGAGGAGTCCACATCGGCGTCGGGTCGACGATGAAGTACCTGGGACTCGTTCTCGACAGCCGGTGGGATTTCGAGGAGCACTTCCGACGTCTGGCTCCCAAACTAAATCGGACTGGGGCTGCCCTCGGGCGGCTCCTGCCCAACCTGAGGGGTCCAGACGCCTCCTGCCGAAGGCTCTACGCGGGAATCGTTCGGTCCATGGCCCTTTATGGCGCACCGGTATGGGCGCCAGCGCTGCGGAAGCAGCCGGCGGCCCGGCTGAACGCATGCCAGAGGGTCATGGCCATACGGATGGTGCGAGGATACCGGACGATTTCCCGCGAAGCGGCGAGCCTCCTTGCTTGCCAGCCACCATGGGATCTGGTGGCAACAGACCTTGCTCACATGCACGATCTGCGCATGGAGATGCAACGCCGGGGCGAAACTCCGCTGCCGCGACAAATCGAAGCATGGCGGACGGAGCTCCGGCGGGTTCTCATGGTGAAATGGCGACAGCGACTGTCGCGACCCAGCGCTGGGCACGCCACAATTATGGCGATAAGTCCCCTCTTTGAGGCGTGGTTGGAAAGACCTCACGGCGTCCTCACCTTCCGCATGACGCAGGTTCTCACCGAACACGGTAAGTTCGGGAAGTTCCTGCACCGGATTCGTGCGGAAGCGACGCCCGGGTGTCGCCACTGTGTGGACCGCCCGGAGGACACGGTGGAGCATACGGTGGAGGTGTGCCCCGCTTGGGCAGAGCAACGCCGTGTCCTCGTGGGGGCGATCGGCGGCGGCGATCTCTCGCGTCGGGCCTTGGTACAGGCCATGGTCCGTAGCGAGGAGGAGTGGCAGGCGGTCGCTTCCTTCTGCGAAGCAGTAATGCTAGTAAAGGAGGCGGCCGATCGCGTGAGGCAACGCTCCTCACGCCCAAGTCGCCGCCGGGATTCCGATCCCGATTTCCGGCCACCGTAGGCGCGGGCTTGCGGACGGCGAGCAATGGGTAGCCCGCCGTCCGACCGTCCGGTAACCGTCCGGACCGAGTCTAAGTCGTCGACGGCGCGTATTGTTCCACGCGCGCCTCGGGGAGATGTCAGCAAATCGTAGGGGCCCAGCAGGGTCGAAGCCTACTGGGGCCTTGGGTAGTGTGAAAGCGAAACCCGGGGTCTTGGGACGAAGGCAACGAAGGAACAGGAGTGGGTTTTTAGTCAGTAAAAGTCTGACACTATCTCCCGCCCCGCCCAAGGGCGGGGGATGTCATAAGATGATTTTCCCACCGAAAAAAAAAAAAAAAAAAAAAAAAACACTTGTTTGTTCGGAACATCAAAGTATTTCAAATAATGATTGTATTATTTTAATTGGCTTATTTATCCTCTTGTTGTTGTGGCCCTAGGCTTATTTATCGTACTTCGAATTACTAAACATATTATCTTAACCCATAATTCTTTATTGTACAAACTTAACATTATTACTATGCCGGCTTGCGGTCGGCGAGCAATGGGTAGCTCGCTTTCCGGCCGTCTGGTAACCGTCCAAACCGAACCCAAGTCTTCGAAGGCGCGCGTAGCGCCACGTGCGCCTAAAGGAGATCAGCAAAACCGTAGGGGCCAAGCAAGGTTGAAGCCTACCGGGGCCTGAGTTCGCTTCTGAAAGGAAAACCCGGGGCCCTGGAATACAAGGCAAAGAAGGAACATAGGAGTTGGTTTTAGTCAGAAAAATTCTATCATGCCCTCTCTGAAGAGGTCACTAAATGAAATCCCATTAAAAAGAAAAATATTATAATGATTTGACCATTCATGAACAAAGGCGAGCTTATCTCAACAATATATTTTCGGCCAGCAAATCTTTGAGTGACAGAGAGAGATCACAGACATTATTACATACATCATATCATACATTATTTAGTAGTTATCGGTTTCGCCCTCGTTGCCTAATATTATTATTTGGTAAGATACACTAGCAGCTATTAGTTGATGAGTTTTTTTTTTCGGGTGGGTAAATCATCTCATGACAACCCTCGCCCTTGGGCGGAGCGGGAGATAGAGTCAGACTTTTACTGACTAAAAACCCACTCCTGTTCCTTCTTTGCCATTTTTCCAGGGCCCCGGGGGTCAGTTTCGCATCACCCATGGCCCTAGTAGGCCTCGACCCTGCTGGGCCCCTACGGTTGCTGACATCTCCTTGAGGCGCGCGTGGAACACTACACGCCGTCGACGACTTGGGCTCGGTCCGGACAGTTACCGGACGATCGGACGGCGAGCCACCCATCGTTCGCCGTCCGCTAGCCCGCGCCTACGGTGATTAGTTGATGCGTGTGTTTTAAATAGTCTGGAATGAAAGGCAACGAAGGAAAAATAAAATCTGTTTAAAACTTAATTAACGGTTAACAAACATAATTACTGTAATACTTTATAGAACATTGTCTTTTCTTAACTATATTTCCAAATAATACTGGAGATAATATTTAAGTATATTTAATTTTAAACATTTCAAACTAGTCCTCAAATTATGTTAACACAATCGTAACACAACAAAACCAAATTATTAACCTGTTGTATGGCCGGAACACATATGTATGCGGGACACAATAGCTTTTTAATTGTGTCTGTAATTCCGGCATACGAAAGGTTAATCAAAATAAATTTTCAACGAAAAATATTATCGCGCGGTATGGTACTCAGAAAAATCATTCCAAGAGCTCGAACACGATGAAGTTATCTTGTTTTAGTTCCTATAGCTACTCTCTGACTCTATCATTAGGCCAGCTAAATGGTACCATAGTCATCATCATCATCATTTCAGCTGACAGACGTCCACTGTTCTCCGGACAAAGGCTTTCCCCAAGTTTCACCCTAATGACCGGTCCTGACTCCCGTGCGTCTCGCGTCCATCAGATTCCCGCGACCCTCACCAGATCATCGGTCCACCTTTTTTAAGGTCTTCCAACGCTGCGTCTTCCGGTACGTAGTATTTATGTTATCTCAAATATTAGCTCCATCGGTTAGAGATAATTGTTTCTAAATCCATTTGCAAGTTTTGCTCCAAACAAACACGTAGTCAAACATTGTAAATTGAATAATATAATAATATTCCACAACTTTTACACAACGCTATCTAAACTAAGTCGAGCTTGTGGTATGACTACTAGACAATTGATAAACATATATATATTTCTAAATACATACATATCATATATAAATTACACCCAGACAAAGAACAAATAATCGTGCTCATCACATTTGTCTTCAGTGCGAATCTAACCCCCGACCTCCGGCATAGCAGTCAGGGCCACTGACCACTAGACCAACAGGCCCATAATAATATATTTACGTCATCAAGATATTGATGACGTAAATAGATTATTATGGGCCAAAATTCTCAAGGGTCAAAATTCAGTTCTCGTTCAGCTCTAAACTACTTAATATTACATGCTCATATCCTATTGAATAACATGTGGGATGAACGATGTTGTCTAACTTTAGTAAGTACTCGTATATCACGGCATACATAAATTTGTTGTAAAGGACGTATATTTTAACAAAGGACATTTAATTATAATTCGTACGCGAATCCGATGGATATGAGACGTACGGGACCGAAAGTTGTGGCGAGTACATTGTTACAGAGGTACATTGAAAAAGAAAACACCCAGAAGCGAGTACATTGCTTTGGTGCACTAGCTTCTGACATTTTATAAGTGCCCATGTAGGCCTATGTGAAATAAAAAACTTTTGAATTTGACTTTCGGTGCTCACCTACAACGCAGATTCTGGGGGGCCGTGCGGGGCAAACGTACGTGACACTTGGAGGTGGTCTTTTTTTTTAAATTAATTTAAACCAGTGCTAGACTGCAATCCCACCTGATGGTAAGCAGTGATGCAATCGGTGATGGTGAGGCGCACTAGTTAATTAAAAGCCTATTCACTCTAGCCTTGAAATTATAGTTGCCAGAAAGTTTTAGTTTAGTGGCCTACGGCTATGGTGGCAAATAATCAAATGATTTCTCTCGCTCTAAGGCGGAGCGCGAGGGTGTTTCAGACTTTTACTGACTAAAACCACAACTATGTTCCTTCATTTGCCCTTTGCGTCCCAGGATCACGAATACCCTTTCAGAAGTCGATCCATGTCCCCAGTAGGTACCAGCCCTGCTAGGCAGGGTCCTAGCAGGTTTGCTGATACTTCTTTGAGCGACATGATTGACATTTGTATTAAATACGTATTAACATAAATGCGCTTCGTTAGAAATTAATCCGATAGTTCAACTCGTAAAAGTCTTTGTTCTTTCACAATTGATGGCAGCTTCCCCCTGTAAAAATCATAAGACTGCCGCTCAAAGGCAAAGCGAAATATAGTTGCAGTCGCTGAGAGCACGCCTGGAGTACTTCCCGTTGACCTAGAATCCTGAAATTTGACTTGAAGCAAGATCTTATGCCAGAAATAGGTATAGGAAAAGTCCGAAAACTGTAAAGTAGTTAATTCACAACAAATAAAACTTTTTTGAGATTCGGAGAAATCTTCGAGACTCGATTCGGGAATTAAACTATATATTTGCATAGGTAAGTTTGTAACCCTCAGTGCGCGAGTCCGGTTTTTATTCATAATTCCTATCAAGCAATTTCTTCAAAGTATACCTACCAGCCTTTGTGTTTCGTATTTCTAGTACCCCTCAAACGAATTTCAGATTAAACTTAATCTGAAATTCGTCACGTCCATAATACCAGAACAAAAGACGCGTACGTCCGTTGCTCCCTTTCAGGACATCTCATACAAATGGTCGTATGCGTCATATTGCATTCTGACAAAGACCATCTGACGTGCAGGGAAAACTAATGACACTTAACAATGAATCTGACGTCATAATACACGAATGCTCGCAATGTTGCATTTTTCAAAGAATTGAAGAGTCAATGAGCTAAAATTGTTTTATCTGCTTGACATTTTAATTTTAACACTGTCTGTTTAAATTAAAAGACTACTGGGGCCAAGGGTCTGATTCTGAAAGGAAGATTCGGCCCGAGTATGAAAGACAACCAAGGGACAGGAGTGGGTTTTTAGTCAGTAAGAGGCTGACATTATCTCCCACTCCGCCCAAGGGCGGGGGATCTCATTGGATGATATTCCCAACGAAAAAAAAAAGACCTGTTGCGAACCATATTTAATTTTTATCTCGCATGAACCACGAGAGGTTCGTGGATCACAGTTTGGGAATATAGAGACTCATCAGTTTTGTTAAAATACGCCCCAAAATCATTATTGTTTCCAGCTTAATTCTTCTATGTAGTGAGTAACACAATATACCTACTCTTATCAAATAACTACGACAACACGGATGCTCAGAAAAAGGAAAGCGGAAAATATATTACGAAATTAAATTACCGCACACCCGACAATAACTGTCACCTCGGCAGATGAGCAGACAGTAATCTAATATTTTTACAAGTAATCTAAAATTTATGGCCAATAATAATTAAGTTATATATACTCGTCAAAGGACCGGGTCCACTCCCTACAGCTAAGGAGGTTCACGGGCGCGCATATTCCTAGCACACTTCCCAACACGCTTTTCCTGGTCCACACGCAGGAGGAGAAGAAGACCCTCATTGACCAGGGATATGGGGCTGTGGATCATACGTCCTAACTATACACGAAGCCCAGGGTCTTAGCAGCGAGTCGGTCATCATCTTAAAGACAAAATCCGTTAACATCCGGATTCACAGCAGCGTCCCCCACGCAGTAGTGGCAGTCTCCAGACATACTGCCCACTGCGTGTACTACGCGACAACGCTGACGACGCTATTGGACGGTTTATGAGGAGGGCACAGGGAGCATCATATCAAAGGGCACATTTAAAATTGCGCCAATCACCGAAACACTTAAAGAAAACCGTCTCAGATTGTATGGACATGTTAGAAGGAGATCGAGGATCATGTCGTAAAAATTGCACTAAACCTGCCAGAAGAAAGGGCAGAGGTCACCCCTTCATTAGCCTGGTGGTCTAGAATCCAGAGAGACCTCAAGTTAGTCCATTTGTCAGAACCTTCCTTTCCTGCTAATATCTTCATTTCTCGTGATCTAACCTCGCAAGGAAAATCTGAGCATATCTCTCTCCATTGCATTTTGGTTGGTTTTAAGCCTTCTGATGAGGTCCATTTTGAACGACGTTTCAGAGTGTGGTTAAGGATGACTTGGTGAGTGTCGCGGAAATCCGTTAGATGCGAGACTTGTTGTTGTTTGTTTGTTCTTGACAATATTTGGGAAGGCCTGTGTCCAACAGTGGACGTCTTTTGGCTGAAATAATGATGATGATGAGTTTTTTTGCCATAAACCCAGCATGTTTAAACCTCCCGATTGCAACTGAGATTTATTTTCGTAATAGAAAAAAATCGAGAAGTACCCTATGAATTTCAATTCCTTTGAGTGTCGAAATACAAGTTTTTTTGCAACGACCGAATCTATTTTTTTTGTTAACTCAGAAGTTTGACATTTTCATAGCTTTAATTCACCGCAGACCTTAGATACGTACATACATACGTGCTAAGTATGCAGCGTGTGCACCGTGCGTCATTATGTGAATTGCGCAATTACAGATTTAGTCATATGTTTATTTATTAGAAATATTATAATTGTAATTCAGTCTTGTAGAATTTTATCATTCAACATTGTTTTAATGTAATAAAATCCGTTTTTATTCCGTTTAGTTCAGTTAGGCCTTTCCGTACCTCAAAAGGAAAAAAAACAGAACCCTTATAGGAACACTTTGTTGTCCGTCTGTCTGTCAATACCCTTTATCTTCGGAACACGTGGAGGTATCGAGTTGAAATTAAAACTTCTAACGAAAAATAAAAGATACGGCCGTTCATGTCGCAAAAAAACGTATATTTCTACACTCTTGAATTGAAATTCATAGTGTAACCGTTGACCCACAATCCTGTTTAGAATAAAGCAAGTTCTAATAGAACAGGTATAGGAATAAATCTCAAAACTGTAAATGTGTTGTTACGTCCCAAACAAAAAACTTTTTTTTCGAAACAATCTTCGGGACTCCAGTCGGGAATTGAACTATTTATTACATAGGTAAGTTTGTACGGCTCTCAGTGCACGAGTACGACTCACACTTGCCCAGTTTTTTTTAGAATTAACTCGTTCGCCGTAGCGACGTTCTCACGGTTTAGCAAGATTCACGACGCATGCACGACTACTTGACTGGCCTGGCCGGTCTTTTGCTTTTAAAACCTGGCAACTTTACGTCAAGTAAATAAATTGAATTTAAGGTTATTAGATTTGTCTTCACGAGTCCTAAGACCGTACCAAGAGCACTTAACGCGATCCATTTGACGACCTAAACTGAACTGTTAGAGGGATGAAGCTATATAAAGTATAGCTCCATCCCCCATCCCTTTTTCTCGCTCGCATGCCTGACATTTTAACAAGTCAGGGTAAGGCCCATATTCATTTCACCAAAAGACTCACACGGAGGCTCCATCCTAGAAAATATTGCCGTAACACAGCTAATTGAGATAAGGTAAGCCAATAACAGGTAAATGAATGAAAGTCAGTTTTGAGAAAAAAAATATTTTGTAAAGAACTATTGCCGTCATTGTTGTCTTTTTTATTATAGATAGACCCGTATTTGATCCCTATCTCACCTGATGGTAAATGATGATGTGATTGACAATGGAGCACACATACATATTTGAACGTCGAACATTATAATACCTACGGGTAAAATGTCAACGTTCAAAACATTAAAAATTTAAACATCGAATGACATCGATGGGTAGCCAAGCCACCTCTGCTACTAATAATTAGTTCCTGACAATTTTTCAACGATTAAATTACCTTAATAGCTGTGACTATTTTTTAGTTTTTTTCTACGTATACCTCTATATTTAAGACTTTTTAGCTCAATAGCCTCAATAATTAATAACTTAGCATTTTGAAAATTTGAATTTCTGAGACAACGTCACTTATAAACTAACTACACAGTATTGTGTGAATAAATTTAAAAAAAATATCTCCGACCCATGACTTAATTTTTTATTTCCTTATTAGTTTTTTTGACTTCTTTCATTTCACCTTCCATAACTTTTCATAAACCGATCTTCATTTGATAATACAGTTTTATAATTTACCCTTTCATTTGAAACCTCGCGTGGCCATGTTTTCAAACTTTTGGCTGCTCATTTCCACCTCCATCCTCATCCTCCACCCAAAACTTGTAAACGACTTGACAGATTTTGAAAAATCATAAAAATTATACATAATTCACTTACATGAGTATATTAAAATTTAAACATACATTGTTAGATATATTACAAAAAATATACATCAATTTATAATTAGTTAATTAATTTTTATAGTTTATGCTGTGTGATCAATCCTGACTGACTGTCCTTTGCTTGTTAAAACGTAAAGCACAATATCACTTAAACGACAAAATTACGACATTTCGTCACAAAGATAAATTTAAAAATAACCATATTTAGAAACTCCATATTAAAATCAACATATTTTATGTATATAACATTTTACGCTAATACTAATATTTAGTACAATCCACAATATATATTTATGAAATGAAGTAAAATATGTAAAAAATACACAATATGTGTTTACAATTAAAATGTGGATTTTCATCAAGCTAACTTAAGTGTAACTGGATGTAGTTCGCGACACTATTGTTTGGAATAAAATTTGCATAATTTATAAAATAATTTGTATCCTTCATACATAACAGTTTTTTTTTGTAGTTTGCCCTATTAATTGTACGTTGTACTTATAGTACGTTGATCTCCTTATTAGTCCTAGGTTGTGCTACATGAATACTGACAAATGCTTGCACTGACTAGACAGGACCACTCAAAACTGTTTCAGACACTAATCAGCATGGTTCTCATATGTTTTGACCATTACATGTTTACTGTTTGGACTTTAATAGAGACTTTAACATCTAGTTTGCTTCGGTGTTCGCATTCCATCCTGCTGATATTGCAAGATCTTGTGAACTTCGTCTTCTTGTCGATTCAATGGTTAAACCTTATATAGTTTGAGCCCAATAGACGGCCACGGCTTGTAGCGGCATAAAAGGCGTTAATTAAATCCTCGGTGGAGCAGATGCGAGCCCTTGAGGCAATCCAACAAGTAGGTCATTACCTGGACCAACTTCGGCATAGACGGGTGTCTCTTGTACTGGAATCTTTTGATCCCATTGATTTCTGTAGTTCACGTTCAGGTAAGTAGGTTCGGTGGTCTGAAAAATGCAATTTATATTGAAATATCTGACAGCTGCACTTTAAAATTGAAGTAAGATAACATGAACTTGATCACAATGTGTTTCAGGATAGGTATTCGCCATGAAACCAAAACTACCGCATGATTGTAAATCTTCTGTGATGATTAAAAGACTAAGTTTTAGGGACATGTAAATTAGCTCAACTGCAGATAAGTATGTGTTAGTAACACCCTAGCGATCCAGTTTCCGACCACACTAACCAGGAGGAGCAATACTTTTTTGTATCGTACGAGAATGCTTATAGAAGTGACTCCCCTGAGGTGAGCGGAGAAGTCTATCAAATATTACTGACTCCGAAGTCTCTCCAGAACGGAGATCGTTATGCACCCACCCTCGTCCGGATAATCTGCTGTACATTTCCTGTGTCCGGTTAGGATTTGCGTCAGGCGGAAATTCACGAAAGATTCCGACCGTGGCTTCTCTTTAACCACTCTTCTAAGAGAAAACTTAACTACTAGTACTTAAGTATATACCACTAGTGGTGGCTCGTGCATCATATCTAAACATAAGACTGATCTCCTAATGTTATAATTTATATTTCCTTTGAAAAACACATCGAAAGAGCTTTCAAATTTAAAACATGTCTTCGATATGGGATTTGGTACATGTGGAATCCTGGAGGAACGCTGGCCTGATGCTGCGTAAGCGAGCGTACGTGACCCACCACCACACCGCACCACTCCTTTGATGACTATCACTCAACCGCGCACATGATGTCAGAAAGTAGCAGATTCTGAACTAACTGACCTCTATTGGTGTAATTGCTGCAAGGCGTTCCGATGTGAGAATAAACAAATAAATAATCTATAGTACAAACTTACAGTGTTTGCTGAAAATCTGGATGTGTCTTCATCCTCTGTGTCTGGTGGACTGCGTTTCGTGTGACATTTTATAATGAAAATGATAACTCTGGCAAAAACCATGCCAAGTATAAATGAAATTGCAATGATTTTTATTGTTTGGATTTTCGATATTACTAAAAATACCAAAGTTTTATAGATAAAAACAAACTGCCAAATTATTTCCATGTTTGTATTATACATTTTGAACTCACTCAACTAATTATTTTGTAACACTGTTAATGGCACTGAATCACAATTAAAACAAATACGTCCAACAATTGTTAGAAGGTAAATTGAAGTTAATAACTATTTTTGATTTGTTGGCGCATTTATAATACGTCCATATTATGTTGGATTTTCCTCCTATAAGTGAGACTACAAGTAAATAGGTACTAGCGATAATAATACTGTAATTAAGTGAGTAATAAATCATAATATAATGCGATCCAGGGCTGGGGTAACTCTTTCGAACAATCCCGTAGACCTGCAAGAATACTACACAGCAAACGACTGCCTAGCACTCACTCACTCACTCACTCACTGCATAGTCTTACTTACTCGTGAGATCGATTTAGTCAAAACTGCTATGAATAATACAGGATAGTACAGACATTTCCAAGTACTTATTTTATTATTTTACTAACTGCTGGCAATGGTTTTGCCCGCGTGAAAGTAATAAATTGTCCCAAAGGAACATATTCCGGGATAAAAATATCCTTTGTGCTGTTTCAGGACATGGCCTACGAAATTTCATCCAATGCCATTCAGCTGTTTGAACGTGAAGAAATAACACACATACACTCACAATCTTTCGCCTTTATAATATAAGTGTGATTAATCAACTATTTTATTGTTGAATTGAATTGATGTAGGTATAATTTTTAATGTTTTTAATACTATAATTTTTGTCGTCATACCTAAATAAAATAATAAATAAATAAAATAACTTTATTGCTTAACATATTGGCATTAAATTGCATGTCGAGGAGTCTCCATTTAGGCATATAAATGTCTGTAGTTAAAGGCACCGCTCTTCCCTTACATTATAAATATTGAACTAAGCAGATGACAAAAAGAAAAACAAAAAATAAAATAAAATAAATAGTCATCACCATTTCAGCCGAAAGACGTTCACTGTTGGACATAGGCCTCCCCCAAAGTGTCGCCACTACAAACGGTCTGGTGCTTATCGCATCCATCGGATTCCCCCGACCCTCAACAGGTTATCGGACCCTGTTGTGGGGGGCCTTCCAACGCTGCGTCTTCCGGTGTGCGGCCGCTACTACAGAACCTTTCGGCCCCATCGACAATCTGTTCTGCTAGCAATGTGCTCTGGCCACTGGCACATAAGCTTGGCGATTCTTCGGGCTATGTCGGCAACCAGCGGATATCTCATTTCTAAAGCGAACACACAAGGAAACTCCAAGCATAGCGCTTTCCATTACCAAACATAATTTTGTTAAAATGCGAATATCGCAGTAGGTTGCAATATTGTTGACACTAAAATTATTACTTATTTTCTAAATTGTTATTGTGGCTGTGTGTAATTTGTCCTTAAATATGCAAAATAAAATTGATATTGTTTTGGCAACTGGTCTATTTGTTAATTATATTCCTTATTTTTGACGAGGATATTTATTAGTTAACATTTACCTGGTTTAGTCTATAAAAATAATTATGAATAATAATGCTTGTAAACACATCATCATCGCTTATCATTCTCCCAAACCCAGCTGCGATAAAGGACACACAAACATACATAAAATGTTGATCACAGTATGTTGTTATCTACTAACAGACAGTGGGTGGCTACAGTCATCCTAACAACTTACAATATCTTTATCTCATTATTTTGACTGGCCTGTTGGTCTAATGGTAAGTGGACCTGACGGTTCGATTCCCACCCAGGACAAATGTTTATGTGATGAGCATGATCATTTGTTCTGTGCCTGAGTGTAATTTATCTATAATATGTATGTATTTAGAAATATATAAGTATTTTTATCAGTTGTCTCGGACTCATAACACAAGCTCTGGTTAGCTTGGGACTAGACGGCGTTGTGTGATAATTGTGGAATATTATGTTATTATTATATTATTTGGTGCTTATTTAGTGGACCTGGTAAGCATTATAAGATGACGGCGATGTAATTATACAACGCATGTTCCACTTGCGTTGTATAGTTGTACTATAATTTTAAAAGCGTGTCTTAGTTTTGCAAGTTTTGCAAGCCTTAATGAGTATCGTGCCCCACGTAATTGAATGAGGCACGTATGTATGGTTTAATATGAAAACGAACAAAATCTACATTATTCCCCGTATGCACTACATTCATAAACACTACACTACACACTAACATCACATCTATACCAACATACTTTTTTTCTTTTTTACTCCATTTTTACTATATTTTGTATTTTTTTTTCTGTTTGGTTTTTTTGCGTAAAACGACGCATGTAATTGATAGAAGACACTGGCACTATGCCTAGCGCAGGAGTCAGGGCCCCACTATTTTTGTAAAACGTTAATTTGTGTCAATAAACTATACTAATCATTATACTAATCCGCTAATCGCAACAACGAAACCGACGAGAAAATTTAAAGCTGTAGGTGTTTGTTTTTTTTTTTAACTTAGCCCCGCACTAGGAGTTACTCCTATATCGTAGGTGTATTGATAAATATGTAAACTCACATACACAAGACATACCAGGGAGAATGGGAACGTCGAGAGATGTCGTGCGGTGTTCCGCAGGTATCGGTACTAGGGCCGCCCTTGTGGAACATCGGATACGACTACGTGCTGCACGGCGACCTCCCTGACGGGGTCAGTGTGGTCTGCTACGCAGATGATACGCTGGTCCTGGCGCGGGGAGAGTCGTACCAGGCGGCGGCCAAACTAGTGACACGCGGGGTTGCGACAGTCGTTGGCAGGATCCAAGAGTTGGGACTCGAGGTGGCATTGCACAAGTCCGAGACCACATACTTTCACGGCCCTCAGAACGCGCCACCACCGGGTTCCCAACTAACGGTAGGAGAAGTCCACATCGGTGTCGGGTCAACGATGAAGTACCTGGGACTCGTTCTCGACAGCCGATGGGAATTCGAGAAGCACTTCCGACGTCTGGCTCCCAAACTAAATCGGACTGGGGCTGCCCTCGGGCGGCTCCTGCCCAACCTGGGGGGTCCAGACGCCGAATCATTCGGTCCATGTTCCTTTATGGCGCTCCGGTGTGGGCGCCGTCGTTGCGGAAGCAACCGGCTATACGGATGGTGCGAGGATACCGGACATTTCCCGCGAAGCGGCGAGCCTCCTTGCTGGACAGCCACCATGGGATCTGGAGGCAACAGTCCTTGCACTTATGCACGATCTGCGCATGGAGATGCAACGCCGGGGTGAAACTCCGCTGCCGCGACAAGTCGCAGCATGGCGGACAGAGCTCCGGCGGGTTCTCATGGAGAAACCTCTCATGCCAGTGCTGGACACGCCACAATTATGGCGGTAAGTCCCCTCTTTGAGGCGAGGTTGGAAAGACCTCACGGCGTCCTCACCTTCCGCATGACGCAGGTTCTCACCGAACATGGTAAGTTCGGAAAGTTCCTGCACCGGATTCATGCGGAAGACACGCCCGGGTGTCGCCACTGTGTGGAACGCCCGGCGGACACGGTGGAGCACACGGTGGAGGTGTGCCCCGCTTGGGCAGAGCAACGCCGTGTCCTCGTGGGGGCGATCGGTGGCGGTGATCTCTCGCGCCGGGCCTTGGTACAGGCCATGGTCCGGAGCGAGGAGGAGTGGCAGGCGGTCGCCTCCTTCTGCGAAGCAGTAATGCTAGCAAAGGAGGCGGCCGATCGCGTGAGGCAACGGCAACGGTCCTCACGCCCCAACCGCCGTCGGAGAAATGTCGCCGGCCTATTCAAGAATTCGTGTCGTATACACATGAACTGTGTATACTGGTACTGCTTTAGAGCTGAGTAAGTAAAAAATCTTGTCTGCGCTAGACACGATGCGAGAAGTTACTATGGTGCAACAGGGAGGCGAGGTAGGTGAGCAGGTATCGCGATAAATTTTCGTGCCTATATCCGTTAAAATTCTTATCATGTTTGTGATGAATTGGTCCTATCTGCCGCAGATACGTCAAAATTTCTTAGCGTGTACAAGCGCCCTAAGTTAATCATTCATGCCATTTCTTTTGACAATTCAACAACTATTCATTACGCATATCACGTCAACGCGAATCCGAGATATTTTTTACGTTTATGAAGCAATGGATTATGAATTTCCTCTTTAAATCGCTCGCATCAATAATGCTTTGTTACACGATTGGGGTGCTGGATGATTGCTATAACAAGGATAAATATAACTTATGGGTGAAAATCCCCGCGACTAATTTTACATGTGCACGTTGATAATCCTGGTGTTGAATGATAGGATGTTTCTTTTTTTTATAATGATCTGCGTAACTTGGTTCAATTAGCGCCACATTTTTTTTAATAAGTTTGTTTAAGGAATCCAGAAAAAACAAATCACTTAAAAATTCAAGTTGGGTGGCTTGTCCCAGCTCCATTTTCTGATATAATTTCATTTACCAAACTAACAATTTAAAGTAAAATAAAAAATAAACAATTTCGTTGGAATTTGCATGAGACACATTATCTAAAAACAATTAAACCATATCAGAATTTAATAGTACCTACTAACAGGATACTCAATGAAAATTTGTCCAAGCATAAATCAAAATTTTGGTGGCATTTATTCAACTTACTTCGCATTCCTTAGTCGTGCGCTGGAATTGGCACGTAACAGCTGTGCTTAGTACTATGATTTCCCACCTAATACGCAAGTATCATCTTAGGTGGCAACCCAAGATGATACTTGCGTTTGCGGGGGACAAGAATTTTTAAAGTTTTGGTGGATCAGTACCACCACATTTCTGCTCTATGGAGCAGAGATGGTACTCTTCTTTAAGAAGGGTGACAATGTCCTGCTTAAGAATTACAGGCCCATCTCACTTCTGAGCCATGCCTAGAAGCCGTTCTCCAGAGTCATCACCAACCGTCTCGTGCTCATGTTCGACAACTTCCAACCTCCCGAACAAGCCGGATTCCGAAAAGTCTTTAGTACCGTGGGCCACATATATACGCTGCGCAGGTTATACAGAAGACTTAGGAGTATAATCAACCTCTCCGGTTAGCGTTTGTGGACTACGAGAAAGCCTTTGATTCGATCGAGACCTGGGCTGTACTGCAGTCTCTTTAACGGTGCCAGATTGACTATCGGTACATCGAAATGCTGAAATGCTTGTACAAAAACGCCACCATGTCAGTCCGACTTCAGGACCAGACCTCGAAGCCTATCCTCTTGCAGCGGGGTGTGAGGCAGGGAGACGTCATGTTCCAAGACCAAGACCAGAACCAATCAAAGAAACCTCAAGACTGGAAGACGCAGCGTTAGAAGGCCTCCCACAAGGTAGACCGATGACCTGGTCTGGGTCGCGGGAATCTGATGGATGCCGTCCGCTTGGGGGAGGCCTATGGGCTATGTCCAACAGTGGGCGTCTTTTGGCTGAAATGACAAAGATAATGATGAAAAACTATTGTAAAAATTGTGACTGTAACTATTTTTGCATAATTATGGCAATCGAATTTCGAATTTATTTTAAGTATAATATCCTTTTTTAAATTCAAAGACTGATAGATTTTGTTTTACCCTCATCATTATCATTATGAATTTATCATATAAATAATAGTAAATAATTTTTAACAATAGAGAGTTGTTAACCGATGAGGGTTTTTGAAAATTCCCGAGAATTTGTGACATTGAGCTTTATTATTCAGACCGAGGTTTGTGACAGAGAAATCCAATTAAGGTGCCACTGATTTTCCATTGTGGTGGGCACTTTCGATTTTGGTAGACACTTTTGCCACACACTTTGAACTTAAATATCTCAAGAAGCGACCGAGTTATTCTCAGACCTCATGAAGATCCTTCTAGCTTGAACTTTCTATTCTTATACCAGGTCCATAATTTTCACGAAAAGTGAAGAAAAAATTTCACAATCAAAATTGAAAGAAAATGCACTTTGTTGATATTGACCCTTATACTGTTGGGCACGCCACAATTATGGTGGTAAGTCCCCTCTTCGAGGCGTGGCTGGAAAGATCTCACGGCCGCCTTACCTTCCGTATGACACAGGTCACCAGACATGGTAAATTCGGGAAGTTCCTGCACCGGATTCGTGAGTAAGAAACGCCCAGGTGTCACCATTGTGTTGACCGCCCGGAGGACACGGTGAAGCACACGGTGGAGGTGTGCCCCGCTTGGGCAGAGCCGCCGAACGCCGTGTCCTCGTGGGGGTGATCGGCGGTGGCGAACTCTCGCGCCGGGCCTTGGTACAAGCTATGGTCCGGAGCGAGGAGGAGTAGCAGGCGGTCACCTCCTTCTGCGAAGCAGTAATGCTAACAAAGGAGGCGGCCGATCGCGTGAGGCAACGGTCTGATTCTAAAAGAAAGGCCTGATACGAAAGGCAACTAAGGAACAAGAATGGGTTTTTAGTCAGTAAAAGTCTGATACTATCTCCCGCTCCGCCCAAGACCGGGGGATGACATAAGATGATTTTCCCACAGAAGAAAAAGCCCTTATACTTTTATTTAAAACCTTTTCTTTTCGATAGCATAGCTATGCCTAAACCACACTTGACTAAATATGGTCATTTAGTTAGAATTATGTACATACGTTTTATATGGTTTTCCTCATTAACACCATTAAAGTAAGTACAGACGTATGTAAGTACTTATTATTGGTATTAATCATCGAATCGAAACACTAATAAATAGCTAATACCTAATATTACTAATTTCATCCTCCCTCCAGGAGTGGAGGAAGTTTCAATCAAAAAGACTTGGAATATAGACTTTATTCTTTTCTTTTTGAGAATGGGAAATCATCAAACAACTTCTCTCGCTCTGGGTAAAGCGAGAGGATATGACAGACTTTTACTGACTAGACCCACCTTCCTTCAGTTGAGTTTCCGTTCCAGTGCCGCAGTCACTCCCGCAGCCCTGACAGGCGTCAGCCTAAGTGGGCCCATCTTTATTTGCTGACAGTTATATGAGGTGTAAGTCGGTTGTAATTTTTTTTTGTAAAACGTTTTTTATTTTACACTATTTAGTTATGGTACCAAAGCTAAAAATTACCCCTCAGCCAAACTTAAATATCTTCTAGCCAGAGTGCATCTCATGACAATTCTAATAATCCCAAACACGGTTAAATTACATTAATTTATTACAGAGTTCCGGTGTCTAACTTCAGGCTTCATCATCAGATCAGTTCGATATATTATATATATGTATATATGATATATTATATTAGATTCATTCAGTCAGTCATCGACTACACGTATAAATAAAGCAATTTTACTTGTTACAACGGTTCTGCTGTGATCCTATGAGGAGTTCTGCTTCGAACTTCATGATCAGATGATCAGATAACCTTTCAAACAAAAAAAAAATTCGAAATCGGTCCACAATTGACCGAGAAAATAAAAAAAAATACATTCAGCCGAACATAGAACCTCCTTCTTTTTGACGTCGGTTAAAAAGGTGTGTGAATATAGACGATCATATACATGTGTAGAGTAACCTCTAACCTTTAGTAAACAAAGACATGCAACTTACGAACCCCACTCGGTTGGAATTGAGAAATTAAATATTTAGAAACAAAGCAACGCCATTAATTTCTTAACAGATGGTATTCTGTTTACTCCTCAAGCAATCGGCTGGATATTCTCTAAGCTACTGTGTGATTACTGTGATTGAGATTTATGTAAACAAGGTAGGTTTTAGTTGAAAGGTAGGCTGAAGGTTAAATGTCATTCTATCTATACAATGTAATTTAATTCAATCTGACATAATTTATTTAATTGATTAAGTTGTAATAATTCCTTATTTTATTGATTCTATTGTCTTTGTTTTCGTTTTGTACCTTGTTATTATTTATTAAATGTGAATGAACAATTGATTCAAAATATAAATAATATTAGTTTACTAAATTCTGTAAGGGCTGTTGCTGACACCTTTAAGTGAAGAATTCGCTGTGATAATTGTTTATTGATAAGATCATTCTTTTATAAATGTTTTTACGAACTATTCGTTGGAGTGCCGTAATAAATAACTAAATATACAAGGAGTCATATAAACGTGGAATAAAGTACAATGACCTTTTCCTAACATCACTAAGTAGATCTACGCCATTAACTGTTTTTCATAATTAGAAAGTCTAAAGAATCGCGATAGATGTCGATTCAAGACAGCTTTATGTCTTAATTTCCGTTTTTGAAATTAAGAATGTCAACAAATGTAGGAGGTTCAATAACCGTTAATCCAAGTTTATCTGGCACCTAAAATAAAGGTTAAAATATTTCATAGTAGTATTTAGACTACTGTTGAGTCCTCACAATATGATCTTTAATGATCGTCAACAGTAAAGTGTTGGTGTATCTATAAACAAACATACGACTTATACCAAGCGTAAGCAGCGTTTTAAAAATCTCCATTCCTAATAACTTTATGCAGAGCAATCACAGTCATCCTATTTCCTTTAAAGCTCCCCTCCATTTTAATTTATTATAAAAAACGGGGGAAAACTACACATAATTACATCAAAACTATACAGTATTTGAATCAATTAGCCTCGTTCGAAAATTAAATTAGGAAAGAAAAAAATAGATACATTTTTAAGTGTAACAATATGTATAATAATAATTCAAATATAATATTCCACAACTATCACACAACGCTACCTAGTCCCATACTAAGCAGAGCTTGAGTTATGAGTACTAGAAAACTGATAAACATACTTATAATACATACATGTTATAAATAAATTACACCCAGACAGAACAAATGATTGTGCTCATCACACAAACATTTGTCCTGCGTGGGAATCGAACCCACGTCCTCCGTCATAGCAGTCAGGGCCACTAACCACTAGACCAACAGGCCAGTCGCTGCTTCTCTACTCTTCTTCATGCATTGTTATAAGCAGACAAAAGAACACTTCCATTCACTAGAAATAATTACTAAACCCCATTTAGGACAAGAAGCACTCATTCCTTACCACATCACGACACTTGACCGCTTTTCAAACAACGTCTGATTTACTGAAACATTTAATTTAGAACAGTCGTTCCCAAAATTATTACTACGTCATTAACGCAATCAAGAGATGAATTTGATCGTTAGAGTTGGCCCTTAGTTGTTATTGGTTGTGCTAATGCAACCGGAATTCCAGTACTGTTTGATGGCGCTGTTGGAGCGTCCGACTTTCCGTAAATAGGCTTTCATTTATGGAAGTTTCCAGTATCGTTTATATAACCGTGTTAACGTATAGAGTACGGTTGCAGCCTTATAGTGCAAGATTCCTAGATAGAACTTAGAATTTGAATTATAGTCTGTGTCGCATACGATAATTATTATCAGATACAATCAATAAGCTTCATAATTCTACTTTTTTAAGGTGGGGAAAATCGTCTAATGGCTTCTCCCGTTCTTGCGGAGCGCGAGGGCGTGTCAAACTTTTACTGACTAAACTACACCTATGTCCCTTCAGTTGCCCTTTGCGTCCCAGGACTTCGAGGAGTTCGCCGTCGACGACCCGGGCTCAGTCCCTACAAAGTCAAAGTCAAAAGTTTTTTATATCACTTAGGCCTACATGCACACTAATAAAACGTAAGAAGCTTCGATTACCGGACGGCCCGAGTCGTAATGCTTGTCGTCCACCAGCCCACGCGACACCAGCCTACGGTGGCTGGCCGTCGGTGTCGGGGTCTCGGCGACTGAGGTGTAAGGACGTTCCTTCCCTCTCGCATGCGGCCGTCTCCTTCGTTAGCGTTACTGCTTCGTAAAAGAAAGCGACCGCTGCCCATTCCCCCTCGTTCCGGACGATGGCCTGTACCAGGGTCTAGCCTGAGAGGTCGTCTTCGCCGATCACCCCCACGAGTGCACGGCGGCGCTCCACGTGTCCTCTGGGTGGTCCGCAAAATGCACCAGGGCGTTTTTACTGCCTTCTGAACTTACCATGTCCGGTGAGAACCTAGACCAACTAACTACTCTTAATATGTGTGCTTGGCTAAACACTGGTCCTGCTCCACAGCCACAGCCACTTTGGGACCCAAGTGGCTGTGGCTGTGGACCACAAGCTAGTTAGTTAGTTTAATTTTTACCAGCTGCTTATAGAAAATTATTCCAAGTAAACATATTCCCGAGATAAAATAAAATGTGATATTCCAAGACATGGTGTGCCTAATTCATCTAAATCCGTTCAGTCGTTCGAGCATGAAGAAGTAACAAACATACAAACATGTGTGATACTACAGATAACTTTTTATAAGGAATAAAAATGGTAGCAGCTTCTCGAAAAATCGGTGTAAATGTGGAAGAAATGATACGCCTACACAGTACAATTCAGTAGTGTTCGGTGCCAACGCTTAGTCTTACACAGAAGGCTTTTAAAATGACAAATCAACTTTATAAATACTAGGAATCACAGGAACACCTGTCACATAGGTCAAGTTACAAGGTTATTAAAGTAATATTTTCCTATATGCGGCCATTCATATCTTTTTTTGAGGTGGGACTTCAACCAATGGCTTCATCCGCTTTAAGGTTGAGCAAGAGGGTACGTCATACTTTTACTGACTAAAACCCTGTTGTGTCCTTCAGTTATTCTTTACGTTCTCAGGCCCCAGACATTTTTTCAAACGTATCGCACACCTTATACTGGAGTATACATTAACGTGCATGTTATTTCAGTGATTTGAGTTTGATGCTGAAAGCTGAAACCACTTTCAAGACTTACTTAAGTCTTTAGGGACCGGCGTGGTGTGTTCACAAAGGCACAGCGGACGGCAATGGTTGACTTAGCATTATACTAGATATATGTCGTTTGAAAAGCTCGCAGTAGTAGTAGGTTTTAGTCAGTAAAAGTATGACAAACCCTTTCGCTCCACTTCAATAAAAATAAAGTAGGTAGGGGTCATATATATATATATATATATATATATATATATATATATATATATATATTTGAAGCAGAAGAGGATGGCAAGACGAGTAAGGTAGACACCGATATAAAGGATTGGGCTCAAATTGTTCAAGATAGAGAAAAATGTTCGCAAGGGAGGGTGAAACTGCAGGCAAAAGCCTTTTAATGTGAAAACGAAACCCGGACCCTGGGACGAAGGCAACGAAGGAACAGGAGTGGATTTTAGTCAGTAAAAGTCTGACACTATCTCCCGCTCCGCTCAAGAGCGGGATTTGTCATAAGATGACTTTCCCACCTAAAAAAAAAAAAGGCAAAAGCCTTCACCGGGCTTTGCTGGTACTTAATGGTACCGAAGCTAGAAGCATTGGTACCATTAGTGGTTACACTAGTCGATAGCGGGGAGGTATTACTTCATAGTTTACATTCAAAACAAAACATGATATCGTTTTATCTTATTGTTGATTTTGTCTGTGTGAAAACAGAAAAACATAAAACTAATTGCCTTTAAAAACTTATGAGCCAACCAAGTTTCTGTATTTTTGATGATTTTAACGATTTTACCGAAGAATTCTTATACAATTTATTTGTAATAGATTTATGTAATGGTTTTTTCATAAAACGCGATTTTTCAAAGCACTACTCCCAATTTTTTTCGCACCTTCTAATGTCGTTTCAGTTCGGAACGTGCGTGCAAATAATACATTGTACATATAGACTAGCGTCTCACTGCTTATGCTTGATACTATCGCTGTCGGACACGATGTCAGATGAGACAGCGCACTTTTTTGCCTCCACCATCAATGAGTTCGAGCCCGTGACTAGTTCAACCTTAAGTACTATAGGATCATAAACACACTTATAAATAGGTCTTTGCCTATTAATTTGGAAAAGGTGGAGAAATGACAGCTACCGAAGGGCAGTCCCTTCAGTATTTGTCCTCAGCCACTTTTGGTCACCGGGCGTGGTGTTCCTTTGCTTCCGCGGGCAAGTACGTAGTACAATATAGTGCAAAGTGAAGTGTTACTACGTTAAATGGCAGCCCGCGTGGGTGCCCGCGCGTGCACCAGTCGCGTGACGGCGCGCGTGTACCGTATGCGGCGGTCCTCGTTTTGGAAACCGGATTATTACCTGCGCAGTCGCTAGTTCAACTTTAACGGTGTGCATGTAGTCGTGTCGATAGAAAACTATGATGTGTTATTACGTGGCAAAACGATCAGGTCACAGCGCCCGCGCGGCGGGCCACGTGGGCCCCCAGACGGAGCACTTTTGTATGGGACAACGCGGGCGCCCGCGTAATGCAGCGTTCGGCCTTAATCATATTTACTAACAAAATAATGTAATATAGTTATGAATGTTAGTCAATAAGGTAACACGAGACAAGAACAGTAAGATGATGATGATCTAGCAGAATTTAGTGATCATAATTTAAAATTAGCCCAAGAACATCATCACTTCCAATTCCTTATTAACAATCCAATTTATTATTAACATTTTTTTATAGCACTAAAAATTTTGCATTCTAAAACTAAATAAAGGTTCACCACGTGACTGATCGAAAATATATTTTTTTCCTAATATTTGAAAAAATTGTGCAGTAGCAAGCATTAGTAATACCCCAAAAATTTATTTTATGATATCATTGATACAAAACAAATCACTATCAATATTCAAAATATAACTAAACTACTCATATCAATTTAATATCTAATCGACTTCCTTTTAAATAGGAATCAGCCTTATCAGTAACAGTCCTATCCCACCATCCAATCAGTAATTATGATAATCAACATTCGTCATTGATAACACATTATAGAACAAAGAACGTGTGAGATTGTATTGTTTTGTCTTTAAAATTAATTTTAATTATTAATTGAAATATTGTGTCGTTTTTCAAGTGCATTTTGGTCCGGCATACGGATTTTCAAGACAAAGTAAGTGAAATTAATGTTTTTGTAGATCGTAAAGTGTCTGGTCTTTATTTAACGTGACAGAGCAGAATATTATGGTGATAACGCTGAAAAGTTAGTGATAAAATTGCATTTAAGTACTAAGTTTTTTCAAACTAGCTGCTGCTATAGACTTTGCTCGCGTGATTGTAGGAAAATATCACAAGGAACATACTACTGACATAAAAAGTATCGTATGTGTTATTCTAAGGTAAAGGTCTACTTGTACAAATTTTACCCAAATCCGTTCCGCGAAGATCTCGTCGAGGCGAGGTTTTAAAGTCTTGATCATCGACGCCGACTTGCTAGCCTGTCGGTTTTCTACCGGTTGCATTTCGGAGAGTGTGCGTCGGAATTGCATTACCTAATTCCGCCAAGCCCATTCCATCATCGGACCTCCAGGCGTACGGCGATGTGCCGGTACATGGTTGACATCCCACCTATACGCACAAAACGTTTTGGTAACACATTCATTGTGCGTACAGCTAAGGAGTAGAATTCCTAGCCGGAATCTGTATCTCCTGATGGCTATAACCCGGGAGTTTTTAAGTCAAGAGTGAATATGTTACTTCTAGGTAAGCGCGCTCCATTGTCGACTGCATTCCTTCAGGTGAGATAGCGGTCAAGCGCGAACCTATCAATAATAAAAAAATAGATACAAACTTTCGCCTTTATAATATTAGTGTGACAGTGAATGAACTGAGATTTATAAATTGTTTTACTTAAAAACATTTAAGTTCTCGTTTCGGTGGTAATCAAGGTCAAAAACCGGTTCAAGTGTTATTAAATAAATATTGAAACTGAGATCAAAATGCGGATACCTCTCAAGTCCTTCGGAAGGTTCCTGCCCCCCTAGCCAAGTTACGACCATTTCGTTTCGATTCTCTTGCGTCTCTTTTGTTCTGACGTCATATGAACGCTCAGTCACCTGGTCAGAACAAAGGAATCGGAGGCGTGGCCTACTCGAGGCGTTCGAAGCTAGAGAATCAAAACGATACGGGCGTAACTTGGCTAGGGTGGTTGCACCGGATTCGTGCGGAAGAAACGCTCGGGTGTAACCATTGTGTGGTCCGCCCTGAGGACACGGTGGAGCATACAGTAGAGGTGTGCCCTGCTGTACAGGCCATGGACCGGAGCCAGGAGGAATGGCAGGCGGTCGCCACCTTCTGCGAAGCAGTAATGCTAGCAAAGGAAGCGGCTGCACGCGCGAGGGAACGGCCCTCACACCCCAGCCGCCGGGACCCCAATCGCGACTTCCAGCCACAGTAGGCGCAGGCTTGCGGACGGCGAGCAATGGATAGCACGCTGTTCGGTCGTCCGGTAACCGCCTGAACCGAGCCCAAGTCGCTGACGGCGCATAGTGTTCCACGCGCGCCTCAAAGAGATGTCAGTGAATTGTAGGGGCCTAGCAGGGTAGTAGCCTACTGGGGCCATGAATTAAGTGTAAACGAATCCCCGGGGCCCTGAAACACAAGGCATAGAAGGAACAAACGAGTGGGTTTTAGTCAGTAAAAGTCTGACAAGGGCGGGAGATTTCATTAGATGATTTCCCACCTAAAAAAAGTCCTTTTAAGTCTCTCAGATGTACTATTTACCTACCTTAACTGACTAGAAGCGCAAGTTACACACATGTTTGTGATTAATTGTATTTTGTTCTAAAATTTTATTTTCATTAGTTAAATGATATAACTCTCACAAATTACTTGTCATATAACATGACACCACTAGTTCAGGGAAATACTTGTTTATTTACAGGGATAATCATGATCTCTTCTCCTTCTTCTCTGGGTCAGAGAGAGAGTGTTCGACTTTTATTGACTATAACTTTCTCCAGTTTTCCTTCAATTTTCTCCCCACAGCCCTAGTAGGCTCAGGAAAATACCTTCACTTATGTACAAAAATTAATATTATATTTCGATAAAAAATATCTTAATTTTAAATTCCCATTCTCGAGGGCAATGCGCACACTAAACCTGGTGGCTGATAGAATAGATATATTCTCATGTTCACTGAACGAGTTCGCAAAAGTTGCATTACATTTTTTATGTTATAATAATAATAATCAATTGAATTAAATAATTGTATTCTGATAATTAATTGCCTTGTATTTTATTTTAATTGTATGTTATATTATTTTGTATTATATTGACTAAGCTATTTTATTTTTGTAAATGTTGTGAATTGCAATTGTATGAAATAATTATTGTAATTTGTATTTTTGACTACACTATCGCATTGGATTTGTCTGTAATGATAGCTGTATGTATGATTAATAATAAACAATAAACAATAAACAATAAAATTCATTGTATTCAAAACTTGTGAGTTAATATAAATGTTTACAGTGATCTTAAAAGTACTGCAGTATTCGTACTTTATTAATATCTTACAGCTAGTAACAGAACTCATCTCGACTTCATTTATAAACTTTAGAGACTTCTATAAGTACATAGACTTCTATAAACTTATGTCATAAAATAAAGTTATTAGTAGGGATACACGCTATTCAGTACGCAGCGGACTAAAATACTGGAGTCATACCTTTTTTTTTGTGGGAAAATCATCTAATGACATCCCGCGTTCTTGGGCGGAGCGGGATACCTACGTACCCTATGAATTTTGATTCCCTTGAGAGTGTTGAAATACACGTTTTTTGCGGCATATCTTTAACTCCGAAGTTTTATTTTTTCATAGCTTCAAAAGACTGCAGATTTGAGTATTAACTCCACGCGTTCTCGAGATAAAGGGTCTTGACAGACAGATAGGCGGACAAGAAAGTGATCCTATAAGGGTTCCGTTTTTCCTTTTGAGATACGAAACCCTAAAAACAAAGAATTGTCGCATAAAATTGTTTAATGCACTTTGCAATTTTTCTTAATTAAGAAACTTGTCATCGTCATCTCCCTAGCCTCAATATTTTAAATTTGACTTGGGGCAATGCACGGGCAATGCCTTAGTAAATACGTCTGCAAATTGGTTTTCGCTACTAACAAACTTCAAAGCAAATAATCTTTTGATGATAGTTTTCTCTAATGAAATGATATTTAACTTGGATGTGTTTAAAGCGTTTATTTATATTCACATTTTTAATAACACTGATAGCACTTTGATTGTCTAGATGAAGACACAGTGTGTCCTGTAAGTATTTTTTAATATCAGTCAATAGTGGCTCGTCCCGTCCGACCGTCCGGTAACCGACCGGACCGAGCCCAAGTCGTCGACGGCGCGTATTGTTCGCGTTCCTCAGGAAGATGTCAGCAAATCGTAGGGGCCCAGTAGGGTCGAAGCCTACTGGGGCCATGGGTAATGTGTAAACGAAACCCGGGGTCCTGGGACGTAAAAGTAGTAAAAGTCTGACACTATCTCACGCTCCGCCCAAGAGCGCAATTTGTCATTAGATGATTTTTCCACCTAAAAAATAAAAAATATCAGTAAATAGTAGCTTGACCCACATTGCCTCCTTGGTGGCGGCACAGGCAGCCATAAACTCTGCCTCTGTCGTTGATAGAGCCACAGTTTGTTGTCTTTGGCTAGACCAAGTTACAGCTGCTCCATTTTTCATAAAAACATAGCCAAGTGATAAAGATAACTTTGTAAAACATCATTTTGCAAAAATTCACGTTGCGTATTTGACGTAGAGCAGTGGTGGCCGAGTGGTAACGGCCCCGACTTACTAGTTTTAGGTCGCGGGTTTAAACCCAGCTAGGCGCATTACTCTGTGTAATTTATTTCATCACCACTGCTCTCAAAATGGTGAAGGAAAACATCGTGAGGGAACCGGCATGTCCTAGAACCAAAAATTCGAAGATATGTAACATCCACCAACACGCACTGGGTCCGCGTAGTGGATTACGGCCCATTTCCTCTTCTAGTGAGGAGGCCTGAGTCCAAACAGTGGGAACATTATAAGGCCGACTATGTATTTGACGTTATGTAGTAATGCCCATGTAATGTCATATTTTCGCTTTTATTTTCACAGATTTGGCGCAATTTTTATGTCTGGACTTTTCCCATAACTTGTTGAATTTAATATAAATAAGCTGGTATATACTTTATTATCTTTAATACACTCATTTTTACACAGAACAAAAGACAGAGATATGCCACTGACATTTGGGAATGACAGATCTAAAAAAAATAGAAAAACAGCCAAGTGTGAGCTTTTTTTTAGCCAAGTGTGAGCTGGCGTTAAAAGGCGCTAAATCCAATTTACATTTAACACTAACTAACTAGAGTTCGCCTTCCAGTCTAACTGGATGCGGCTGAATACTCGTGTGTTATGCACGAAGCGACTGTCTATCAGACCAGTTACTGGGCAACATGATACCCCTTAAATAGATTGATGATCAGACTTTCCGGTGTCTGACTACCTGTAATGACAGTTAAAGATCTACAAATCACAGCTGCGACCAACGGCTATATGTGCTTTTCGGGGTACGGTGTGTGAGAGATGGTCCTAGATAACCTTAAAAAAGTACATACATATTGAAAAGTCCACATTAAAACACACGTTACTGCAGTGCGTCAGGAATGTTTGCCGACGCACTTATTGATGGTTTCAAAGCCATCATAAGAAAGCGGGTAGCGTCCATGATGCGCAGGGTGCGTGGGAGCGGCTACAGCATTCTGAGGGTCATTAGTGATAAGCCGTGTTGCGCCACGTTGGCACACTAGGTGCTTGTACACGTACATGTACCCGGTGTGTCAGGTGTACGCAAAAGATATTTATTTCAAATTAAAATCTCTCTGTTATTTTATTTTTTATTAACATAGTTTTTAAGGTTCGTGATTACTAACATAATATGGACCACGATCTGAAATAAAGTTTTTTTTTTTTTAACTAGCCCGGTTTCGAACCCGCAAACTCTTGCAGAGAGGTGGGTTAACCACTGGGCCATCACGACACTAATATAAGTTAAGATACTAGAATTGGTATAGTTTAAAATAAATATTCTGAAACCACAATCTAACTCCAGGCTTGATCAAAGAGAGCGCTTCCGCAAACTCTGCCGAACAAAATAATTATCAAATTGCGATTACAAAAGATTATCTGAAGAAGATAAGTAACGAAATATTAAAAAATATGCGAATCTATCAACATTATACATATACCAGTCAGATTAGAAAAAAATCTATACATAAAAGGAGAGATCTGAATCCAACTGATAGAAAAAATCTCTATATATAAAAACAGGGATCTGAATCCGTGAATAGGATCTGAATAATTTATTTAATCTAATTTAATTTAATTAATTCATTATGTTATGACAATTTTAATTTTATTTAATTCTATAATATTGCTATGCCTGAAATAAACGATAAATAAATAATAAATAAATAAAAGGAGAGATCTGAATCCAACTAATTGGAAAAATCTCTAAATATAAAAGGAGTGATCTGAAACCAATTGATTGGAAAATCTCTATATATAACAATAACACAATAGAATATGACTGACTGACATATCAACGCACAGCCGAAATTACTGGGAATATGAGCGTGAAATTTTGCACAAGGCTTCCTTTTACAACAGGCGAGTATTAAGAAAGGGTTTTTGAAAATTCAACCTTTAAGGTTGAATTTTGGTAGGTTAGGTTGGGTTAGAAAAGGGGTTATTTTGTTTTTATGCAAAATCTGATTAGGTATGCCAGTGGCATACCTAATCAGATTTTGACTATACTATAGATTTATATTATACTTGAAAGTTAACACAAAGAAGGCCGGATTTCCAACAGTGGGAACATTATAAGGCAGACTATGCTATGCTATGCTAACACAAATAGTAACCTAAGTAAATAACAAAGGTTGCTATTCTTTGTTTTCAGAATTACCCTCAATATAAACAATTAGGGGGTTTTAAAAAATGTATGGAGTTTTTTTATTTCTTGGGTTTACCTGAAAATTGGCACAAATTCTAATCAAAATGAACAATAAAGACTTAAATTATTTTTCAAATCTACTTTAAAATTACAATTTAAGGGGTGTTTTTTTTTTGAAAATATTTTCGTGAACAGAGTCGCTGGCAAGGTACTAGTGTACCTTATTCTGTCAAAATAAATGAATATGAATTTAAAAACGCCAATAGTAATTACAATGACATTGACAAGCATTTTGATAACACATCAAAGCAAAATGCTAATAAATTCAGTCTTTCATCATCATCATCATCATCATCATTTCAGCCGAAAGACGTCCACTGTTGGACATAGGGCTCCCCCAAGCGTCGCCACAACGACCGATCCTGTGCATCTCGCATCCACCGCACTCCCGTGAATTCTGCCTTCCAACGCTGCGTTTTTCGGTGCGGAAAATTCAGTCTTTAATTTTAATTAAAGGCCATCAAAAGCATTTCTTACACAAATTGGAGACGACAACAGTTATTCTATATAGTTATTCTCACGACTAGTGCTCATAAATATCAAGGGAGATGAATCATTCGATTGATGTGCTGGATATAGTTATACTGTAGCAATTTTCTTTTTCCACCCACATGCGAATAGATTATGTAGGAGGCATCATCAATCATTATTTTGAGAGTGTATCGATTTTGTTTATTCTAAAACCTTCTACATCCTATTGTACCTGTGAATCTGTACGTATTGTAAGACCAAATCCCTCACCGCGTTCGCGCGATTTACCTATTTAAAACAACTCAACGCACCGCAAGAGAGAGAAGACAGAAATATCTTGTCACTAGTATCTGTTCCCAAGTGTATTGTGGAAGACTCTTCACGTTACAATATCAAAACGACTGATCGCTTCGCTTCACTCGTCGCCATTCCGCACCCACGTTTTTTTTAAAGGTGTACAATCAATCAATGCCGATCGTGTCAGACTTTTACTGACTAAAACCACAACTGTGTCCTTCAGTTGCCCTGTGCGTTCGGGTTTCCTTTTCAGAAAATGCCCACGGCCTTAACGGGCATTTTCTGACTTCCTCAAAGAGATGTCATATCCTGACATATCCTGACATCTCGATCATCGCGCGTGGAACATTACGCCCTTTCGACGACTTGGGCTCGGTCTCGACGATTATCCGACATCAAGCTACCCATCGCTCTTCGTTGTCGTCCGCCAGCCCGAGCCTGCCGTGGCTCCTGTCCTGCCTTGTTCAGGGTCGCGGCGGCTAGGGCGGGCGTGAGGATGTCCGTTTCCTCACGCGTGTGGCCGTCGCTTTCGCTAGCATTTCTACTTCGCAGAACGAGGCGTCTACTGCCCATTCCCACTCGTTCCGAACCATGACCTGTATCAGGGCTCGGCGCCAGAGGTACCCGCCGCCGAGCTCCCTTTTTTTTTTTTCGGTGGGAAAATCATCTTATGACATCCCCAGTGTCAGACTTTTACTGACTAAAAACCCACTCCTGTTCCTTCGTTGCCTTTCGTACCAGGGCCGAGTCTTCCTTTCAGAATCAGACCCTTGGCCCCAGTAGGCTTCGACCCTGCTAGGCCCCTACAGTTGCTGACATCTCCTTGAGGCACGCGTGGAACAGCACGCGCCGTCGACGACTTGGGCTCGGTCTGGACGGTTACCGGACGGTCGGACGGCGAGCCACCCATTGCTCGCCGTCCGCAAGCCTGCGCCTACGATGGCCGGAAATCGGGATCGGAATCCCGGCGGCGATTGGGGCGTGAGGACCGTTGCCTCACGCGATCGGCCGCCTCCTTTGCTAGCATTACTGCTTCGCAGAAGGAGGCGACCGCCTGCCACTCTTCCTCACTCCGGACCATGGCCTGTACCAAGGCCCGGCGCAAGAGATCGCCGCCGCCAATCGCCCCCACGAGGACACGGCGTTGCTCTGCCCAAGCGGGGCACACCTCTACCGTGTGCTCCACCGTGTCCTCCGGGCGGTCCGCACAATGGTGGCACCCGGGCGTTTCTTCCGCACGAATCCGGTGCAGGAACCTCCCGAACTTACCATGTCCGGTGAGGACCTGCGTCATGCGGAAGGTAAGGACGCCGTGTTGCCTTTCCAGCCACTCCTCAAAGAGGGGACTTATCGCCATAATTATGGCGTGCCCAGCACTGGGTTGCGATAGTCGCTGTCGCCATTCCGCCATGAGACCCCGCCGGAGCTCTGCCCGCCATGCCGCGACTTGTCGCGGCAGCGGAGTTTCACCCCGACGTTGCATCTCCACGCGCAGATCGTGCATGCGTGCAAGACCTGCTGCCACCAGGTCCCATGGTTGCTGGCCAGCAAGGAGGCTCGCCGCTTCGCGGGATACCGTGCGGTATCCCCTCACCATCCGTATGGCCATGACCCTCTGGCACGCGTTCAGCTGGGCCGCCGGTCGCTTTCGCAGTGACGGCCGCCGGTCGCTTTCGCAGTGACGAGCTCCCACTTACCGCCATGATTATGGCGTGCCCAAGGTTGAGGACACTCAAAAACACGTAGACTTACGTTCTATCATAGAACAATAACATAACATTGAAATGGTTTCAAACTCTATTTATTTCCATTTGTATTAGTATAGGCACTTTTTTCAAAAATAACTGTCCCCGAAAAATCTGCATCAACGCAAGCGAAATCGCTGGCAAAATCTAGTAGATAATATTCGAGAATCGTCTCGACTTAAAGACTTATTTCTAAGAGGTATATTTTTTAGACCTTTTATGAAGTAAAATGTTTAAAACAAAATAAAAACAGGCTAGACACCTTCACAAAGACTACAAATCTAAGGCAGCTTAAGTTATTAGTTAACAGAATATAGAAATAAGCTTTTATTCATCTTAATTTATGTTTTAATCTTTATTCCTTTTAGCGCAAATCACAGTCAAGAAATAAGATTATCTTTTTCCCGCAATTTCGCTCCCGTAATACAAGAGCTAATGACTAAAATAATCTACGAGTATTATACGTGGTTTGACTATTACATATTTGCTGTATAGACTTTAAAAGAGACTATGACCCCTGAGTTTGTGTCGGTGTTTTTTTTCTCAGCGGTCGCCTCCTTCTGCAAAGCAGTAATGCTAGCATAGGAGGCGGCCGCACGCGCGAGAAAATGGCCCTTACGCCCCAGCCACTGAGATCCTGATTCCGATTTCCGGCCACCGTAGGCACAGGCTTGCGGACGGCGAGCAATGGGTAGCTCGCCGTCCGACCGTCCGGACCGAGCCCAAGTCGTTGAAAGCGCGTAGTATTCCACGCGCGCCTCAAGGGGATGTCAGCAACCGTAGAGGCCCAGCAGAGTCGAAGCTTACTCAGGCCATGGGTACATGGGCCTGGAACAAAGGCAAAGGAGGAACAGGAGTGGGTTTTGGTCAGTAAAACTCTGACACGAAAGGGCAGGAGATGTCATTGGACGATTTCCCACCTTAAAAAAAAGACCTGCCAGCGCAAGGGGTATCGTGTTACAAAATTACCAAGCTGTAAAGGCCAGACAGAGAAAAAAAATACAACGTAAAAGAAAACAATATATTAAAAATCACGAGCAACAAAAAACTACGAGTATCAAACAAAAAAGTAATAAAAAAATTGCAAATATATTCCTCCCGACCTCATTTCAATCACGGTGGCTAATTTCAACAGAGATTAACTAGTAAGCAGGAGATATTATTGTGCACAAGTGTTTGCGCAAACACAGCCGCAGTATTTGTTCCTTTAGGTATTCTCATGGTCCGATGGTTTAAGCTAGAACTACATTAGACAGACGCACACGTGTAACACGCCCGATTTGTACGTAGAACAACGTCGCGTAGCTTCGCGTGGCGTGGATCAAGTGTAGCTCTACAAGTCTCGTTTCCATATAAAATGTATGGAGACCGATGCGCCCAGATCGGCGTGTGTGGCACACTTGTGCGCAGTGTAGTTCTGGCTTTGAGCTAGAACTACATTAGACCGACGCACACGTGTAACTAGCCTGCCCCCCTAGCCAAGTTACAACCGTTTTGTATCGATTCTCTTTTCGTTGATCGCCTCGAGTCGGCCACGCCTCCTATTCCTTTGTTCTGATCTCGTGACTGAACGTTGAGATGACGTCATAACAAAGGATGTCAGCAACCGTAGGGACCCAGCGGGTCGAAGCCTACTGGGGCCATGGGTGATGTGAAAAAGTTCCGCGGGGCCCTGGAAGAATGGCAATGCAGGAACAGGAATGGGTTTTTAGTCAATAAAAGTCTGACACGCCCTCGTACTCAGCCCAAGAGCCATTAGATGATTTTCTAACCCGAAAAAAAAAACACGTCATGTTAGTGTAACTTCGGGCAACCAGAGTAAAGGAACAGAAAGTGCACCTATGTTCGCGCACACGCTTGAGCAGTATCATCATCATCATCATCATCATCATCATTTCAGCCGAAAGACGTCCACTGTTGGACATAGGCTTCCCCCAAGTGTCGCCACAATGAACGGTCCTGTGCGTCTCGCATCCATCGGACTCCCGCAACCGTTACCAAGTCATCGGTCCACCTTGTAGGAGGCCTTCCAACGCTACGTCTTCCGGTACGTGGCCGCCATTCCAGAACCTTTCGGCCCCAACGGCCATCCGTTCTGCGAGCAATGTGCCCTGCCCATTGCCACTTTAGTTTGGCGATTCTTCGTGCTATATTGGTAACCTTGGTTCTCCTGCGATAATATTTTGTTGAGCAGTATAATATTTATTTATTTATTATTAAGGTAAAATCAAAAGCTTCTGTGTACAGCATTTTACAGGGAAGGGTAACAATTGGCCTAAGTCTTACACACTCGCCAATTACAGGTCAACCAGCATTCACAAAATAATTAATGATATTATTATAAATAAATTTAAATTACAATAGAACAAAAACAGATCAAATTATCAACACTAATAAATATCTTCCAACGCAGTGGGAACTGGCCCCTCTCCAAACATGCGCTAAACAGCCCTCTTAGTCGAGGCCCGAGTTCCTCCATGGCCAGGACCCAGGCTTTCCCAGGCAAGCCATCGGGTCCTGGGGCGGTATTTTTAGCGTTTAGCCTTCGTACCGCCACACTCATCTCTACCTCGGTCGCCTCCGGAGTGTCATCGTCATCGCCGTCGTGGTCGTCGTGCACTGGGTAGCTCGCCGTCCGGCTGTTCGGTAATTAACCGCACCGAGCCCAGTCGTTAACGGCGCGTAGTGATCCTCGCGCTCCTCAAAGAGATGTCAGCAAACCGTAGGGGCCCAGTGGGGCCGATGCCCGCTAGCTAGGACCGCGGAGAATTTCCGAAAGAGCAACCCGTAGTCCTAGTACGCAAAGGGTAATTGAAGGATACAGGTGTGGTTTTAGTCAGTAAAAGTCTGACACGCCCTCGCGCTCCACCCAGAGCGCGAGAAGTCATTTGGACGATTCCCACCTTAAAAAAAAAAAAAAAAACACTAATAAATATCTCCTGCATACTTGGCTAATTTCTATTGATATTGGCCACCATGATCGGATTTTGGTCAGGAGGATTATTAAAATTAGCTAAGTGAAATTGTAACCTATTTACAAGAACATTCAATTAGCTTAATTATATTTTTCTATTTCAGTACTACACGTGTAAAGTTGTTTTTATTTTCCTCATTTATTTAACTTCTTCTACTTGTTTGTGTGTTACAAACTGATGTTTACTAAGCTAGTAAGGCTGTGCGCAGACCGGAATCAAATCTGTCTTTACTCCAACTGTTTTAGCGGTGGGCGTTTCAACGACGAACAGTTTTCAAAGACCGTTTTTTGTTCTGCAACGTAACAACCGTTTTCCATCCTGCGACCAAACTGTCTTCGTTGCACAAACCAGTCTTCGAATTACTCTATGCGAATTGGTATCTTCCTTTTAAGAAAATAAGGCCGAGAATCGATTGCTACAACTATCACACTCGTCGCGTCGTCGTTTCAAAACCAGTTATTGCAATGAAAATTAAACTTTATGTCTATATCGATAAAATTAAATTTTCATTGCAATAACTGGTTTTGAAACAACGACGCGACGAGTACAGATTTTATTACCGTCCTCAAACTGGTTGCGACAACGAACGTTTTCTGCAACTACTTCACTCAACGATAGTTTTGTCTTCAAACCAGTTGCGACGATGACCGTTTTCTGCAACCGTTTTCGTCGTCGCCAAAATGGTTACGTCTCGTCCGTCTAAAATTCGACAACCACCCACCACTAATCTGTTTAGGTAGTTTACTAAACGTTAACAATCTTGATCTAGACGTACGGCGTTGCGCCATCGGTACATAGTGGACATTCCACCCATACGTACAAAGCGTTTTGGGAACACATTCATAATGCGTACAGCTAAGGAGTGGAATTCCCTGCCGGAGTCTGTGTTTTCTGATAGCTACACCATTTGGGGTCTTTAAGTTAAGAGTGAATAGGTTACTCTTCTAGGCAAGCGTGTTCCATCGTCGGCCACATCATTGCTTACCATCAGGTGAGATAGTGGTCAAATACGAGCCTATCAATAATAAAAAAAGGTAGACTTTTAAAGATGTTGGTGTAGTTGTTATCACACTTCACACTTATCATATTAATATTATAAAGGCAAAAATTTGTAAGTGTTTGTTATTTCTTCCAGAAGTATGTTCCTATGGGATAAATTTTGTACTATCACGCGGGCCAACCCGGTAGCAGCAGCTAGTCTATATCTATATATATATACATTAGAAACTGACTGACTGACATATATCAACGCACAGCCGAAACTACTGGGATTAGGAGCGTGAAATTTTGCACAAGGTTTCTCTTTATGACGTAGGCAAAAACTAAGAGAGGATTTTTAAGAATTCACCCCCTGAGGGGATGAAACGGGGGTCCAAAGTTTGTATAGAGAAACTTACTGTCACGCGGGTGAAGCCGCTGTCAGAAGTTAGTTTATACTATAAAGGCGAAAGTTTCTGAATGTTTGTATATGTTTGTAACTTCTTCACGCTCAAACGGCTGTACGGATTTCGATGAAACTTTGTACACCGGTAGATCATGACCTAAAATAGCACATAGAATATTACAATTACAACATATTTTTATCTCGGAAAAAATCGTAATCGTAGAAAAAAAAAATTATACCAAGGGAGGGACAAGGGTCACGCGGGTGAGGCAGCTGGAAGCAGCTCCTTAATTATGATGTTGCAATAAGTATTATCCGCACTGGGCATGCTGGTTTATGGCCCATGCTCTCTCCTGGAGAGGAGGCCTGAGTCCCAGCAGTGGGAACATAGTACAAGGTTTGATTGATTAATCTGATTGAATAATAACATTTACTGACATTACGAGCAAAGTTCTTATTGTTTACCGATAATTTAATCGATCAACATAAAAGTGTGACGGAGGTGTATTTCGCTCACTCTATCACACACATTTGAAGAAAAGTAAAATATTATTATCGAATTTTTAAAAGCCCTTTAATCCACCATCATTTCAACCGAAAGAAGCCGACATCGTCGTTCCTTTAATAATAATATAATGTATTTTACTAATAAACATTAAAAAAAAAATATGTTTCGCTTAATACGATATTTATTTACATTATCATCAATTTATATTCTAGAGATAGACAAGCACGTTCATGGAAAACATTTGTCAAAATACTGAAAAGTTAAAAGTTCGCTGCGGCGCTACATTGGCATTATGCCGTATAAAAGAACTATTAAAACATACAGCGCTAGCAAGCAAGCGCAAGCAATTGTCAATTAAAATCTATGTCAATCAACTAACTTTGATTTTAGAACTTAACCCCGGTGTATGCTTACTATAAAATCAAACAATCATTTTCCACTCAATGGTAACACGAATACATACTTGGAAGTACAAATAACAATAACAACACTGCATTTGAAAGCTGTTTGTAACATTACAGACATCTCAGACATTTCTATTTCCTGTTAAGTACAGTTAGGTAACGTAGCGGGAAACTCGAAGGTTTTACAGGCAAGATAGATTATGGTTTAAAAACAAATAGTTCTTGGAATAACATTTTAGAACGTTTCAGACCAGCTAAAGTGGCCTCTTCTTTCATGAAGTACCTTTTTTTTTTCGAGGGGAAACCTTCAAAAGGCCCCTGGGACTTTGAGGATAAGTCCGGGGAATGTGGGATTTTTACCTCACTAAAACCACCTCGGTGGTCACCATCAACACGTAGAGGGGCCCCGTTACCTCTCAAAAGACCATTCCGGAACCCCCTCTGTGCAACGCCTGATTCGGCACATCCTTGAAGAGACTGTATAACGGTCTCCCCTGAAACTCACTGTGCACGGCAGCACGTGATCACTGTGCCACCGTCGTCCCTGGAATCACTCGATGGACGAGCAGAGTCCCCACTCTGAGCGCCCGTGGTTCCAAAGTACCACTTGTATTGAATGGTGCAAGCAGGGTTTCGGCGTGTTAAGCATCAGGGCGGTTACCTCCCCGACGCCTTCTTACCTACCTACCAACGTTTGACTGGCCTGTTGGTCTAGTGGTTAGTGGCCCTGACTACTAAGCTGGAGGTCGTGGGTCCGATACCCACCCAGGACAAATGTTTGTGTGATGAGCACGATCGTTTGTTCTGTGTCTGGGTGTATTTAAAAATATACATATAAGTATGTTTATCAATTGTCTAGTACTCATAGCACAAGCTCTGCTTAGTTTGAGACTAGTTACCAGAAACTATTTTAAAACTATGGCCCCTGCCTGAACAATGTTATTAATATCCATCGATGTATTGGATTATTATTATTATTATAGCGTGTGTGTTAGAGTGGATGTTATGAGAAGAAATCTCTATTCGAAATTCATTTTCCTCTATCTGCATAAACTTTCTCACTATTCTGCAGGTGTTCAAAATTGCAGCTTTATGGAGTCATCTGTAGATTTATTATTTCAGGTCTATTAATTTAAGGCTATTGTGAAGATTATTGGGTATAAATTGGCTTTTAGGCCTAGTCCGAGCTTCTATAACTGCGCCTTTAGAAAAAAGTACAATACAAACAAAAAGAACTAGATGTAAAAAACTTGCGCCCCGCCAGGGCCTGCGCCCTGCCGCCTGGGCACCGCTGGCACCACCCTAGTTACGGCACTGCACCTACTATTAGTACAGGAGTAACTATTAGTGTGGAGAAATGATGTTTTTTTTTTAAATAAATAATAATTACTTTTACAAATAAGTACATCACCAATCTCTTCCATACACACCATTCCATAGACAATTTCTCCTTTATTTTATGATAACTTTAAATTTATGTTCTCACAAGGTTTTCACTGAAGTACAACGTGCTGAGCTCAAAGCGAATTCCACTGACCACTACGACTGAGTGCGTTTCCATCTCAGTAACACACGCGTGTTCCAGCTGGCTTTCTTGAAATTGCAATTTATGCCTTTAACTAAGTCTTAGAAGTATCTTGTCTATGTCTTGTAGCTGGTCTGTAATAATTTAGTTTATAGTTAAAATGAAGCAAGAATTAAGGGTGGACCAGACGACCCAACAGAGGTGACCTTACTAGTTTCAATCCGTGTAGACAGCAGTTGTAATCCATGACCTTCAGGGCCCTTGGTTGGGAGGCACGTTTTTCCAACCGCAGTGACTGATTTGCGAACGTGTTGGCGCGTAGTTTACATCCATGTAGCCACAACACAAACCAACCACACAAACCAAGCTCCAACCAAGGTGACCTTGATTAGAACGCCAGTTTGCAACCGTTTGGTCCACCCTATATGTATGTTAAACTATGTATTCTCTAGACTGACAAAAGGGGTGACCAGACGGTTGCAAACCAACGTCCCCACCAAGATGACCTTGCTATTTTCAATCCGTGTAGACAGCAGTTGAAATCCATGACCTTCAACGCCCTTGGTTGGGAAGTGTGTTTTCTCAACCACCGAACGTACTGGCGCGTGGTTTACATCCATGTAGCCGCAACACAAACCAAACACACAAACCAAAGTCACCTTGGTTGGAACGCTAGTTTTCAACCGTCTATTCAACCCTGCATGGAACAATTATTTGTATGGCCTACAGATAGTTGTTCCGGGTTTATGTGTGGGAGCAGGAGGAGGAGGAGGGACTGAGTAAACACGTTTGTGAACGTGCTCACGATACAGACGTAATTCCTAGTACCTTATACTAGGAATTACGTCTGTATCGTGAGCGTGTTTTGTAAAAAGAATAATTAAGAAAAGAAAGAATAATGTGTTCATCTATATGGGTATATTGCACTAGCCTTTTTTTATATAGTATCAACACATTTTTCAGCTAGCAATTTATTATAATTTAACTAGCTGATCCGGCAAACGCTGTTCTGCCATATAAATAATCAATAAAAAAGTAGGGGGTGGGGATAGAAGGGTGAAAAATAACCTACGACCTATTGTCAGACCTACCGAATATACGCAAAAAATTTCATGAAAATCGGTCAAGATATTTCAGAGTTCAATATTAACAAACACTGACACAAGATATTTATTTATTAGATTTATGTGTTCAGTAAAACGTATGCATAACACCTGTAATTCAAAAACCAGTTTATTGCTTGCATCTGCATAAAAATGTTATTACCCTCTTAAATACCCTTGTTATTCCAGAATCAACTTACACCGCGTATATTTAAAGTCGATATTCATGTGATTGCTCGGATTTATATATTTAGATACTCAAAAAGCAGTTTTGTTCCAGGTGCAACTGATATGAGCCATGCTACCACACGCGAATGGATATCAAGAAAATATAGAAGATGACATACCTTTTGCTTTCGAAAATGTGAAAAGTAAGTTTTTTTTTAGGGTTCCGTACCTCAAAAGGAAAAACGGAACCCTTATAGGATCACTTAGTGTTCTGTCCGTCTGTCTGTCTGTTTGTCAAGACCCTTTATCTTGGGAACGTGTAGAGGCATTGAGTTGAAATTAAAATCATATAATCATGTCTGCGGCCCTTTGAAGCTGTGAAAAAATCAAACTTCTGAGTTAAAAAAAAAAGATACTGCCATTTATGTCGCAAAAAACATATATTTTGACACTCTCAAGGAAATCAAAATTCATAGCGTACTACTTCCTTTGATCAAAAATCCTGAAATTTGGCATGAAGCAAGGTCATATAGCACAGGTATAACAGTAAAAACTTACGTCACAAAAAGAAATGCTGTTTTGCAATTCGGAAAAATCTTGGAGACTTCATTCGTGAATTGCAGTTTGTACGGAACCCTCAGTGCGCGAGTCCGACTCGCACTTGGCTAGTTTTTTTATTGTTAAGTTAACGCTTGGTCACTGTGTCACTTGAAGACCAGAAAAAAAATCCGATCATGTGCAAGTTTAATTCGCAAACAGTTTAATGCGAATCCAACTATACATACAAACTTATGTTAATAGTTCGATTCTGGAATCGAGTCTCAAAGATTCGTGAAATTTACATTTTTGCCTTTTTTTAAGAAAGAAAACATGTTTATTTGGCACACAATGAACAAACAAGTAACTATTGAAAACTTAAATTAAAAGTACTTGTGCTATGAGACCTTCCTTCATGCCAAAAAGGACTCTAGGTCAACGTGAAGTACACCTACCTAGGTTTTGATTTCCATGCGAGTGTCAAAATATAACAAAATAATACGTCATAAACGTAGTATAAACTGTATAATTCTCATGTCAAACATACCCTAAAATCCTTGTCATAATAGGAACTCGTGTAAGGAATAAGTCACACCTTATGTACCCTAATCACTCTCAGAAGATATAAAATCGTTTTCAATAAATCTGTGTATGCAGTGTGTCTTAAACTTTAGATCAAAAGCGTGGGAGATGAATAGATGTTCGTTATCTTACAACGCCATCTTATACAACGCCTTCGATATCGCACCACTGAAATTCCAGTCAAAATTGAATTCTCTTGCTTTGTTTTTTTTTTTCCTATAAGCATTATCAGCCTATATTTCAGCCAGTGCTGGAAAAAAAGCGCCCTGGAAAAATTTGATCAAATTATTTGTCTACGTGTTTGTCAAATTATTGGATAGAATACAGCTTTGTTTAACACGTTTGTGTAACAGCAGTTGGTTTATCGTGTTTAATGAAAATCCTGTTTGACGACGTGTTCGACAAACAAGTAGGAACGTGAACGGCAATGTTTGTCAAACATCTCTCAGTTGTCTTGGCTTTATGGACGCTACGCCACGTAAACAGCCCAACAGCACGGTAATATTATCTATACAGTATAACAACTTCATACAAACGGACGAAGCGCGAACTATACCTACGCGCCTCGATCTCGGTGTGCGCTCGGTGTGCAGACAGTCGCGACTGTGCCGCGCAATTTTTTCAATAAAAATGAGTTCAAATACATATTTAATATGACGAGTAGGATATATTGTGCTGTTTTTGGTTGCATGAATTCTTCATTTAAAACCAAACATATAAATTGTAAAGTAGCTGCAGGTATCTATAACCAAGAAAAAGATATTCCTTTTTCTCCATGTTTCTCAAAACAATCTTTAATTAAGCTTTATATTACTTTTGATTTTTTGTACTTTAAAATTTAATAATAGAGAATTTCGTACGTCTCAGTCGAGGCGCAAATATTTTTCGGTCGCAAATTTATAAGACCGATTTGTTATTCAAACATAATCATGTTTTTTTAATTAAATCTACCAATCAAAAAACAACTCGCATTTTTATTGAACACTTCCTATTCAATTCACAAAGAATTTTATGTGTATATATAAAAAAGTATATTTACAATTACAAAACTAAGTGGAAACACAAACTAGACAAATGTAATTAAAATGCTGGAGGCGGGCAGCCATAGCACAGTATAAAAATATGGCCATAGTGTGGCTGCGGGCAGCCCTATCGCATGTTTACGTACCGCGCGGCTGTAGGCATTTATTTCAAAGATACGGCCGAGTTACAATACTGTATACATTATATTACCGTGCAAACAGTGTAGAAAATAATACGCTAATTAGCATTACGGACAAAGAGTTAGCCAAGTATTGTTTGATGCAAACTTGAAGTTTGACAAACAAATTTGATTGCTTCCAGGGCGCTTTATATATAGAGGAGTTGGCATTTAATCCATCACTTGAATGCGGGAAGGCGGATTTTAAATATGTTCAAGTTTTTGGTTTCGTCGGCCGCTTTACTGAAATCGTTTTCCTACTCCGATTTTAAAATGGTCGTGATAGATGTCAGCATCGTCGTCGGGCTTCGCTAAGACCGATGCCTGCCAGGGCATTGAGAGTGTCACCACGGCCTTGGAACTCTAAAGGCCACTGAAGGAATATGAGTGATTTTTAGTTGGTAAGAATGACACTCCCTGTTGATCCACCATTTGAGCATGAAGTTGTGCTTGTGCAAACTTCCAAAACGTGTAGGTAGATACAATAGTTTTAAAAGTTCTTTTTTTACATAAAATGAAAAAGCAAGAATTATTTCAATTTCGCAATAACCTTCCTGAAGACGAAGGCTACAATTATATTAACTTTGTTCTATATTTCTTCTTTGTGCTTTCTTGAGAAACGTACATTTAATAGTAATTGCAATATCATAAATATCTGAACTCCATCATTTTTCTAAGGCTACTAGCTTTTGCCCGCGGCTTTGCTCCCGTCAACTGACTACTTCATTCTACTTTACTCCACCCTACCATACCCTACTCTACCCCACTCTACGTCATTCCATCCCATTCTACCCCATCTTGTGAGTTGTGCTAAAATCACAATATCGAGCTTATTAAGAGCAATGACTGCACAATGACGTTCTAATAGTAGGTCACTGATCAAAGGAACTGTCAAAATTTTAGCAGATTGCCGCATACGTCAGACATTCATTTGTCATTATGTACGAGATTACCATTCTATACCATTTCTTTCAATGGAGTGTCAGTGGTGGACAAATGAAAAGTCATAATGACGCTATTAATACGCTTTTACGCGCTTCTGCGCGTTTTTTGCGCTTTTTTTTCGCTTTTTATTTTGGTGTGCAATAAAGTTTATTCTATTCTATTACGAGTATATTAGTAGATTACCAAAACTAGTCAAAATAAACAATTATGAAATCAATGATAGACCATTCTGACACTAGAACATAACGACAAGAACAAATGATATTCGTGTGCTCGCCATAATCTGGAAATTGCCGATCCATTACACAATAACATAGCGTCCATGATGAATGATATTACAATATTGACATTATTACACATGATCACCTGAACATTATACTACATTAGATATTTGATTGGCTGTCAAACGTATTTATATTTAGTCAAGGATATCGAAGGAACGACACAGTGGTGCAGTGGTTAATCGATTGGCTGCGGCACTACGTGTCGCGGGTTCGATTCCTGCTCGGAACAAATATATGTATGTCCGACAGATAGTTGTTCCGGATCTGGGTAACCTGTGTACGTAAGTTTCCCTATCTAGGAGTAATTTCTAGTATAGAGAAATTTTTCTTAAAAAAAAAACTAACAAAATAGTAGGTTCGGCGATTAGTAAGTAACTGTAGTGTTTGTATACTTGTCTCAACCGACCCCAAATAACATGGGACAAGGGCAGAAAGATAATGATAGTACAGATTCTTAGAAAAACGAATGTCAAAAACAATTTCCGAGTAAGCATTGGTCTTGTGTCTACCCAAATTTAACCAGACTACCGTGGACTGAATAAAGGAAAATACGATTTGACGAAATACCGTGAGAGGTCGGAATCCAGAATTTCGTATGCATAGTACCACTACGAACGTTCATACAAATTACGTCAGATAGTTTGGCCCGCATTCTCTCGGACTTCGGGGGTTTAAATACGGATTTGCAGTTCTATGTCCAATATATCCCCAGATATTGAACGTAGAATTTTTTTTGTGTAAACGCCTTGTCGGGTTGTCGCGTCGTGCCTATTTTCGGGAGCCTTTATTACTGTTAAAACGAGCGAGAAATGGGATGTTTCCTAGTTAAAAATAGTATTTAGTCGGTAAGTGAGATTATTAGAAAATTATGAACACATTTTTTGTTCTATTAATTTTTAAAGTACCTAAATGTTGTTAGGTATATTAGAATAAGCTATAATTACAATCATAAAAGGAAGGTTAAATCTGTGCAAATGATCATTGTATAAGTCATGTATTAAGTACCCATAATTTCTTAATAATTTGACATTATTTTGATTAATGAATCTTTTTCGATAACTAAAATATGTAGTTTTAAGGTTTTAAACTGTTTGTTTAATAATTGTTTTAGTATTTTATTTTATTTCCAAGTAATTGGGATAAGGGCAGGAAGAAGAAGAAGAATAATTTTGTTAGTATTTTAGACGTTCTCAAGCTTCGAAATTGACTCGGACAGTAAAAGTAAAAAAAAAAACGGTTTGCTTAATATATTTGAATATAGTTCACAAGCGTGCTCTTAATTTAAATAAAATTCTATCTAACTATTTAGACTAGATGATTTCGTAATGTTGTTAGTAAATCACATGTACATGTACAATAGGTTACTAATAGATATACAAGGGTTTGGAAATCATATTTTTTGAGCCAAATAGCGCGTAAGGTCGTGTTCCCTCTGTGTCGTAACGGTTAATTTATCGTCGGACGACTATCGTTTCTAGCTGTTCCAATTATAACCACTGTTATAATTTGATTGATATTCGCAACAACGTCACATGAGTTACCCGTGACGGTTTAGTTTTGCCAATTTTTCGTCTGTGCTAGCTTTTCTCACTAACATGACAATCTGTTGTCACTGCAAATAATGTCGTAGACGACAGTTAAACGTGTCGCCCTTTATGTAAACACCTCCATTTAAATAGATATACAGTATAAGCCACGACACTTAAAACTACACGATGGTCACGACAAAGTGGGAATGCGGCCTAAGGGGTAGTGAAAGCTCTCAACAATATGCCACTGTTAGAACTCAGGGCTACTCTATGAGATGGAGTGGACACAAATGTAGAGCTGAGTCTCCTCTAAAGTTTATAATCACCACCCCTAGCTCTGTGAGCAAATCTACTGTGTCAAACAGCGGGTACAGTCAACCCTACTCGGCAATATCACGGTTTTTCGTCATAGTAGTAAGGACGTTTTTATATTGACTATGGCACCAATGTGTGTTTAACTGTACAAATTAACCAATGTTTTGTCTAACATCAAACGTTTTTAGACAGATAGACACTTTACTGTACACCATCGAAAATTACTTGAAGCTTATTAATAAGGTATAACAAGATTTATTAATATAACAGAATACTTCGATAAATAATTGACAAATATTTAATAATAATAATATTCCACAACGACATCTAGTCCCAAACTAAGCAGAGCTTATGCTATGAGTACTAGACAACTGATAAACATACTTATATATTTCTAATTACATATATAATTTAGATAAATTACACACTGATACAGAACAAATGATCATGCTCATCACACAAACATTTGTCCTGGGTGGGAATCGAACCCACAACCTTCGGCATAGCAGTCAGGGCCACTGACCACTAGACTAACAGGCCATTCACGATTTGAGACAGTTGGTCCAAGTGTTTTTCAGGTATTACTTAAAAATTAACTAAGTATCTAAATGTATTATGTTATGGCTAAAGGCAGTGGGGAACATAGGATTAGTCGGCTAAACTAAGATTAGGTTAGAGCTCGTCCTCGAAGATAAACCTAAGTTTAACCGGTTAATCTTAAGTTCATGTTCACTCCTACCTTTAGCCGTAACTATGTAATATGTACGTAGATAAATATCGCAAACGATACGCAATAGCTGCCTTGTTTGAGTCATTAAGGAAGCTGGATCCTGTAACTACAATTTACTTACGTTCTTGAAACTTCAACGGTCCAGAATAAGCGTTTCGCTTCGCCGTTTATACCGCGTACATCGAAGGACTGGAACAATTTGCCTGCTGCGGTCTTCCCGTCCAACTATAATTTAGGTGCCTTCAAGGCTAGAGTGAATAGGCTCTTAATAAACTAGTGCGCCACACTAACAATGATTGCATCACTGCTTGCCATCAGGTGGGATCGCAGTCAAGCACTGGTATATATAAATAAAAAAATATAAAAAACTTGCCTTTAGAACTCACGTAGCAATAGTCCCATAGGAGTTACAATCATGCGAAGGAAATTCTACAAAAGTAAATATAAAACTAACGATGCGCTGCAATGTAGTGTGAAAACCCTAAGAAATGTTCCTATTTAGGAATTTGTATTCAAAGAGATTTTTCCAGAAATCCTCTCCAACCAGCCAGTATCAAAACGATGACTTACAACAAGAGCTAAGAGCAGTGACCGTGATCCTGAACATAAAAAGGACCTTCGTGTTTTTATCCCTGTCGGATATTTTCGTCTCAAAGCCGAGACATCAGACATTACCAACCTAAGTCCTAAGTTAGGGTGAGTCTACATCTGGCGAATGAACCACGAGTGCTGAATGCGACCCGCACGCGAGCTGTTCGTGAACTGCATGCGTGCAGTTACTGAACTTGTTTGGTGTGCCTCTTTAGCGCAACTCAGGCTAGATTTGTACAGCGGGTGGGCGACGCAGGAAAGGCACGCGAACTTGAAATGCACGCACGCAGATCACAAGCGGATCTCTAGTGGCGCATGAGTGACGAATACGCCAAATGTGAACACAGCCTTATACCTATTGCACAGAATAAGGCTAGGTGTATATGTCTCGTTTCGATCCTAAAACGATAAAAAAGGATGCCTTAATCTACCCCTTAACCAAACAGTTCATCAAGAACTGTTTGTTTTTGCTGAAAGATTTATAAGGGTTAAATTGGGAAAGGCATCAAAGGGTTTTGTGGCTAAATGTCTATTTAGAGGGTCCATTGACTGGCCGCAGGTGATTTTGAAAGTGAACAGTAGCGCGCTGTTCACATTCATCTATTAAGCCTGGCAAAATCTTGTTACTTTTTATTTTCTTGAATTTTCTGCTTATGTACGGTATCAATGACCTTTTAAGAATAAAACGCACATTTTTTACAAGGAAATACTGAAACACTCGAGTGATACGAAAGTGTTGTAATGGTAATGACATACCAATATTTAAGTTGCCACATAGGAACTAAAATTCTTAAATCCTGCATCATCAGATATAAAACATAAAATAAAAAAGGAAGCCTAAAAACCTTACAACGATAAAAAAAATTGGTTGCCTGTAAAGTCGGTATACGGGCGAAAGTTTTACGTGACAACGACTTTGAGTGGTAAAATAATTTTAATGTGAATATTCATTCGTATAGTAGGAAGAAGGATGACTTTTTATGTCTGTCTCTCTCGCTCTTAGGCGGGCTAACCATGCCCGAGTGGAAGGGACGCGTGCCTCTCACTCGCTCTCATTGTGAGCGCATAACGTGAGCGGAGCGTAACGCAGTTTCTTGAAGTGTCACCCGGCAAACCAATTTATAAGACGTTGTCACGTCAAAAATCACAAACAATTAAAATTACAATAACTTATTGGGCAAGTGTGAACCAGTCCTTAATTTGGCTTCCATAATTCGTTTTCCGATATCGAACTTTCGACTATATAACAACAACCGATACCACAACTCTCCATATAAAAGCTGCTACCAACGGGAGCAGCTTTTAATGAAAACCACGATAGCATTTGCTTTAAGGCCCTAGCGCCCGAGCAGTGCCATAAAACAGTGACTTTCTGAAGCCTACTCCTCGGCTAGGTCAATAGGTTTGAAAAGAATATATGTTTATTATAAACTCATGTACAACATTATCTACATATAATTTTTACGTATGACTGTAAAAAAAATGTACGACATGATATTTTTTGTCGCTTGTTTCCTCGTGTAGTCCTTTCAAACAGCTTTGATCTTTAGAAATATGTTTACACGAAAAATTGCTGGTTAAGTGTTCTTCAGAATGTACGTAGCAAATGTAAATAATAATAATAAATCTTTATTTGAAACGGGAAATAAATATAACAATTTATTTATTTACGATGATAGCTGCAATAGTTTGGAACTGAGGAACTGAGGAGGCAGCTATCAACGCCCGCCTCCAGAAACATAAGAACAGGAGTAGTCCCATATCTTATACATTACAATATTTACTTATCCTAACCTAAAGTAGTGCGTGGTATGGAGTGGAGGGGTACGTAAGTGTGTATGTTAGGAGAGTATATGTTGTATGACCTTAAATCAACCAATATTTCGTAAAGAAAATGGTTTTAAAGGTCAGCGGGCCTCTATGCGGCAGTACGAGTATGTGTGCATTTAACTCTGGCCACATGTTCAAGGGACTATACGCCTTAATGAAAACCACGGTAGCTCTCGCGATAATACAGGAAACACCACGTTCCTCTGTAAATCCTGATCAACGCTCACATGCTCGCAAATTAATGAACTACAGACAGATTTACGAGGAAACCAAGGATCTTCGAAAAACTTATGTAAGTAGGTAGGTACGGGAAAACAATTTATAGGGTGTTTGTGTTCTGTTAATGAGAGATTTTCGCTGAAATTATATTTTTTTCTGTGCATCGCATCAGACTGCTAAAAGTTTTTAAAAACCTTTGTAATCATAGTAAGAATGACAGTTTTTCTTTAAGTGTGAATTCTTCAAATTATTTTTCCTGTTCTGGGTGGTGTGAGAGGGCGTTTCAGACTTTTACTAACAACCACCACCCACCTGTGTTCCTTCAGCTGTTGCTGTTCTTCACCTACCAAGTCACGGTGGCGTTAACGGTGGGGGAGAGGACTTCCTCATGCCCCAGACGCCACCACAGGAAATGCCTCAGGCGTCGGGAGGCGCAGCGCAATTCACCAGGCCACCAGAAGCGGGCTTGTAGATGGTGAGCAACTAGTAGCTCGCCGTCCGTTAAGGACCAAGTCCTTATATGAGGTGGAAAATCATCAAAAAATTTCTCCTGTTCTTGGTGGAGAGAGAGGGCGTGTCAGGCTTTTACTAACAACCACCACCCACCTGTGTTCCTTCAGCTGTTGCTGTTCTTCACCTACGGAAAGTCATATGGCAAGTGGCGTGACAGGTTATGTCATTGCCATACATCTTGTACTTACCGTTTAGCGGGAACGTTAGCAGGAAAGTAATTCGTCTATCCCTGCCGATCCGGTTACTAAAAAAAAAAACTGAGTATGCCTTAGACTTCACGACAGTGTGCCTAGTGCAAGTTCGGCGCTCCGATTGGCCCGCTCTAAGCTGTTAACCAATCAGAAAGCCAGACATAGTACCTAAATGTTTCGATTGCGTTAACGAAAAATCTATTCGCACACTGCTCAAAAAAGTGAAAATTTCATCAAGGCGAGGTTTGGGCCTTGCCCGCACTGCCTTGCGTTTTTCTAACGCATAATCTGTGAAGTATGGAGTGTCCTCAGAATAATGGCAGGTAGAAAAACCCCCCGCGTTCCACCGCAAGGCAGTGCGCGCAAGGCCTAATAATACTCGTACTAAATCGAAATTATTCGGGTATGGTCGGCCGACTAAAACCGACCTTAGCCGAACGAGCGTCACAAAGCCGTATCAGTCTCCATTCAATACCCACGAAATAAAGTGGTCGGCACGCCGAAAAAAGTTTTTTTACTTCAAAAATTCGCTGATGGCAAGATACACTACCGCTCAGTGCCATAATGGACTTCTTTTTATTCTAGAAACGGTTTTTGGATACTACGGAAAAAAGCTTGAATTCAACAAACGCAAATTCACCCTTAGGTCAACACCCTGACGCCCCAGCCGCCGGGATCCCGATCCCAATTTCCAGCAGTAGGTGTGGGTTTATGGACGACGAGCAATGGGTAGCTTGCCGTCCGGCCGTCCTGTAACCGTCCTGATCCCGTCTGAGTCGTCGACGGCGCGTAGTGTTTAACGCGCGCCTCAAAGATGTGTCAGCGAAACCGTAGGGACCCACTAAGGGCCATGGTTTGTTAGAAAGGAAACCCCAGGGTCTTGAAACGCAAGGCATAGAAGGAACATAGGAGCAGGTTTTAGTCAATAAAAGTCTGACACGCCCTCCCGAACCGCCCTAGAGCGAGAAAAGTCATTGAACGATTTCCCAAATAAAAAAAAAAACAAATCGTTAGTTCAACACACTCACCATAGCTATTTATAGTAAAAGTTAATTTAGCAGGTCAAGCTCTAAAACGTAAGCCCACCCTGCCAAATTGCCAAATAATTGTAGAACAGCCGTCACAAAAGGAAACCGCCGAATTAAACGCTAGTTAAATAAAGAGAAACGTAAATAAACTGAACAACGGTTTGTTTATGGTGTCATCAACCTTTTGTACGTCGAATGTATTACGCACAATAAAAGGATGGGTACACACGATAAACCCAGTAGCAGAACAAAAGCTTAGCTTCTTTTGTTTATTTTTTTAGTTTGGGAAATCACTAAATAACTTGGTATAGTGAGAAGGAGTATCGTAGGTTTTCACTGACTGAAACCCATCTTTTTAAGAAATCATTTAATGACTTCTCTCGTTCTATTGCGAAGCGTGAGGACGTGTCAGACTTTTACTGACTAAAACCACACCTATGTTCCTTCAGTTACTCTTTGCGTTCTAGGACTACGGGTTATCCTTTCAGAAGTCGACACATGGCCCCAGCAGGCTTCGGCCCTGCTGAGCCCCTACGGTTTTGTTGACATCTCTTGAAGCGCGCATGGAACACTACGCGCCGTTGACGACTCGAGCTCGGTCCGGGCAGTTTTTTCCGCCTGAATCAGGTGCAGGTATCTCCCGAACTTATGTCCGATAAGGACCTAAGTCATGCGGAAGGTTAAGACGCCGTGAAGCTTCTCCAGCCACTCCTCAAAGAGAGAACTTAACGCCATGACGCGCCTAAAGAAGATTTTCTTTAAAAATAATCCTAGTTAGCTTAGCTAGTAAACTATCTTAGCTCTTGCACTGCAACCGGCTTTAAACGGGTGTGTTTCGTGACGCCAAACAATTTTTACCACAAATACTCGGCAACATCCTGTAGTCTCTCGTTTTAGTACTAACTTAAGTGAAGTGATCTTTGAGATGTCTGGCGAAAAATTTCCAATTTAGTCAATTCAATATTTATAATAATAATAATAAAATTTATTTCAGAATTACTTCCATATATTGTTAGTAACAAAGTTCTTAGCCTAGTGTTAGTAAAGCATAATAAATTAATAATATTATTGGAAATATATTAGGCGCTTGCTCTCGCATGTAGGCCTATCAAATGTGCCATCAGTATCGAGTCCCATCGGCTGGCACACGCGGTCAGGATGGCGCTGGGGCCGCCGCGCACCCGCGCCAGTAAAGACGCACTTCGCTTTCGTATGACAGCGTGAAAGCCGTCTACGCGCGCCTCCGCGAACATGCCACTCGCGCTACAGTACCGCGGCAGCCCCATCAGCACCCTGAACGCGTTATTATATTGCACACGTAGGGCGTCGTATGCTCTCCGCGTGTATTTGGCCCACAAACTGCACGTGTAAAAGGTCTGACAGAAAGCTCTAAATAGAGTGACCTTCACCTGTTCAGTACACCGTGCGAATCTGCGAGCCAACATATTACAGCGAACAGACAACGCCCTACGTTCCCTCTCCACATCCATGTCATCTTTAAGGTCCTCGGTGACCCAGTGGCCCAGACACTTGAAGTGAGTGACTTGGCTTAATGGTGTACCATAGAGTGAAACGGGAGGTACCACTGTGACCTCTTTTCTTGGTGCTTTAAAAACCATAACCTCACTCTTTTTTACATTGTATCTGAGCCCATGAGCCTCCGCGTACTCTTCACATATACGGAGTAACTTGCGCAACGCACCGATTGAAGGGCTGAGCAGCACCATGTCATCCGCATAACTGATGTTATTTACGCAAATTCCATCTATATGACACCCGATGCCCGTGCTGCTCAGCTCCTCAATCAGGCGGTCCATATACAAATTAAATAACTTCGGTGAGGTCAACCCTCCCTGCCGCACCCCACACTCCAACTTATACTCATCCGACTTACTAGCCGCCCACCTAACAGTATTTTTCTGATTTTTGTACCAGTACTTAAATATAGATACGATTTCAGGGGGTAGACTAGTGTCTTGAGACATTTTTGTCCATAGCAGGTCGTACGAGACCAAGTCGAATGCCCTGGACAGGTCCAGGAAACACGCGTATACTGGTGTTTTACGCGCGGTGTAGTATCGCAAAGTCTGCTTGAGGCACAAAATCGCACTTTCTGTGGACAGACCAGTTCGGAAACCGAACTGACCATCATGCAGTTTTATATGTTTTGTTAAATGGCAGTCAAGCAAACTATCCATTACCTTCGCTATAACCGTGGCTAAGGAAATAGGCCTGTAGTTAGACCTGTCCGAGACATTTCCGGTCTTGTTTTTTACAATGGGGACAACAATGGTATACATGAGATCATCAGGCAGGTAGGAGTGGTTAATACACAGATTAAATAGTAAAGCTAGGACTCTAGGCAAGTGTACCCCAGCAAACCGCAGGTGCTCAATGCTGAGGCCATCATGACCTGGAGATTTTCCTCTTTTCATAGATTTGATAACTAAATCAACATCCTTTGCAGTAAACCTTACATTGACATCTCCAGGTATAGCCCCAGCATCAGACACCGACATCATTTCAGACTGTGCAGGAGTCACAAACGGCTCAACTCTGAAATGCCGCTGAAATAATCCTGCGATGTTATCTGGCTCGTGTTCACCTTCGACGCTCACGGGTCGGCTAGGCTTTAAATTCAACTTGTTCGTTGATTTCCAAAATTTTGAGAAGTTATTATTGGAATGGTGTCGCGCAATTATATCCATTTTAATTTGTTGTTGGTTATTCTGACACCATTTCAATTTCATCTTAAATAAACGTCTAGACTCAGTCATTTCATTATATAGCTGGCCAGAGTTAGGTCTCCCATACAACAGCCAGTTTTGATAACATTGCCGAGCCTTACCGTGAGCCTCCTTCACATGTTTATTCCAACCTATAATGTGCCTGCCCCTACCGGGATTTGAAGCCGCACTACAAGATTCCGCGCCTTCTGCCAGTATACGTACTATATTCCTATACATGTCATTAATTAAAGATTTATGCATATCACAGTTACATTTTTTATCAGCACATGCAGCAAATTCCGGTGGAAAATCAATAAGCCGCAACTTTGCGTGACAATAGTTATGATATGCTTTAATATATATAATATATTTATAAACCTTTGTCTTGATTACCAATTCATAATTGATTAGAAAATCGACCTCTAATCTAATGTTATTAGCCCATTGTAGCCCCAGCTAGCTAAGATTATTTACGAACAAAAACTTCTTTAGGTGCGTTTTTTTTTCTTCACGTGCAACATACCACAGTGTCTCAAGACGAAAATCTATGACCAGTGCATGTTGCCACTGCGTGCGTGTTGTGTTGAAACATGGTCGCTTACGATTGTAAGCGACCATGCCGAGGCCGATTGGCCTCATCAGAAGGCTTACAATCACCTAAAGGGCAACGGAAAGAGCTATGCTCGGAGTTTCCTTGCGTGATCGCATATAGAATGAAGATATCCGCAGGAAAACCAAGGTCACCGACATAGAATTGCTAAACTAAAGTGGCAGTGGGCAGGGCACATTGCTCGTAAAACGAATGGTCGATGGGGCCGAAAGGTTCTAAAGTGGCGACCGCGCAGCGGAAAACGCAGCGTTGGAAGGCCTCCCACAAGGTGGACCGACGACCTGGTGAGAGTCGCGGAAATGCGGTAGATACGAGACGCACAGGATCGGTCGTTCTGGCGAAGAACCTGAAATGATAATAATGATGAGCCCATTATATCCCACTGCTGGGCAAATGTCTCCCTCTCCTTTATCCACACACGTCTGTCTCTTGCCGTTGCGGCCTAGTCTCTCCGATAAGAGTCAAGTTTTTGTAGTGGGCAGAGCGGGAGGGCGTGTCAGATTTTTACAGACTAAAACCCACTCCTGTTCCTTCTTTGTCTTCGTTCCAGGGCCCCGGGGTTTTCTTTCGCACAACCCATGACCCCACTAGGTTTCGACCCTTCTAGGCCCCTACGGTTTTACTGACATCTCCTTGAGGTGCACGTGGAACACTACGTGCCATCGACGACTTGGGCTCAGTCCGGACGGTTACCGGACGGTCGGACGGCGAAGGTCAACGGACCCATTCCTCGCCGTTCGCAAGCCCGCGCCTACGGTGGCTGGAAATCGGGATCGAGATCCCGGCGGCTGGGGCGTGAGGGCCGTTCCCTCGCGCGTGCGGCCATTTCCTTTGCTAGCATTACTGCTTCACAGAAGGAGGCGACCGCCTGCCATTCCTTCTTCGCAGTAAGAGTCAAGTTGACTCATCATAGACCTCATCAGGCCTAAATTAACAGTGTATAAGTGTAATTTGGAACTATTCTACGAAATGTACATAAGTCTCTCTTCCTAGCCTTTTCAAAATAATGATGAGGTTGGCTTCCAGCCAAATTGGATGCAGCTGGATAACCGTATTTTACATGAAGCGAATGCCTGCCTGAGCTTGACAACCCAGAGATGATCCTTGCTGGTCTACCACCGTGGAATTTGAAGGCAACAGTCCTTACACGCATGCACGATCTGCGCGTGGAGGCATGGTGGACAGAATTCCGGCGGGATCTCATGGTGGAATGGCGACAGCAACTATCGCAACCCAGAGAAGGGCACGTCATAATTATGGCGACAAGTCCCCTCTTTGAGGAGTGTCTGGAAAGGCAACACGGCGTCCTTACCTTCCGCATGATGTACGGACTGGCTTGCAAAATATACTTTTAAGGATTTTGCATTTCTAGAAATGGTTTCAAATTTTATAGAAGAAAGAAGTGTGTTGTTTTTTTGGTAGTATTAACGTGACTTTGATAATGAAATGATGTAACGTAGAATAGCATAAAATATAAAAGTCAATGAATTAAAGTCGTTTTAGTCAAATAAAGATTCCGAACCGAGGCCTACCGGTGCTGAGTTGCGACAGTATTTGCTAAGTGACACGTATTTATAAACGTCGGAAATTTCAGAGTCAAAGAGTGGAGTCTAATGTACATCCGGTAATTTACATAAACCGTAAAGAAAACCTTTTTGCGAATACGAATTTATCATTTAGAATACATTGTAAAGAGATTTATGTTTAAAAAGAGCACTTGAGTTTTTATCAAGACTTCTTTATCAAATGTTTAAACGGTAGATTTGATGTCAAAGCACATGAAACCGATTGTAGTTTCGGTAAGCAAAATTAATCAGATTTAAAAAACGTCTAAACCCCAATTTGAAGTTGAGTATTACTCAAATTCTACTGTAGCCTGAAATCCTGTCAAAAGCCCACAAAAGGAACACAAGTTGGTTTTAGGTAGTAAAAATTTAAAGATTAAGTAAAAAAAATAGCCATATTACGATTTCTCATATTACCAAATCTCTCTTTCATATTACCAAAAAAAATAGACGTTTAGTAGTAATAATAATAATAATAAGAGAAACAAATGGACTCGGCTGTCATTGTGCCGATTGTCGTGACCGCCAATGGCCTTATAGCCAAAAGCGTCGTTGCGTGGTTGGATCAAAGGCCTGATACAGAAGGCAGTACTCCTAGATACGGCTCGCATTTTGCGAGGTTCCTGTCTCTGGAGCCCTAACCACCCGTAGCTTAGACCCTGCTCCCGACACCGGTGGACTACTATTTTTTTAAATATGTAATGAAAATGAATATACGAAATAATAATAATAACCAACAATCATTTATTATTTGTTAATACATAGTAACATAGCTTGTTAAATGAAGCCCTAAATTTAATACTGAGCGTCAGATTTTCACATCACTTCTTCTCATCGAATCTTGAAAGTAATAGGTATTCTAAGTAGGTTAGGTACCAACGAGACAGGTTCACAATAGTATGTAGAATTTAATTTGGAAGTAATACTGAATTCTTGAAAAGCTTTTACATACGTTCGGGCTAAATTAGACGTGCGAAGTATCCATGCAGAAGTCGATATTTTGTATCTTATTTCGAATTGCTCTACTTTTTGAAGTGGTCGTGTGTGAGCTTTTACCTTTTATATGATTGACTAGCTATCTGCCAGCGGTTTCGCCCACGTGAATGTATAAAATTATCCCAAGGGACGTAGGATAAAATATGTTATATTCTATTCCAGGACTTGGTCTACCTACCCGTGTACCAAAATTCACCTTTATATTATTAGTGTGTTATATGAAAAGTATTATAAATAACAACATATAGCATAGCATAGTCGCCCTTATAATGTTCCCACTGTTGGGACTAAGGCCTCCTCTCTAGGAGAGGGAATGGGCCGTAATCCACCACGCGGGCCCAGTGCGGGTTGGTGGATGTCACATATCTTCGAATTTTTGGTTCATGGAGGACATGCCGGTTTCCTCACGATGTTTTCCTTCACCGTTTCGAGAGCAGTGGTGATGAAATAAATTACACAAAGTAATGCACCTGGGTGGGTTCGAACCCGCGACCTACAACTCGTATGTCGGGCCCGTTACCACTCGGCCACCACTGTCCTTATAAACAAAAATAACAACATACCAATATATAAGTATATAGTTATACATCAGAAACATACGGAGCAGTCTTGGCTTACTAGTTGTAGGTCGTGGATTTTACACAGGCAGACATTCATCATCATCACTGCTCGGTGAAGAAACCTTATATACTAGAATAAAAAAAATCGATGACATGTGAGTCTGATGTGACATCCACCAACCCGCACTAAGCTTGTGTAGTGAATTACGGCCCATTCCCTCTTCTAAAGAGGAGGCAATGAATCTCAGCAGTGGGAACATTATAAGGCTGATTATGCTATACTATGGTATAAGATACATAAATATTAATTAACTGTTTATACTAAACCTGACTACATAAATAAATATATACAAAAAGAAATACACTCAGGCGTCGAAGTACTCCTCTACATTGCTGTCATCGGGAAACGTTCTGAAATACTGGCAGCCTTGCCACGTTGAATGGTAATACCAATTCTAAATTTAAATTATTGTCACAATTCAACACTAACCACCCAAAAGAAACATTCTGTTTTCAACAAGAGTTAGTTATTTTTAGAAACAGTATAATTATTTAATTTACAATGCTAAATAATAGCATTTAGGTACGAGATGTTTAATCTTATTTTAGACTTTTGTCGGCCTACGCTTTACTTTAACAAGCTTATGGACCACTTCAACAAAATCATAACATCACGCCTGTATTTTTTTAATGTTAGGCAGAACTGAACCTTTACAAAAAAAAGTAGAAAACTATTCATTGCTCTATTAATAACATCATGCTGAACGCAGCTCGCGCTAGATCGTTACCGAATCAATTACTCCAATTCGCGTCGCGCACTAGATCGTTTGAGGACTAATAGCGCTTAGTCAGTGTGTTTACCGAAATCTTTATAGGACAACGTATCCTGTAAAAAAACCCTTATAAGATTATTATAAAATCAGATTGCACTTTACCGGACTGTAACACAACGATCACAGGGACTATTAGTCCTATAAACTGCGCCCAAAAGCGGTTCTATAAACGTTTATAGGATTTCTATAGGACTAAAAAATGTATGCTCCTAAAACAACTACAGCGTATATAACTACATTTTGCTACTTGGGTACCTATAAAACATTCACATTTCGCCAGCTACGTGTACGTTATGTTATGAAACAGGAGGGGCGTCTATTGTCAGCAACAACACTAATCTAGACTAGCCACAATTTATTAATCCTGATTCTTTGTCTGGAATTATAAACGTCTCTCAAATATTTTTATTGATGAATGAACTTACATAATACAACAATTTTTGTAGCCCTGACTTCTGAGCTAAGTAGAAAGAAAACCGTATTATAGAAATCAATGTCTTCTCCCATTGGTGTCGCTAAAGTACAATAGAATTAAACATTCTCTAACTATAAAAAATATAGGGGAAACCTAATAGGATTGTAGCGACATCTATGGCGTCTCATAGGAACTAATCATGCATCGCGCAATCAAAGTTCTCCGCGCGATTAGAACATATAGAACAGCCCGAAATCATCTATCGGGCAGCAGTAGCCCACCAGACATAACACCTGTCTGGTCGGAGGATCCTCCCTTCTCAACGGAGGTTTGTGGGACTTTACTCTCTGTTCCGCATACCCCCAAAGCATATTGCATGACCTAAGAATCTAGTCCTAAATCTCATGCTCAGCAGTAACGTTGATGACTATAGACCAACGACAAGAAATAATAAAATTAATTAAACAAGACATTTTCTTTCATTTCAGATATAACATGGTACGATCGGATACTGCTCAACAGGCCTCTAAGGATAATCCTTGTATTGATAATAGCTTCAATAGCAGCCCCAATCTTAGTCTATAAATTCATATTCCTCCCGACTCTTGAGTTACCACCCCTTGATGGCTTATCAATGGGTTCCTGCCTCATCCCGAGAGAAGCAAGACTACCATGTGGCATAGAGGCAGTGACTCCCGAGAAATGCCACGAACAATGTTGCTATGACAACCACAACAACTTATGCTTTCACCGATACCCGTCCAGATTTTCCTATTTATTCAATGGACATTGGTCTGAGGAAACAGAATTGCATCCAAGATTGCCAACAGTACCGTATTCAGAAGCAAAAAGCTATAAAAACATCAGACTTTCTATCGACGAAATAACAGCAACACATCTTGCCTTAACATTCCACCATTCTAACAATACTAAAGGACGAAGACTTAAAGAGAAGAATTATTCGTACAGCGTCACAGAACCCGATAAAAGACATCCAGAGAGAACAGAGTTGAATATTATAGTAAATTCAACTCAAGGTAATATTTTCAATACAGCAAGAGGACCGTTAATAGCTGCGGACAACATATGGGAGATATCGTTCAAACTTACGAATGAAACGATGTATGGTCTTGGAGAAATACCGTTAAAACCGGGTACTGTGAAAGTGTTATACAATCATAAAGGAGGATTGAACTCGATACCGTTAATATTTGCAAGATTGAATGATTCTTACCACGGTTTACTAATTGAATCAATGGCCCCTACAGAAGTCATTGTAAGAGGTGATAATCAGTTAGTCCTTCGCAGTATAACGACTTTGGGGTTAAAGTTTCATTTGTTTGTGGGGCCGAGTCCTAGTGATGTGATGAAAGATGTCATGGTCGCAATAGGGGTGAAGAGAGACCTTGAATATTGGATGCTAGGGGCGCACATCTGCAGGTAAGCTTTTTCTATTCTCATTAGGTATCTTATTAGCTTCTGCCGGCGCATCACTGCTGATACGGAGCTCTTGGAAATTATACAACTGTTCATAGTTGGAGGTTACCATCTGGTGGGTTGTTTGGCACTCCATGGCATAAGAAATATAGTACTAGGAAAAGAAGTAGACATGTTCATGGATATGGTCTATCCGTACGGTATAAGTGTTATTCAAATTCTCCCAGCCATTGAAGCGTGATTGATTGACAATCATCCAAACATAAATACAGTAATATTAACAAGGCAGTAAGGCCTGATGAGAAGAATGGCGAACTACGAAATTGAAACTAGCATTTAGCTAGCAGTGGCCAGAGACGGAGCGTAAAGAAAGGGGCCCTAGGCCACAAAATATTTATGAAATAAAAGTATCTTCTTGTACAATTCGGGTTAATATAAGTTTATATCGACCATTTGGTTACAGACAAATCCCCTTTGGCGTTGCTTGGGTGCTAGATTCAATTTGATAAACGTCATTGGGGTGTGTTTTCAAAATTCATTGGACGGTATGAATTTCCAATCTAGAGTAGGAAGTCGCTCAATAAATTCAAATAGCCCTCATTCAAATACCTAAGTTTCCCAGTGCTCAAATCTCCGTCATGGTCCTTTATAATGACTGATACTTAAAGTAAGTCCAAACTTGTGGAACACGACAAATAACTTCTTAGAATTCTCAGAACTGATTTAGCACTCAATCACGATCAATCAATTCGTTTACCAATCCCAACTTCCAAGAACTATTCCAAAGTAAGTTTCGGCTTTCGTTCCGTAAGTTTTTTTTTGGAATCTTTGTTGTTAGTGAAAAGAGCAGATTGAAAGGAGCAAAGATATAGACAAGTGGACAAACATTTTAAAAATTGTGAAAGCGGTTACGATTACTGATATATTTTTATTTTGGATATCCGATAGCTCCATAATATCCCTGAAATAAACACATCCGAGCTGAAAGCAAGTCTTTATGAAGCCGAGTGACAAAGGTAAAAATCTACGTGTATCAAACAAAATTTTTCGACTTTACTTTTTTCTGCTGTTTTTTTGCTACGTCGTGCGCGAGTCCGATTCGCACTTGACTGGTTTTTTTTTTTTGATTTTGGTGTAGGTTCTTAACAAAAAGTATATAAATCTGAAAATACATAATCTTTTCAGTACTCTTTTCTGTATTTTTTATTTTATACTGTAAAAGAATATCTCGAGGACAAAACGGCTTGGGATTATCTTTTATTTGTTTAGATTTTTATAATTTGACATTGACAATTATTTTTATATATAAATACTACAATTTGCAATATTTATTCCGTAAAGTTACATTTTGGGGACTATGTGGATTACTTTATCCTTTTCTTTAATTTTAACATAATGTCTGGCAGTTATGACTACCTACTTTTTGCGGCCTACCCAAATGTCCTTTCTTTGGCATTGTTCAAGTTGGTGAGCTCCTAATTAGTCCTAAGTTGAGCTATACGAATACTTGCACTGACTGGACAGGTCCACTCAAATCTGTGTGGTTCTTTCCTCAACAGACCACCTCAGACTCCAATCTGCATGGTTCTCATATGATTCGCCCATTACATGTTTGCTGTATGTACTTTAAAAGAGACTTTGACCCCTGAGTATGTTTCGGTGTTTTTTCTCAGGGTAAGCTAGGAAACACCGGCCTCATCTAGTTTAAATTGACGTGTAAAAGTGTTTTTAAAAACCTACTTGCAAAATAAATTTCATTTACCTGATTTCTAAAAATAAAAGTACAAGAACCCTTTTTCAGATTTTCAGTAATTTCAATAACACCTCATGTCTCGTATGAATCGAGTAAATCAAGGCGATAAAAACTATCTCAGCATTTAATTTCAAAACCAAGTCACGTCGCTCGAAGATGCTTATTCAGAAATGGAAAATGACTACAAGAAATATTAATAACGAAAGTACGAAAAAAGAAGAAGAAAGAAGTTACGGCTTTATTTTCTAAACATGATATTTTGCATAAGGTTTCCTTGTATAATGTAGGCAAGCACTAACAGAGGATTTTCCAAAATTCTCCCTCTAAGGGTATGAAACGCGGGTCCAAAGTTTATATGGAGAAACCCATTTTCACGCGGGCGAAGCCGCCGGCATATAGCTAGTATTAAATATTTATGTACGTTTATATTATATATCCCATGTTTTCTTAATAATCTTTTATTTTTTTTATGCACCTACCATTTTTTTCTCTTCACTACCCTTGGTTGACTGGTAGATAATGCCTAAGGCATTAAGTTCGCCTTTGTACCTTTGTGTTGAACGAAGTTTTAATAAATAAATAATAAATATTTTTCTTATTAAATGTAGGTAATAAATTAGGCTGAAAAGTTAAAGAGGAATCGTTTGTCTTGGTATGGTCATCTAAAGATGAAGGATGAAACGCATGTTACTAAAAGGATTATGAGTATACATGTCGATGGATGGAGAGGGAGAGGGAGGCCAAAGAAGAGATGGATGGATTGTGTGAAGGGTGATGATATGAAAGAAAAGGAAGTTAGTGATAGCATGACAGACATGGTAAAAAAATTGTTGCGCCGACCCCAAATAAGACAAAGTTTGCTGAAGTCTAATAACACAAAGTTTAACAATAGTTCGTTATAAATGAACATAAATAATATTGGTGTTTTTGCAAAGTGAGAAAAGTTCAATGACCTTGAAGACGTGGTTAGTTCAGGCACGTAACGAAAATCTGTGTATCTTACGCTCCTGAAAGTTATCATTATTCTTACACTGAATGGCTGAGTTTACCGACACTATTTACTGAGAAAAAGGCCTTAAAATATGGCCACTGTTATTAACAAATATGCCAAAGTTTAGTCTCTTCGTTATCTTCCGAAATTAAAGTTATTTTGCACTTTTCAGTGTTTTTTTTTTTTATATTGAAGTCGGTCGTTTTTTTTTTTTTGTAAAAAGTTTTTTATTTTACACTGTTTAGTTATGGTACCACCACTAAAAAGTATCCCTCAGCCATTCTTAAATACCTTATAGCCAGAGTGCATCTCATGGCAATTCTAATAATACCAAACACGGTTAGATTAAAATAATTTATTATAGAGTTCCGGTGCCTAACCGGTGCTTCATCATCAGATCAGTTCGATATATTCCCCCTCTTCTTTCAGTCAGTCATCGACTACACGTATAAATAAAGCAATTTTACTTGTTACGACAGTTCTGCTGTAATTCTATGAGGAGTTCCATTCCATATCTTCGAAGTTCATCATCAGATTATAACAATATTTCTATGGGACCAACTGGAAGCATAACCTTTCAATCAAAAAAAATAATTAAAATCGGTCCACAATTTACCGAGAAATCAATGAACATACATAAAAAAAAACATACATTCAGCCGAACATAGAACCTTCTCCTTTTTGAAGTCGGTTAAAAACAATCAGTCTATTTCTTTGTTACAAACAGGCCAATAAAAATCTTGTCTCTTCTTTACTTTTAGTGTAGAGCATACACGCTCGTATACTTAGGAGTGCAGACTCCTAAAGAAAAAAAAGAATATCAAGAAATGGGCAGCCATTTCTTTATATTCTTTTACCCGCAACAAGATTACCAGGCTTCAATTAACGGCTGACAACATGGTTGGCGCAGTAGTTGAGCGATTGTCTGCTGCGGTGCGAGTTGCCGATTCGATTTCCACACGGAACAAATATTGTTAATCTCGCGTATGGAGTTTACATGTTTATGAACGCACCCACGATACATGAGTAATTCCTATACTCCATCTTTTTAGGTAATTAACTAAAGGTAAACAATCTTGACATGTCTGTTATCTAAAACTTGTCTATAATTTTTATCTAAAAATGTTTACAATTTGTTATTTACCTATACCGATGTTTGGTAACTAACTAAATTTAAATAATCTTTGTATGTCTTTTATACGTTTTTTTTTTAATAATACGACATATTAAGATTGTTTACGTTTAGTTAACTACCTAAAACGATGGAGTATAGTATACGGCAACTATTTTTAAAAAGAAAAAGATATTTTTAGACCGAAGCCATAATGCGATAAAGTGTTTTCATTTAGGTAAATTATTCTAAAATTACTCTAAAGATAGAACCATTTCTAAGACATGCCACCTGTCTGCGGTAACCTTTTCTTGGGTGGGGAAAACATCACATAATTTCTCCTGCCTTTTACTGTCAGACTTTTAACTAACACCCACCAGTATTCCCACAGTTTCTATTTGCGTTTGTATGCGAAAGCCTTGAGTTACTACATTTTAATCCTTCTAATTTAATTATATTTACGTGATTAGTACTCTTGCCAAAAAAATAATTAACTACTTGATATCTTTTCGCTTGTTTCCCTACTCTTTTTAAACGTCTTTTATTTTTAGAAATATGTTGACACAAAAAAATTGCTGGTTAAGTGTTCTTTAGAATGTACATTCGCAATGAAAATAGGTCTAAAGGTCAGCAGAGCTCTATCCGGGCGCAACTGGCCGCCTTAATTTATTACATTGTCATACGCCTAAAAACTATCGAAGAAGTTTTTTCATTTATCTCTAAAACCACATTTTAATTTCAGAGAGCCAACTTCAAACGACCCTCTAGGAGAGCTAAGTACCTTCATATCATCAGCAACAACTAATAGACTGCCATACGAAAGCCACTGTGGCGCAATTCCTGTGGTCTTTGAAACTGATTGCAACGACACCATGGTCAATCTTGTAGACCAGGGTGAGATACTGCTGAGGAATGCTTCGAAAAAGTTTATACCTCATGTGTCGCCTTATGTAAGTATTCATCATCTTCCTGCCCTTGTCCCGTGTTATTTGGGGTCGGCGCAACACGTTTTTTTCTTCCATTCTGCCCTGTCACTCGTCATACTATCACTAACTTCCTTTTCTTTCATATTCACACAATCCATCCATCTTTTCTTTGGTCTCCCTCTCCATCCATCCACATGTAAACTCATAACTCTTTTAGTAACATGCGTTTCATCCCTCCTCTTCACATGACCATACCAAGACAAACGATTCCCTTTCAACTTTTCAGTCACTGGCGCCACTTTCAAACTTCCCCTAATATACTCATTTCTCACTTTATCCATTCTCGTCACACCACACATCCATCTAAACATTCTCATCAGCGCTACGTGCAATCTTTTTTCATCCGTCTTTTTTACAGCCCATTATTCTGGTCTATACAGTATGACAGGCCTTATCACGGACTTGTAGATTTTACGCTTCAGCTTGAGGGGCATACGTGGGTCACAAGTTGTTCCCCTCAACTTGTGACCCACCTTATGTAAGTATTCATGATAAAAAAAAACAATGATCTGTACTGCAAAATCGCTTTCATTTTGGAGTCTGAGCTTCGATCAGGAAGCTGTTAGTAGGTATCAAACTATAATAACCTGGGTACTTAAACCAAGATAAACCTGAATAGCCTAACAAGCGCGGTCCATCGCCATCGCAGGTCAGCTATATGTTAAGCGCAACTCTATCAAGAATAATAATACTCCACAACTTTCACACAGTGCCATCTATTCCCAAACTAAGCAGAGCTTGTGGTATGAGTACTAGACAACTAAAACATACTATCAACTTATATATATAAAATCTATAAAATAAAAAATAGAAGAAACCAATATTAAACGGAAAATAATGACACTTAACTAATTAAAATTACATTATATATACTCAATAAATCCTACCTAAAATATGGCATCAAAAACTCATCCGGATCGCTGTCGACTGGAAGTGTGCCCAAAAGACTGGCGGAATTGCCACGTTGTATGGCAATGCTTAATATCTGAACGAGGTAAAAGCCAGCCCTTGGGTCACGCGAAGTGTCAACTAGCCGTTTGGATAGTAAAAAAACATACTTATATATTTCTAAATACACACATACACGCCCAGATACAGAACAATAAATGATAATGCTCATCACACAAACATTTGTTTTAGGTGGGGATAGAACCCACGACCACTGACCACTAGACCAACAGGCCCATCAACAATCAATAATAATACACTATAATAATGATTTACAGCTTCAAATTTAGTTGTAACTAAAATAATTCCGAATTCCGCATGCGTCGTCCATCTTCGACCATTATTATCGCCTACCATCAGACGAGATAAATGTCAAGCGCAATTTTATCAAGTAATTATACATTTTAATTATATAAATTTGAAACTATAAAAATGCTGGCTGACTACAAATTTTGTTATTTTGTTGTTGTGGTTTAACAAACAAAATTTTGTTATGTTGTTGTAGTGGTTTAACAAACAAAATTTTGTTATGTTGTTGTTGTGGTTTAACAAACAAAATTTTGTTATGTTGTTGTTGTGGTTTAACAAACAAAATATGTTAAACCACAACAACAAAATAACAAAATTTGTTGTCAGCCAGCATTTTTATAGCTTCAAATTTAGTTTTAAATAAGATAAACCTGAATAGCCTAGCAGGCGTGCTCCAACTTCGACCATATTATCGCTTATCATCAGATGAGATAGACGTCAAGCGCAAATTTGTCAAATAATAATGCAAAATTTATTGTCAGCCAGTATGTTTATAGCATTAAGTTTATTATTCAGTAAATACAGACGAAAAATCAACAAATTATAGTACTTGGATAAAATTGACACACCACAAATCAGTTCACTTTAAGAGAGTCACGTTTGAGTTCAATAAGATCCAGATCTAGTTTTCACTTACGCTGGGGAAAAATATAGTGATTTTTCAATGACATTAGAACTCGTCTGGCATATTGATCTTAAATAAAAGTAATTTTCATAACCAAACTCTACGTCCTAGCATATTTATTTATATTAATATATACAGTGACAGACTACAGACTAAGACAATCAGCAGAGTTAAAACAACATACAGTACATGCCACCGGGATTCCGATTCCGATTTCCGGCCACCGTAGGTGCGGGCTTGCGGACGGTGAGCAATGGGTGGCTCCCCGTCCGATCGTCCGGTAACCGTCCGGACTGAGCCCAAGTCGTCGACGGCGCGTAGAGTTCCACGCGCGCCTCAAGGAGATGTCAGCAACCGTAGGGGCCCAGCAGGGTCGAAGCCTACTGGGGCCATGGGTGTTGCGAAAGAGATCCCCGGGGCCCTGGAAAAAATGGCAAAGAAGGAACAGGAGTGGGTTTTTAGTCAGAAAAAGTCTGACACTATCTCCCGCTCCGCCCAAGAGCGAGATTTGTCATTAGATGATTTTCCAACCTTAAAAAAAAAAAAAAAAAACCTAAAAAAAACAACATACAGTACATAAATCTGAAGTCCATTTATTACTGAATATGAATATGCTGAATTAAGAAATTTTGTTCGTGTCGTACAGTTTTAAAATCATAAATAATCATTTTTTCTTTCTTTCTTAATAGTCTTCTTAGTCTAGGTCCAAAAATTTGACGAAAAATAACCCGGTTAAAAATTTCTTAAAATACCTGCTTAGGTTTTTGACTGAAATACAATTGTAATTTCAAATATTAATTTTTGTCGTACCTAAACCTTTCTAATCTCGGCTTAAGTTCAGCAGTTTTCAAAGTCATTAATTCAATTTTAGCTTTTACTTTGTTAAAAAAAAGACGAGATAATAACGGATAATATCTCGTCTTTTTTTAACAAAGGAGATAACGGAAAATTTCCTTAATAGAAATTCCTAGATACGAATCTCTTCCTCTTCGATCTAAAGATTAAGAATAATCCTTTAAAAAACTCGGAATTTAAAGTAATTCTACGATATCGGAGACTAAATTATTTTATGTGGCAAATCGTCGACAGCCATTGTGATCAATATTTGTTCCAAGACATTGTGTTTGTGATTTTCTATAAATTAAAAGTGTCCAACACAAATAAAAGCTAACTGTAGTCAATTAGCTGTCAATCTAAAATATCACAATGCATGTTTTTTTTTTTGCTATATCACTGCCTTTTGAAGAAGAATTTAAATTAAATGATAAGTTTTATATACTTACTCTAAATGTCCGAAATAAAAAAATATTATTATTCTTTATTTAGTTTTATACACATATCATTTACATTTTTAAATATTTCTTTAAAAAACAAGTAATAAAAAAAAAATTTAAAAATATAAAAAATAGTTATCCGCCGGTGTCGGGAACAGGGTCCAAGCTACCGGTGGTTAGGGCTCCAGAGACAGAAACCTCCTCACAATGCGAGCCGTGTCGAGGAGTACTGCCTTCTGTATCAGGCCCTTGATCCAACCGCGCAACGACAGCTTCGACAGATGGTCGTCGAAGCTTTTGGCTATAAGACCATTGGCGGTCACGACAATCGGCACAATGATAGCCGAGTCCACATTCCACATGTCGACAACCTCGTGTGCTAAGTCGAGATATTTGATTTGTTTCTCTTTCTCAGCTTTCACGAGATTCTCGTCATGCGGGATGGTGACGTCGACTATCACTGCGCGGCGCGCTAATCGGTCTATCACCACTATATCCGGCTTATTCGCTACAATAGTCCGGTCAGTAATGATAGACCGGATAAAAATATTATCAAAATTATAATTGATACAGAAAATAATTTGTTGTTTATTATTGTTTACCATAGAAATGTTACCCGAAAATATAATAATTTGCCTAAATTTCGTTTACAGATAAAATACAAACCACCACATGAAAACAACGAAAATGAAACAACTACAGAAAATGGAACAACTACAGAAGGGCAAACCACTACTGTAGCTCAAACACCAACTACACCCATCCCAAGATGTTTTGACGACGCTAAATTTGACCACTATAATATTCGAGATCCAAATTTAGACAGCCTTTACAAAGGCCAGGTTAATAAACATGACGTCATATACCCGGGTTATAAATGGGCCAGCGAGAAGTTCATGCAACATCTGTGGGTTTTTAACAAAAACTTTGAAGCCGTTATTTTGGAAAATAGTTGGCCTTTAGACGAATCTGAGAAGGACCGTGAATCGTTTTATGAATATCTACCGTATTTCAATGAGGTAAGTAACTGCTGTGGGAAATTATTATAAACATTTGAACAAACTGCCAATCTACTTTAGTATGCCTTAATTTTGTAGCGACATCTATGGTGCCACTTAGGAACTAAAACTACGAAATCCTGTATCGCGCAATTAGAGTTCTCCGCGCGATTCGCATCGGGCAGTCGACCAAACCAAACATAACATCCGTCTGGTCGGCGGATCCTCCCTTTTCAACGGAGGTTTACAGGACTGTACCTCTAAGAATTCTACCTATAATGATCAACGGAATGTTCTAAATAAAACCGATTCTGAAATCACTGGAAAGTTCAAATCAGCTAGATTTTTATGTCACCATTCACGTTATATGTAAAAGAACTCTAAAAATATTTGTACCTATTATATTTTATCTAAATAAAAAATGTTATTAAAGATCAACAAATCACAAGACTTTAAAACAACCATAAATTGTTATACTTTTGACTAGATTAATCATCGTATATTGATGAGAAACTCGATGATAAATTGCTACCTCAAAGATCCTTTGAACTTTAAGGAGAGCGCTTTGAAAGCGAAGTGATGTTAGAGGTCTAAAGACTGCATAATGATTTATTTTGTCTTCAAATTGATGAATAAAATTTTTAGTGGGTTAAGAAACAAGTAAAACTAATAAACTTCTTCATTCGGGCGTCTTTATGTCGATACCGCCACTGGCCCACGCTGAAAACCAGCGCTGTGAGCTCATCGCATAATGCGTGAGGCCACAGCTTTATGCTGAGCGTTCGGCCGTTTTGCGCGGATGTGACGCATATCTTCCCTATCAATTGACAATGTTTGTTTGCTAGTTTTAAGATTGCGGCATTTCGCGCGAATAAACATTTTTCTTTCTTGCTTTCTTTCATTGAAATGAACTTTTGCTATTTATCGATTAAAATAACAGTTAAAAAAATTGACCCATTTACAGAGAAAATTCATTCAGAAGTAATTTATTTATAGTTATATAAATATACAGGGTGTGAGGGACAGGTCTTCGCAAACTTAAAGGGCTTGCTCAGTAGACGAAACTGCCACTGCGAACTGTCTAAGGCATTAAGTCCGCCTTTGTACTTTTGTGTTGCATGAAGTTTTAATAAACGAGAAAAAAAGCGGCCTCTCCATACAAAATTATAAATTTAAGTGGACAGTTTGTATGGAGAGGCCGATTTCTTTTTCGTTTCCTGAAAAAAAATCTTGTGGAAGGTTGTTCAGTTTTGTCTACTGAGCAAGACCTTAAAGTTTGCGGAGTTCTGTCCCGTACACCCTGTACATATATTCTACTAATTTACATTCGATTTCAGAATTTTGAAGCTGCATTCAACGTAACTCCTAAATGGAATGCCACTCGACCCACTCGGCGACCTGATTTGATAAACACACAACTTACTAACGATACAGAGTATCCAGGAGAACAGTATCTCATAAGACACAACGAATACGGAAACGAATTTATCAATGCTTTTAAAAAAATCAAAGGATCTATTCCAACGTCATCCACCAGTCAATGGCTGAATGGAAACGTCACCATTAATCGACAGAACATAACAACTTCGTGGACTAATCTACGAAAGGAACTCGTAGAGGCTAGTTTAGGTGGCGTTTCTGGCCATTGGTACTGGTCATCTCCCATTTGCGGCGATACAGAAGAATTCAATAACGTTACACAAACCAGATTATGTGCCAAATGGTACATGGCAGCGACCTATATGCCAATGATCAAAATACATTCAAAAGGAATTTCTAGAGACCCTGTCGAATTTGCTGGTATCGATAGATCGCACATGATAACAGCGTTGAATAGACGGCTGAGCCTACTTCCATACATCTACACAGTTCTTCAAGATGGTCCTCTCCTGAGGCCAATGTTCTACCAATTCCCTCTATCTATAAATCTAACAGATTTGACAACTCAATTTGCCGTTGGAGATGATCTGGTTATAGTTCCTAATTTGGAACCGAGCCAAACCCATATCCACCTTTGGAAGCCTCCAGGGACTTGGTACGAATTTTGGGGTGGTCTAGAGATTATTGGAGATGAAGGATTTGCAATAACTATGACTACTACAGAATCCGACTTCTTTACAATGGTGCGCGCTGGCTCCATCATCATTATGCAAAAGGTATGATCAAATACGACAAGCAACAATGAATTTGTTTTCACTAGAATTAAATTAATTTTTCCTACCATTCAATATGAATTTTGTTCGAACTTTACATAAGTAAAATGGCTTATTAAGACTATTGTGTAGAAACGTTTATTTATTTTTTTCATAAAAGAAGTATGTAATCACAAATTGACTAGCTATTCAAAGAAATTATTTACCTACGTCTTTTGATATTCCATATGTAACAAGTGACGCAAAGTACCAACTTATAAATAATTCTAGACACGTTGACCTAAAAAAGATAATAATAAATCCTTTCAATCATACCTATTACTGTAATTTCACTTACAATGTTTCATAATCAGGTCACTATTACTTCTTTAATCTTTAGGACCTTGGAACACTTTTTTTTTATTTCTTTATACTTATATGCTTGACTAACAAAATGATTTTGTTACAGGAGACTCAACTTACGGCTGATTTAACTCGACTTCAATCAAATTACTCACTTGTCGTAGCTCTTGAATGTGAAGCCAAAATTGTCACCTCAACTAGTGAATTAATTAGCACTACAGAATCTATAACCACTGAAGTTGATAACAGTACTAGATCTACAATAGGAGTTACCAATACAAAGACAGGTACTCCTCAGGAACCAGAAGAAATATCAACCACAACAGAAGAACCTGTAAACTCAGTCGCAACGTGTGAAGCTGAAGGAAAACTATTTATGAACGAAAATATGACTCTAACGTTTAAAGCAAATGTAACACACATAACAGTTACGGCTAAAAAGAACGAGAGATTAGATTTTAGAGTGTTTTGCAATTTATCTGTATCTACATGGGCTAGCACTGTAAGAGAAATAGTAATATACGGCTTAGATAAAAAAGAAAATAACTATGATACAAAGAAACTTATTAGCAGTACGACTCCATTGATTGATTTGTGTGAACTTGTAGACAGTGATGAAATATTTTACAAGTTCGTTGAAGATAATAATTGATATTTTAAAATTTAAATTTGTAAAATTGGTGCTATGGTAAGTCATTATATTTGTAGCATTTATTATATTCAGTATTATTTATTTTCCTCTGATTAGTAATAAATTTAAATAAAAACTATTTCTACTGTTGACTTAAATCTAAATACCAAGTTGTTCAATCAATTCATACTTTGAATCTTTGAAAACGAGTCTAGAATTTGAATTTAGTTGAGTACCTACTTATATTGAAGTTCATAGAATTTAACTCCTTCAAATGAATAAAATCTCTGTACTGCTTTGAAATTTAAAACAACTTGATTGAAACAAAGAGTGAATAGTGAAGCCGAATAAATAATTGTTACTAACGATTACTATATTATGTGTCAGACTATGTACCCCTCAGTGCAATGCTCGATGACCTCAGTTTAACTCCCAAAAAAGTGGAAATTAAAATGAACGTGAGCAAAACCAAAGGCATGGTAAATATCCGTGTAGCACACACTTCTATCAAGATCTCCGAGACTGCTACCTGGGGCAAACTGTCCATTTAGGTAGATTTTACAGCGAGAAAGAAGTCAATCGTCAAATCTAACTCGGCTGCGGCAGCATTCGGGAAGCTGCGCAGTATCTTTTTGTCAAAAATACCACAGTATCTTAAGACTGGGCACGCCACAATTATGGCGGGAAGTCCCTTCTTTGAGGCGTGGCTGGAAAGACCTCACGGCGTCCTCACTTTCCGCATGATGGAGGTCCTCACCGGACATGATAAGTTCGGGAGGTTCCTGCACCGGATTCGTGCGAAAGAAACGCCCGGGTGTCGTCACTGTGTGGCCCGTCCGGAGGACACGGTGGAGCACAAGGTGAAGGTGTGCCCCGCTTGGGCACAGCAACGCCGTGTCCTCGTGGGGGCGATCGGCGGCTACAATCTGTCGCGCCGGGCCTTGGCACAGGCCATGGTCCGGAGCGAGAAGGAGTGACAGGCGGTCGCCTCCATGTGCGAAGCAGTAATGCTTGTAAAGGAGGCGGTCGATCGCGTGAGGCAACGATCCTCACGCCCCAACCGCCGCCGAGATTCCGATCCCGATTTCCGGTCGCCGTAGGTGCAGACTTGCGGACGGTGAACAATGGGTAGCTCACCGTCCGACCGTCCGGTAGCCGTCGGGACCGAGCCCAAGTCGTCGACGGCGCGTACTGTTCCACGCGCGCCTCAAGGAGATGTCATGAAAATACAACATTAAAAAAATAAACGGTTGTTGTGTCTGTGTGTTGCCTGAGAAGATTTTCAGGCAAGACACAACGACCGTCTGGTAAACAACTGTCGGGTAGCCCGACAGTTATTTTTTGGCCCGTTATACCTATGCGTTCTAATCGCGTGGAGAACTCTACCCTGGTACGAAAGGCAACGAAGGAACAGGAGTGAGTTTTTAGTCACTAAAAGTCTGACACTATCTCCCGCTCCGCCCAAGAGCGTAGGATGTCATAAGATGATTTTCCCACCGAAAAACAAAATACCGTGATATAGGATTTTGTCTTTTAGTTACGGCGAGATGAATGCCGCTACAATATCATTTCTTCTTCTTGGTCGTTTCACTCTTGCCAGAGTGGTCGTGGTCATCACGAAGGTAGCTCTCCGGAAGCAGTCAGAGTACGTCGCACAACTTCCCGCTACTTTGGCCTGCTGGCAGTCATATGGGCGCACTTGTTCAATGGGCCGCCAACAGCCGTTTTGACAATATCGTTTACAAAGTAAAAAATCTCAAGTATCTTTGGCAAGAATACCAAAAGTAGGATATTGAATAAGAAACCCCGCGAGGTTCTGATTTGAGAAAGGTCTAATGAAGTATTGACTACTGAATTCAGTTGTAAGTATTCAAGGTTAAACCTACTTTTCCGTACCTGGAAAGGGGTTATTGGGACAAAATATAATTAATGTAATATTTGATAGGAATAAGATAATTTGAAAGATGATAAGATAGGTTTAGTGGAGCAGTAGTGGCCGAGTGGTAACGGCCCCGACTTAAGAGTTGTAGGTCGTGGGTTCAAACTTGGTTCAAACCCAGCCAAGCGCATTTCTTTGTGTAATTTATTTCATCACCACTGCTCTTAAAATGGGGAAGGAAAACATCGTGAGAAACCGGCTTGTCCTAAAACCAAAAATTCGAAGACATGTGATATTCTCCAACCCGCAGTGGGCCCGCGTGATGAATTACGGCCCATTCCCTCTCCTACAGAGGAGGCCTGAGTCCTAGCAGTGGGAACATTATAAAGCCGATTATGCTATGCTACAATATTTGATATGCTAATAAACTGATAAAGGCATATGAAGCTGTAGACTGTAGAATATTTAGGGGAATATTCATCGTTCCTTCAGTACTCCGTTTTAAAAGCAATAAGTATGCAACACAATGAACATGTTAGGAAACTTTTCCCTTTTCGGCTTCATGCTAATAGTACAGCATGAGGTTTCGGATGCTATTGGGTTCCGATGTAGACTTTTTCAGTCGCACCCTGAATTCAAAATGTATGCCAGGATGGTGGTAGTAGGTTCGTCCTCTATTTTATAAGTACACGAAACTTAAATATAGCTTAAACGATTATATGACAGTTCTATATAATCTATAACTCCTCACTAACTAACGCCTAACGCTCTGAGTAGAGCGGGAGGGAATGTCAGACTTTTACTGACTAAAACCTACCTGTGTTCCCGAAAGGGGAATAGGAAGCACGGAAGGAGGTGACCCTTCGGTGAAGCAGTAATACGAGCCAGGGAGGTGATGGAAAACGTGATGGAGTGTAATCCGATAAGAACCTGGGCCGTGTCGATGCTATGTTGTGTTCCACGCGCGCCTTACAACAAGGAGCATAAGTAACGGGGCTAGGTAGGAATGTTGCTTGTCAAGGTTGTTCGAACAGTCGAAGCGGCCCTGAAAAGTAAAGGGCAACTAAAGGAATACAGGTGGGTTTTAGAGGGGGAGAAGTTACTTAATCATTTACCATATTTAGCTAGGTCGTCGCCCGGCCGTCCGGTTACCGTCCGGACCGAGACCAAGTCGTCGACGGCGCGTAGTGTTCCGCGTACCTCAAAGAGATGTTAGCAAAACCCTATTGGCCCAGCAGGGCCGAAGCCTACTGGGGCCATTGGTTGTCCGAAAGGAAACCTCCTGGAATGCAAGCCAAAGAAGGAACATAGGAGTGGGTATTAGTCAGTAAAAGTCAGACGCCCCCTCTCGAACCGCCCTAGTAGCAGTCATTGGATGCTTTCCCACCTAAAAATAAACATATTTATAAAATCACTGACCGGGAATGCTATCCGTTAGCATTATGCTTCCAGACCCAATGTTTTCGCCAGAGTTCTTACCTAAAATTATACCCCTCAGTAAGCTCTTTGTTCACTGTGACCATAACCCTAAGAAAAGCTGAAGACAGAAAGACCTTGAAGCAGCTCGTTAGTGAATCCATCAAAGCTTTCCAGGATGAGGCTTGACCAATGAAGAACATGATTAAGAATAGGGATCAATACGCTAGGAGTGTTTATTTGAAACTTTGGCTATGGGCTTTCGACTTGATTTATATAAGAGTGTAATAATAGTACATTATGATACAAGTGTGTAATGTTAGTGATTACCGTCGAGGCGGTATTTAGACCCGAGCCGTGGCGAGGGTCTTAAGAGAGCCAAGAACGGTAATCATTAATTACTCACGTGTGTCATACGACATTTTTCAATACACTTGTGAAGAAAACAACAGTAAAACTAGTAAAATTTTCTGTGACATGGCGGTAAAAATCTGTTTTTATAAGGAATTCGAATAAAATTCCCATTAAGTTATTGCGTTCAATAGTATATAAATTAGTGTCTTGCTTACTTATTTCATCCAATGTACAAGTTAAAATAGACAAATTTAACTTGTACAACCAATTTATTAAAAAACATTTAGTAAATAAATCGTACATAAAAATAAAATTTGCTTTTTTTGGTGGTCTATGGCCGCCATTTTAATTGGCGTGATTTTTTTTATTCCAGTGAAGTTCAGTGGCTGTATTAATTAAATTAAATTAAATACTACAAAATTATTAGAAAATGATACATGTGTATTCTATTGTCACTAGGAAAGACATTATCGTATAAACTTTTCACACAAGGAAACATAAACGTAAGACTAGGCAGTATGATCAAAATACCTTAGCCTTCCTCTAGGAGTAAATAAAAAAAAATGATGCGCGCGCTTTAAACGACAACAGATTTTTACCACCATGTCACAGAAAATTTTTTACTAGTTTTACTGTTGTATTCTTCAGAAGTGTATTGAAAAACGTCGTATGACACACGTGAGTAATTAATGATTACCGTTCTTGGCTCTCTTAAGACCCTCGCCATGGCTCGGGTCTAAATACCGCCTCGACGGTAATCACTAACATTACACACTTATATCATAATGTACCATTAAAGAACCCAGCACAAAGGCTATATAATATGTATATAATATATCTAAAAATAGTCATGAATGTGGTCAAGTCAGTCTTCATATAGCTTCGTAGAAATATGTCGAATCGATGTTAAGCACTGTTTCCACTGCGTCGTAATTTTTACAATCGAAGAACGAGCTCCGGATTTTCATTTTTATAATATTTAGTGAGTGGAAAATAATTATTTGATCAGCAGAATTATATAATTCTGGAACTTAGGGCACTACGACACGGATAGGTTAGGTTCAAGACTCCGTATGGCTTCGTTTCGCTCACTCTAGCTCCCCTCATCCTCTTCATACCTTATAATTGCTGCCGTACTAAACTGAGCTTGGAAAAACAATTGACAATAGTTTATTACCCGACTACGGCAAAGCCAAAGGTGGGTTATGATTTTTATTCAGGTATCCACTGTTACCCGGGGGTTTGTAGTTTATTAAAATAATAACAATTAAAGTGTGGATAATTTCAAAATCAAAGACAATAAGGGCATTTTAACTTAGCTAAGAAAGGCTAACGGCTTTTGATCCAGTACAGATAAAGGATCAAAAGCCGTTATTAGCCTGTCAATAATCTGTTCCCACGCACGTTTCTCCGAATTAGATTCGCTAGAGGACTCCCAAATCGTAGTATTTGGAGAAGCCCTCCGGGAAGAGGTTTACTTTCTATTCTTGTTTTCGACTGACTGGTTCTCTAGCACAACGTCCTAAAAATATACTCAGTCGTTCAACTTTACATAGTTCGTTAATCTATCAAGTATAAAAAATGAGATACAATTTATATAGCTGTATATACGATTATCTATAGTCGTCGAGTTTGGAACTTTTAATGCCCTCGCTACCAAGTTTTGTAACAAATCGTTTACGGTCCAGGCGATGCGTTTGAGGAACGCTTTGCCGCTTCTTTTAAAAATCTAGTCATTGTACATCTCACTATCTCACTTGATGATAAGCGATGATGTGGTCGACGATGAAACGCTTGTTTTAAAGTACCTTATTCACACTTGGCCTATAGAGACTTGGCTAAGAAGTTACAACTTTTTCTTTTCTTTTTTTAAGGTTCCATACCTCAAAAGGAAAAAACGTAACCCTTATAGGATCACTTTGTTGTCCGTCCGTCTGTCTGTATGTCAAGACCCTTTATCTCGGCAACGCATGGAGCTATCGAGTTGAAATTAAAACAATATACTCAGGTCTGCGGTCCCTTGAAGCTGTGAAAAAATAAAACATCTTAATTAACGAAAAAAAAGATAAGGCCATTTACGTCGCAAAACACGTGTATTTCATCACTCTCAAGGGAATCAATTTTAGAGTACCTCCCATTGATCTAGAATCTTTAAATTTGGCTTGAAGCAAGGTCTCATAGCACAAGTGTATGAAAAAAACTGAAAACAGTAAAATTGTAGTTACAACACAAAAAGAAAAAAAAAATTGTTGCGATTCGGTAAAAAATCTTTATAACTCAATTGGAATTCATTTCATTGATTTCTCCGCAGCCACTCTGAACAATATAAACATCCTCACCTCGGACTGACTCTCCGATTTCAACATTAGTTTCCTTGTTGCTGAACTTCTTAGTTGTAGCTCTTCCTAAATTGATGTCAAGTCTGGCAACGCCAATGAATGGGAATTGAACTGTTTTCATAGGTAAAATTGGACGGAACCCTCAGTGCGCGAGTCCAACTCGCACTAGCCCGGTTTTTTTTATAAAAACTTTGCCCTACACTAGGAATTACTCATGTATCGTAGATACGTTCACAAACATGTAAGCTAACATACACAAGATACTCAGACGTCGAACAACTATCTATTTGTTCTATCGGGAATTGAATGTGCGACACGTAACGCTATCGCTCAACCACTGCGCCAACTGTTTGACTTGCCTGTTGGTCTAGTGGTTAGTGGCCCTGACTGCTATGCCCGAGTTCGTGGGTTCGATTCCCACCCAGGACAAATGTTTGTGTGATGAGCATGATCTTTTGTTCTGTATCTGTGTGTAATTTATCTATAACATGTATGTATTTAAAAATAAATAAGTATGTTTATCAGTTGTCTACCAACTCATAACACAAGCTCTGCTTAGCTTGGGACTAGACGGCGTTGTGTGATAGTTGTGGAATAACTATAGATCGGTAAGTCTAGACAGCAACATTTTATTAGATTTTGTTAATAAGTTCATAATTATTCTTTATTGTACACACAATTTTAAACAGACAATGAAAATAGGACAGTTGATGTACATAGGCGAGACAGCTGATTACTTATTTTATATCGTATGTACGTATTTGTATATCACCAATAACTGGTACCCTATGGGAAAAAGCGCAGACAAGGCAGACCACAAAAGAGATGAAGTGACGACATTATAGAGTGGCCCGAGAAAGGTCAACGTGGAAGCGAGCGGAGTTGGCTTTTATCGCTGTCTAGCGGTCCTTGTACAGACCAAATATATAATTATTATCTACTAGTTATAAAGGAAAAAAAAAATATAGAAGGAAAACAAAGCTATTTTTATTTTATTTTATTTATGTACATATTTGTGTTATTAGGTCTTATTAGTATTATTTTTGATGTTTACAGCCCTAAATCTATCTTCTTTCGTTCAGTCCATTCAAAGGCTGTCTGCAAGAAATTGCCCAGTGCGATAAGACCGCCCATTGTACACTTATTTTTAATAATTTTTTACCTGTATTTCTTGTTTATGTGGTTGTACAATAAAGAATATAATAAATACATTAAAAAAAAATTGGGATTCACTACGTGACATTTCAGTAGTTCCATTTTGGGAGTGACATAATCCCAAAATGGAAATTTTGACAATTTGAAATCGCTAATAAAAAGACTAAACTTTGTCTAGTGACTTAAATAGGTACTCGACTAGGTACACTTGCTAAAGTGAACATTTATAATATAAACGGATTCCTTGTAACAGCGACATCTATTTATTCCTAAGAAATCTTTCAGCTCGAGACGAACTTAGATTTTGCTTACACTTACTCAGCATTGTCTTCAAAACGAAAGGTACTGAAATCACCCCCCGCGCTCAATATAGTTCAAACACCTTTCCTAGATTCCAAAATAAATGGACCCAATAACAGTAGGCACACTATTTAATTTAGATTCATTCGTCAACACACTAAATTCTCTAAATCTTTTGGCAACAGAAACAAAACGCCATCGATTGTTATTTGTATCCATGCCAACGCAAAACTGGTTATTGGGAGTAGGTAATTATTTTATCGGCAATGATGCAATTAGTGGCAGATCACTATACGACCCTCTTATCTTAACACAATACAATAGTCTTATGTGTTTATTCTCTATTCTGACACGCGCTTTCGTAATAGACGGTACTTTTTACGTAATACAACGCTCAATCAATAAACAAGAACAGCGCTCAGTGTTTATATTTGCGTGTTCACAGTAACATGGATAAGACTGCGGACAGTTCCATTGCGGGGGACATAGATTATATTTGAACTGACCCCTTAGTGAACCCAGATAAATCCACGTTTATATCAAATAACAAGTTATTTTGTGGTGAAACGTGGCCGGTGAAGGAAGTCTTCACTCTCTAACAAAACTAATGAAACCGGAGACCAACCTTCAGGAACCCAAAGAAGAACCACGTAAAAGAAGCTTCAACAACCCTGGTGCCAGAATGCCGAACATTAAAGTTTTTACCGGGAGTTCGCACCCGGAGATGGCAAAGAGAATTGTTGCCAGACTTGGCATCAATTTAGGAAGAGCTACAACTAAGAAGTTCAGCAACAAGGAAACTAATGTTGAAATCGGAGAGTCAGTCCGAGGTGAGGATGTTTATATTGTTCAGAGTGGCTGCGGAGAAATCAATGACAACCTGATGGAGCTCTTCATAATGATCAACGCGTGTAAAATTGCGTCTGCTTCCCGTGTAACTGCAGTGGTTCCTTGCTTCCCGTACTCCAGGCAGGACAAGAAAGACAAGAGCAGAGCACCAATCACTGCCAAGCTTCTTGCAAACCTTGTATCAGTTGCTGGAGCTGACCACGTCATCACAATTGACCTGCACTCCTCACAAATCCAAGGATTCTTCAACATTCCGGTGGACAACTTGTACGCAGAGCCTGCTATCACAAAATGGATCAAGGAAAATATTCCTGACTGGCAGAGCAGTGTGATGGTGTCTCCTGACGCTGGTGGAGTGAAAAGAATGACTGCCATTGCTGACAGACTGGATATTGACTTCGCTATTATCCATAAGGAAAGGGAAAGAGCTAACGAAGGAGATTCGACGGTCCTAGTCGGTACTGTCAAAAACAGAACAGCCATAATGGTTGATGACTTAGCAGATACCTGTGACACAATTGTCAAGGGAGCTGAAGCCTTACGTGAGGCCGGAGCTACTAAAGTGTACGCGATATTGACTCATGGAGTATTTGCAGGAAACGCTATCGATAAGATAAATAAATCATGTCTTGAGGGTATTGTGGTAACAAATACTATCCCTCAGGAAACTAATATGAAAATGTGCCCGAAGATACAAACTATTGACATATCTGTGATGCTTGCTGAGGCAATAAGACGTACTCATTACGCCGAATCGGTCTCATATTTGTTTACTAACGTACCTTATTAGAATTTCTTATTTATTTCATAATATGTAATTACTGATTAGTTTTCTTTATTTAGCATAGTAAACATTGAAACGGTTATAAGAATACCTGCCTACTTATTATGAACCTATTATTTATAAGCGTTTAATGTAATTTATCAATGGCAAATAAATAATCTAATTTACTTTGGTAACTCAGATTTTTATTTTATTCAGTGTTTTTCCTTAAGTTATTGGAAGAAACCCGACATAGCCCGAAGAGTCGCTAAACTTAAGTGGCACATTGCTCGCAGAACAGACAGTCGATGGGGCCAAAAGGTGGAGTGGCGACCATGCACTGAAAAACGCAGCGTTGGAAGGTCACCCAAAAGGTGAACCGGTGACCTGGTTTTTTTTTTGACTAAAAACCCACTCCTGTTCCTTCATTGCCATTTTTTTTTTCCAGGGCCCCGGGGGTCACTCTCGCATCACCCATGGCCCCAGTAGGCCTCGACCCTGTTGGGCCCCTACGGTTGCTGACATCTCCTTGAGGCGCGCGTGGAACACTACGCGCCGTCGACGACTTGGGCTCGGTCCGGACGGTTACCGGACGATCGGACGGCGAGCCACCCATTGCTCGCCGTCCGCAAGTCCACGCCTACGGTGGCCGGAAATCGGGATCGGAATCCCGGCGGCGGTTGGGGCGTGAGGACCGTTGCCGTTGCCTCACGCGATCGGCCGCCTCCTTTGCTAGCATTACTGCTTCGCAGAAGGAGGCGACCGCCTGCCACTCCTCCTCGCTCCGGACCATGGCCGCCTCGCGGGAATCCGATGGATGCGATACGCGCAGAGCCGTTCGTTGTGGCTCCATTTGGGGGAGATCTATGTCCAACAGTGGACGTCTTTCGGCTGAAATGATGATACAAGAAGGGCTCCGTACATTATTTTCAAAAACTTATTTCTTTTAAAACTTTCATTTTGTATTCCATTTCTCTTTTAGATGGAAAATCATAAAATAACTTCTCCCACTCTGGGTGGACGAGAGAGGGTGTCAGACTTTTACTGATTAAAACCCACCTGGGTTTCTTCAGTTTCAGCCACGGTAACTCTTTCGAACCATCCCGCAGTGCAACCCTATATTTTATATCATGATATATCTATATTTTGATGTCAGTCAGATACCTACTTATATGAATTCTGTGTATTTTTGTGATTCGCCAGTTAACCGATGCCGGATATATTTAGTCATATTTACGTATCGAAACGGGAAAATCAAACTTAATCACTTTGAAGAGCTGACTATTCGCTTGCCACGTGTAAGCCTATTTTGTTTTCTGTACTGTATCTGACTTATCTCCCGTGTTTTTATGAGGTAAGAATATTAATAAAGGATCAAAAGCCTTTTGGTTAAGTACCTACTTCATTTATTTGCGCGGCTTTCAGTGTTTCGAGATTTTGGCGGGGTTTCTTCGAGTGAAGCTTAGTAGCTGTTTTAATTATTCGCAAATTGATTCCTAGTGGATATTGTGATGTAGGTAAAATTGGTGTAGTTTTATATCTCAAGTGTCTGCTTAGCTGGACAATATGTAGAAACATTGAAACAGACGCGATCTCGGTAAAATGGAACTGAGAATTTTATTCTTGTTTTGGCTACTTCAGCGAAGTTTGCCGAGAAGGCTGACTCGATACATTTGCTGCCAAATACTACAAAAACATTAGAATGTGTTGCACCCGCATTCTAATAGTACACTAAAGACCTATTTATTCGAAGACATGGCTTAAAGGACTTAGTATTCAAGCCAAAATCATTAACAAAAAAAAATTCAGCGTTTCCTTAGAAACCGAAATAATTGGCGAAACCCAACATAGATTTACCTAATTATTTGTTTTCGAGTAAATGCGAACTATGAATATTAAAGAATATGGATAATTAAAGCAAGTAAAATTAAATAAATTAATTGCTGAGAACAATAATAAGGAATATGTCTTTCTAACTGCTGCCAGCGGATTCGCCCACGTGAAATTAAAAAAAATGTCCCAACGGAACATGCTCCCGAGACAAAAAAAAAACCCTCTGTGCTATTCCAGGATATGGGCTAACTGAGCACCAAGTTTTATCGAAATCCGTTCAGCCATTCGAGCGGCAAGAGGGAACAAACCGCCGCCTTTATAATATTAGTTTAATCATTTTGGGAGAATTACTTATGAACTGCTGGTTCATATTTCTTTTCGCTAAGATCTAACATAAAACTGCTGATTTTATGAAAACTATCACAAAACTTCTCACATAGCATAAACCTTCTCCTTAACTTGATATAAAGGGTTCCACCCTCATTTTACGGTTGTCAAATTACTAAATGTAGGCTTTTCTCAATTAATTCCTTCCTAATTAAAAGCCTGAACGCAGTGCCGGATTCAACCAGGCCACAGGACTATAGCACACTGGTAAAGATTTTTGAAGGCCGCCTTTAACTTGGTTTGCTTTAGATTGTAACGTTTTGTTTTTGTTTTTTAGTTTTGTGTTCCCTCTCTTAGAGAGGATGCCTGAATCGCAGCAGTGGGAGCATTAAAAGGCTGATTATCCTATGTTGTTATGGTAAAGTTTTAAAGATAATAATAATATATTACATAAGTATTTTTTTTTTAACTATTTCGTTGACAAAAGTCAAACATTACGGGAATTGAGGATGTAAGAGCGACCTCAAATGGTAGCATTTCTGACGCCTGGCTCCGAGACTACAGAGGGCCGGAGCTACCTTCAAGCGGCTCCTGTCCAATCTAGAGTGTCCAAACGCCTGCTCCCGGAGGCTCTACGAGAGGAAACATGCGATCCATGGCCGTTTGCGGAACGCCAGTGAGGGCACGGTCCCTACAGCAGCGACCGGCTCGCGAGTTGAATCCGCTCCAAAGAACCTCCTTGCCGGCCTGCCACCGTGGGGTTTTGACATAGTGGTGCAACGCCGCGCCGGGGAGAAACTCCGCAGCAGCGACAAATCGCGGCATAGTGAACAGAGTTCCAATGGGATTTTATAGCGGTATGGAGACAGCGACTGTCACAACCCAGCGCTGTGCTCGCCACAATCGCGTCGATACCTAAATCCGCTTGAGGTGAGATGGAAAAAAAAAACGTTTTACACTGACTTCAAGTAACAGGGCACTAGGACAAGAAGATGATGATGAGTTCTTAGTATCTAAGTAAGGTAACTCACATAACTAGGTATCTTACTAATGGTAACTTTATGAAGACGTCACTTTGATTTTTTACATTTTTGTTACACCAGCCACTAACGAATTCAGCCCTGCCTCGCCGTTTAGGATCCTTTGGTTACATGTACCAACTTAGGTAGGTATTCTGAAAGATATATAGAAAAATGACAAATGTCAATGTTTATTATTTATTTAAACTTCATGTACAGTAGTGGTACAAGCGGACATTCTCTACCAGTCAACCTTTGGGTTAAAAAGATAACATTATGGTAGGTGTGCACAATAAATAAAAACAGATATTTTAAATAGTATGTAGTGTCATAAGGGTGTTTTAATATCGTGCGAATTTCATCACGCATGCAGAAAATTTTACAAGGAAAAAAAACGCGTCCCGCGTGCGTATTCCACGCATTACAATAAATTCTTGTACACAACTTGGTTACAAATGCGGGATAATCTCGCATGCGTGATCAAAACCGCACGATATTAAAAAGAAGTTGCTTACGTATATATGCTAAAATTATAGACTAATAAATACTATGATAACTATTAAACCATTATAATTAAAAGAACAATTATGACGAAGATCGAACTAAGGTTGAGAGGTTTTCAAGTATTAGTTCCGAATTTTACGCTTGAAGGAAAATTTACTTTCAGCTTTTTTGATGTCATACATAAGTCAAGTTAATTAAAATTATGTCAAAATCACAATGTAATGAAAAACAAACGTCCTACTCTTAGGGTCACACGGCCACCGACAACAAGCACAAGACGCCTTCATCGGCATATTTCCTATAGTTTTCATACATTCTACGTAGATTCGCCGCATACGGTTGATGCCGGCGGCCACCAGACGCTACAACTCGCCGTTGCTCGCTTCTTGTGGCTCGCACTGGCTACTAAATGCCGATACAAAAACCCGTCACGCCACTCGCACATTTAAACCTTTTTCGTCAGAGTCCATTATGATACTGCGCGTATGGGTTAAAAAAGCAGCAGCTACCAGCCAAAGTGGCTGTGGCGCGCTTTAGTTGCTTTTGTGGCCGCTTCTAGCTTCTCATTGCGGCGTTTGTGGCTATGGCATGTGACCCGTGTGCGGCGATCCTTACATCTACTGTGTAATCTCACTATAGACGAAGATGTCTTGACGAGCTAAACATCTTAAAATAGCATCTAGGTTCCCACCGTTTGGGGCATTTGTGGGCAGGGCACATTGCTCGTAGAACGAATGTTCGATAGGGCCGAAAGATTCTAGAGTGGCGACCGCGCAGCGGAAAACGCAGCGTTGGAAGGCCTCCTACAAGGTGGACCGACGACCTGGTGAGAGTCGCGGAAATGCGGTGGAAGCGAGACGCACAGGATCGGTCGTTATGGAGACGCTTGGGCTCCCCCAAGCGTCTCCACAACGCCTATGTCCAACAGTGGACGTCTTTCGGCTGAAATGATGATGACAATGATGATGACCCACCATTGGGATCAGCCCGTAGTGATTACCTCCATACCTGACTCAGGCCTCATCTCTCAGAAAGGGAATGGGCCGTAGGTAATCCAATACGAGGGTGAGCGGGTGGGCGGGATTTGGTAGGATCAATATAAGGTACCGAACCGAACGCAAAGGGCAAGTGAAGGAACACAAGTGGGTTTTAGTCTGTAGAAGTGTCAGCACTTACTTTCCCTTCACCTCGAGCGGGAGAAACTATTTGATGATTTCCCCCCTCAAAAAAAGATACCCATGTCGCATGTCAGTAAGGTACTTACATCACAAAAAAAAAAAACGTTGCGTCTCACTAGGAATTACTCCTGTATCGTTCACAAACTTGTCAGACAATTCATAAAAGTTTAAAAGGCATCCAGACCCGGAAAAACTATCTGTAGACCATACAAATTTTTTTTGTGTGTGGGAATCGAACCCGCGACACGCAGTGCAGCTGCCGATCGCTCAACCACAACGTCAACCGTGCTGTCGTGCCCCAGTCTTTGCCCAATATGACAGGTAACTATGAAAAACTATTACGCTTTTATATTATAATCATAAGAAAATGATATGGCCGACATAGATGCAAGAAAAATAAATTCTGTGCCGACCGTAAATAAATTAAGATGAGGGACAATGACGTTCAATTCATAATTATAACATTGCGTGATATAAAACATAAGCAGCCCACAGGTCAAAGTTTGCTAGCAGATAACATAGTAATAAACAAAATAGCTTCGATAACATAAACAAATATATTTTACCAATATCAGTAGGTAGGTATCTACCTACGTCTGTTGCTTGCCCACATAGTTGGTAACAGACTAAGCATATTGACTTAGAAATGTAAGGAAATCTACAGAGAAACACTGAATAACTGCCAATATATATTTAATCAACTACTTTACATACTTTACAAAAATTCAAGTGAACACGTGTAACGGTATTCTAACCTCAAAACATAATCACAACATTTATAAAATTAAGGAGATGTTACTCACACTGTATTCGCCAGCCAAGTGAACGATCTCTCTACAGTTTATTATTAAGCACAGGCTAGTGTCGCCCCACCATTGCCCCGGAAGTTTGCAACGGACCAATAGTGGTGCGACACCAGTGTTGCCAACATAAATAAATAATTTTAATTTAACCTAAAAACATTTAATAGTATTTAAATTCAGACACAAGTCTTTTAAGCAAATAAATCGACTAAACAAAATCATAATTCTACTGATACCAAAATAATTATATCTATCTCTAAAAATTAACGTCCATCTTCGAAGCGACAACATCCGGCCGTCCTGCGCACGCATCCGTCCTCGGATAGCGTCCCAGTCTGGTGCAATTGCTGAGAACAAAGTATATGCATGGATTAAGTCACATTTTATCTGGTGAAATTTAATTTGACTAAAGTTATTTGAATCGAGTGTCTACTCTGCTATTCCATCAATGGCCAGCAGAAGAAAGGCCTCAAATCAAAAGATTTCTTGACATGACATATATTGGTATTCAGATGTAATCTATAACCGTTCCATCAGCGGTCAGTTATTGAAATGCCTAGATTTTGCAGTTCACCCTAGGCGATGCCTTTGGCCAACCCTAGTTATTTTACTACAAAACCCAAACCAATTAGCAACAGATCTATTTTACACGAATAAATACTGTTGTCCGAAATACCAAAATATGTTTGAAGCAAATGCACTAGACATTATAACACATGTTGTATAATAGTAAAAGTTATAAGAGACAGATGATATGGATAAATACAATCATTACTTGGATTAAATAAATACCTGACAACATCTTAGGCCATTTCTAAGCCTTCAGCATCTAGGTCGGCCAATTTGATCCAAGGTTTCATATTTTCAGCACACGTGGTCCCCTCATAACACTTGGTTGTCCTTTCGGCTCCACGCATATCCTTTACTTTGTAGCGGTCATGTCCTAGCACTTCAGTCACCTGGAAAGGTCCTTTGAACAGTGGTAATAATTTAGTACTTTGCCCGTCATTCGATTGACTGGGAATTTTTATAACTACCAAATCGTTAACATTGTACTGATGGGCCTCTTTTCGTTTGGAATCGAAAGCCTGCTTTTGTTTGCCTGCACTGGCCTGAATGCGACTGTTAACATTATTCCTTAATAAAGTGACATCAACAGATTGATCTTCTTGTGTCAACATGTCAGCATCAGTTTGGAGTCGGTAACCAAAGAATACTTCACTGGGTATGGCTGAAGTGGTTTTATTAATGGTACTGTTAATCCCTTGTTGGATACTAGTAATATGCGTATCCCATTTATCATAGCTAGTGTTAGCACCCATACTTCTTAACGCGTCCAGGATAGTGCGATTAAAACGTTCCACCTGACCGTTAGAGCGTGGGACAGCAGTAGCTATTACATGTTGTCGAATATTTTTGTCCTGGCAGTACTTAACGAATAATTTGGACGTGAAAGAACTTCCGGCATCGCATATCAGACGCTTCGGATTACCAAAAACTTTAAATATTTTATCTAATTCACTAATAACAGTTTGACTTTTAGTGTTACGAACAGGTGATATAAATACAAATTTGGTAAATGAATCTACAGTCACCAATAGGTAGGTATTTTTACGTGTAGTCTTTACAAATGGACCTAGATGGTCTATGTGCAATGTGTGAAAAGGCTTTGCATACTTAGGTATAGGATACAGTTTTCCTTCCTTTTTGCCGTAGATATTTTTATAGTAAATACAGTTAATGCAATTTTTAATATATTTGGACACAATTTTCTTAATCTTGGGAAACCAATAACACGACTTTATTCTCTCAATTGTTTTATCCACGGCAAAATGGCCAAGATCATCATGATTGGCTTTAATAATCTGCCAAATACATTGTTTAGGAACAAGCCATCGTCTACCATAGTCAGTCCGGCGGTATACCTTATTACCTAACAGCTCATAGTCATTATACACTTTCTTATTAAGCTCGGCCTGACCTGACTCTAATATTTCTCTTATTGCACAAATATTTGGGTCTTGCAACTGAACTGATAACAACCAATCTGCTTCAGTAATAACTAACACACTTTCATTGCATATGGCGGTAGAGTCTGTATCAACTGAATTCCGGCTCAGAGCATCAACATGTTGCATTTGAGCTCCTGGTTTGTGCATTATCTCAAACGTAAATTCCTGGGTTAGTAACACCCACCTACCAATTCTAGAATTAATTTCTTGTTTATTAATTGTATATTTAACAGCGTTACAATCTGTATAAATTTTGAATATAGATCCTAATAAATAGTGACGGAACTTTTGAAGCGCAACAACTATAGCTAAAAATTCTAATTCAAAGGAGTGATACTTTTTTTCTTCATTAGAAGTCTGTCGACTATAAAAATGAATCGGTTTTTCACCTTTATCAGTCAATTGAACCAGAATGCATCCTACGCCATCACGACTGGCGTCTGTGTACAGAATGGTAGGTAATTTGGGGTCATAAATGTTCAACATGGCGTTCTGTAACAACTCTTCCTTTAATTTATTTACGGCTAAGACTTGTTCAGATCCCCACTCCCATGTAATGTCTTTCTTCAAGAGCTTTGTTAACGGTTTTGCTATAAGAGCGCAATTCTTTATAAATTTTCTAAAATAATTAATAAGACCTAGAAATTGTCTCACTTGGTGCACATTTTTAGGTTCAGGATAATTTTCTACCGCCTTTAATTTCTTTTTACCCGGACGTATACCGTCTTCAGATATGTCGTATCCGAGAAAGTTAACAGAGCTCTGGAAAAAGTGACATTTCTCTAAATTGATTGTCAAACCATTATTTTGCAATGTTTTTAATACTTCGTCTAATTGTTTAACATTCTCATCTATCGATTCTGTAGCTACTAAAAGATCATCCATGTAACAAATAACTTTATCGAAGCGCAGTTTACCCAAGACCGTGTTCATTAATCTTTGAAATACAGAGGGTGCATTGCACAACCCAAATGGCATCCTTTTAAACTCGAAATGACCGTCAGGGGTGATAAATGCAGTTTTATATATGGAATTTTCATTAACATTAATTTGATAGTAGCCACTTTTTAAATCAAGTGATGTGTAGCATTTACATCCTCGAAGTTTGTCTATAAGGTCTTCCACGATGGGCATTGGATACTTCTCTTTTACCGTTATTCTATTTAGAGACCTGTAATCAATGCACATACGTTTTTCGCCTGAAGGTTTATCGACTAATAAAACTGGACTAGCATAAGCGGAATTACTCTCACGAATTATGCCATTTTTCAATAAATCATCAATAATTTCCCTAGTTGCTACCTTCTCGGATTCAGACATACGGTAAGGTCTTTGGTACACGGGTTTGTTCGTTGTTAACTCAATTTCTAATTCGACACAAGATGTTTGTCCTAATGATTGTAAATCTTTCGAAACAACTCGAGGATATTTAGCAAAGATATCATTTAATAATGAGATGTGTTCAACAGAATCTGAGTTGAACATAGATGACTCTATTAAGGCCACGTGTTCATTACTTATAGGGCAAAAAGAAAGGCTATTTCCTAAACGTGCATACATAATTTTTTTGTCCTCCGTAAAATTTCTACCAACTAAAATAGGACAGCCAGCTAATTCGTCACAAATATATAGGACTACATTAAGCTCAGCTGTGTCGACCATAACATCAACCTGTACCCCATGAGTGACCTTGGAGCAGGAGTCAGTTTTAAATCCAGTTAGTAAAACCGACTTATTTAACTGAAAAATAGAAAGTTTTAACTCGCGTGCCAAAGAAGACGTTATTAGAGAACAACTACTACCCATATCAATGAAAGCTTGTCTTTTGTATCCATTAATAACAACATCCTTATAAAATTTATCCTTAGAAGTAGGCTCGATAATAAGCTTAACTTCACTTTCCTTTTCAGGTTTAACTCTAGGTTTAGATCTACAAGCAAGCTCCAAATGACCAAATCGATTACACGAATTACATTTGACATTATCTTTATGACTACAGCTGGTCTTTTTATGCCCAGGTTCACCACAGCGAAAACATGTAATGTTTGTGCCAGCACTGTAAACAGAACTACGTATTGGTGCTCCATTAAAGATTGAAGAGCTTGAGCTTTCTGCCTTTTTATCTACATTAGCATAACCTGAGCGAGCTGAATTTTTATTGTTTAAGCTGCTGTGCTTCTGAGCGGACTTTTGTTCAGAGTCAACATGAATTTTTCCGTGCAAGAATGAGGCCAGTTCATCACAGTATTTAAAATTACCAGCATCTGCCGCAGTGCTTATATTTTTATCGCCAATTGATCCTACAATAACCGAAATAATATCTTGTTCAGAAAACGACAACCTCATTTTATCAATTTTGCCTTTTTGTACAAAATAGAATTCATATAATGATTGACCGTCCACAGGTTTTGTTTGGATCAAGTCATTTAACAAACTATACATATTACGTCTTATTTGAAAGGTATCTAACAGTGTACTTCGCCAATCCCTCCATTCCCACGACGTCCACTGTGTTTTGTTTTTTTGAAGTGAGTCGTACCAGGTTTTAGCAGTATTCCGTAATTTTTGCAACGCTTGATATTGTAAAACACGGTCAGACCAACGGAAAGCACGAGCATTGGCTTCTACAACATTAATCCACATTTCAATATCGTCCACTAATGGATCGAACTCGGGGATCACAGATGATAAAATAACATTTTGACTTACTGCGGGAGACGCACGCCTGGTGCGTCTCCTTTTCTTTCGCCTGTGTCCATCAGAGCTGCTCGACGAAGGTGAGCTAGATCTCGAAGACGAGCTACTTGTACCACTCGTACTTGATACTCTTTTCCCTCGAGTGTGCTTGCGGCGTCGCGGCATATTTGGGCGCGTTTTCGTAACACTTCTGATGTAAGGAAATCTACAGAGAAACACTGAATAACTGCCAATATATATTTAATCAACTACTTTACATACTTTACAAAAATTCAAGTGAACACGTGTAACGGTATTCTAACCTCAAAACATAATCACAACATTTATAAAATTAAGGAGATGTTACTCACACTGTATTCGCCAGCCAAGTGAACGATCTCTCTACAGTTTATTATTAAGCACAGGCTAGTGTCGCCCCACCATTGCCCCGGAAGTTTGCAACGGACCAATAGTGGTGCGACACCAGTGTTGCCAACATAAATAAATAATTTTAATTTAACCTAAAAACATTTAATAGTATTTAAATTCAGACACAAGTCTTTTAAGCAAATAAATCGACTATAAACAAAATCATAATTCTACTGATACCAAAATAATTATATCTATCTCTAAAAATTAACGTCCATCTTCGAAGCGACAACAGAAATTGATCTAATCCTACAAAACCTACTAGAAATAGTACATTTTGTTTGATACAAGTGCAGAAAGTTTGTCATTGCGACCGAGGCGGAATTCGCACGAGCCGTAGGCGAGTGTGTAATGGAGCCGAGGGCTGCAGTGACAAATTTACACGTGTTTCAAACGACTTTTTTCAATACACTTACGAATAAATGAATAAAGATTATTATTATTATTCTACTCCGAGTAAGTATTGAAGATTATGAGGCGTCTTCATCGTCGCCATTTTCATAAAATATTGATAACCAGCACGACGGGTCCTACGTATACTAGTATAAGTGCAAAAACACAACTGTTCAGGAGAGCGGTTCAAAGGTTCTAAAGCTTGTAATTTTGTCATACATCAATGGAAATACTTGAAATTTTGATATGTTATATTTGAATATCTTAGGAAAAAGATAGCATTATTAGTTTTTCTTATTTTTTTATACTTTGGAAAATAGCATCACTTGCATTGATGTAGCTTGTTTTCTTAACTATGGTAGAACCTGTAAACTGATACAAGTGGCCACTTATACCAGTATATAGTGTACTTGCATACACTTGTAATAAAGGAAAATTGAAGGATTTTACTGTTTTAACATGCTATTTCCAATCTATTGATGAATATGATTTTATAATATTAACAATAACATCTTCTTTTATCGACTTTTAAACACTTACAACAGTTTACTCAGTTCTAGAAAACTACTTGCAACAGTTTTCTGCATTGTTATTAACCATAAATATTTGAATAGGTGTGGCAGGAAATGGAATAAAAACATTAAAAATACAAACTAAAAGTTTATTTCAATTATATGACTTTTCCAGACCTATGCTTAATAAGTGTTATTATTTTGATGTTAATATATTATGGCACTCTTAATAAAAAATAAAATCAATGGCTTTGCCATCTTAAAAATAATAAAACTAAAAAATGTAATCTTCTTAACTTAAGTAGGAACTTTCGTTAATTATATTAATTGTTTGTTTATATTTTCATTAGTACTTCCTCTTACGTACTATAATCAGTCTTTCAGACATTGGCAATATGTCACATTGTTATTTATCGTAACAATAATCACTGTAGATAATGGTATAGAAAACCCAATAAAAAAAAGAAACAACATGTTGGAAAAGTCAACTAGGCTTTTTAAAAATATAACCTAGTCAGAGACATCTTCAGTGTTATCGGTCCGTATCGTCAAATTATTGTAAAATGATTAGTACCGCTCAGGAATCACATTGGACTTGCAACTTAAAATTTTTTCTGGTCAATTGGTAACAAACTCTTGTAAGATACATAGATGTAGCTTACAAGAGTTTGTTACCAATTGACCTGTAATTTTTTTTTTGTAAAATTTTGTATACTGGCACGTGTTAGAAGTAATCTTCTCAAACATTGTATTCAATGTTTGAGAAAGAAGGTGCTTACAAAACTATTGTTTTGTAAGCCCCTTCTTTGACTGGACCTGGCAACATATAACACGCGTACACTCCGGCCGACGAGAAGATCACCGAACTTAAAAAAGAATTCAGCAGGTTACGATGGAGTATTGTGGGATTATCTGAAGTCCGAAGACAGGGGGAGGACACGATAATTCGAGTCGAGTGTAATTTCCTATTTCTCAAAAGTTTCTAAATATTGTGCATCTTGCAGTTTCTTCAATTTTTTCAAAATATTTTTTGGGACATTTACAAGCGCTTTTTATTTTTTTCTTCTGATTTTGCATCCCCGTTCGACTCATGTATTCTAATCCCCTGTTTAAATTAAACTTGTGTCTTTCATCAAACCGCATACTTTTAACCTCTCTCGCAATCTGGCCTTATCTTTCTTTTTTTGGGTTTTACTTTGCACACTTGCGGGATTACTTAAAGGTGTATCAGTGTAGTCTGAATTTAATAGTGATAAATTGTCAAATTCATCATCAGTTTGTTGGCGAATAGGTGAAAAAGAAAGTAATGGCGAAGGCATTGGTGTTAAGCTATCAATTTCATCATCAGGAATGTCATTTTGTTTTAACACACTAGATTCAGAAATAGGATTTTGACGTGGATGTAGACTTTGAGGTTCATCTTCTTTATAGTTGTTATGCACAATCACATTCACCTCCTGGACGGTATAGCAGTCAGAGGACTTGGTAGAATCTGACGAAATGTTTGATAAATTTCGGTATAAATTTTCTACTGTAGGGGTTTCCTCGAACATGTCTTCTTGGTCACTTAAGCTTACAACCTTATTGATGAATGACATCTCTTCAGCAAAAAAATCCGCACTTGGAGGTAAGGGGGAATCTAAAATTATATAATAAAATAATTATGCAGTGAATTGCTGCTAAAATGTATCAAAAATAGTTTTTTTATTGATTTCATTAGTAAATAGATATTATTATTAAAATAATGTAACTTATGTCAGTTAACAACATAACAAAAACAAAATAAAAGTCAGATGTGACTTTGTATACTGATACAAGTGCAAAATTTATTGAAAAAAAAAACATGAATTATAAAATCACATTTCATTAATTTAGTTTATTATGTTTACCTGGCTTTTCTATTAGACTTTCATTTGTGAAACTATTTTTTTCTGTAAAATCGGTCGGTTCCGTGGTCCCGTTGCATATTTTCAAAGTTTGGTCTAATTCTTCATGTATTTCGCGTGATGGTACTGTCGGCCGATCTAAAATAAATCAAAATTAAGGTGTTAATTCATTTTTAAATATATTTACAAATAATCTTTAAAATTTACTAAAACCACTATACAAAGTACGCGAGTAACTACTATGAACCTTTTATACTGGTACAAGTGAAAATACAAATAAACAACACGTAATTATTTATTTTTTTAATTTTACATTTGATGGAACAATACAAAGTATAGCATTATAATATTTAAAATGTCAATTAATACTTACCTTCGTAATTTTCTGGAGTGTTTATTTTACTATACTTATTTTCTAATAAATCTAATCATTAATTGACCTCGTGAGCGCTTCATTGTTGTGACTTCTTACCACTACTCACTCAAGACAAACAAAATCTGAATAGTTTTTTAGTAACAAATGCATACGTAAACTAAAACGCATCGCAGATTCGCAGTTATACCAGTGTATAACGTGCTCCCGACTCCGTCGCCGCACGCATACCAGAGCGAATGACACTTGTGCTGACGTGTCGCGTCGCACGCGACTATCTACTCTGGTGCAAGTGACTTACATCAGTGTAGATGGTCGTGTGGCTGAAAATGATGTCACTTATATTAGTTTGCAAGTTTGTATCTTTGAAATTACATGATAATTTAATATAACTTTTACAGGATATAAAGTTAAGGTAATTTTAAGGCTTTTGGTGCAAAAAAACGTATTTCGCTGTTTTGCGTGTTACACCAGTATACGTAGGACCCGTCGAGCAGTTACTGAAATCGCCATATTGCGAGACCCCCTACATCGGTTAACCCTTACCTACTGATTTATTATCTAATCTACTTGTTCTTTGTCGACTGTGCTGCCATCTATGAGAAAAGTATGTAACTACTAAGTTGTCAGCTGGAGCTAGATGCCAACGTCCTCAATTTTTTTTATTAGTGTTTGTGTTGATAATCAAAAATTGACCGGAGTGAACTTTAGTAAAACTCAATTATTTATTTTTGATCATCATTTTGAATGACGGTAAGTGTTACTTAGATAAAATGTTTCTGATTGCCTCTGCTTGCTGTGAATACTGAAAATACCTAAAGAGCAATATAACTTTCACTAGAGTAGAAATAACAACGCTTTAGCAAACAGTAGTGGTCAAATTGTACCAGTGATGCTTTACATTGTGTTCGATATAGTAGCATTTTTTATATTTACTTATCTTTAATTTTCAACTGAAGGCGTACTAGGTACCTTATGGTAACTGTGCTTAGGGTTTTTAGGTTATATTCTTCAAATTAATAAAAACATATCGGTGTAGGTAGGTATCTAAAGTCTAATCCTATTTACAGAATAAAATGATAACCACTATCTTTTTTTTTATCTGTTGCTTGATTAAGAATGCAATTCTTCGCGTTCTTAGATATAAAGGTCAATGAAATAGGTAGGTTGGTACCTAACAAAACTAATAAATAAAATACTTGAAACAATGCTTGCTTGTTAAGCTAGTTCTTGAACTTTCATCGGAGATAAAGTAGAAGTTACACACCTACGCGCTTCATTCTATAGGTACCATATTTAAATACTTAAATAACTTATCTTTAGTTAGGTAGGTACAGTAGCTACGTACCTATTGTTATTAAGATAAAAGGTTAAGTACCCTGGAGGCTTCTAATTCTACGATAAATAGCTAGCTAGCAAAACGTGAACTTATAACAATACCAAATAAGTAGGACACACAATAAAAAAAGTGGTTTTTTTTTTCTAGTCTATACTGTCCCACTGCTGGGCAAAGGCCTCCCTCCATTCCTTCTATTGATCCCGTCTTTTAGAAAAAACTGGATTGAAATACAAAAATAATCTAAGAATCTGTCGAGTCCACAGTGTTCTCATTCTCTCATTCACATTATAAATAACCTCCTCTTTTTGAAGTCGGTTAGAAGACAAATGACTTAAGTAATATAAAAATGGAAATTATGTCCACAAATGAAGTCACTGACTGACTTCATTTGTGTTCTAAATAATTCAAAATCATTTACTAAAAAATATCATAAATAAAAAATAAGTTGGACCACGGAAATAAGATGGACCAACCACATGTTCAGGATTACCTAATCTTTACCAAAGAATCGCTTGTCTTCAACATAGTCTTTAATCTTTTAATACGCTTTTTTGATAAGGACACGTTTAAGGTTCGTAAAGATAAACTGTCGCCGAGTGATACCTATAGAAAGGAAGAAAACTCAACTTAAAATCCCAGATTGTATACCGTACGGACGCGGTAAACACGGAATAGAGAGAGCACGTAAAATAGGACCTAGAGTGTAGGACCTCATGACGTCTTAAAATCATCATAATTCCGATGTGAAAAACAACCGCGTACTATTTATCCTGTATAACTCCGTCTCCTCCAGTTTAGGAGAATGCCAAATAATTAGAATACCTACCAACAACTACCAACTAGAATACTTTTTGTCCCAAACAATTCCTCTGGCACAGGTCACGGGAGTGTAAAGGTAATAATAAGATTATACCTCCAGGTCCCTACAAGTATACTTCCTTAAACCTACAGGTACAACAATGCCGGCAATTCTCTACAAACAGAACGCCAGTCCTCCGGCCAGAGCTGTGATGATGCTCATCGACATTTTAGGGTTGAATCATATCGAGCTGAGGAATTTGAACCCCATTTTACGGGAACAAGACGCACCGGAAATTAAAAAGGTGGGTAAGTTAAACGCGTTCCCTTAGTACCTACTGTAGCCATAGAAATATAAATAAACTGACTTTAGCCAATTTAGCTAATTTTTAAGTAGTTGAATTTTTATCTAATTTTATATGCTCCCATACAATAAACGTGTTTTTTTTGCCGTTTTGCTACGGACAGTACGGAACCCTTCGTGCGCGAGTCCGACTCGTACTTGGCCTTGGTTTTTGTAGTCCATAAGTAATATTAATCTATATATATAAAAAGCACAACTGACTAACTGACATATCAACGCACAGCCGAAATTACTGGGACTAGGAGCTTGAATGGAGCACGGCAGTTGAGAGTTTGTCATGCTCACTTAAATGTCTCACTGATGGTGGCGCATGTGTTGGATCATTCGGTTCCCTTCAAAATGGTTGAGCTGAGTGGTGCTAATATTAGCGTCATGTTCGTGAACGGGCGCTGTCAGTTGAGACTGGTCATCTCTTAGCTGCCAGTTGCTATTTTAATATCTATATTTAGTTTTTATTTTTACTGTATTTACATTGTTCTCACATGATAACGACAAGAAACATGTAACAGTGATATTTGTAATTACAAAACATGATTGAAAAGAGTGTCCATGGAGTTTCTTGCACATTCTTCTCCATAGAGATCTACGCTTTGGAATGTGCAATTAGCATCATTTTTTTTTTCTGACTAACTGACTTCTTGACATTTCAAAAGTGCCTGTAAATGGTTTATTTGAAATAAATGCTTTTGAATCTTGAATCTTTGAATCTTGAATCTTGAATTTTTGCACAAGGTTTCCTTTTATGACGTAGGCGAGCACTAAGAAAGGATTTCCTAAAATTCATTTCCTAAAGGGATAAAACGGGGGTCTAAAGTTTGTATGAAAAAACCTGCTTACACGCGGGCGAAGCCGCTGGCAGAAGCTAGTAATACATATATTTAAAACTAGCTTCTGCCAGCAGCGTCGCTCGTTGGAAAGTAGATTTCTACAAGCAAATTTTGGGCCCCCGTTTCATCCCCTCAGGGGGTGAATTTTTGAAAATCCTCTCTTAGTGCTCGCCTATGTCATAAAAGGAAACCTTGTAGAAAATTTCACACTCTTAGTCCCAGTAGTTTCGGCCTTGCGTTGATATGTCAGTCAGTCAGTTTCTCCTTTTATATATCGACGGTTGAAAGGCTAATTGATCTAAACGAAATTTTTTCCAATATTGAGTTATATACATATTCGGAATCAGCCAATTTTTCTCCGTCGCTTGAGTCAGGCTTCAATTTTTTTTTTTTTGAAAAATTGTAGCTTAGATCAATTAGCCTTACAACCGTCGATATATAGATAATAACAAAAGAATAAAATATAATTTTCAGAAAAATCCCATGAGGACTATACCAATGTTAGACGAAGGTGACTTCTGGCTAGCTGACAGGTAAAACTACGTTTTAAAAATAACTCATACTGTTTCTTAAATTATATTGCTTTTACAATTTACATGTTTCTCTATTTCAGTCATGCTATAATGATCTACCTTTTGGAAAAGTATGGCAAACCAGAACAATCACAACTGTACCCCGTTGATAGCAGAAAGCGTGCAACTGTTCATCAAAGGTTATTCTTTGATTGTGGAGTTCTCTTTGAAAGACTAAGGGCTGTAATGGTAAGAAAATATTTTAGTCGATTTTGACGCGGGTAATATTTTAGCGCACAAGTGTATGAGCAATGATCCATTCTGTTCCTTTACTCTTATAATCCGACGGACAGCAGTCCGACATGGTCGGAGAGAGATCAGGCAAACATTTTGGCAATACTATAGTAATTTGGTACCCAGAAATCAGAATCCTATTCTCGGGAGTCGCGCTTGCAACCGCAATACCAACATGGTCGTAGGCGCGGGCTTGCGGACGGCTAGGAAAAGGTAACCGTTCGGACCGAGCCCAAGTCGTCGACGGCGCGTACTGTTCCACGCGCGCCTCAAGATGTCAGCAAAGCTAGTGCCCAGCAGGGTCGAAGCCTACTGTGGCCAAGGGTCTGCATCTGAAAGGAAGACTCGGCCCTGATAAGAAAGGCAACGAAGGAATAGGAGTGGGTTTTTAGTCAGTAAAGTCTGACACTATCTCTGGCTCCACCCAAGAGCGGAGAATGTCATTGGATGATTTACATACCAAAAAAAAAAAATATCAACATGGTCGATGCGCTGAAACGACTACACGTTTATCATTTTGGTAATTTATTGTGAAGTTTTAAATATTTTTACACTCGTAATTCTAGGCACCAACTTATATGGGGAGACTGACAGAGATCTCCAAAGGCATGATCAGGAACATTGAAGACGCGTACTCCACGCTTGAAGATTATTTATCAGAGAATTTGTATATGGCGAGTGATGTGATAACTATTGCAGACTTAAGTATAGTTTCCACTATGGCTACTTTGGTTGGATTGGTTTCTATTGATGAAAAAAGGTTTGTAGTTTTATTGTTTTGCGAGCATAGCCATATTGTCATCGCTAGATGGGAATATACCTATGTTGTATATATGTATATATATATACATTTGTTGAAGGGTCAGTTCACACCGACACGCGACGCAATGCGACACTGCGCGAAGTGTGGCTCAAAATATATTTATTTATTTATTTAAACTTCATGTGCAGTAGTGGTACATAGGCAGACTTAATGCAACAAGGCATTCTCTACCAGTCAACCTTTTATTTCATTATGAGAATTCAGAATACGTTGGACCACTCAGAGCTGCGCCCCGAGGCATCTCGACTTTGCATCTCGATCTGAAATGTGTATCTTTTCGTGTAGTAAATAAAGTTATATTTTGAGTCGCTCTTCGCACAGCGTCGCGTCGCGTCTGAACTGACCCTTGGTCAAATTATTTATTTGCTACTAGCTTCTGCCAGCGGCTTCACCCGCGTAAGTAGGTTTCTCCACACAAACTCTAGGACCCCGTTTCATCCCCTTAGGGGGTGAATTTTGGATAAACCTCTCTTAGTGCTCGCCTATATCATAAAAAGAAACCTTGTGGAAAATTTTGCGCTACTAGTACCAGTAGTTTCGGCTGTGCATTGATATGTCAGTCAGTCCGTTTCTACTATTATTTTATTTATATAGATTATAATATTTATAATCCTCTTAATTCGCTTAATATTCCTAAATTAACATCAGACTCTACCAACCTTAGTGCTCGTATGGTCGTCGAGTTCAGCGCCCCACCAAGAACAGAGGCCACGATCTCTTAACGAAATCCATTTGACGACATAAACTGAACTGTAAAAGGAACGGAGCTATATAGGGTGTATAGCTTATCCTTTCTTGCTCGCACGCTTGACATGGCCCCTGTGCCAAGCTCAGACCCGTAGTTTTCCACCTTAAAAATAGGTCTAATCAGGACCTGGATGAAGCTGGTACAGGGGTGTGGAGGCAAGATGTTAAACGTGTAGTATTTTTTTTAGTGCAAAATGATTTTGTATTTCTAGTCCAATTACTGGAGCTAATCATGACCAATTACATCTTAACTGATGGACGCTAGCGTATCATTAGCAGCTGTAGATCGATAGAGCGCCAATGCAGTAGTGAAATTACTGTTAAGAAATCTTATAAGCAATGACAACTGATGAAAAACTATTTACTCATTATTCCAGATTCCCCAAATTAAAACAATGGTACGACAACATGAATAAAACAGATTACTGTCAAAAGATTAACATTTCCGGGGGCAAAGAGCACTCAGATGGACTAAAGGCTTTGATGGAGAACACGAAATTTTACCAGCAATCGAGAACTTCTAAACTGTAAACAGTCTCGTTGAAGAACCATTAAGCCAAACGAGAGCCATGGAGTATTCTAAGATCTCAGCAAAATAATATATTAGCGAGGTTATAATGTTGGTGAGCTTTTAGATGATGGTATTAAAGAGCAAAAACTTGTTACAAGATAAATTGTATATTTTGTATCATTTATATTTAATTTATAATAATATTTTAAATAAACCAGCTATTTATATTACAAGGTCCAAAGCAGGGTTTCCAAAAAAACAAAATACAGTGGTAAGAATCACAGGTTTTTTTATTTCAATAACTAAAAAGAAATGCAAAGAATTTTTTTCAACTTTACACTCCAGTAACGTCTAAGGCTACCATATGGATAACTTTTTTTTTTTGAGAAAATTAATGATTACAAAAACGTTACACAGTTAAACATTTCCTATAAGTCTTGTATAGTCTCTCGCGAACATCCCGTAGCCCGCACATCGTAAGAACATTAGCACTTATCGATTAAAGTACACGTAGAATACTCGAAGACATCGACGTAGTCCATCAGTCATACTTAACACATACATAATTGCGTTTCAATAATAAACGAACATCATAATGGAATCATAATGCAAAGTTTCACGCAAAACTCATATAGTCACTTGTCAAATTTGGAGTGGTTGTTTGTTTGGGCGTTACTGTCAATGTTGCACGTTTAGTCTTAAATGTAACGGCAGGGAGATGGCCTGCATTAGCCGTCCTCCTTCGGAGGTGTGAACCATCCTGGAAATACACACAATATCGTATTAGTGGGTTGAATAACATGGCATACAGATAGACTGCATTATATTTGACTAGCTTCTACCCGCGGCGTCGCTCGCGTTAAAATAGGTTTCTTCATACAAACTTTGGACCCCCATTTTATCCCGTTAGGGGATGTATTTTGGAAAATCCACTCTTAGTGCTCGCCTACGTCATGAAAGGAAACCTTATGCAAAATTTCACTCTCCTAGTCTCATTAGTTTCGGCTGTGAGTTGATATGTCAGTCAGTCAGTTTATCCTTTTATATATATAGATTAAGGCAATAACTGGGTTGCATCTGAAAGGGTTTGACTGACACTATCTGTAGTAAATGCAGTCTATCTATATGTAAACACTTTTGGTACAATAAAGAATGCGAGAGTTTTGCAGATGCAATAATTTGAGAGTATAAAAAAAGGACCTCCGAATTTGTTCTCAAATATCGTCAGCTGGGAAATACCAACGCCATCATTTATTTTATTTTATTACTATTCGGAAAACTTACAGCTACTTATTACAGTAAAAACTTAGAATAGGTAAAAAACGGCCATTTACAAGTTTTCACTTATGACGACGACAGCATAGTTAACGCGAGAGCGATCGTAAAAAAAAAAATTGATCAATTTGTAACAAAAAAAGCGATCGGCTAAAGTTTTCTTTACTTTTTTAACATTGGTTGTAAACAAATCTAGGTCGACAGCCTAACACACCGTATTAAAAGTAGGACAAACTCTTATTAAATATGAGTTTTTACATAATGTGCCTTAGAATATTGATCGGAGATAAGAAGCGAGGTTGATCCCCTCACTGAAAAGAGCGTGAAGCATTTAAGAGCGAATCCCAGTCTCGCTCATCACTGTGCTCATTAACCTGTCGAAGCGGGAAGCGAACTGTCAAACTGCAGGGGCGCCATAAACAAAATGGTGGCGGAAATAGAGAGCGAATGCCGGCGTTCGCTTTCGACCGAATGGCGCGATGACGTCACGCGCGAACGCCGGCGTTCGCGTGACTCTCGATCGGAGGATTCACGCCATTCGGGGATCTTAGATACGAAAATCCGACAAGTATAACAACAACTCTCGCTACTTCCTCAGTATGGTTCTGACAGTTTTGACCTGCTTCAATGATTAAAGCCCCAACAAATTACGCACAGCTGTCGAAACTTAATATTAGTAGACCAAAGACCGGATTCAATTTTGAAGTAATATTATTGTTCTAATAGTACTAAATCCATAAGAATAAGTAGTTCCTTTGTAAAGTTAAATCGTATCTGTTGATGGAACAAGGACAATGACGTGTCATGTTAATATACTAATAACAGGAAATCTCTATAATTAGCAACACATTCGTTTGATTAAGCCATTACTAATCACAATAATTAAGTAATTATTGTAATGTCATCGTCATGGTAAAGCACCTGCCTTACCATGACGAACCTCCGTTCTTACGGAGGAAAGTACAGGGTGGACTTTTCTTCGTAAAAATGGATGTTCGCTTCCGATTTCGAAAGTTCGCAACTTCCGATTGATTTTGTTCTGATTAATTTTAATCGGAACTTATATCAGAGGTCCGAATAAGTTTATACTTGTCGCGCGGGGAAACTCCCTCTGCGCGTGCCTTCTGTCGATTACTCTTTCATTTCGTATTTGGAATGTTGTGAATTCACTCTTTTGATTAGTTTCAATTAGTAGCATTTGACGCTTGATGATTCGACTGGTACCAATGCAATCGAATTGCTAAACGAGGTAAGACATTCGCTATAATGGAGAAATTTCTTTGATTCGGAATACATTTTTTGTTTAGTTCTATATTTCGTTCGCCTCTCATATTTCAATAGATAAACTAGTGCCGAAGATCTCTTAGTGTTCCAAACCCCAAAAGGTTACAACAGAGCCCTTTTTCTCTCGCTCATACGTCCATAAATTTCTCTGTCTCAAGGATCCAAAGGCTAAACCATTGTAGCTAGTCTATATCTGCACTTTTTATGTATCTTACTGGCCAAATATCGATACCAGAAGTGTCAAATAACGTAAGTCTTACCTAATACGTAAAAATGTCCCTTACTAAAATTGACGTAGGGATCTTTTACCTAAAACGTTCTGATATCGCTATGTAACCCAAAATAATTTAGAAATCCTCACCATTCTTCTCGTGTATCTGCACGAGACATTTGAAGCTCTGTTGTGCGCGCGCGAGGCTGTACTGCGACTGCGACACGACTTTGGTGGCGCCGAACTGTATGCGCGCCTTGCCCTTGACCAGCGTGGCCGCGATCTGCATGATGACGGCCTCCACGGTGTAGGCCGACGACCAGCCCTGCTTGGTCAGCAGCTCCATGCATATCGCGCCGCCTACTAGCACGTAGCCACCTGCGAAATCACGATACACGATTACATTGAGAACAAAAACCAGAAACATACATAACTAACGCCTTTTTCCTTGGGGACAGAACCTTAGAACACCAATTGCTGCGACTTAATGATGCAACGGAAGTGTCTTAATGGAAACGGAAACAGATGTCAAAAGTAAATCTTTGCGGATGCGGAAACGGAAGCGGAAGTGTACATACTATGAAGAAAAAGCACAATTTTTTTAATACAACTGAAGATTGACGTCGTAATTACGTCACGAGACGCGGTGATGCGCAGAATGAACCAAAATAATATAATAATAAAGAAACTCGTTACGACACGTTTGTGTTATGAATATATGAATTAGATACTTTCGCCATGAATCACAATCACCGAATTATTAGTTACGTTTGTACATTTTTACGAACTTGACGCGGACGAAGTCTAGAAATATTTAGGTATGTTTATCAGTTGTCTAGTACTCATAACACAAGCTCTGCTTAGCATGGCGCTAGACAACGTTGTGTGATAGTTGTGGAATATTATTATATCCTTTATTAATTGAAAAAAAAAAAAATTAAGTACATATAAATTACATTTTTAAATATTTTTTAAAACTAATCACAAAAAAAAAATATTAAAAAAAAATACTATAATTATATGTAAATTCCGATTTCAACTATCGGGCAGTTGCCCGGACCAGACAAAACACCCGTCTGGTCGGAGGATCCTCCTTTTTCAACAGAGCTAAACTTTTATTACTTTTCGCCTACTTTCTACACTACTAAAAGGCGAAGTTTAACTTCGCCTGCAGCTCAGTTCACAAACTCATACTCGCATTTTAATAACCTTTTTTATGAAACAGTATCAACAATTATTCCAAAAAGTTTAAATAAAAAATAATTCATTTAGTATTCTCTGATGTTTACTAATGTTGTTCCCGTGTCGCTTTAGTTTTCACTGTCATTTATTGTCACTAGACTACAAACTGAAAAGTTATACTGAAAGTGTATCTCACCTGATATAATAGGGTACACGACCCTTACGAAGGGCGGCTCGAAGGGGTAGGTCTCTTTGAACATTATATTGAGTAGTATCGAGTCCTTGCCCTCCTTCTCCTTGAGGACCAGCAGGTCGTTGTGCAGCGGACTGTCGGGGTCCACAGAGCGCAGCCTGATGTTCCACTCGTACAGGGAATCGTTTACTAGCTCTGGAATAGAGGAGAATGGAGCAATGTTAGTATTGTTTTTGTAGATGCCAGTTTGTGGGGTTCACAGAATTTACTTGTATCATAGACTCTGAATAATGGTAGCGGTTGGAGCTGGGTTTTAGTCAATAGAGGAGTCTGACATAATCATTATCCCCAGACAAAAGAAAAAGAGAGAAACAATGGAGATTTATCCAAACCAAAAGGTAGGTACGTTATATTACAGATCGATAGCACCTGTCTCTTCAATTTATTATAATTATATGTTTTCATCATCATCATTTCAGCCGATAGACGTCCACTGCTGGAGATAGACCTCCCCCAAATGTCGCCACAATGAACAGTCCTGTGCATCTCACATCCATCGGATTCCCGCGACCTTCACCAGGTCATCGGTCTACCTTGTAGGGGGCCTTCCAAAACTGCGTCTTCCGGTACGTGGTCGCAGCTCCAGAACCTTTCGACCCAACAAGCCATCTGTTCTGCGAGCAATGTGCCCTGTCCATTGCCACTTAAGTTTGGCGATTCTTCGTGCTATGTCGGCAACCTTGGTTTAAGTATATGTTTTGCTGTTATTAATTACAATGGATTTTCAAAGATCAATTGTTGTTATTTATTATGGTATTAATTGATTATATTATTTATTTAATGTATTTCATTAATTAAAACATATTGCGACTTGTAAATTTAATTTTTACCAATAAACACGTTCATCCATTCCTGGAGGGTTAGTTACAGATGTTCCTATCAGCCACATTTTGTTTAAGCCTCAGACAGGTTTGGGGCAAAATTTCCCAACCTGACACGCAACGCGGACGATTTGACATCGCCCAATATGTTCCGCGTCACGTGAATGCGTCGTAAAATGTTGAGGGACAAGTCGTCACGAGATAGCTAGCGCCTTCTAGTTATATTTACATTGTATTTACAATATTTTATGAATCTGAGTTCAAAACCGGGCAAGTGCGAGTCGGACTCGCGCACTGAGGGTTCCGTACAAACTTATGAAAACAGTTCAATTCCCGAATTAAGTTACGAAGATTTGTCCGAATCGCGAAAAAATTTTTTTTTTTTGCTACAAACGGCCGTATCTTTTTTTTTATATTTACAAGTTCACAGCTTCAAAGAACCGCAGACCTAAGTTTAATTTCAACTCGATACCACCACGCATTCCCGAGATAAAGGGTCTTGACAGACGGACAGACACAGACGGGCGGACAACAAAGTGATCCTATAAAGGTTCCGCTTTTTCGTTTTGAGGTACGGGACCCTAAAACATTAATGAAATTGGGATTGATTAGGATTACGATTTTATACAGTTTTAAATAAAACTAAAAAAAAATCTTTTTCAGTAGAAAAACGGCTACTAAAAATTTCACATCAGAATCATGTACTGGATCCGTAGGATACGTTTGTGTGTCTATACCGACACATCTATGCAACAACTACTGCACCTCAAACAGACGCCAACGACGATACGGCACGATGCCCACTAAAATTATACGATTGGATGAATACGGTTGCATGAGCATCGAGGCGAGAAGAGAATTGTTTACCATACTGGTAATGCGGTCAAAAGATTAGTGGCTATGTGACAGGATGTTAGTAATAGCCTTTGATTTATAACTTCAAATTCTTAAATAACGTGGTTTGTTGAGATATAGTTACCTAAAAAAATAGAATTACAGGCCAATTTAAAAAAAAGCCTATAATGACGAATACGCGTCTATGAAGCTAAGCGTCGGTGGACAGTAGATCTTCAGTTTGGCGCTGAGACACACATTATAAACAATGTGAAGTTAATAATAGGAGAAATATATTTAAAATATTCCTTTTCTGTACTATTGCTGGGACAAAGGCTATCTGTGAGGGGTTGACTGCAGCTGTGAAAGACGGAAAGAAATAAAAATACTTGTATGGAAAAAAAAGCCCAACCATAAACATTTGTTACATTAATGGCATGATGTTTTTAGTTTAGCTTTTTTTTAGTGGTTGTGTTTTTAGATACAATTTAATTGTTTTCCTGTATTTTAGTGAGTTTACATTTTGGAATCATCTCTTTTGTCTTAAAATGCAATATATGTCCGGCAGCTCCTCCATAAATCTGACGGTAGCGTATAGACTGCCCAACAGATTCGCTTGTCATAGATCACTCACCAATAGAATACATATTATTTTTGAAGGAGCACGAGCGATATATGTCCCGGAGCTCCTTCATGAGTCTGTCGGTAGCCTGTAGACTGCCAGATACGCTGCCCGACAGATAGTCTGCCCGCTGGTTCTGTCGCAGCCGCTCCAGTGTCGCTAAGTGTTCTGTTTCCATGTCGTCCTGGAAAAATAGAGAATAAATAATGTAATATGAGTTATGGTGGTGCTTCCATTGAAAGGGTGATGATTACAGAGGTATGTACTGATAATTCTCATAGCAAAAACGCAGTGTCCCATCCCACATAAAAAAAAAAAACTAGGAATTACTCTTGTGCACGGTTCGATCACAAACATGTTTAATTGCAAAGTCAAGACACCAAGACCCGGCACAAATGTCAGTAGGCCATACAAATATTTGTTCCCTGCGGGATCGATCCCGTGACATGTAGCGGAGCAGCCAATCGCTCAACCACTGCGTCAACCGTGCCATCAAATTTACACAGATCCTGTAATCACGCTTGATCGTAAGCGATGAATGACGAGTTCAACCCTTTGTTCCTAATGAATGTGGAGGAGTTTCAATGTAAAGTTGTCAAAAAATAAAAGGCCCGTTTTGACACCTGTCAAAACGATTACTCGCATGATATTCCATCATATTATTTAACGCGCCAAAAAAATATAATATGTATTTTTTTATAAAACACTGTAATTAATTATTATTTTATTGTTTCTTTCAGTTTCGTTCCAAGTTACATTCTAGGGTATTACTCAAATGTCAAAACGGGCCTTTTATTTTTTAACGAGTTTAATGCGTTTGTAACTTTGCATTCAAATCATTCAAATTCTCACCATAATAACGGAACTTGGCGGTAGATGTAGATGTAAAGCTAAACTCTAAAGTTCTAAAAGAGACTAAGGTCTGGATATGCTAAAAGTTAGATTGTTCATGTTTATCAATACATTCAAGAAATATTAACAACTAGCTTCTGCCAGCAGCTTCACTCGCGTAAAAGTAGGTTTCTCCATATAAACTTTGGACTCCCATTTCATCCGGTTAGGGGGTGAATTTTGGAAAATCCTCTCTTAGTGCTCGCCTATGCCATAAAATGAAGCTGTGCAAAATTTCACACTCCTAGTTCCAGTAGTTTCGGCTGTGCGTTGATTATGTCAGTCAGTCAGTTTCTCCTTTTATACAGAATCAGAATAATTTATTTGTATATACTAAGTATTTTCAGTAGTAGTGGTTATTTTTATGACCGAGTTTATTTACGCTGAAGTTTCCTAACGGCAAAAAAAATGTACAGGCTTATCTAGCAAAGTATATTTATGGATTAAATAATACGACAAACAGATTTCTATAACGTAATGCAGGTGAATAGTAAAAAGTTCATCATTTCAGCCAAAAGACATCTACAGTAGGCAGGTACATAGACCTCCGCAAAGTGTCGCCAAAACGACCAATCCTGAGCGTCTCGCATCCATTGGATTCCCGTGATTCTCATCAGGTCATCGATCCGCCTTATGGCAGACCTTTCAACGCTGTGTTTTCGGGTAGGTACGTGGTCGCCACTCCAGAACCATTCGGCCTTATCAACCATCTGTTCTGCAAGCAATATGCTCTGCCCGCTGCCATTAAAGTTTAGCGACTTTTCGGGCTGTCGGTAACATTTGATCACGCAAGGAAACTCCAAACATTGCCCTCCCCATTAACCTTAGTAACAATGTTAACATGAGAAATTCGCATAAACTCATATTACCATACAAACACAGTTATTTGTACTTGAAAAGTCACATTGAATTTAAAATATCTATTACAACAGATAGATATCTATGTGCTAATAGAATTTGTAAATTTTGTCTCATGACCTATGTCAAAGCTTGAAGATCATGGTTTCAATTCAGTACATTATGTTTTTTGTTTATTTGCATAAAGACGTAACTAGAACAGTATAGATATATGGAACAGTACGGAAACTACCTACACACACACACACACACACACAAACATACGCATCGACGAGACTCCTAAGCGTTTCTCGCGGTCCTGTCAGTAGCGAATGCCGCTTAGGAGTCTCGTCGATGCGTATGCTTGTGTGAGTGAGCCTGTTCCATATATCTATACTGTGTAGCTAGCATGTAGGCTGCCAAAGTATAGTCAGAAAAAAGAACTAGCAACTGGCACGCCTAAATACGAGTTATACTTTTTGAGTTGCAGCAATGCTGCTTCATGTTGTACAAAAGAGATAAATAAAATATTTTGAACACATACAGGGTGTCTTTGACATCCACGCACAAACGAATACCATTGAACCAAGTTCCACTAAAAAATTCCACCAGTGGGGGGTCCAGAATCATTTACGATTTTGGACCCCCCACTAGTTATGTTATTTTCCACTATGTTAAAGACTTAGGAAAAGTTTCCACACATGTAACAAAGCTATGGAATATCGACGTTCACCTACATATATAAGTGTGTGTACAACGACCGATAATAATTGTTTTATTGCGTTTAAAAAAATCTAATCTAGTTGTGATTATGATTACAATATCCTGTCATTTAGAAACGGTGCTGCCCATAAAGATGGGTATCGGGCAAGCGGCCTTTATCGCTTCTCACGACGTTGGAAGTAAGCTAAGAATGTACTTATTGTGTGTGGTAAACAATGCGGAATGCAGTACTTGCTTTACAGAACTTGGTTAGAGTTAATATCGATAAGAATTCTCAACAAATTCTATGAAAAATTCATGTTCTCTACAAATAGATACGTGGGCTTTTTGTTTTTCGCGCCCTTTTAGACTATTACATAAGTACGTACGGGTGTCGCAGGTGTGAAAGTCAGGCAGTCATTGCAAATTTTTATATTCAGCTGCGTCCGATTACACTGGAAGCTCCTTAACATCGTTGAGATAAGAATAGGCTGATGTTGAGTGCGCAACCAGCAGTACTATTTACTATCCAATGGACCTATACATTGGATTGTTAATCCCATGTATGTATTTGGATTTCGTCGCTGCGGCCAGCGCTGCGCTTAAGGCTGTTTTCATAGAAAATAGCACGACAAAATACAGCCAGCGAACAACATTTGTGGCATGGAGTCATATGATTACAAGGATTCATTATGTATTATGAGTGCGAAGATCGACGTCGATCAAGCGCGGATTAGTTCACCATTTTACCGTGTTTTTTTTTTTATTTTACATATAATGTCTCCTCCTGCCGCTCTGGGTGGAGAGTGTCAAACTTTTACTGAAAAAACCTACCTGTGTTCCTTCAGTCGCCCTTTGTGCTCCGGAGCAGTGGTAACTCTCTCGAATAATACCGCAGCCCAACGCATGATACTAGGGGCCTTTCCAGGACTTGGTAAAATGTCAAGCGTGCGAGCGAGAAAGAGGAATGGATCCATACACCATATACATTATTTTTAGTATATCCCTTCGAAGGCCGATTGTACCTACTTAACACGTCTGTACAACTTGAATGACTTTGAAAAACGCTTAATTGTCGTTTTGTACACACGTTTGTACGAATTATTTTAGCCGAAAATTTTGGTTTCTTTAGCATTGTTTTTTCCTAGAAAAATCCAGAAAAAGTTATTTTAATTTTTTTTTTTTTTTTTGGTGATTGACGTAAAAACGCCAAGTTTCTTAATAATAATACCCCGGGGCACCCGAGGGGATATGCGAAACCTGAATATGGTTTGTTCAGAATCAATAACTGAATGGATTCCAATAGTTTTACCACCATGTTATATTTTCTCCCAAAAATATATGAAAAGGTCACAAGTTGGACACCACCAACACTAAGTACACTAAGGTCATAGCGGGTATTAGGTGTCAGCAAACAGCTGGATGCAAGTGCAAAACAACCCCTTAATCGCCTGGATGGCCCGGTGATTATGTATTTTTGCTGACAGAACAAGCTTATAACTTTGTGATTTTTCATGATACAATTATGAAATTCTGTACATAGATACTAGACACGTGTTTCGGGTTTCGTATATACTAAAACTAATGTTACATATTTCCATCCCTTTAAGAGTTCAGTTTAAGTCGTGGTAGAGCCTCTGCAAACACCTTTAACCCATAAAATGCTATACATACTTTGTTGCTGCGTCCAGCATCGTCGACCATTTCTAGTGGCAAGTCGTCTTCTCCTTCAGATTCGTCTTCCTCCGCTGCCATCTCTTCATCTTCTTCTGTTCCCGACTCGGCGCCATTTGACGTTACACTTGGAACTCTAGAAAGATATACACGGCTTCTATGAAGATGGGTTATTGGTTTTTATTATATTACTAGCGGTCCCGGCAGACGTTGTTCTGCCCAAAAGCGGGATTCATTAAAAAAAAAAAATTACCCTACTCTACCCTACTCTACCCTAAAAAAAAAAAAAAGTAAAAAAAAAAAGTACCCTATGTCCGTCTCCTGGTTCTAAGCTACCTCCCCACCAATTTTCAGCCAAATCGGTTCAGCCGTTCTTGAGTTATAAGTGGTGTAACTAACACGACTTTCTTATACATATATAGATTAAAAGATAGGATAATGATAATAATAAAATGCTTTATTTGTATTTTAGACAATTTTAAAATTCTTAATACTTCTGCCAAATTGCAAAGCAGTTTGTTGGCAGACGTAAAGGTACAAGTTGGTAGCCGACTGCACGCAGCAGCAGCAGAAGACATGTCGTCGCTTCATGTCGTCACGACACGTCGTTGCGTCATGTCGCTGCAGTCATGATTTCGAACCCGACTGCAGACTACAACATCAGATGGCATCCAGTTGGTTCCGAGTGCTCGAAGATGTCTGACGTGTTCGAGAATAATCGACGTGTCGTTGCTCCGGCGTCAGCGGCACTACTGATCTGCGGTCGGACAACACTGTCGCCTGCCGCTCGACGACGCGTCGCTAGCTTCATGTCGCTAACAACAGAGGGAATTTCATAGAAATACGTAGAAACCAGTAGTGTCACTGCGACACGTCGTCTGCTGCTGCTGCGTGCAGTCGGCTACCAACTTGTACCTTAACTCTTGTGATATTAAATTATTTATATTGCAAACATTGTCATTACGCACAAATAGCTTAGCTTAGCTTTTATTTATTATTACTAGTTTTTACTCATGCAATATGTATTTGTATGTATGTATGTTTGTTTGTTTAGAGCAAATCTTGCAAAATAGATTTTGAAACAGTTACCCCAAACCAGTTGAAATTTGGTATACCTATGTAACTTTCATTAAACTTATTTGTCAAAAAATTCCTAGGTGGATGGACAAAATGGACCACTTCCTAAGACACGCGTAGGTACTTATAAAATCACGACTACCGCCCCAGGGATTCAATCGAATCGTCGCGCGATGGCACTCCCACTCTTTCTCGTTCTATTAAATGACTGATCTAAGTGACAGAAAAGGATTTCTATCCTTTTCTGCCACTTAGATCCGTTAGGTTCGCTTAGGAAAGTACGACAAACCGGGGCAAAAGGCATCACGAGACCTAATCCAAGTCATTAGTTGTGGGTTGTTGTTGTTGGTGTTGTCTCTTTTAACCCAAAGGTTGACTGTTAGAGAATGCCTTATTGCTTAAATCCGCCTATGTACCACTACTGTACATGAAGTTTTAATAAATAAATAAATCAGTTCACCAGTGATCCAGGTTTCATACGTTTAGCTGTTAAAGTGTGAATTACAAACGAATAAAAATCTAAATAAAGAATATTTTCGTATTTATAATATTAGTAAGTATGGATTTAAATACGTGCTTCCTTTATATTTGGTGTAATACGTGAGTATTACAAAAACAATTAATATGAATTAGTGATTATCTTGCAAAGCACGCAAGATGACTAAGCTCCGCATAATTTCAGCAAACAACGCGTTTTGACCTTGATTCTGTCTTTTTCGTAGTCGACAAATTAAATTTCAGTAAAGTAAATTTCGGTAAAGAGACTGGTATATTTAATATTAAACAATTTACTGTTTACTATAAAGAAAGCCTAATATAAATATTTTTAGTTTCTTTTTTTAGTTTGAGGTATTACCGTCCGCCTTAAAGGCGATGTTAAATTGCGAATAAATTATTTGATCGATAGAATTCTTTGATGATGATCTTTTTTTTGACATCTCCCGCTCTTGGGCGGAGCGAGAGCATGTCAGAATTTTACCGACTAAAAACCCACTCCTATTCCTTCGTTGCATTTCATACCAGAACCGAGTTTTCCTTTCAGAAGCAAACCCTTGGCCCCAGTAGGTGACGATCTTGGGTTCTTTACGTTTCATAGTTTTTTTTTTTTTTTTGTGGAGCGACATGTGTGTGTCAGACTTTTACTGACTAAAAACCACAAGTGTTCTTCTAGTACTATTTGCGTTCCACGGCCGCGTTAACTCTGTATCACAATCCTGCAGCCTTGCCTTACATCATCATCTATTATCAAAAGTTGCGCTACATTTTTGTCAACAACATTAGATGTTTTTTGATTGCAATGACTAAACTAGATAAATGCAGCGAGGAAAGAAACAGGAAATGATACGCTCTCGGTGTAGAAGTGTAGTCGATTAACGTTGATATGAAAAACGGTGCTGATAATAGTAGTGCTGCATTTAGGTATTTGTCGACACTTGACTGAAGACCCTAGATTGTTGACATACTAATGTGAAGAGCTTGGCTTCCTTTCTGGACTTCGTTTTCGCTCTACGAATAGACCGCAATCCGGCTCGAAGGACCCAAAAGATATAGGTCTTTACACCTTTTAATGGTTAATAATACTAATAGTTATTGATTGATGATGAAATTGCAAATTATTTGAATGATATTCAAGTATTCTCCACGCGTGGAAGTGCTGACACAATTAGGTATGTTAAATTTGTACGTGCTTACACTGTACACCATCAGAAGAACTCAATAGCCCGACCAAAGTACCTATAATATTCTTTTAGTTTTGATGTTTTTTTTACGTAATTATCGCCGAGATGAGACTGCAATTAAATTTGAAACGATTCTAAAAACGGTATTTGGTCTTCTGATGTATAAAACTAAACATATCCAAGAAGTAATAAGTAGTGTTCTAATGTTACTGTGTTATGGAGGAATGAACGACGAATTTTTGTAGATAGGTAAGTGAATGTACAATTATATGCCAGATAAGTTATCTAAAACGAATCATTATACTTAATTATATGTTTAGTACAAACCTCTGTTGCGGCGCGGGATGCACTGGAAGAGACAATGAATCCAAATCTGGTGGTTCTGGTACTCCATGTAACTTGCATAGTTCTCTCAACAGTATACCGACCTAGAAATAACAGACAGTAGTTTTGTTAAACCTATGTTTGCTAAGAACTATTCAAAAGATAATAGGTAGATAAACTGTATAAAACCGTAAATCAAACGACACAGTCGTATTTTGTAGGTGCTTTATAATATTGAGACGCGGGCACTAAAGGAATTGACAGAGAAAAAACAAGCACGGAAATTCTGTCTCTCCGTTTCTGTTCGTGTATCTTTCACTCTTGGTCTCCTTTTTAGTCACTTTCCCTGTCTCTCTCACTCTATCTATGTATCTGTCTCTCTCTATTAAAAGGCTAGCAACTGGCGACAACCAAATGCGTGTAAGTCGGGACACAACATAGGAGTCAGCTTCAATACTGTCGTCTTTATGACTAGCTTGTTGAGTTTGTGATCTTAGCAGAAGTTGTCCTCAAATAGGTGCCTAGTTTGTAGTAATCAAAGTGAGTGACAGGAGAAGGAGAGAGGAGTTATCGTATCATTGTAAGATATTCTATTTTGCTGGTGCAGAACCCAAAAACTAGATCAACTCTCTTGTAGAAACAAAAAACGATTTGTGCTTCTAACAATATTGATTTACACATAGGCTAACTGTAATTCGTAAATTACAAAATATTATCTTCACTTAATTCTTATTTTAATTAAAAAAAAAAACAACGTGGTTCTCGAAGAAAATTCAGAAAGGAACACTTCGTATATTGCCGAAACTCGCCTTCTTGTAAACGACCTCGGCCTTGGTAAAAAAAATCAAGATCATAGAGTAACACTTTTTCTATTTATCTTAAAATTATATTCTATTGGCACGTGCCACACTATTTAAGAGGAAAGCACGTGTTCGAAAATTTTAAAATAGTGGCATACATACCTATACCTACCATATGTATTCAATTTGCACATTGTGTAGGTAAGCACTTATTTTTGTACCGACAGAGTTCAATGAACTCAGATTCGTGCTCAAATATTCTTTACGTAGGTGGATGCATAGAGAAGTTTTTGGCAAAATATATTTTTTTAATTGATAACCACCATGCAATTAATTTATTGAAGCGTAAAGTAATGCGAATAAATAGAGTAGATAAGTTAATTTTCAAGGTACTAAAGATATTCTCTTTATATGCATAATATTCACCTTACTACTTATTTTAAAACACCATAGTCACATTTGTCAAGTAATTTTCCATTAGGTTTTGATTAAAATCCATTTAAAAACCATTTGTATAGTTAATTAAGTTAGATGTCCTACCTATTAGTGTAAATATCTCATTACAAGGAAGGAAATCTGTGTTTACATTTTACATCTAAGTATGTAAGTTACCAATAACATGAACAAAAACACAATGAACCCAAGTTCATTAAACGAAAAGCTGAGATGGATGTGTGGTGTGACGACAATGGATAGTGAGAAATATGTATATTATAGGTATATTAGAGGAAGTTTGAAATTGGCGCCAGTGACTGAAAAGTTAAAAGGGAATCGTTTGTCCTGGTATGGCCATGTAAAGAGGAGGGATGAAACGTATGTTACAAAAAGAGTTATGAGTATACATGTGGATGGATAAATAGAGGCCAAAGAAAAGACAGTTGGATTGTGTGAGAAGTGATATGAAAGAAAAGGGAGTTAGTAATAGCGTGACGGGTGATAGGACAGAATGGAAGAAAAAAATGAGTAACAGGAAGATGATGAAACGAAAACTTTCACTTCTTATAACAAAATTCGTTCAGAACATGGTTTTTATAAGGTAATGGACAAATTGATTACTTTATAGTTACATATTCTTGTATGATAATAATGTGTGGTGCAACAAACCAAAGGTCGAAGTTCAAACACAACCCCTAGATGTTGTATTGACCCACTTTAAGGGCTATTTTTAGCCTGTTATATTGATCAGTGATTGCCATGAATGTCCGCAACATAAGTGCAATAGATATTGTGAAATAACTTTTTTTGAAGTAGGAAATCAACCAATGACTTCTCATGCACTAGGGTGGAGCGTGAGAGTGTGTCAGACTTTTGTCCTGACACCTGTGTCCTTCAGTTGCACTTTGCGTTCTAGGACCACGGATTCCCTTTCAGGAATTCCCCGTGAAATAGAGACTAGTAGGTACAACTTTTTTTTTATTGTTTGATGCTATGACTATGACCTAAACCTGTGTTAATTTGTAGAAATTTTTGCTCTATATTTTGTGAGCTTATAACTTTTGTATTAGAAGGGTAGTTTAGGCGGGATTTCTTCTAGTTAAAATAAAGTGGACATTGTCGTGTAAAATTGGTGTAGTTTTGTATCTCAAGTGTCAGCGCAACTGGACAATAATTATGTGGAATCATTGAAACATGCGCGATCTCGGTAAAATTGAGCTGAGAATTTTACAGTAGTTTTGGCTATCTCAGCATAGTTTGCCGAGAAGGTTGGCTTAATACATTTGCTGCCAAATAGGTACTACAAAAACATTAGAATGTGTACATCCATTTTCTAATGGTAAACAAATGAACTAATCATACGAAGACATGGCTTAAAGAACTTAGTATCCAAGCCAAAAACTATAACAAAAATAATAAAATAAAAATTAGACGGAGATGTGACGATCTGATCACGTTTGTGTGAAGTTACTAAATCGTGTGAATCCTAGATCTAGTTCCTAGTCTAGAGTGTTAGTAACTTTTAGTGTTTGAAAAGGCAAAAAAAATGTTTTATTTCAACCACTAAAAAATACAAAATACAAGCTATTAGCTTGGATCAATTCAATAAAAAAACTTCTTTAGTGCCGATAAAAACAAGTAATTGACATCTTAAAACATCGCTACATAATCCTTTCTCTTATTGCGATTATGAAGTCATAATAAATAGGTATTTTTTTTACTATATCATCTCCTTAGTAAACAGGGGAATGACCATGTGTCACATTATTACATGTGAGTTTTAACGTAAGTAACAGGAACCTCAATTTCTGAAAAACGGTGACTAATGCCTGACTTGATCAATTAATACAGGAAATTCCACGGAGCGGAGCTAATAATCTCTCATTTAGAATTAGAAATAGCAACCAATCCCGATTATTTTTATCAATACACTTACTTGAAAACCTTTTCTACCGGATTTAGGTACGCAAATTAGTGTTTTTCGCACTAATGCTGAAAAGTGCACGAGCTCACCCCCGCCACAATTTATTACACTTATCGTATCAGGCTGGACACTAAGCGACCCCCAAAGTCGCGCATCAACTCCCGTTTATATATTTGTTCGTAAGTGTATTGAAAAACGCCGTTTAATACACGTGGAAATTTGTTAGTGCAGCACTCGGATCCATAACACCCACAGATAACACCCTTACGGCTCGAGCGAATTCTGCCTCGGTCGCAATGACAAACTTTCTCCACTTGTATCCAAATGTACTATTTTATTAAATTAGAAGTAATTAAAGGGATATGGCCTACTTGCTGTCCTATCCCTAAATAAAATGGGATGATATCAGGAGTATATTAATGAATTACCTTTGGTATTTCATTTTCATCATCTTCTTACGTTTTCCTACCAATCCGCATTTGTCACATTCAATCTAAAGATGGTCAAAGGATGGGCATCCGAATTTCTACAATGGCATAAAGTTTAAATGTATTACATCACAGTATTAGTATGTTATTTTTCCATACTTAATTTATTTCTATGTGTGAGGTACAAATAAACATTTTTTCTTTCTTTTATTCATAATGTACATTTATCATACCCTTACCTGGTCCACGCACAATGATCCGCCAAGGACTAAGTGTGGAAACCAGAGCACAAAAATAAGACAAGATCCTTACCTGGTTTATAACATGGTTATCTCTGCCTTGTGTATTGGTCAAGATCTGGACAGCATTTGTAACTATGGGATCTTCGCTGTCTGCAAACCATACAGGCGGTGTGTTCGGGTATGTTTCCTGGTAGACAAAAAAGATTTTTTTATACAAACTATTGTGGTTTAATAATTCAATTCATGATCTTTGATCTTTTGATCGGAACACAAAAATTTGCAGTGTGATGTCAAACAAATATTTGTATGAAAAATGTCTAGCAAGGTATTTTGTTCAGATGACTACACTACGTTGGGTGTGACAACAGTTTAGACTCCCTTCCTTCCCTTAGGCTGCATTCAAAAATAACTAGATTAAGGTAGAGTCGCTCCTCCAACCATTCAATTCTTTTATAATAGCTACCCTAGAGTTAACCCAACTAACTCTAACTCCAAGCAGGGTAGGTTGGCGTAAGCGGCCCTAAATACACTTGCTTGACATTGACAGTTGAACTCTACATTCACGTAAAAAAATGTGAGTGTAGAGCCTACTTACTCTGATGACGTCATTAGAGTTAACTCTATCCCTAGTCTTTATTGGGAATAAAAATATTAAAAAGTCAGGTTTATTGAAACTCTAGTCACTAGGATTTGCCATGTTGTGAGGTCTTGTCTCTTTTAGTCTATACACACAGATCAATAATTGTTCTACATTATGGGATGAAAAAATCGTAACTTCCTATCAGCCAGCACTAATAAAATAGGGGTCTAGAGGTCTAGGCTGCTTCTAGACAAGCGTGCTCCATTGTCGGTCACATCATTGCTTACCATCAGATTAGATAGTAATATCCATAATAACCTCTCCTAGTGAGGGGAGGCCTGAGTCCCAGCAGTGGGAACATTAAAAGGCTGATTATGCTATGCTATGCTTTGGTATCAATAATAAAAAAAAAATATAATAAAGAATTACTCAACCAGCTTCTACAGTGCACTCATGCATAATTCACTTGACCAAAGATCAATAACAATTTATTACCTACATACATATACAATATGTATATGCAATCAACCGAACACTCGATGTTCAGGGACGGCAAACTTCAAAATCAATAGTTGTTACTTGGTTCAAGTCACTATCTTGCATATTTCATTACTGAAATCTGCTTATGTGGAGAATTATAGCAGGATTGCATTATATTATAATATTTGTATATAGACATTATTTTCAGGTGCTGCATCGTATATTAATTTGTTATTTGAATTTGGCATCATTTTGTCATTTAAGTTAGATAATATTAATGCCAAATATGCTGTGTCCCCGATAGGATGGTAAAACATTTAATTGTTTTTAAAAAATTATTTAAACTCTACATACATTTTAAATTTTTCGTACAACCACTCTTACGGGATTATGACGTTATTACACATTTTTTATTAGTTGTTTTGGAAACACATTATCTTGTGGATATTATTTATGCTTCTATTGAAATCAATTTGTAAATTTGTGTTAAACTAATCTAGTAAAGACTTTTTCCAAAAATATTTATTCTTTAGGATAAGGGCTATTCTGGTGTTTTCACCTTAGGTATTTTATTATTAGCTTTTAAGATTGGTTATTGGTTCTGGTCAATCACAATAGATTCACTGGACTGAGGGTAGAGTTTTCTGAAATTAAGCTTTAACAAAAATTAAGTGAACGCCGGCTGAAAAGTTCACTCTCTCATTATCTTTCTATTGTGTCTCTAATTACGAGATTCAAAAGGTTAATCTAATTTGTATCACAGCAAACAAAATTATAAAAGTGCATTTTCAAAACTTGATATGCACAGCAAAAACTCAATGATTTATAAATTCAATTGCATAAATCCTGAAGAAAATTCTTTCACACAAGCAATTATACATTACAAATACAGTTATGGCAAGGCAATAATTTTGCAAAAGCAAATGATCATAAAAGTATTGTTTTATGGACTGTGTGAAGTTTACAGTACATTATTCAGGTCAGTATTTCATAGCAACTGCTTCAAAAAATAAGCAATTTAAATACATGCTTGGTTGAGATTTTTATTGAAAACTTCATTAGTCTAATCTTACTAGTTACTTCATTAGTGCCAGATGGGGACAAAATAAATGTGTAGTGTAATTAGGTTATCAAATACCAAATACAGTATTGAAACAATGCATGACCACACAATAGGTTACTATGTACCAAATATTGATAACAATATGTAATCATTGTTTGGTATTATATCATTAATAGTTGTATAGTACATATAAACAATACATGTTTACACTACACATGTGAATCCTAGTAAACAGTAATGTTTCAATACATTCAATGCACACTAATAACCTGTTATCTATGAATGGCCCAACTAAGGCCACAGCACATTCCAAGCCTGCATTGTAGCATCAGAAAAAAAAAACAGTAATGGGTCCAACAAAATGTCTACATGACAAAAAGCAGGTAGAGAGGATGACTAAGAGCCTTTGTCCCAAAAACGAGCCTGTATACCGTTATCCAAACAAAACAGACGTTACTCTCTCTCTATAAAATAGCTGTAATGATTCACGAACACTTTGATAATGACGTTCTGCGCCCGAAATGATCGATACAGCGATTCGACACGGCACCGTATGCTCAATAAACATATGATCCGCACTCGTTAAGGCGCGACTATTGATTATGTCTAAAACATCAATGTTTTGTAAATAACTTACACAAAACGTGACAAACATGTAGTTGCAACAGGGAAATGTAAATTCACTTCCGTAAGCCTTTTGTTGACAGCCCTGCCCTCATAAACAACGACCCTTTGTCCCAGCTAAAGATAATCAATAAGTGCACCCTACAGCCAACACATTATTTTTTAAGCTACATACAATAATAAGGTGCTTATGGTACTTACAGTAATATTGGCATGTATTTCATATTTCTTTCCATTTTTGCCAACGAATCTGCAGGTCAGTTCGTCGACACTCGCTGACATTATCTGAAACCGTTCATGGTTTTTTGGAAACACTTGTTCTAAAGTTTTGATTTCTAACTTAAGTGTATTTAAGCAAGCCATTAGTGTTTATTTAAACACTAACTCTAAACTAACTAATAGTTATCCACGATAAAATACATGAGAATAAAATTTTACGTTCACTCCGCAACCAAGCAAAATGGCGGAACGTAATGGCGGAAATTATTATAAAAAATGCTGCTTGCTGACGATAGAGGGCGACTAGACAGAGACAGATAGAGACTTTTCTATTTATAATCTATATTTTTCATATTTTTTTATTGCAACATTGAAAATTAATTTTATTTATTTATTTCATCATGTAGGAAACTAGGTAAAGGACATGATCTATACCACTGTTTCAATGTATCCAGCCCCAATTGAATCATTTAAGTTGCATTTACACAACCGCGCGAGTGAAGAGGCGAATGGCGAGGTGAGTGACGAGAACTCTTATGTAAAGTGTAAACAATACGCTCCCTACACTATTCGCATCGTCCACTTTGTATTGTGCAAATTTTTCGTCAAACCACAACGCTAATAGCGAGGCGAATAGCGAGGGGAGGAAGGGGGTTTTTTAAATAAAAATAACACCGCAAGGCCAGTCCCTACCAAGGATCTTATATACCCTACGGATAATCTGGATTGATTACGAAGCAATATTACAAACTCTAAAGTATACTTTATTTTCAATAAATTTAATATCTTATTTTTTATTGAAAGCAAAAGAGGAAAAACGTTTCGAATAAGACAACAAGAAAGATGTAGTATCTCCCTTTCTTACCACTATTTTTAACTAAGGTAACCATTTGTGCAAATTATTGTTATTATTTTTGTAACTGCAGCATTTTATATTAATTGGTGCTGCCCTTAGATCGACGGCAAATAACCAGTAACTCCTAACTGTCTGTAAAAGGATCCCTACTGTAGCCAGTGATTACGATTTTTATATCGTGTCGATAACTCAGTTGTATTATACATATTTTATTCCATCGATGCTTTGTGCGATGTAAAGTTAGTGCGAAAAATCCGATCGGTAATTTATTATTTGGATAGTATGTCAGTTCGAAACGCATTACAGTTCCGTGACATTTAATTAATAACCTTATTTTGCACTATAGACGTTAGTTAGGAAATACATTCCTATTATTTTAAATATATAAATATAAACAACCAACTTCAATGTACAACTTAATATACTGCTATAATAACTAAACCAGAAGTTCATAATATCCTATGTTGTTAAAGATAAAGGCAGAATGGCTTACTTTTTTAATTACTTAAATAGACTAGTGAGTGCTTGATTGTGATCTTACCTGATGGTAAGCAGTGATACAATCGTTGATGGTGAAGCGCACTAGTTTGTTTAGAGCTTATTCACTCTAGCCTTGAAGACACCTAAATTATAATCTGGTGGGAAAACCGCAGCAGACAAATTGTTCCAGTCCATCAGCCAGATAGATAATAGAGATAAACAACGAGGCGAAATGCTTAGTTCGGACCGTGGAGGTGTTAATAAAACAAAGGTGGACACTTGCTGTACGCAGAACACGTGTCTAGTAGAAGATCTGGTAGTAGGTCTAGTCCAAACGATTCACTGTACAGGCAGATCGCACATTTAAGTAGGGCCCTAGCACCCGAGCAGTGCCATAAAACAATTATTTTCTGAAGCCTGCTACTCGGTAACGAATAGTTCAATAGGTTCGAAAAAACTGTATGATTTTTTCGTGTGACTAATACTTTTGCCAAAAAAATATTTAAATCATGTTATTTTGTTTTTTCACTTGTTTTCCCTACTCCTTTCAAACAGCTTTGATCCTTAGAAATATGTAAACATATAGAAATTTGTTGAGTGTTCATCAGAATGATAGCTTAAGTAAATCAATCGATATTTTACAAATAAATAAAGGTCAGTGGGACTCTATGCGGGCGAAGGCGGCATGCAGTACGATTATGTGTGCATTTAACTCTATACGCCTTAAGTTTTCTGGTGAGTATTTTTTCGCAGTAAAAGGCAACGGCATCCCAAACTCCCTTGCTTCCGACCATGGAGTAAACGACAATGAGAAGCTACGAGGACACCGTGCAGCGCTGCCCTGCAACGACTGGAGAATCCTTTTATGTTTAACTGCAACTTTATATATATGCGTTCAAGATTTCTACTAATGGGGGTTAAAGAATCCTAATGCCCAGGACCTACGCATGGCCAGAAATGGCGTAAAGTCGCAAAGCTATGTTATGCACCGCCTTGCTTTTATTTTTACATGGGTAATCGTAATTTTGCCATCTTCTACTACTATTGTACTTCATGCCACTTAGAGCCTTATGAACTTCATAATCAGTTATCATAGGGATATCCTCCGAGCATGAGTAAACTTCATCTGCGAGTTGGAAATTGGTGTCGTCGTCTGAATTAAAATTGCGTACACTACGAGCGGGGGAACAATTTTTATTACCGTTTATTTGCAATTTATTTTAAAAAATATATATTCCCAAGTTACTCGAACATCATTCTACTTCATAAAAAGGGAGACAAATCGGATACAGGCAACTACCGACCTATAAGCTTTTTTTCACATTTGTAAAAGGCTTTCATCAAAATCCTCGAAAACCGTATTTCCAGTCAACTAGACCTCCACCAACCTTCTGAACAGGCTGGTTTCCACCGCGGCTTATCCACTACCGACCACCTACTCTCTACCTACCTCTTTGAACCAATTTTTAGAAAAACACGAAGAATTTAACTTACCTATATAGCTTGCGTTCGTAGACTACTCCAAAGCTTTTGATAGTTTATCACATAAATCCATATTTGCAACATTGAATAAACAAGGAATAGAATCCACCTACATTCAATTATTGAAAATAATCTACTTAAATAGTAGGTACAGCTGCTATACACTTGGATACTACTGGCCAATCCTTTCCAATTCGAAAAGGAGTCAAACAAGGTGATCCGCTATCTCCAATGTTCTTCACAGCAACGCTTGAAGAAGTTTTTAAAAATCTAAACGAACACTGGCGAGACAAGGGCATTGTCGTCGGGGAAAGAGGATTAACCAATCTTCGCTTTGCCGATGGCATTGTCCTTTTCTTGTCTTCGGCGGCTGAGTTAAGCCTTATGCTCGAACAACTGAGCCATGCCAGCCTCGAGGTCGGAATCAAATGAATATGACGAAGACAAAGTTAATGACGAACAGCACGAAACGTAAAGTAGACATCGAGGGCGTGGAGGTTAAATATGTCCATGAGTACATTTACCTCGGCCAGATAGTGGAAGTGATCCTTTCATCAGATGAAACATCTGATGAAAGGATCACTTCCACTTTCCCTTAAAAGGAAACTCATGGACATGTGCATCCTTCGCACCCTCACCTACGGAGCGCAAACGTGGTCATTAACGAAACGTCAAAAGTCCGCACTCGGGGTCTGCCAGCGAGCAATAGAACGAAGTATTCTCGGAGTCAAAAGAACAGATCGCATAAGGAACAGTGTCTTCGTTCCAAAACACAAATCGCAGACGTAGGTAACTCAGCCGCCAAACTAATATGGGACTGGGCCGGTCACATCTGCCGCATGTCGTATCAAAATTGGGCGAAGGCAACCACTGACTGGATTCCGAACAGCAGGAGCCGGCGACGTGGCAGGCCCAGAAGGAGATGGCGTGATGATTTGGACTCCTACCTTAAGGATTGGCCAGAAGTGGCTAAGGACAGAAAGGAATGGCCTGAATTTGCCCTGCAGTGGGACACAACGGGCTCATAATAATAATAAATCGTCATTTTTCGCAATGGGCACCGGGATAGGCGGAACCATAAGTGGTGTGTGCTCCACATGTGAGGGAAACGGAGTGCTCGCTAGTTTCTCGCCAGCTGCGGATGGAGACTATAGGACAGTGAGGGCAAACCCTGAGAAAAAAATGCCCTTAATCCAAAAAGATGGTCCCCATGAATCTTGGTTTAGGAGCACCAGCAATTTTTCCTGGGCTTAGAATATTGCCAAAGCAATAAGTTGGCAGTACTGTGATGTTGCAAAAATGTATGAAGGTATTAAGAACTAGCAAAAATGTTAATCAGTTTTAAATAGTATCTAATTTTCTCTAGAAAATGTAATAAGTAAAAATTCCAGACTCGTTGGATCCAAAGATACAATGTGTTCAAAGCCATAAAATAAAAAAAGAAAGCTTTACTAATGTCACGTCACTGACAGTCTCCCCGTGTTCCGAATTGCGTCAAAAGCGATTATATCGTGAATCCGACCAAATTTAGTAGTCACAAAATAAAAGGGCTATTGAGTAATAATTGTGACGTTGCGCGTTGGTCGAATTCGCGATATTATCGCTTTTGACACAATTCGGAACGTAGGGTCTGACAGTATCTGTCACTTATCAGTTATAAATCTGTCATTGTCATAAACATAAAACTTTCTTGTGATAATTTTGTGTATGAAATTATTTAATAATTAATTAATTATGGGTCGAAGCCCTTCTCCTGGAAGAAGCACTAATTATTATAAACGAAGGCGTTCGCGGTCTCGCGATAGGGATAGACAAAAAGTCCGTAAAACAAGCCCTGGTTCGTCGACGTCTAACAAAGTCGAAGAAGACTTTAGTTTTGTATACTATAAACGAGATTTAAATAAAATATTATTATCTAGTAACGAAAGTAATACTGTTGTAAATAATCTTGACGACTTTTGGGTTTTTTTGAAGAAATACGAAGCGACTTTAAAAAAAGCCGGCAAACCCATCGTTGACTATGGTCCCGAAGAAAACAGCAACGAATCTTCGCAAAACTTTTCAAAATTTCATTGCATTAACTTTACTAGTTGCTTAAAGTATGTAGATACTGCATGCTATGATAGAGACCGAAAGAAATTGGATAAAAAATTGTTTCAAGCATTCATGAATATTGTTTCTATCTACATTGACTTTAAAAATAAAGAAAAGTTTGAAAAACTTAGAAAGTTGAGGCAAGCTCAGAAAGATTTGCCTGTCGCGAAGTATAGGTAAGTAGCTAATATTTTTTTTTTCAATTATGGCTTTGTAAAAGCATTTAGTCAAACAGCATCAAGATTTGAAAGTAGTAGTATTTGACAACAGTGGTCAAATTAGAAAGTATTTGCTTTTTCATACGAAATACAATTGCTTTTTTTTTTTAATGTGGTTGTAACACAATGTGGGTGTAATGTGGTTGTTTTTTGTAATGTGTTCTAATGCTTTTGCACTATTTGAATTAAAGACAATGATAGGAACGCAACCAAAAAATTCTGATATATAACATATAGCATGTGTTGCCTTCCCCCCTTACATCTATGGTTAATGTTGATTTGATGTACTCTGGAATATTTTACACATAAGTAATAAATATTTTAAATAGTTATATTTTTAATAGAGTCAGCCTCCGTATGCAAAATACGTGCTTAGTCATGGAGTTGCGGATACCAGCCCGATATACTAATACTAATAGAGTCAGCCTTCTTGGCAAGCTACGCAGAGATAGTCAATCAATTTATTAAATTAAGTGAATGAATGATTGAATCATTCCCAAATTGCTACAGTTTGCCCATATTTAGCACAGGTATAAAACTATAGCAATTTTACATCACCGTGTCCTCTTCCTATTTGCAGATAATTCAAACTAGAGGTGAGACATATTAGGTAGAATGCGTACTGAGTCTTAGAAGTATGCGTCCCCTGAAATACTTATTCTAAAAACTAGGTTTGATGAGTATTTAGGTGTCTCGAGTTTTTTGACATTTCCTTATAGATATAGCTTGTCTTTGTACATGTAAGTTAATTTTGTTAAGTTCGATCCAGAGAAGACAGAAGTAACATCTACCAACCCGCACCGGGCCCGCGTGGTTGATTCCAGTCCATTCCCTCTCATAGAGAGGAGGCCTGAGTCCCAGCAGTGGGAACATTATAAGGCCGACTATGCTATGCTATTTTGAAATATATTTTAAATATGTTTATCAGTTGTCTAGTACTCATAGCACAAGCTCTGCTTAGTTTGGGACTAGATGGCATTGTGTAAAAGTTGTGGAATATTATTAGTATTATTCCATAAGCAATGTAAAGAGGTCTCTCTATCATGCAGGCACTAGAATGTAGACCTTCTATTCTTCTTTGTACCATAATTTTTTTTTGTTTCAGGAATGAAATTGTTGCAGCTGTTCAAAATGAAAGAGTGGTGGTTGTGGCTGGAGACACAGGATGTGGCAAGTCCACACAGGTACCACAATATTTACATGAAGCTGGCTTTCAAAGTATTGGTAAGTTCACGTTCTTGACCATCATATTACATGTCATAACTTTGATTAACTTTGTCCATTTTTTTTTAACTTTTATTTTTAAAAATTGCTGTGCCCAACAAGGTCCATGTGAACTTGTAAACATTTTGAAGACATTAAAAGACACATGTGATTTGCCACAAACTGAATCGAATTATAAACTTAATTATAGTATATTGGGGTCATGATCACAAGAGTTTTTGTTGAGAATAGGTTTGGAATTTTGGATTATTTTTACATAATAATGTTGTTGTTGCTTTATTTCAATGCGTTAAATTAACCTGTTGACTTTATGTCACCAAAAGGAACATTATTTCTTTGAATAATTTCCCTCTTTTTCTTTTTGTATTAACTCCAAACTTGTTTCTATAAAATATCATCTGATGCATATGATATGTTATTCCATTCATATATATTGACATTTTGCTTGTTTTGTCATATTCCAGCAAATAATGAAATCATTCAGTCATGAATTTCTTCATTCAATCATTTGTTTATACATTCATTTATTCATGTATACATTCACTTATCCATCAATTAATTCATTCACTTGAACTACACCAATGCAAAAGTCTTGTGATGGTTACAAATTCAAGCATTTTTTATAAATTAATAGAATTATTGCATAAATAATTGAACTTAAATTACCAAAAAAGTAGATGTTGCAAATAGCTTTGCTAAATTATAGAAAAAAACTTTATATTAAGGGCAGTGATTCAAGTCAGTACACAGTGGCAATGGATTCTGGCAGCAGAAGCAGTAAAGGTGAACGCACACTTATCCGAGCCGAACGAGTCGAATGAATCGAAAGAAAAGAATTCCGGATTCGGACGATTCGACGCGGTTAGGTGTGCGGTAGGTTTTATAGGATTTAATTTAAAGAATTCTAAAATTATTTTCTTTCGATTCGTTCGACGCGTTTGGCTCGGATAAGTGTGCGATCACCTTTAAATGGTCACGCTATCACGCGTGAACGGCTGGACCGATTTCACCATTTTTTTTTGTTGTGTTTGTTATTGTCAGGAAAGATCAAAGATCTTATGAAAAAAAAAAAATGAAAAAAAGTAGGGTAGAGTTGGGTAGAGCAAAATAGAGAAGTCAGTTGACGGGAGCGAAGCCGCGGGCAAAACCTGGTATATGTATAACTGGCGGATACCCGGCATGCGGTACTACCCTAAAAAAGAAATACGTTCTTTTTATTTAAAAAACGTTTTTTGAATTATTGCTTTTTGCGTGGTTGGGGTCACATCGCTTGAATAGTTTCAAAGTATATAATGGTCACAGGTAGAAACATTTTTGTGATTTATACATATAAATACAGATAGAGTTATAATATAAAATAATATGTTCTTTTATATTTGGTTGCAGCATGTACCCAGCCACGGAGAATAGCTTGTGTGTCTTTATCAAAGCGAGTGGCATATGAAATGCTCACACAATTTGAAAGCAAAGTCGGCTATCAGATCAGATTTGAGAAGAGCAAGACTGCAGATACTAAGATATGCTTTATCACTGAAGGATTACTGCTTAGACAGGTCAGGTACAGTACATTTTAATTAACTAACAAGAAATCATTGTAAAGTCTTAAGGCCCATTTAGACGGAGAAAGTTACTCGTCTCGAATATCCAATAATCGAAATTCTTCGTCTAAATATTCACACCTCTCGCTTTTCCGCTTTAGCGACAATTGCCCCGCAATGGAATATTGCTTGTGTTAACAGAATTTCATAGCAATAATCGTATTTCGAGGTTTTGTGTCAGTTGCTAGCATGAGTGCACTGCGCGAGATTCTTTTAACTGTGTATGCACTTCCAAGACAAGCATTAATTAATTGGGCAAAAAGATGTTAGGTCAAAAAAAATAGCGGATGGCAAGAAACAATTTTGGAGCATTTTTTTTTAGATGGAAAATCATCCAATGACTTCTCCCGGACTTTTACTGACTATAAGGTCCATTTTCATGGAGAGTTTTTTGTTTCGAACATACGATAATCCAAAGAATATAAAAAAGTTTCTTTGTCTCAACATCCACACCTCTCGCTCTTCCACTTTTGCGGCAATTGCCTCGCCATGGAATATTGCTTGCGTCCGTGTAAACAGAATTTCAAAGTAATAATCGTATTTCGAGGTTTTGCAGTTGCTACCATAAATACATTGAGCGACGGTGTTTTAAGATGAACACACCCTTATCCGAGCCGAACGCGTCGAACGAATTGAAAGAAAAGATATTAGAACTCTTTATATGAAATCCTATGAAACCTTGCACCAACCTAACCGCGTCAAATCGTCCGAATCTGGAAGTACTTTAGAAATCCTAGACTAATTCGGATGCACCAAAGCACTGTCTTTTTAAGTTAATGTTATGAAACTACATTCTTGTTTCCCTTAGATGTATTTCCCTTTCTTAGTTTCTTCATCTTTCATTGATAAAGCACTAACAATAAAAATCTCGTCAAGATACATCACACAATTCACATGCAATTCCAGTTCGACAGGTGTAAAGGACTTAGGCTGCTTACCATCAGGTGGGGTCGCAGTCAAGCACTGGTTTATACCAATTAAAAAAAAGGAAATAGAATCGATTTCTGGACTTCGATTCGTTCGACGCGTTTGGATCGGATAAGTGTGCGTTGACCTTTAAACAGCCAAAGAGATGTAAAGTTAAAAAACTGGGCAAGTGCGAGTCGGACTCACGCACTTAGGGTTCCGTATAAACTTACTTAAGTAAATAGTTCAATTTCCAAATAGTCTCGATGATTCATTTTCCGAATCACAAAAAAATACGAGACCTTGCTTTATGCCAAATTTCAGTATTCTGGGTCAACGGGAAGTAACCTATGAATTTTGATTCCCTTGAGAGTGTTGAAATACACGTTTTTTGCGACATAAACGGCCGTATCTTTTGTTTTCGTTAATTTAGTTATTTGATTTTTTCACAGCTTCAAGGGACCGCAGACCTGAATATATGGCTTTAATTTCAACTCGATACCTCCACGCGTTCCCAAGATAAAGGGTCTTGACAGAAAGACAGACGGACAAACGAGTGATCCTATAAGGGTTCCATTTTTCCTTTAGAGGTACGGGATCCTAAAAATGAATAGCAGATAGCAAGAAACAATTTTGAAGCTTCTTTTTATTTTGAGGTGGGAAAACGTACGTTGTAAAAAATAAATAAATATTTAGAAGCTATTGAAACCACATCTGATTATGGCTAGATAATTTCAGAACACGTAAAAGAAAAAAAAACCTCAAAATAGAAAAAACTAAATAATGAACAAAAGTATCATTTAATATTTTTAATATCATTAGCATAAAAGAATTATGCTTTAAAATTTGCAGATGTCTTCAGAAAACCTACCGAACTATGACGTCATAATCCTAGACGAGGTTCATGAGAGACATTTGATGGGAGATTTCTTACTGGGCATATTGAAGTGCCTTATACATACTCGTAGTGATATCAAACTTGTGCTCATGTCTGCTACTATAAATATTAAGCTGTTTGAAGATTATTTTTCTGCAGAATCTGCTGTTGTTATACAGGTAAGATACAGTTTATTTTGGAGTTCAAAATATATATCTATACAAATATTATATATTGTGAAAGTAACTCTGTCTATCTGTTACGCTTTCATGTTTAAATTATTGATCCGATTTAGATCAAATTTGGATAAAATAAAAAATTAAATACATTGAAGCCCAAGGAAGGACATAGGCTACATTTTATCTGGTTTTGTTTCGTATCCGCAATAACCGACATTCACGCAGACAAAGTCGCGGGAAAAAGCCAGTACAATATATTTAATAAAATTTATTGTACATTAAAATAGTAACAATACTTTTTTTTGGAGTATGGTTTCATCGAATAACTTTTCCCTCTCTTCGTGGAACGAGAAAGAGTGTCAGTCTTTTACCGACTAAAACCTGCCCATGTCCGTTCAGTTGCCCTTTGCATTCCAGGGCCTTGGTGACTCTTTTTAAAAATTCCGCAGTCCGTTTACCAGACAACCTAAAGGCCCACATAGACCGCGCGTTACAGTATAGCAAAGGATTTTGACGCCAGTCGGCGCACACTAATCGTTTATATCAGACAGGATTTGTATAAGAAGCATGCTGCGGCATTCCAGCGTCGTGCCATGGTATGCCGTGTCACACCGAAGTATGCCACGACAGCTTCTGCTGCCCGATACACATTTCAGTCATAAGTAGCGTTTGATAGAGTTGGCGAGCGGCGGCATCCTTCGGCATGCCGTTGCCTACCGCAGTGCGCTATGGCATCCCATCGCGGGAGCCTGTGACGCGTCTTTCAATACCGTGCGATGATATCTCTTTCGATGCTACGGGATCATTTTAAAACATAGGCATTTATGTTGTATTTTTATTTCGTTATGTTTGAATGTCCATTGGTAAAAACTTAATTCCTTTGCTATGCCGTCCTTATCTGCTTAGGCCTTTAATAGTCATTTTTGTCACTCCATATGCACCATCAACCACAGGGGTGACTATAATCATCATGTTTGTTAGTTGGAATTAACTTGTTAACTGATAAGAGTCGCCAACCCGAGATACATTTCCGTACCACCGCTATTACGTGATTATGACGTTATGACACATGTTTATCTAGATTTTTTGGAAACACCTGTGGATGTTATCCAGGTTTCTATCGAAATCAAATCATAGATTTGTGTAAAACTAATACAATATAAAATACCTCTGAAAATCTGCTATTGTACGTGAACTTTGTACTTTGAACCCTTCATAATGTACTCATAAATTTAAAAAGGAAAGAAAATATAAATAAAAACCTTGCACTGAGATGCAATGAGATTCCGAATGATGTTTTTTTTTTTCTAAAAACTTATAAGGTTTTTAAAAAAAACACGTTTTTGCTAGTAGAAGTTTTGTGAAATATTCGAGTGAGTGCCGCAATTACTGAATGCCAACAGCGTTCAGGCGTTATATTTATTTTTTCATGTTGCCTCTTTATCGAACACTAGCTTTTGCCCGCGCCTTCACCCGCGTACATAAAATATAGCTTATGTCACTCAGGAATAAAGCAGCTTTCTATGGGCGAAAAAATTTTAGCAATCAGATCAGTATCTTCAAAGATTACCTCCTACAAACAAAAAAACAAACTTTACCTCTTTATAATATTAGTGTAGATTGCGTTGAATGAAATAACAAGCTTTTAAACCATTTCCAACCAGCTGACGTTGAAGATATACGTCTCGGAAAGGGATATGAAAAAAATATTTTTTTCTTACAGGTCCCAGGTCGTCTGTTCCCCATTCAATTACATTACAAACCAATATTAATTGAAGATAAACCAACGAGGGATGATCGGCTAGATCCACAACCTTACGTGCAGGTCATGCAGCTTATTGACAACAAATATCCTCGTAAGTTTTCTTTCGATTTTAGTTTTTTTATTAGCGGTGCGCCCCGGCTTTACCCGGGTTGTTATGTGACTGTAATTTCACCAGTGTGTACTCACATCCTTAGGTGTATATTACGTATACTGTAAGACAGCAATGCTGTTTGGTAAAAATATTTATTAGTTTGTAACGACACCTATGGCACGACATAAGAACTAAAAAATACGAAATCCTGCTTCTCACAATTAGAGTACTCCGCGCGATTTGAACATACACAACAACCCGAAATCAACTATCGGGCCCGGAATAGACAACACCCGTCTGGGCGGAGTATCCTCCATTTTCAACGGAGGTATTTTGGACTTAAAGCCGGGTACAGACTGCTATAACGTAACATGCAATGTAACAGAATTCCCAGGTTCTTATACCTACTTGAGGCTGTTGAGTGTTCGAAGATCGATGTCAAAAATGACAAACGATGTGAAAGAAGGGATGTCAGGAATCGGATTCATGAATTTACTTATCAATCTCGCATGTGACATCCCTACGTACAGCAGGTGGAGCAATACCAGCCAACGGATAAAGCTTATTAAGCGGAGTCGGTTAAAGGCATCCCGATATAATTCGACACGTCTCGTTCAGGGCGATGTCTACTTGTTTTGCGTGTACTAATAAACAAACTATTCCAGATCACGCAACTGATTTATTATGACGTAGGCTTTAAATGTTCAATCACAGCGAGCCTAGATACAGTCTCCAGCCTAATGTTGTTCACATGGTTCATCATCACTTCAGCCGAAAGACGTCCACTGTTGGACATAGGCCTCCCCCAAGTGTCGTCATAATGACCGGTCCTGTGCGTCTCGCATCCATCGGGTTCCCGCGACCCACACCGCAGGTCATCAGCCTACCCTGTGGGAGGTCTTTTGACGCTGCGTCTTCTGGTACGTGTCTACCACTCCAGAACCTTTCGTTCACACGGTTGCCGACAGAGAAAAGAACTTTTATCTGTTCAGCTCGTGCGAAGTTCAGTCTAGATTCTGTCAAGCGGTGTGACGTATTCGCTGACAACTCGTCACTGACCTCTACTATTTACCACACTGGACTGGCGGTCCTCATAGTGCTTTTGTGCCCGTTTGGTATTCGCCATTTTGGCACTAACGGTCATAGCGAGTATTGGTGAGCCACTTACGTGCGAGCTCACGTGTATATTGTATTTGAAATGTAGAGATTGAGATCTACATTTCTGTATGTTTAACTCAATTTCGACCAAAATGTGGCTTACTGTAATTATGTCTAGTCTATATATAGTATATAGTAGAGGACAGTGCTGTCATGCTGATTTCTGTACTATTTGACTTCGCCGACAATTCCGTTACGTACTTCATCGACATGTATAAATGTTCTCTTCGCGCGGTGAGCTCTAATACCGCGATACAGGATTTTGAATTTTAGTTCCTATGTGGGGTCATGTGATGTTGCTACGATTTTACGAGTATTACCGGGACCTATAGAATAGAATAGAATAAACTTTATTGTAACTTAAACTTAAATCTATGGGTACAATGGTGGTCTTATCGCTAACAGCGATATCTACCAGACAACCTTAAGAACTTAAAATAATACAGGGGTAGTCTGCGGTGTACTGCTAACAAATTGATCAGTCTCTATATATATAAATATACTAGCGGTCCCGGCAGACGTTGTTCTACCCAAAAGCGGGATGTAGTAAAAAAAAAAATTACCCTACTCTACCCTACTCTACCCTACTCTACCCTACTCTACCCTACTCTACCCTACTCTACCCTACTCTACCCTACTCTACCCTACTCTACCCTACTCTACCCTACTCTACCCTACTCTACCCTACTCTACCCTACTCTTTTCTTTGCTATAAACCACACGGAGCCCGAGACCTTTCCAACGAATGCAAAACCGTGGAAATCGGTTCGTGCGTTATGGAGTTATAGCGTCAGGAAGGAAAACCCGACTTATTTTTATATAGTAGAAAACACAATACATAACTATAAATATATACATACATATTATAACATGTTACACAATTTCATTAAAAAAGGGACGAAAAAAGGGAAGAAAAGGAGCATAAAAAAGAATAAAGTATGGTTGGTGGAAGAAATTAAATTACGTAGAACCAGGATAGTGTTAGAGAGAAAGGAAATAATAATATTTCACAACTATCACACAACGCTGCGTAGTCTCAAGCTAAGCAGAGCTTGTATTATTGGTACTAGACAACTGATAAACATACTTATATATTTCTAAATACATACATATATAGATAAATTACACCCAGACACAGAACAAATGGTTTTTAACTAGATTTTTGAAAGAAACTAGTCACTGGGCTTGCCTAATTGGTAATGGCAACGCGTTCCACAAACGCAACCCCTGGATCGCAAACGACTTGTCACAAAACTTAGTAGAATGTGAGGACATCAAAAGGGTCATATTCTCCGATGATCTCAAGTGTTTAGAATGTGTATCATGAATGAACTTAAAACGTTCTTTGAGATAAGACAGGGTTGTAGGAATAAACAGAACAATGTAAAGCAACGATAACATATGAGCATTCCGGCGAAGGTGAATTAGCAGCCACTTGAGCTTAATACGGAATTCAGAAATATGATCATATTTACGTAAATATAAATTCTTGATTGCAGGTGATGAAAGAGGTGACCTGCTTATTTTCATGTCAGGCGTCCAAGAAATCACTGCTATATCTGATGCTGCTCAACAGTATGCAGAGAAGGACAAGAAATGGATTGTGTTACCACTTCACAGCGGCTTGTCACTAGCTGAACAGGATAAGGTAAACCCATCGTAATTTTCGGGTTTGTCGGAAGTCGCACGGCGATCCCTGGCCACCGTAGGCGTGGGCTTGCAGGCGACGAGCAATGGGTAGCTCGTCTTCCGGCCATCCGCCGGTCTGGATCGAGCCCGAGTAGTCGATGGCAAATAGTGTTCCACGCGCGCCTCAAAGAGATGTCAGCAAACCTTAGGGGCCCATTAAGACGAGGTATGCTAATTTCTCAAAGGGATACCGTGGTCCCGGAACACACATATCTACTGAAGGATAGGTTGGTTTTAGCCAGTATAAGTCTCACATACCCTATTACTCCACCCAAGAGTGGAAAATGTCATTGGATGATTTCCCGGCTTAATGAGGAATGTTACGGGTTTGTGGGAGAGTGCGACAGAGACAAAAACAAGTTGCTGGGTTACTAAGTTGTTTATGGGCGTCCTCTCTAAGTTGAAGTCGCCTTGCAGTCAAACCAGATGTTTTAGAAAATATAAATATTATTTGACTAGCACTTTGACAGGAACTTCTTTTGTGAGAAAGTTTTCCTGTATTTTGAGGGCAGTTTGGAAAAATTAATATTTACAGTCTTTATTATTCATTTTGATTAGATCCTAAGCCAAGTTTCTAATTTATTAACCGGAGAAATAAAAATCCTCTATACAATACTTAAAACCCCCTAACTTATTTTATTGGGCGTAGTTCTGAAAACAATTAATGACACTCATTATTATGTTTTAGGTGATTATTTGGCCTAATTTTGAAATTTATCAGTACACGGAATGATATTTTGCACACAAGCGTAATTCCCCCTTTTGACCTCTTTAAAGGTTGAATTTCCAAAAACCCTTTCTTAGTGCTTGCCTACGTCATAAAAGATAGCTTTGTTCAAAATTACTTTCGTCTGTGCGTTGATGACAGTCAGTCAGTTTCTCCTTTTATATATAAAGATTGCTTGCTTAGAGCTAGCTATTTTTTGACATTTTTTACCCCAATGTCACGTGTACAAGTGCGCGCACCACATGTTGGGTTCTTAAGCACAGTTACGGCGAAAAAAGTCACTAGTGCGCGCTAGCTCTTAGTGATGTCTTTGACATTTTCAGGTTTTTGACTACCCACCAGACGGAGTGAGAAAATGTATCATATCGACAAACATAGCTGAGACTTCTGTAACCATTGACGGCATACGATTTGTGGTTGATTCCGGCAAGGTAAGAATATTTTAATTTTCATTCTCATTAATTTTTTAAGTTTTATTATTTTATTTTTACATATTTTAGAGAGTTTAATTTATGGTGAAAACTACGGGCCCAAGTGCCACCATATCCTCGCTAGATGGCAGGATTGTTTCATATTTGTAACGGCAACGTCGCGTCGAGCCGTCGTGTTGTCGCTGCTTCGTCGACAGAATTTCATAGATTTGTATGTAAGCTTCAAGCAGGCGTACACCAAGCGTATAATAACGAATACGCGTCTATGAAGCTATGCGTCTAAATTATCCACATTATTATTAAATTGTTCTAGGTCAAAGAAATGAGTTACGATTCGACCACTAAAATGCAAAGGTTAAAAGAGTTTTGGATATCCAAAGCAAGTGCAGATCAAAGAAAAGGACGTGCTGGCCGAACAGGTAATTTTTAATACATTTATGTAATGTTAATTCCTTGAGAAAAGAAGAAGAAGATGACCCCCTTCTTATACTTTCTTTTCTTTCGATTCTGAATGGCGAAATCTTTTTCTAAAAATTTAAAGGTTTTTAAAAAAAAGCGTATTTCCTGGGACAAGTGTTTTTCTTTTCTGTTCTTTTCTACCAATTTCTTAAATAAAAGTTATTTTTTATGTTTTTATCGGACCTACTCTGTCACGTTAGACTTGTGTAGAACAAGTCTAACTTGACTGGGTAGGTCCAAAATCATGTACGCTGCAATTTCAACACAATTACACGTTGCTGTGTTAAAAGTCAAAATACGAATACGGGGCTTTAAATATTTATTTTGATCTGTTTTTAGTATTTTTTGTTATAGCGGCAACAGAAATACATCTGTGAAAATTTCAAATGTCTAGCTATCACGGTTCATGAGAAACAGACAGACGGACAGTGGAGTGATAACAACAGGGGTCCCATTTTTACCCTTTGGGTATGGAACTCTAAAAAGAAGCTCTCTTAGCTGCCAGTGACTTAATTCAATTTCTATTTTTTTTTATTATTTATTTTTTATTTTAATTATTATTACTTATCTACATTGTGCTCACATATTAGAAGCGACAAGAAATATGTAACCAAGATTTATGTAACTCATAATATGATTTAAAGAGTGTTCATGGAGTTTCTTGCACATTCTTCTCCATAGAGATCTACGCATTGGCAGAATGGAAGAAAAAAACATGTTGCGCCGACCCCAAATAACACGGGACAAGGGCAGGAAGATGATGATGAGAGATCTACGCTTTGGAACGTGCAATTTAGCTTCACTTGTATTTTTTTTTGACTGACCGGCATTTTGAGAATTCAAAAGTGCCTGTAATTGGTCTATTTGTAATAAACGTTTCTGATTTCTGAAGAAGACGCCCAGATTGTTTTTCTATAAATTTTCTAGACACATTGTATGTTTATTGGTTGTTAAATTAATTTTTCCCCAGGCCCTGGCGTTTGCTATCGTATATACTCCGAGCAACAATACAATGACATGGAATCCTTCAGTACCCCTGAAGTATCGCGCGTGCCTCTGGCGTCCCTACTGCTGCTGATGAGCTCTCTCGGCGTCAGTGATGTGAGACGGTTCCCGTTCTTAGATGCGCCGCCCGAGGATGCCGTGGAGAATGCGTTGTTGGAGCTGAAACAGCATGTAAGTACTTAATAATTAAGTAAAGAGACTTAGGCCTACTACTGTCCACGGACGCGTAGCTTCATGGACGCGTATTCGTCATTATACGCTTGGTGTACGCCTGCGTGAAGCTTACATACAAAACTATCAAACTCTGTCGATGAAGTGCTTACCATCAGGTGGAATCGCAGTCAAGCACTAGTTTATGCCAAAGAAAAAAAAATGTGGCAGCTTCGTGCTGTCGTGTCGCGGCTATGAAACTACACGTCCATGGACCGTGGGCCACCAATCGTATAATGACGATTACGCGTCTAAGAAGCTACGCGTCCGTGGACAGTAGACCATAGAATCGCCTTCATTCCGTGTAACATACCAATAACCACTAATAAAAATCCTTCTATGTATATATACTATACCTAAAACAAAATCAATTGCTGTTCGTTAATCTCGCTAAAACCCAAATATTGCTTCACAGATTAATTTGTTTATTTATTTTTTTGTTTTATTCGCTCTAATACACTACCTACCTATACCTACGTACCACGGGGTGGTTCAAAACAAACGAGAAATAGGGAAACGCCATAAAAAAGTAAAAAATTCAAACTTGTTAATTTTGTATGGTAATCGCCTTTTAAAGGTGGGACGTGCTATTTTCTCAAAGCCCAGCCGCGGGGGCAGTTACTGGCAGATTTAGAAAAACAATACATTTTATCTCCGGTTTATTGAAGCCGGAGCCAGACACAGGGCCTGTTAATATTTTGAGGATAAAAAATAGCCATGGCATTTTCGGGGTCATAAATTTAATAGTCTTTATGCAAAAAATCAAGTTGATACTTTGCGGTTGCGGCATTTTCGAACATAAACGCGAACATAGATCGAATCGAGTTCGCGCACAACAGTCGTGAACTCTCTCATAGCCATGGCGGCGTCGTTGGAAGTGATCGACTGTGAAGTAGCGAAAAGTTTTTTGGTGTTCGCATCGGTTGATGAAGAACACCGTCCATACAGAATATACTAATTGAGGGTCAGACTTTTACTGACTATTTACCCATCCCCACGGCCACAACTATTTCTTTTTTACAGGGAGCCTTAACCTCGAACGAGAAGTTAACAGCGCTAGGTCGCACTCTAGCCAACCTGCCCGTAGAGGTGTGCCTTGCTAAGACGCTAGTGTTGGGCGCTGCGACTCTGCCTCCTCATAAGCTGGATTCGGCGCTTGCGCTGGCCGCCGCGTTGGGCATTCGCTCGATTTATACTACAAGAGCCCACCGGGATTTTGATTGCGAGGTACAAGAACATACATTCTATATATTTTTTAAATTCAATAACATTTTTTTGTTACGTACACAAGTGTGATATTAAAAAAAATATTTGTAATACTTTAAGCCTGATGAAATTTTTCCTATTTTTTTCTTAGTTCATCGGTTTTTGGAAGTAGTGATGGACATTGTGCTTATGACGTGTGTATTTGTGTCGCCCTGTCGTAATTAAATTGTAGTAATAACCACGAGTATATTTGCGACCTTGAATATATTAGTGACCATTGATACATTAATTTACTCTTAGAGAAGAGGCGACCCAGCAGTGGGAACATTACAAGGCTGATTATGGTCTGCTTATGCTATACATTTGTGACCCCAAATACATTCATACAAATCCATAAATCATGTACAGGCAAATTCCAGGCAACAAACAGGATTAGTATAATTTCATCTATGCCGCACTCAAATTTTCGGCAGTAATGAAATTTTCGAACTTTATCTCGGGAGAGGGAGACCAAAGAAAAGATGGATGGATTGTGTGAAGAGTGATATGATAGAAAAGGAAGTTAGTGATAGCATGACGAGTGACAGGGCAGAATGGAAGAAAAAACATGTTGTGCCGACCCCAAATAACACGGGACAAGGGCAGGAAGATGATGATGAATGAAATTTTCGAACGGGAACCAGATGTACCTACCACCTAACCAAAATAACTTCAATATTACAGAACGCCCGTAGACCAGACGAGTCTGACCACGGCGATCCTCTCACCCTACTTTCTTTATACTGCGCCTGGCTTAGAGAGAAACGAGACACCCGCGGTGGCCGAGCGTGGTGCAGGCGCCGAGGCATCGAAGAACAACGTCTTTATGAACTGACGAAATTGGCTGCACAACTTAGGAACTTATTGCAAGTGAGTTATGATTTATTTTAGCTTATATTATCTCTAGAAAGAGATTTGAATCTCCCGATCGTAGTGCAGGCGATGAGGTAGGAGAAACAACGTCTTCGAACTGACGAAGTTGGCTGCACAACTTAGGAACTTATTTCAAGTGAGTTATGGTTTATTTAAGCTTGTATTATCTCTGGAGAAAGATTTGAAGCTTCCGAGTGTAGTGCAGGCGATGAGGTAGGAGAAACAATGTTTTTATGAACTGACTAAATTGGCTGCACAACTTAAGAACTTATTGCAAGTGAGTTATGGTTTATTTAAGCTTGTATTATTTCTGGATAGAGATTTGAAGCTCCCGAGCGTAGTGCAGGCGATGAGGTAGGAGAAACAACGTCTTTATGAACTGACGAAATTGGCTGCACAACTTAGGAACTTATAGAAAGTGATTTAAGGTTTATTTAAGCTTGTACTATTTCTGGATAGAGATTTGAATCTTCCGAACGTGGGGCAGGCGATGAGGTAGGAGAAACAACGTCCTTATGAACTGACGAAATTGGCCGTACAACTTAGGAACTTATAGAAAGTTGTTTAAGGTTTATTTAAGCTTGTACTATTTCTGGATAGAGATTTGAATCTCCCGAGCGTGGGGCAGGCGATGAGGTAGGAGAAACAACGTCTTTATGAACTGACGAAATTGGTTGCACAACTTAGGAACTTATTGCAAGTGAGTTATGGTTTATTTAAGCTTGTATTATCTCTGAAGAGAGATTTGAAGCTCCCGAGCGTAGTGCAGGCGATGAGGTAGGAGAAACAACATCTTTATGAACTGAAGAATTTGGCTGCACAACTTAGGAGCTTATTGCAAGTGGTTTAAAACTTATTTAAGCTTGTATTAATCTAGTCAGAGATTTGAAATTTACGTGGCAGCCCAACATGGTACATTATGGATGCGATACGCACAGGATCGGTAATTGTGGTGACACTTGGGTGAGGTCTATGTCCAGCATTAGACGTCTTTCAGCTGAAATGATTTTTTAATCTTTCTACAAGGCCCATTTGCTATATTATATTATTGTTTCTTGATTCCAGGATAACAATTTGATGGAAGCTCCTGAGCCTGAATCAATGTCTTCATCTGAGAGAGCTCTGCGACACGGTCAGATGAAGCAGTTGAAGGATGCGAGGCGGTAAGACCACCATTTTATTATCGGAAACAATAATAGTAAATTTAGAAGTGCGGTAGTTAAAAACTATGTTTTGTTTCACACCAAGGGCAACTAAAGGAGCACAGGTTGGTTTTAGTCAGCAGGACATTCCCTCTGACTCCGCCCAGAGCGGGAAAAGTTCTATTCATCTCACTAACTTTTGCCGGCGGCGGCTTTGCCCGCGTGTACGTTGAAAAAATGTAGCCCATGTCACTCGATGATAAAATAGCATTCTACTGGGTATAGAATTTTTAAAATTGTTCCTGTAGTTATTGAGTTTATTCATGTCAAAAAAATACAAATATTTCCTCTTTATATTATACATGGAAATGGTATATATATTATATTTTCTTCTAGGCAATTTAAACAAAAAGCAGCCAATGACCTAAAACGCAAGAAGCGACTCAAGGTAGACTCGTGGGAGATCGTGGACGAACATACGAATGAGGATGATGACGTCATCGATATAAGAGACGTCGAGTTCCGTATGACAAACGACGCGGGACGGATACAGGCGCTGATAGCGGGCTCCAGCGCTTCTAGTGGCCGGGACCTTGTCATGTTGAAGGTGAGGAACTCGTGCTTGGAAGTTTTTGGCGGGATTTCTTCGAGTGAAGTTCAGTCGTCGTTTTAATTATTCGCAAATTGATTCCTAGTGGATCATCATCATTATCTCAGCCGAAAGACGTCCACTACTGGACATGGGCCTACACCAAGTGACGCCACAACGAACGGTCCTGTGCGTCTCGCATCCAATGCATTCCCGCGACTTTCACCAGGTCATCGGTCCATCTTGTGGAAGGCTTTCCAACGCTGCGTCTTCCAGTGCGCAGTCGCCATTCCAGAACCTAGATGATATTGTGATGTAAAATTGGTCTGGTTTTATTATCTCAAGTTTCTACGCAATTGGATTATATGTGGAATCATCGAAACAGGCGCGATCTTGTTTAAATGAAGCTGACAATTTTATTGTAGTGTTGGCTAACCTCAGAGAAGTTTGCCGAGAAGGCTGACATGATACATTTGCTGCCAAATAGTACAAAAAAAAAAATGTGTTCATGCGTATTCTAATAGTAAACAAAGAAACTTATATGAAGAAATACATATGAAGACAGGGCTTAAAGGACTTAGTACCCAAACCAATAAAATTACAAAGAAAATCGTGCTAGATAGTTCTTTTAGTCAAGGAGCTCGTTGCTAAGTAAAAACAAACGCACGTGTAAATCCCCAAAGGTTGGATGACCATCGTAACATACTGAATTTCCACCGTGCTTCGGAAAGTACGTTAAGCTTTTGGTCCCGGGTGTCATTTGTAGATCTTTGTCAGTCTTTACGGATAGTCAGAAGCCAGAAAGAAAGCTTTGCGGTTTCATCCATATTTTCCAATTATTTATGTGTTTTTTGTAAAATTTGGTTAAACTCAATAGAACGTTCGAGGAGCTTGTGCGTGTGCGCGGGGCAGGGGAGCGCGGCGGGCGGGACGCGGGGCAGGGGAGCGGGGCGGGCGGGACGCGCCCGCGGGGCCGCCGGGCTATCGAGTAGTGCGATCCATGCAATAAGTCAGCGCGTACCTACACCCTCCTTGTCCGTCAAGTTTTCGTAATTATCTTTTTCGTAAGACAAGTACAGCTCCCGTTCGTCGTAGTGTGGTGTTCTATAGTCTCGATAAATATCATCTAGGGCTATCTAACACTAACATATTTTTTTTAAATCGGACCAGGAGTTCCTGATATTAGCGCGTGTTTTGTAATATCATGGTATAAATACTACTTCTTTATATTTTTCCAGGTAGTTTTGTGCAGAGCCCTGTACCCCCAAGTTGCAGTAGCTGACAACTTTAATCATCATAAGGTAAGTGCTTTTTTATACCGCCTGCTCGGTAATGCCCTTTTATATGTCATACAAACCCACGTAAAGCAAGTCATTCTGTCCCTAGGGAGTATGGGTGTTCCCTAGGGAATAATGTGATTTGAATTTCGAACGCCAAAAAAGTTGAAATGTACGCGCATCAAACTGGTCATTAACCAATAAAAAGAATACAATTTGATTACTGTTGTTTCTTAAAAAAATAGAGCGGGAGCGTTGCAGAAAATTAAAGCCATAGCTCAATTAAAATGTATTTTTTTTAGTTTCAAAAATATAACTTTGTTTTTCTGGAGCAATGTAACACATGTTTTTTTGTTAATTTGGTCATTTGTTTCAGTATGTTGTCTGTTAATTATCACACAAAGGGTGTAAAAAGTTGAGTATATAAAAAATAAAGTTTGTATATTAACTCCCTCGCTATGCTCGGGAGTTAATTATGTAAATGTATAGATCCCTCACTTCGTTCGGAATTCACTATGCCGCCCGTGGCTTAAAGAAACCGCTTTATCCCCTTGTCACATAATCTACTATTAATGTAATGTAGGGCTATCTATACTTCGGTTCACGGGGCTGGTTCGATTCGCTCGTAAATTTTATTTTCACAACCTGTAATGCAGTTTATGTTTTATTATTGATAAACTCGCGTTTGACCATTATCTAAGTATGTCTTTCAAAATCACGTTTTGAGTTACACACAAAAAAAAAAGATAAAATTATGGAAGTTAACGGTGATCGTATTTGTAAATCGCTTAAAATACTGCTCCGACCAGACGGTTGTATTGTCTGATCTGGGCAACTGCTCGATAGATGATTTCAGACTTTTGTATATGCTCAAATTGCGCGGAGAACTCTAATTGCACGATGCAGGATTTCATATTTTAGTTCCTATGTGACGTCCATAGATGTCGCTACAGACAGATCGATAGAGAAGTTCTACTGATAGCCGCGGCGTCATAAAAACTAAAACATATAATATTAATTATTTTTGTAAAACTGGTAATAAATAAAAAATAATAATATATTGTAAATTGATAATTGTTACTATTTTTATGTAAAATAAAGTAGTCGCGAAATTCATATTTTCTTAAGTTTTTTGCATTTTCAGTCAGTATCAGGTGTTCTTGACTTGTGTCTTGTATATTTACTCTCTATATCTTATTCCCTCACAGTCAATGTCAGAACAACTCTACCACACATGGAGCAAACCCTTCGTGTATCTGCACCCCACATCATACTTTGGTAAACAGTCCCGAATTCTACAACTTACGGAGGCCGACATACATTCAGACTTGCCTGCCAGTCTAGGCTTCGAGGGGAAGCTACCCGTGTCTTCTAAACATCAAATATTGTGTTATTTGTAAGTATACATGATCATCTCCCCAGCATTTTCCCAACTAGCTTGGAGGCGGCATCCAGTCTAATGGAATGCGGCTGAATATCTGTGTTTTACATGGAGCGATGATCTAACAGATATCCACAACCCAGTTACTGAGCTACATAGTACTCCTTGGATTGACTTTCCGGCGTCAGACTACCTGTGACGAATGGCAACCGAAACCAACAGCTTTATGTGCTTTTGGGGGCACGGGGTGTCAGTAATGTCTTAGATAAACTTAGAAAGTACATATGAATTTAAAAATTCACATTGGTACTTTAGAAGCGGGTGCCTTAACCACTGGACTATTACGACACTATTTGTTTGTAAAAGGTTTTTAAGAAATATAAATAAACATTTTAATTTTATTATGTGCTATTTTAAGACATGGTCTACCAGTGTGCAAAATATCATTAAAATCCTTTCAGCGGTTTGGGCGTGAAAGAATAACAAAATTTTGACTTTATAATAAATTTATTCAATTGAAGTGTCTAACAAAAAAAAAATGACAGAGCTCTTCCTAAGATGGTATGGACATGTAATGAGGCGTAGCGAAGACCATGTGTTAAAAACAGCCCTAAATTTACCCGAACAAAAGAGAGGGAGAGGCCACCCGCCATTAAACTGGTGGTCTAACATCGAAAAAGCCCAAAGCCCAATTGCAAAAATCATCGACAACCTAGGACAGACTGTCCTGGTGTAGATCTGTGAGGAGACCCGACCCCAGATAATGGGAGTGGGGATGGACGAAGAGGAGGAGAAGTGTGTAACACGGTTGTAAAGGGCAGCTGAAGGAAACAGATGGGTTTCAGTCAATAAAATCCAGACACTCCCCCTGGTTCCACATTACAGTGAGAGAAGTTATTTGATAACTATCTACTTAAAAAAAAATCTGTAATGTTACTCAACTTTCAGATCACTTCTGGAAACTACGAAGCCCTACATAGTGAATTCGATGCGCATGCCTGCTGCGCAAACTCTGTTACTGTTAGCGCATTCTATCGAAACTAATATTGGCTTTACAAGGTAAATTTTAATTTTAATAAATATTTATAGCTTGTTAAGAGCAACCAACTCGACATACATTTTAACGATTATGACGTTATTACACATTTGTCATTAGATATTTTGGAAATACAGATATCTTGTGGATATTGTCTAGGCTTCTATTGAAATCAATTTATAAATTTGTGTAAAACTAATCCAGTAAAGACCTCTGAAAATCTGCTATTTGGCATGAACTTTGACCAAAAAAGAGTAAAAAAAAGCAATAGAATCCTTGCAAATTTAATTAAGATCCAAAAGAAAGGACGAAACTTTTTTCCAAAAACTTCTACAGTTTAAAAAAAAACACGTATTTCCTGGAACCGGTTTTGTGAAATATTTGAGCGAATTACGGTATTACCGAGTGCCAGCAGCACAGCTTTCTGGTATTACCTCTCTGTTTTCGCATTGCCTTTTTATTAAACATTGCGTTGGATGAGCCGGCAAGCTTTTAAACCATTTTCAGGTTGACGATAGACGAGTGGAGAAGGGCCCTCTTAATAATTCTTCATCAAAATCCAATCATGGTCACGTGATTAGCCAGGATTGATAGAGTAACCGTGGCCTTATAAAACAAAAGCCAACTGAATGATTCAGGCGGGTCTTACTGAGTAAAAGTCTGACACACCCTTTCGTTCCACCTTAGGGCAGGCGAAGTCATATATTATGATGATTTCTCACCTCAAAAAAAATACCATCTTCTTTCCTACGAATAATATATTATGATCGACATTTTGCAGGATCGTCTGTGATTCCTGGTTGCTACTAGAATTTCCGTATCCTGAGTCGGGATTGAATTTGCTCTTAAAAGCTGTAAAACTACGTCGAAGATGGGATGCTCTTATAAACCGACGAATTGCTGGTAAGTCAGTAATAACATAGGCATAATCAACCTTATAATGCCAATACTGCTGGGACTCGGGTCTCGTCTCAAGGAGAGGGAACTTGCTGTAGTCCACCACGCGGCCCAGTGCGGGTTGAGTGTATAGTAGTAATACATAAAACTTATCATTTTCTTCATTTAACATATAATTCACATTTTTTAATATTAATCTATATAAAAAAAAAAAACATTTAGAAATATAAAGAATGGTAGCCCACCGGCATTGGAAACAGAGTCACAGGCTTTTGAGACAGGAATTTCCTAACTACTAAAATATTTAAAATACTATAAATCAGGATAATCATAATAATCAGGTCGTAGCCCATGTGTTTGTTAAAAGCTCACCACACACACACACACACACACACACACACACACACACACACACACACACACACACACACACACACACACACACACACACACACACACACACACACACACACACACACCACAGACTTCCCCCTTTTTCTATTACAAGTTCTTACAGTCCATCCTAAGGCAGTCTGGTAGATATCGCTGTGATAAGACCGCTTTTGTACCCATAGATTTAAGTTACCTAATGTAAAAGTTTTGTTACTATTTTGGTGTACAATAAAGTTTTTTCTATTCTACATACTTTCGGGATAAAAGTATCCTATGTGCTATTCAAGGACATGGTCTATCCGTGTACCAAGTTTCAACGAAATTCATTCAGTAGTTTTTGCGTGATAGGGTTAAAAAAACATCCATACTTACAAACTTTCGCGTTTAAAATATTATTCTAATTACAGATGCGACTCCAACAAAATCAGTGGAAAGCGAACTTGAAAAAGAAAAATTACCCAAAATATCTTACGACGAGATTCAACACGAGTTATCCTGTGACATGAGTACCTATATGAACTCCGAAGTGTACTATACTATAAAAAGACTGTTGCCGGGTGACCTCAAGGTGATCTACGCTGGGAATGATGAGCCTCATCCGAGTGTCGAACCCAATCCTTTCGATGAGACATTCGTTTGTAGACCACATGAGAAGAAGGGGGGAGTTTATGTTACTGATAATGTCGTTTATAATTGGTAAGTTTAATGTTGTTCTGAAATTAAAAACATTGAATGTATAGGCTCTATATCTCTTATATCTATAAACTAGTGCGCTTCACCATCAACGACTGCATCACTATTTACCATCAAGTGGTATCGTAGTAAAGCACTAGTGTATATAAATAAAAGAAAAAAAAAATAGACAAGTGCGAGTCGGATTCGCGCACTGACGGTGCCGTACAAACTTACCTACAAGTATATAAACAGCTCAATTCCAGAACGAATTATTGTCGAAGATTTTTCAGTCGCATTTTTTTTTTTGTGACGTAACAACAAATTTACTGTTTTCATATTTATTCCTATATCTGTGCTGTAAGACCTTGCTTAATGCCAAATTTCAAAATTCTGGGTTAACGGGAAGTACCCTATGAATTTTGATTCCCTTGAGAGTGTCGAAATAAACGGTTTTGCGATATAAACGGCCGTAACTTTTTTTTTTTCGTTAACTCAGAAGTTTGATTTTTTCAGTCCGCAGATTTGAGTATATGGTTTTAATTTCAACTCGATACCTCCACGCGTTCCCGAGATAAAGGGTCTTGACAGACCGACAGACGGACAACAAAGTGATCCTATAAGGGTTCCGTTTTATCCTTTTGAGGTACGGAACCCTAAAAAGCGATAAATGAGCAGGGCGGGTCATTAAAATGTAATTAATTGTCAAAATTTCATAACATCACCCTAGTATACACTGCCAATTTATTCACAATTTATCTTAACACTAGCTTCTGCCCGCGGCTTCACTCCACTTTCACACGCGGTTTCTCCATACAAACTTTGGACCCCCACTTTATCCCTTTAGGGAGTGAATTTTGGAAAATCCTTTCTTAGTGCAAAATTTTACGCTCCTAATCCCAGTAGTTTCGACTGTGCGTTGATATGTCAGTCAGTCAGCTTCCTTTTTTATATATATACATTATATACGCACTAGCTGTCCCCTGCAGCTTCACCCGCGTCTTTGGTTACTGCGTCGCTTCTATTACTCGTAGAGTGATGTTATAAAGCCAATTGCTTTTCTCGATAAATGCGCTAATAAAACACCAAATATGTTTTCAATACAAACCAGTTACTGAAATTAGCGGGTTCAATCAAAAAACTCTTCAGCTTTATATTATATTTCTAGCTGCTGGCAGCGGCTTTGCTGCGATATAGTAAATCCCAAGAAAACGTTCATGTTGACCATGATATGGTCTACCCGTGTGCCAAATTTCATCCAAATTCCTTCAGCAGTTTCAGGGTGACGGAGTAACAAACATACTGACGAACTTTCGCCTTTATAATATTAGTGTGATAGTAAAGACTTCACTAATCATCTTCAATCTTCCAGTGTCGTCGACACAATATGGAGCGCCAAGAACTACGAGGAAACCTACAGTGAACCCTGGAAATGCACCAACTGTGAGCTAACAGTCTGCCTGTCCCCTGTAGAAAGACTCCAACACACCCAGTTCACATGCTCAGCTAAAGAAGAGAAAAAGGACGTAGAAGCACCTAGAAGTTCAAAGGAAATTAAACCAAATGCGAAGGAGTATACGTGCGATGTTTGTAAGCTAACGCTATATTTGACTCCTGTTGAGATTTTAAGGCATAAAAAAGGTTGTAAAATGAAATAAAATTTTGTATTTTATTGATGTTTTTTTTGTAATTTTATTGTATATATGGTGGACATCCCGCCCATACGCATAAAACATCTTGGACATCATTCATTGTGCATAAGGCTATAGTGTTTTTTCCTTACCGGAGTCTGTGTTTCCTGATAGCTACAACTTCAAGAGTGAATAGGTTAAGCAAAAGTGCTCCATCGTCGACTACATCGCAACGTCACATATTATCAGGTGAGATAGTAGTTAAGCGCGAGTTTATCAACAAGTTTAAAAAAAAAATTGACTAAGCCAAAATATTGCAATTTAAGCAATGTACGAGAGTAATAAAGAGGAGTCGATTACCCTCTTTCTAAATTAATTAATAAATTATTAATTTATTACAAACTTTATTGTAACTACACCTCATAATGTGGACAGGATAAACGCATTCAATATTCATTCATTCATTTTATTTCATTTAACTTTCTAATTAGTAGGGTTTTTCTCATTTCGTACGCTCGAACTTTGGCAATAGGTCGACATAACACGAAGATGAAGAAATACAACCATTTCATGATTTGGCCGAACACATCATAAAATGATCAATTCTAAGTTCTGGCTACGACATACATACTCGAAAAAATAGGCAATATGCATTCACCATACTACGATTCTTAAAAAGAATTACTGCGCAGAGCGAGTGAGAGTGAGTGAGTGTGGTAAGTAAGTGAGTGTGTGTGAGTTTAGAGCGGTCAAGATAAGTATTTCGGCCGTACTGTACACACTAATTACATACATACCTACGTTAAATATACTGTATAATTAGTGTGTACAGTACGACCTAGAGTGATCTCTAGGTGTCACTTTTTCTGCAGGAATAACGTTTACAATGACCAGGAGTTCATAGACTTTTTGTCTATGTCTCAAACTACGAAGATCACACCATTACTTTAAAGAATCGGCCAAGTACAAGTCGGACTCACTCACTGTTCCTTACCCCACTTATTTTATTCTGTTTTTAATATTAATTGTTATAGCGGCAATAAAAACACATCTGGGCTTGCGGATGGCGAGCAATGGGTACCTCGTCTTCCGACCGTCCGGTAATCGTCCGGACCGAATCCAAGTCGTCAACGGCGCGTACTGTTCCACGCGCGCCTCAAGGAGATGTCAGCAAACCTTAGGGTGGGTTTTTAGCTAGTAAAAGTCTGACACTATCTCCCGCTCCGCCCAAGAGCAGGGGATGTCGTTGAATGATTTTCCCACCGAAAAACATGAACATTTCAACTGTCTTGCTATCACGGTCCATGAGATACAGCTTTGTGACAATAGTGACGTCTTCTAAATTGGGTCTCATTTTGACCCTTTGGGTACGGAACCCCAGAAAACATGGTTGAGTATTTAACCCACCTTGCTCCGTCGCGGGTCCACGATTAACGCACACAGGCACGACTCGTGACCGGGCGGCTGGCGATCGCGATGCCTGTTTTAATTCGCACAATAACGCAGCGTGCGTTGTGCGCAATGACGCGGTAAGTACGGGGTGATTTTTGTTACCTGTATAAAACTACTAGCTTCTGACTGCGGCTTCGCCTGCATGAAAATGAAGATTTAACTGGAATAGATCTTATGTGCTATTCCAGGACGAGATCTACCCTTATGTCAAATGTCATCCTAATCCATTCATCCATTGACTGGTCTGTTGGTCTAGTTGTCAGTGGCCCTGACTGCTATGCCGGAGGTCGTGGGTTCGATTCCCACTGAGGACAAATGTTTGTGTGATGAGCACGATCATTTGTTCTGTGTCTGGGTGTAATTTATCTATAATATGTAAGTATTTAGAAATATATAAGTATGTTTATCAGCTGTCTAGTATTCATACCACAAGCTCTGCTTAGTTTGGGACTCGATGGCGTTATGTGAAAGTTGCGGAACATTATTATTATTCAGTCGTTTGCGCGTGAAGGACTATTCAACAAACCCACACACATACATAGATACCTACAAACTTTCGGCTTTATAATACTAGCTGCTGCCAGTGGCTTTGCACCCGGGTGAAGCCCAGTGGCTTCACCCGGGTGCAAAGCCACTGGCAGGCTGGTAGTAGTAACTTATCTCAAGGAAACATACTGGGACAATTTTCCTGCTGCAGTCTTCCCGTCCGATTAATATTTTAATTTAGGTGTCTTCAAGGCTAGACTGAATAGGCTTTTAATAAACCAGTGCGCCTCACCACCAACGATTGTGTCACTTCTTACCATCAGGTCAGTCAAGCACTAGTTTATATCAATTTAAAAAAAAAACGTTCAGCTGTTCGAGCGTGGAGAAGTATCAAACATACACTCTCGTAAACTTTCGCCTTTTTATATTATTAATGTGATGTGATATCAATATCACTCAGCAACGTTTTGTCTGTTGATTTGATGACAGGCGTCTTTGTTTACGTAAACAGATTATTTCCGGCCACCGTAGGCGCGGGTTTGCGGACGGCGAGCAATGGGTGGCTCGCCGTCCGACCGTCCAGTAACCGTCCGGACCGAGCCCAAGTCATCTGTTCCACGCGCGCCTCAAGGAGATGTCAGCAACTGTAGGGGCCCGGCAGGGTCGAAGCCCGTTTTACCCTTCGGGTACGGAATCCTTAAAAAGCGGTCTTGTATGAGCGCTTTCAATAATTTCTTAATATTACAAGAATGACTCACATTTTGTCCACGCAAATAGCCGTCAGTCGTGCTGTACTCCGGACCTGGCGCACATTGTTGCAAATCCTTTCACCCAAGCAAAGCTGACAATATGTTTTCAATTAAGTATTATGTAACATGTGCAAACTTGCAAAGTGTGATTATTACCCAGGGACAACAGAAATACTTTTGGGGTACCTATATTGGTACCAACTTAATTTTAGTGGCCATTAAATTTCCTCGATCATCAAGGCAATTAATGGCCACTAAATATAAACAATTAAACGACTTGTTTTTGATTTATCCAGCTCTTCTAATTAGATAGGTACCTACCATAGATCACATACTGATTGTCATAATCTGTTATATTGATCCAAACATCTGCGCATTCATGTGCAAACTTGCAAAGTGTGATTATTACCCAGGGACAACAGAAATAATTTTGGGGTACCTACTTTGGTACCAACTTAATTTTAGTGGCCATCAAATTTCCTCGATCATCAAGGCAATTAATGGCCACTAAATATAAACAATTAAACGACTTGTTTTTGATTTTATCTAGCTCTTCTAATCTAATTAGATAGGTACCATAGATCACATACTGATTGTCATAATCTTTTATATTGATCCAAACATCTGCGCATTCAACCTACTTTACCTGCCGTAGAAGTATCACATTTAGGGAGGAATTCACCAATAAAATAAAACTTATCGCGTTTTAACGTAAAAATACAGACAAGTGACACTAGTGACAGCAGCTAAACGCGATTATGCGAGCCAAACGTTAAAACGCGATTAGTTGTATTGGTGAATTCTGCCCTTAGTTGTTAGTTTTTTTCCAGATCAAGACAATTGGGTTCTTGACCGGGTTTTTATTGTTACTAAACAACACATAAAATTAAAAAGAAATCTTTATCTGGGGGTAACATCAACATTAATTTATTAAATGAGACAGAAATTAGCATTTCAAATATTGATATAAGGAAGAGCGGGACCGTGGTCATATCTCGCCTAAAGTTGTTAAAGAATAAAAGGCCCGTTTTGACATTTGTATTTTGACTAACCTAGCGGCTTGGCTTGTCCGGTGACCCGGTGTAATGTAGCTACTACTAAAATAGCTACTACTACACCAGACCCCTAATTAGTATTTTGTTAATTCTTTCTGTTTTGTTCCAAGTGACATTTTGGGCGTTTTCTCAAATGTCAAAAAGGGCCTTATATTTTTAACGAGTTTAATCTCGCTGTCTTTTGGCAGTGACGTCACATTTCAGCATGAGCACCTTTATTCTGTTACCTAACAGTGTCCCCTTCCACCAAATCTGGTGGAAGGGCCACCAGATTTGATAGGTTTCGTAATTTACTTATTCAACAGATTTAGAAAGTTATAGGTATTTAACTCCGATCACAGAGTACTTACTTAGTAACATACTGACTCCGATTTTGGATAAAGTTATTTGAGTCAACTACCCAATTTAAAGGTACAGAGTTCTTAAGTGATCCATTTGACGACTTACTGAACCGTTAAAGGGATGGAGCTATACAACCTTAATTTTGACTTTGTTTTGACTAGCCTGTTGGTCTAGCTGTTAGTGGCCCTAACTGCTATGCCGGAGGTCGTGGGTTCGATTCCCACCCAGGACAAATGTTTGTGTGATGAGCACTATCATTTGTTCTGTGTCTGGGTATAATTTATTTATATATGTATGTATTTAGAAATATCTATGTATGTTTATCAGTTGTCTAGTACCCATAACACAAGCTATGCTTAGCTTAGGACTAGACGGCGTTGTGTGATAGTTGTGGAATATTATATTATTATTATTATATTAGGTTTAGTATATCAAAACCCGAATCAAGTGTCTAATATTTTTATGTAAAAAATCGATGTATAAAATTTCATAACTGTATCATGGAAAATCACAAAGTTATAAGCTTGTTATGCTACCTGGTTGTGCGCACAAATACATGGTCGCCGGGCCATCCGGGCGGCTGAGGGGTTGTTTTGCTTCCGCACCCAGCTATGCGCTGGCGCCTAATACCCGCTATGACCTGCCGTGACCTGTGTTGTACTTAGTGACGGTGGTGTCAAACATGTGACCTTTTTAAAATATTTTTGGGAAAAAATACAACATGGTGTAAAAATGATTGGAATCGATTCAGTTACAGATTCTGAACAAACTATATTCAGGTTTCGCACTAAAAATAATGTTTTATATGGTGTATAGCTCCATCCCTCATTTTCGCTCGCACGTCTGACTTTTTAAAATGTCATGGTCTCTAAACATTGTATCATCATCATCATTTCAGCCGAAAGACGTCCCCTACCGGCCATAGGCCTCCCCCAATTGTCACCACAATGAACGGTCCTGTGCGTCTCGCATCCATCGATCCAATATTTTATACACCAGGAGTACTAATGAGACAGAGACGGAGATATACAATACTAATATACAAATCGATTAACATTCAGAACCAAAGTTCGCGAGCTAATTCGTAAGAAGTTGGCAGTAGTGTCATCACAGCGTTAATGTTTTCAAATGGTCGATTTGAACTAATTGTTTGACTTTATTAGTGTAGATATATATGTAGATAGTTTATTAATTTGTATATGTATTGTATAATTGTATAATATTTATGGTTTATTAGTATATCTTTTCTTGTACGTTTTCGCCTTTTCTCTCTCTTTTATTGCACCTACCACTATTTATCTCTGCATCACCCTAAGGTTGACTGGTAGAAAATGCCTAAGGCATTAAGTCCGCCGCTGTACGTTTGTGCATGGAGTATTTAATAAATAATAAATAAATAAATAAATATACAGGCTGCATATCTTTCTCACATCGGGTTCATAATGATTTTAAGACATGTTACCCCTGAAGGTATATATGGCTCAAACTTGACCAATTATTTACATTGTCAGTCACACGCAGGCACTATTACACTCAAAACATCACTTTGACATTCGTAATTTGGTAAAACATAGTCTTCCAGTTTTCACAAAGTAAGTAATTGTCTCGATACATGCGTCACGCCTGTCAATTGTTCGATGCTCACGAAAACGTGACGATTTCGTCGCAAGATCTGGGACAAAAGTATGAGGTCGATCGTGAAATTTGGGCTTTTTGTTACAAGCTTTTATTTTGTTTCACCTGTCACGATGTTTGTTTGTCTGTAATCAAATCTTGCAAAGTTAATTTGATCCAATTCCCGGTTACCGATTGAGCTGATTTTTTGCATGCATGTGTGAATCAGATGACAATGCAAAATTATTATGTCATTGATCTGATCTAATGTTGGTGTCGGAAGGTGGAATAGGAACTCGGATAACCCTACCGTGTTTGACCTTTTTGAAAAGGTCTTGACGAGTATTAATTATATATAAAAATCTCTGGCTAAAATTACTTCTATTAACTCACTACCACCGTCTTCTGTCAAACAAGGTAGATAATCCAACTACGCTCGAGCGAGTGGGTCTAGCGGGTGTGCCGAGCCGATTCCTGGTAGGAGGTGAAGGCGTGGAGGGTCCTCGTCGTCGGAGGAAACTGTTTGCTGCGCCACCTGGAGTGCGCACACGACGAGCCGCTGCATCGCCCACAGCACGAGCAATTACACTGCTCAACACTTTGCTCACTCAGCACATAGATTTGGATATCTTCTATGACAAGCCGTACCGAATTTGTAAATATATATATTATTTTTTAAGTTTTTTGTAATGAAAAGCTTGCTATGAAAATTTTTTTTCATTCTACACAATGATAACATTTTGTTAGGTATAGTGTTGTTAATATTATGGTACTACATGTAACAATGTTAAACTACAATGCACTATTTTAATATCTATATGTATTAATTTTTTATTTTTACTTTATTTACATGGTTCTCACATGATAGCGACAAGAAACATGTAACAGAGATATTTGTAATTACAAATTGAAAAGAGTGTCCATGGAGTTTCTTTCACATTCTTCTCCATAGAGATCTACACTTTGGAATGTGCAATAAGCGTCATTTTTTTTGACTGACTGACTTGACGTTTCAAAAGTGCAATGCTTTATTAGAAATAAAATGCTTTGAATCTTTGAATCATTGACTAATTTATTTATTTTTTAGTTTTCGCTGGACATGTTTCTTAACCTCTTACATATATGATACTCTTATCACGAAGGTCCGTAAAAAAGTAGGTAACTAGTTCGCCATCTTCAAGAGTCCGCCATATTGGATTTTGAATGACGTTATTTAGCTAATCCTGGCATTGTCATTCAAACTGAACACGTTTTCCGTTTTTCAGTTTAATCGGTTTAAGGGTAACTGTTTTAAAATTATTTTTGCAAGATTTGCTTTAAATAAACCTACATAATATATAATCTACATACATAACGACTCAACAGGCTATGCTCACATGTTCCCCATATTATTATTTGCCATATTTCACACAAATAAGACAAGAAATCGCATAGAAATAATGCGAATAATAATAACTGCACGACTTGTTTTTCTTAGAACACTGATTTTGCGAATTCAGAACCACTGTAAATTATTTGTGAATCAATTGGTGACAAGTGGTTAATTGAGAATCCCTTTTATACTATAAAAGAATTCCTTCAGTTCGAATTTAATTAATAACAATTTGTTTATTTGTACTACAATTGGAATAACATCTAATTAATTTTACCTGTAAAAATTTGCATGTTATGATTAAATATGTTAAGCAACTATTATATATATATATAACCATTGTAAGAACTTTTGTAACCATATTTATCTGCAAATAAATCTTTGACTTTGACTTTGAATTTGAACAGATTGTGGGCTTCCACAACCAAAACCTGTCTAAACCATCGATAAAACTATGTGGGACGCTTATGCCTGCGGCCTGGTTAAGGGTTAAATACAGAAATTGAAAGTTAATAGCTTGTACTAACAAAAAAAAAGAAAGAGCAGTGCTGGCCGAGTGGCGACGGCCCCGACTTACGAGTTGTAGGTGGCGGGTCCAAAACTTTGTGTAATTTATTTCATCACCACTGCTCTCAAAACGGTGAAGCAAAACATCATGAGGAAACCGGCTGGTTCTAGCAAATAGATACCAAAAATTCGAAGACATGTGACATCCACCAACCCGCACTGGGCCCGCGTGGAGTATTACGGCCCGTTCCCTCTACTAGAGAGGAGGCCTGAGTCCCAACAGTGGGAACATTATAAGTCCCACTATGCTATGCTATGCTAATAATAAAAATAAAGCTTCACTATTTTAACCAATCTTGGAGGCGTTGCTAATCTTGACAATTTACAAATTACCTCAAGTAGGTACTATATCACGACCTTGTCTTCGTGGAGCTTGCCCGAAGGTTTCGGCCTGAACTAGTAATTATGTATAATTAGATGTCTTATCTGTTCGTGTGACCTCGCCCCGTAACAATGCCGCCATAGGACCGGGCCGGATCCGGAAGCGTCAACTTGGTGATTTTCGTTTGGTATTGTTAACTGTTCGGATTTACATAGTTATGTAATCTTTTGGTGTGCTATGTCTTTGATGGTGGAAAGCGTTTTATGTAGGGTAAACCAGCCATACGTACCCCAGTCGTTAACGTGGCCTACTAGCAGAACTAAGATACGTATTTGAAACTATACAACGCAAGTTAAACTTGCATACGCCCGAGTGTCACCATTTTGTGGACCGCCCGGAGGAAACGGTGGAGCATATGGTGTGTCTTGGACAGAACACCGCCGTGTCTTCGTGGTGGCGCTCGGCGGCAGCGTTCACTCGTGCCGGGCCTTGCTACAGGCCATGGTCCAGAGCGAGGTCGAGTGGCAAGCGGTGGCCTCCTTCTGCGAAGCAGTAATGCTAGCAAAGGAGGTGGCCGCACGCGCGAGGCAATGGCCCTCGCGCTCCAGTCGCCGGAATTCCGATCCCGATTTCCAAAGTTACCACGTCCCTAAAGCGCAAATGGCAACTGAAGAAACACGGGCGGGTTTTAGTCAGTAAAAGTCTGACACTCCTCGCTCCACACAGAGCGAAGTTATTTGATGATATCCACTTGAAAAAAGGACTACACGTCTGAAAATCGAGGTTTGAGGAAACTGCTATGTGATATCACAACATCATCATCATCATCAAGGTATGAATGGCATACCATCAATATCCCACCCATTTCTTTATTTAGGAAGTTTAAAAGCGCAGGGACTATAAATTACCAGATACAAGTATCCACCTTTACGTTGTTGAAACCTCTACAGCCCGGACCAGCCCCCTAACCAAGTTACGATCGTTTCGTTTGAGTTGAACGCCTCGTGTAGGCCACGCCTCCGATTCCTTTGTTCTGACGTCATCTCAACGCTCAGTCACGTGGTCAGAACAAAGGAATAGGAGGCAAGGCCTACTCGAGGCGTTCGACGCAAACGAAACGATCGTAAGTTGGCTAGGGGGGCAGACGTTTCGCCTCGATGTTTATACTGCGTACATCGAGGGACTGGAACAACTTGCCTGCTGCGGTCTTGCCGTCCGATTACAATTTAGGTGTCTTCAAGGCTAGAGTGAATAGGCTCTTAATAAACTATTGCGTCTCACCATCAACGATTGCATCACTACTTACCATCGGGTGGGATGGTCAAGCACTAGTTTATATCAATTAAAAAGAAACCTACTAACATTAACAGTAACATCATCATTTCAGCCGGAAGTCGTCCACTGTTGGATATTGGCCTCCCCCAAGTGTCGCCATAATGACCGGTGCTGTGCGTCTGGTATCTATCGGATTCCCGCGACCCTCACCATAGGTCATCGGTCCACCTTGTGGGAGGCCTTCCAACGCTGCGTCTTCCGATGTCTATGTGGTCGCCGCTCCAGAACCTATCGTCCCCATCGACCATCTGTAACATACATAGACCATATAATTACCTATCAAATAATCTTTTGTTCCGGCAGTTAAAGATCTGTTATTTTAAGACGATGATGAAGTGTCAACGGGGCCCTTGTTGGATCTAAACAATAAAAATAATTCTCTCAAGGTAGTTAACCTACGGCAGTGATTCCCAATTTGTGGTCTGCGGTCCTCAATGACTAAAATATGGTCCGCCATAAGTTTAAAATGACTACATCAAACTTTCAACTGCTATGATTGCCCCTTTTCTGTAACTTCCACTCAAAGGTTTGTTGGGAGAAAATTCATGTTGAGTTTTTATTAAGAATTTTTTAACTGAAAAGTAACATTGCTGCCGATTCAAAGTTTCTATCAGAAATCGTGTTTTTAAATTAAGCTCAGTGTTTTTGCTATCAAAAAATAAATAGTGTTTTTTTTTAAGGGGGGATGTCATCCAATCACTTCTCTCACACTAGGGCGGAACGAGAGGGTAGGCCTTTGCCTTGCGTTCCAGGACCTCGGGTTTTCATTTTGTAAGCAAACCCCATAGCCCCAGTAGGCTTCGGCCCTGAAAGAATAAATGGTGTGCTACTAGTTTTAAGCGCAAAGAAAGAAAGAAAGATAGAAAAAACGTATATTCGTACCTCATACATACAGCAGAAATAAAATAGGTATGGAAAAATAACATTAAAATCTGTGCAAGGCCAAAAAGTCCCTGCGATATTTAAAAATAATAAATAACGCAGCGCTGGTATTCTGTTAGGACCCAACGTATGATAAAAAATATTTAAATAACTTTATTCTGGACTTTTGATCCTCAGTGATCCCAGGTTAAAAAAGGTTGGGAACCACAGGTCTATAGGAAGGCATTTCCATCAAATTCAACTTTATCGTGCACTGAACGCGAATCAGATGGGTGGTTAACTTTTAACCTGCAGTTTTGCTTCAGCACCATTTTATCTAAACACTTGAACTATAACTTGTTCACTTGGAATAAGGACTGGTTTCGATTGGCACGGGTGTGTGCTATCGTTGTTTCTGGCCAAGCTTGGCTGTCAAGCTGTCACTGCGTAAGAAGGCAAGTCAGAGCATCTGTTGTGCTATATAATGAATTTATTTCATGGAAGTAAATCAGGGTGGGTAGTTACAAGGTTATTAAATGCTTTGGAAGATCGTGGGTCTTGGAAGTAATGGTTGACTCTGTTGGCGGGATCGAGGCAGTTTCCATTGGTTATTAAAAAAGGAAAATTTATCAATTTATTATACAACATTATTTTTAGTATATATGCGAAACCTGAATATAGTTTGTTCAGAATCAGTAAGTAACTGAATCGATTCCAATAATTTTTACACCATATATTTTTTCCCAAAAATATTTAAAAAAGTTACAAGTTGAACACCACCGACACTAAGTACAACACAGATCACGGCAGGTCATAGTAGGCATGAGGTGCCAGCGCACAGCTGGGTGCAAGAGCAAAACAAGCCCTCAGTCACCCGGACAGACGAGACAACCATGTATTTGTGCGGACAATCAATTAGTGATTTTTTATGATACAGTTATGAAATTTTGTAAATAGATTCTTTACTTATATACACACACATACATAGACACGTGTTTCAGGTTTCGCATATACTAAAACTAATGTTGTATGCATAAACATTCCTCGTTTATTGCTCTTTCTTTAAGTCAAGTCAAAGTCAAAGTCAAAGTCAAAGTCAAAAATTTTTTATTTCACATAGGCCTACATGGGCACTTATAAAACGTCAGAAGCTAGTGCACGGTTCCAAATTGGTCGTTTCCTATGGAGAAGAACCGGCAAGAAACTCCATGGTTACTCTTTTAAAAAAATTATTGTTTACAATATTTTCATATTACAGTATTAATAGACATTATGTAAGAACAGTGTAGACCAGTCGATATTGTTGCACAATAAAAATAATCATATTAAAAAAAAAAGTGGGTCGTAATAGGAAGTAACCTAAGAATTCGCGAAGTCCACGGTGTTCTCACATTCACATAAAAAAAAAGAAGCTATATAAAAAAAAATCAAGAACAATAAGTAATTACAATTATCAATAAATGACATGTCAATAAAAAGAAAATTACTAACGAATTTATGGTGGTTGGCGTCTAATAATATAAAAAATATTGCAAAAGCAATGTGTAGGAAGAAAAGAAAAAAGAAAATGTATATATTACAACAAATGTGGAGCAGTTAATAGATAGATGTACATAATATTATGAGTTACCAGAGGGCCACATGTAAAAATTAAACAGACTGATACGGAAAAAGACTTTGTTTTAAACTACGTAGAGATGATAAAGAATTGAGTAAATTGAGCGTTTCTTAGTTACAGGATGTTACGGCCAATTTACTCAAGATTAGATATAACGTCTACTATGACGTCACTATTGAAATCCTTATGATCAATAAGACTTTGACCGATTATTATTAGATTAATAATAATAACAAATGTATTTATTGGAACATAACAAATTTTACAATATATAGTGCTCGTTAACAGCTACATTAGTTTAAAATAAAACTGTGTCGCAGCCATAAGCGCCTACCTCCTAGAGGATAGAATTCGGCGTTCCAGCTTAATTTATGGAAGTTATATACAAAATAAAAGACAACAAACAATGATAACACCTTAAAAGTTTAACAACCATTATGACAACAATACACCGTAGGAATTATTAAAATTCCAGTTCTTCTATCATAGTATGTGGTATGTGTATGTGGTATGGATAAGGGTGGGTTTTGTAAACGTGTGTGGTGTCTGAATGTGTGTGGCGTGGGTGTTATTACATTGTGCACATACACATGTTGTCTGATTGTGAATAATTATGGAAGATATAGGGAATCAAGGACAAATATATTTAAATTTAGAGGTAGGTTTCTTTCATTTTTTAGATTTTAGTTTTTTGTTAGATTCTCCAACTTATCATAGGTTAAGGTTAAGGTTGCAGGGATAGGAACGGGTCAGTGACACGATATGACTACCATTCGTTGAGCATTGAGCAAAGTTTTTGGGAACACATTCATTGTGCGTACCTACAGTTAAGGGCCGGTTGTAGTCACTGAGTATTTTGTATGAACTCCACCCGCGTCTATGTCGATTTCGCGGCCCCTTAACAGCGGTTTTATTTATATAAAAAAAAACAATAACTATTCTATACTTTTGTTATTGCGAGGCCCTTTAAAAAGCTTTATTATTTTTTGTAACTTTGAAATATTTCCGACGTAATCTCGTTTGAAATCATAAGTTAGAGTCAGATTCACGATATTTTTTATCAAGCCAAGTAATTTATATCATATTTTGATTTTTGTTCGGCGGTTGGTCAAATAGTCAATTTTAATATAATAATTTTTCATGGCGTTCTCTTTTATATCTGTTGATTTACAGAGATTTAATAAATTTCAAAATGAGTAGAACCTGGCCTCAAGGAGTGGAATTCCCTGCCGGAGTCCGTGTTTCTTGATAGCTACAACCTAGGGAGAACAGGTTCATCATCGACCATATCGTTGCTTTCCATCAGGTGAGATACTGGACAAGCGCGAATCTATCAACAATAAAAAAGTCTCTAGCTAGACAAAGCGACATTTTAACAACGATAAAATGACGGCATGGTTGGTTGCTGCTGGTCGCGGGTTCGATTCCGGCACGCAATAATAATTTGCATGGCCTAAAGATTTTATAATCCGGGTCTGTCTGAAAGTCTGAATATCTTGTATAAAGGAAATTACATGTTTGTGAATGTACTCACGATAGAAGAGGTATGTTTAAAAGAAAGAAAAGAAATGATAAGTACCTTACGATTGCTACAAGTAAAAAAACTATGCGTAACCGAAATTTCACATCAATCGCAGTCATAATGGCATTACTGCAATCTCATTGTCAATACAATATCAATTTTGATTAATTTTGATTAATCTAGAGTCCCCGATGAAAGGTCTGCAACTTATAAACTTTTTAGTAGATCTAGGAAAATGACCTGCTTTGAAAGCTGTTTTTTTCGTCGGCCGTCGCCTCCTTCTGCGAAGCAGTAATGGAGGCAAAGGAGCGACCTTTACGCCCGTAACCTTTACGACCGTAGGCGCGGGCTTGCGGACGGCGAGCAATGCGTAGCTCGCCGTCAGACCGTCCGGTAACCGTCCGGACCGAGCCCAAGTCGTCGATGGCGCGTATTGTCCCACGCGCGCCTCAAGGAGATGTCAGCAAACCGTACGGGCCCAGCAGGGTCGAAGCCTATTGGAGCAACAGGTAGTGTAAAAGTGAAACCCGGGGCCCTGGGACGAAGGCTAAGAAGGAAAATAGGGGTGGGTTTTAGTCAGTAAAAGTCTGACTCGCCCTCGCGCCCCGCCCAAGGGCGGGAGAAGTCTTTGGATAATTTCCTTTGTGATAATCAAACTTTGTGCATGTTTGTCAGTAAAAGTCTGATATACCCTCTGGCTCCGCCCAAGAGCGAGAGGTGTCATTGGATGATTATCCCACCTAAAAAAAATGTGTACCACACAACTTGGGACAATTTTCTATACTCACACAGGCGTAGTCATTGACAGCAGCAAATTATTCTTAAATGAATAATTTAATAACAATAAATTATTATTAAATTATTCATTTTTATATCGACGGTTGAAAGGTTAATTGATCTAAGCGACATTTTTTCAAAAAAAAATGAGTCCTGACTCAAACGACGGAGAAAAATTTGCTGATTCCGAATATGTATATAACTCAATATTGGAAAAAATGTCGTTTAGATCAATTAGCCTTTCAACCGTCGGTATGCTTTATAGTACACTATACTATAAAGCATATAAAAATGAATAATTTAATTGACCTTTGGCCGTTAAAAGTTAAATAAAATAAATATCTACCTCGTACCTATTTATACGAATTTCGCCTTCTATTCCTAACATCGCAGCGGCTATCGCCTCGCTATATTATCACGGTTATCTCGTCTCGAGACAAAACAAACAATACCCATTATCGGGGCATCTGATCCCGACACGTAGCGTCACGACGATTTTCAATTTACGCCGACTTGCAGCTAGGGCTGGTCTTTAAAAGGGTTCAAAATTCATAATATTAAAAGTTTGAGAGCTAATTCGTAAGAAGTTGGCAGTAGTATCATCACAGCGTTAATGTTTTCCAATTGTCGATTTGGACCAATTGTTAGGCTATAAATTTACCAAACCTCTCAGGTTTGTGCGCTGTATACCGAGATACAGGTTTTTACCTAGTTCAGTTACAGATGCACCTATTATAATGTATTGTATTTTATATTTATAATAATAGCTTACACTAAATTTTAAGTTTCTTTTGTACAATCTTTTTGAGTAAATAAATATTATTATTATTATTAAAATATAGGTATTTAGTTTATTAATTTGAGTATATATAGTACAATTACACACATCCACACACACACACATTATTATTTATTATTTGTTTGCTGTGTGTGTTTGTGTATTGTGTTGTTGTTGTGGTGTGTTGTTGTTGTTGTGTTGTGTGTTGTTGTAGTGTTGTTGTAATTGTTGTAGTATATATGGTTTATTAGTATATCTATAAGAATAGAGAGAGAAGGTGAATATAAGAGTATTCACCTTCTCTCTCTCTTTTATTGCACTTACCACTATTTTTCTCTGCACCACTCAAAAGTTGACTGGTAGAAAATGCCTAAGGTATTAAGTCCGCCTCTGTACTTTTGTGTGTTTAAAGCATTTAATAAATAATGAAATGCTGGAACACTTGGCTTGGAACACAGAATGTTCTACATTTGGCTTTTGTCCTTTAAATACTTTGACTTTGTTTTCCATTTTCTCTCTGATCTGCTGCTATTTTCACCCTTTTTTTTAAAGTGGGAATCATTCAATGCCTTTTCTCGCTCTAGGGTGGAGCGTGAGGGCGTGTGAGACTTTTACAGACTAAAACTAATCTGTGTCCTTCAGTTGGCTGTTGCATTAAGGGGCCAAGGTGACTTTTTCAAAACTGCCCCCCTAGCCAAGTTACAACGGTTTCGTGTCGAATGCCGTACTCCAATCGGTAACGCCTTGGTGTCAGCAATTGTAGAAAACGATAAGTTGGTAGCGATGTTGACGCGCCTGAGTTGGCCGCTCATTCTACAATAACAAAGGATGTAGCGTTGAACATAGTAGAAACGATAACAATTCATTCTATCATTTTGAACGATGTGAACTTGGCTACGAATTTTCAATTCGTTTGTTGAGATGATGTCATTCCCATACATTTCATTAGTTTTCGACTAGCGTTAACGATTACAGATTATCAACTTGGCTAGGGGTGCTGGGCCCCTAAAATTTTGTTGACATTTTTTTAAGGCGCGCGTGGAACTTTACGCGCTCGTGTAGACTCGGGCTCGGTACTTGCTGGACGGCCGGACGGCGTGCTACCCAAAGCTCGTCATCCGCAAGCTTTGCTATTTTCATCCTTGTAATTCTTTAAAATATCTTCGATTGTTTTTACTGGATTCCTTCGTTGGTGTTTTATTCTCGTTATCTTTGTAGCGACATCTAAAGCGTTACATAATAACTAATCTTGCATCGTACAATTAAAGTTCTCCGCTTGATTGGAACATATAGAACAGCCCGAAATCATCTATCGGGCAGTTGCCCACCAGACATAACATCCGTCTGGTTAGAGGATCCTCCCTTTTCAACGGAGGTTTGCTTGACTTTACTCTCTGTTCCGCATACCTCCAAATCTTTTTGATTTGATTTTTTTTTATAGTTAGCTGCACAACTTTTATACACCTTTAATTTTAAAATAAATTTAGAAATTGTTTTCTAAAAATTGATAAAATGTTAACTTATCTTGGCAACCTTACCATACTGCATAGACATAACAGACCGCCTATGTTCTAAACCACCTACTTTATAGCGGAGAGCTGACGACCGTGTGGTGCACCCTTTATAATTTAGCTCGTAACTCCTCGCTATTGTGATTTGTGTGGAATGAACCTTAGAGTAGCTGTGTTTTCCTACTTTTGAGAAGTTAGAGGTAATTAAATGTTTTAAGAGCCGGTTGTAGTTACAAAGTACTTTGTAGGGGTTTTGGCCGGGTCTATGTCGATTTCGCGGCCCCGTAACAGCGATTTTATTTTTATAAAAACAAAACATAGCAACATTAGCCGACGTACGAGTTGTACTGGTTGCGAGTTCAAAGCCAGCCAGGCCCATTAATTTGTATATTATATTTTTATCACCACTGTTCTCAAAACGGTGAAGGAAAACATTGTGAGGAAACCGGCATGTCCTAGAACCAAATTCGAAGACATGTGACATTCACCAACCCACACTGGGCCCGCGTGGTGGATTACGGCCCATTCTCTCTCCTAGAGAGGTGGCCTGAGTCCTAGCAGTGGGAACATTAAAAGGCTGATTATACTATATTATGCTAAAAAATCAAAGTAACTAATCTAGATTTTTGTTTTTGCCAGACCCGTTTTAAAAACATGCTTTATTATTTTATGTAACTTTCAAATATTTCCGTGAAGTTCTTGTTAAATAAAAAGTTCGTTTGAAATCGTAAGTTAGGTTAGGTTCGTGATTTTTTTTTATCAAACCAATTAATCTATATTATGTTTATTTTTTTATCCAGCAATTGGTAAATAAAATTACTTGTGCAGGTGCACTACAGAGGTATAAAGGCATAATATCTATTTAATGTCCAACGTATTCTCTACATGGTCAACCCAAGCTGGTGGAGAGATAATATTTACCTAAGTATGTACACAGGAAAGAAAAAATATTCTTTATGAAACAAAAGTTCAAATGTATAATACCTACATATTGTTAAAATAAACATACATATATTATGTATTTCATATTAATAAACAACAAATCATTTACATCACATTATCTCCAAATCTTAGACAAGTACAATCCAAAAAGACTGAACATTCAGAAAAAAACTTACGAACCAAATAAATCAGGTGTCATAGTATCCAACGCCATCTATCGGCTGTAGCGAGCGGTGTCGCAGCAGTCGATGTATCGCCCAATAGAGCAGTAAATCCTGCGATATCTACCGCCAACCGATCGTGAATGATCTGGACCGGGTTCGTTCTTGTTTGTGCTGTTTCTATTTGGGATTTTAAATTAAGAATTCTTGTTACACAGTAAAAAATTAGAGGATAAAAATAGGACTTAAGGGCCTATTACACTACTCGATATTCAGACAGTCTTAGTCGATGTCGCTTAGTATAAGGGTTAGACCGGTCTTAATCGGAATAAAAAATAAGAGTCTGAATATCGTGTGCTGAATATTGCGTAGTGTAATAGGCCCTTTACCAATAAATTTCCAACTGGAAATAGTTCTATATTTTTCTTATACAAAGTTCAGTTGTTTACCTGATTCCCAATGTTACAATTCAATTCAAAATAGTTTTATTTTACATAGGGGCTTTTAAAACTTCAGAAGCTAGTGCACGTTAGAAACGTTTTTACGGAGATTTGACGTTTCATAAGGAGAAGTTCTGTATCTGAATATTCCAAGGTTTTTAAAAAAGTGGTTTTTATAGGAGTTTTTTTTTAAGGTTTAGTTTTATAAAAAACTGATTGAGTTTTACAATATGTACAATTGTACATATAACAATATTAACAGGTGTGCGAGAACAGTGTAGACCAGTCAACATGTACTAAATAAATACAATAAAAAATGATCTTCTACTTTGCCCTTGCCTCTCTTTTTTAATCATTCAGCGCCATTCGATTCGCTGATAAGCATCGTCGTCTGTAAGGCTAAGCTAAAATAAATGAAAAACTGGATTGAAATAGAAAATGATCTATATTTTAAATTTAGCTCTTAAATTTTTGAAATTTTAGTATAGCTGATAAATCCACTTGGCCACCAGTGCTCTGCACGACGGCTCCGACTTACGAGTTGTAGGTCGCGGGCTCAAACCCAGCCAGGCGCATTACTTTGTTTAATTTATTTCATCACCACTGCTCTCAAAACGATGAAGGAAAAAATCGTGAGGAAACCGGCATGTCCATGAACCAAAAATTCGAAGACATGTGACATTTACTAACCCGCACTGGGCCCGCTTGGTGGGTTAAGGCCCATCATCCCCTCTCCTAGAGAGGAGGCCTGAGTCGCAACAGTGGGAATATTATAAGGCCGACTATGCATGCTATTCTATGATAAATCCACTTTCAGACTTAATATGTTGAAACCATTTAGCTAATTACGATAACTTTGAGTTTGTTGGTTTTAACATAAAACATCCTGGCTCACAAAAGGCACAACGCATTACCGAAATTACCTTTTGGAGGGAAGCTCACAAAACCGTAGCACATGACTGTTTTCGAATTGGAATAGAAAAGTATCAAAAGTACGATTATAGTCTCAAATCTCATTAGAACTTGAGCCTGATGGTCCCTTATAAGACTAAATCCAATTCGTCCAAATTCATTGCCGTTCCACAAATAACAGAATCTATTTATTTCCATCTAGATGCTGGGACAGAACACTTCTTGTGATGAAATAATTTATCAATTTCAAAATTATGCCTTTTGAGGTTGGAATAGATTAAATAAAAAAAAAAATACCAACTGTGTGTTAAACACGAATTTAAATTTATGGTTACAATGGCGGTACTATCACTGACAGCGATATCTACCAGATAATGTTTGGCCGTAGTGTCCTCTCCTATTAAATATAATTCTACATATAAATTTAATTACATAATATTACATAAATATAAGTGCAAAAAAAAATTAGAAAAGTTGTGTAGACAGAACAGGGGTAGAAAATGGGCTTCGACAAATTTTTTGAAATAAGTTAGCGACAGTAATATGAATGAAGCTGAAACTACATTAGACCGACGCACACGTGTAACACGCCTGAATTGTACGTAGAACGACTTCGTGTGGCGTGGATCAAGTGTAGCTCTAAAAGTCTAGTTGCCATATAAAATGTATGGAGACCGACGCGCCCAGATCGGCGTGTGTGGCACACGTGTGCGCAGTGTAGTTCTACCATAATCGTAAAGCCAGAGGCTGCAGCTTTAATGCGAGTTGTTTTTGCGGTAACGCGATTGAAACGTATATCGCGTTTGGCTTTCTGATTGGTTAAGAACTTGTAGCGGGCCAATCGGAGCACCGAACGTTATAAACGTGTGGATGCTCCAGGGCAGGCTGCAAAATTCAAATTTTCTAAAAAGAATTGCTGTGTCAAGTTGGACGTTGATTTTACGATTTACATTTATTTATTCACGGTATTATAATCATTAAAATCTTCAATACAAAATACAACCCTCTTAGTTTTTTTTTTATTTCGTTGGGAAAATCATCTTAAGACATCCCCCGCTCTTGGGCGGGGCGGGAGATAGTGTCAGACTTTTACTGACTAAAAACCCAAAAACCCACTCCTGTTCCTTTGTTGCCTTTCGTACCAGGGCCGAGTCTTCCTTTCAGAATCAGACCCTTGGCCCCAGTAGGCTTCGACCCTGCTAGGCCCCTACAGTTGCTGACATCTCTTTGAGGCGTGCGTGGAACAGTACGCGCCGACGACGACTTGGACTCGGTCCGGATGGTTACCGAAAGGTCGGACGGCGAACCACCCATAGCTCACCGTTCGCAAGTCCGTGCCTACGATGGCCCTTCAAAGAGGGTACTTACCGCCAAAATTATGGCGTGCTCAAACCCTCTTAGTACATCTAACACTATCGAATGGTTCTTTTATTAGTCATTCAATAGGGTTAGCTCATCATGATCTAGATTGTACGGGTCTTGAGTACCTACATAATTACGCCAAAGACAAAAACATACGAGAAGATTTCGAAGGATTCTAAGTAACATGGAACAGTCACATACATGGGCTAATGAAGTTTCAGAGAACTGGCCCAGGCCCAATATCTTTTCAGTCAGTTAGGAACCCACCTTGCAAGGTCGGGTGCGCGTGACCACGGCGGTCACAACCGCGCTAATTTGTTACCGCCGGCCAGACTGCCACACAATCACTGCAGACTACGATCATCAGCTGAGAGTCACGTTGCTGACATATTGTCCTCACTGGCGTTGCTGGTGCATGCTGTATCTACTAGCTTCTTATTGATATCGTTAGTACCAAAAAATATGTTTAGGAAGTAGTACCTTACGTGCTACTTCACTCGATTTCGATGTAATAAACCTATAATCCTGCTTGGATGAATCTGCTGGGTTCAAGACGCAGGGAATCTGTCAGTTTGCAAGAACAACTGAAGGATTACGCTTGAGTTTTAGCCAATAAAAGTCTGCGCACCCAGAACAGTATAAGTTATTTGAAAAAAAATCCGATAAAAAAAACATAACCTCCTCCGTTTTAAAGTCGGTTAAAAATGAGATGTGGCCACTCTTTAGGAAGGCATATATCCAGCAGTGGACGCCTATCGTTATAAATAGTGATGTTGATGATGAGTCTTGCTGAATTTGAAACCGATTCAGGAGTTTAATTGTTTGGCAGATTGTTATGATCTCATTTTATGAATTGAGTTTTGAATACTATAGTTTAATGAAACTTGAAAGATTATGACAAATATCTGATGTGTTTTCGTTTTCCTCTTTTATTCTTGGTTTCAATGACTGACCTTCTCTAGGCCTGTATCTACGAACATAATTACAGGTGTCTTCATCTAAACTAATTACTACGTAATTATATTATAATTCATCTACAAAGTATGATGATCAATTACAGCAACATCAATCATCTGGCTCACCATTCCTTGAGCCAAACAGATGAGGCAACATCCGCAACTATTAAATGGAGCAAGGTACTATGAGACAGGGTCTTCAACAGCCGTTAAAGCTTGAAAGTTTAGGAACAAGACTTGCAAAAAGGTGTCATGTTATGTTACCAGTTTCTTGGTTAGTTCATAGCTACCTATCATAAGGGAACCTTTGGGAAAACCCTGTGTGTATTTGCACTCTACATCGTACTTTGGCAAACAGCCCCGAACTCTCCAACTGATGGAGGCCAAAATACATTCAGACTCGCTCAGACTCTACATATGTCTTCTAGACATCAGATATTGTGTTATTTGTAGTTAAACACATTTTTTTTAACATTTTTCTTATCATGTAATCAGTCATGTAGACTATAAACAGATGGGATGTAGTCTGGATTATATGTAGGGTGCTGCCCCCTGTGGGGCCTGCCCTTCCTTGAAAGTAGTCATATATATAGGTGACTTTTCTAATCAAAGATGTCACGCCGCTTCTTCAGTCGGCGAATACTTTCAGGAATAGTAGTTAAATACATAATTTTATTTTATTATTGACTAGGCTCGCGTTGCTAGGTTAGATAGGCAGTTGATCCTTTAGTATATTGATACTTGGCATCCGATAGAACTGGAAACTGAAGATCCCAATATAGTGGAGACAAAAGTACATAGAGTGGGACGAGGCCTACGAGCGGCGGGCAAGCATAAGTCCAGGGCAGTGGAAGTCGAGCTTATATACGAGGGAATACAGGATTTTTTTTAGTCAGTATGAGCCTGACAGACTCCTCAGCCTACTCTAGGGTGGAAGACTTCCATGAGGATTCCCATCCTAAAAAAGAAAATTTAGACCCATTCAATAATTTGACAAAGAGACATAAAGTCTGCACAGGCCAAGCCCATCGTGCTATAACTTCACTATGACTCCACTATCAAACACAAAAGTTCCCACCAAAGAAAAGCCAAGCTCACAAAAGTATCCTTTGGCATTACCGATGGTATCGTGAGGCATCTGCAGGACAGGGCTAGATAACGTGGGGCAGATACTACCGCACTTGATAGGCCGGTAACACGCAATAGCGAGGAACTTCGTGGCACAAAACATGTCTTGTATGTCTTGAAACAGGGCATTGTGTTTGTGAGAGGTGAAGAACTTTTAAGATTTCAGCCCTTAGATAAGGGTTTCTGAATTTAGTATCTTGTGTTAAGATAGTCTCAAGCGCTACTTGAATGCCAAATTTTGACATTTTCAGGCGAACTTAGTCGACAGTAACAGGGTCGTAGCCTACTGGGGCCACAGGTAGTGTGAAAGTGAAACCCCTAGTGGGTTTTTCAGTCAGTGGGTAGTCAGTAAAAGTCTGACACTATCTCTCGCTCCGTCCAAGAGCGATACGCGGCGGATTTGCCATTTTGATGATTTTCCCACCTAAAAAAAAACATCCTGCAAGTAGTATGTTCAAAATAATTAATATCGCCTACTGAATCGATTTTAGCTATTTTTAAAGTGGGTAATTTTTGTACTCTAAAATAAAACGCGATTATTTTAGGGCAGAAGAAAACCTATTTTGATAAATTCTTGATAAGTCTTGATTGCGTTACTAGAGTGTTTGTGTGTGCGTGAGTAGATACAAATACCGATGCGCTACAGTGTAGTGCGTCTATCATCATCATCATCATCATTTCAGCCGAAAGACGTCCACTGCTGGGCATAGGCCTCCCGCAAGTGTCGCCACAATGAACGGTTCTGAGCGTCTCGCATCCATCGGACTCCCACAACCGTTACCAAGTCATCAGTCCATCTTGTAGGAGGCCTTCCAACGCTACGTCATCCGGTACGTGGTCGCCATTCCAGAACCTTTCGGCCCCACCATCCTCTCTGCGAGCAATGTGCCCTGTCCATTGCCACTTAAGTAGTGCGTCCATTAACTTAATATTTGCCTACAATTAGGATAACTAATTTCTTAAAAAAACACTAACGAAATACACTTAACTAAAATTACAGAGCATGAATTATGATTCTAACTTAATTTTCTAATTGGGATTTATGGGCGTGCATTGTTTCAATTACATGTTGTACAAATCTGTGATGCCTATTCGTTATCAGTAATAGTATAGCCGATATATAAATATCTATCTATTTATCTATATTATTATGTATGTATTTAGGAATATGTATGTTTATCAGTTGTCTAGTACCCATAACACAAGCTCTGCTTAGCTTGGGACTAGACAGCGTTGTGTGATAGTTGTGGAATATTATTAATATATATATATTATTATTATCATCTGTCAGTAATTATTCATTGACGCTGGTCATCTTCCGAGTTATGGGACATACATCAGTAATTTGGGAAGTCACGGAGGGGCCTAGGTCTCCCGAAGTAAACACTTGCTGAAATAAAAGTTGATCTAGAAAAGAAAACCTAAGTAGATTTGTTCAAGGTAGATCTTAAGACCGATAACAAAAAGAAACGCGGTAGGAAAACCAAACAATCTTTCAAGTTTCAACAAACACATTAACAATAACTTAGTAAGTTAACGCGACAGTATCTAAAAGAAAGCGGGAAGCTATAATCTCGCGATGTCCCGATAGTTTGCCAAGCGTGAAGCTCAAGCGAAGGACGAGGCGGTGCGGTCGTTGTGCGATTTGTCGTCCAAGATCGTATCGTTGGCCGTAATTCGGCCGCAACTGCCGTGCGTGTTCGTACACCGATTGCACTCGGTTAAGAGGGAGACACAATGAGGATTTTGTAGGAGTTAAAAATACAGTTTTTTACTTTTTGGCAAAGGGTTCGGGTGTAAAAATATCATCATCATTTCTGCCGAAAGGTGTCCACTTCTGGAAATAGGCCTCCCCCCATTGTTGCGTTGCAACAATGACCAGCCCCCCTAGCCAAGTTACTATCGTTTCGTTTGCGTCGAACGCCTTGAGTAGGCCACGCCTCTGATTCTTTTGTTCTGATGTCATCTCAACGTGGTCAGAATAAAGGAATCGGAGGCGTGGCCTACTCGAAGCGTTCGACGCAAACGAAACGATTGTAACTTGGTTAGTCCTGTGCATCGTATTGGACTCTCTTGACCGTCTCCGTTTTGTTAACTTAGAAGTTTGATTTTTTTCACAGCTTCAAGGGACCGCAGACCTGAGTATATGGTTTTAATTTCAACACAAGGGTCTTGACAGACAGACAGACGGACAACAAAGTGATTCTATAAGTGTTCCATTTTTTCCTTTTGAGGTACGGAACCCTAAAAGAGGTATTATTTTGTGAAATTTGCACATGTTCAAACATGTTGGTGATTGTATCAATAATATGTAATAAACAGATTTTGATTGCGTAATCAAAATCTGTTTGTATATGGTCGTGTAATCGCATTCTTATAGGAAGTATAACACTGATTAAGAGTACTTAACAGAATGTGATAAGATATATATGATTTATGTCTATGCTCCGGACCAAGTGCGCTGCTGCATATCTGCGTGTCCACGTCATCGCGACCCTGGAACCCATAAGGCAACTGATGGAATGTGGGTGGGTTTTCGTCAGTAAAAGTCTGACATCCCTCTCGCTCCACCCAAAGCGAGAGAAGTTATTTGATGATTTTTTACACAAAAAAGAAAAATAATAGGGTATTCAACGTAACAGAGTCAGAACTGCATAAACATAAGTTGGTATAATCGGCCTTATAATGTTCCCATTGCTGGGACTTAGGCCTCCTTTCTAGGAGAGAGACATAATCCACCACGCAGGCCTAGTGCCGATTGATGTCACATGTCTTCAAATTTTTTATTCTAGGAACATTGGAGGAAACCGGCATGACGCTGGTTTCCTCCAATGTTTTCCTTCACCGTTTTGAGACCAGTTTTTTTTTTTAAGGTGGGAAAATCATTTTATGACAAATCTCGCTCTTGGGCGAAGCGAGAGATAGTGTCAGACTTTTACTGACTAAAAACCCACTCCTGTTCCCTCTTTGCCTTCATCCCGGTGCCCCGGGCTTCGCTTGCACACTACCCGTGGCGTTTTGAGACCAGTGGTGATGAAATAAATTACACGATACAGAAATGGTAAGTCGGAACTGCATGTTGAGGAAATATTACCCTACCCTACGAAAGCTGGTGCTTAGGTACCATAGCCAAGGTAGACTTTCACCATAAAAGCGACGATCAACTCTGGTAGATTATTGCTATTAAGGATATGATTGAGTAGGTACATTAAGAGGCAGATGACGTCATAGCGAACTAGTTGGACATCAAATACCATTTTTGCAATAGGCTGGAAACAAGATAAGCAGGTTCTGAGGTGCCCTGGCTTTACTTATCTTCTCGCAGTTAAATATAATCACGTTTAGGCATGGTGTAGCGTTTATCATAAGACTTAGAGAACTTAAAGTCAATTAGGCGAAATGGACCGAGATAATAGATTAGAAATATTAATGCTAATCTGAGATTTCATGGACTTTTATTTCTAATCTATTGATTAAATTCTTGGTAAATATAAACATTTAGTTTGTCTAATACATCCTATCACTCCACCTAGAACGGGAGGAACAGATATTCTTACGCCCCAGCCGCCGAGACCTCAACCCCGACTACTAGCTACCGTAGGCGTGCAGGCAGCTCGCAATCCGGCCGTCCGGTAACCGTCCGGACCTCGTCGATGGCGCGTAGTGTTTCACACACGCCTCGAAAATATGTCAGCAAAACTATAGGAACCCAGCAGTTCCGAAGCCTACTGGGTCCATGAGTCGACTTCTGAAAGGGTCTCTCGTGGTCCTGGGACGCAAAGGGCAACTGAAAGACTCCCTCTCACTCACCCAGAATGGGAGATATTGATGATTACTCACAAAAAAAGAGTACCTAATCGTTGAAATATTTCCAGCCACATCTCTTGGTGTCCCATCAGCCTTACGTCACAAGTCGGAGCTCCTACCGCTAGATACCGCGGCGCAACTCGTGAGCGATGCCTCGCCAGATAACCATTGCTTTGTTTCGCTGTAAAACTCGAAAATTAACATCATTTGCCAACGCCCGATCGTTGCAGTGATAGTGACACTCGTAAATATTGGTGTACGGTGGGAGATGTAGAGGGAATTGCGCTTTTCGAGAAGTGTAAAGTCACTATACTGATTTTTCTGTCTTCTCGTTTACAGAAGAGCTGGCAACCTGTTTATCCTACAAGGGATGTAGTTTTTTTTCAGATAGTAATATCACATTGCTGTTCAGGATGTCAAAAGACCCGGCATAAAAGAAATACCGCACTGCGCTTAAAAACGGGGACCATAAGCACAGGAAGTAAGGCTGCCAGGCAAAAGGGAAATAGGCAGATCACATTAGCCGCATGGATATTGACAACTGGGTAAGAGTGTTCACAGAGTGAGTACCTGAGGATGACGCTGCCAAGGCCTACCAGCGAAGAGCTGGTGAGACGACCTATACGCCTACTGCAAGGGCAAGTTCAAGGCAGATTTGGTGGAGGCAAAGGGCTCCTTCATTCTTTTCTACTTAAACCTGACCTGTGCCATTGAGGGACCAGCCTTTTCAGTAGAATTCGCCCTTCCATCTTAATATTAGGCAGCCACAATCTCGCCGTGGATTTGAAAAATATCATATTTAACAAACAATGTCAGAAAAAAATTATATTTAGCAATTTCATCGGCATTTTGAGTAAGAAACAATTTCCTCATATTCTCATAGTCTTTCGTTATATTGAGAACAGTGGTCGCTCAAAGAGGCCCGATTTACGATTGTAGGTCGTTGGTAAAAACCTAGGCAGGAGTTTTACAGTGTAATTTATTTCATCACTAGTGCTCTAAACCAGCCATTTCCTAGAACCAAAAATTTGAAGACATGTGACATCTACCAACCCGCACAGGGTCCACGTGGTGGATTACGGATTACGGTGGATTATGATTATTTATGAGTCACGAAATGCCATCATCCAAATCTACACTAATATTATAAAGAGGTAGTTTGTTTTTTTGTTTGTAGGAGGTAATATCTAAAAGCACTGGTTCGATTTCTAAAATTTTTTCACCGATGGAAAGATGCTTTATTCCTGCGTGACATAGGCTATATTTTATGTAAGCATGCGAAGCCGCGGGCAAAAGCTAGTGTAGTAATAATATGTTATTTATATATTATTTTAGGTTAAAAATATAAGTCTTCATATACTGGGACCTATATTTTTATTTTATTTTATTGGTTGTCCAACAAAGGGTACACAGTAATTGTAATATTTATTATACTATATTCTTTCAAATAAAAATTTGAGTTTGATTTTGACTTTTTATGCAGTTTAGTGTCAGAATGTCCTAATCGCTACATCTTATACCTTCCACCAGTCAACTACAATAACGTGGTGTTTAGTTTTAATAGTCGTCGAGATGTCGGAATCCGATTTTATACGTATAGGAAACTATTGTGAGCAGTAATGTCTCGCTCATATAATCATTAAATTAAAATCGGTAACACATTTAACCTTATTACAATCGATTTAACGGCCTTTGTACTGTGTATATTATAGGTATGGTGGCTGGGAACGGCATGGTCCATGGCTGCGTGAATGTTTGAAAGAGTTACCACGAACCTGGAATGCAAATGGCAACTGAAGGAACACAGGTGGTTTTTTGTACAATAAAAATGTGATACGCCTTCTCGCTCCACCCTGCAGTGAGGGAGAAGTTGACTACACATTTAATAATATCCAACCTCAAAAAAATAAATAATTGAAAATGTAAGTATAGTGACAAGGAACAGCATGGTTACCGCAGCCTTGGAACGTGAAGGGCAATAGAAAGAACACGGGTAGGTTTTTTTAAGCAGGAGTGGGAATATTTTTAATAAGCCGTTAATAGTTTTAAACACTTTAAACGGATACTGTTGGAAAAGGTTCTACAGTACCTCCATTCCAGGTATATTCTATTCCTTTCCAGATATAGCGCTACGTATTTCAGGATACACTGCTCGTAGAATAGATGGCCATTGGGATCGAAAAGTTCTGGAGTGGCGACTGTGTACCAGAAGATGTTGCAAGGCCTCCTACAGGGCGGACCGATGACCTGGTGAGGTTTCCGGGAATCTGATGGATGCGAGGCGTGTGGCGACACTTGGGAGAGGCCTATGTCTAACAGCGAACGTCTCTCTGCTAAAATGATGATGATGATGCTGATGATGACGTGTTCCAGGCTGGGAGCATGGTCTACTGCGCAAGACCTCTAAGACCCCGACAAAGGTAGTTCAATAACACCGTGTGGTTTTTGTCTATAAGTCAGATAGAACCCTCTTCCCACCATAGAGCGAAGGACATCCATGAAAATTGCCACACGCAAAAAAAGATTCCAAAACTTCTCGGGTAAGTAGCATTGTACTCCTTTTCCTACGCCTGTTTACTACACTGTAAGTCTATTGTAAATTAACAATCGTAGGGCGCCACGACTTTACTATTATTGTTAATACTTTACACACTATTGTAATATTTGAATCCAATGCAATCGTAATATAAATATTTCTTTAATCCTATTTAAACTCAAGTGAACGCAGCGGCTTGCTCTTTGACAGAAGTTCAAAACATTCTTTATTCAAATTGTTGCAAAAACAAAATGGATTCCTTTAAAATGTCAATCGTTCGTTTTTACATCAATTATTCTACAGTAATGTAATTACTTTGCGATACAGTGAACAATATCTATTGTTGGAATACAATGGCAGATATGACAAGCTATGACGATTGGACCTCCCAACTGGCTAGAGACGGCCAAAATAAATTTACAGCACATCCCAACAGTGCTAAATAAACTTCGACTTTACTGGTATAAGCATAAGGATGAATATAAAGATGATGCAGTTTTGGATAGGAAAGTAGGTAGGTAAAAATTACCAGTGGCGCTAAAGAAAGTTTTTGAAGAAAACGCACTTGAATTTTACGCTATTTAGTAAATTATTTATGCTTCTGATATTATGGGATTTAAATAAGAGCGTTCCTTTTTGGTGGCTTTAAATATTAACTGCAACTAATAAAATAATAAATATTTATTTGTCTTTGTTTGTATAGTGTTTTAATATGGGAAATTACAATTTACACAAACACTTATGCAAAAAAAAATAATTAAAAAAAACATACTGCCGGGTTTTTCTTCGGACAATGAGTCAGCATTGCTATCCAACGTGGCAATGCTGCCAGCGTTCTGGCCACTTTTGCCATTGATAACGATGTGGATGAATTTTTTGATGCCCAATTATTTCTTTTTGTACCCGTTTGTATATATATTTATTAAGTTATTCATATTTATTAGTTTGATGTTTATAAGCAAATAAATAAAAAAAAAAACAAAAATAGCATTCATAAAGCAATATCATATTTGTAAATGTGCAAATATGCTATAGCATGTTTGAATTTCGAAGAATATGTTTTTTAGTTGTACTATATTATTATCGAAGTAGCATATCTATTCTGATTAAACCCTTGTCTACATATAAATAATCAATACTTTCACTATTTCTACTGTATTTTTATTCTACTGTTCATATTTATTTACAATTTTAATGAAGAGATTTTGTTTCGTGAAATTAATTAATAAAATTGAAGTTATCAATTAATGTGTATCTGCCCCAATATCGATATCCAATGTAATATTTGTGTCGTTTGTTAAATTAAATAAATATTAACACAATTTTGGTGGTGAATTTGTACGGTCAGTAACAAACTCTGTTGTAAGCTAACGTCGCTTTTCAAACTGTACTTCATTTTATTGCATAATCAGCCTTATAATATTCCTACTGTTGGGACTCAGGTTTCCTGTCTAGGAAATAGGCCGCACTTTGCGGGTTTTTGGATGGAACATGTTTTCAAATTTATGGTTTTTTCTTTCACATTTGAGAGTGGTGATGAAATAATAATTTATAAAAAACTTACTCGTAAGTAGTAGCTATTACTACTGTTACTGTTCGTTTTGATGATATTTGCGATATCAAAAGACTTCTAATCTTATTAGTTTTTAAATATTATAATAATTAAGTGTCATATGTTATAGGTAATATTCACAGATTAAATTAACTGTATTTCTCATGGTATTTACTTACTCACTTGCACGACTTAGTGACTTTAAGAGTCTCTCTTGGACTACATACAAAAGAAACAGATGCGCAAAGACAAAATACTTGCAAAACATTAAGCATTTTATAGATACCGGCACGGATCTTGAGCGCTGACTTCTACAGTTCTACTTGCGCAGAAGCACGCAGAAGTGAAATATCAGGTCTCTTTAGTGGTATGAAGAGAGTTGCGGGGGCGGGGAGTGAAATCCTTGCACAGTGATTGGCGCGCCGATATTGTACGATGCGCAAAGCGATCCCCGCTCTTTCGCCGAGCGCTCAAGATTCGTGCCGCTATCTGTACAAGTCCGGTTTTTAATCGATAAAAATATTTTTTAGAGGCATGTTCGCGATTTTTTTCTATCTTACTAAATTATCTGTATTATAGTTTGAACACGCTATCTAGTATTTATCTCCAGGAATTACATTATATTTTTTGATTCTGTTTACTGCAGTGGATCATTTACTTTCGCTCGTTATAATATTCGCGATTAGCTCCTGCAGTCCACTTAATAGATGTAATTTAGCGACATTGAAAAGATTTTGTTCTGTTGTAGCTATATGTAAATTATCGGGCAAGTACGATCCGGGGCAGTCGTGGCGGCCTCCGATACGCAAATTGCCTGGCGGCTGTTTACAAAGACTTACTCCCTCGGGGACAATTAGCTCCGACATCTTCGCTTTACGTCCGCGTAGATTAAGAGGTCTTAGTTGCTGTAGGATTGGATATTTTTGTGGGTATAGGTCGCCTTGGTTTTATGGGAAAACCTTCAAAAGGTTCCTGGGCTTCTGGGGAAAGATCAGAAAGTGGGATTTTTTCCTTCCATAAAATCACCCTGGTGATCACCATCAGCACATGGATGGGGCCCCGTTATCTCTTAAAAGACCGCTCCCGAACCTTCTGTGCTACGTCTGTTGGGCATATTAGCCAAAGCACAAAGCTCTTGACCCTCGCTGCACTCGTGATCACAGTGCAACAGTGTCGTTTTTTTTCTTTTTCAGCTAACGAGTGGAATTCTGTACCGGAGTCTGTGTTTCGTGATAACTACAACTTTATATCAAGAGTGAATTGAATTGATTACTTGTAGGCAAGCGTACTCCATCGTCGACATCATCATCGCTTACCATTAGGTGAGATAGTGATGAGTCTATCAATAATAATACAAATATCATTCGGTGGGCGTTCAGAGTTCATTCAAACTGTGAACGCTTGCTGAGTTATTTTAAAGTCCAGGAATAGGCTAACTTGGAGTTAGACAAAGTGACATTCTTTTAGATGGCACTAACTAAAATAATTTCCAGAGCCATTACTCAAGAAATTCAAGTTATGTATTTATAAGTAACTAGCGTCGGCCAGCGGTTTCGCCCGCGTGAAAATAGGTTTTTCCATAAAAACTTTGGACCCTCGTTTCATCCCACTAGGGGTGAATTTTGGAAAATCCTCTCTTAGTGCTCGCCTACGTCATAAAAGGAAGCAGAATTTCAAATTCCTAGTCCCAGTAGTTTCGGCTGTGCGTTGATATGTCAGTCAGTCAGTTTCTCCTTTTATTATACAGATAGGCAAGATACTCTATTATATGACTCATATTTTGAAATATTTTTCTGAATCCTATAGGGTTTACTTAACCATTTTCTAATGTACAGAAAATCTAGCACTGTGACACATGGACACTGCAATGTAAAAATAAAGATCGTACACGTGTAAAAAAAAATCTTCAGAACTAGTTTTGACTAGTTAAAATTGATTTTAGATAGAGCGATAAATCTATTAAAAACAAAATGTATGTAGGTACTTAATTGGTGAAAAACCTCATTTGCTTTGATTAATAGCTTATATACCTATTGGCTAGCAGACATCATAATATCTTCAAGATAAGTCCAAGTTCACCTTAAATTGCGCAAAACATTAAAAAGATTACACTGAATTTATAAATCATATTTTTTTAATTTTTTTTTTTTCGATAGGATATCAAATTAATTCTGAACAATTTCACTTACCTACCTACACTATTTTCTGTTGTCTTTTAACACTAAAAGTATGGGCGTCCCAAATTTTACCTATTCCTATGTTCTTCCTGCTCTAGTTTTATAATGCGACGAATCGCAAAGTACACCAAAATATGTGTATAATAATAAATAAAACATAAAAAATAGTTATTATCAGCAGTTAGACTGGCCTGTTGGTCTAGTGGTTAGTGGCCCTGAATGCTATGCCAGAGGTTGTGGGTTCGATTCCCACCCAGGACAAATATTTGTATGATGAGCACGATCATTTGTTATGTGTCTGGGTGTTATTTATCTATATATATATTTAGAAATATGTAAGTATGTTTATTAGTTGTCTAGTACCTATAACACAAGCTCTGCTTAGCTTGGGACTAGACGCCATTGTGTGATAGTTGTGGAATATAATTATAGTTGTATTTGTATACCATCTCTCCATATTACTGTAGCAAAAACATAATGGCCAAAATAGACATTGATATTCAACAGTTAAAACACAAAGTATAAAAAAAAACCTTCATTTAAGCTGCTAAAAGCTACGACACATCCCCCCTCCGCACAGCTGAGCGTGGGAACCCGCGATCATTACCAGAGCGGCGCAGACGCCGCACTTACGTAATTGGCACTGATTTTACGAATAATCACCGGGAAGGGTGCACTACCATTGAAACTGAAAGGAAGGGCATGATATGTATGTAAATTGTAGGGTAAGTATTGATTGGTTGTGTGTATCGGTTTTTCTTTTAAATGAAAGTTATGAACAGAGGTCGGAATTAAGTAGAGTTAAACATGTACTTCCAACGATTTCATACAGCGAAAGAATAAGGTGGATATGCCTCGAATTAACGAGTTTACCCTATAAGTGACTTTAATCCTCCTGATAAGGCCCATTAATTTTTAATATGCTAATAGTTTATTTCCAGAAACTCCACTGTTGGATATAGGCTTTCTCCAAATGTCGCCATAACGACCGGTCCAGTGCATCTCGCATCCATCGGATTCCTGCGACCCTCACCAGGTCTTCAGTCCACGTTGGCCTTCCAACGCTGCGTCTTCTAGTACGTGATCACCACTACACGAACAATATTGCAATAGAGCATTGCAATTTTATTATTTTTGTGAGTATTTACAGCGTAAACTTTTAACCAAAGATTGCCTGGTATCACCATTGTACAAAAATTTAAAAAATAAATCACACTAATATAAAAAAGGTAAACGGATTTGGTTGAAAAGCACATGGTTAGACCATGTCCTGAAGTAGAACAGACTTTTTATTACTTGGAATCATTTTCTACATTCACGTGGGCAAAGCTGTTGTCAGGAGCTAATACTACTCATCATCATTATCTTCCTGCCCTTGTCCTGTGTTATTTGGGGTCGGCGCAACACGTTCTTTTTTTTTTCATTTTATCCTGTCAATCGTCATGCTATCACTAACTTCCTTTTCTTTCATATCACTGTTCACACAATCCATATATCTTTTCATTGACCTCCCTCTCCCTCTCCACCCACTCATAACTCTTTTAGTAACATACGTTTCATTTCTCCTCTTCACATGACCATACCAAAACAAACGATTCCCCTTCAACTTTTCAGTCACTGGCGCCACTTTCTAACTTCCTCTAATATGCTCATTTCTCACTTTATTCTACATTCATCAACATTCTCATCTTCGCTACATGCAATCTTTTTCTATCCGTATTTTCCACAGCCCAACATTCTAGGAGTTAATATTACTAATAATAAAATATCTTCTTAGTTTTATTTAAGTTGTTTCCAAATATTTACCAATTAAAAAAGCACTACAGTACGGTAGTGCTACGGTAACTTCTGCCTCTTTTGTTAATATAAACTGAAATACTTCGTAGCATAAATCCACCAGAGTGCAGCTTACATGTATGGGTACATTTTTTTATAATAGTGATCGAAGTAATTCCAAAGCAGTTTTCAATACAAAAGATAAACCGTGTAGTTATTACATATTATAATAAAATATCATCGCAATATCCAAAGCAGCCTTGATATTGCACTTTGAGTGTACATTCAACATGTCCAAGGGCTATAGTCATTGACCATCTCACGAGGAGATTAAGAACAGCAATTTATTCGCTCCATACACAAAAAACCAGTGTCTTTACGCCCAGCGGCGTTTCATATCGCACTACACACGGTCACATTCTTCGCCCGCTTGTCCGACTACCCGCATGAAAAAAAGGTATAAAGTCCCACTTGCCCCGCGGCAGCGGGCGCGAACGGACGTCCCCTGTCGCTGCGTTGTGGGAACGCTTATTACGCTCATTTGTTACACTGTCATGTAATTTGTGGTTAAATGATAAGAGATTTATGGATGTGATTTTTGCGATTGTACGATATGTTTTTATTACAACTTTTTATTTTAATTAATGCCTGTTTGATATATCACTTGTTTAAAATATTATACTGGCTTTGCTTGTGATTTTTCTCAGCGAAGAATTAGAATACAAATAAAAGTAAGATTATAATTTTTCTCGCAAAAGAAAAAATATAATCGTACTTTATTTTTACAACATAATGTAAGTTAATAGTAGATCAACAGCTAATAAATTGTCTGCCTGTGGAGACGTTAAAACTCCCCGTAGAGAAGATGGGCGTATAGTGAGACCTGACTATGAATACAAAAGTCGCTTTTCAATTAAACTTGACCAGAGTGCGCCCGCAATGTTCACATCGGTGTAACAGTCATCCAAGTTTAAATGTTATGCGCACATCGATAAAGCGTAACAATAGCTCACCGCGGGCTAAGAGCATTGTTGTGAATACAAGATTTCTAAATAACAACAGTTTTCGCAATACATTATCATCCGATGAAAGGATTGCACGTGTTTTGTTCTTTAGCAACCAAATTGCAGCTGAGGATCAGCCGAAATTTAGTTCTTGGGGTTCCGTTTCTAAACGGTTAAAACCTCTATGGCGAGACTTTGGTGCTAGATTGTCAGTCCCTCTAAGCCAGTCCAATGCCTATTTTTTTTTAGGTGAGAAAATCATCCAATGACATCTCCCGATCTTGGGCGGAGCGCGAGGGTGTGTCAGACTTTTACTGACTAAAAACTCACTCCTGTTCCTTCGTTGCCTTTCATACCAGTGCCGAGTTTTCCTTTTAGAAACAAACCCTTGGCTCTAGTAGGCTTCAACCCTGTAGAGTTTGATTGAACAGAACGTGCCGTCGACGACTCGGTCCGAACGGTTACCGGATGGTCGGACGGCGAGCTACCCATTGCTCGCAGTTCGCAAGCCCGCGCCTACGGTGTCCGGAAATCGGGATCGGGATCCCGGCGGCTGGGGCGTGACCCCTTATCGCCATAATTATGGCGTTGCAACAACACTGGGTTGCGACAGTCGCTGTCGCCATTCCACCATGAGATTCCGCCGGAACTCGTCCGCCATGCCGCGAGTCTCTTTAATTTTTATTTGGATTTCGTTTATAATTTGTTAGCATTGTAGGAGGTGGCATTTTGTAGTTTCATCCCATCTCTTGGAAAAAAGCACAAGTTTATATATTTACTGCAATGACTGCTTTTTCAATGAACAACTTAGAAAGAATAAGTATGTGAACTTAGGATCTGAATAAAAATACATTCTATAAGGGATTTTGTCAAGATTGATATACTCTAAGCGTACTAGCGTCGTGCAGCGTAATGATGTACTCAAAGCGTTTTGGGAACACATTCATAATGCGTACAGCTAGGAGTGGAATTCCCTGCCGGAGTCTGTGTTTCCTGATAGTTACAACCTAGGTCTTTAAGTCAAGAGTGAATAGGTTACTTCTAGGCAAGCGTGCTCCATTGTCGGCCACATCATGGCTTGCCATCAGGTGAGATAGTGGTCAAACGCGAGCCTATCAATAATAATAAAAAAAAACCCTAAAATTGCATTTTAATCTTTGACAATTACTAGCTTTTGTCATCTGCTTTATCCATAACTTTAATGCAGAGGTTAGATATTATTATTAACATTAATGAAATGGAAATGTCCTTATTCGAGGATACGCTCGAACTTCCACATCTAACAACCAATCTGTTTATAGTGCCTGCTGATTGCAGATCAAGGAAAAGAAAAAAAATCTAGAGGTCAAATTATATTATAGACTGGAATTTTTAATATAACCAATTTTGTTAGAAAAAGCATGTTAAAAAAAAACGATTTTGACACACACTTATAGAGTTTTTTCATCATCAAAAAAGATAGTTCTGCTAAGTCTATTAAGATAGTTTGGGGTTGAAGTATTTATGTGCCATAACAGCTCCAAAGTAGCTGTTCTGTGGCATATGGCAATAAGACTTGCATGTTGCATAATCGTTTGTTGATCGTTTTGTAGGGTGACCATAACTTAGGATAGCAGAAGGAAAAACAAACGCAATAATATCTACATATTTATTCTTATTGACTGTTCAGTGAATAAGAATAAATGTTGTAAACAAAAGTTAACGAATTCTTAAAGATTTTCTGTAAAAAATTTAAAGAATAGGAAAGTCAATCTCTTTTCAACTAGTCATCTCGTAGTTCGACTGCGAACGCCAGACTACGACTTGTACTATGTACTATTTAAAAAATATATATAGACCGAAATTTATCAAAAGTATTCCAGATATTTTCAATCCATCGCTACCAACACTAATATTGGCTTAGCGCTGTGGAATTAAGTTGATTTTAAATGGCGATTGGTTATATCACTCAAACCCTAGCCGGCCGGCGTTCGCGCGTGATTTCGCGCCATCGACATGAAATATATCAACGAAATTTGAATTTTGTCATGTTGATTGAGTTTGTTGTTGCAAAATTTTAAATATGTCTCGAATAATAAATTGTATAAATAAATTTTATTTAAAATAGTAAACTAATTAATGATTACTATGATAAATATAAAAACCATATAATTAAGACAATTCAGCTTTCAAGCTTAAAATTTGAAAAGTAGGAAGCATATTCACGAGTTTTATTATCAATTCCCGATGTATGATGATTTTTGTAAAACTTTCAACAATTTTTTGATTTTTTCTAGTTTATAATATTATAATGAATAATGTTGTCTTATAAGAATATAGTTATCTCAAATCTTAACCCAACCATATCCTTGAAAACACCACCAGAACCATTGTAGCATTCCCAATCCAACGCTATGTTTTAATAGTCCCACAATAATTGCTCCCACTTGGCCCATAATAAATCAAGCCTTAATTAGATATACCGAACTTCTTCTGACATTTAGCCTCTTTGTAATGATAGCCGGACTCTTTGGAGTATCCAATTTGATACACAGTTTTTTCGGCGATTCCATTTGATGGTAATTTTTTGAATGTGGATCTCGTTGATGTGAATAGAGATTTGTGATTCGTCGTGGTTGTTATAATCGTTTGGTAAGGGCACTTCCTATGTAGCGTAAGTAACTTTAAAGATAGAATAGAATAGTAACTAACACAAACTTAAATCGATGGATATAGTGGCGCGGCGGGAAAATTTGAAAGAGCTATCGTGGTACTAGAACGTAAAACGCAAGTAAAGGACCGGTGGGTTAGTCTTATGCTTCACTTTGTCCTTCGGGCAGTCTACACAATGGTGACACCCTGACGTTTCTTCCGCTTGAATCCGGTGCAGGAACCTCCCGAAGTTACCATGTCCGATGAGGACCATGCATCATGCAGAAGAGTGGACTTACCGCCGTGATTATGCCGTGCCCAATCCAAGGCATTTAAACATACTTTTATCTAGACTTGATTATGTATTCGGATTTCGATAAATTGGAGGCATGAAAAACAACGTGGATCCCATGCTTTCACAACTTGATCGATCGTCGTGATCCAAAATTTCGATAAGGACTATTATTTTGATTGGAATTTTTCTACATTACTACAAGATATCTTACTGCATTTAAGCGTCTATATCTTAGATATCTTATTGCATTTAAGCGTCTATATCTTAGATATCTTATTGCATTTAAGCGTCTATATCTTAGATATCTTATTGAATATTAGCGGTTAAGTATAAATATGATTCATTATAATGTTTTATGTAATAAGAAATCAGTTTTATCTTTTAATACTTGTTGATGTGTAATCCTCAAAAAACGAATTTTGATGGCGTTTTTTTTTACATCGTTCTTAAAGGATTAATATTTTTTTTGATTAAGTCACGTTGTGTTATTTGGATTAATATTTAATAGGTAGCCTTTCATTACCAGCTTTTATTAATCGGCCTTATAATGTTCCCACTGCTGGGACTCAGGCTTCCTTGCAAGCTGCAATCTTTTTACGTAATATTTAAGGAAATTGCGAAAACCAAAAGCTTTCTAAAGATTGCAATGTAAGCCTTTCTTACTATGAAGCTGAAAGAGAAAACCGAAGAAAAAGTTAGCCTTCCTCTCCCTTTCCATCCATCCACATGTATACTCATAACTCTTTTAGTAACTTGCGTTTCATCCCTCCTCTTCACATGATCATACCAAGACAAATGATTGCGTTTCAAAATTTTCAAACTTCCTCTAATGTACTCGTTTCTTACTTTATCCATTCTCGTCACACTACACGTTCATCTCAACATTCTCATCTCCGCTTCATGCAATCTTTTTTTATCTGTCTTTTTCATAGTCTAATATTTTGATCCATACTGTTTGACAAGTCTTATCACGGACTTGTACATTTAACATGAATGGCATCCGTGGGTCATAAGTTATTCTAATAACCTGTCGCCATTTCATCTATCTTGAGTTCATCAGATGTCTTACGTCTCGGTCTAATTCGAAATCCCATTGGGTAAGCGACCTGAGGCTTGTACGGCTGTGTAATTTGATGATTAAATTGGGTGACCCATAATACAGAAATAATGCAGTACGTTTTAAAAAAAATACGTCAAAAAATAATATAATAAATACTAACGACTAATACGCTTCTTCTCAAATTATTAAGCGAAGATATAATGGCATTCGTTGAACTGCAATGATAATAACATGCACAATCGTATGTCTAATCCAACTCAGTCCAAGCGTGAAAAAAAGACTCGTAGGAGGTGTGCCCTTTATCGAGGTGTGTCATCTTATATATAAAAGGAGAAACTGACTGACTGTCATATCAACGTACATCGGAAACTACTGGGGCTAGAAGCGTAAAAATTTGCACAAGGTTTCCTTTTATGACATAGGCGAGCATCAAGAGAGGATTTTCCGAAATTCACGCCCTAAACGGATGAAACGGGAGTCCAAAGTTTGTGTGGAGAAACCTACGTTTACGCGAGCGAAGCCGCGGGCAGAAACTAGTTTATATATAAAGTTCGGCCGAGTCGATTCTGATTAAATAAATTTGTCACTGCAGTAATAACTACAAGCATGTCTTGCTTCTTTTACTACTTCTTCACCAGAAATTCAAACCATTGGAAAGCTAGAAATCATTTATAATAATGTAAATATAGATAAAACTATTAAATTATTAGATATCATTTCAGTATCTATTTTGTTTTTTAAATTTCCTCAACAGAAGAATTACTTTTTATTTATTTTGAACCGGAACTACAAAATCCCAATTACATTGATTAGATACAAAGTATGTGAAGTATATCAAAGATAAAATAATACAAATATCTAGATACATATAATAAACTAGGTTAGGGGTTAAAGTATGAAATTGCCGATTTATACTGAAAAATTGAAATTTAATTTTTTTAATTTTACATATTTATTTTATCAAAATAATTACCATTATTATCTATACATTGCTGCCATCTAATAGGAAAGCCATTTATGCCTTTGCGATAGAACTTTGGCAATTTGTACTGCCTCCTGAGAAGAAAACTTTTTATCACGTAGAAAATTGTCCAAATCACGAAAAAAATGGTAGTCCGTTGGAGCAAGGTCTGGCGAATACGGAGGGTAACGAATGGTTTCTAATCAAAGTCAAAGTCAAAGTCAAAAATTTTTTATTTCACATAGGCCTACATGGGCACTTATAAAACGTCAGAATTGCAGTTCCTGTAGAGTTAAAACGGTTTCTCGTGCTGTATGAGGTCTCGCGTTATCATGGTGAAGATCGATTCATGAGACGGGGCTGTTTCACTGCTAGTTTTGCTATCATTGTTCGGAGTTCAGCACAGAAGACATCTGTCGTTATTGCTTGACCAGATCGGAGAAAGCTATAGTGAATATCACCATGCTGAGACCACCAAACAGCCACCATTAACTTTTTATTGGTAAGCTTTGCTTTAAGACACTGTTGCGGTATTTGACCTGGGGTTAGCCATTGCATTTTTCGCTTATGGTTATCGTAAAGAATTCACTTTTTATCACATGTCACAATTCGATCCAATATTCCTTTAATACGCGTTGGATTGGATCGGCTTCCACCACCATCTCTTTCAATTCATTGTTATTCACCCGTGTGGGCGGTCTTCCACTTGGTTCGTTCTTCAAATCAAAGTTTCCATCACGAAAGCGTTTAAACCAAAATCGCACGGTGCGTTCATTAGCAGTGGCCAAATCATTTGAGAACCATGCAGATTAGTGTCAGATTGTCTTTTGAGAAAAGACCTCGGTACACAGATTTTGAGTGAACCTGTCCAGTCAGTGCGAGCATTTGTCACAGTAGGTATTCGTTAGCTCAACTCAGGACTACTAAGGAAGGAGCTCAATGACTTGATGAACAGTACTAAATGAAGGACATTTGGGTAGGCCGCATAAAGTACGTTATTATAACTGCATTACATTATTTAAAATTAAGTACAGTAAAAGAAAAAGTAATTCACTTAGTCTTCACATTGACAAAAGAATATTTACAAAAAAAAAATAACACTACAAAGTGAATATTGAAATTTAAAAGTATATACCTACTTATAGTTACAAGTTCCAAATACTTATAGATTTTTTTATGAGTAATAACTAATAAGAATGTATTTTTGTCTAAGACATTTGCAAATACTTTTATCTAAATCTAATTATGTAGGTATTTCCCCATTCGGATTTCGATAAATTGGAGGCGTGACGAACCACTTCGATGCTTTGTCAACTTGATCGATAGCTTTGATAATTATGATTTTTGCGATCCCAAATTCTGATATGAACTATTTTTATTGGTTATTTTCCTGTATTTCTGGAAATGTTAAGGATTTGGACTTCGAATCGCTTAATTTATTACTGCAAAATTGGCTTGTCGTGCGGTGAAAGAGAATATGTCCCGCTACTTGCAGCCTCATCAGTTGGGTTTTGGCACACGTCTGGGATGTGAGGCTGCCATCCACGCTACGCGAGCATTTGTGATGGACCCGGAGAACGAAGACTCGATACTGCTGAAGCTGGACATTCGCAACGCGTTCAATACTTTGGAAAGAGACGTTCTGTTGAGCGAGGTAAAGGAAAAAGTCCCTTCTTTGTATCCCTTCCTTCATCAGGTTTACAGGCTGCCTTCTAATCTTTTCTCCGATAACAGTCTTATTCTATCAAAGGTGGGAGCCCAGCAGGGGGACCCGCTCGGGCCACTCGTTTTCAGTTTGGCCATTCATAAGACAATTGTCGAGCTGAAATCCAGCCTAAACGTGTGGTACCTTGACGATGGCACTATCGGAGGCAGACCGGAAGATGTTTTCCAGGACTTGGAGGCTCTAGTCCCTCGCCTCAGAGACCTGGGTCTGGAGGTAAATCCCTCGAAGTGCGAATTTTTCCCCTGCAGTACTGAAGCTCGTACACACTTTTCTCGCTTTAACTCCTTTCTTCCTGGCCTCAGAGAACTTTCATGCTCCGACTTCAATCTCTTAGGATCCCCTATCTTTCTTGGTGCAGTACCTGAAGCCATTACGTCTCGAACTCGGCTCCTCCTTTCTGCGCACGAGCGTCTTAAAGATCTTTCCGCGCACGTTGCGATTGTCCTGTTACGCATGTGCTTCGCTCTCCCAAAAATCACATATCTGTTGCGGACCACCCCTACTTGGCTCTGTCCAGAGGAAGTTTCCCCGTTTGACAGTGCCTTGAAAGTGGTGGTGGAGTCTGTTCTCAATGTCTCCCTAGATGGGCCCCAGTGGAGGCAGGCGGCTCTACCTATCCGTTGTGGTGGTCTCGGGGTGCGGTGCGCACGGGATGTGGGTCTGCCGGCTTTCTTGGCGTCTGCGCATGGGGTTGCCAACCTAGTCACTGTATTACTCAATACTAATGGTGACGGGGGAAGCATGCCCTTTGTGTCGGATGCTGTTTCAGCTTGGTTGGCCCTCAACTCGGGTGCGGCAATTCCCGAATCAGAACATGTTCAGCGGGCGTGGGATGACATGGGGGTAAAGCTGCTCCAAGAGCAATTATTGGAGGGTGCGGTGGGAGTCGATAAGGCCAGGCTACGGGCAGTGTCAAAGCCCGAGTCAGGGGCGTGGTTACAGGCGATTCCTTCGCCTCATCTGGGCACTCTACTCGACGATGACTCTTTGCGTGTGGCGGTGGCTCTCCGCCTGGGCTGTAAGGTGTGCGAACCTCATATATGCACCTGCGGTTCTTTGGTGGAGGCCGATGGCCATCACGCACTAAGCTGTCGGCGCTGCACAGGGAGGTTCCCGCGTCACCACGCCCTGAACGACATAGTCCGTAGAGCCCTTATATCGGCAAACATCCCTTGCGTGCTTGAGCCTCCAGGTCTTAGCAGGTCTGATGGTAAGAGGCCGGATGGGCTGACTCTGGTGCCATGGAAAAACGGGAAGTGCCTGATCTGGGACGCAACTTGCGTCAGCACTGTCGCCGCCAGTCACTTGAGTCGCACCATGCACACTGCCTCTGCCGCCGCTGAAGACGCCTGCTCTAAAAAAAGGCTGAAGTACGCTTCCTTGGGTCAGCTTTACCATTTTGTGCCGATTGCTGTAGAGACTCTGGGCAGTTGGAGTACGGAGGCAAAGTGTTTTGTGGGGGATTTGGGCCGTAGGCTCGGGGAGGCAACGGGTGACTCCCGGTCCGGGTCGTTCTTGGTGCAAAGGATGGCCATCGCTATTCAGCGAGGTAATGCGGCCAGTATTATGGGCACTTTTGCACCGGGAACAATCAGGGGCGGGTTATTTATTGACATTTGACGTTTGACATTTTATAAATTGTAAAATTATTATTATATTTATTAAATATTAGACATTAAGTATAAATATGTTTTTTATAAGTATATTAATTACGATGTTTTATGCGATAAGAAATCAGTTTTATCTTTTTATAGTTAAGGTGGATGCGAAATTCCCAAAATAACTAATAATGACGGTTTTTTTACATCATACTTATCGGTTTAAAATGATTGTTTTAACTACGTCATGTGATGTTATTTGGGTTATTATTTATAGGTAATAAAAGTTAATCAGCCTTATAATGTTCCTACTGCTGGGACACAGGTCTGACCCCCTAGACAAGTTACAACCATTTCGTTTCGATTCTCTTTTCATCGATCGCCTCGAGTAGGCCACGCCTCCCCCACGTCCCCACGTCTTTCCCTTTATTCTGACGTCATCTCAACGCTCAGTCACGTGGTCAGAACAAAGGAACTTATTCCTTTGTTCTGACCACGTGACGAGGCCGACTCGAAGCGATCAACGAAAAGAGAATCGAAACGAAACGGTTGTAACTTGGCTAGGGGGGTTGTTCTCTAAAAATGGGAAATGGGCCGTAATCCACCACGGAGGGTCAGTGCGGATTGATGAATGTGATAAATTACGTGGAGTAGTTTCATATAAATTTTTCGTTTCGTACCACTATTTATACAACTTAGTTTTATACAATTTATTTTATTCTGTTTCTAGTAGGTAATTGTTCTAGCGGCAACAGAAATACATCATTAAAAAATCAACTGTTTAGCTATCATAGTTCATAAGATACAGCCTGGTTTCAGACAGATGGCCATTAGAGTCTTAGTAATAGGGATTCATTTTTACCTTTGGGTACGGAACTTTAAAAAGAAGATTCTACACTCGAAGTTGTAGAGACTTACCTGAACCTGGGATTATTACCTAAGATAAGCTGTCTAGTTAGCTATGTAACGTTTAACGTGTTTGATGATTAAATTGGGTCACACACACACATAAATATTCCAGTTCCTCTTAAAAATAAATAAAATCGAAAAATACGTACGTAAGTATTTTTCAATTGTTTCTTCTACATGCTTCTTCTATGCGAAAACATAATTGCGTTTAGTCAACTGCGTTGAAAATTACATGCACAATCGCACGTCTATTCCAAGCGTAAAAAAGTGACTCATACGAAGTGTGCCCGTTATCAGTGCACTGCCGTGTCGTTAGACCGTCATTTATATATAACAGTCGGCCGGGTTGATTTCGATTATTAGCCAATTAGCTACTGCAGTGATAGTTACAAGCATGTCTGTATATTTACTAACATTTATTACGATCGTTTGCTTCCTTTACTACTTCTTCACTAGAAATTTCAACTATTGGAAAGCAAGAAATGTTAAAGGACCAACCCCAATCCCATTCTTTGGGAACTTCATCGATGTCTTCTTCAGAAGAAAGCACGTTGGTATGCTGTTCAGTGATATCTACAATCAATATCCAAACGAGAAAGTGGTTGGCTTGTACAGAATGACATCTCCTACTTTGTTGATTCGTGATCTTGATATAGTGAAACAAGTGCTCATTACGGACTTTGATTCATTTCCTGATCGTGGACTGTATTACAGCAAGAAACAGTTGGGAGACAATCTCTTTCATGCTGATGTTACAGTGATGAAAGTTATAAGGAAACATTTAACGTCAGTGTTTACACCTGGCAAGTTCAAGGCTAATTTTCAAGTTCTTGCCGGTCGAGCTGATAAGTTCGTTGAATACTTAGATAACGCAACTTTGAAGGAATCAGATATAAACACGTTACCAGCTTTCAGAAAATATGGAGCCGACTCGATAATGATGGGCGCGTTTGGTATTGACATGGACCCTTACAATGACGATAATAATTTATGTGATTTATTGGACGCAGCAATACAAACACCAAGCTATTTTCTTGAACTGGAGCTATTATTCCCCGGTACTCTATCGAAGTATAATTTATCAATTTTCCCAGACAATGTAGCAAAATTTAGTAAACAAATAATCCAAATTGGTAGCAAACTAGAAGCAGTTTCAAAGATTGATCAAAACAGAACAATGGATGTGTTGATGGGTTTGCGACGAGAAGGCAATGTAAGCTCTGGAAAAATCGCTGAAGGTCAGAAAGAATTATGCATGGAAGTAACGGATGATGTTTTAGCTGGACAAGTGTTTATATTTTATTTTGCTGGTTATGGGAATAATTCTTTATTGGGGACTTATGCAATGTACCACTTGGCAAAGAATCCCGATGTACAAGAAAAGTTGATACAAGAAATTGACGACATTCTTCAAAAACATGGCGGTAAATTCTCTTACGAAGCACTAAAAGAAATGAAATACCTACAAATGGTTTTTGATGAGACGATGCGGATGCATCCTTTAACAAACTCTGTTTCAAGAAATGTTGGTCGTGATATTCAATTAGATGGTACAGACTTCGTTATTAAAAAAGATACTATAATATCAATTTCTCCGTATGCTATTCAGCATGATGAAAAGTATTATCCTGACCCAGAACAGTTCAAACCTGAAAGGTTTTCAACAGAAAGTGTTAAAAAGCGACATCCCTGCGCTATGATGTCGTTTGGACTTGGGCCCAGAAGCTGTCTTGGTAAGTACATTAGCAATATTCCGTTATAAACGAATAACATAAACATTAGGTTTCCGATAATCATGCCAGGGCGGTGAATTATTCATTCGTGGTCCTCGCAAAGGTCAACTAAAGGAATATAGTTATGGGTCTTAGTCGGCAAAAGTCTAACACTCTCTCTCGCTCCAGCCAGAGCTGGAGAAATCATTTGATGATTTCCCAAAATATATTAGACAGTAGAATTTTGTTGTTTAATCAACTAATGATTGACGGTGTAAATCGCATACGGAAGATGGAAAACCGGGTGTTGCCGCAGATAGGTAGAGATATACTAAGTAGATTGATTCCATAAACTATTTTTATGGTAAAATAAAACAAGAAACTAAGCATCGAAGCTAAGTTTTCATAAGTGTAGACTCGAGAGCTCGTGGCTAAGCCACAGGGGCTGATCTTCGGGCTGCGGACATGTTCTAAAGGGTACCCTAGCTCTAGAACGCAAAAGCCAACTAAACGAACGTAGTGATGAGTTTTAGTCAGTAAAAGTCTGACACTTCCTCTAGCTTTAACCAGAGCAAGACAAATTATTTGAACCTCCCAAAATAAGATCGTCTTCAAGGTTAAGCGACGATTATCGAAGACGGGTCGTGAATAATATGGTGACCATCCCTTACTTATCGAGACCGAGTACCTCAGGAAGCTCGTTAAGCTATTGGTCTCGGTTGCTATTTGTAGATCTTTGACAATTGTTATAGATGATAGAAGTAATCAAAATTGATGCCAGTGTAGCGATATCTATGGCGTCATATAAGAACTAATCCTGCATCGCGCAATCAAAGTTCTCCGCGCGTTTAGAACATATAGAACAACCCGAAATCATCTATCGGGCAGTAGTAGCCCACCAGACATAACAACCGTCTGGTCGGAGGATCCTCCCTTTTCAAAGGAGGTTTGCGGGACTTTACTCTCTGTTCCGCATACCTCCAAACTGGTGACCCTCGACAAAGAACGTCAGCGCAGCCTTCGTGCAGCCACTACTTCGTGACGTCATCATCACTTCCTCAAGCTTTCGAGCAGCGAGCCATACAGCCAGCACCCACGGCTTTAAAGGGTATCCTGACCACCAGCATGCCTACCTGGTCATACCTGGTCATCACCCTCAGTCTCATCAGCGACCTTGGCGAAGCACACTGCACCTTCGGCCAGTCACATGAAGAGCCACGAAGAACCTCTCCTGGTCGACGCAAGCAGTCAAGCCAGTACATCGCACAGCACCACTCCGACTCACTGGAGCTAGCAGCACTACTCCGACTAACTGGAGCCTGCAGCATCATCCCGACTCACTGGGATATCATCACCCCGACTCACTGGGGCATCATCCCGACTCACTGGGACAGCAACACCCCGACTCACTGGGGCATCACCGCAGACAGTTGCGACTCACCGAGAACTATGCGGCATTCGGTTCCGACTCACTGGAACCAACCTACCACTGGCCTAGCACGCATCAAGAAGCATCAAGAACCATCGATCTCCGATTCTCCGGAGGGGAGTGATGTAGCGATATCTATGGCGTCATATAAGAACTAATCCTGCATCGCGCAATCAAAGTTCTCCGCGCGTTTAGAACATATAGAACAACCCGAAATCATCTATCGGGCAGTAGTAGCCCACCAGACATAACAACCGTCTGGTCGGAGGATCCTCCCTTTTCAACGGAGGTTTGCGGGACTTTACTCTCTGTTCCGCCTACCTCCAAACCAGTACCACTTGATACCACTTAGCAACAGTGGTACCGTGTTGTCTAGTTACTGGGTGGTATTGTTCAAATAAGGTAACCGTATCCACTTAGACTGGAGCTCGGCCCCAATACAGGAAAAGGCTTGGCTTGAAAAAAAAACTGAGTGAGACACAATATATATTGTGTCTCACTCAGTTTTTTTTTTTAAGTTTTTTAAATTTCATTTTGAACATGCGATATAATAAGAGAAATAAAAGAAAAGAAAGAAAGAAAAAACGTTTATTCGTACCTCACACATTCAGTAAAATTAAAAAAAAAACAGTAGAATACAAATATAGTAAATAAAAACACTTAACTAATTAAAATTACATAATATGTACACAATAACTCCTACCAAAAAAATGGCGTCAAAAAATTCCTCCGCATCGACTGGAAGTGTGCCCAAAAGACTGGCGGCATTGCCACGTTGTATGGCAATGCTTAATCTCTGACCGAAGTAAAAGCCAGCCCTTTGTTCACGTAGTGTCAAAATTCCGATTAAATATCGCATAGCAAAATGCATCACAATCACTCCATTATAGTTTATAGCACTTTTTTCACAAAAGATTTCTTTTACAGGTTTGAGGTTCGCACAACTCCAGTTTGGGATCTGTATGGTGAAGGTGTTTTCCAAATTCCGAGTTGAGTGCACGAAGAATACGGTGGACAAAATTACGATCACACCAATGCGGTTACTTCTTACTCCAAGTGAAAAAATATATCTGAGACTAGTACGGAGAGATACATTGTGATAGTAGTATAAAACTATATATTTAGTTTTAGTAATATGGGGTCCGACTGCGCGTCTCCTTTTCAAGGAAATTTCACGCCGTCTGATCGACACTGCGTGACCAGAGGGCTGGCTCGTTCTTCGCCAAAAGAATTAGCATTGCCATTCAACGTGGCAATGCTGCCAGCCTTCTGGGCACATTTCTGGATGACAGCGATGTGGAGGAGTACTTCAAAGCCTGAGTGTATTTTGTGTCTTTGTATTACATAATGTACATAGTTAGATTTAGTATAAAAGTATTTATAGTTAATATTTAAGTGCTCACTATGAATATACAATTAAAACTAACTAGCTTTAGTAATTATTTATAATAATGTAAATATAGATATAACTATTAAATTATTGTCATTTGAGTATTTTGTTTTTTAATGTCCTCAACAGAAGATACAAATTAATCTTTTATTTTTTACTAGAAAGACAAAATGCCAATTACACTGACTGATTAGATACAAAGTAAGTACATCACAGATAAAATAACACAAATATACATTTATAAGAAATCTGTAAAAAAGTCGTTTTTATTAGAACGAAAATATTCCAAAAAAGAAAAAAATTGCCCGGGGTGTTAAAGGATAACCCAAAGGACCCATTTTTTGAATATTTTGCTGGCCTCCGCCTTTGCTAGCATTACTGCTTCGCAGAAGGAGGCGACCGCCTGCCACTCCTCTTCGCTCCGGACCATGGCCTGTACCAAGGCCCGGCGCGAGAGATCGCCCCCACGAGGACACGGCGGTGCTCTGTCCAAGCGGGGCACACTTCCACCGTGTCCTCCGGGCGGTCCACACAGAAGCGACACCCGGGCGTCGCCACTTCTACAAAAAAGAAATATTAGACACTTTAGCATTGGTAGAGTGCAACTGCACTTTTGATCCCTGACTGTACATCATAAAGGAACCCGTTCTAGATCCAAGGGTTGGGATGGGCGTTGATAGATGAGTACTAAGTCATAAACTCCTTTAAGGGCACTTATAAAACGTAAAAAGCTAGTGCACGGTTCCAATTGGTCGTTTCCTATGGAGAAGAACCTGCAAGAAACTCCATATATATTTATACGAGTACTATATTGAGATTGTAATTTTTTATGATCAATCAAGTTTTTTGACAATGTTTTTGTAGCTTAGGCATGTAAAAATTATTTTATCAAAAGCTAATGACGCACTTTAATCGGATTTCAATAAACTGGAGACGATAAGAGATACATAAATTTTTTGGTAACTTGATTGATCATTAGATATGATTCTCCTCATCCAAATTTTGGATAAGGACTATATTCGTTTGTATTTAGGGTTCCGTATCTCAGTCGGTAAAAACGGAATCCTTATAGCATCACTTTGTTATCCGTCTGTCCGTGTGTCAAGACCCTTTTTCTCAGGAACACCTGTCATTAATTTCAGTTTAATATGGAAGTATTAAACTGAAATTAATGATATATAACCTATGTGACTTAGTGATCAAGTGGCATTTTACTAGTTAAAGAATGATTAAAATTAGTCTAGTAGTTTTTGAGTTTATTAATTACAAACAAAAATACACAAATCATTTCTTTTTATAATATTAGTACTTATAGATAAAGAAGTACAGATTAGTAATTATATAGATAACTATTATTGGTGTTTTTATTTTTTACACCCACAGAAGATACACATTAATCACGAATTACAAAGATAAGTTTTTGTCTGTCATGGGTAGTGTTGTCAGGTCCGATTGGAAAAAATCGGGACACATGGTAAAATAAATCGGGATTAGGGTTTTAGATCGGGATCAAGATCGGGACATTTTTTTTTAATGATGGCTTTTTTAGGTTAACCGGCGCGAGAGGTCGCTACCGCCAAACGCTTCCACGAAGACACCGTGGTGCTCCGCCCATGTAAGGCACACTTCCACCATAAGGTTCACCACATTAATAAAGACAAAAACGAAAAAAAAATTGAAGTTATGAATGATTAGCTTTTTGCCGCGTACATAAAATATAACCCTATGTCACTCAGGAATAAAGCAGCTTTCTATCGGTGAAAAAATTTTAGAAATCGAACCAGTATAATATTATTGCAGATTACAGCAGGCTATTTTAAAAGTTTAAATATTTTTATATTAAAATTGTATTGTTTTTTTTTTTTTACATTTTACTACATTTGAATGGAATGGATTAACGAAGATTGATTAAATGAGTCACAGATTATGTGGATTGAGTAAAGCAGAAGAAAGACATTATGGTCGCGTGTTACGTATGAAGACGACGCTGCTCTGTGCGAGAGAGAAACAACTAGCCAGTGATACGCCATGTGTCATTTTGAACGCACTTGACTTAGTGATGCAAATGCGTTAGAGGTTTATTGGAATAATAATGGCTTTAATATTTTTTTTTGATTTATCGGGACATTTAGCGTCCCGATCAGGTGTAAATCGTGACGCGTGAGACCCCTAAAAATCGAGACATCCCGCGCATATTTAGGACGTCTGGCAACACTAGTCATGGGTCTTCAGTTACAATAGACTAGGTAAACACTTCCCAACTATAATACTACATATTTAACTATATATTTTTTATTTATTTATCAGAAAAAAAATTACATTGTACTTGATCCATTATTAATATTAATATAAAATTAGAAAAATTAACTTGCAAAATAGGAAAAAAAAACACGAATACGTGCTTAAAACGAAAATAACACAAATTATTTATATTTTATTCCCCAAAGTGATGGGTAAAGGTGTAGAATTACAGTACAGTTAAGGAGTGGAATTCCCTGAGTGGAAGACCAGAGTAAATAGATTACTTCTAGGCAAGCGTGCTCCATTGTTGACCACATCATCGCTTGCCATCAGGTGAGATAGTGGTCAAGTGTGAGCGCAACCATTACCATTACCACCAATTATTGGTTATAAAAAAACTGGGCAAGTGCGAGTTGGATTCGCACACTGAGGGTTCCTTACAAACTTTTTATGTAAATAGTTCAATTTCCGAATGGAATCTCGAAGATTTTTCCAAATCGCAAAAAAAATACCATTTTATTTGTTGTGACGTAACAAAAATATTTCTGTTTTCAGATTTATTCCTATACCTTTGCTATAAGACCTTGCTTTATGCCAAATTTCAAGATTCTGGGTCAACGGGAAGTAGGTACTTAGTGGATATTGATTCCCTAGAGAGTGTTTCGTAGATTTAGCAGTTTGATTTTTTTTTAACTTCAAGAGACTGCAGACCGAGTACATGATTTTAATTTAAACTCGATACCTCCACGAGTTTCTGAGATAAAGGGTCTTAAAAGATAGACAAGCGAACTTTTTTTCCTTTTGAGGTACGGAACCCTAAAAGTAATTCGACTGTTATTTTTTAGTCTCATATCTTAATAGGGGCGAGTCCAGGTGAGTCTATAGTCTACTTCTTGGGCACAAATCCCGAATGCGCTGCTACAAAAAAAACATCTAATTTTTTTGGTTGGGTTGGGCGATTGGGTTTCTCAATGACTCGCAAAGCTCAGTAATATCAATAGACCTGACGCAAGTCTCAAAAGCGTATATTCTAAAACCAAAGTCATTTAATTTTCTCATAACGCACGTAAAGCTCGCTATGTTACAAAACAGTCGCTTTATCTGCGCAGCCGCATCAACACGTACTCGGCTATCGGCCAATCGCATTGGAGGGCGGGAACGGCGTACGTTGCCTTTCGAAAAAAGAACGCTGCGTTCCATTTGTACGATATATCTTTAGTTTTTAATGAGTACTTGACAACCTTTATAAGGAAAAGCTGGATTTAAGAAAGTTTCACGCTATGGGATAACGGGATGCCGATTTACGAGTATCTTAGGATATGTATCTTCTTCTTTAAGTATCGATCTACTTGATGAACCGTTAGGGCGGCTATAACAAAATTTCGTACAATATATTCTGCTTTCTGCAATCGAAATCTTCGTCTCTTTTTTAACCGGCATAGAAAAATGTATGTTTATATTTTTAAATAGTTGCGTTTTGTCACTGAGCACTGAAGCCCTCAAGTCTGCTATTACAATAGTGTCAGAATGGTCTTGTTAATTTTGACAAGTTTGGTAATCTACTAATATATTATAATGGCGTCATTATGACTTTACAATGGTCAACTACTGACACTCCATTGAAAGAAGTGGCATAGAATGGTAATCTCGTACACATTGACAAATGAATGTCTGACGTATACGGTAATCTGCTAAAATTTTTACAGTTCTTTTGATCAGTGATCTACCATTAGAACGTCATTGTGCAGTCATTGCTTTTAATAAGCTCGATATTGTCATTCTACCACAACTCTATTACGTGACCATTGAACGATCAATGATTAAGCAGGTTACGAACTTTTAGCAAAATGACAATAGGATCGTGTTGGAATGACGAATTTATAATAATAGCAGACTTGGGCCTCAGATGCAAGTCTGCAAATATAAGTCAGAACTGAGATGCAAAGTTTAGTCCAGAAACCTCAGGCAAAAATGGACTTTCTCTTTGCGGTAATAAGATGGTCGACCACGTCAAGAGCAAAGGTGGCCCATTGGTAACGGCCCCGACTTATGAATTGTATGTCATAGGTTCAAACCTTCATCCATGATCTTCTTGTTCTTCTCAAGTCATTGGTTTTCATTTACTTCAAAGTATTTGAGCCCAGTAGGTTGCTACGTTTATATTGGCGTCAGTGGCGTTTTTTAGATACTCCAAAACTCTTAACTACCTACCACCTGTTCAGGTGTAGGTACACTTTAGGCACTCTAATAAGTGTTTGTCAGTGTATGTATATATATATATAAAAGCGAAATACCACTCCCTGATTAATCACGAAATCTCCGAAACTATAACACCTACAAACAAATTTTAGCAGGTAGATTCCTTGTAGGGCGTAGACATCCGTTAAGAATGGATTTTACGAAACTCCAACCCTAAGGGGGTAAAACGGGGGTTGGAAGTTTGAATGGAGAAATCAACTTAAGTGCGGGAGAAGCATCTGGCAGAAGCTAGTCTAATATATAATCGCTGCTGTTAAAATGGTGAAGGAAAACATCGTGATGAAACCGGTATGCCCTAGAACCTAAACGTTGAAGGCATGTGCCATCCACAAACCCGCACAGAGCCCACGTGGTGGATCACGGCCTATTCCGTTTCTTAGAGAGGAGGTGTGAAAGCCAGTAGTACGATTGATTATAATAATTTGATTATTTTATCACCACAATATCACAGCAATTACAAAGCTAAGACAATGACAATAATTGGATTCATAGTGTGGGAGACTGTTGCCTAAGCTAGGCTTTTGGCTTGTATTATGCTTGTATTATTCCATACATTCTTGGCTTTTCATCTATCGTTATCGCTGATAGAATTTCACGGCCTTACGGAAATCCATCATGTTGTGGGATTGTTTAAGTAAGATTCATTGTAGGCCTACAACGTGAAGTTCAATAAAATTCTTAAACACATTTATATATTTATGGACAACCAACCAAACATACATCATTATACAATTACAATCATGCTAAAGATTCAGTATTTTTATATTTTGATCGCAAACTAATGAAAAAAATTGTAAAACAATTTCTTAAGTTTTATGTTTATGAAAAAGACAAAATTCCCTTTTCACTCTTGTGACAGTACCTTATGCAAGACAGACTTGACTTTCCGCAAAGAGTCATCTTAACTGGGTGAGCGAGATAGGCGACTAAATTGAACCTGGATCATGTTAACGGTGGAAAAATCTTGATATACGAGCCATTTTGTAAGGCACATTTATATATATGGGACTAAGTAACCGCGGACAATCAAGTTTGATGATTTCCTACTCCCAAAAAAAGGGTAAACGTCATAAACAACAATTAAAGTAATTAGAGACAGTTCAAAATTTAACAACAAAATTACGCCTCACAATACAAATAATTGAATAGCTATTGATATAATGTATCTTAAAATTATCGTCGCCCTTGACATTTTGCCTCCGACACTTCCTAGAATCATAGACGTTATGACAAATGTATAAAAACTATTATTTAACTATAGTCGAGATCAATCACTGTCAACGGTCATAATAACATAGTCACACATTGATAATATGTTTAAGGATATTAAACGTATGCCGAAAGGTATATGTTAAATTATAATGGGGTCCATAACAGGCCAAGAAATATATTATCTATAGCACGACCCTATCAATAATAAAAAATATAACTGTTTTTATTATTGATAGGGTCGTGCTGTCTAACTATATAACTATCATGAACTTTGGCACTTCATAATTTACTAAAAAATTCAAAAAGTCAAAAAAGTATAACAATAGAAGCCTTGCAAATTTAATCAAGATTCTGAATATGGACAATTTTTTTTCAAAAATTTTTAAGGGTTTAAAAAACACGTATTACCTGGAACAAAGTTTGAAAAATATTCGAGTAAATCACGGGATTACCGAAAGCTAACGCTTTATATAAAATGTAATTACATTAGTGTACTTTATTAACTTCTCCATAATACTTCAACTTTACAGAGTCTTTTCTGTTTCTGAAAGAGATTAAACTTTGAGTGCTGTGTACAGCAATAATTGGACTTCAGATTTATGTACTGTATGTTGTTTTTAACTGTGCTGATTGTCTTAATGTGTAGTCTGTCACTGTACTTATTAAAATAAAATTAAAATAACAGAGTTTTCAGGCGTTATCTCTCTTTTTTAGCGTTGCCTTTTGTCAAACATCGTATTGAATTGCGTAGATGAAGTAACAAGCTTTTAAACCATGCTCGATGTTGACGATAGGCGAGTGAAAAAGGACCCTCTTAAGTTTTTTCGTTACTTATGGCAAAAAAATTTTGGATTTACCTCAATGGTTCATGGAATGAACACATACATTCAATGGAATCATTGAACATCAGGGCTATATTTTTTTTTCAAATAAAAAATATTCAAATCCAGATCCAAATAAAGATTTCTTAAAAAAATATCAGCATGATCAGTACCTTCTCTTCTTCTTTTCGATTCGATGGTAAACTCGTCAAACTGTTTGGGCCCAATAGGTGGCTACATTAATAGCAGCATCGGTAGAACTCATCAAATCCTCCAGAGTGCAGGTGTGTGGGCACTTGGGGCATTCTAGTATGTGGCTCATGTTTTGAACAGGAGCACCGCATTCACCTTTTCTAAAAGAGCGGTATAATTTAGCTATATGTAGGTAAACAGCGACATCGATAATAATAATATCATTATAAATGTCGTCTCTCGACGTCATAGGCAATCAATCATTTAATTGGTTTAATCGTGTAGATATAATTATAATTGGACAACAAGATCATAGATTGATCGATAAAAGTATAGACTTTTTAAGAACCACGAATTAACAGATTAGATTGTGTTTCGTCGAGAATCTGATGTGATAGTAAGTATATCGGCCCGTTAAAGATTGATCGTAGTAATTCGTAAGTAGTGTTTACGGATGCTTCTGTACTTTATCAACAACAACCGTCATCGTCATCGCAGAGGCGAAGTACATAGAGAAGACTTGGAGCTAAATGAAACGAAGCTCAAGACCGAACGGGATGGCGGCGCACTTTGGACGGCCTCTGCCCCATGTAGAGGACGCAGGAACTTAAGCCAAGTAAGTCTTAGCAATTATTCATATATGCTGAACAATGGTTTTTGTTAAGATAATGCAAGCAGCTTCCTGAAGCCTAAAGATTTAGAAAGGTCTTAAAAGTGATTAATAATGCTACTAGGAATACACAACACAGAGAGTAACGCTGACATTATCTATAGAAGTCCATAGCTATGTGTATACATATGATTCCTTAAAAGCAGGTCATAGAACGAGATCCCTGACAACTCTCATGCATGATTGTGGTTATACCACAAACCATGCTGATATCGTCGTCATTCAAATATCTAAAATTTTAAAATTTCTGCTTCTAAATTTAACCGTGATATCCTATAAGTAATACCAGTCTTGTACCACATTCAGAGATAGAACATTGGTGGCCATTAGTTATAGAATCAATCTTAATAAAATTTACCATGACTCACATTAATTTAGCTGAAATATAATTTGAGATTGTATAAGCTGTCAATGGCGATGATTTCGCGGCACCCGCCAATCATAAAACAATTATTGTACTGTGATATTGAATACATCACGGACCTCACAATACGGAAGAATATTAGAGGCAAGAGATTCAAGTATGGTAAGCTAAGCTAGGCCAGGCTTTAAGCTTGAGAGGAGCTGGTTAGAAAATTCAGGTTAAAATGTTAATGCTGAAGATGTTTCTAAATAATATGAATTTGCCTCGTTCCAGTTGATGAATATTTTCCAAGATACGAATTAGGAAATATCAGTGATGAAAATCAATCTTAATGTTATACAAAGCACGGGTCCGATCGTGTGTGGAGTACTGCAGCCACATATGGGCTGGTGCTGCAAAATGCCACATGGTAGCTTTGGACTCGGTGGAAAGGCGGGCGAAGAAGCTAATTAGTGATCTTGATTTGGTTAAGTCTAATCTACAAAGTCTTGAGCACAGGCGTAGGGTATCCAGCCTTTCGGTTTTATATAGGATGCATTTTGGAGAGTGTGCGCGGAAATTGCATGACTTGATTTCGCCATCTACTTTCTACCATTGGACTACTCATCATACGGCGAATATCCACCCTTACGTTGTTGAAACTTCTACGCTCCGGACTAAGCGTTTCGCCTTGTTTTGAGGGAGTGGAACAATTTGCCCGCTGCAGTCTTCCCGTCCAATTATAATTTAGGTGTCTTCAAGGCTAGAGTGAATAGGCTCTTAATAAATTAGTGCGCCTCACCATCAACGATTGTAGTGCTGCTTACCATCAGGTGGGATAGCAGTCAAGCACTAGTTTATAACAATTAAAAAAAAACTAAATAAAATTTGGAAGATAATACCTAAAAAGAAATCGGGTATATATTGTAGGTAAGTAAAAAAATATTGATATTTTTGGTAGTGATTAGTTACAGTCAGGGGTCAAAAGTGCAGTTCCACCTTACCAATGCTAAAATTTCTTTGTAGAAGAGGTTCATTGGTTCATGACTGATTTAATTGGTAGCATAGAATCTAAAGTATTGAACAAACTAGTTGAGGAATGTTGAACTTCTACAACAAAGAAATTTTAGACACTTTAGCATTGATAGAGTGCAACTGCACTTTTGATCCTTGACTGTACATAAGTGATATTCACAGTTCACACACCTCGATGATATTTCTAGTGTCAGACAAAATGAAAACAGTCTCTAAGAAACTCATTATGAATGACCCCACTTCAATATTTCCTTGTATTATCATTTTGAACTCATTCAAAAATCAATTAACGATCATTTGCATCAAGCATTGCATCGTATACTATATTTTCATCACGTAGCTCCTAGTCTACGTGAGAATGAAAACGCAAATGACTAAAGTCATTGGCTTTTGCTAACGAGATTGCCTTATATTCTAATGTACGCCTTAATTGTGTCGAAGTGTTGATGACAGCGTCGTGACAAAAGTATTGTGAGCACTTAATGATACTAAATTAATTTGCATATTAGACTAATAACACAAAATAGACACACAGAACACAATCCATACACACAGGACAGAAGTCAATCTACATACAAAGCGCGCTCGAGTAACGCACACACAGACACTGCTCACGGTCACGATATCTCAGCCCGTTTGAAACCAGTGCGAGCGCGAGTGCCATCCGTTTGCTATGCCGCGACCAGTTGCGACATGGTGGACAGACTTCTGGCGGGATCTCATTGTGAAATGGCGACAGCTACTGTCGCAACCCAGTGCTGGGCACGCCATATTAGTGGCGGTCAGTCCCCTCTTTGAGGAGGGGCTGGAAAGACCTCACGGTGTCCTCATCTTCCGTATGACGCAGGTTTTCACCGAGCATGGTCAGTTCGGGAAGTTCCTGTACTGGAACGCCACCACTGTGTGTACTGCCTGGAGAACACGGTTGAGCATACGGTAGAGGTGTACCTCGCTTGGGCAAAGCACGTGCCGTATTCTCGTGGAAGCGATCGGCGGTAACAATCTTTCGCTTTGGGCCTTGGTACAGATCATGGTCTGAAGCGAGGGGGATTAGCAGGCGGTCGCCCCCTTCTGCGAAGCAGTAATGCTAGCAAAGGAGGAAGACGCACGCGCGAGGGAGCGGCCGTTACGCCTCAGTTACAGGAATCCCAATCCCGATTTCCAGCCGGCGTAGGCGCGGGCCTGCGGATGGCGAATAAGGGCTAGGTCGCTGTCCGACAGTCTGGTACCCGTCCGGACCAAGCCTAAGTCGTCGACAGCGCGTAGTGTTCTACGCGCGCCTCTAGGAGATGTCAACCGTAATGCAAACCGTAGGGGCCCAGCAGGGTCGAAGTTCAGCTGCAGAAGCAGTTCGCTTCTGACAGAAAAACCCGGCCCTGGTATGAAAGGCAAAGAAGGAGTGGGTTGTTAGTCAGTAAAAGTCTGACACACCCTTCAACTCCACCCAAGAGCGGGATATGTCATTGGATGATTTTCCCACCTAAAAAAAATAAGCCCCGTGCCGAGAAAGAAAGCGAATATGACTTTGTGTCCATGTAATATTTTTACAATTAATATTAGGTATTTATCACTGCACCCGAGCGCGCAGGCATGAAAAGTGAAATACATACAATGCGTTCCAAATAAGAATGGGATCGATTGCCAGATAGTGACGTCACGTCATACTGTCAAATTGAAGAATTATTATGATGAGCAAATCAAGAAATTTTTAAAATTTAATCTATTTACGAATTGTGAACGAAAATAGTTTAATCAGATTCCAGTTCTTCAATTTTGCTCATCTCTAAGTTCTTAAATTTTGCCCAATTTCTTACGATTTGACAGTATGACGTGACGTCACAACATGGCAATCGATCCTATTCTTATTTGGAACGCATTGTACATGAGACTGACTTCTGTCCTATTTATTTGGTGCTAATAACTCTTGCTGCTCATTAGAACTACATTTGGCATGGCATATCCAATTTTGCAAATAGTTTTGTTTTGACCTTTTTGATATTGTACTATCATTATTGTAGATTCTGAAGCGGTTGAGTGAACTAAAATATCCTTTGTGAGTAACGATTTTAAATGTATTCAGCTTAGTTCCTTATGACACCTGCGAATCTTACCGACAGAAAGATAAATCTTGCACTACTTTATGACATATCCAAAATATAGCTACCAAGAATTATCTTTCTGTATAGTGTTAACCTTAAATAGACACGATAATGATAGAGCTCGTGACACAATCATTACTGACACCTTACAATCTGATCATTTCCCTGTTGTGTAGTGCACGCATAAACATGATTATTTATTCAATATTACGGAGCATTGAGAAAAGTACCATCAAGATGGGCAAATGATAATTCGTGTTCTTAAACATTGATGAAAAATTTTTTTTTTATTAATGATTGGCTCGCGTTTGACTACCATATCACCTAATGGTAAGCGATGATGTCGTCGACGATGAAGCACGCTTGCCTAGAAGTAGCCTATTCACTCTTGACTTAAAGACTTATTTTTGAGCATTATGTTTTCGGCCAAGCAGTCACTAACGGAAATGCCATCTGCTGACTCAGTCATTAGATCCTCACGATACTAGTGCTGAAATATGAGCCATAGCTCATTTCTCTGCGATTGTAAGCTGCATAAACACATAGAAAGCGTACCATCCGAGAACCTCCAACCGTAGAGATTGTCTCTGCTTAAAAAGATTCTCAGTTAGCGCTTAAACAACTGACTTCTCTCAGTCATATAGAATACATCGCCAATGAAAATCTCTATTGTTAAAATCTACCAAAATAATTGTGTGTATTATTAATGACGATATATCGTATTTTGTCCTACCAATTGCTTTCAACAGTTGCTGTTGATGAAGTACTGGAACTACACGAGGCTTGGGTTGCATCTAAAGAGAGTCCATCAAAATCTAACCTAGGCAATTGTGGTATTTAGCCATAAGCATCAAAATTATAACCAAACGAAGACCATTTGCTAGAACCATCCAAGATTGAACCAACGGATTACCATAAGTTTGGGCCAGAATTTGAACAACCGAGTACCGAAGACTTAGCTGACCAAAATTGGTCTACAGTACTAATGAGGCGTGAAATCTGATCAGCGATCACTTCCTCATCCAACTTCAGAGTTGCACGCACAAACATCATTATTCATCATGATTCCGGCACTCAAGCGACAGTTAAGAATTAAATTGTAGTTTTTGTCTGTTAGAACCTTTGGACGTATTGATAATGGCTTTAGAATATGCGTTTAATTGTTGAAGCTGGAGTTTGGAGTTAGTCAACGGTTTTGCACGTGTAATGTTATTAGTAGCTGTTTAAGTATTATATTGATTATGGGTTTCTGTCCCCAATCTATAATAATATTATAAAGACAAAAGTTTTTTATTTTTGAATTTTTGTTTGTATTGAATAAGCTCATTTTTTTTTAAATTCTTTCAATAGTAGTAAGCTGTTTTATTACTAAGTCTATTTTCAAGCTGGCAAAGTTGCTGGCAAAACCTAGTAATGACTATAACTATTTTACTAATTATATTAGCGTATATTAACTGCGTACCCTGAGTCATGAAAAACAAATTAGTTTTTAACGTTATAAGGATCACGTTCATATTTCTTTGTAATTACCTCCAATACAGTCGGTTATCGATTAACTAATGTTTTTAAATCTATTATGAGACGCCGTACATTCAGTTTTCCTTATGTAAGTAAGAATATCGATGATGAACGAGTGTACAAATTTTCAAATATGCCTTTACAGGGTTTGTGCTTGTTGATGGGGCAGTTGTATTGACCAAATACTTTTATTGCTTTTACGGTATAGTCAGTGGCAGCTCGTAAGTCGCTATGACTGTAGACGTTTTGCAGTCAGACGGCAGGGAATCAGGAGAGATATAGTCAGCGAAGCAGTTTAACATTGGTACCCTTAATTTGTTTTAACGGGTACATAAATGTGGTTAGTCAACGGTATTGGAAGAGGTAGTACCTAATAGTAAGCTAGCCAGCTACAACCTAAGGGCTCACACAGAACTGTGATGCTATGTAATACAATGCCGCATGTCAGAAACCTGTGATGCGAATTGCTACAATGCTATTTCGTGGGGCAAGGCAAAGCATTAGTTCAGGTGACCATATAATGTGCGAATGCGAATTAATGAGGGGTTTTCAGCAAAATTCACCACCAGTTGGTCCCACTTAGCCGAGAGGTCTTTTACTTTTGAAACGTGTATGTCGTGGACAGATCTTAGAAATTTATCACTTCATGATATGGCCAAGTAAAACTGGCCAGATAGTTTTAAACGTTAAAGTATGATGGTATTTCAATCTTCATTTGGCCTACTTTCTTTAGACCTTTTATTATCATAGAAATCCTACATCAATGATATGGCCAAACGAATATTGACGTTTTATCAAATGTTAACGTTTAAACGATCTGGCCCGTTTTAGTTGGCCATATCATGAAGTGATCAATTCTAAGATCTGGCCACGACATGTACATGATGTTGACATCAATTGAATTTATGTCATTACCATAAGCATTTTGACAGGTGCTTAGACCTGATGATCCAGTGCTGCCACCTCGTGAAAGTCATTTTGGAAAACCCTTATTTGCAAGTTCTTGCGATACGTCGTGCGAGCTTGCAGATTTGTAGTATGATACGATCGCATCGCAGTTTTGTGTCTAGGCCATAAGGCTGAACTAGTCGAGGGATCGAAATCACTGCTGGGGGTGACCTAAAAGCTCGCTGCCTCATCTGACAACGTGTCCGACAAAGATAGTATCAATGATGAGCAGTAAGACGCTAGTCCTCTTGTCGCACGCACACAAAATCCGTTCCGAACTGAAACGACATTAGATGGTTCGTAAACATTTACGATTAGTGCTTTAGAAAATCAGATTTTATGAAAAAGCCAGAGGATAAATCAATTACAAATAAAGTTCTTCTTCGGTTATTGAGCTTTGTCGGTACCGAGTTTGTTTTAGAGCTTTTAAACGATTTTTGTTACTTTTTACACCAAAAGTTGCGCTAAAATTATCAAGAAATACGAAACTTTGTTGGCTCCATAACTTTTTAATGGCAATTTTTATTTATTTCTGTTTCCATACAGACAAAATTAATAATGAGATAAAAACGATATTATGTTTAGTTTTGAATGTACAATGTCAAACTGTGGAGTAATAACCCCCCGAAATTTGTATGAAAAGAATATTGACTAGTGTAACCTTAAGTCGGTGCGAAGCGATATAAGTTTCGTGTTGCAGTTACGTGTTGCGCCCACCCCAAATAACACGGGACAAGGGCAGGATGATGATGATGATGATGATGTCAAATCACGTCTAATATCCCAGTAGAGCGTGTACACATGCCCTTAGACACGTGCCAAGCAAGATGGCGGCTGTTTAGCACGACACATCGAAAATATGAACAGCAAATGCCAGACGCTAAACTGATTGGCGGGCAATGAGTGTCATTAACATGCCAATGTAAGATTTGGGTCGTTAAACAGAATTTGTAACTGCAGAAGGTCTACTTAGAACAATCTGAATAAGTGTAGGTAAAGTGGCGAAACTATAGGGTGGCAAGGCTGGCAAAATGCCACAGGCCCCTGGTCCGACGGGGCCTCCGGTATGAAGTACCTAACCCAATCTATTATACTTTTTTTTTTTTTCAAAATTAAATCACATATTGACAATTTTTTTGAGGCCCCGTCCAATGAATTTGCCACGAGCCTCAGGATGAAACAGTTACGCCACTGGTAGGTATGTAAATCTATTGTGCTTAAAACCATCAAGAACAGGTATCCATCACTCAGTTAAGTTTCCCAAGCTTTGTGTATTTATCACACTCTACAATAATATTATAAAGGCGAAAGTTTGTATGTATGTGTGTGTCTGTATGTTTGTTGCTCATTCACGCTTAGACGGTAAAACGGATTTGATTGAAATTTGTTACACGGATTGCCAATGTTCTAGAATGGTACTTTATGTTTCCTTGGGAGAATTTTCTGCTTTCACGTGGGCGGAGACGCAGGCAGAAGCTAGAATTTCTATGAATAATAGACACTTGTTTCCTCAAATTTTCCATGAAGAGTCATTTTCTTTTTTTATTGAATTAACAACATTTTTAACATCATATTTTTTTTATGGCTTCTATTTATCCTAGATAATTAAAAAAAAGCAATATAGCGTGGGTCACCATCAAAAATGTTCTAGTTAAATGAAAAAGAATTTTCTGTTTTGTAGTTTTCTGTTTTGTTTAACTTTCAGAGTTATAAAATGGTATCCTCCATTTTAGAACTCTGAAAGTCTCTCTCCATTCTCACTCCATTTTAGTTCTCTATTTGGATGTATTTAAAAAAAAACTGCCATTTATGCACTGATTTGGAAACTTTGCTCGAAAAATCGACAAAATGTAAAAACTGATTTATTTTTCTATTTGATTAATACATATCAGAAGCTTTCAAAATTTTTGGATTGTGATATAAAAATCAATTTTTAGAAATCTTTGATTAGGTATCTCGTCTTGTCCTTACTGTATGTGAATTCACATTATGAAACTTCTGCAATTATTTCTTTGTGGTTTCGCTGAGTCAAAGCGTGACACGAGAGCGGCCATCATACAAAAACCCTTGTCATCTATTATCATCTTTCATAATGTTGAAGCATGTAGAGGTCATCATCATCTGGTCACAAAACGCAATTAAGATTAATTAGAGTAACATAGTCTTTGAATAGCAATGGCGTATCAACAAAATGGCTGAATGGAATTCTTTTGTTTTTTTCCTGTTTTATTTTTAGAATTATATTTTGAACGGAACCGCCTTCGCATGATCATCGAATGTTAATTAGATAAGTTAACCTAATTTTAATTGAGTAGTCATCATCAATGTTGTGGGAGCAGGAACAGTGGCATGCCAGATACCTTTATAGAGGGCAAGCCAAGGAAACTTTGACTTATCTACTACTTACCTATTGCGAATAAAAAAAAAAAACTCGCTCTTATCCGCCGTTATGTATCCATCAGTGCAAAATTTCTTGCTGTATTGTAATATCTTGATTTTAATTACAACATTTTATTACATTTTTATTTGTTAATAAGATAGAAATTATGTGAACATCATTTCTGTATCATAAATGACTTAAACGATATAAGAGCACAGGTGCAGGGTAGCCAGCCTATCGGTATTTTACAGGTTGCATTTTGGAGAGTGTGCGCGGGAATTGCAATTGACTTGATTCCGCCATCTCCTTTCTACCATCGGACCCGACGTTGTTGAAACTTCAACGGTCCGGACTTAGCGTTTCGCTTCGTCGTTTATACCACGTACATCGAAAGAATGAAAGAATTTGCCTGCTGCGGTCTTCCCGTCCAATTATAATTTAGGTGCCTTCAAGGCTAGAGTGAATAGAATCTTAATAAACTAGTGCGAATCACAATCAATGATTGCATCACTGCTTACCATTAGGTGGGATCGCAGTCAAGCACTGGTTTATATATAAAAAAATAAAATAAAATAAGAGCCATCTATGGATATATTTTGGCAACTCTTGCTCGCTCGCGATTCTGATCAATATTATATTCCGGCCAGTTGCGCTCGGATAAAGCCCCGCTGACCACTAAATCCATTTTCTTTGCGAAATATTGATTGATTTACACATGCTATGTATATTCTGAATAACACTTAATCAGCAATTTTTTTGTGTATTACATATTTCTAAAGATCAAAGCCGTTTGAAAGGAGTAGGAAAAACAAGCGAAAAAATATCATGTTGTTAATTTTTTTTGTTTGGCAAAATTATTAGTCTTACGAAAAAATCATATGTATATGATAATGTTGTACATGAATCTATAATAAACGTAGTTTTATTTCCAACCTATTGACCTAGCCGTTACCGAGGAGTAGGCTTCAGAATGTCACTGTTTTATGGCACTGCTCGGGCGCTAGGACCTTAAATGAAAGAAAGAAAGAAAGAAAAAGAATTTATTTGGTACAGCACAAGGCACAAACACAATATAGGGTAAACACGAAACAAAAAATAAAAATAAAAAAAGAAGTAACAAAAAATGCATTTGTGTGCCTCACGGCTGCACCAAAATAGGTCCAGTTCAGCATGAATGTCAGACAACTAGTGCCTGACGCTGATTTTCAACTGAACCTGTGGTTCTGACGCAACGGACGTAAAACTGTTTTGGAGTGTATAAATGTATCGGTGATGCATACTTAAATAATATAAACTATTCAAATAGTGTTGTGTTAATTATAATAAATATGTGCAATGTATGTAATGTATGTGTTTGTTTAAAGTGTGAAAAATAAATAATACACGAATAAAACAAAAATGTAACAAGAGAGAGAAAAAAAAACGGTAGAATAAAGATACAAAATGTGGGTAGATGGTAGATAAATCTCGAACGTCGAAGTCGGGATGCAAACTGTGTATAATTTACTCATTCCCCCCACACCAGTGCGTTGCATGCACACGTGCGACAGAGCGTTTAAGAACGAGGTTTCACCATTTTTATTTCTTCTTGTTGCGAGTTGCATTGAAGGTGCAACAAAAATATATAGTCATTATAAAAGTTGAATGCAGAGTTGTGCCTAAAGTATTTTATAGATAAAAGAGGACTACAAGTACGGAAGGTAAGCGCAAATTTAATAATTGATATAATCATAATAATTCAATATAATATATGGAAATAATAATAATATAAGAAGTCATTTAAATCTGTGGTGTATTATCTAAATGTCCATTTGATTTTTCAGTAATGTCTCAATATTGAGATGTACTTTCGGACTAGCCACCTTGATACTTCAACATTGCCAGGCTCCTTGTGGAAGGCGAATGGGAATGAAAGGCGCCATCCAGACTACGTGCGCCTGTCGCAAGCAAGTAGGCCAAAAACAGTGGGTACGTTGAAAAGGCAATGTTTTAAATATTATAGAGTTAAAAAAAAAATAGTGTAAGTAATGTGCTGCTTTGTACTTTACAGGTCCTACACCCGCGACAGCATATATAAATAATGCAGTTTTCCTTTTTTTTCCAAAAATATTAAAATATATTCCATATTTTTCATAGTAGCACACGCTCCCTGGTGACGATAATGGAAAATCTGTTTTTAGGGTTCCGTACCTCAAAAGGAAAAACGGAATCCTTCCGGACAACAAAGAGATCCTATCACTTTGTTAAAACGCACCCGACCGCGATGGCGTCTGTTTTCTAAGATGGCCGCTAAGTTGGCGGGAAATGTGCGGTGGACTTAGCTGTTTCTTAGTTTATTTTGATTTGATTGGTGCGTAATTTAGGATGCTGTATTTATATCTAAAGTAATTAGTGTCTGCTTTACTTGAAACAGTTAACTCTCTCTCTCTCTTGAGATAAAGAAAAGCCTATAAGCAGTAAACGTTTTGCAGCTGAAATGACGATGATAATGATGATTATAAATATATGGTGATATAAAATTTTCACGCACTTCATCTATGAAATAAGACATTAATTTTTATTAATGTACTTCTATATAATATGTTACAGTTAAAACGCGTTTTTCGTTAGAACTCGTTTTCCCTAGTTAAAACTAGTTTTTACGTAATGCCTTTGTTAAAACTAGAACTTACCATCGATATATTTGATTTTTAAATAAAACTAGTACTGGAGAAACTAAGTTGGAACTAAAAACAAGACATAGTTTTAAAAATATTTATTAAAAAAACTCCCGCACTTGTCGAATCAAGTTACGTCTCGCGACCAACCAGAATAAGGTTTTTTTTTAGGTGGGAAATCATCTAAAGACTTCTCTCGCTCTAGGGCGGAGCGAGAGGGCGTGTCAGACTTTTACTGACTAAAACCCACTCCAATGTTCCTTCGTTGCCTTGCGAACGGTTTTGCTGACATATCCTTGAGGCGCGTACAATACGGATACGGAACAATACGCGCCGTTGACGACTTAGGCTCGATCCGGACGATTCACGGATGGTCGGATAGCGAGCTACCTACTGCTCGCCGTCCGGGATCGGGAATCGGGATCGGGATCCCGGCAGCTGGAGCGTGAGAACCGTGTGTCTCGCGCGTGTGGCCGCCTCCTTCGCTAGCAATACTGCTTCGCAGAAGGAGGTGACCACCTGCCAGACTTCCTCGCTCCGGACCTGTACCAAGGCCCGGCGCGAGAGGTCGTTGCCGCCGTTCGCCCCCACGTGAACAGGGTGGTGCACTGCCCAAGCGGGGCATACCTCTACCGTGTCCTCCAGGCGTTTCTTCCACACGAATCCGGTGCAGGAAACTCCCGCACTTACCATGTCCAGCGAAAAACTGCGTCATGCGGAAGGTGAGGATGCCGTGTGGTCTTTCCAGCCACTGCTCAAAGAGGGGACAATCAGTATAGGGTATGATGAAGTTTAACCTCGGTCGGAACAATTTTAACTGACTCGCTTCGGAAAAACACATTATGTCTAGTAAGAACTAGTTTTAACTGATATTAAATTTTGAGCATTAGTTAATTCTAGTATTAACAAAAGCATATAGTAAAAACTAGTTCTAACTAGGAAAAACGCGTTCTATCTAAAAACTGGTTTTAACTGTAACATATACATCTTAGACTGTACGACGAGAAGACGTACGTCGTAGACAATTCTGTCTAAGACAGTTTTGTCTTAAGTGTGCGCAGGCCCTTAACTAATAAATATTATAGCTTAATGTGTATATATACAAGCTGAAAATAATAATATGTACAAACGGGTAGAAAAAAAACTCATTGGGCCTAAAATATCATCCACACCGATGTCAGTGAGAAAAGTACCCAGAACGCTGGCAGTATTGCCACGTTGGATATTAATGCTGATTCGTTGACCGAAGAAAAGCCTAACCCTCTGATCTTAGTGATATTTGAAATATGTAAAATAAATAAAGAAGAAAAATATTTTGCTCGCTTAAAATCATATTGGTACATGATAAATAATACACAGATAAGTAATACAGGTATTGTATGTATGGTATTAACTATCAGGCTTTGGTTCATCAAAAGTTGACCCTGGTTTGATTATTTCTGCTCCCATCCAGGGTCTGCACCATGTACCTGGGCAACGCTGGCACTGCTCTAGTTACAACACCGCCTTAACCTAAGCTATAAGCATTGGAAATCTGGAAATGATAGATATATACCTATAATATCAAATGAAAAACTAGATAAAGATCATCCAAATTAATAAGTAATCGAAAGCTAGCTCATAAAATAACAACGTTATTGTAATAAATAAAACAAAAGCAAAATAACAAGAGAATGTTTTTACAAGCAATTATTGTCGTTTCATGTTGTTTGTTCCAAACGACAAGGCGACAGGGCGACAATAACTCACAAATCCGCAACATGCCGCCTCCCTCGTTAGCAAAGTTCCAATTTTAAATTCATCGCGAGTCATTTGCGCTTGCGATCGCTGTGCGGGACACATGACGTCATTAGTCACAAGGAGTGTACTACGATGAGTTGTTTTGATACTTTGATATTTAAGGTGGGTACAAGTGTTTCTTTCATACACAAAACGCACTTTGATGCATCAACAGAGGCATATCTAGTTGTATTCTTAAGTTACATCGATTAGCAAAGAGAAAATCAACGTGCACTAGCTTCTGACGTTTTATAAGTGCCCATGTAAGCTTTTTTTTTTTTTTTGATAGGCTCGCATTTGACCACTATCTCACAAGCTTATATAAAATATTGCATACCAGGATACGTAAGCAGATTCACATTGATATTTTTAAGTTAAATTAGTTATTAGCAGTGTATTTTTCATAGTTTCGGTATTTTATTTCAGTGATAAGTAATCTAACAGAAAATAAACTGAACCAGATATAATAATCAACACCGCATCGCAGCCTTGAACTGTTTAAGTATTATAATAATTTAAAAAGTCAAGCCAGCCATGTACGAGCCAATTTCGTGTGCAAGGAAGTCCGAAAGAACAACAACTTTTTGAACATGTTATTTTTAAACATATTATAGTTTTTTTTATAATCAACGAATTAAAGCTCTTTTATGTGATATTGAATTTAAAACTTTTTTAAATTTCTTTTTTTTGGGTGGCCCTTAGGGTCACTTTCAGATTTTTTTTAATTTTATTAATCATCCAAGCTTGGGTCACAGTCTTAGAGTTGTTCGTATGTAGAATTTCAACTAGATCGGCTTAGTAGATTTAGAGCAAATTTGGCTATGACAGACGGACAGAAAGACACACGAGTGATCCTATAAAGGTTTTTTTTTTCATTAGGAGCTGTAGAACTCTAAATATAATAACATATGCATATTTGAAAAACATTTGATTTATGTATTTTATCTTATTGATCATTCTGATTTTATCATTTTTATTTCATTTTATAAATCTAATAAACATTTCGACATACCGGATCTGGAAGCTTATGAAGTCATTGTTTAATCAGTCAAAGTGGTAAGGGATTAAATACTTAGTTCACGGATTTATCATGTTTTGCGTTGATAAAATTGGGAGTTTGTACGTATCTAGTACTCATAGCACAAGCTCTGCTTAGTTTGCTTTAAGTAACTATTAAAATAAAAACCTTTCCAGCTTACTATCAGTTAAACTCCTGCTACATATTATTACCGTGAAAAAGTTTTGCGAAAGTATCAAGATCATCCAGTCCTGTTACAGTCGAAGTCGGCGGCCCGGCGTGTCGCTGGCGCGGTGGCGACATGACGAATGGCGGCGCGCGTTCCAAATTTAAAATCCGCCGCGTAACGCCCGCGCTAATGGCATTGTTTATGGAAGCGTTCTGACTTACGAACTGATCAGTGTTGCACTACTTTTAATTTTTGAGGGAGAATGAAAACGGAAAAAAACTAAATAATAAGCTTTCTACCCCCACTTTTATCTGACATAAACTATGTAGGTACTGGTAATATGAATAAAAAATTACATAGTTGGCCGTTGTACCTGCTCATGGGATTAAGATTAGCAAATTGGGACTTTATTTTTAAGCCTTTAAAAAGCAAATCTAGGTCTTGAGATTTGCTACTTATAATTTGGGCTTAAAATTCGCTTTTTATAACAACATGAGATATTTTTGAACACAGACTGGCAACACTAAACACAAGCGGCGGTCTCTTTAGCACAGCATTAGTTTAAATGACGCTTGAAATTATTTTAAGTGCACACTGTAGGGCTTACTTCGGGCCCATTTTGAGTGTGATTTACTAGTTTTGGTACAAGGGTGGCCTTTTGTATTCCAAAATATAGCAAAGACATCGTGTAGTGTGTTCCTAATGAGAAAATAGAACAAACTGTTTTAGTATTCCTGTGGGCTATTTAGAGGGAACTGGGATCATTCTCGTCAAGGGGTAGTGATTCTCGTCAAGTCGAAGTTTCAAAGTCTTGAGCATTGACGTCGAGTTGCTTGTTGGTATCCCATTCTGCATTTCGGGGTGAGTGCGCCGGAATTGCATAATTTTGCCAAGCTCGTTCCATCATCGGATCACCAGACGTACGGCGGTGCGCCACCGGGTCATGATGGACATCCCACCTATTCTCACAAAACGTTTTGGGAACACATTCATTGTGCATACAGGTAAGGAGTGGAAATCCGTGCCGGAGTGTGTGCTCCCTAATAGCTACAACCTGGGGGTGTCTAAGTCAAAAGTCTCCTAATACAGGCATCATCATGCTTAAAAGGAGACTCTAATCATAGACTAATCTAAACTACTTGTTATAGAAATAAAACATTTCGTATTTTTTTTTGTATTTTGTAAAAGTGAATAAGCTATTTCTAGGCAAGCGTGCTCCATCGTCGACCACATCGTCGCTTTTCATCAGGTGAGATAATGGTCAGGCGCGAGTCTAAATAACCCAAAGACTGGGTAACACGATTTCTCTTGGCAAGACTCGTATCTGATTTTCATGCTGTCGTAATGACACTCAAAAATCTACAAATGACAGCCGGGACCAACGATTTGAGGAGTTTCGCTATGTAATGTGTGGTCACCCATCCACGGACTGACCTCGGCTAGTGTTGCTTAACCTTGAACGTTAATACTGGCTGACTATTAATACTTAGGAGTTCCTCAAATATGGCTATACTTTGTCTAATGCTAACCTTAACATACTTCACAATAGCTCATTGTCCGGCGGCTCGTAGTGTTCAACCCACGCCTCAGTGTTGTCAGCCAAACCGTAGGGGCGCAGTAAGGCCGAAGCCTACTGGAGCCATGGTTTAACTTCTGAAAGAGAAACCCGTGGCCCTGGACCGCAAAGGGCCACTGAAGGAACATAGTTGTGGTTTACCCAATAAAAGTGATTTCGCACCTTTTAAAAAAAACATACAGCAACATTGATTGGAATATCTCTGGTTATTCCAACACATGATAATAATTGAGCGTCAAAATAGTTATTGTATCGCAATTAGACGTTACTCCAGAATAAATTAAACTGTCTTAAGAAGGTTGCTTTATCGTATGTACTTGTTAACCGCTTTGACCTCTGGTGAGTCTTTTTGCAGTTAAGGTAGAGTTACACTGAAGCGGTTGGAAATAAATAAATCTTTTCTTTGTAGGTAACACAAAATTTCTAAAAAAAATTGAAGTGAATACACATTGAAAAGGGTTGAATAAATACACTCAAAAACATTTCAAATTTAGTCTTCTTTATGGGAATTTGACGTGTGCTTTTTAAGTTTTAGATGTTTTTTTGAAAAAAAAAAATTTTTTTTTTTTCCGTACCTCAAAAGGAAAAAAAGGAACCCTTATAGGATCACTTTTTCTCCTATCTTCGAGACTCCACTCGGGAATTGAACTGTTTACATAGGTAAGTTTGTACGGAACCCTCAGGGTGCGAGTCCGACTCGCACTTGCCCAGTTTTTTGCTATTGTTATGTTTTTATTTGATCACTATCTCATCAGATGTTATCTCAGCGATGATAATGGTCGACGATGAAGCTTTGAGGTTGTCGCCTTTGCGGTCAGTTAAAGATTTATAGGATCGAACTAAATTTAGTTAGTAGCGAAATTTGCTGCGCAGATAGGGCTATGCTAACACTGGTTGTTGACTCCACTGCTATTTATTAAAAGTAAAAGTTTTTTTTTAAATCGTCATCGGAAAATCATCGAGAACTTCATGTCAATGTCCGGGTTTCAATTATCGAAAATCCATAGCCATCGCGACTATCAAGTTGGTTTTGCCCCACCCCAGCTTTACTCTGGTGCCAACTATATTATTATTTATTAATTATTAGATTGAAGCTGGTGTAGGACCTTCCTCATTTATTGCTCTTTCTATTAGTAAAAACTGCACCAAAATACATTACGTGGTTTAGAAAAAGTTAGTGGATAAAAAGCTCAAAGAATCGAATGATTAATCGAAATATTTATTTATTTTAATTTATAATTTATTAATAAATATAATTTATTATGGTAATTTATTAATATATTTTTATTAATTCTAATTTAATTGTCAATTTATTTTTGTCCCAAGCATTTAGCTGTTTTTGTAAACTCTTGTATAAAATAAACACCATGTATTTACGAAGCAGAAAATGCCTCCGGAAACACAGGTATAGCATATAAATGTAAATAAAGAATATTATTAATAACTAGGTAGCCTCTAATTTAACAGTCATTAGGGGCAGTGGTAACAGAATCCTAAGGATTATCGCTGAAAGCCCAGAGTCACCAGTGTGGGATAGGTTTATAAAACTGCATGTTTTATAAACTATTTATTTGTTGTGTATTATGTTTGACAAATATTATGATTACTGTCTTTTTGATGCTGTGTTGCTGTGTTTTTGTTTTTTAATTTAATTTCTTAGACTAATATTTTAAGATATTTGAATATTACACTAACGTAGTTTTAAGTTTCAGTTACTAACATAATATGGACATTGAAATTTGTCTGAAATATTTATTTTTTTATTACTCTCATAAATTCAAATGCTTAGAAATAAACCCTCGTTTTCCGACAAATTCAAAGCTATATTATAAATACCAACTTTGCACGGTCTACGGTCAGGTCTAGCCTGCCCTTAAAAACCGCAGAGGATTTCACTAGCGCAGCGGGGTACAGATGTGTTGTATTAACCAGCAGTAGTGAGGCGTACGGGCAGACGCACGTATTAAGAGCTAACGTTTGTGGATTCACGTTGATTGGTAAGGGAAGAGCTTCATATTATTATACCTATAGCTTTGAAGTCAAGTGAAGTATTTTAAGCTGGGAATGTAGATGGGGTTGTCTAGATAATCCGAGCTGTTTTTCTAGCTATATACTAACTAGCTCTTGTCAGTGCCTTCGCCTATGTGATAGTTTTTTTTTTCGATTGGAAAATCATCTTATGACATCCCTAGCTGTTGGGCAGAGCGGGAGATAGTGTCAGACTTTTACTGACTAAAAACCCATTCCCGTACCAGGCCTGAATCTTGGCCTCAGTAGGCATCAACCCTGCTGGGCCCCTACGGTTTGCTGACATCTACCAGAGGCGCGCGTGGAACAGTACGTGCCGTCGACGACTTGGCTCGGTCCGGACGGTTACCGGACGGTCAGACGGCGATCTACCCATAGCTCGCCGTCCGCGATGTGATAATAGAGTATCATTCCAAAAGAACATATTTCTGAAATAAAAAGTATCCTATTCCAATAAATAGTCTATCCGTGTACAAAATTTCATTCAAATCTGTTCCGCAGTTTGAGTGGCAATGAATAAAAAACATGACAACATTTTCGTCTTTATAATATTAGTGTGATAGTGTCATTATGACTTTACAAATTCAACGTCAAAATATATTTTTTTCATAGTCTATTTTGATTCAGCCTTTTGAACACGGGTATCTCGTTTCGCTATTCTGCAAAAAAAGAACATTGCAGTTATTAAATTAGCACCATTATGCATTTTTACTAACACCTCAATGATTAACGAAATGTTGTTGTTGTTGTTGAAATTTCAACAACAGCGGGACTGTTTGAAAAATTTACTGCGGCCCTAAAAACGCGCAACTGAAAGAAAACGGGTGGGTCACTAAAAGTCTGAAACCCTCCTTCTCCTTCCACAACTCCACAGAGCGGGAGAAGTAGGTAATTTGAAGATTACTTACGTAATTATACCAGTGCACTTTTCTCTTGATATTAATTTAGGTGATTTCTACTGAGAACAGGGACAAAAGATATCAATAGACAGAATTTTAGTAATACGACATACCTACCTAAGTTCCTCTAGTGCTTGACTGCGAACCCACCTGATGGTAAGCAGTGATGAAATCGTTGATGGTGAGGCGCACTAGTTAGTTACAACATACCTACTCGAAATTTATTAAAATTATAAATTTTCTCTCGAATCCTTGTCCAAACGTTCAAATCTTCGTTCAAAACAGAGGTGTTTCACCAAAGTGATTGTTTTCCGATCAATCCTATGTCGTTAACACCCCACTCCCAGGGAAGCTCAACATTTTACAAAACTACAAGTCATGTTAGTAATATTTGTCAATGACGCGACCGGGCGGCATGTGTGGACGTGAGTTTGACAACGAAACGACATTGCGGTTGTAGTCGCGTAGAACAATTCCGACCCTTAAGTCAGGGGTGGCGCAATTGGTTGTAGTGAGGAGATTATTTTGTGTAAGTGTGTTTTATAGTTCCGGTAATGGGCTTTTTGTTGTAATATAGCTTTTATTGAACGTCTCTTCTCGTTTGTAAGTGGTTTACAGAACTTTTTTTTGTTTGATGTGGGAAATTATAAAATAACTCCTGCCGCTTGTGTTTCTTTAGTTGCCCTTTGCGTCACAGGGCCACGGTGATTCTTTGAAACATTCGCGCAATTTACAGTAGCTGCTCTTGGTAAGTTTCCTGCATGGTTTGAGCTAGAAAAGTCAGAAGGATGGTCTTATGGCATTTCACTCGGAAACATGGAAAATAAAGTAAAACCATTTATTTGAAACTAGCATAGGACAAACCAAAGAATAAAATAAAAATAATAACTAGTCTTTGAGTTAATAACTAATATAAAAATACAATAATTACAAAGTTTTACAAAGACTCCTGCACATAATATGATGTCAAATTAAAAAAAAAAACTGGGCCCTGTGCGAGTCGGACTCGCGCTCTGAGGGTTCCGTACAGAATTACCTATATAAATAGTTCAATTTCCGAGATTTTTCCAAATCTTTACGGTTTTCAGATTTATTCTTGTATCTGTGCTATAAGACTTTGCTTTATGCCATATTTCAGGATTCTGAGTCAACGGAAAGTAACCTATGAATTTTGATTCCCTTGAGAGTGTCGAAATGTAGGTTTTTTGCGACATAAACGGCCGTATCTTTTTTTCTGTTAACTTAGAAGTTTGATTTTTTCACAGCTTCAAGAGACTGCAGATCTGAGTACCTATATGGTTTTCATTTCAATTTAATACCCTCACGCGTTCCCGAGATAAAGTGTCTTGACAGACAGACAGACGGACAACAAAGTGATTATATAAGGGATCCGTTTTTTCCTTTTGAGGTACGGAACCCTTGCAGCTAAAACTAACGAAGATAATCATTTCAATTCACAGACCAAATAAAACCAATAATGATATTACTTGACCCACGTAACCAAATCAGCGAATTCCCATTCAAATCACTTCCTATTACTTAGATCAACCCCACATAAAAAACTGGGGCTAACCCCAAAAATCTAAATACACTCCAGGCCACTCGTAAAGCTAAAAAAGAACTATTCAACCCTTGAAAAGCTCGATATAATAAAAATAAAAAGACAGTAAAAAAGGTATAAAACTGTCCGGGGGATGGCAAATGAAATGGAATGCAAATGTGAGATGTGATAAACGGATGGGTGGCTGATGGGGTGGAGTGGGAGGGGTGGACTCTTGAATCTTTGTTGCTTGAATTTTGTTTTAGGAAGCAGGTTGAATTGTAAGCATTGATTTAGTGCTTGCTATGTGATTGTGAAGTAAATTTAAGAAATTATCTCAATGTGCATTCCTATATCTCAGTATTGTGGCTAATATCTTGGCTTAGAATATAGTCATATCTCTTTCGGCAATTATATAAGTAGATTATGATTTACTATATAGCTTGTGCAGCTATAGGTATAGTAAATCATAATCTACATATATAATTGCTAGCTACTGTATAACAGTGACATAGCGTGTAAGTAGAAAGTTATAAAGAAAGAAAGAAAGAAAGAAAACACGTTTATTCGTGACGTCTATCCTATGTGCTATTCCAGGATAATTATGGTCTACGAGTTTTCCAAATTTCATCCAGATCCCGCCGTTATAGGCAAAACATGGACGCTGACAATATATTAATTTAACACCTTGCATGTCTGATTAGTCAGTTTATGTAAACGCATGTTTGCCAAATAAATTTTCTTTCTTTCTTTCTTTCCTTTTTCTTTCTTTCAGTTTAGCTGTTTGAGCGTAAAGGAGTAACAAATATACACAAACAGTCGCCTTTATAATGTTAGTGTGATCGGCCTTCTTAACTCGATAGTTTAAAAGAACTTGGGATATTTTTTTATGTTTTATTTAATATGGATGTCAATCAGTTTATAGAAGAAAAATTTTAAGTAAATGCATAAAGGTTACAAAGTAATCATCAATACCCATCTTTTTGCTATACCAAATTCAAACATCACTTACCATTACCTAATTAGCTGTAGTGCCACACACTGTTTGGCCCGTACATTTTTAACTAAAACAATAAATTATGAAACCCAATTAATATCAAAACTCACTACGTCTTTTCAGGTATCACGCTAAAATCCTTCCACGCCCATTACTCCCTGAAAAACATCAAAGCAGCATTGCCAACTGCCAGAAATAAAATGTACAACTTCAGGTATCTACTCCGGTATACTTCAAGTATACTTGAGGTACATTTAGACAGGTACGTAACACTCATCGAGAGAGTGGCTTTTACGTTTCTGTTTACAGCTCACACTAAACTTTTATATCGTTCCGTGGAAATACAGGTAAATCGAATATTGTGGAGGAAAGGGTTGTGTTGAGACAAAATGGTTGACAAGTGGTAGGTAAAATTTTGATACGCTGTAAAAAACATTACTCAGCTATTTGTAAATTGAAACAGTCATTTTTAGGGTTCCGTACCTCAAAAGGAAAAAACAGGCCCCTTATAAGATCACTTTGTTGTCCGTCCGTCGGTCTGTCTGTCTGTCAAGATTTTTTATCTCAGGAACGCGTGGAGATATCGAGTTGAAATTAAAACTATATACATACTTAGATCTCACGGTCCCTTGAAGCTATTAAAAATCATACTTCTAAGTTAATAAATGAAAAAGATACGGCTGTTTATGTCGCAAAAAACGTATATTTCGACACTCTCAAGGGAATTAAAATTCAATGGGTACTACTTCCCGCAGACCCAGAATACTGAAATTTGGCATAAAGCGAGGTCTTATAACACAAGTATAGGAATACATCTGAAAACAGTAAATTTGTAGTTCTTTACATCACAAAATAAAAAAATTGCGATTCGAAAAAATAAATTGAACATTTTGGAACTGAACTATTTTCATAGGTAATTTTGTACACAACCCTCAGTGCGCGAGTACGACTTGCCCAGGTTTTTTTTGTGAATGATATAAACTAGTGCTTGACTGCGCTCCCACCTGATGGTAAGCAATGATGCAACCGTTCATGGTACAACGCACTGGTTTATTATGAGCCTATTCACTCTAGCCTTGAATTCACCTAAATTATAATCGGACGGGAAAACTGCAGCAGGCAAATCGTTCCAGTCCTTCGTCCAGTTACGCGGTGTTAACAATGTAAGAATGGATACTCGCCGTACGTCGGATTGTCCCATGTTAAAAGGTGATGGCGGAATCAAGTCATGTAAATCCTGCGCACACTCCAAAATGAATCGTGTAAAATACCGAAAGGCTGGCTCCAGGCTATGTAGATTGGACTTAACCAAATGTGGATCACCAATTAGCCTCTTCGCACGCCTTTCCCCTAAATTCAAAGCTGCTAGATGGCATTTTGCAGCAACTACCTATATGATTAGGTAGGTATATATCGAAAGGAGTGAGGCAATTCTGCATCTGCATATTTTTTCAGATGCAGAATTCCTTTAGAATATGAGATTTCCAAAAAAATGGTGACATGGTGCTTAATAGTAAGTAAGTAATTATTTAGGTATCTACTGCGCAAAAAGCCTGTAAGTAACATCAGTTATAGAGTTGCCCAACCTGCCGAGCCCGTGGTTGCCAGACTTATTCATTAGTGAATTTTTTTAATTGTGTTTGTTATTTTTTTGTCTGACGGGGGGTTGCCACCACACTAAGTGTCTGGCAATGGATAACCATGGTTACTAATACATCCAGAAGAACATATAAAAATTGATCTTTATAATTAAATGAATTTCGGTTGCTATATTACACACCTTTGTTACCTATTAGTTGCCAAGGCCACCATAACTTAAACTGCATAGTAAGGTTCGTCGTTCCTAACTGTGTTGAAGACATGCACTGACAAACTCTCAGCTCTTATAAAATGACGAAAGTCTGACCGCCACGGGCTCTTAGGCTATTATGAAACCTCAAAACTGGGAGTTGCTATTTCACATAATATTTCACGTAATACGACCATTGCCCTTCAAACTAGGAATTAATCCTGTATCTTGCGCTTGGCGCCGCTGACAAGGGCGCTCCGCACTCTCAACCTCATCGCCGATGATGTCGACATATTCTCTTGTGCTTTGAGTACATTCACTAGGATAGCTACATATAAAATAAGCTACGGTATAAACAGTGGCACTATTTAATATAGGGAAACTACAATATCGCATTGAGTCAAGGGTATTGTAAATTTTTGAAATAAATAAATCTAAAGAACAGTGTCAGAAAAACCAATAAGTTGCCCGAACTCGATATAACATCCATTTGGTCTGAAGAGCCTTCCTTTTCAATGGAGATTTGCAGGACTTTATACCCTGGGACTTTCCACATAGGTATGCGGAAAACTTTTAGAAGAGGAAACCAAAGAAAATCTAGGAAAATTTATCAATCAGCTGCCGATGGATAAGAAAGCATAAACCTTGATATGTAAAAAAAAAAAATGCTACACTAACTTCAAGACATTAACCCCACGAGTTACGCAACACATTGTAGTAAAAAATCTGCAATAACCCTAAAATGCTTACCTGTTGATATCACCGCGGATCGCGCGGGTCTTTACGACCTCACATAAAGTTTTATGTTGCAGCCCTGTTTGCGTAACATCACTAGTTGGCCTTTTTTATTTGCTGGCTTTTTTATATTTTTAGCGTTTTTATTTAGGGAGGTAGGTCTGTTTACCTCAATTTTGGGTAGATGCGGTATTACATAGATAAAATAAAATACGTATGTGTCGTACCTGGCTTATAAAACCACTTCAGCCATTAAACCTACTTTGTTCTCATAATATCAAACCCAGGGTTCCCGAACAGTGCACCAACTAACAATTACAATGTAATGGTTAGATTTTATCCATATCAATTGTTGGACTTTAAAATAGACTTACCCTTTTTTTGGTGGAAAATCATCTAATAACTCCTACAGATATGAGTGGAGTGAGAGGGAGAGAGAAACCACCTGTGTTCTCACTTGCCCTTTGTGTGCCAGGGCCGAGGAAACTCTTTCGAACAATCCCATCGCTCAGACTTCTATTCTCTTGTTTTGCGTGGGATATCATTGAGTAACTTGTCAAGCTTTAGGTAAAGCGAGAAGAAATGAGATCAACAGCAACTCTCTAGAACAATCCACAGCCAGAACATTCTTTACCACTATCTTTGTTGTTGACTTCATCTTGTTTACATTGCAATATATCATATAGTACTAGTACCGACTATCGAGTTCATCTAAAATCAAACACACTATTAAAATAATATTCATCATCATCATTTCAGCCGAAAGACGTCCACTGTTGGACATACTTGGATTTCGAAAATTGTCGTCCTAAGTTTTAAATTTCTACTTTCTACTTGTTGACTTTCCCCACGCAGGCAGTTCTCAGATGATTCAGACATGATCAAAATATGGCTCTGGAACGTGGCCACTTACAATGGGCGTCTCCAGAATGCTCAAAGTCACTCAAAAATCAGTGAGTTTCCTTGCGTGATCAAATCAGGAATGAAAATATCCAGGAAATAACAGGAGAACCAAGGTCATCGACATAGCTTGAAAAATTGCCAAGCTCAAGTAGTAGTGGGCAGGGCACATTGCTTGCAGAAGAAATGGTCACCGAAACGTTCTGGAATAGCGACCGTGCACGGAAGACGCAGCTTGGAAGGCCTTCCTTGTGGAAGATCTTTCTTATCATCTGGCCGATAACTATTCCTTTTCATCGTCATCTAGACTGATGAACTGGTGAAGGTCACAGAAATCCGATAGATACAAGACGCATAGGACTGATGGGTGTGGCGACTCTTGAGACAAGCCTGTGGCCAGTAGTGGACATCTTTCGGCTGAAATGATGGTACAGTCACGAGTAATAAGATAAATACATTGTCACATTTTCTTTCTATCTTAACTTCTGCCATTCAAGAAATAAGTGTACGACAATTTGTTCTAGGTTAGGTAATTAAGAACAAATTGTCGATACATAAATGTGACAATATCTGTGAATGACTGTACATTTTTTCATAACCGAGCTAGGTCTACGAGTTTCTTCACGAAAAAAAAAGGAATTTCATCCACAAACTAACCAAACAGCAATCGAAATTCACAGCTTGAAAATTTGAACCGTAAACTCAAAAATTCGACAATCCTGGTAGAAATATCCTTAACTAGCACTCAAAACTTTCGAGATCGATTCAACATTTGAGGGTTAAGTCTTATTCGGGAACGGAATGAGCTATTAATAAATAGAAAATGTTTGTTTGTCCGTTTTGTTTTAAACTTTGTTGGCTAATTGGAGTTGGTCTAGGTTTATTACTAGTTTTTTTAAACCCCGTTCAATTAGTGACGGGGGTAAGTGGTTCAGTGTTCCCGTGCTGGATATTGTAAAGCTTACACTTCTATAGTTTTGTTCTCGCGCTCCATAGCGGAGCGAGAGGTCATGACAGGTTTTTACCTACTGATTAAAACCGCACCTAGATGTTCCTTCTTTGCCCTTTGCTTTCCAGGATCACGGGTTTCCCTTTCGGAAGTCAACGCATGGCCCTAGTAGGCTTCGACCCTGTTGGGGTCTACGGTTTGCCCTGCTGGGGTCCTACGGATTTACTGACATCTCTTTGAGGAACGCGTGGAACATTACGCGCCTTCGACGACTCGGGCTCGGCCCGGATGGTAACCGGACGGGCGGACGGCGAGCTACCTATTGCTCGTCATCCGCACCCTGCTATAGTGGAATTCCGTTGAGTGGATTGGTACTTGATAATTGACTCGAACTTTTGAAAAATCTAAAAAATATTACATGGACACAAACTCATGTTCGCTTTCTTTCTCGGCGCGGGGCTTTTTTTTTTGGTGGGAAAATTATAAAATGACATCACCCGCTCTTGAGTGGGGCGCGAGGGTGTGTCAGACATTTACTGACTAAAAACCCATTCCTGTTCCTTCGTTGTCATTCATACCAGGGTTGAGTCGCCGAGATTGCCGGTAATATCTATAAATACCTAAAATCAATCATAACTATCTGTTTAGTTTGTCAGATATTTTACTATCAGCAACAATGTGTTTTGGTAATGACTCTAATCGTTTGACTCCCATCGGCATGCATATTTGCGAAACGATTGACGTTATCTATGATTGATTTCTTTTTAATTTGTCTTGATTGATGTCTTTTTGTTGGTCTTAATCTTATCTTTTTTTTAGGTGTGAAATCGTCCTCTCACCCCAGGGCAGAGCTTGAGGGCGTGTCAGACTTTTACTGGCTAAAACCCACTCCTATGTTTCTTCTTTGCCTTGCGTTCCAGGACCTGGGTTTTCTTTTCAGAAGCGAACTCTGGCCCGAGTAGGCTTCGAGCTACCCATTGCTCGCCGTCCGCAAGCCCGCACCGACGGTGGCCGGAAATCGGAATCTGCCCAGGCGAGGCACACCTTTGCCGTAAGCTCCACTGTGCCCTCCAGATGTCGGAAATGCTCCTCGAAATTCCATCGGCTGTCGAGGACGAGTCCAAGGTACTTCATCGTCGAATCGACGCCGATGTGAACTCCTGCTACCGTTAGTTGGGAACCCTATGGTGGCGCGTTCCGTGGGCCGTGGAAGCACAAATTATGGACTCGGATTTGTTCAATGCCACCTCGAGTCCCAACTCTTGGATCCACGACAGTCACAACCCCGCGTGTCACTAGTTCGACGGCCGCCTGGTACGACTCTCCTTGCGCCAGGACCAGCGTATCGTCTGCGTAGCAGACCACGCTGACACCGTCAGGGAGATCGCCGCGCAGCACGTAGTTGTACCCAATGTTCTACAAGGGTGGTCCTAGTACCGATCCCAGCGGAACACCGCACGACATCTTTCACCGTTTCCACTCTCCCAAGATTCATAATGGGTGGGGCTTCCATTTGCCTTTATAATATTAGTGTGGTTCTTCGTTATGACCATTACTGAAAATAAAGGTAGAACTACATTGGGCACACGTGTGCCTCGTAGCTACTTACGTTGATCTCAGCGCGTCGGTTTCCATACATTTTATATGGCAACTAGATTTGTAGAGCTACATTAGATCCACGCCACGCGACGTGACTACGTACAAATCACGTGTGGCCATAGTAAGTCTGTGTGTGTGTAGTTAATATACGTGCTTGTTAACTTAAGTTTAGATAGTAGTCTAAATTGATCTGTTAAGTTCAATCTCCTAACTAAGTTAGTGTAGTATTTCGTAGAACTGCTTCGGGAATCCATAAGGAAAACCAAGAATTTACGAATAATACCAGGAATTACTGAAAGATTACGATGTGTAGTTGTAATTACTTGTAAGATGTATGTTGACTGATCTTTCTGAAAATAATTAATCGTTGCCTCATTGGTAAACTTACATACACAAGACACACAGACTCGGAATAACTATAATATGTAGGCCATACGAATATTTGTTCCGCACGCGGGAATCGAACATGCTATACGTTGCACAGCAGTCAGCTGCTCAACCGCTGCGCCGGTCGAGACTACTAGGGTTGCATAACCACACATATTTAATTCATTTGCTATCTGTAACGTTGGGGCCAAGGGTCTGCTTCTGGAAGGAAGACTCGGCCCTGGTATGAAAGACAACGAAGGAACAGGAGTGTGTTTTTAGTCAGTAAAAGTCTGACACGCCCTCCTGCTCCGCCCAAGGACGAGGGATGTCATTGGATGATTTTCCCAAGATGATGTACATAGCAAATTAATTAAATATGATTTCTTTCTAAAAATCTTTTAGGAAATTATGTCTGCGGATACAGAAGTCTTTAGCTAGTTCCCGTGGGAACGTTTTAAAACCTTACCGTGGTCCTGGTTTTAGTCAGTAAAAATCTGACACGTCTTCTCGCTTCACCTTAGAGCGAGAAAAGTCATTTGATGATTACCCATTTTGAAAACCAAAAAGTGTCTTCGGCTAGTCTAAAGCATGACTTCATTACCACCTTTGTAGTCTTTGTGTATTCAAAACATTCGACCCGAATACCAAAAAACAATTTAGTCTGTAAAATTAAATTCCCGAAACTACTCGTGACTTCAAAATATCAACATTACAAATCTAGTCAAAAAATCTAGTACATACTTACAAATTAATATTTCCATCAATAGGTCCCCTAACAAAGGTACTAGGAACGAAGCAGTATGAGTTATGCAGTACAATGCGTTCCAAATAAGAATAGGATCGATTGCCATGTTGTGACGTCACGTCATACTGTCAAATCGAAGAATTAATAAAGGTGAGCAGAACAAGAATTTTTTAAAATTTAATTTATTTACGAACTGTGAACGAAAATAGTTTAATCAGAATCCAGTTCTTCAATTTTGCTCATCTATGAGTTCTTCAATTTTGCCCAGTTTCTTGCGATTTGACAGTATGACGTAACATCACAAAATGGCAATCGATCCAATTCTTATTTGGAACGCATTGTATCTATTTTTAATCTACTTAGTATGACGCCAACTATTTCATCCTTATACCACCAATAAATCCCAGGAATGTATATTCTAGGTCCTATAACAACAAAATAAAATACTCTAAGACCACGCTAATTTAAGTTTCATCAGTATACCTGCATTAGATAGGTAGGTACTAGGAGTGTAGTGTTTCAAGAAGTATGAGTTTGTCTCATATGACAGCAGACACAAATTCACTGGAGCAAAAGTGCAGACCTTTGCTCACCATAATTATCACAAAGAAATTCCAGGGATTTGGAAGCCAAGAAATTCCTATAATAGTAGAATAAATAAATACTCTAAGACCACACTCATTTATTTTTAGTCAATGTACTTCTACTTACACTTGTAAGTAGGATTAGGCACATTAAAAATAAATAAAATAAACACTACTATAGATTAAAAATAAATAAAATAAACACTACACTCCTAGTACTGGATACTGATCCAGTATTAGGAGTGTAGTGTTCTAAGGAGTATGAACTTACCTATATAATAAATAAATTAAATAAAAATTATAATTACTGTGTTTTAATTATGTAATTTTTGCAAAAATTTACTGATCTATTTGCATGCGCTATTGTTCGAAAAAGTTCCCGTGGCTCTGTAACGCAAAGAGTACCTAACTGAAGGAACACAGGTGGGTTTTAGTTAGTAAAAGTCTGACACTCCCTCTCGCTCCACCCAGAGCGAGGGAAGTAATTTGATAATTTCACTATTAAAAAAAATGCCTATTTGCCATACCAAAATTAATATTAATCAATCAAGTACTAGGACCATAGGTAATCAAAGGAGTAGTACTTAGTATGAATTTGTCATCTATACTGTGCTATCACTCCAATACAACAACAATATTTCCTTCAATATGTACCAGGAGAGCAAGTCCTTTAAGGAGTATGAGTTTGTCACCTGTGCCAGCTAGGACACACGGGCGTCGGCCGTCGCGTCTGAATCAATAGTTCCGCGCAAGCCCAGCGGTCGGCCACGAGACAAAACGACATCATTTACTTCTTATACTTTGTTCTAGCTAGCATATAGGGGGAGATAGCTTTTTGAACGAGAAAATGGCTGAAATGTTCAGTCGTTTCTGTTACTAGAGAAATAACTTTGTAGTTTTGGTTAATCTCAATCTTATTGTATAGTTTTAAAAATATCGAAGGTACAGAAAATTAGGCCAGTATTCCAATTCATTTTGAAAGATCTCTTAGTCGAGAGGTATTCCTTCAAAATGACTGTTGACTAAAACAATATACACTTACAATTTTACGTTTCGAGGAAGAGTTGAGCCAAAGGACATAACTTGGAATAGGATATAGTTTAGTCTGAAAAAAAAACAAACTAATCCAAAGGTAGGAGTATAAAACCTTCTGAAAAAACTCCGTCTATAAAGAACTGAACTAACCTATGAGAGTAGTCCACAATTCGGTACTCATTGTAATATACGACCGTTACGAATTTCAAATGGAACGCATTCAAATTCGAATTGAGAATATGGGCGTGGCTAGCCAATAAGAAGTGTCACGCGCGGCGACACGGTGACAGTTTCCACCAATAGAGCGACGGTAAAGGCGGTGACATTTTTAAACGAGCCTTTTGAGACCGCCCACGCGTTCTATTGTGAGTTTGAGTGTGTTGACATTTTCTATGACAGATTTTCTTGAATATCGAACGTTGAACTGAATATAATTATACGTTTATATTGTGACATCTAGGTATATTTAGTACTAGCCTACTTCAGCATACAAGCTCATATTTAGTACCTAGGTACTCGTAATTTATAACTAACATAAGAGTTTATGCGTAGTTTAGAAGTCAGGGTTCCTAATTGTGGTTTGATGAATAAATTCAATTAAATCATTTACCTACTGTTTCAAGTAAATTATTTCATCGATAATGACATTATTTGATTTATTGTTATTTGTTTAGTAATATTAATCGATAAAATTAACTATGTAGGTAACCATTAGATATATTGTTAAGTATAATATCACTTTTTTTTATCTTATCTTTATCCATTAATTTGGTTGTTATAAATTAAAAATGGAATTATTTACTTAATAAATTCGTAAAGTCAAAGATGGTCGGATGGAGATAGGTATAGGTAGATATTGTCCTACCATTTTTTTTCTCTTATGGCATCAAATCAAATTCACCTTTATTTATAAAAAAAAAACAGAGTTCTGTAGGAAATGTGAATTACGTAGGTACCTAAGTAGGTATATGGGTAATAAGTATCTGCTAATGAGTTGGTACCTATCTTTCTAGGAACTGTTGTTGTAACTTTGTGCACAATATTTCAATACATAAGTAGGTAGAATAGAATATCATTTATTGGCATAATACACGAAATTAAAAAAAGATGGTACTTACTAAGATTGTTTTTGCTTAACATCATAAAGGTTGCACGCCTTTGAGCATACAATTAAGTAATTTTTTTGTCAATTATATTTTCTTATATTTTCGGGCACTTCTTTTACATAAATGGTTTACTAAAACGCTGCCTGACTTTTAAACAATTCCATTATTTTCAAATAATATTCAAATCCTATTCTAAATTTGAACAGCCTTTTAAAAGTAAAATCAATCGATCAGCCTGCATGCTAATAAGGTAGTAAATTTTTCATGCGAACTCCATAGACATAACAGTATTTAAAAATGCCAATAATCAAGAACGAAAGTTAACAAAACCTATCTACCTAAACATAAAAAACCTTAAAAATAAAACGTAAAGGCAGAAAACTTTCACACTCGACTTTCATAACGGCTTCATGAATGTGACACTTTCAGCCAATGGCCGCCCGCCTCTTTGTCATTGGTCGTCACCTAGATGTCACTGTTTGTCGCATGTCGCATAAGAAAGGGATATCTGAACGTTAACGTAGGTGCGAGAGAGACGGACGATGTTTACGTCGCCCACTCGAATTTCCACGGCGTGGAAATTTTATTTTTAGAACGAGTAGTGATGAGTTGACATAGTAACTAAGTAGGTATTATTGTTTTGGCGGTCTTTTTTTTGTGAAGTTCAAAAAACTTGTTCAGTTAGGTATTCGAAAATGGATTCCTTGTGGATATTGAGATGTAAAATTGGTGTAGTTTTGTATCTCAAGTGTCTGCGCAACTGGACAATAATTATAGAATCATCAGGGTTGTCATGATTAAAACAAGTTATTTTATAAATCAACATTAGAGCCTGCGCACACTTGTCTTAGACAGAATTGTCTACGACGTCTGCGACAAGACTGTTTTGTCTACGTCACGATCAAGACAAAATAGTCTAATGGCGTACGGCCAGTGTTGGCAATTTTATGGATTTCCCACTAAAACTGGTGGTTTTAACCCTCCATTTAATTGCGAATTATTGGTTTTAGTGGCTAGTGAAAAATTACACACGTTTTTTGCGACATATACGACCGCATCTTTTTTTTCGGATTCTTTCACAGTTTTAAGGGACAGCAAACTTAAGTATATGGTTTTATTTTCAACTCGATACCTCCACGCGTTCCCGAGATAAAGTGATCCTATAAGGGTTCCGTTTTTCCTTTTGAGGTCAAAAGGAAAAAACGGAACCCTTATAGAATCACTCTTTTTTTTTCAAATATAAACCGTTTCTCTTTAAAAAAAAAAACACTTGTTTAAATCAATATGAACTGTTTGTTTTATAAAATTTTGTATTGCTGAACCTCCAAGATCGAACCGCACGGCTGTTGTTCCATATTAAGCCACAAGCTTCAATATATATCGAAATAATTACACCTGGGCCATATTAAGGGGTCTATCGAAATGTCAAGCCGACCATATTGCGTAACTAATATACGAGTACCTAATACCACGGTGTTATACCAGTAACTACTGTTCCTAATTAGAGAGCCACGACCAACATGTTTAATGTCTATTACGAATATTACGATACCGTAACAAGGTATTAGTCGAAGCTAATTTAGGTATATTGCGATACTTGGGTAGTATTTAGGTGCCAACATAGGTTCTGCGAAATTGGACTAAACTGAGTCGGTAATAGTTTTAGATTGTTCGGGGACTAATTTTGAATTTGGTATGTGTAAAATTCTAAATACTTAGTGCTATGTAGAGTTGTACCTAGTACTAGATACCTGCCTACATAGAGGATGTTATTTAAATTACATTATATCCATATTATCTTAAGTATTATAATATTTACATAAAACCGCTAAATGAAGTTTTGTATACAGTTTGATTCGACCATGGAGAAGGACACAGGATAGGTAGGTACTTGTAATACCGATTAAAAATTTTAGGCAGGTATTTACTTTCCGTGTGTGCATATAAATTGTTTTAATTAAAATAAATGCATAGGTATTAGGCCTCTCACAAGGTGAACCGATGACCTGGGCCTTATGTCTGCTATTACAATAGTGTCAGAATGGTCTATTATTGATTTCGTAATTGTTGATTTTGACAAGTTTGGTAATCACTGGTCAACCACTGACACTCCATTGAAAGAAGTGGCATAGGATGGTAATTTCGTACATAAATATAAATAATAATAAAGCCATTTATTCTATAACCCTTAAATTTTACATTTCAAATGTTGTTAGTATTTTTTTTTCTTTTTCTTATATATTAACTTAAAAAAGTCTAGTGTTATTATTATAATTATGAATCTGCGTCATCTGGGTTATAGACCCCATTTTGGGTATAGGCCTCCCCCAACCTTTTCCACCTTTTCCTGTCCTTGGCCTGGTCTATCCAGTCTCTCCCCACCGCCTCCTCGATCCTCCTCCGGATCAAGAACATTACAACAAACAAATATACTACTAAAAAACGAATAAGCACCCCAATCCGGCCGGTCACCGTGGGGAAAAACGACCGCTACCCTTCAACCAAAATTTCGTACATATTGACAAATAAATATCTGACGTATGCGGTAATCTGCTAAAATTTTGACAGTTCCTTAGATTAGTGACCTACCATTAGAACGTCATTGCACAGTCACTGCTTTTAAGCTCGATATTGTCATTTTACCACAACTCTAGTACGAGACCATTGACCGATGAATGATCGATCATTATGAATTAGCAGATTACGAACTTTTAGCAAAATTACAATGAGATCGTGTTGGAATGACGAATTTATAAAAATAGCAGACTTGGGCCCCTGGTGAGAGTCGCGGGAAAGCGATAGATGCGAGACGCACAGGACCGTTCGTTGTGGCGACACTTGGGGAGGCCTATGTCCAGCCGTGGACGTCTTTTGGCTGAGATGATTATGGTGATGATGATGATGAAATGCCTATTATTTGTGTTTAAGGTAATTATCAATTTAGTTGTAATAGATGCAAATTTTGTAATTTTATATCAACTTTTTTTGGACGGAGAATGCTACCTGATTTCGAAAAAAATAAAATACCAATGAATTCGGTTACCAGACTCTTGATATGTTTCACCAATACCATTATCATATTATGTTAATAACGATGAACTCAGAAGTCACGAAACATCCGAACTAATTCTTTAATTCGCAGCCGCCCTTTTCTTTTTTTTTTTTCAAATAAATCCGTTGCGTGTTCTTTTTGAAGCGTGCCTCTAAAGATTGAGTTTAGACAATTTGGCTACATTCGGCACGAGCTTCTGTCGATCGAAATTAATTCAAAATTCCTGCTTTTAGCTTCCGTGCGAGAATTTTGAAGTGCAGGTAGCTAATCATTAATCAGAGAGTCTTGATAAGGCGTGTAAATAGCCTCATCTGAGAAAGGGAGGTGTTTTAAGACAACCAATATGGCGGTGAAAGAAAATTTAAATTACGCAAAATTAAATCCCTGTTGACGATTCCTCTGAGACACCAATACCCACAACATCTATTTGCAGAAATAAAGCCCACGTACCTTGCTAATCCAGGGACCTCACTTGAAAGCAGGAAGGCGCCTCGTTCACGGGTGCGTGGTCGCTTGGTGGGCTGCCGGCCGGCGAGCTAACTTGGTTCATCCACCGGTGGACTGGTCAGAACTCGTGAAATCAACACTGCACTATAAGGTCTCAATGTCTCACAGTAGCAGATACACTTATCACACGAGAATTCTCAGGTTTTCAACATATATGGGATTTCTATAGCGGGGCGGAATGCGTTCGACGCAAAATCGTAATCGGAAGAGCAGACCTTTTTTCTTTTGCGGGAAGACGCCCTCTATCGGTCTTTAGCGAGCGTCTCAAGGGAGCATTCGATACGTCAACCAATGGGCGCTGCGGTTGTAGATATTGGTGAATGGAATCCTCAACAGAGACTCAATTGACTTACTTTTTTTCTAAACTAAGTAATGTTTTTAATAAAGTGCGGAGAATGCGGGAAACGTAACTAATTTATATTATTTATTCTCTAAAAAACATATACACATTGAGAAAAGGCATTGACGCTTCACCATGCTCCCCCCCTTGGAAGGACGCAAGTGCTTTCAAAGGGAAAGGTGAAAATTGTAAAGATTTACTGACCTAGATCATGATCAGAAAGTCTAAGCTTTATCACTAAATGCGGAAAATAAAAATTATTTAGAATCCTAATCCTAAACCTTAAAAACTACGATATCGTTAAAATGAAATTTCATTGCGTTGGAATAGGATATAGTTTTGTGACAGAGCGTTTAAAATTACCAAACCTTGTCCTCACCATTGCAACGCGAGCGACATTGTCAGTCCCTTTATAAACCTCAATTATGACTCCTAATGGCCAACACAGAGGAGGCGAATTGTCCTGTCCCACGAGTACGACAGTTCCAACTTCTACAGGCTTGTCCGGAGTTGCCCATTTTTGCCTAACTTGCAGCGTATGCAGATACTCTAGATGCCATTTCTTCCAGAAGGATTGTACCATACTATCTAACAACTGTTTACGTTGGGACAGATTTAAGCGCTGACCAGACAAATCGGCTGCCGGCAAGTACTGCAATGGAGTCGACATCAAAAAATGAGCGGGAGTAATAACTTCAGGATGCGGATCAGAAGACAACACGCTCAGAGGGCGTGAGTTCATAATGCACTCTATTTGGATGAGTACAGTTTGTAACTCTTCATAAGTGAGAAGTTGATTTCCAATCACTCGATAAAGATGCGTTTTTAATGTTTTTATATTGGCTTCCCACATAGCGCCAAAATGTGGGGAGCGAGGTGGAATCATTTTCCCCTTAATGCGGCGAGCTGATAACTCATCTAAAAGAGATGAATTGAGGTTTGACCTCATTAAGAAATTATAAAGTTCATCTAGCTGAGCTTTAGCACCAACGAAATTGGTAGCGTTATCCGAATATAGACAGGATACTGGCCCTCGACGCGAGATGAAACGTTTAAACGCGGCTAAAAAGGCGTCGGTAGTAAGTTCAGAGACTAACTCTACATGGACAGCCTTGGTTACCAAACACACAAACAAGCAGATGTAAGCCTTCTGAGCGTGTTGACCTCTGCGACGAGAGAGAGTTATGCGTATGGGACCAGCATAATCCACTCCAGTATGGACAAATGCCTTTGATTCCGATACACGGTATTCAGGAAGGTCCGCCATCATTGGAGTGGGATGCGTCGGATTAACTCTAAAGCATGTGTTGCATTGTCGCAACTTGGACCTAATGACAGTCCTGGCATCTAGTATCCAAAATCGCTGTCGTAAAATAGACATAAGTAGCCCAGGCCCAGTGTGACAATTCATCACATGGTAATGACGAATTATCAAATCCACAACAGGATCATGTTTGGGAAGTAAAAAAGGATGCTTAGCATCAAAGGGAAGGTATGACTTTGAAAGTCTTCCCCCAATGCGTAATATACCCTCTTCATCTAAAAAGACAGATAAACTGTTAAGTTTCTTTGGTAACAATTTACCACATTTGATGAGCTTAATGTCATCTGCGAAATGAACAGATTGCACAGCACGGATCATAACTCGTTCCGCCGCTGACAATCCCTGAGGCGACCGGGGTTCACAATGAACCTTCGGTCTAGCGAATTTAAGTATATAAGATACGATGAGCAACAGCTTATCCCATGATGAGGTGCGTTGCGCAAGTTGACAAAGAAGAGGCAGTTCTACTTGCGTGGTCACAGTTAAGACATTTACCTTATGCTCGGGGAGTTCCCCACAGTCAGTGGGACAGAACGGTTTGACAGGCCAATCTTCAGGAGCACAACTAAGCCAAGAAGGGCCGCTCCACCAAAGATCATGTGACACCAACTGTGAAGGCAGTAAACCACGAGATAGGCAGTCGCTTGGATTCTCAACACCTGCTACGTGGTAGAAATGTTGAGAGCCCAGGTTCTCCTGACATTGAGCTACTCTATTGCTGACGAAGACTGACCAGCGATGCGGAGAAGAATGAATCCACGATAAGGCTATCGTGGAATCTGAAAATGCGTAAATCCCTACAATTGGAACACGTGAAGCGTAAGTATCGCGAACAGTCTTCACCAACTTTGACATGAGCACGGCTGCGCACAGCTCCAGACGTGCAAGAGTTGTGACCTTGGTAGGTGAAACCTTTGACTTCGCACAAAGCAAGCGAACTACGACACCGGACGGGCTAGTACAGTGTATGTAAATGGCACAACCGTACCCACCCATACTGGCATCGGCGAATGCGACTATACGAACACAACAATCATCGGTAACACCCACATGACGTGGTATCCGTAAGGAATCCAACAAGGGAAACTCCTGCATGAGAAGCGAAAAACGTTGGACGATCTCGTCAGGAGCGTCATCATCCCAACCGATATTGCTCAGCCATAACTCTTTGATGAGCAGCTTGGCGTAAAAGATCACGGGAGCGACTAGACCAAGAACATCAAATAAGCGGGCAACTATCGAGAGTATATTTCTCTTAGTACATTTCTCGGCTACTTGAGCGGACGTGAAGAAGAACTTATCCTGAGAAGGTTCCCATGAAAGACCTAGAACCCTGGACACATCATTGCCCTCGTGAAACTCGAGTGACTTAAGATGTGAATCAGGTAGGCTGTTTAAAAGCGCGGGTGAATTGCTACACCATTTTACAAGGTCAAAATCGCCCGACTTAAACATTTTTATGAGATCATGCGATAGCTGTATAGCGTTCTCTTCGTTATTCACCGAATAGACCAGATCGTCCATATACAAGCTGGTCTCTGCTACTTTAGCCGCTTCGGGATAATGCGGACTGTCCGAGGCCAGCTGTCGCACAGTGCGCATAGCTATGTAAGGACTCGACTTCAGTCCAAAAGGTAAGCGGTTAAAAGCGAATGTCAACACAGGATCATTCTCACTGAATCGAAACAAAATGCGTAGGTACTTACGCTGCTCAACAGGTACGCAAATTCGTAAGTACATCTGCTTAATATCAGAATTTATAGCGATAGGAAATAATCTAAAATTGATTAAAAGAAGAAACAAATCTGTTTGTAAATTTGGACCAATATGGAGTACATCATTTAAAGATAAACCGGTATGAGTCCTGGCACTCGCATCCAATACAACGCGCGGCATCGGTTTGTCTCGCCGAACGACAGCGTGATGAGGGATGTAGTACCCGTCATCCGAAATGGCGGATTCGTCGACTTGACTTAAGTATCCATTGTCTATGTACTCTTGGATCACTGCGTTATAATTTTCCCGCAACGTCGGCGATTGGCGGAGTTTTCTCTCCAGCGCAACTAGTCGACGGTACGCGGCGGTGCGGGAGTTACCTAACTCGGCGGGATCTTTACTAAAGGGTAACGCGACAGTGTAACGTCCCGCATCGTCACGTGACACGGTCGAGGAAAAAATATTCTCACATTCGGTTTCCTCAGGAGATAAAAAACGTTTATTTTCAACTTCTTCCAATTCCCAGAACTTTTGTAATAAATCATTAAGGGCTAATGCTGTGAAAGAAGAGCTAGGTAAATTTAAATTATCTTTACTATGCGGAAAATCACCCATAAGGACATACCCGAATGTGGTCAATAATGCGGGTGGCGCATTTGAACCTAAGTCTACCCTATTCCCCAAATAAATATACGGAAACAGTTGAGCGCCTAACACTATGTCAATATCTCCTGGAATATTCCAGCTTAAATCAGCGAGCGGAAGCGAGTGGAAGTCCACATGACAATCCCACTTAATATGATGCGAAGGTAGCTGGTCCGTAATGCACTCAACTACTAACGCGTGAATAGTATATTTTTGATGCGAGTATACGCGAGACTCGATATCTAAATTCACATAACCTATTATCGGCCGCGACACAGAACCAACTCCTTTGACAAAGGAATTATTCAAAGGAATTATTGCTAAGTTGAGTTTCCTACAACAATCTGTAGTTATTAAATTATTTTGCGAACCATTGTCAATTAAGCACCTAACTATTGTTTTATGGCCCGAACTATTATTATTCGCGCGCGCATAAACCTGAGCGGTTGATAACAAGACTGCTGACTTAGTCTTCGTATCTGCAGCTAATAATACGGCCGTGTTATGGGTCGGAAATGTTTGAGTAACATCACCCGAACCACAAGACGCCGCGCGGGGCGGGAGGAGCGCGGGAGGCGCAGCGGACAGCGGCGCCGCCAGACTGGACGCGACGACTACATTGCAATTCGTCGGTTTAACATCAGCTATATGCGGTTGTTTATTATTTTTCTCAAAATGTAATAAAGTATGATGGCGTTTTTTACATACGTTACAGACTGAGGTCGACTTGCAATTACTCAAACCGTGCGACGTGCTCAGACAATTTGCGCAACCATGTACGGATTTAATAAACTCAAACCTAGTTCTAGGAGTCAACGCGGATTGAAACTTAGCGCAGTTATACAAATGAACATGAGCGTTATCTTTACAATACGCGCAACTCGAGACGGAGCTTAGCGGAGCGGGAGAATTAGGCGATTGATTCACGACAAACGCTTTCGTTTGCGTGCGAGGCTCGCGAGATGCGGAACTATGAGGTTTATTATAATTATTTTTCGCGTTCGAATGAGATAAATTCGAGCGTGCTAATATCTTAGCCTGATCTTGAACAAAGCTAATTAACAATTTAGTTGTAGGTATTTCAATATCGCGAACGGAAAGTTCAAACGATTGACCAGTCTGTGAATCTATTTTTCTCATAGCGCAATGCAAGAGAATAAAATCCGCAAGATCCGGAATACCAAGTTGTTTCAAGGCAGAAATACTTGCACTAAATGTTTCAATGAAAGAATCGAGACTATTTGCGTTACACAAACAACTTTTTAAATCTAATATATTATTTAAATAGTGAATACCTAATGTACGCTTATCCTGGTATTTATTAACTAAGCTGTCCCATAGAAAATGATAGGTATCAGCCGTAGGTACAATACCGGCTGTAATCTTTAACGCGTTATGTGTAAGCCTACCTACTAAATACTGCACACGCTGCGAGTCAGTCAGCTGTTCATTGTTATGAATATTCGACTTGAACGACTCATAGAAAACAGGCCAATTCTCAGGTTTCCCGTCGAAAGATGGCAATGCGATTGGAGGCAGTTTTATTTTTAGTGGTTCAAAAAGCGTTTTCGAATTACTACATTGTGATAACTGAGATTGACTACTGTCGATTTTATTCCTAATACGCTTAATGCGAATAAACAAATCTTCAAAGGATTCTAAACAAGCATAGTCGGGACTCGAACCAGGTTTCAAATTAATGTTTATGTGGTTAATTTGATCGACATAAGATTCAAATTTGTCACGAATGTCGTCAATAGTTTCCGATTCAGTCATAAAACTTTCATTATTTCTCGAATCGAACGACGAAATATTTTTCGATAAATCATATAATCGATTAAGGCGTTTAAATAACAATCCTTTCTTTTCATGAAGGATAGTCAGCAAATCTTCCGGCTTTAATTGTTTCTCAGTCATTTTGATAAGTTAATATCAAGAGCAATATCTAAAAATATGCGCGGGTAAACTTATCAGGCGGTTTGCAATAGTGAAGTACCTACCAACTATGTGGCGGTATCTGAATAAAAATAACTAATACGCACAAAGCCGAAATGATGGGTAACTACCTCCTATTGTATGTTACCAAAGTGAAATACGTAACACATTAAATTCTATGAAACAATATTGACAGATTTACCAAAACCTACGTAGAATCTATTGTCAAATATGTTTATGTTATAGCGGAGAGCGGTTTATAGGCAAGAATAATTTACCAAAGGTTTACGTAAATATCTATAACCTATATATATCTATTATGATTTTCACCAAATATTACGTAAAAATCTAACTAGGGAGCGGTTACCTATCCGGCTCGAAGGACCAAATAATTATGATAAGGCGTGTAAATAGCCTCATCTGAGAAAGGGAGGTGTTTTAAGACAACCAATATGGCGGTGAAAGAAAATTTAAATTACGCAAAATTAAATCCCTGTTGACGATTCCTCTGAGACACCAATACCCACAACATCTATTTGCAGAAATAAAGCCCACGTATCTTGCTAATCCAGGGACCTCACTTGAAAGCAGGAAGGCGCCTCGTTCACGGGTGCGTGGTCGCTTGGTGGGCTGCCGGCCGGCGAGCTAACTTGGTTCATCCACCGGTGGACTGGTCAGAACTCGTGAAATCAACACTGCACTATAAGGTCTCAATGTCTCACAGTAGCAGATACACTTATCACACGAGAATTCTCAGGTTTTCAACATATATGGGATTTCTATAGCGGGGCGGAATGCGTTCGACGCAAAATCGTAATCGGAAGAGCAGACCTTTTTTCTTTTGCGGGAAGACGCCCTCTATCGGTCTTTAGCGAGCGTCTCAAGGGAGCATTCGATACGTCAACCAATGGGCGCTGCGGTTGTAGATATTGGTGAATGGAATCCTCAACAGAGACTCAATTGACTTACTTTTTTTCTAAACTAAGTAATGTTTTTAATAAAGTGCGGAGAATGCGGGAAACGTAACTAATTTATATTATTTATTCTCTAAAAAACATATACACATTGAGAAAAGGCATTGACGCTTCACCAAGTCTATCAAAGCGAAGATGAGATGATGGAGACATGCAAAGTGGAGATGAGAAAAAATGTGTTTAAGCTAAAGATAATTTTCCGAAGGTTAGCAGAGATACGTGCGGCTAGCCTTGGATGTTGAGACGGACGAGCCGACGCAGTTTGGCGATTTTAATACCTATTTAAAAGATCGTCATTATGTATCGATTTAATATTTGAAATAAATCGAGTATTTTTCCCTAACCTCTTGTTTTATTATTTTGTTCATACTTCTAACACGGTGTCCTAAGTATTCGATTCAATATGGACGCGATTACGAAGCAATGCGGTTCGATCGGAACAAACCATTAATACTCTACTGCGGTCGCCTACGTTACCAAACACACGTGGGTGCGGTGCGGCAATTTGCGAAGCGAAGCTATCGCGATTAGTTGGTTTGATATTTTTGCGCGAACTCTTGCGGTGTGGTGACTTGTTTTATGTAAATGGCGGCTAAAACGGAGAATAAAGCTGTAGCGACATCAATGGCATCACATAAGAACTAATACTGCATCGCGCAATTAAAGTTCTCCACGCGATTAGAAAAACCGCCCGAAATCATCTATAGGGCAGTTGCCCACCAGACATAACACCCGTCTGGTCGGAGGATCCTCCTTTTTCAACGGAGGTTTGCGGGCCTTTACACTCTGTTCTGCCAACACCCAAAAAGCTAAAAAATCTCGTTGAATTCGCGTGAACCTCATTGGGTCGCTTCGCAACCGCAGTCACGTTGGATTGCCAACGTAGGACGTCGCCCTCGCCGCGTAAGAAACACCATCCACTCAATCATATCGACTGAAGCAGTGCGCAGACAATGATGTGTAAATGACGAAATTGTAAGTATTGCTTGTTTACAACACATCTCTATACCTCGCATGTTTTGACTTTAGCGGAGTCTGAAACTTGTTTTGAATTAGAATGGCGTTGGCTTCAATGATATGTTCTAATTAAAGGACGGACTGCTATTAAAGTAGTTAGTCCACGGTCTGTCATTTTGGTACGTAGGTTTTCTGAATGTTAGTACAATTTGTCCCTGATTTTGCATAAAAAAATATTTAAGTAGCCGGTATTTAATTACTATTGTAGTGGCAGCCATTGTACTTAGTGTGTCGAGTGTGGGAAAAATAACTCCTTTTAGAACATATCATCATGAGTTCACGACCCCCTTTTTTCTATTTCTTTTGGGAGGAAATCATTAAACAACTTCCTCGGTCTGGGTACAGTGTGAGGGCCTATAAGAACTTAACTGACAAAACTCTCCACCTGTATTCCTTCAGTTGCCCTTTGAATTCTAAGGCTGCGGTAAATCTCTCGCTTTTCGAACATTCCGCGACCCATTTTTTTTTTTTTTTTTTTTTAATTCGCTATAAACCAGTGCTTGACTGCGATCCCACCTGATGGTAAGTAGTGATGCAATCATTGATGGTGAGGCGCACTAGTTTATTAAGAGCCTATTCACTCTAGCCTTGAAGGCACCTAAATTATAGTTGGACGGGAAGACAGCAGCAGGCAAATTGTTCCAGTCCCTCGATGTGCGCGGTATAAACGACGAAGCAAATCGCTTAGTTCGGACCGTTGGTGTTTCAACAACGTAAGGGTGGATACTCGCCGTACGTCGGGTTGTCCGATGGTAGAAAGGAGATGGCGGAATCAGGTCATGCAATTCCCGCGCACACTCTCCAAAATGCAACCTGTAAAACACCGATAGGCTGGCTACCCTGCGCCTGTGCTCGAGGCTTTGTAGATTGGACTTAACCAAATCTGGATCCCCAATTAGCCTCTTCGCACGCCTTTCTACTGAGTCCAAAGCTGCCAGATGGCATTTTGCAGCACCAGCCCATATATGACTGCAGTACTCCACACACGATCGGACCTGTGCTTTGTATAACATTAGAAGCTGACCCGGTGTGAAGTACCGCCGGACCTTTGCAAGAACGCCTAGCTTTCTAGCAGCTACCTTGGCTTTGGACTCAATGAACCGCCCGAAATTGAGGTCAGAAGAAATTTCGACACCCAAGAGCTGAAGGCGGTCGGTGCACTCCAGGGATACATTCCGAAAAGCAGGAGCCAAGGTGAACGGACTCCTTTTGGCGGTGAACAGACATGCTTGTGTTTTGGCGGCGTTGAATTCTACCAGGTTGGTTTCACCCCACTTGGAGACTGTCTGAAGAGAGACATTCGTACGCTCCACCATAGCCTCTCGTTCGGACCGGATTAGTTCCTTACTAGCCCGAGCACCCGGAAGTTATCTCTCTACAACTGTGCTATCATCTGCATACCCATAGATACCGGGCATCAGCAGATCATTAATATGCAGCAGGAAAAGAGTTGCAGAGAGAACTGACCCCTGAGGAACTCCGGCATTAGTGGTCATGGGCTCTGATGAGCATCCATCGACAACAACTCGGAGAGACCGTTCACTCAGGAAGTCTTTTACCCAGTTAATCAGACCAGGGGAAATGCCGTACGCTGGAAGCTTACTCAAAAGACTGGCGTGCCATACCCTGTCGAAGGCCTTCGAAACGTCTAAGGAGACAGCAATTGCTTCTCCATTCTTCTCGAGGGCCTCGCCCCATATGTGAGTGGTATACACTAGTAGGTCCCCAGTAGACCGATTGTGGCGAAACCCGTATTGTCGGTCACTGAGGAGATCGTTACCTTCCAGGTATGCCATGAGGCGCGAGTTCAATACTCGCTCCATAATCTTGCAGAGTATGGAGGTTATTGAAATCGGCCGATAGTTGGCGGGATCGGCACGACTGCCCTTTTTGGGCACGGGTTGCACGTTGGCAAGCTTCCAGGATTTGGGCACTATACCAGTCCTAAATGAGAGGCGATACAAGCGCGTCAATACAGGAGACAACTCGGGTGCACATGCCTTGAGAACTATTACTGGTATACCATCTGGTCCACTAGCTTTATTCACGTCTAGACGACACAGTGCTCTCAAAACTTCTCTGTTCCTTATGCGAACCTCGGGCATCGAGGTGTTGCAGTGAGGTAGATTCGGTGGAGTAGCACTGCTAGTATCAAGACGAGAATTATGGGCGAAGAGAGATGCAAAGAGACCTGCTTTCTCTCTCGCCGAGTGAGCCAGTGTCCCATCAGGTTTTACCAGCGGAGGCAATGAGGGCCCACAGAAGTTCGCTTCGACCGATTTGGCAAGGGACCAGAATGCTCTGCTACCGGACGGCTGTGCAGAGAGCTTTGAGCCAATATGGGTAATGCGGTCGAACCGAGCCTTCTTCAGTGCCTTTTTGTAGGACTTGGCAGCACGGTTGAAAGCACTCTTCTTTGAGCTCAAATCCGGAGCTTTGCGGTCACGAGCGTCAACCCAGGCGAGAAACGCCGAATGTTTACGCTCTTCAGCTTGAACGCAATCGGCGTTGAACCATGGGCGAGCTGAGCCTCCGATGGGTACGTCACTATAAGGGATGAAAAACTCCATAGCTTGACGTATCACATCGGATATAGCATCCGCACAGCTCGACGGACTTTCAGAAGAGAAGCAGACCTGCTGCCAAGGATAAGACGCAAAGAAATGTCGCATCTCATCCCAATCTGCTGACCTGTAACGCCACATTCGCCGATCGCCGCGTGAGTCGCAGTCAGGTGGGGAGAAGGACGAAACAGACTTCACCAGACAGTGATCTGACGTTCCAAGTGGTGAGGAAACTGTTACGATACATCTGTCCGGATCGGTGGTCAGCAGAAGGTCCAGACAATTGGCAGTATGACCAACTACATCAGGCACCCTAGTCGCTTGTTTGACCAGCTGGGAAAGGCCTATCGATACTGCAAAGTTTCGCGCTTCTCTCCCAGCGTGGTCGGTCCTCTGGTACGGGAAAAGCCAGTCTTGGTGGCAGGCGTTAAAGTCCCCCAGAGCGACGAGCTGCGCATCAGGGTGCCGATGCAGAGCCTTATCGGCGGCCTCACTGAGGTGTTCGAACAACCGAGTCGTCTCCTGATCACCGCTGTGCGAACGGTAGACACAGGCATAAACAATTTTGTCCATACCAGTGTCCACCAACAGCCATAGCGTGGATAAATTAGGGTCTTCAAGGTGACGGAGACGCTGGCAGCAGATGTCATTACGGACGTACACACAGACTCCGGCACGCTGCAGGAAATGATGCTCAAGTGAGTATCCCGGGTAGTTGAGGTACGCCGTATCAGACGGACATCTAATTTGGATCTCCGTCAAGAAAAGCAAGTGTGGCTTCCCAGTCTCAAGATGGTGGTGGACCGCAACGAGATTGGAGTGCAGTCCTCTAATATTTGAGAGGTGCACTTGAAATGAGAGGACGTGCATCCGCTGTTGACACTTGCCTTTCTTTTTACCTTTCATATACATGAGTTTTGGAGTGAATAGGAGAGATGGAAGATGGCAGTTGAGCGAGGTGATGCGACGTTGAACCCAACAACACAACCAGAGTAGCTGCGCCCATGGAGGGTTGATCTGGAGACTGCGGGGACGCCCGAACCCCCCCAGGGATCGCCATCGGGTCCTCTCGCCCGGTCGCCAACCGGCACGATGGGGCCACCCTGGGATTTTTCGCAGTTGGCGGGGCAGCCTTTTGTGCGTGGCTGGCACACTACTTGGGCCCCCAACTATCTGCGGTCGGCCAGCGGAGCACCGTGCTTCGGATCCCACTACCCTCCACGATCAAACGTCCGACACAACATCAGCTGGCGTATCATACCCGGTATACGTCGCAACACAACTGCTCAGACCCATCTTCCACCATACGGCTTCACCAGACATCACGCCGGAACACGACGAATCGCTTGGCGGCATGGCTTTGTCTGATGGGTGGTAACTTTAAAGCCGGCAGCCGATGCTATGGCCTACCACCGCCTTTACTGCTCGTTTAGCACTACCCAGGGGACACGTGTAGGGTGTTCAGAACTAAGTAAATCCTACGGACGCAAGCAGTTCATCCCCCGAATATTCAATTGTTACCCATGTTCAATTGTTTCTCTCTCTGTCAGAAGTAATTTTTGTAAAAAATTATAACCATGTCAATTCTAATTAATATACCCAGTCTTGAAATATTTTTCATTTTGATTTCAAAATAATTGGAATTATCAAAATACCTTAACTTTTAAATCTAAACAATGCACAGAAGTTATTTATCAGCCCAGTGGCGTTGTTGCATTTTCTAAATTAAATTTGGAATTCGAATGTCAGTAATCGTTTGAAAACGGTTGATCGAATTGTTTTATTTGAATTTGGAATCACAAAAATCTGTTCTCACACTCTGTCAACCCCTTAGGACACAATGTACAAGTATTTTAAATATTTTAATTCGAAATTCAACTAATTTTTAAGATTTCTGAATTCAAAATTGCTACTGTTAAATATATTTGAATTTCGGTAATCGTTCGAAAACGGTCGATCACGAACTGTCTCATTTGAATTTGAAATCACGGTGTAAAGATATTTGGAATACTTTATTTAAAATTCGATGAATATTTTGGATTTGTACACGTGCAACAAATTCGTAACATTTTATTTAAATTACTTGAATTAAGTATGTTGAATTTAAATTGGATTTGTTACTAAAGGCTTATTTTTAAGTATCTGGATGGTCACAATGTAGTAAGTTTTAGAGTAAAATTAAAAACATTTTTAATCTTACTTACCATGAGCTCTTAAGAGGGTCCTTTTTCACTCGCCTATCGTCAACATCGAGCATGGTTTAAAAGCTTGTACCTTCATCCAACGCGATGTTTGAAGAAAAGGCAACGCGAAAAAAGAGAGATAACGCCTGAAAACTCGGTAATTCCGTGATATACCCGATTTTTTTACAAAACTTGTTCCAGGTAATACATTTTTTTTAAACCCTTAAAAGTTTTTGAAAAAAATTGGCATCATTAAGAATCTTGATTAAATTTGCAAAACTCCATTATTGAGTTTTTTAAATTTTTGAGTAAATTATGAAGTGTCAAAGTTCATGCAAAATAGCAGATTTTCAGAGGTCTTCACTGGATTAGTTTTACACAAATTTATAAATTGATTACAATAGAAGCCTAGATAATATCCACAAGATACTGTGTTTCCAAAATATCTAACGAAAAATATGTAATAACGTCATTATCGCGTAAGAGTGGTTGTATGAAAAACAGTGAAAATGTATGTCGAGTTGCACTTGCATCCCCTTATGGAAATTATAAAATGACCTCTGCCGCTCTGAGTAAATCGAAAGGAAGTGTCAGTGTTTTGTTAGCTAAAACCCTTAGTGTTCCATCAGTTGCTTTTTGCGAGGGCCATCACAGATTTTCTTTCGAATAATCCGCAGCACTGGCAGGCATGGACCCTAAATGGCTACGTCAATTTTGCTGATATCTCTTGAAGGCGCACGTGGAACAACGTGCCGTCGACTTGGGCTTGGACGAGACCTACGGCCGGACAGTGAGCTACCCATTGCTCCCTGTCCGCAAGCCAACCGCGGTAGAAAAAGGGTTTAAGTTATGTTTAGTTGCATATTCTCTTTGAATAAGTGTCTACTAATTTAATAGCTCTAGAAAATATCTAGATTCAGCAAGCATCAATTACAACTTGCCAGTCTGTCTTTTATTCAAACATAATGTTAGACTTTTAAAATACTTCCATAATAATTTTCAAGTTGCAAATTGTCTACCCGTCATTTCTTAATTCTTTGGCAGCCACAATGAATCTATGATTATAATAAAAATAAAATTACATATTGTTGTGTTGGTATCGCGTGCAATATGGCGACGGGGCCCGCGGCAATGCTTCCAAATTCAAAATTCGGCCAGCTCGATCCTATTGTTTGGATACGCGGCCGGGGGCTAAACTCGCGTGATCTTGTTCTTCTTACCATAGTCAGACAATGGGAACTCATGAAAATTGCTCCGATCTTTATGGTTCCTTGTATTGCACGACACGTCTGGCTTTGTCTTGATTTCATCAATAATCATTTGTTTTTCTTACTTCATCACGAATGTTTGGATGCGTGGTAGCAAGCTAAAAGGTTCCATCTATGACGCATTCTAAACATTTGTAACGTCATCACATTTTATTCGGAGGTTTTTTTTTAAAATTTTACACCTCAATGACTTTTCTCCCAGTAAACCTTAGGTCTTTCATTATATTTATAATCCTTAAGTGTAGTTGTTCCGTGTCCAAGTGTCTTTTGTGACTTTACATGTTTGTGATTTACACGATTTAGGAGTAAATACCCAAATTACTCCGAGTACCTAAAGCACCACAGTGTTTTGACAATTCATGTAAAAAATTGTCAAAAAACAGTAAGTAAGTACTAAATTTTTGTGTACAATTAAGAATAAAGCTGTCTGTGAGTCATTAAAAATTTGTTCTGTGTGAGAACTGAACCCACAAAACGCAGCGCAGCAGCTAATTGCTTAGCCACTGCGTCAACCGCGTCAAAGCATTTCTTCTTCTTTCATACATCTGTCTCACTTTATGTTAACTCGATTTGTTGGTAGTCCTAAAATAAATAAATAAAACTCGATAGTCTCCCCTTTCAAGCTATAAAGTATCTTTCATACAATCTATATACCGTTTTTTTACAACAATTTTAGTCCTCGAAAAAAAGAAAGACTTATTAAATGGTTTATTTTTACCTCACACACCCAACTTATTATAATAAAATAAAAAACCATATGAAATACCTAATAAGTACTAATAATAAAAAAAAACAATAGATCAAAAATCTGTAGAAAGCAAAAAAGACCTCAGCATTCAGGATTCGATACATTAGGTACTATACATAATTATGCAATATTAAGTAAAGCATCGAATTCTAGAAAAATATCTCCATCTAGTTTTTTTTTTTGTAGCCCTTTTTATTTCACTACTTGGCAAAGTACTTAGTTAGGAATTATAATGTTATAATTAAATATTATGATCACAAATTTTCTACTGAAACCTAACTATGTGTTGATAAACATACAGTATGTTACCTACGTATGAACAAATCGACTACGTCTGTCTGTCTGCCCGTAATAATATTGCTGGCTCCCTTAGAAGCCACAGTCTCATTAACGATGCAAAAAAACGCTCTAGAAAGGCCCGTTTCGAACTTTTCAAATACAAATTTGGAACTCGTAAAGGCGTGTTCATAATGGACTTAATAATGTCGTTGGCTTTTACGTCTATGGATTTGTTGTTTTCCCAAAAGAATAGAATAGATGTAGAATGAGAGTCAGTAAAAGAGTTACCTCTAAATTCTAAATTATTTCTTTCACTTGAACTTATAGTTATTTCTTGTTATACCTACATAATATATATTTCCTGAGAATAATCGAGGATTATATCTGTTGGCCGCACGATTGAACGGTTGATCGAATGTCAGACTGACGGAGTCGCGGAGAGACTCAATGAGAGATGAGCAATGGGTAGCTCACCGTACAATACCTAAGGATCAGGCCCGGGTCGTAGGTGTGTTATGTTCCATAATTGATGGAGCTTGTTAGAGCAGATGCTTGCCAGAGCTGAAAATAGGAAGTAAAATAATAAATGCTATACCTAATTAAAAATAAGTCATATTTATATCCACTCTCCTAATCTAAAACGATTTTTAATCCAATTTCTTTTAACCTACCTATATTGGCAGTTTGACATTAATTTGGACTCGTATAACTAGACTTAAATTAATTATTTATGTGATTAAAAATTGAATCAATCTATAGTTTTTTTTTAGTAATTGGTGGTAATCTAAAAAAAACATCTTGATTGTGGGATTTTTCCCTCACTAAAACCACCCAGGTGAACATCATCAGCACAAGGAAGGTGTCCTGTGGCCTTTTACAATTCCAGCTTGGAGTCCGCACTGTACAACGCCTGTTAGGATACATCTTTGGGGAGTGTACATCCCGAACAAGTCTGTACCTAAGAACGAGTAGGTACTTACTTATCTCTTTTAAAATTGTCCTTGAAAGACTACTGTAACGGCTCGTTCACAACCTTGCTGCTGTGAGTGGAAGAAAAGCGCGGGGCGACGAGCGGTAAGAATAAAAGTATGAAAATGTTTGAATCTCGCCACGAGACGCCGCCGCTCATAGCGCCGCGCGTCCGCGTACCGATGCCGTCCCGAGCTCGCCGCGCCGCTCGCCGCTAAGACCGAAGTCGTGAACAGGCCGTTAACAGTTTCAGGAAACGTTGCACCAAACAAGTCAGAACGGACCGAGCCCGAGTCGTCGACGGCACCTAATGTTCCACGTGCGACTCAAAGAGATGTCAGCAAAATCATAGGGGCCCAGCAGGGCTGAAGCCTACTGGGGCCATAGGTTGTCTGAAAGGGAACCCTGGGGTAATGGAATGCAAGACAAAGAAACGCAAACGTAGAAATGGGTTTTTCTTTCTGAAAGTAAATTTTTTGCGGAACAGTTACGAAGAAAGCTCTCGGACTAAAAAACCAGCTCGTGAAATAAGCGTTGATCAAGAAAGTTTAAATTTTTTTTTTACTTGGCAGTTGAAAAAATTACGTAATTAAATTATTATTTGGATTTGCCACTATAATTAATATATGATGTTGTGACAAGCGGTGTCGGTAGACGTTGTCCTGCCCGAAAACTTCGTCAGAAAAACAATTGAAAACCCGTTTGCAGTGCCACCTACCGAGTCCAATTGTATATTCAAACCGTCCAGGGACCCACTCAAGTATACACACAAAGTTTCATCCAAATCGTTCAAGCCGTTTAGGAGGTGGTCAACACACGTACAGTAGAAATATATAAATATAGAAATGAAGATAAGTATTAGATAAGATGATAGTATTTTTAACTTCGTATTATATACTAGTTTCTGCCAGCGGCTACGCCCACGTAAAAGTAGAATATATATATATATATAATCTATGTCACTCAGTGGTAAAGTAGCTTTCTACTGTTGAAAGAATTTTTAAAATCAAAAATATTAAAAAAATAGTTAATGTTTTTGAGTTTATTCATTAGAAACAAAAATAAAAATCTTTCCTCTTTATGACATTAAAAAGATTAGTCTTGAAATATAGAGTATATTATTTCAAAGTGATTTTTTTTCGTACTTTCTTACTACTCTTACACACGGTGTCTACATCTTTATAGTCCTTTTAGAACTTTCCTTGCGCAGGTATACTGAAAGAGATTTAAAAAAAAATAAGCACAACCTTTGTACCTATTTTTCTATATCTTCTTCTTCTCTGTTCGCTATTATGTGTGAATGAATATTAATTGTCAAATAAATATATTTTATGTATATTAATCCTATTATGCCTTTGCATTGTCATTCCCTTTCTAGATATTCGAGACCTTATATACAGTCTAACGAACAAGATTTCATTTTTATTTTTGTAGATAAATTCTAATCGAATAAATGTCGCGCAGTGTAAACCCCGCCTTACCTAGCTCGCGTGACGATACTTTTTAAACATAGAGCGCTTGTTCTTTTTGCGAATTAGAAGTGTTCTCTCTTCAAAACAAATTGCTGACATGCGGGACGTTCGAATTTCGAACCGCAGACCATGGCGTTACCAGTCAGTGTTGCCAGTGACAACCCTACAGTTTTAACTGTAGTTGTACAGTTTTTTGTAGAAATCAACTGTTTGTTTGTCTGTCTGTCTGTATGTTAACTCTTCACGTTTTAGTGGATTAGATTGAATCATGTAAATTCTTTATTACTTGTTTATTTCGTGTATCTTAATAAAGGTTTGAATATCATATTTTACCTTATATTTGTTTAATTATTACTAGGTAATAAAAATACAGAGTAAGCAAGAGATGTACATTTTTTTTTTTATAAATTACTGTTTTTTAAAGTTTGTATTCTGGGTTTCTCTATGATCATGTTGGCAACTCTGGTAACCAGCTTACAACTAAACTTATTGCTTCAATTATGAACTTTAACGAGGTGTGTTAAGGTTTATATTTCCATGTAATGTTATTATTTTGAATTTAATTCGCGTTGCGTTTCGTATGCAAATATGGCTGATGAGACTTGATTATGTAAATGAGAACGGACTAGCGTTGTGTGAGACTTTTGGGTGCGTATTGTTTGGATCCGAGGTAGCCGCGCATTATGCGCCTTTTTATTTCTACTGATTAATAAGTGTACGTTCGTTAGATGTTTCAGAGGACGATGAATTGGTATTTTTTTTACGAATGGAGTATTTTTTTGGGACACACGTAATATACCTACCTACAGAGTTTTTTTTTATTAATATGGGAAGTCATCTAGTGACTTTTCTTACTCTAGGCTGGAGCAGGGGGGGGGGGGGGGGGGGCACGTGGGCAGTTGCACTTTGCATTCTAGGTAAGTTACCCTTTCAGAAGTCAACCCATGGCCCCAGTAGGCTTCGACCCTGCTGGGCCCCTACGGTTATGCTGACCTCTCCTTAAAAATATACGGAGTAGTTTATGTAGAAATGAAAAGGAGCCTAAAGCTGGGCGAGAGGAAGTATTGACTAAAAATTGCTTGTGTTCTTTCAGTTGCAGTCCTGGTAGGTAGGTATCGGCCCAACAGACTAGCCTTGTAAGAATTAAGTGTGCGTATTTTTTTTTTTATGTTTTGTCCCATACTAGGAAATATTCTTGTATCGTGGGTGCATTCATACAAGCATGAAAACTAACATACAAGAGACACCCAGACTGGAACAACTATTTGAAGACCATACAAATATTGGTTTTGTGTGTGGGAATCAAAGTCACGACTCGCAGCGCAACAGCCAGTTAGTCAACCATTGCGGTAAACGTGCTGTCACTTGAAGTGGTAGACATCTACACTAAAATACGGAATAAAGAGGAGCGTAATAAATTATGATTATTTTTTGAGTTAAAAAATTTAAGTCCTTTTCTTTTAGATTTTCCAGTTCTATTAAGTCCTACAATTTTCTATGAAACAATTATTTTGACTATTTAATAATATTACGCATCATTTTGTAACACTGTTACTAAATAATGACATTATACCTACACCGCGTACCTATTAACTGTTCACGAAATAAATAAATTACCCTCCAAGTACCAAATGTTTACCCCCAACAGAAACTACAAACAGAAAAAGAAAATCAATTTGTAGTAAGTTTCCCTATTTTTTCCTAATAACGTGCGATAATAGAAAGTTTAAAAATTAACGGCCGCCACACGCGATGTCACGCTGACGTGTCGTGTGATGACGTCACGCTAAATGTCACGTGGGTGACGTTGCGGTAAATGTCACGGGTGACAAGCAAATGTCAGATGTCGACGTGACGCCCGGCGCGATTCGATAGGGTGGGGTGGGAAAGCGGTAGGAGTTTGGTTGTTTACTTGTTTTTAGTTTTAGGGAGTTTTTCGTTTTATTGTGAGTTATTGTTTAGTGGCTTTTATGTTTGAACACACACCAATTGTTTTTTTTGTCCTATCTCTATACGATAACGATATTTTTTTAAATAAATAATAATCTTGTTTGGGATGGATCCTAGGTTCTGGAGTGCGACTACGTGCCGGAAGACGTAGCGTTGGAAGGCCTCCCACAAGGTGAACCGATGACGTCTTTCGGCTAAATTATGATGATGATGAATCTTGTTATATTAATGAGGAATATACATGTACTAGTTTCTACGAATTAGTTTATGTAAAGGATTCCATAACAAATAAATAACTAAGTAATAATCTGTACCTCCTGTAAAACTTTCCCGATTTCCGGCCACCGTAGGCGCGGGCTTGCGGGCGGTGAGCTATGGGTAGCCTGCCGTCCGACCGTCCGGTAACCGTCCGGACCGAGCCCAAGTCGTCGACGGCGCTTATTGTTACACGCGCGCCTCAGGGAGATGTCAGCAAATCGTAGGGGCCCAGCAGGGTCGAAGCCTACTGGGGCCATGTGTAGTGTGAAAATGAACCCGGGGCCCTGGGACGAAGGAAACGAAGGAACAGGAGTGGGTTTTTAGTCAGTAAAAGTCTGACACTATCTCCCGAGTCGCCCAAGAGCGAGATTGGTCATTAGATGATTTTCCTACATAAAAAAAAAACTCCTGTCTTAAACTAAAAAAAACTTTATCTGCGAACCATTTAGCAAATATACTACGACTTACTAAAAGAGTGAAGAGTATACTCGTAGTCTTATGTGAATTTATGGAGAGGGAGAGAGAGGCCAAAGAAAAGTTGGACAGACTATGTGGAAAAAGATATGAAAGACCGACTCTCTTGGTTAGTGTAAACCTGACAGTTAATATGACAATATGGAAGAAAAAAAACGAGTTGCGCTGACCCTAAATAAAATGAGAGATGTGTAGGAAGATTATGATCACTACAAGTATAAAAGTAAAACAGCTAAGGAGTGGAATTCCCTACCGGAGTCTGTATTTCCTAATAGCTACAACCTAGGGGTCTTTAATGAAGAATGAATAGGTTAGGTACTTCTAAGCGAGCGTGCTCTATCACCGGCCACATTATCGCTTGCCATCAGGTGAGTCAGAGTGAGTGAGGTGAGTGGTCAAACGCGAGCCTTTCCATAATAATAATAAAAAGAAAAACTCCATTTTTATTAGTACATTAAACAAATAAAAGCTTTGGAATGTGTAATTCAATAATTTTTCATACTATCCAATATCTTAATAATTCAAAAGTACCTGTGATTGTTTGAATTGAAATGTTTTCTTTTTTTTAAATAAGTCAATAAACAAATAAAATAAATAAATTAAAAAAAAATGTTGAAGAAATGGTCGGAGTTACAGTTATGTCAGTCAATCATGGAGTTATATATTTTTTTTTATTCACACAACTATCATACAACGCCGTCTAATCCCAAGTTAAGCAGAGCTTGTGTTAGGAGTACTAGACAACTGACAAACCTACTTAAATATTTCTAAATAAGTACATACATATTACAGATAAATTACACCCAGACACAGAACAAAATGATCGTGCTCATCACACAAACATTTGTCCTGGGTGGGAATCAAACCCACGACCTCCGGCATAGCAGTCAGGGCCACTAACCACTAGACCAACAGGCCAGTCAGTTATATACTACATGGAGTAGTTTTGTGGAGTCGCAGGTTGCATATATTTACCACGTCAGCGTTCCACTTGAACAGGTACAACATAAAGTTTATCAAAGTAGTTAACAAAGTAATTGGGAAGCCAGGTACAGTGGAGGGCAGGTCATACCAATTCATTAAAACTTCGCTTCTCTAGCACTAAATTGGAGCTAAAGCAGAAGTTGTACTAACAGGATGGCCGAGCTTGTACTTATAACATCTGAGCTAAGTTGGAGTTGTCTCTACGAAACTATCTTTGATCTGAATCTAGAAATGTTTATTTTCGACTTTTAATGGACAAACAACAAAATAAAATAAAATGAAAAAATATATATTAATTTATTTATTTGGTCAGCCAACAACTGCTTACACAATATATTTTTATTATATTAAAATGAAACTGACATCCATTAGTGTAGTAATTAATTATAGGCTAACACCACATGCACTATATTCGGTTATACATAATTATGTATTTAATATTACAATAAAAACAATACAGATATAATGTACAATAGTGTTTTTTACAGGTGTTATAATGTAATAAATAAATAAATAATACTATTTACAACAAGTAAAAAAAGGGAAGATTAATAAATAAAAATTATATTACAACACAACAGATAAAATTAAAAGCATTAAGTACATTAAAAATTAAATATATTGATACATTAGAGTAATTCAAAGCATTTCGATAAATAATAAACGAAAAAAAAATTAAAACATTATTCAAAAATAAAAAAAAAAACCTGCAAAAGAAAAAGAATCTCATATCTCAGTATTTGCTGCAAAAAAAAAATACGGCAGTGCGTTTATGAAAACTTCATAGATCATAAAAGAACATCTGATTTTCTACCAGTCAACCAAGGGTGGTGGAGAGATATCATGGCAGGTAAGTACATAAACACGAAAAAAAAAAAAATTATTGAGAAAAAAAAACGGGTACAGAACATTTTTTTTTTAATTTGATTAAAGGGCTTTGTCGCTTAGCTAGCACATCGCCCAGTACAGAAAAGACAAAAACTTACAGTCTACTTAAGGTAGACTAACTTAAACAATTGTTTTGCTTTATCGGACATTAGAGAAGTGAGGATTGTGTTACAAATGCCAATACCATACATTTTACAGCGTCCGAAAACATTGATCCTCCTATTTTTATTTTGGACACACACAATTAAGATATGGAAAACATTATCAACCACATCATAGTCATCACAATTTACAGACAAGACTATCTTCACTAGTTAAATTTATTTTGTGAAATATGTCCAGAACGAAGTCTTACAGCTATAGTTATTAAATTTCTGTTGAGATAACAGTCAATTCACGGAACCCAAAAATCGGTGGCTGGATTTTTCGGTAACATATCCCCTTTTCTTATGAACTTTTTGCAATTTGCCTGCTGCTGTCTTCCCGTCGTAGAGTGAATAGGCTCTTAATAAACTAGTTCGCCTCATCATCTATTATTGCATCACTGCTTACCATCAGGTCAAGCACTGGTTTGTATCAAATTTAAAAAAAAAACTTGTCAAAATATTACTGCCAAAGTTCTAAACTATTTTTTTTTTTGCTTTCCCAAAGTAGTCCGAATATAGTGGGGTAATATTTATGAGAACTTCCTCAACACACGCTTGTTTGGCGAGTAGGTCAACCATATAATTTTCTTCTAACTGCATATAAGATGGAATCCATTGAAGACATATTGTTTTGGAGCTGGAATGCAGTTTTAAGAGCAATTAGGGTACAGAACATAAACGAGCATATTTGTAGAGAATTTAAAACATTTATTTTTTATTTTGATACTTGTAACCCGCCCCCGCCTAGACGGGTGTTGGTTATTTTTGAAATTCACGACTTTTTTTTAAGATAATATGCATGTACTCATCATACTCACTCCTTTCTTATGAATCACTTGTCTATTGATGAGTTGTGAAGTTTGAATATAATTTCATAAAACGTTGACTAAATAAATTCAGTTGTATGCAAAACTAAACGCTAATAATAATAGCACTAAAAGATTCCGTGAAAGACTTCTGAATATTTCTCCCTATAAATATTCCATTTCAACATTCCCCTTCATTTAAAATAACCCTTTCGCGTTCAAATTGTACTCAGAAACGCATAAAATCGCTATTCCTTATTTGAAATTCATAAATCACGCAAATTAGTGTTGTTCGGCTTCTGGAATTTTAACTTTTTTAGCTCCAGGCTGTTTGCGAGATGTTCTTTGCCTATATTTATTATCTGTAGCATAGTTTAGCAATATGGCGTCCTTAATTTCGGTTGCTTGCTTATTAAATTATTAAAATTTATGACTTAATGTAGGGTTATTAAGTTAGGGATTTGGTGGTTTCCTACTGGAATTAAATTCACGACTTACCTATGCGGATTGTGACTATGTAGAAACTGGAACTTGTTTTCATTTACTCGTGCACTGGAACCACCTTCCTAGAGCCTACTTTTTGAGCGTATTGTGGCTTAGTAACAATACCATGATTTGGAATGGGCAATTGTTTAGACCATAGATATATAGTAACCCAGATATATGGACCTGTTTAAATTTGCTATACTATAAGTAGCAAGAGTCTTTAAATCACAAGAATCACAGTTGCTCAGAGTGGGGACTCTGAACTCCCACCAAGTGATTCCAGGATCACTTGGTGCTTCACGTGCGATCGTGCTCAAGGAAGATCCCTATACGTTGTAATATTCTTGATATAGATTAATGAAAGCACCTTGTATGTAAGCACGTTTATTCAAAAGTTTTATTGAAACCATTACAACTAGTCAGGACGGACGCCATGTTCTACAGATAGTGATGTGTCTCAACTAAACATAGTGTTATACATCAATCACTCACAACAGGCGTTGTATAGAAGTTGTTCTTGACTGGTAATTTAAGAGATAAGGGAGTATAGAAGCCATCAGCACATGAAAGAACTTCTATTGAGCTGATAGTGATCCCTAGGGTGATTTTAGTGAAGTAAGAATCCTAAAGTCCTATAGTCTTTTCCCAAAAGTCCAGGTGCCTTTTGAAGTTTTCCTTCCAAAAACAAAAAAAAAAGGTTTGTGTACAAAAAGTTCAGCGACTATCTGACGCACTGACTGTCAAGCTGTCCAAAATTTTTAAATACTTAGGGCTAATCTCGAGAGATTTCTGTAAACTCCATACGTACCTATTGAAATTGAAAATTTGATGTTCCTTATACTTACAGATTGTAACTTTGTATGAGGTACCAGAAAAAAAATTAGAATTATACTGCAGTCTGTCGTTGTGTCTGTCTCACGCTGCAAAAGACGCCCTGGATGCTCGCGTCGGGTATAGATTGATGATACGAGGTCCGCCGTCCGATAAGGGCTTGGCCCAGTTCGAGGGCGAGTTGCGTTATACAGATGCCAGAATGAGTGACGGACCCGCTGAGCCTATGCCTACTAGGGCACGGGATAATTTGAAACAGTTATCGTTGACCTGGAACGCAGAGTACAACTAAAGGAATACGAGTGGGTTTTGGTCAGTAAAAGTCTCACCCTCCTTCTCGCTCCACACAGGCGGGATAAGTTGATGATTTCCCATTGAAACAAAAAAGGATATTGGTTTTGGAATTTTTATAGATTAGATTTCCCAATTTTCATAGACCAAGGCAGTTCAAAGTCTGTTAGTAATAATTGTAAAAAGGTTGCATTGCTCTTGCAATAAATTGAATGGGTAGTTGCAGCAGCGTCACACTACACAGAAATATACATAAATTTATTTGTATGTGTATTTTGCTATATAGTCTCTCTATATATCTGTATAATCTTCTGTCGTAGTAATATTTTCTTTTACGATAGAACGATCGAATAAGGTACTTATTATATTTGGTCAAATATCTATATTTTATTGTTTTATGTGTAATAAGTAGGTTAAAGGTTACATAAATATTATAAAATTAAAAACAGAATAAATTTTTCCAAACTTTTTTATTACATACTTATTATCGTTTGGCAAAAAGGAAGTAATATATTTTTTAATTATATAATACAATCTTAACAATTAAGTTTTTAATACTTTTTGGTACTTATACAATTAAAAGTATTCTAATATCTCACATTACACGTAGATTTGATTGAGAAACACCAAGAAATGTACAGTCAAGAAATTTAAATAATATAATTTTTCATATTTTAGCACCAAAATATTAGGAGATATGATCAAATGATTATTTTACAGTAGATTTAGGATTATTTGCAACGAGTTCCGAAATTAAACACAATAATCAACAGAGAATGTCGATAATAATGAATAAAAAAGAAAAACATTTTTTTACGAAATCAACAGATGAAATAATTTGTGATGAAAATTTAAAAATTCGCTACAATAATCCCATTTTGTGCTATGAGACCAGAGAAAGTAAATTAGACGGAAATATTCTTTTCACAACTATCATACGAAATTGTAAGTACATAAACATCCATCGTCAAATTTTAAATACATCAGCCTGAACTTTTTACATTACACTCTATTATTTATTTACATTTTATTGCACGATTTATTACTATGGAATGTTGAATTACAATTAAATACTATCTATGCTACAACACATGGAAAAGTCTAAGCGAACACTAATAGAATATTTACATTGTAAAAAGTTCGTACTCAACACTTCACCAACGGCTGGGCCGCTTTTTGTACACACCTCATTGTAAAATAAAAAGGTACTGGAACCAGCCTGACCTTACAACACTATTTGGTAATACTAAATTAAATCACAAATTCACTGGAGATTCGACTACAGAGTCAGGGTACTATTCAGGTCACGAGGGGTTGACGTGGAGCCTACCATTCTGTCTGCGAGCCACATGTGATTCGTAATGCATGTTCCTCTTAGTTCTTGAGAAGAACGCAGCGTTGCAACCACTGACGGAACACCGATGCAAAGATTGTACGTGTACGCTTTCACAATGTTGCTTCAAACTAGGCAGGTCTTTGAAACAGTCTTTGCAACCCCGACATGGATAATTACCATCTTTATTTGGTCGTGGTGCCTCATCTTCTACGCAATAGCTCAACTTTCTTGAGTGCGGTGGGGAATAATTTGGTTGGCAGCCGAAAGCATTCAAACTAGGAGGAAGGAAACCTAATGGGATCGAAGGGAAGTTAGGGAGCATCCCAAATGGAGTGAATAGGAATGAGTGCTGAGCAAACATATCCCTGTTACTCAGATAGGTCTCAGGCAACTGCAAGTGAGGGTACGGTGTCGTGAAAGGCAGTTGATGAGTCAAATGGTTCTTGAGCTTATCAGACTCTTTCGCTCGGTAATAGATATGAGATTCTACGTAAGGAACAGCTCGCTCCTCTTCATTGTACCGTGAGATAAGTTCCATTTGTTCACGTATTTTGTCCAAGAAACGCGAAGATTCTTCTGAAATTCTATACTCTTCTATTTTCCGATGTAAACTCATGTTTGCACTGTGACGGTCTTTGCTTCGTTTGGATGAAAACGCTGCTCTACAGCCTTCGATATTACATTTGTACATAAGCTTCAAATGTGCATTTTGATAGTGAGTTTTTAAGACATAGACGTTTTGGAAAATCTTACCACATACTGTGCATTTACGGGGGTTCTCATGGTCCACAGGAACATCAGTGGTACTGACAAAAAAACCATTGTCGAAATGCCCAAAGATTTGACCGTGAGTGTCTTCGGAATTGTAATCGAAACTGGACACTGAAGATGATGGCGATCGATCAGAATAATCTATAGAATCATTCATTGACAAATTATATGGGCCCAAGGATTGAGAATCATTCTTCTTAGGAATGCTAGGAAAGTCGCCTTTCGATAAACTTTCAAGTCTCTTTAGTGCATTTTCAGATGAAAACTGCTCTTCACTAGACCGATTATTTACAGTTTTATATACATCCTGTTTATCGATTGGCTCATCTTTTACTCTCAAGTCTTGAATATTGTAGCTCATATCGGTAGGTTCATCTTTGATAACAGGAGTTTCTGGTTTGGCTTCGCTATTTTTAGTTTCTTCAATAGTAACGTCGATATTATTATCGTTAGACTGGCTGTCTTCAGTTTTAACTCTTTTTAAATCTACAGCACACTCATTTTCATCTGTATCTTGGTGGTCTCGTTTGGGGTTCGATGTGCCATTTTCGGAAATGTAATGGTTTTGTAAACGAGTAGGATTAAGGTTTTTGCGTTTTCTCTTCATTACTTCAGGACTAGCGGTTTCATCTTTTCTATTATCAGTTGCTTCGTTGTTATCACTGACACTCCTTTGATCAAAATCAGTTTCTGAATCATCTATGGATCCTATTGATTTGTTTAGAGTTGAATAATAATCACTAGTATCGATGTGTTCATTATCATCATCATCGTCATCTCCTGCCACAACCACAATACCATCATCTTCGTCAGATTCTCCCTGACCATCTTGTTCTTTGTTTTCCACAGAATCAGACTCACGACGCATTGGTTGACCGTGGTCGAAAGATGGTGAGAAATTCATATTCATACTATTTTTATAGTCTAAAGGCAAATTCGATGGAAATTGACCCATGTTATGAGGGGGATTCAAAAGAGGATATGAGCCGAATGGGTGCATGGGATTCATCACTGGTGGTATATTAAGGCCAGCTCTGTGTGGTGAAATGAGGACTGGGTGCACTTGCGCAGTTCTACCGTCATGAGGTGAAATTTTCCGTCGTAAGTGAGGCGAATGTAATTTTGGATTGGGATTCGCGCTGTGGCGGTTTCTAGATCGCCTTGAACTGAACATCATGCTGCATCCTTCAACAGTACATTTGTGCATTTCACGTAGATGAACAGCGGAGAAATGGATCTTCAGAGCTCCTTTGTCACAAAAAGTTTTTAAGCATACGTTGCACTGTACCCGCTTCTTACCGGTGGCTGGATTTATGAAGTGTGTTCCTAAGTTTAGCGGCATTTGTGACGCACCCCATTGTCTTTTCGGTGGACTAATACATTTACCTAACATCATGTTTCTAGAGTTTTGTGCAACTTCAGCGTACGCATCTTTGCTTAAATTGAGAACATTGTCGTCTTCGGGCTTGTGGTCATCTGATCTTCCTTTACCGTTGTTATGACTTTTATTTTCTGATGGTTCCGCCGGTTTTGCCGACATTTGAGGTAGAAGGGCTTGGAGAGAGGCTAAGCCCATGGGGTTTTGACTAAGCGCAGCTACCATGGCGGCCTGGTGGTTAAATGTTGAAGGCATTGACATCGGTGGTATAGGTAAGTTTGTAGGCAAGGGGAAGTTGAAGAATTGACTTCTCATTAAATCCATAGTTGCCTTTTCAGCTGATCCTAAATCGTAAGGCTTTCTGCTTTCTTCTTTTTCGTTATTCTCATTCGATTTGTGTTTTCGAAAATCAAAGGGTTGCATATTTTGTAGGTGACTTAAAGGCGATGAGTTTATTGGACTAGTGGTTGAGAGAGGGCTGGATGAGGTAGATAGGCGGATGCTATGATTGGGAGATGCTTCGGCTGACGACACTTTGTGAGAAGGTGATTGTTGCACTGGAGATGACCTGTTGTGACTGGGTGACATTGCTTCTTTCTTAACTTCTGTATGACCTGCTCTAGGACTGCTTCTAGTATCTCTTTCTTGGATGCTTTTGAGATAATCGTAGTGTTGCTTGGCTTCCATCATGTGTTGAAAGTATTTGAGAGATTCATCGTTACGGACGTCTCTACCTGAGTGTTCCATTAGTCTACGGAATTCTGCCTCAAGCTTCGATTGTTCGAAGGCTCTTGTATCAGGATACTCTGCCCTCTTGTCGGGCTTATCGTAGTTAGCTCCCGGCGGTGACGGAAGACCATTCTTCTTGTAGATGGGAAGAAGTGAGGTCTTGTGAAGGGCTCTCGCTTCTTGTAGCTTGAGGATTTGTTGAAGAGCCATGTTGTGCTCCGGTCCACGACCATTCCATCTTTCAGCACTACTTGATTGTGATTCCTGGAAGAAGATGAAAATCAATGATAGTTTAATGGACTCTTCCCTCTTTCCTGTTAATGTACAGGGAAAGAGGGAACACAATGTAGTGGGTATTGTTTATCGCAACTAATGGAGAAAAATCATAATGAATCCTATCAATTTGAACGTTTCATACTGTTTCAAACAAATTATAAGTTCTGCAAAAACGTAACATGCGAATCATCAGTTATAACAATTCCGGTAGGTATTCCGAGTTTTGAAAGCGTTTACCGTCTATAAAATGAAATAACATATCATGAGTCCACTTACAAAACAGACCATTTAATAAAATTATGAATGAGCGCGGCTAATTCTAAAAGATTATCGAGTCTAGAGCAAGCATAAACACTGGTTGTTCAAATCCCTCTTCAAAATAACTATCAGGCCGACACCAAACCACACCTTGCGTTTTCAAAGGCTAATATCAAATTAATTCTCAGAACTCGGAGCAATTGGGTAAAATTGTGTAAAATGACGGTTTCGACTCGACTTGAGAATAGAAAAGTGGTTTTGTGTCGCGTGTTTGAAACGTTTTAATCCGAAAACTAAATTACTATTCATTTGGTAAGCATTCGGGGCCGCCTTGCGATGTCAAAGTTAAATTTTCGAGTTAATTCAACTACTCCTAACTTGCCTTTGAACAGGTTTCAAACAAAAACTTGTAGGTATGTAATTATTATTGTGATCGTGAGAATAACACGAAAATGTTCTGTAGTAAAACATTTTGAACAATTGAAACTAAAATAACGATGTTTACCACTATCGTCCGACTAATCTTGAAGTGTATATTGACAAATGATTTGTTTCATTTTGTACAATCTATACTATACTAAATATCATCAAGCTGACGTGTGTCTATTTGGTTGAACGAGCTATTCTCAGGAACTACTGGTTCGAATTTAAAAAATCTCAGTTAGTGTTGAATAGATCATTTGTCGAGGAAGGCTATAGGCTATAGCATATAGGAAGGTAGCATCTCGATTCAACGAATAGGAGCGGAGCAGTCACTTAAGACACGGGTGAAACCGCAGGAGCCAGCTAGTTCGATATAAAATTAATGTTTTGTCACGATAATCGGCCACATTGTACTTGGCAAAAGCTTACCACCTTATAAATTTAAACATTTATTAAATGTAAAGGCCTACATCACAATTTACAAAACCGCATCAAAACGTCACTTAAAATTCTATTTAAAAAACCACATCTCATTTAAAAATTCGTTTAAAAGCATAATAACTGGCAACACCCAGCATTGAATTATAATGATCTTGATTGTCGCTTTTTAAAACAGTTTGTCACTCGATTATGGCGTGTAACCGATGGGGTTGCCATATCATTATCCGTTTCTTCGGAATTAAATTGTCGTTTGGAGTCGGCGCGTCGGGGGCAATTTCGTAAAAGCGACCGATTATTACAATGATTTCGTTTCTATTGCCACAAAACGGATAACCGCTGGATAATAAAGTGTCTTTTAGAAAAATATACGTCTGAGAGTTTGGAGTTTTAAAGTTATGCGGGGAAATAATTATACAGAGCTTTCTGAAGTCATTTCGTGCTTTCTAAAGTCGTTTCGTAAATTTGGATTGCGTTTTGTGTCGTTTTTGTTAGTAAGACGTTTTTGTTAGTAAGACGTTTTTGTTTGTGTCGTTAATATAATCGAGGATGTTTAGAAGGTTTAAGAAAATTGGAGTAATCGTATTTATGATGATATAATTTACCAGATGTTTGGTAAATTATATTGTGTTTACGAACTATTATTTTGTTATTAGGAAGCTTATGAACAATTTATGTATGTTTTATAATTATAATGAAACTGTATGAAGGAGTTGTGTGATTACATTGGGGATATACAATGTATAATTTACGGCGGTAACTGTTTTACTGGAAAAGACATGACTTACAATGTTGTAAAAATTAATTTCTGCTGTACCGCTCTCGTTACGGCTTGTGACCACGAAAGCCGACGTTAACCTCATCATTATTATTTATCATTATTATCATTAGCCCACAGCGTATCATTAGCCAATCACAGCATAAAACTCACGCGCATCTTACGTACTTTAATTTTAATCGTATAACGCATTTCTTGTTGTTAGGGTAGGTACTCTCACGGAAAAAAGTATTAGAAAAATAAATTGAAGTTTAGTATTTTGCAATACGTACAGTCGAGTTTAACAAGTACTCAATTTCGAATCTCAATTCAAAATCGAATGTTTAGTTTTTTTTTATAGGTAAAGAAATTCAAATTAACCCAAGATTGAGATAGAATTTTATTCATGAAGAATAATGAAAATAACTCTTTTTTTTAACTACCTAAGCTTCATCGCTTACAACAGCAACGAAATAAAAACAAAATGGGAGTCTAGACAGTGATTTTTTGCGTTTGCTTTAAGTGTTTTCTTATAAGGCGGTCACCGCCGACTGTGGGAACGAAACAAGTAATTGTCAACAGTAAACAAAAAGGTTGCAAGACGCAAAAAATCATTCAAAGTCGCGATGTTAACCCGAGGTGGTTGACCCGCCAACATACCCGTGCACCCGAAATTACTCTTATTACCTCTTAAAACAGACTATTCTCCGTCGCAGTCAGTGAAAAACATAAATTTGCACACATATCTGACCCACGCCTACCGGCAGAGCAATGGACAAGCGGACATATTTCATGGCATTTTTTTTTAATGTAACATAACAAAGTGTATCTTATTACCTTGATATATGGTCTCATTTCAGTTGGTCGTGAGGGTTTTTTTTTTTGTTTTTTTAATGTGTACCTCGCGATCGTTTTTCGTTGGCTCGCTGTCGTGACATGCCATATTGTTCAGGCATGATACATGAAGTAAGTAAACAGGTTTGTGTACTGTGAAGCGCAAAACGCATTGCCGTTTTGCTTAATGACTGCTTAAGCACGCACCTGAGATGCACCGCCCCGCTGTTTTCTTGTGGGAAATGTTTAGTTCTATATGCATAATTTAAATTTCATACAATAACTTCCGCTTTACCGTTTATTATTGAAATTTTAAAATCGAATAAGTTTTAAAATTAGGTATAACTTTAATTTAACTAAATATTTATTTAACCAAACTATGGGTATTCATTAAAACTTTAACTAAATTATTTTTTCAAATATATACAAAGTACACTCTACGGCTTTTGTAGCCGACCGTACCCCTGTACTTCGAATTTACCCTAGTAACTAATAATTATGCACACATAGGTAGGCAACTAGGTGAAGTGTCTGCTAGCCTTGCAATTTTGTTGGTAGTTGGCCGTACACGCCAATAATTGGCTCCAATGGCAAAACCTTAACCAATGTCCAACAAATTGCCTGAATAGGTGTTTATCTGAGCATCTGTCGGCAGGAGTACGATTTTTGAATACATAAGGGTAAGGTGTAGATTAAAATGATATTTTCCTATGACTTTCAGACATTTAAATTAATGGGGTATAATTGTAAATTAATTAATTCAAGCCGATATGTAATCTACTACAAATTGTCTGTATGTAAAGTGTACAAGGATGCATAAAGATTTCGATTAAAAAAACCGAAAACGCTTCTTTTTTTAAAATTAGAAGCTAAGAATGACCCTACAATATTTGAACAGTTTTAGGCTTAGGGTACTAATTTCCGGTTACATTTTATGATGTTTCGAGATTTTCATTATTCAAATGTGAACTTTATTTATTACCTCTATTAGTCTTCAAAATCAAATTTGTGAATGAGAAGTTTGTGAATGAGTGTGTAAGTATGAGTATATTTGTATGTTTGTAAAAGTCTAAACAAAAGTCACGTAGGTAGTCAATTTTAAATGTCTAGGTAACCTTATTTCTGTTTTTTTTTTTCTTTCATTTTTAAATTATGTTATATGTTTGTTTGCAATTTATTATGTCAGTTTAGAGGTATGCAGAATAGAGTGTGAAGTCCCATATCTCCATTGATTAGGGAGGATCCTCCGACCAGATGGATGTTATGCCTGCTCTGGGCATCTGCCCTATAGTTGATTTCGGGCTGTTGTGTATATTCAAATTACGCAGATAACTCTAATATCGCAATGCAGAATTCTGTAGTATTTAGTTCCCTTTGTAGCTTCGTAGATGTCGTTACATCACTATAAAGAAAACACAGCCTTTTACTTCAAAAATTTTGATTAGAGTATTAAAAAAAATATGTTGCCCCACTCTAGAAATCTAGAGTGGGACTACAATACCACATAGAAAGAAAGAAGGAAAGAAAGAAGGAAAAAGAAAGAAAGAAAGAATTAAACTTTTAAATTCTTTCTTTCTTTCACTTTGCCATCCACTATATTCAAACAAAACCATTGTGATTACAATTAAATATATTCCAACATATGACAAGACTGTGTCGACATCGTCAATTCGACATCAAACAGTGATTGTATCAATATTTGTCGTTCGTTCAACAATGGCATCATGGCGGTGTGGGTGGCCCGTTCGTGTCCGTCTATTAATTTAATTATCGTTACACTGTGTTATGTATGAATCAGTTTCATGTAGTGAAAGTTGATCCCTAATCTTTGGATGAGTAGTTAGCACAGTTTATTTTTAGAAGTTTGGCTTTTTGTGGAACATTTTTTCAGGTTATCGTAATCGTGGAGCACAGGCGTAGAGTAGCCAGCCTTTCGATATTTTATATGATGCATTTTGCCATTACCTTTCTACCATTGGACTACCTGACTTACGGCCAGCGTTTACGTGTTGTTTACACCTCTACGGTCCCGACTAAACGTTTCGCCTGTAGTCTTCCGATCCGATTATAATTAAGGTGTCTTAAAGGCTAGAGTAAATAGGCTCTTAAACTTTCGTATGCCGGATTACAGACACAATTAAAAGCCATTGATTGTGTCTCGCATACATATGCGTTCTGGTATACAACAGGTTAATAAACTAGTGCCCTGCACTATCAACGATTGCATCACTGCTTACCATCAGGTGGGATCGCAGTCAAGCACTAGTTTATATCGATTAAAAAAAATAGTAAGCGACAGTTCGAATTTTTTTCAGGAAACACTTTTTCTTTCTTAACTAAAAAGAGTTGCAAAAGATTCGGACACAGAATCCGAATTGAAACTTTTTAATTTCAATATATTTTTTACTGATGATTCAGACACCATCAAGGCCGTCAAGTACAGTCAAATACAAAGGTTTTAAAATATTATATATATTTATATAATAAATAAATACAAAAAGCGCAAATTGTCGGTTACAATTTAGTGTTCTTCCTGTTAAGGTTCGATATTCTCTGTCTGTGTTTTTTTAGGTGGATAATCATACAACGACTTCTTGCACTCTGGGGCGGAGCGGGCTAGGCGTGTTAGACTTTTACTGACTAAAATCACACCTACGCTCCTTCAGTTGCCCTTTGCGTTCTAGTACCTCGTGGTCCTCGAAAGGTAACTCGTGTAACCTTTTAGAAGTCCTCCCACTCCATATAAGGAGAGTCCGACTTGCATGCGACTTAATTTTTATGTTATTGATATAATTCGTTGGTTATAATTCAATTCAATTCAAAATCTTTTTATTTAACATAGGCCTACAGGCCAAAACGTCAGAAGCTAGTGAATAATAATAAAAACAATGAAAAAAAAAAAATGGACATATCTCCTTTAAATCAACGTTCGAAAAATCTTAACCCCTGTGTGCCTAAATAAGTTTTTATAAATTTTTCTTTGGATTACGTTACGGGAATGACAAGAAAACAGTTTACATATATGATATAAATTATTACGAGCGTGGATCAAGCCTACGAAAGGTTATTTACAGTCCTATTAAAAAAATATTCGGTGCTTAGAATTTTGACTTAGTTATTTTGCATCATATAATTAATAACCATTTTAATTTTCAAACTACGAACCTATTAAAAAATTGCAAAGTTAAAAACTAAAAGAATAAAAAAAAACAATAATTGCTTATCGTTAACATTATTCCATCAACCAATATCACGACACCCATTATTCTTCCACAACCGTTTACGACCACAAAATAAACATTATAACAGGCTTAATATCAGGGACACTGTAATCTGTCCACATATCCTATCAACGCTTAATATCAGGGACACTGTAATCTGTCCACATATCCGATCAACGCTTACACTTTTAACTCTTGATACAATTTAGATTCTATATAAAATTATCCCTGAGTATCGCTTCAAACTTAATGTAGGTAATGATACAGTATGGTCCCCTGTCTTATCTTAATCTCGGCTTAAGGCACCTCGTGGCGTCGTTATGGGTATTTAATAATAATTGGATAAGCCAGGGGTCAAGTATCGATCGGAGATTTGGACCGTCTTAAGGAATTTGACACGAAAGCGATGGAAATTGGGCGGATTATGTGGGAGTGACATCGATGTTTATAGAAGGGAGTGTATGATGCTATGTGCACACGTACTTTCTTATTTGTATGTATTGATGATATTTTTTGAGATGAGAAATATCCAATGACTTTTCTCGTTCTAAATCTCACCTATGTCCTTTTGAGAAATTCGCTGTGATGTATTGTAAAGTTTACATTTAAAAAAAAAAAAAATTGTGACTCACAGCGTAAACATAAAATAAATAAATACTTAAATAGGTAAAACAAAAAATAAATAAAAAAAAACTGACTAAAATAAAATACAATATATAAAAAAAAAACAAAATTACCTGTGCGAAATATTCCTTTTTTAGAGATTTCCGTAGAAATAAGCATCACCTATGTGCTTATTTTTCTGTTTCCATCTTCTTTTATTATATAAGTGTGTACATGAATTGTAAAATAAATAAATAAATAAAAGAAAAACAAATACTTTTGTCATTAGAATAGACTTGAAAACAAGCCGTTTATCTAACAACAAGAGGACTGAAACATTTTAAGAATTTCAGGCACATTGAATGAAAAATATCTGGCCTGTTGGTCTAGTGGCCCTGACTGCTATGCCGGAGGTCGTGGGTTCGATTCCCACCCAGGACAAATGTTTGTGTGATGAGCACGATCATTTTCTCTGTGTCAGGTAATTAATCTATAATATGTATGTATTTCGAAATATATAAATATGTTTATCAGTTGTCTAGTACTCATAACACAAGCTCTGCTTAGCTTCAGACTGGACAGCGTTGTGTGATAGTTGTGGAATATTATATTTATTACATTTTAGCTCGCACAAATGTGTTAAAAGCAATACAAAAATCATGGTAGAAAAACTCCCTTAAGAGAGCCCAACCCGTGATATATTTCAGTGATTTCTATACAACCACTCCTACATGATTATGACGTTATTACACCTCTTTTTCTAGATATTTTGGAAACACACATACCTAATATTGAACTATTAAAACTAATCTAGTAAAGACCTCTAAAAATCTCGCGTTTTCGCGTGAACTTTGACCCTCCAGAATGTACTCATAAATTAAAAAAAAAACAATGGAATATCATTTTAAAATTAAGTTAAAAAATCACGTAATTTCTGGAACAAGTTTTGTGAAATATTCGAATGAGTGACAGAATTACCGAATACCAACAGAGCGTTCAGGTGGCGTCTCTCTTGTTTCACGTTACCACTTTATCAAATAATGCACTGGATTACGTTGGATAAAACAAAAAAGGTGATCACGCTTGACGATAGACGGGTAAAGGGAAGGGCCCTCTTAACATACAAATAAGTAACTATGACAGACGGAAAGAGCGACCAACCTTATCATAATCATCCTCCCACCAGCGTTTGACAAACTGGGTGAGTTTCACCAAATAGTTCTCACTACAGTCACTCTTAGTACATTGTTCAGGTTCAGGTTCAGGTTTAGGTTCACAAGACATAGCCCAAATGTTCAAACACTAAAATAAAACAATGTAAAATACACTAAAGAGTCTAACGTCACTTCATCATGAATATTGAAAGACTACACCAAATAATTTGAAAATAGAACCGTCACTTGTGAATAAACTGTCACTTGTACTCACAACACTAACAACGTTATGTCACTGAGCACCGGTCGGCAAGATCTGACGTCTAAGACAAGACTAATCCTGGTAATCCTGTGACACAATTTTATTGTAAGCACCTTACCCGATACTGATGGGTGGGGGAGGCTAAGGCGCCAACTAACCCCAAACTACCTGGTCGGACTAACAATAGGATTCTATTATCAGTTTTAGGCCGTTCGCAGTAATTTGTTTAATGGTTTTGTCTTTTGAGACAAATAATGGTCGAATTATGGTAGGGCTTTTTGGTTTATTGTGTAAGTGGATTTATTGGTCACGTGGCCAATTTTAATTTGCACAGTAATGGCTTTTTTATGGAGTAGTAAATATTCAAATTACACCTCCTATTGTGGGTGGAGCGAGTGGGAGTGTCAGACTTTTACTGAATAATCTACCTGTATTCCTTCACTTGCCCTAGTCGTTACCGTGGTAACTCTTTCAAACAATCAGTTTAATTAATGACCAGTCATCGCAAAATTCAAGTAACAAAATGGGTCGCCATGATTGGGACCCGTTCCAACTTGTTATCACTTTACAATATTGTGAATTTAGATTTACGTCTTTCCAAGTTGGTAAAATAATATTTAAAAAACTATACCATTCTATGTTAAATAAATGGTTATCACTAAAATTATAAAGAAGAAGAAGATGGCAGGACGACTTAGATGTCTTCCTTAGGACTTGGCAAGAAGCGGCTTAGAGTCGGGAACAATGGAAGGAATGGAGGAAGGCCTTTGCCTAGCAGTGGGACAGCATAGGTTAGATATAATAATAATAACAGCATAAGCATAATCAGCCTTATAATCTTCCCACTGCTGGGACTCAGGCTCTCTAGGAGAGGGAATGGGTCCACCACGCGGGCCCAGTGCGGGTTGGTGAATGTCACATGTCTTCGAATATTTTGGTTCTAGGACATACCAGTTTCCTCACGATGCATCGATGTTTTCCTTCACCGTTTTTAGAGCAGTGGTGATGAAATGAATAATAATAATATTAAAAAGGTGAAAGTTTAAGTATATGTTTTGTCGCTTGGGCGATTGAACGGATTTCGATGAAACTTGGTAGGTACACGAGTAAACCATATCCTGGGAATTTTTTGTCACGCGGGCGAAGTCTAGTTTTAAAATTAAGCGTGAAACACGCGTTACCTTTATTACTATGTTTGGTTGAATGAAATTTCAAAAGCCTCTTTTTTTTTAGGTGGGACAATAATTATCCAATGACATCTCCCGCGCTTGGGCGGAGCGCAAGGATGTGTCAGACTTTTACTGATTAAAAACCCACTCATGTTCCTTCTTTGCCTCCGTACCAAGGCCCCAGGTTTCACTTTCGCACTTCCCGTAGCCCAAATAGGTTACGACTCTGCTGGGCCTCTACGGTTTGTTAACACATCCATGAGGCGCGCTTAGAACAATACGCACCATCGACGACTTGGGCTCGGTCCAGACGCATACCGAACGGTCGGACGGCGAGCTACCCATTGCTCACCGTCTGCAAGCCAGCGCCTACGGTTGCCGGAAATCGGGATCAGGATCCTGACGGCTGGGGCGTGAGGGTCGCGCACCCTCGCGCTTGCATGTGCGGCCTCCTCCTTTGCTAGAATTACTGCTTCGCAGAAGGAGGCAACCGTCTGCCACTCCTCCTCGCTTCTGACCATGACCCGTACCAAGGCCCGGCGTGAGAGATCGCTGCCGCCGATCGCCCCCACGAGGACACGGCGGTGCTCTGCCCAAGCGGGGCACATCTCTACCGTATGCTCCACTGCGTCCTCCGACTGCTTATAAAAATAGACTTTGCTTTAGCCAGAAGCTTTATTTTTTTAATTACGAATGCGTAAAAGGAAATATGGATAATGGGATGGGGAGAAAATCTAGCGAACTTGAAACTAGATTTTCAAATTTATTGAAGTTACAAATACCTTGCTCACAAATTGGTACTAAAATAATATTTAACCGGAATAGAGCCACACTAAATCTGAGAAATAATTAGCGGTATAATTAAAAGTGAAGCATTTCTGTCCATTTCATATGGATACATATGAAATGGACGGAAATGCTTCACAATTACCTACCACATATGTGTGTTCCTTTCGACCATTTATGTCAAGACTCTGAGAAAGGAACACAGCAATCTATTGTAAATATAATTGCTAGCTTTAATCACGCATTTGCCAAAATACAATCTGACGCGAGTTTCCTTGCGGTATCGAATCAGAAATTAGGATATCCGCAGGAGAACCAAGGTTACCGACATAGCACGAAGACTCGCCAAATTTAGTGGCAATGGGCAGGGCACATTGCTCGCAGAACGTATGGCCGTTTGGGCTGAAAGGTTCTGGAATGGCGACCATGTACCGGAAGACGTAGCGTTGGAAGGTTTCCTACAAGGTGGACCGATAACTTCGTAATGGTTGCGAGAGTCCGATGGATGCGAGATGCACAGGACCGTTCATTGTGGCGACATTTGGGGGAGGCCTATGTCCAGCAGTGGACATCTTTCGGCTAAAATGATGATGATGATGATGAATCTGACGCATGCCAATCTAGCGGTGGGCTCGTAAAAAAAATTGGTGCCTTGAATTGGGGAGACAGGGTCGTGGCAGATTACGAAGGAGATGGCGGAAGGACTTAGATTTCTTCCTTAGGAATTAGCAAGAAGTGGCTCAGAGTCAGATAATATATGGATAGTACAGCCTAGATACAGAAATGATTTTTAATCAAACTTGACGTTTGCCTTTTATTTGCTCTACAAGCGACAAAAACGTGTTTGCTATATTATTTAGGATATAAAACAGTGACTGGCCTGTTGGTCTAGCGGTTAGTGGCCTTGACTGCTATGCCGGAGGTCGTGGGTTCGATTCCCACCCAGGACAAATGTTTGTGTGATGAGCATGATCATTTGTTCTGTGTCTGGGTGTAATTAATTTATAATATGTAGGTATGTATTTAGAAATATATAAGTATGTTTATCAGTTGGTCTAGTACTCATAACACAAGCTCTGCTTAGCTTGGGACTAGACGGCGCTGTGTGACAGTAGTAAAAAAAAAACATCAGCTTATGCCAATAGCTTCGCCTGCGTGAAAATAGAAAAATATATAGCCTATATCAATCCGTAATAAATTTTCAATACACAGGTGGAAAAATTTCCAGAATCGGTTCTGTAGTTTCAGAGATTATCCCTCACATAGAAACTTACAAAATTTCATCATCAACATTTTAGTTGATAGACGACCACTACTGGATGCCTCAAGGGTCTTCACAATGACTGGTCCTCTGCGTTTCGCATCCATCGGTTTCCCGCGATCCCCACCGATTGCGGACGGCGAGTAATGGATGGCTCGCCGTCCGACCGTTTGATAACCATCCGGACAGAGCCCAAGTCGTCGACTGCGCGTACTGTTCCACGCGCGCTCAGGGAGATGTCAGCAAATCGTAGGGGCCCAGCAGGGTCGAAGCCTATTGGGGCCACGGGCAGTGTAAAAGTGAAACCCGTGGCCCTGGGACGAAGGCAAAGAAGGAACAGGAGTGGGTTTTTAGTCAGTAAAAGTCTGACACTATCTCTCGCTCCGCCCAAGAGCGGGATTGGTCATTAGATGATTTTCCCATCTAAAAAAAAATCGGGTCATCGGTTCACCTTGTGGGAGGCCTTCAAACACTGCACATTACCCATTCTTTTTGTGTGTTTGTGTGTGACCTCTCGAAGGTCAACCTTACCGAAAATTTACCTACATACCTACATAATTAATATAGATTATTCTGAAATAATTTCCATAACAACTAACTGACCCTTTGTGTTTACTTTACCTTATCATGAACCATGAATAGACATGTAAACCACATGTATTCATTGTTTATTCTAGTAAAAAAAATACTAAGAAAAATTACACCATCCAGAACACAAATTTCTAGTACAGTATGTCTTTACGTTAGCTGTGAGAAACCGAGAAAGGACAAGCATATTTTAAATTCACCAATAATTATTACTATTAAAAACTCAACAATGAATAACATTTCTCAGAAAAAGGGTCGGCATCTTTGAAGTTGACCGTATGTGAGACACTTAGGACAATAAAAGTGTATCGCGAGGCGTCATGCCTAACAAAAGGAGCTTTCACCCTACTGATAACGAATCGTTTTGTTTGCAAGCGAGAGGTAGGTATACCAATAATCGGTTGTAGGAAGTCTTTTAAAATGTTAGGTATTTTTATCTTACATATACCTATTCTTTAGTTGTTTCTAAGCAATAATTCAAGTATAGTAATTTCCTAACATTTATTTATTTATTTATTATTAAATATACACACTATCTTCACAGGCTGAACCTAATACAATAGTGGTTCCCAAAGCAAAAAAAAATAATTGAAAAAAAAAAAACATAATTTTACTCTAACATTAACCTAAAAAACTAAAATAACACTAAAAATCTATTACAATATATACTACTAACTACAAAAAATAAAAGAAGTAAGTACATAAAAAAAAAAAACTTAACGTTAACCTGTAAATTGCGCGTACAGCTAAGGAGTGGAATTCCTTGCCGGAATCTGTCTTTCCTGATAACTACAACCTGGGAATCTTTAAGTCAAGAGTGAATAGGTTACTTCTAGGTAAGCGCGCTCCATCGTCGACCGCATCGTCGCTTTCCATCAGGTGAGATAGCGGTCAAGCACAAATCTATCAAGAATAAAAAAAAAATACAATATAAAATCAGACTTAGTACAGTAATAAATATTTAAATCTAACTAACGAAATTTAATAAAACCCTTGTGATTTCACTCTCATGGCTCGAAAATAGGTCAATCCTCTCATGCACTTCATTTAGTACACATATTGTACTTTAAAGTTTTCCACCATCTGTTCACGACGATGGGGACTGAAGGTTCTGGTGTGGTGACCATATACCGATATACCTACGTAGCGTTGGAAGGCCTCCCACAAGATGGAACGATGACCTAGTGAGGGTCGCGAGAATCCGATGGATGCGAAAGGCACAGGATCGGTCGTTATGGCGACAATTGGGAGAAACCTATGTCCAACAGTGGACGCCTTTTGGCTAAAGTGATGATGATGATTAAAGTTTTCTGTAATGATGTTAAGTCATGAACAATTACAATAAATTATTAATCCTCCCCCCCAAGGGTCCCCCCGCCCGCGTCATCCGCGGTTTCATCCGTATCTTTGATTACAGTTTTGTATTGGTCGTAGCGTGGTGTTTTTTAGTCTATAGCCTTCTACAATAATAATATTTCACAAGTCCGTATACATCATAAATATTGCATACCGCTTTAGATACATTGTTTCCATGGTAGAACTCATTATACAAAATAATGCGCGTTTTCTTAGATTTCATACAAAAATGGTTCTAAATACAGCGATATTACAGAAAATACGAAACACAAAGACACCAATAAATATCTAATTTAAAAAAAAGAAAAAAGTACCTTTAAAAATAAAGTTTATTTGAATTTATAATTCCAAGTCAATCCAAAGATAAGTTCAAAGCAATTAGTTTAAAAAAACGGCAATTTCATTCTTTAGCCCCTAATAATATGGATAAATTACACCCATACACAGAACAAATGATTGTGCTCATCACACAAACATTTGTCCTGGATGGGAATCGAACCTATAACCTCCGGCATAGCAGTCAGCGTCACAACCACTAGACCAACAAGCCAGTTACTACTACTAAGCAACACTAACAGAATTTTTTAATGCAAAAATGGTAGTCAGTAGTTCCTGAGATTAGCGCTTTCAATCAACCAAACCAACAAACTGAAGAGCTTTAAAATATTAGTATAATTATATTAATTATACATTAGCTATACTGAATCCGACTTCATTTTACTAACAATAAATCTATTATGCCTTTGAATTATTTCAATAAACTAATAATAAATTGGTTTTGTATAGAAGTGCAAATATAATGGTGAGGTAAGTAGACCTGCGGCTATTTATATAGCTCTATAAAATCAGTTGGCCAATGTAGCAATCCTATGAGATGATTTATAGCTTGCACATGCCTCGAACACTGCCAATAAACGGCTTGTTGACATACATTGCTGAAGGAAAAGATGAGGATGATGTGTAAGTTTGATATTCCATTATCATAATTTAAAGAACAATTACATACATATTCTAAAGTTGCATCCAGATCTGGCGAATGCGCCGCTCGCGAGCCTTTCGAGAGTCGCTTGCGAACTGGGGCCTAAGTCTGCTATTTTTATTAATTCGTCATTTTAACACGATCCCACTGTCATTTTGCTAAAAGTTCGTAATTTGCTAATTCATAATGATCGATCATTGATCGGTCAATGGTCTCGTAATAGAGTTGTGGTAGAATGACAATATCGAGCTGATGACGTTCTAATGGTAGGTCACTGATCAAAGGAACTGTCAAAATTTTAGCAGATTACCGGATACGTTAGATATTCATTTGTCAATATGTACGAGATTACCATTCTATGCCACGTCTTTCAATGGAGTGTCAGTGGTTGACCATTGGAAAGTCATAATGACGCCATTATATTAGTAGGAGACTTGAGGCCCTGCGCGCGTGCATTTCATGTTCGTACGAAGCACGCGCGACGCATGGGCTTCGTACGAACGGCTCGCGAGCGGCGCAATCGCCAGGTCTGGACACACCGTAAGAATATATCTATAAAGGTAGGTATCTGGTTCAGCATAGAAAAAATAGGATGTAAATCGTAATAATGGGCTGCAGAGTTGTGCGGAAGTATCACCCTGGAACCCAGACCAGAATGACTACAGGTGGGTTTCAGTCAGTAAAAGTCTGACACTCCCTCACGTTCTACCCTGAGCGGGAAAACTATTTGAAGATTATAACCCTTCAAAAAAAAAACGGTAATAATGTACCGAATAAATCAATTTCATGATTCGCTGAACGACAGGTACACTCTCACTAAAAAGCGAATATTATCGTGTCGTGCATATTAAAATCGAAACGTTGACACAGTTTTTTCTTAAATAAAAGAAAAAATCATTACCAACTAAAAATTATGCATCAGCTTCATCCTCATCGAAGCAAACGCTTTCGAACGCACAATTTCAAATCCGATATAAAGGTACAGTCATAGCCATAACTCATACCGCCCGACGAAAGCAGGTTTCTATCATTCTCCTCATCACTTACCATGTCAAGTCAGCGTACGCATCAGATACCGACGCCCGCGGCCCACAACACCAATAATATAACTTTACACCTAATAATTTTGAAATGCAATTATAAATTCGCGCTGCAATAATAATTCTATAATATTTCTTGGCGTTTATTCGTCTCTGTCTACCTTTTCGTGGGCGTAGCTATGTCATTCGCTGATTGATTGTACAATTGATTGATTGGCCCTGTTTTGACAGTGTTTTTTCTACTTGATTGTACCTGGTTAATTAGTTTTTAAACTTGAGTAGGCAAGATGGATGGGGCCTAACGTTTCTATGAATTTGAACGTTTATTTTGTATGTTGAAAGATGTGTTCAGCTTCCTAACACACGAAAAAATAATAATCTCAGTAAAATGACAACGGAGAAAAAAATAAATGTTTATTGGGAGTAATTTGCTAACAAGAGATCATCTTTAGAAGTAAATACGTAGGAACTAATTACAATTATAATAACATACAATAAAAATACAAGATATCTACTAGTTGATCTATATTACACTTATAACTTATATTAACAGTCTACTTCAAATTAAAATCACTTTAGCTAGTCCCGTAAACACTAACATGATAATGATAATAATTATTAGCAGAAGGAATATGAATAGTAATTCGATTTCTAACAGATATTTAGATCCAATAACCATTTGTGTAATTAAACTGAGAAATACATATTCATGTAGATTTTATATCTTTGTTAACGCCTCCCGTAAAGCAGAAATATTACGATACGTTTAACGATCCTACTTATATAGTTACAAGGTATAATTAAAACATGGAAACATTAATCTGTGAAAGTGCATAAACGATTCATCTGCCTCAGAATCTCAGATGTTCTACAAGACTCAAATCTATTTTTGTTGTAAATATTTGATTTAGGAGCTACATTTCTTTGACATGGTGTTAATTGAATAGTTATAATTTAAGCACTAAAATGAATAATAGTCTTTTAAAAAAAATGTATCTTAATATTTATTTTAATAGTAGATAAATAAATAATATAGACATCCATTCCGGATCCAAAGCACCCCTGGGGAAACCCTAGTAGGTGCTACGGGAACTAAAATTCGGACCCGTAGCACCTCCACTCCAGGTCCTTAAAATCCATACAAAAGTTTATCACACGCGCTATATTAGTAGCGCATGGGTATTGTATTTACGCACGCACACACGAATACCTTAGTGACGTAATGAGAGCTTGTCAAGAATTTTATCTTAGAATTTCATTAAAAAACCTGTTTTCTTTTTAAATAACTGAAATTGATTCAGTAGCTGATTCTGGACATACTAATTTCAGGATATGCGCTAATTATGTTATATGTTGTATTAAAAAAAATATATATTTATACATACCATTGTTATAAAGGTATAAACCAAAGTGTAAAAAAGTAGTAACACAATGGCCGCATTTGGAGGCTTGGAAGACTTTTGTAACTAAGTGTACATTGACTTGCTTTAATAGTTCTATTGTGAATTTTAGTTCTGTACCAAACCCTAAAATTGCAAGCGCCTAGAGTTGTGACTTGTACACTAAAATATTCATAAAGGCATTGTTATAACGTCTATTTCATAGGACAGGTGCTATTGAAGGTACTATTTAGTACCTTATAGAGCGCTAAAGCTAATTAGGTACTAGCATAGAGCTCGGAATTACTGCTTCATACCACTAGCAACTAGAGACACCATTGCATATATTCGTGTAGTTAAACCCTACATTCTAAATACTTTTGAAAGAAAACTGCTCTTCCTCAATCGACTCAGTCGCCACGACATTGGAAATAAACCCTCGATTAATGTCAATAAATAATATAATTGCCGTAACTGTCAATATTGAAATGATTGAAAAGAGTGGAGGAAATGACTGGGGGTATACGGGTAATGATTAAAGGGGTTAATTTTTTTGAAGGGAGTGTCAAACTTTTGCTGAGTCAATTCCGCCCACCACAGGGTAATGGAAGGAACACTCCTTCGGTTAACCTTTGTGTTTCAGGACCTATCTCGCAGCCCTAGCAGGTATCGGTGCTACTGGACGTCGTCAATTAAACTGACATCTTTGAGGCGTGCATGGACTAAGGAACACGGATTTTAGTCAGTAATAGTCTGACACTCTCTCTCACTCCACCTACAGCGGAAGAAGATATTTGCCGATTTAATAATTTTATTAAATTTGTTAAAATTTAAGAAAAAAATTCTCACCGTCTCTTGCGGTTTTCCTCTGTGATCTATGTGTTCTACAGATTTCGAAACATCAATACCCAGGTCCCAAACAAGTTTGCACCAAAATGGTATTTAATTAGCAGTTGTAAAATCACGTCGTAATTTAAGTCCGTCACGTTGATACGATCTCGGGAACTCAGTGTGATGGGTGTTACCTTTGTACTTCGTCATCGAAGCTGCAATACTGCTCACCCACTTCGGTAATTTATGATCTACGTTTGTAATTATAGTGCTAGCTATGTAAAATGTTCTGTTGACTTATTGTGGAGGATGTTTACTTGATGTTGGAGAATTTTGTAACTATTATTTACGTATATAATGACAAAGTGATGAAATAAAGTTGGAAGTCCAAGTTATTAGTCCTCCTCCTTGCATCGTATTCCCAATGCTGAGCTTCATCACTTTAACTTTTATGATATTCCTCCATCTGTTTCTGTGTGTTAGTAGGTTAAATATAAAAATAATAACCTTATTTTGACCATATATGATTCATGATAAGAGCATATTTTTTTTTCACAAAAAAGAAATAATTAAGTTTTTTAATCTATAAATGAATAAAAATATGACAATATATATTGGTTTCAAAAAATTAAAAATTAAGTTAAATAGTTTAATTAAGCAAAAACATGAAGATAATTTATTATGAAGTTATGTGATACATTTAACTCTTATTTTAAAATATTAAGCAGCTATGATTGTTAAGTTTTCAGGCTTTGTTTTAAATGATTTACCTTGAAGTAAATATATGATTTAATAAAAAAAAATTGAAGTGTTCATAATTTAATGTATTTACTTACAAAGTTATCCAATCCCCGGTATTGGATAACTTCGTAAGTAAATACATTCATTTTCACTTTCAAACTTCAATGAATTCCATTTATAGAAACGTTATGTTTGCATTGGTATTTAAATATATAATAACTTGTAACTCCATAACGTGATATTTTTATAAAAATAACACATCAATTCACTCGCTTTTAGGTAAAAGAAAAAACAATAAACAACGCACACTTTAAGAACAAGTCACCCGTACCGTTTACAATAATTTACATAATTCTACATTTAAATTGACGATGCCATTTCGCAATTAAACTATTAAAATATAATTTTTCATTGTGACCTGGTAAATTAATAAAATAATTGCCGAAAAGGTGTGAATTTCCGATGAATTTTATGAATGGGTGCCCAAAAGAATGGCGATTGTTAAAATTCTTTAGTTTAGTTTTTTAATCGTCTGTTATTGACAATGTCACGATTTTTATCGAAAGTTGACCAGGTGGGTTTTTTTTTGTGATAAATGCAACATTGTGAAAAATAAAACGTGAGCAATTTTTTAGATCCTGTTTCTAAAAATACAGTTATATAAAATTGTCATATTATTTTTTTTCATTCTATGTAATTAATATTTATTTATTTATTTATTAAAACTTTATGCACTAGTAATAAACACTGTACAAAGGCGGACTTAATGCCTTAGGCATTAATACTATCTACCTTTTCGAATACCGCAATTAGAGACACAATAGAAAGACAATGAGAGGCCGAACGCCAGCGTTTGCTTGAGGTTTAATGGTTTAATGAATTAATGCAAAAAACTAAAAATATTTCTGTAGGTACTGTTCTCGTGCATACCATATTTGTATACCTTTTAGCAAAACTTTAACTTTTATTATCCTATTGTTAACTATAATTATAATTATATTTTATCTAGTTTTGCTACCCTTGTGGCACAAGTAAATAATTAGATAGATAGATAGACAGCTCACCCCGATGCGACACTGTCACTTTTGCAAAAAATGCAAAAATGAGTTAAATATCTAAAAATGATCCTAAAGCACCCCTTTATAAAGTGATTACTATTTATCCAAAAGTAAAGTTAAAAGTTGACGTTGTAGTGTAAGCTGTTCATCTCATATATATTCTTAAGTCATTGTTTTGTGAGGTGTTAAAGGTTTAAATTCTTCTCCTGAAAAACTACATTTTTGCATAAGTGACAGTGTCGCACCGGGGGTGCGAATATGTTCTTTATTGTACATTAAAAATACAAATTACATTAAGAACTTAAAATTAATAATTATACCTTTGTTTTGAGGTTGGAAATCATCTAACGATTTCTCGCGCTCTAGGGCCGTGCGTCAGACTTTTACTGATTAAAACCACACTTATGCTCCTTCAGTTGCCCGGACCACGGGTTTCCCTTTCAGAAGTCAAATCATGGCCGGTGGCGCCAGTAGGCTTCGGCCCCTATAGTTTTACTGACATCTCTTTGAGCCGCGCGTGGGTCAATACACGCCGACGCCGTCGACGACCCGTGCTCGGTCCGGACGGTTACCAAAAGGCAGTGCAGCTTAAATAGTTAGGTATACCTATGATTTGGTGACAATTAGGATCCTTATTGTTAAAATGACTAACATAATATCAACCGTAAAGGTCAATCTTCGAGGTTAAGCAACGCTAGCCGAGGTCGGTTTTAGGATGGGTGACCACCTTAACATTCCGAGATTCCTCCGTAGCTTGGAAAGCACGTTAAGCCATTGGTCCCAGATGTCACAGTATCTAGTTACTAGCTGGTAGTCAGAAGCTAGAATATCTAACAACAATCTTGCCAAAACGTATGGTAAACAATAATTTAATTTGCCACTCCAAATCACAATTTAAAAGTAGCATTAGCAACACTGAACAATAAAGTTCATCTACTAGAATAGTCTCTTATCGATATCCGAATCGATGATCGCTGCGATTAGTCCATTCGGTTGCGTGGGCGCATCTATTGTTAGAACTTAGAACTTAAGTTCGTTAGGGTATAGTGTTGTCGCTTATTGTGATTTATTGCTTTGTTGCCAGTGTATTATATAGCTGTGAAGATAAGTTGTGAAATTAAAAAATAATTTAAAATCAATTATAATTTTATTTTTACTGTAAAAAATTATGCTAATGAGTTTTTAGAAAAATAATTTTGAAAATTCAGTTTTTTTAAGATGACAATATTTTTTATTATATAATATTAGACTTAAGAAGAAATTGTAAATTCCCACCTACAATGATCTTTTGTACTACGTAGATACCTCTATACTGCCTACATCTATAGAAAAAGTCGTGAATTTATGTAAGTATGTTAAATAATTCATACTGAAAGTAAATAGCAACAGTTGAAAATTGTTTTCATTAAGTTATCAAAAGATGGCGCTACCAGTACCAGTAGTCCTAACAGCAAAGTACCTAAGGTTTTGTATTAAACATATGTAAATAAAACATAAATGATTACTGAATTCAGGATTCCTAAAAAATGCTAAGACGAGAAAAAAAAATTACTTTAAAAATCCACAAAAAAAAAATGGTCACGACGTTAAGAAGATTTTCACAAATTACCTATCAATGAATCAATCTGTAACTTTAATTGAGTTGTCCCATTAATTAACAAGAAACTTTACAAGCAATAATAATGGCAATCAAATATTAATAATAATGAACGGTGCTTCCTTATAAAGGGCGCAATAAAACCATTTGTTTAGGACGAATTCAAGGTCACTTCAGAATATTTGGTAGGTAATGAGCATAAAATGATGGCGCGTGTAACTTATTTTTATTGAGGAAATGTTGAAAAATTTATCTAAAAATATTTCTATTTATTTAAATTTACAACTAAATATTTAGCTACCACATCATCATCTTCCTGCCCTTGTCCCGTGTTATTTGGGGTCAACGCAACACGTTTTTTTCTTCCATTCTGCCCTGTCACTCGTCATGCTATCACTAACTTCCTTTTCTTCCATATCACTCTTCACACAATCCATCCATCTTTTCTTTGGTCTCTCTCTCCCTCTCTATCCATCCACATGTAAACTCATAACTCTTTTAGTAACATGCGTTTCATCCGTCCTCTTCACACGACCATACCAAGACAAACGATTCCCTTTCAACTTTTCAGTCACTGGCGCCACTTTAAAATTCCCTAATATACTCATTTCTCACTTTATCCATTCTCGTCACACCACACATCCATCTTAACATTCTCAACTCCGCTACCTACTACATACGGGAGCTAATAGCGACTTTTATAATGCGCCTTTTATATTGTTCCACGCGCGTTTCAGGAAGATGTCAGCAAATCGTAGGGGCCCAGCAGGGTCAAAGCCTACTGGGGCCATGGGTAATGTGAAACCTGGGGCCCTGGGACGAAGGCAACGAAGGAACAGGAGTGGGTTTTTAGTCAGTAAAAGTCTGACACTATCTCTCGCTCCGCCCAAGAGCGGGATTTGTCATTAGATAATTTTCCCACCTAAAAAATCTTAGTGTGTTAAAAAACTATTAAGCAGACAGAGTCGCGATCAAAATCTAGTTTCTCATAACCTTAATGTCACCAGTCCGTAACTTTCAAACCACAAACAATAATTATAACTTAAATAACTCTTCACGATTTCCTACTATTACTATTAACTAGTTCAATAGTATTTATTAAAGATATCCTTGAACTAGCGACCTTGAACCTCATCGATTTTCTCGGTGACCTTGTAATGAGAGACAGTTGAAGAACTATTGGTTCTAAAGTCTGTGTAAATATTGTAATTTAGGTTGATTTGTGTTTATTTGGCATTTCAAAAGAGTTTTGTGGAAAACATTGTTTATACGATTAGGTAGGTATATCATCACGCGTGGGAATAAAACTTTCTAGTGTTAAAAGTCTGAGACGAGTTAAAAATTTTAAGCATCGAAGGTCTACACTAACCCTAGATCAAAACTACTGGATGCCATGGTGAAATGGTGGCCTTTTACCCAGTTGCTTGATGATGCAGTAAAAATAACAATAATAAAGTTGTTGATCGGTTGGATTAAGGGCCTGATACAGAAGGCAGTACTCCTCGATACGGCTCGCATTGTGAGTAGGTTCCTGTCTCTGGAGCCCTCAGTAGCTTGGACCCTGTTCCCTTCACCGGCGGACACTTATATTTTTTTTAAATATGTTTTTTTAAAGAAATGAATAAAATGGAACAATAATAATAATATTAAACAACTTTCACACAACGCCATCTATTCCCAAACTAAGCAGAGCTTGTGTTCAGTACTAGACAGCTGATAATAACATACTTTAAAATTTCTAAAAACGTACATTTTCTAGATAAATCATTATACCCAGACACAGAACAAACGATCATGCTGATCACACAAACATTAGTCTTGTGTGGGAATCGAACTCACGACCTCCGTATAGCAGTCAGGGCCACTAGACCAACAGGCCAGTCAGACAGTAATAATACAGTAGACAGTAATCAAATTATTTTCTTTTAAGTAAATTGAAGGCTGTATTTAAACAGAAAAAGACTCAGATTGGTCTTTACCCTGGATAGTTTTTTTTTTAATTGACATAAACCAGTGCTTGACTGCGATCCCACCTGATGGTAAGCAGTGATGCAATCATTGATGGTGAGGCGCACTAGTTTATTAAGAACCTATTCACTCTACCCTTGAAGACACCTAAATTAATAATTTAATGTAATGATCTGATATGTACATCGATTCTTTAAGAATAATCCATTTTAAAATCAATTTATAATAAGCTAAATGTTCTTAACCAATTTTACAAGAAAAATCGGGAAAAGCTACGCTTTTGCCAAATCTTTATAGAGAAGGTTAGTTCAATTTGCATTTACTTGATGGCGTTAGTAGTATCAAGTTGTGTAGACGAGGTTTTTAAAAGATGGTGCGAAATGTCTTTTATAAAAACGAACCATTAAAACTACTTTGATATGATACGATTGCTTAGAAGCTTTTTAAAATCTTTTATTACGAGTATTTGAAAGGTTTTTTAAAGTATCCTATTTGCTATTCCGGTACACGATCTATCCGTGTATCTACCAAATTTCATCTAAATCCGTTCAGCTGTTTAAGCGTGAAGGAGTAAAAAACATACACACATACATACAAACTTTTGCTTTAACAATATTAGTGTGATGCGATGGTTTTTTTTTACAATCCTGCCATACTATTTACATTCACAGTTCACATCAAATCGGAGCCGTCATGGCGTCGGCGTCAGTTCATATGTTTGACGGCAATGCATTCACGTCAGAACATAATGCGAAACTTGACAAGAGACATCGCCTTGCCACAAGCATTTATGCGGATTTAGTTGAAAATGTTTTTTTTTTGTTTTTGATAATCGTATGATGATTTCGATGGTGTTTGAGTGTGATTTGGTGTGGTCAGTGTGAAACCGCAGTTTTATTTCTTTATAATTGAATACACTTAGTTAATTATTTTTTAAAGCAAAATAAATACTACCTTGATTTTAAGGAACAACTGTTCCAAAAGTAAATACGAAAATATTAGAATTAAAAAAAAAATACTGCTAAGAGTCGGTAGGTTTAAACTCGTTAAAAAATAAAAGACCCGTTTTGACATTTGAGAAACACCCTAGAATGTAACTTGGAACGAAACTGAAAGAAACAAAAAAATAATAATTAATTAGTGTTTTAAAAAAATACATACTTTTTTGGCGTGTTAAATAATATGATGGAAAATATTGCGAGTATTCTTTTCGCGTATTTAAAGTATTCGTTTTGACAGACGTCAAAACGGGCCTTTTATTTTTTGACAACTTTAGTGGTCCATTTTTTTACACCCCACCCACTGCTGGGACTCAGGCCTCTTCACTAGGAGAGGGAATGGCCTTAATCCACCACGTGGGTGTAAGTTGGGGCAAACTGCCTAGTTAGTATTTGAATTGAAGAATTGTAATTAATTACCTGCATTGAATTTTAATGGATTGATTATTGTATAATTGTTATTTTAATTGAAAATTGTATTTAAAAACTGAATATTGTTTTTAATAATTGATTGATTTAAATGGATAATTATATTAAATAATCAAACATGTTCACACAAAGTAGAATTTGGGTGCCAGAGGTCGTTAATCTGTGTTAGACTGCAGTTTTTAATGGAAACAATATCTCCTCGTGTAATAACTGCATATTTGTGGATAATATAAAAATATTATTATTATGAAGGAGCGCTTCTTTAGACGCCTGAAGAAGGTATTCAATAGCCTTCTTTCAGGAGGAAACAAGGTGCGCGCCTTCAACGGTTGGGTCATGCCAGTATTGATGTACTCTTTCGGCGTACTCACATGGACTAAAACAGAACTGGACGCCATGGATAGGCGGGTTCGTACACTGCTTACTGCATACCGAATGCATCACCCACGATCGTTGGTTATGAGACTGTATGTCCTACGGAAGTGCGGGGGTCGAGGTTTTTTTTAAATGCTAAGACCCTGCACAATCGCGAGGTATGCAGTCTCAGGGAATATGTCCTAGCCGCTGACGTGGGTATGAATCGTGATGTATTGGCGGTGGACAAGGGACTAATATTATTATTATTAATTACCACTAGTCTACCACTGCTCTAAGTATATCTTTATCACTTTGATATAATCCTAGTTCTATGTAAAATCACATAGGTGATTGATTCTCCATACTTTCCCCTATTCGTATAAAACTCCTAGCCCATCCCAACTGTAATTCACTCTTCCAACAAACCATGGCATGGTCTCCGATTCTACGGGAAACTCAATCAGCGTAATGGGTCGGCGCAAACTATGCATTTTGCTGATCACCCGCGATTTATTTCAATAATCCTGCTTGCGGTAATATCTGGCTGGGCCGGGAATATTATTATATTATATTCAACCCCGCGGGTTCGTCCGCCTTGCCTTAGATGGCTAGCGGTTGTTGAAAAATCAATTTTGTAGTCTGTCTACCTAATTATGTGGGAAATGTAAACAGCTGTGTCATTTATTTTAAGGTTCGATATGATAATCTTTTTGTTGCTTTTCAGTATTGTAGACCCAGATCGAGTTTGATTTGTTCATAGAATCGAAAATACTTTGAAAACCATCTTTAATTTAGGTGTTAGCCAAGATGAGACATAATAGGCTTTATAAAGTTACTACTCTCTAAGAGAGGGAATGGGCCGTAATCCGCCACGCGGGCTCAGTGCGGATTGGTAGATGTCACATATGTCTTTGATTTTTTTATTCTAGGACATGCCAGTTTCCTTATGATGTTTAATATTCGCCATTTCGAGAGCAGTGATGGTAATGAAATAAATTACACAAAAGTTATGCGCCTGGCTGAGTTTGAACCCGCGACCTACAACTCGTAAACCGGGGCCGTTACTACTGGGTCACCATTGTTGAACCAGATACAAAACACGAAAAGAAAATTTGGTTTTTGTAGTCTGTTTTTCTGATTTTCTTTTTGTCTTACGTTTAAAAATGACATAATCATACCTTGTAATATTGAGATAAGCGATAACAATCCCTTGCCTATCTACCCAGACATCTTATTCAAAGCCACCTTTTATTCATCCCATTCTTCAGCTACCCTCACACAATTTCATAATACTTAGCGTCGAAACCGACAGCTTCGGCTGTTCTCGGCTATGCTCGGGTGCCTTCGGGCGCTCGGCGGCAATGCGAACTAATGGCGTCACGCTCGCGGCGCAAGAGCATCCGACATCTGTACTGGCTTTAGAACTGTGATATTCTTGGGTTTTATTTGTTGTTTATTTTATAGAGGAGTAGGTGTAGTTAAGTTGAGCTTGCATTCGTTGGTTCAGAAGAAACTTATAGTCATAAATGCATTGACATAAAAGCATTTTCAACGAAAGAAATTTTTGATTGAATTCGTGATTTTCTTTTTGATCTTAAACGAGTAAGTATAATGCAAAACAATGAGGAATATGACGTGATAAAGTTTTGAGTATAAGTAATATATACTTAGCTAGAAGGAAAGTATGGAAAGACCATAGACATGAATGGATTCTGTGATTGATATTATGACTAGAAAAGTAACTAGGATAATTAGAATACTATCGGGCTGATTGAAAGAGTCACTATGGCCTTATAACGCAAAGGGCAACTGACAGAACACAGGTGGATTTTAGTCAGTAAAAGTCTGAAAAACTCAGGCCGAGAAAAGTTATTAGATGATTTTCTATCCCAAAAAAAAATGTACTCAGAAAGCGGTTCATACAGTTACATGGAAAAAGGAGGATATACTGCATCACATTCAAAAAAAAACAAATAGTTTATTGGCAGAACGAAGCATGTGAAATTACCGAAATTCTTTATTCAAATCGAGCTGACATCTTCGGGCAGCTTCGTTAAGTTTCGTGAGCCTTCGGGCGCTGGTTGCAGTACGAACTAATGGTGTCACGCTTGCGGCGCCTGTGCAAGCGCATCCTGGCAGATGCACCGGGTGTTTGAGGTGGACAAGGAGTTAAGTTTCGTTGGTGTAAAATATTTGTAATGTAGTATTTTTGTAATATTTATGTGGTTATAATATTTTTAAATGTTTAAATTTGAAACGTGTGGATTTAGGATTTTGTGAAAGATAGAGATACTCTTTGTACTACCAAAAATAAAATTCCAATAGGGTTTTGTGATATTTTGCTAAGTAAGAAGTGAGTCTTCTTTGAGTCTTCACTCAAACACAGTACATGTCACGAATAATAATAATAATCACACAACTATCACACAACGCCGTCTAGTCTCAAGCTAAGCAGAGCTTGTGTTATGACAACTGATAAACATACTTAAATATCTCTAAATACATACATACTATAGATAAATTACACCCAGACACAGAACAAATGATTGTGCTCATCACACAAACATTTGTCCTAGGTGGGAATCGAACCCACGACCTCCGGCATAGCAGTCAGGGCCACTAACCACTAGACCAACAGGCCAGTCAAATAAAATATAATAAACTAGATAATAATCAGAATAAACTAGACTTAATGCTGCTCCAGTGGAATGTTGACTGTAAGTTTTCTATCAAGATAATTCTACAAATATATGAAACCCATTTTTTTATCATTTATAACTAAAATATCAATATAATACATACACGTACATCAAAAATGAATTCTATTTATTAAAATATCACCGTTCTACACACTTGAGCTGCGCCCGCGCCTCTCGGCGGCAAAACATTTACGCTAATGACGTCACGCTCACGCTCGCGACGCGTCCCGCACGGCGACACGTTTTGACGCATTTTCCGCCATTACGAAACCCTGCAATTACTACTTGGATATACTTGTATACTATAGGGTGGTGACTTTAGTGCCAGAAAATCCTTTTTTTTAATGAAGTGCTGAACATGACATAGGCAAGAGCACATAGTTATTTGTACAGTGGTTAATTTTAGAAATAATTGTTTTTTTTTTTTGTATTTGTTGTAAAAAAATAATTTTGCCCCACACTATGAATGACTCCTATGTCGTAGTACATTCACAAACACGTGCTTTAAGGTTTGAGACCATAAGATTATTTTTTAACGACAAATCAAAACAAAAATATGCCTCAATATTATGCATCTCATCATCAACTCTAGTGATCCGCCCCTACTTTGCATGGGTGTTACAAATCTTTTAAATTCTCGGCTTTTTTCTTCTATGACATGCATATATTATACACTTAAACCTTCCTAATGAATCACTCTATCTACTGGTGAATATTGCATGAAAATCCGTTCGGTAGTTTTAGAGTTTATCGCGATCATACAGACCGACAGACCCTGACCTTTATAATATGTAAAGATAACGTGTAAAGTATTTATAAATATGTAATATTAAATATACTACGGAGAAATATGTTTTTTATTTGTAACTGAGGAATCTTGAACATCTGTCCTCCCACATAAAGCCTTAAGCTAGTGACGGAAAAAGGTTCAAAGGATAATATAATTATAGGTTAATCGTATGTTAAGCCGCTTTGTCTAAAACTAAATGATTTTTTTAATACTTTGAGACAGCCTAATGGGCAAAACTATACAAATTATGCCTAGATTATTGTATTTATTTATTTTATTTATTAATTCTTCATGCACACAAAAGTACAGAGGCGGCATTTTCTACCAGTCAACCTTTGGGTGATGCAGAGACAATTTGGTAGGTGCAATATTAAGCATTACATATTGTTACACATTATATTTTATACAAATATATATTTAAATACATAATATATATATTAATATATTGTAATGTCAAATTTCTCTTTAGTAATTTTCATATAGCGCCGATGACATTATCAAAGTGGCCGGCCAGAAATGGCTAATAGTAGCCAAAGACTAAAAAATTGGCACAAACTGGAGAAGGCCTTTACCCATAGAGAGGTCCTATTAATTGAACAAAATTAATGTTTATATTTTCGGTTAAGTAACCAATGTTAAATTGAAATTAAGGAATTAACAATTTTTTTTAGGGTTCCTTACCCAAAGGGTAAAACGGGATTCTATTACTATAACTTTGCTGTTAATCCGTCTGTCTGCCCGTCCGACACCAGCCTCCCTAGCCAAGTTACAACCGTTTCGTTTCGATTCTGTTTTCGTTGATTGCCTCGAGTAGCCCACGCCGCCGATTCCTTTATTCTGACGTCACTTCAACGCTCAGTCACGTGGTCAGAACAAAGGAATAGGAGGCGTGGCCCACTCGAGGCGATCAACGAAAAGAGAATCGAAACGAAACGGTTATAATTTGGCTAGGAGGGCTGGTTTTACCTCATAAACCGTTATAGTTAGACAGTTGAAATTTTCACAGATGATGTATTTCTGTTGCCACTATAAAAACAAATACTAAAAAACAGAATAAAATAAGTATTTAAGGGGGCTCCCATACAACAAATGTGATTTTTTTGTCGTTTTTATAGATAATGATACGATACCCTTCGCGCGCGAGTCCGACTCGAACTTGGCCGGTTTTATTTACTTAATTTACATATACTAGATAGATCGCTTGATGGTAGAAAATTAACCCAAGGCAACATACTACTGGAATGACAAATCTTATGTGGCCATGTCCTTCAGTTTGCAGGACATGGCCAAGTTTCGTGAGGTAACACAAATATTCGCCTTTATAATATTAGAGGTAATTGATTTCCAGGATGGCGTAGCACTGTTGTCTTTCTGAATTGCCAAGAGAATGAAAAAGTCAAACCATATTTTTTTTTATATACACTACATTAAAATAAAAAACTAAAATAAAAAGCTAAAAGTAAATTTTCCTTCAAGCGTAAAATTCGGAACTACTATTTGAAATCCTCTCAACCTTAGTTTCAAGTCAAGTCTTCGTCATCATTGTTCTATTTTAAGTTATCTTAATTATAATAATTTAATATTTATCATAGTATTTATTAGTTTATAATTATAATATTAGCATATATACGTATTTTATTATTATAAGCAACTTAATTTAGTGATACTACATACTGTTAGAAATATCTGTTATTTATTTATTGTGCACACCTACCACAGCGTTGTCTCTTTTAATCCAAAGGTTGACTGGTAGAGAATGCTTTGTTGCATTAAGTCCGGCTATGTACCACTGCTGTATATGAAGTTTAAATAAATAAATAAAAAGTATTTAGCAAAAGTGTATCGAACAGCTCGTTTGAATCGCATTCATTTGATTTTTATGCACAGTTTATCAACTTTTGTTAATTTTTGGATAAATGGCATGGCGCCTCTTAAAACTGTCGTTAAAGACATATCGCATAAAAATATACCTTTAAGTCACGCATAACCGCCCTGTTAAAACTAAAATTGATTAATCACTCATTTCTGTTATAACGGGTAGTTTGAAAAAGCTTTTGTGACGCCGCATAGTTTAATTATCCACGGCTGGATATCGTGACGTTGCATTATTGACAATGGCATTGACTCCTGAGCACAGAAAATAGATCCTTGGCGCCATACAGTAACCTCATATATCTAACTGTCATACATAACTTTTTTTGGAAGGAAACCATCAAATGATACCTCGCGCTCTAGGTGGAGTATTAGAGGGAGTATTAGTCTTTTACTGGCTAAAACCCACTTGTTTCTTCAGTTGCTCTTAGCGTTTGAGGGACGCGGTAACTCTATCGAACAATGCAATCATTTCTGGTAAGTCTTCAACACATCTTCACTTACAGAAGTCGCTACGTAATGATCATGATCGCTCTAAAAGTATCACAACGAAGAGGAATATAGATCTACGCTGTAACTACGCAACGTTGAACCTACGCAGGTGTTACGCAACGTTGATGCCCTGCAGTGCCACGAGCTCTGACTACTGCAAGTTGATAACTATATCACCTGGCCCATATTCACCTAACTACTTTAAATACAGTCATCATCATCATTATCATCATTTAAGCCGAAAGACGTCCACTGTTGGACATAGGTCTCCCCCAAGCTTCGCCACAACGACCGATCCTGTGCGTCTCGCATCCACCGCATTCCCGCGATCCATTTTACGACCTAAACTGATCTATTAAACGGATGGAGCTACATAGGGTGTATAGCTACATCGCTCATCACTATCTCTCATCCCCCGACTGATATTTTAACCCATCATGTTAAGGCCCGTACTACAGCATTTACATAATGCAGCGTCTTAGCTGCGACAACGCCTACGCTAAAGCATCAACGCTACACAGCCTTCAATTTTTTTTTTATTTGATATAAACTAGTGCTTGACTGCGATCCCACCTGATGGCAAGCAGTGATGCGATCGTTGATGGTAAGGAGCACTAGTTTATTAAGAGCCTATTCACTCTAGCCTTGAAGATATCCAAATTATAATCGGATGGGAAGACCTCAGCAGGCAAATTGTTTCAGTCCTTCGAATTCCAATGTAAAACCATTTTTTTGTTGTCATAGAATATTACACTGTTAGTTAAAGACTTAATCTATAGTCATAGTCATTACATATTACATTTAAAATAATAATAATAATAAAAAACCTTACACAAAAACCTTAAACAGTACGGAAACTACTGTACTGTTCCATATATCTATACTGTGATAATACAATGTTAAACCAATAAAAGTATTACAAATAAACAAAATTTAAATCAACATAATGGGAAACTTTATTGTTTAAAAAAATGATTAAAAAAACACTTAACTAATTAAAACTATTTATACACTAAAGACAAAAACTACTAGCTAAAATATGGCGTCATAAAATTCCTCCGCATCGCTGTCGACTGGAAGTGTGCCCAAAAGGCTGGCGGCATTGCCACGTTGTATGGCAATGCTTAATCTCTGACCGAGGTAAAAGCCAGCCCAGTCACGCGAAGTGTCAACTAAGCGTCTGGATAGTTCTTTGAAAAGCTTATGAGCACTCGGATCAACATAATTAGAAACATATTAAAAATAATTAAATCATAACAAATCACAATAAATTACAGTCAAATATCTTATCGCGGTTCCGTAACTTTGCAAACCCTATACTTATCAGGTGTTCCTCCTTTAGAAGCTTGTTATTGTTATCAAGTTTGTACTGTTCCATGGCTGAACAAATACATCCCTTGATTCCTTCCATTGTTTTCTATTCTGGGCCATTTCTTGCCAATACCTAAGAACGACATTTAAATCGTTTCGCCATCACTTTCATGGACTATCGCTACCCCGTCTCACGACTTCAGGGCATTAAGATTTGCCAACGTGCTAAGGAACAGTGTATACTTTGTTGTTAAGACTACACTGTGCTCCAAAACACCGTCGATCGTTGACGTGGCTCAGAAGGCAGCCCAGCTTAAGTGCGTCTGCCGGTTGAGTTAGCCCGTACGTAAAACATAAAATACGTAAAAGCTTCCTCAATGGACCATTCCGAGCAAGCATACGCTTAGGACTTTTTTTTTTTTAGTATAAACTAGTGCTTGACTGCGATCCCACCTGATGGTAAGCAAGGATGCAATTGTTGATGGAGAGGCGCACTAATTTATTAGGAGACTATTCACTCTAGCCTTGAAGACACTCAAATTATAATTGGGTGGGAAGACATCAGCAGGCAATTGTTCCAGTCCTTCGATGTACGCGGTATAAACGACGAGGCGAAACGCTTAGTGCGAACCGTAGAAGTTTCAATGACGTAAGGGTGGATACTCGCCGTACGTCAGGACTACCTAAAGTATTGTAATATCCACCATTCTCCCATTTAAATCGGTCTATAGGTTGTCTTTAAAAGATTGTAGTGATAAGACTAGCCATTGTAACACCTAAAGTTAATGGTTTTTGGAAAGTAATTTCTATTATTTTATTATGTACATAACAAAGACTATTCGCTATTTAACTATTCCATCCATGTAATAAGTTTATCAATATTTCGTAAATGCGAACAGTTTCCTTTAACACAAGCATGGTGTATGCTTCGACTGTAGCATCATTCATCTTAAGCTGAGATAGTAACGCATTCACTGGAAGAACTCGAGGCCATAAAAACAAACAGAGGTAACCAAAATGTTTGCCTACATAGTGCAGGCTTTTAATTCAGTATCAAAATTACCTATCTTCCTTCTTTCTTTTTAAAAAACTTTGTCCCAATCCAGGAATTACTTCTGTATGGTGATTGCGTTCACAAACATGTAAATTCACATACAATGCGTTCCAAATAAGAAAAGGATTGATAGCCATGTTGTGACGTCACGTCATTCTGTCAAATCGAAGAATTATTCATCATCATCATCATCATCATTTCAGTCGAAAGACGTCCACTGCTGGACATAATCCTCCCCCAAGTGTCGCCACAATGAGCGGTTCTGTGCGTCTCGCATCCATCGGTCATCGCATCATCCTGCAACCGTTACCAAGTCATCGGTCCACCTTGTAGGAGGCCTTCCAACGCTACGTCTTCCGGTACGTGGTCGCCATTCCAGAACCTTTCGGCCCCAACGGCCATCCGTTCTGCGAGCAATGTGCCCTGCCCATTACCACTTAAGTTTGGCGAAGAATTATTATGGTGAGTAAAACCAGAAATATTTAAAATTTAATTTATTTACGAACTGTGAACGAAAATAGTTTTATCAGAATCCAGTTCTTAAATTTTGCTCATCTCCGAGTTCTTTAATTTTGCCATTTTTTTTTGCGATTTGACAGTATGACGTGACGTCACAATATGGCAATCGATCCTATTCTTATTTGGAACGCTTGTACCAAAGACATCCAGACCTAGACCAGACCTATAGATGGTAGAGGGCCGAGAGAGCTGAGAGGTCATATCAACAAAAACATTTGCTTATGTCAAATTGTATGGAAAGAAAAGATTTTTCATTTGTATCTCCAGACGGCGCTTGCTCAGTTTTAGTTCGAATTGACGTTTATTTTAGCGCAGTCGAGTATTTAAAAAAAACTCCCGATACAGCCATTGATATCATGGCGCCGCCGGTTAAAGGTGCAATGGTATACAAATGTTTAACTATACCACTGATACATGTAATAATTGTCTTATAATACATTTTCGATGTACCTACTTCAGTTATATCGTGTAGGTACGCGTCATATTCTGTTTTTATATTCATGTGCCTCCAGATACGATTTTAGGTCCTTGTTTTTAGAAACAGAGTTTCAGTGTTACATTACCAATTAATTTTTCGGCTCTAGTTAGATCAGTTTTCAGTGTACAAAAATAGAAATATGTTGTGTGTAAATTGATTACCAACTAAAATAAGCTACGTAATAATTTACTAAAATTATAAAGAGGTAAATTTTTTAAATTTGTATCTATGGGTTTATCTGTGAAACTACTGAATTAATTTTGAAAAATTTTTCACGTATTGTAGCTGCATTAACTCTGAGTGTTATAAATTATTTTTGTGTTATGAGTTTTGCGGGCGAAGCCACTGACAGAAACAAGTAGATACTTCTGCAGAACAAAATCATAAATACATGTTCTCAAGTTATGTTTAACGCTTCATATTCAAAAGAATATAAAAGTAAATGAATCCTTTCCTTGGAAGTTTAATTTATTCATTATGCATAAAAACTATGAATCGCGTTACGTATTTCTTCATAATGTGTTAGCACTCATGTGAGAAACAATTTATTCATTACTTTTTACTCCAGAGCAATACAATACCTTAGTAATTTTTATAAATATTTTTAATTGCTTTCTTAATCTTAATCTTCGCATATATAAATTACATAGTATCAGGATACCTAAACTTAAAATGCATTTATAATTACGAATCTTTTTAATCCTTTGTCTAATAAAAAAGTAATAAAATAAACAAAATCTCATAGGATTATTAAAACTGTCACTCGCATCCCAAGGCGAAAATGCCACAACCAAAAAATTTTTTTTTCTAAAATCATCATAATAATTGTTCTTAATGTGATTTTTTTTAACCGACGTCAAAAAAAGGAGGTGGTTCTCAATTCTTGTGTGTTTAAGTAATGTTACGTAAGTATCAGTGTTGTAGTAAGCCACAACAAAATCATACAGTCATATTTTAAAAGCCTCTCTTCATTATCAAAGTGGTCATTAAATTCCGTCTTTGTAGCGCCGAAAGTATTGGGACCTCAAAATTAATTACAAGCAAAGCCTTCGCAATACTTAATGAATACATTCGTATCTATAATTAAATTATCTATTGCCCACTTTGTACACCCACGCATGGGCTTGCGGTAATAAATAATAGCAGCTGATTGATGTTTCACCATCGGCTGATTCGATGATTATTTATTTACTGTCCGTTCGCACTGTTTGCTTTACGAAAAAAAAAAAACAAGTACAGATTTTGTACATCACGTAGAATCAAGTGGTTGATGTTACAACGGGTATTTGGGTTAAAAATTTGAACTGCCAAAAAGTCACATTATACGTCAAACAAATTTAAATGGGTTTAGGAAATTAAAACGGTATATACAAAAGATACACCAGCTTACAAAAGCGTCTGTTCCATGAACTCCAATTTTCCTCCATTAGTTGCTTTTTGTTAGTGTAATAAAATTTCTGGACGAGCATAAACCTCGGGAGGTGCATAAATTTGGCAAACTAACCTGAATCATGAATGCTTCTGGTGACTGTCTTCCACACAAACAAACATCAAACGGCACTGAGCGTCACTTCACAGTACATTTCACATCTAATCCTTCACGCTATACATGTACTACGTACGTATAAGACACAAATATATTCGTGATTATATCGTGTGGAACATATACAAAGAGCGTCGCTAACACGACCGCCTAACAGTCTGTGAGACCGGACACTGGGCTTCAGGCGGCGTAGAGCGGGATGAAAGATATGCGGGGGGACACATGCATGCTGAAGGATGCCAAAGGAGCCGGGCAGATGCGACAGGACTCCGGAGAAAAGAGACGACTACACTGCGTGACATTTGAAAACTGTGTCTTTACACCACCTTTAGCTATGACACGGGAAAATGGTGTCTATGTTAGTGGGCTCAGAGTTGAAGATGATTATAGCACGCTGGCGCTTAGGATGTTTTAGCGATGGTGAGTAAATGTCCTCTAATGTGTCGCGCAATCCGGAGCGCTAGCTTTAAAACTAAGTTGTGTAGAGACGAGTATCGCGCGCGCGTGCTCTGTCGCTTTGGCCGTCTGGCGGGCAAAGTGTGTGTCGCGTTTTGTCGCTTTTGGAGCGGAGTCGCGGGTGTGCGAGCGGGATGGGAGCATGTAGGCAGTGGGGTGGGAGGAAGACGGGGAGGTGTCACCACGAGCGCTTTTTAGGGACTTAAAGCCGGATGAGCACAAACAGAGGCGTACTGCGGATTTGTAATGTGACGTTTTTGCGCATATGAGAGTTTTTCAGTACGCACTTGTGCTACCGCTGCTAAATTGTGTCCTGCGGTTGACTGTTTGTTTCAAGGGAATTGTTTTTGTTCATGGAATCTTTGGTACTAATAAAAATAAACATGATGTTTGTCTTAACATAAAATATTGTTGTTTGACAGAATTTTAATTAACCGATGACGTGTTTTATGAATCCTGTACTGAGATGAGACAGATACTAAGCTTTCTGAATTAGAATATGAATTGTTATTTTATCCATTTTGTTTTTAGTTTGTGCGAAATTCTACAACGCTCTAATTTAAAAGTCTCATAAACGTGCCGTTCGCAAAAAATCCAAATCTCATTACTCGAATCCTTTAGCAAAGCCACTTGTCCGATGACACTTGTGTATTTTGCCGAAAAAAATATGACTTTTCGACAATAGCTCATCCAATTTTGGCACAAAGCAGTAGCGCCACCACACAATGGTCAGAATAGGATCCTGACAATAAGATTGTGACATTCACGGTTTGTCACATTGTGGGCCACAGGAGTTGAATTATCATCGGTTGGATACAAACCTCCTTTTGTATTGTTTTTTTTCATTTGCAAATGTCATTGGCCACCCACACGGAGTTGGTAGCGTGAAATTGGGTATGGGATAAGCTGTCGGTAACGTTACTGATTGTGATTATAAGATTACTGTTGCGTTCATTCTTGATGGAAAGTGGAAAGGTATTGTTTGGGTAAATGATAGTGTTTACTTTGAAAGTTTAAATTGTTATCGAATTGAACAGTAGTAGTAGAGTAGTTGATGGTTGTGGTTTAAAATTATCGTCATCATCATCATCATCGGATCATAGAAATTGTTCAGAATTCTCAAAATAAGGATTCATTTTATGTTTCATCAAATTTTTATATAACTTTATTAATTAATTGCAAAGCACTCTTACTCTATCTACTAATTGGTCCTCTTCGTCATTTTCCTCGTTTCTGTTTCCAAACTTTGTTACTTTTAAGTTTTTTTTTACTTGATACCTGTGTTTCGGCGATAGGTCGCGCTACGTGTCACGTTTGTGGCGTAAATATAAGATTTCTGGGTATTATTAAAATCACATTATTAAATGGTACAGTTATAAGCTTAGCACTTTTAAAGGACACGGTAAGAGACTTTCATTAAGTTTCCGTAAATTAAATGATCGTTGAAAATTATACGTTGTGTATGAGTTTCTGAGATTGTTTCAATAATACGGTACTCATTAGTAACAAGTGCGTCAAACATACCGGTTTTGTGCCACACATGTACGGTCAGTAAAACAAACAAATGAGTTGCATTGCTGAAGTATATTTAGATGATTGTTTCTCTTGGTTTGGCAGGCCAGATTGAAACGGAATTAAATAGGTATTTTTTCGACTTCAAAGTTTATGAGTGAATGACAAAATATAGGTACATTTTGCTTAAATAATTATTTTACCACTATGAATGTCGGTACCTACATAATTTTTGTAGGTAATCGATAACAATTTAAGTATTTTTTTAAATATTGAATTGACTCACTTTGCACACTATAAATGTCATGTGTTGGTTAGCCATGTTATATTTTCAAGTACCTCGTTTATAAAACATTTGCATTTTACTTAATTTATAAGTAAGTATTATAATCGATGACGTAGTTTAATCGCTTGAATTAATCTTACCATTTATAAATAAACATCCATAACATTTTATTTCCTTTTTTTACTGTTTTTTCTCCGTAGTACCTATCGGTAATGTAATTTTAATAGCTCGTTTGTAGACAAGTGGTTTACGAAACCCAGGGACGTTATTTATTACAACAATTACTATTGTTTCGGGATTTTGACTGATGCCTGCTAATGGCCGCAGATTATCGCGTGTCATTTGTTTAAATCAGTCTAATGGCTGTTTTATTTACATAGTTTTTGTGGTTGTGTGCTGTTTCTTCTAGGCGGGGAAGATTGCGTCTCTTGTAATGCTAATTTTTGTCTTATATTTTTGTTAGTTATATGCAAATTAGTCTGTTTAGTTTTGTCTTCATTAACAATCTTGTACAATGTCAACATTTTAAATGATTTAAAATCTTTTTGTATCGATTGACTGTTGACTAAAATTTTTACTACTAGTAATAAGGTACCTAGGCAGCTCTATATTAGTGCATTTTGCAAGATATCAAAGTTAAATCCAAAAGTATTATTCACATTTATTTAGTAGATAGTGCATTAAATAAATGCAATCGTGCAATAAATAAGAATCATATAACCAAAAAAACAAAATTAATTAAAACACTTTGTAAAAAACTTCTAAAATAACACCGACATCTTTATCGCGACATCTGTGCTCAAAAGCCAGCAAATTAATCCTACGAATTCAGATCGCCCGATACACGGACGGGACATGCAATAAAATGTATAACAATTCTTTTCTATCCACCCCAAAAAGAAAAAAAAACTCGTCACCTGTCGTGTCATTTGGTTCCAATAAACGAGCCGCCAAAGAAAACAACGAAATTAGAAAAAAAATGGAATCGTCCAAAAGTGACCGAACTTGTCTTATGACAGTTTGACTTCGAGACCTTGCAATACAAACTTTTGAACTGCAGTCGTTTGAACTTCTATTTTTAATTTCTTAAGGGTGTATTTCGATTGGATTCGTAAAATTGCATTTTTTCGAGGGACAGATTTTTTCTGTTAATCGTTTTGACTGACGAATATTTACGATGTGAATTGTTTAGTGTGGGCGAAATAAAATTCCGCTCTAACTTCATTAGTTTCTGTTTCGTTTGTCAGGCTTTTGTAAAATAATAATAGGGTTTGGTTGTCCCTTTCGTCTTTGATGATGCCTTCCGAATTGACGAAATTGAAACTTAATGTTTCTCGTTTGGCGTTCAGAGACAATCGTCTCCACGGTATTACTGACTGGCCTGTTAGTCTAGTTGTCAGAGGCCCTGACTGCTATGCCGGAGGTGGGTTCGATTTTCATCCAAGACAAATGTTTGTGTGATGATGCACGATCATTTGTTCTGTGTCTAGGTGTAATTTATATATAATATGTATGTATTTGACTGGCCTGTTGGTCTAGTGGTTATTGGCCCTGAATGCTATGCCGGAAGTCGTGGGTTCGATTCCCACCCAGGACAAATGTTTGTGGGATGAGCACGATCATTTGTTCTGTGTCTGGGTGTAATTTATCTATATATGTATGTATTTAGAAATATATATGTATGTTTATCAGTTGTCTAGTGCCCATAACACAAGCTCTGCTTAGCTTGGGACTAGACGGCTCTGTGTGATAGTTGTGGAATTATATTATTATATTTAGAAACATATAAGTATGTTTATCAGTTGTCTAGTACTCATACCACAGGTTCTGCTTAGTTTGGGACTAGGTGGCGTTGTGTGAAAGTTATGGAATATTATTAATATTATTCATCATCATTCAGCCGAAAGACGTCCACTGTTGGACATAATAATATTATTATTCACTTTATTTATTTAATATACCTTGGTATATAAGTTACATTTTTAAATATATTTTTAACAAAATCATATAAAAAAACATTTGAAAATATAAAAAATAGTAGTTCGACGGTGTCGGGAGCAGGGTCCAAGCTACCGGTGGTTAGGGCTCCAGAGACAGAAACCTCTTCACAATGCGAGCCGTATCGAGGAGTACTGCCTTCTGTATCAGGCCCTTAATCCAACCGCGTAATTATTATTATTATTAATATTATTGTATTAATATTATTTTTGCATTAATATTATTATTATAACTTAAAAGCGATAAGTGTGTAAGGATTTTAATTTGAGGAGCTAGAATTAAAAGCTGCGGGATTATTTGAAAGAGTTCCCACGCCGTGGAACGCTAAGGGTAACTGATAGAAAACGAGTGGGTTCTAGTCAGTAAAAGTCTGACACTCCCTCTCGCTCCACCCAGAGTAGAAGAAGTTATTTGATGATTTCCGAACCCAAAATAAAATACATCTATTTTTTTACAAGCCAATTATAAATTCCATCGAATTAGTTGCATTTTTTCTGTAATTACTGTCTTTAGGCTTAAATTAGTAATAGTAGTTTTTGTCTATTCTATTAAAAAAGGAAGGAAGGTTGGAAGGCCTCCTACAAGGTGGACCGATGACTTGGTAACGGTTGCGGGAGTCCGATGGATGTGAGACGCACAGGACCGTTCATTGTGGTGACACTTGGGGGAGGCCTATGTCCAGCAGTGGACGTCTTTCGGCTGAAATGATTATGATGATGATGATTAAAAAAAGGTGTGAGTTTCCGTATTCTTTACTTTTGATTAAAGGTCGTATTCGGTTCTTGACGACCGCGACGCGAGACTGCAACGACTGTTTCTATATTAGTTTTGTCTCTTCGTTATTTAACACCGACTTCCAAAATATAACTTATTTTGCACTTTTTAGTGATTTTTTTTAAAATTGAAGTCGGTTGTTTTTTTTAAGTTTTTTATTTTGTGCTTTTTAGTTATGGTACTACCACTAAAAAGTACCCCTTAGCCAAACTTATAGGCAGAATGCATCTCATGACAATTCAAATAATCCCAAACACGGTTAGATTACATTAATTTATTACAGATTTCCGGTGCCTAACTTCAGGCTTCATCATCAGATCAGTTCGATATATTCCCCATCTACTTTCAGTCAGTCATCGATTACACGTATAAACAAATCAATTTTACTTTTTACGACAGTTCTGCTCTGATCCTATGAGGAGTTCCATTCCATATCTTTGAAGTTCATGATCAGATCATAACAATATTTCTATGGGACGAATTTGGAAGCATAACTTCTAATTGAAAAAATAATTTTCAAAATCGGTCCACAATTGACCGAGAAATTGGTGAAAATACATTAAAAAATATATATTCAGCCGAACATAGAACCTTTTTGAAGTCGGTTAAAAAGTAGCTGAAATCGATTCAGTATCCAATTCTGAACATATGTACCTACTACGTTACGTGTTGTACATGACGATAGAGAAGTAGACTACAAAGTTAATCTAGACAGATTAGATTCTGCTTAGTTACTAAAATCTGATCCTTTTCTAATTAAATTAGTGATCTGTCGGTGTCATCTATAAATCAATCAGTATTCTTAACTGTGCTTGGCAGAGTCGGCTAATTCCAAAGAGAACCCCGAATCACACTAGTATTATAAAGGCGAAAGATTGTGTAGGTATGTTTGTTACTTCTTCACACTCGAATGGCTGAATGGAATTAGATGATATTTGGCAAACGAGTAGACCATATCCTGGTATAACACATAAAATACACTTTATACCTGGAGTATATTAAAAGTACAGGCTGCGCTATGTTTGGGACCTCATTGTGAGTTTTTATTTATTTCCAAGCTGATGAAATAATGTAAATTAAGAGGGTCCTTTTCGCCTATCGTCAACATGGTTTAAAAACTTGTTGCTTCATTTAACGCAATTCAACGAGATGTTTGATGAAGAGGCAAATCAAAAAAAGAGATAACGCCTGAAAACTCTGTTGGCATTCGGTAAATTCCGTGATTGACTCGAATATTTCACAAAACTTGTTCCAGAAAATACCTGTTATTTTTAAACCCTTAAAAGTTTTTCAGAAAAAAATTACGTCATTCTGAATTTTGATTAAAAGTGCTACTGTACTGTACTTTTTTATATTCTTAATATATGAGTACATTATGGAGGGCCAAACATTATGTAGTTCACGTAAAATAGCAGATTTTCAGCGGTTTGTTACTAGATTAGTTTTATACAAATTTATGTTTTGACTTCTTTAGAAGCCTAGATATATCCATTATAGCTGTGCATCCAAAATATCTACAGAAAGAGGCGTAATAACATCATAATCACGTAAGAGCGGTTGTATGAAAACGTACCTTGAAAAGGACGCTCTTAAGCTATATTATATATTTACGTATGTTAAATAAATTATGAAGGCGAGTGAAGTTGAGTATATGTGTGTGTGTATATGTTTGTCACTTCTTCATTTGCTCGAACGGTAGACCTGGAATGTGGTTCTTAAATAACACATAAAATCATTTTTATCGCGGGAGTATGTTCTCTTGGAACAATTTTCTACTATGACGCGAGCGAAGCCACTGGCAACATCTAGTCATCAATAAATTCTTCGACGTCCTCCACAAAAATATAACATATCAACTGATCGTCCATCACGTTTTATGTTATCACAAAACCAGTTAAAAGCTCTTAACTTAATTAACAGTTATTAACAGAAGCGGTGTTTAATTGACGTCGTTTTGCCCTCAATTCAATTGTGAACGTTATCGTCGAGGCCAATTGTTGGCACTTTGGCTATCGCTGGCACTGAGACTCGACGAATTTCTTCACTTCCTCTGTCATGTATGAGGGCAATTATGATTGCTGTAGTACTTGATTGATGTAGTCTGATAGTTTTGTTGTTTTTAAGTGGTGCTATAATAGTGTAATAATATAAGTTTAGCATAAAAAACTCTACGAAAAGATCAGACGTTACTCCATAAGGACTCAAAAACCATTTTTTTTTAATTTCCGCTGAAAGAACTGGCCGCAACTGTGAGGAAATGGATGTCCTCACGCCCCAGCCGCTGCTGAAGGAGACACCGTAGGTATCGAGAATCGCAGGGAGATTTCTGGCCACTGGAAATCTCCCTGCGGGCTTGTGGACGACGAGCGATAGGTAGTTCACTATCTGCCTCTCAAAGAGATGACAGCAAAATTGAAGTAAGTAGTCCAGTGGCCTTAGAATGTAAAGGGCAACTGAAGGACATAGGTGGGTTTAAGTCAGTAAAAGTCTGACAGTATCTCTTGTTCGACTCTGGAGCAGGAGAAGTAATTGGGTGATTTCATCTCAAAAAATAGGTTCTTGGTAGAGCCGGTTGACCCTCTCTGCACTAACCCATTCTCCACGCTACCACTATGGATCCCGTAAAAATTGTGAACTTTATGCCATTAAAAATTAGATGGACTGACGACAAATTATAAAGTAAATGAATAACCATGAACCAAGATTCACCTGCAATATCAGTACGTTCTACACAAGTCACAAAATGCATTCCTTTACATGTCAAGCTTATGAAGATGGATAATAAAGAGATAAATCATGTTGATGTGAATACCTACTTAAAATTACCATATGAGATTGTGATATGCAGATAAACTGAACCTTTTCAAGCTTTTTGCTGCAGGACAACCAATAAAAAATTTGGTTTATTTACCGATGACTAATGGGTACCATTAATAATTTACTATATACCAGGAAAAAATAAAACAGAACCTATCAATCTGAGTTCCTATTAATATAGTAGATACCTAAGGTCTGACCGAATGGCTTAATCATCGATAAAAAAATAGCAGCTATTTCATCTTATTTCGCAAGCTTCGCGGCTTCCAGTAACCCTTGCAATTTCAACAATTGAGCCTCCGACAATCACACACAATTGAGTTTCAAATCAGGAAAGTGTTATCTACTTTATTGTGGCTACCTTCCACGTTCGTGACTTCATTTCTACCAACGCCGCCGCGGTGGCAAAACTCAGCCTGCAAAATTAAACACCAACATCGACCCAGGATACACTACCATAATTGAATTTTGATTCATGATACCAAATAAAACCGAGGACGAAAATTAAAATGCCGTTATCGAAATAAAATATACATCAAAAAAGGCCATTCAATTAACGATAAGACATAAATAAGTACGAGACAAAACGCTATAAGTTCACGGGAAATATTGTCACAGCACGCGCTCTGAATGGATTATTAAAAGGCCCTATATCACAGTGCCCTTAGCTGTGTATTAATGTCGTCACGTTAGCGTAAATTATCGGGACATCCAATTGGACGGTGTCGTGACAAAAGGGCATAAATATAGGGAAGTCGGCTTTATGGGCTGTGTAAGGACACGCAGGGCTTAGATGAGAGCCTTGCGGGACTCCTCCAATGTTCTCGTTTATTTACGGTGACGGATCCATTTAAGGTATGACGATAGGTTACTTTTTCATTATGGTTAATCGAAGAGGGATTGTCGCTGTAGTCTGGCATTGTTTTTGTTAGATATCAGGTCATGTTGATATGTTTTTTTAATTAAATATATTACCTAAAAAGTTCCTAATGACCAGCAATAACATAGATAAACATAGATAAGAAGTTCTTGCAGCTCTTAGCGTGTCTAATCATTTTTCGTATGTTTCGATTTTATTTTGGTATTCAATGTTGAGTTTATGAAACTGTTTCATCTCGGGCATTATTTTGTCTTATATGATTTCTGTACTTTATGTAACTTTTTCGTTGGGTCTGAACTTTTACTTGTTCATATTCATCACAGCTAAAACAAATACTCATCACAAAGTTCCAAAGAACAAATTAAAAGTTCAATTAAATACAATTTAAGTTTCATTACTCATCGACGATCGTTATAACATGTCGTGTCCTGTCACCAGGACCTAAAGACCAGCGGGTGGTGGCGACAGAATGTGGAGGAGTGTCGAATGGCTGGACGAGTTCAATGAATACTATTAGATTTGTTATTTATAGAGTATTTAATAATGTGAGGACAAATTTTCTGTCGATTGAGATGAGATTTGTAGGAGTGGTAGAGAAATTAGTGAATGACTCTTGTCTTGAAAGATTTATGGATTTTATTTAAGAATATCTTCATCAAAATGATTAACTACAGAAAAAGAGAGAGTGGTAATGTCGTTGATGTTTATTTACTGAACTAGTGACACGTCCAGGCTTTGCAAGGTTTGCTTTAGGTGCAAATTGTATACATAAACCATGCTGCTGTCATTGCTTCTTCTATCGGTAAATACCGCATCTAAATCCATTGCGAGGTTCAGGAAAATTTTGCAAATAAACAGTTGTACGCGGGTAGCGACTTTGTTTTTTACTGTGTAAAGATAGACATCTGATATTTTATTTATCCGTTTCCTTATATTTTTTTCTGCTTCATTATAGGAAAATGTCTACCTGCTACCTTATTTATACAAATCTATATTTTCTACGCTTTTCTACTTTATGTCCCGTAGCTCCTAAATTTGAGACCCATATTACCTAATCTACGTTTAAATTTAATAAATCTTCCGTTTCACATTACTCCATCATCCAAAGCACTATCCATATAATGCGTGCGGCAATATCATACAGCCAGTGTCGACACATACTGTGTTGGTTTAGTATACGCACCGCCGACTCGCGCCCTGCGGGACGCCTTCCCTTTTTTGTTCCTCTTCGTTTTTATACATGGCTCAAAGGACCGCAACTTTTGTTCTCCTGTTTTGCTCCTTAATGATATTTTACGAATTATTAATTGTACAACGATAATATTCGATTGAAAAATTTTGATTGTTACCATTTATAATAACGATTGTGTTTTAAATCGGGGTGGTAACGCCATGTGCTGTCATTAGTGATTGACTGATATTCTGTCGTTAATGACTTATGAAGGTTCTTTGATTCGATTGTGTAATGTTTAGACTTAATGTTGTCTGGCTGAATGTTTAGTGCTTAGTTGTAATTCATTTCAGTGGCTTATCACGACTTTGGTCTTGGCGTCTGACCTTCTCAAAGGAAAACTAGTTCTTTTATGAGTTTGCCAATATACCGTGACTCTTTGAGCTACTTTTTAATAGCTGCTGTATAGTCATCGTTCACCGAAGCTTTCTATGCGGTCAACAGTTCTACTTAATTTAAAAAGTACACGGAAAACGACACACGTAAAATATGCACGCTCGTAACTATCCCACCGACATAATTAAACACATGCACATCTCATCTCGTTTCGTTCTCGTTTCGTTACACGCGTTCCCACCGAACCTTTTGTAAATGCGTAATGTGCACCAGTAATATTCCGGTCCTAATATATGACCGGCGACCGTTCGTAATACCAAAAGGCCAAACTGTAATAGCAGGGCGGGACGACAGCGTTTCGGACGTCCCATTATAATCAGTATAAATACTCGAGTCTAATAATTAATGGCGATTTTGATTAATCACCTTTTGAATCTCGTGATTAAGGGTTCTGAGAAGTTGACATTGGCGTTTTGTGAGGAAAAATGGGTACGGATTTTGGACAACAGAGAGACAAAAAATTTGACTAAGCAATTGGGTTTTTGTATGACGTAAATATGTTTTTTTACCAGTAATTGGTAATGATTAGAGAATATTGTTATAAATTTAACTAAATAATAATTTTGTTGTGTCCATGTCCATCATCGCGTTTTACAACCTCCTGAAAGAATCTGTGAAATCGAAGATAATGACAGAACCGTATTGTTTTAGATGACACTTTTGATGGATTAATTGTTTTTTTTTTCTACTAATTGTTTTCATAATTAAATTATAATTGTTATTCTTAAGTCCTTTGCTGAGGTCATAGTTGTGTGTGATTTGACACTTTCGTTAATGATATTACATCTCACTTGATTGTTATTTATTTTTTGTGCACACCTACCACAGTGTTGTATCATTTAAACCAAAGTTTTCCTGGTAGAGAATGCCTTGTTGCATTAAGTTCCTAACTACACTATGATATACTATGAAGTTTAAATAAATAAATAAAAAACAGATCCAGGTGTAGTGATGATCTGGTTAAGGCAATCGGCTCTCATGCATGAGGTTGCAGGTTCGAAACCGGGAACTAATGTGAATTTTTCAACTCATATGTACTTTTCTAAGTTTATCTAGGACACTGACATCCCTTGCCTCGGAAAACACACAAAGCCCTTGGTCCTGGTTGTCATTCGTAGAACTTTGAGAGTCATAACAGGTAGTGAGACGCCAGAAAGTCTGTCCATTAGTCTATCCAAGGAGTATCGTGTAGCCAAAAGCTGTTAGATGCGTAGGTACGCAGCGCGATGAGCAATCGAAATTGTAAAATATGTTGAGTACCACATTAGATTTAATTACTTTTTTTTTTGTTTCTTATAGTTTCGTTTTTTTTAAGCCTCTCTCCGTAAGACTTGATAATTATATTAATGCTGTGCACACTTGTAAGTCACACATTCATTCTAGATTTTAAGTTTTATTGTTGTGAATAAAAATGTACTAGTGAATAAGTCGTTGGTGTGCCATAGATAAAGAAAAATCTAAATAAGGTTTCATCAGAAATAAAGATATCCGCAGGAGAACCAAGGTTACCGACATAGCACGAAGAATCGCTAAACTTAAGTGGCAATGGGCAGGGCATATTGCTCGCAGAACAAATGGCCGTTGGGGCCGAAAGGTTTTGGAGTGGCAACCACGTACCGGAAGACGCAATGTCGGTAGGCCCCCTACAAGGTGGACCGATGACCTGGTGAAGTATACGGCAATCCGATGGATGCGAGACGCATAGGACCGTTCATTGTGGCGACATTTGTGGGAAGACTATGCCCAGCAGTAGACGTCTATCGGCTGAAATGATGATGATGATGATGAATGAGGTTTGCACAGAGAAGAGAGACCTGGGGCCTTATCATGTCGTGTTGAAATGTCAGCAGTCCCAACGATAAAGAGGGATGGAGCTATATAGCTTATATAGCTTAATTACTTTAACAATTACTTTCATTAGGTCGTATAATGGTTCTAGGACATGCCAGTTTCCTCACGATGTTTTCCTTCACCATTTTGAAAACAGTGGTGATGAAATAGATTACACAAAGTAATGCGCCTGGCTGGATTTGAACTCGCGACCTACAACTCGTAAGTCGGGGTCGTTACCACTCGGTCACCACTGCTCTACTCGGCCACTACTGCTCTGGTGACTCTGATGAGGTACCTACTTAGTAAAAATTGTAACACTTTAACTAGTAATAGAAGTTCTTGAAATTTTCTCAGCCGGAGAAGATTCAGTGCCGTGACGAGTAATATCTAAACAATCAGTATCATTGCAGGTGACGATCAAACAATGGTCTGTAGCACACAGATGGCGCCACAAGCTGTACCGCACGGGTATCGCTCACCATTATCTAAAACACTATAAGCGGTATAGAGTAATGAACACATTCAGAGGGCAACATGAGTATTATTATGTGAAAAATATTTTAATGCTTTGTTAATTTTTTGTTTTCGAGACTATTTAAGGAAAGAAATGTTATATATATCTACCTATCAATTTAATTATCATTTCACGCTGTTGGAAAAAAATTTTCTTTCCTTTTTCTTTTACACTTCTTTGTTGTTTGTACTGTAATTGCGAGAAAATCGTAACGAACTATAAGAATATTAATTGTACCTACAACTAAATCTAAGATATGTTTAAGAAAAAAAAGAAACCAATTTCTTTGGTTTTTCTTTGTTTCGCTCACGCTTAAAATCTGTCTGTCACCTGACAGTAAGCAGTGGATCACACCACTGCTTACTGTCAGGTGACAGACAGACAGGCGATGGAGCACGCTTGTCTAAACTTAACCTATTTACTCTTGACTTAGAGACCTAGGAAACACGTACTTCGGTAGGGAATTACACTCCTTAGCTGAACGCATAATGAATTAATTATTTTAAGTCTTAGACATACACTATAGCATGTTCACTGTAACAAAAGGTACTACGTTAGTTTTCATTAACCCATGCCTACGGATGATATTTTCTTCATCCCAAATCCTAGATTCCCCACAAAAAGCTTTCCATAATTTAATTTCAGCCTTAACCTATTATGTTATGTTCCATAGAGGAAATGCTAGATAATAAAATATCATATAATACATTACCTAATGATAATGACTAATCAATTTTAATCTATTAATTTCAATGAAAATCATTTTGTTTTTTAATCAATTTATTATTATTTTATATCTTACTATGATTTAATTAATTTTAATGAAATGACGAATCAATGGTTGTAATTATTTTATGAATTACTTATACCAATAACTTACACAACTAATTACTTGATTTAATTAAAATATGTTGTGACTTGTAAATGTAATTTTTATCAATAAATATGTTTATCTGTTTATGAGCCCACCTCTGCCTTTAGCTACTCTACATATATCCCAAGCGAAGGACGACGGCCGAGCGGGCCGGGCGAAACATCAACCATTTTAATTACGTTCGGGACACCATTAACAATAAATCTGTTGTTCCTATACGCACATATAGACACACAAGCTCACATACACGCACACTGACAAAATAAATCGATATCCATACTAATACTCGTATTGTAAAAGTAACTCGGTCTGTCTGTTTGTTACCTCTTCACGTCTTAATAATTTTATTTTTTAATTGATAAACTTATATTATTATATTATAATCGGACGGGAAGACCGCAACACGCAAATTGTTCCAGTTCTTCGATGTACGCGGTATAAACGACGAGGCGAAACGCTTAGTCCGGACCGTAGAGGTTTCAACAACGCCAGAGTGGATACTCGACGTACGTCGGGTTGTCCGGTGGTAGAAATGAGATGGCGGAATCAAGTCATGCAATACCCGCGCACACTCTCCAAAATGCATCCTGTAAAAGACTGAAAGGCTGGCTACCCTACGCCTGTGCTCAAGGCTTTGTAGACCAATGTGCATGTGAGAAATGTAAAATGTGTGAAATGGATCACCAATTAGCCTCTTTGCACGCCTTTCCACCCAGTCCAAAGCTGCTAGGTGGCATTTTGCAGCACCAGCCCGCCCATATGTGGCTTCAGTACTTCACACACGATCGGACCTGTGCTTTGTACAAAATTAAAAGCTGTCCCGATGTGAAGTACCGCCGGAACTTTGCAAGAACGCCGAGTTTCCTAGCAGCTACCTTGGTTTTGGACTTAATGAACCGCCCAAAATTAGGGTATAAGAAAATTTCTATTCCCAAGAGCTGAACAGGTTTGTATGAGACTTCGTCTGCCCGTGTAGGGTAGACTATGTCTTGAAACAGGATAAACTAGTTTTTTCCACCGGCTTCGCATGTGTATGTGTGTGTGATAATAGGTTTCTCTCTACAAACCTTAGAACCTCGTTTTGTCCTCTTAGGGGCTGAATTTTGTAAGTACATTGCGACCGAGGTAGAATTCGCACAAGCCGTAGGTGAATGTATTATGAAGCCAAGGGCTGCAGTAACAAATTTGCACGTGTATCAAACGACTTTTCAATACACTTACGAAAAAATTAATAAACGGGGGTTAATCGGCGACTCGTGGGGGTCAACGCGCGCCCAGCCTGATACGATAAATCTAATGATATTGTCGCGAGGGAGAGCACGCGCACTTTTCTGTACTAATGTGGTAAACAGTCTATTGCGTGCCTAAAAGCGATGGGTAAAGAGCCGGTTTTTGAGTAATTGTATTGAAAAATCTTTTCTTAGTGCTCGCCTGCGTCATAAAAAGCAGCCTTATGTATAATTTTACACGTTTTTAGTCCCAGTAGTTTCGGCTGTGCGTGGATAATAATGTCAGTCAGTCAGTTTCTCCTTATAGATATATAGATATACTTTTAATTCCAGGGAGAACTTTGTCTTAAGATATTTTTTAAGCCTTTTATGCAAGTGAAGCCGCTGGTAGAGGTTAGTATCGATATAATCGTGTGAGCGAATCGAGAATCGAGCATCGATCGATGGTCTCCAGTCTCGGATTTATGACTAATTATTATTTTGTTTTAACGTTTCTCAGTCGTAAAGCACTGTGTGACCAATTAGCTAATTATTATGTTAGTGCTATATGACAGTTTGGGAATTATATTACGATTTGGAATGCACACAATTATATGTCAGTTATTATTTTAGTAATCCTACCAAGGATTCTACACAACGAACTCTATCATTCCATCAACGATAAAGATTGATAAAATCCAAAATGGAGATTTTTGGCGGGAATTTTTTGAGTGAAGTTCAGAGGCTGAATTAATAAGATATTATGATTGTTATGAAAAATTATTGTATTTTTGTCTACACAACCGCACAATACGAAGAAACATTGAAACAGGCGCGATCTCTTAAGTGGAGTAAAAAAAATATTGTCGTTTTAACTACCTCAAGGAAGATTTCCCCGAAAGCTGACTCGACACACTTGCTGCCGAATCAGCATTTTGACGGAAAACCAAGTATATTAACTTAATTTTTAAACTTGATACTGTCTATATGCACAAACCGTACGAACCCAAAGAACAAAAAAAGTTTACTTTCTCAAGGTTGACTGATGACCTGATGAAAAGACGTACAAGACCAGTCGTTGTGTCAACACTTAGGGGAGGCCTATTTAAAGTAGTGCACATCTTTTTTGTGAAAAGAATGACGACTAATGGGGCGTATTTATCAGTCAACTCAGTACGTTCAAATTCCGGTAGATAAAAATTCAATGTTGATATGGTAACTTTACAGCTATAAAGAAATTCCTACTACTAAAAAATACTGTTACTTTTTAATTTTACTGCCTATATTTTTGAGTAGTTTTAGTTTTTTTTATTGTTATAAACTAGTGTTTGACTTCGATCTATCGAACTACCTGCTGCTAAGCAGTGATGCAATCGTTGAGGGTGAGGCGCACTTGTTTATTAAGAGCTTATTCACTCTAGCCTTGAAGACACCTAAATTATAATCTTACGAGAAGATCGCAGCAGGCAAATTGTTCCAGTCCTTCAATAAGTTTCAGTCCTGTATAAACGACGAGGAAAAACGCTTTGTTCGGACCGTAGAGGTTCCAGGTTTTTCATAGCCATCCTTATTTGTTTATTCATCCCTTCCAACATTAAAATGCAATACAAAATTGCACTTATCAGAAAGATTTAAGTTTTTTTTTTACAGAAAATCCGCTTTAAAACAGTAAGTGATTAATTATATTAATTCTAGTAAACAGCTGTTTAAATGATGTAATCTACCAAGTTGTTCAGACGTCTCTTATCTATCATAGTATGTAAATACTCGAATGTTAATATGGTAATAAATTGTAAGCTGTCCAGATATCATTTCAATTAAACTTTGCATTATTTTTGTTTTCAAGCTCATTATATTACAGACCTTCAAAGAATGAATTGCTATCCAAGTTTTTTCAACGCTTTGTCAATCAATAATAATATTATAATAGCATAGTCAACCTTATAATGAAGTGGGAACACGGCTAGGACTCAGGCTTTCTCTAGGACAAGAGATAGACCGTAATCTACCACACCGGCCCAGTGCGTGTTGATGGATGCAAAGCGTCTTCGTATATGTGCCAGTTTCCTTACTATGTTTAAGTAAGTGTCACTAAGTTTTAGTAAGTGTAAGTTTGTAAGTTTTATTTTTTATTTTATTTTAAAGTGCCTATCTGGCTGTGGACCCACGTCGTGCATCTCGTAAGTTGGGGCCGTAACCACTTGGCTGGCATTGTTCTACTGAGCCACCAATGTTGTGTCAATAATATTTACATTAACGCAAATAGCATTCTTCATTTCATCATCATTAGGGTTGGCGCAATATATCTTTTCCATTCATACTTTTCTATTTATTGACATTTCAATAGCCATCCACTACTATAATTATCCGATGTTAAAATGCACTGTTTACATTTTTCTCACACCATCCAGATGGAATTGATCAGTTTACACAGGAGAAATGTATTGTAGATAAAAAAAAATTAAGGCTGGACAGGCATCATGCCCCAACAATCAACTGAGACTCAAAATACCTGGTCATCACGGCCCTGGAAGTAAAGGGCAACTGAAGGGACACGGGTGTGTTTAACTCAGTAAAAGTCTGAAACTCTGCCTGCCTCTTACTAGAGTGGGAGAAATTAATTGATGGTTTTTCTCGCTCAAAACCAGAGGCTACCTTTATAAATTTCGATAGTGAAAGTCAGTCTAGTACTGAAAATATACCTTTTCCATCGCAAGCCCTTCAACTTGATCTTCTTCCACTCTCCTCCAGCTGTTACCAGCAACTCTCTGAAGAAAGTCATTTCCTCCATAAATAAATACACGATATTTCTACTTGCAAACGACGCTATCTAAGCCAGAATTAATCACGTCTCTCCGAACTGTATATTCTTTAAATTTAACGCCTCGTTTATCAAAATTCTCAATCAATTTAATTTATATTTTATTTGTTCTGGGTCCTCCAAATTTCTTAACGTATAATTATGCCTTGGGCATTTAAAGTTATTATAATCTTATGACATCCTCAAGTGCATTGTGACTCTTATCGGTATATCTATTGGACTTTAATTATATGAGCTGTTCATCCCAAATTTTTTCATACAGTCCAGAATCTGAAACCCATTCTAATATCAACCTTTTTTCCCTGTGATAGAGATGTATCACAATATCTTCGATTGATTTTCTGTTTGGTATTTTCGCCGGCAAATATCACACGATGGGTAAGAACTGAGGACGTATCGAAATGTCTTTAATGACACGTAATTTTGATAACCCATTGCACTCATCTGACTAACCTAGAGACACAATACGCCCGACATGTCATACTCTGACATATTCCGGTCGTTCTATCGTCGCAAATTGTAATAAACGAACCAATTTCATGGAATTAGTGATAATATTTGTTGACAATTGTGATGTATGGGCATGAGTGAAAGGTTGTCTGTTTTGGTTTGATTAGAATTTGTGATTTTGTTGACATAGTTTCGTATAATTTATTAAAGCTAAAAGTTGGTGTTTAAATAATGATCTTTTACATAAATTTTCTCATTTAGAAGTAATCTACTCGGTATATTGATAATACTTAGATTTTTATATTTAAAATTGCATTGACGCCGCCGAGGTCGACCTGGGAAAAGGTGGCGAAACGAACTAGATGCCGACCGTAAGGACTGGTTCGAGTTGGCTCAGGAAAGGAATACCTGGAAGAAGTTGGGAAGGCCTCTGCCCAGCAGTGGGACAGTATAGGATAATAAAAAAAAAATTGCATTGCGTGTTTATGAAATCGAACTACATTATCTATTTAAATAATTATTTTTGTAAATATACTTCCAAGTTGAAATATTGTTGTAATTTATGATGCTGAATGGAATAAAAGGCTTTTTTTAATTTATTTAAAATGTTATTGGTCTTTCGATGCGGATTTGGTCCTTTAATCATGCATCGTTTGTGAAGACGCTGCCGAAAATATTTACGGCGATTAGCTTAATATAAAATTGTACAACAAAGTTATGAAATATTACACAAAAAAGCGATGTCTTTCAACCACGTCATTACGAACTACAGAATAACTGACAAAAGGACAAAACCTTCAATAGATATCCTTTTGTACATAACTACAAATATAAGAAGGATAACATGCCTCTATAGAAATATAATACACATCCTAAAATTGACAAAGAACATGTAATTGGATTACGGAGCACTTAATATCTCCTTTCTAATGTCGTTCGCAAAATGTTAGGGCCATATTTTGTTACACAACCCCGCTAATATCAACCCTAAAACTGTTTGTCTAAAGTTGAAACTTCCTTGAAAGTTTTAATAAATTTTGTCGTATAAAGGAGTCCACAATTCCCGGTACACATATGCGACAAAAAAATATCACCGCCCGAAAGATGTCATATTAAGAAACATGTCAATCATATTTTTATGATGCATTCAATAGGGGCAGTTGTTCACTTGCGTAATTTTTTCTACATATTTCACGCTCAGTTTGAGTGGCTCGTTTTTATGGCCGAATTTGTAAGTTTCGAGTGGTATTCGGGAAAATTTCGGAGAATTATTTGTAAATGGAACATTCGAATGCAAGCCGATAATTCAAAATAAACTGGATCGAGTGTTTGTACAAGGAGGGTTGGCTTCCTGTTTTGGTACGGTTATTATATTTGATGTAATATTTGGTTTTTATCGCAAATATCATCGAAAATTTGCTTTCATGTTTTGTGATTTACTGGTCAAATTAATTTGGTCTTTTTGTGGTTTGCTTGTGCCTAAATTGTAAATGATTTGGGCATATTAAAATTTTCTTCCGGTAGTTAAATTATTATTAAGTACAAGTATTAGAGATAATTTTGATCAGGCAAAGAAGGTTGATGAATGATACTGATGAAGGACCAGGGTTATCATATAAAGATTACTTGCTCCTTTTTACCCAACTGTTTCAGAAGGAGGGTAATGTTTTTCCACTACGATTCATTATTGACATCACCACTTAACCTCTCAAACTGCCCAAATTAAGAAACACAACAGAAGGAGCTTAAAACACAGTTTCACTTTGTAATTAGACAGGTACCCGCTAAACGAACAGCGTGACCTCATTGTACCCCTTCACACCTTCACATGACCACGTCAAGCGTTTATGACTCTCGCATTGTCTTGCAATTACCGAAGATTTCAAGAAATTTGGCACTAAGAACTAACCAACATAATCTGACCCGTCAAATTAGATGATTCCTCAAACAGTATAAAGAATGGGAAGGTCTTTTTATAGTGGTTTTTGAAGAGGTTATTAGCAGGACTGGCCGGAATTGCATCGCAAAGTGCCGCTAATACATGTTTTTTTTTGTTTGTTGTTCTGTGGTAACCCTGGACAGAGGTGCCGTTGTAGTGGGTGAAACATGATAGCACGCGACATCGCCGCCAAGGAGAGGAGAATGGGGTTAAATGGTGCGAGAGGAAAGTTGGTGAAATTATTCAAAATAATGGTATTTATTAGAAGTAATAGTTATAATTCAATTTTAGAAAATACACCTAAACCCATTGCATATATTGTGCAGGGTCAAGTAGTGGAACTACAGATACTATGAAAAATGGATTTATGTATAAATATAAATTATTCGATAATAAATTGAGTAAGTAGGTACTGTATCTATATCTGTTCTATTTTCACTGTGCCAGTTGACTTGCGATTCTTTACTATCTGCTTATAATAATACAATGGTAAAATAAACTTTCTTTACACGTAAAACCTATTTTACAATCCAATGACAAAAACTTTCAAAAACAGAAATGCAACAGTGTTCCTAAGCGCCCCACTCTCCCCCTACACAAGGGCCCCTTGTCCCGACAACGCAGCACTGTGCAGCTAATCACTTTCACGTGCCTGTCCCTCGACTGTGCCACTCGGCCTGCACTTCCTCACTATCTGATTGGTGCACTGTTATATCGGATTACTAGAATAACTTATGTTATTGAACCATGCTGTGCATTTAAATTGTTACATGATATTTGTCGCTTTAGGAATCATAGTCATAAGTCATAGTAGTCATAGTCATAGTAGTTTGTTAGTAGTGGATTCTTACAAGTCATATACAGAATATTACATTGTAGTCAACAAATTATTACAAATAATTTACATTACAATATCACATAATAAAAATAATAAAATATATCAAACAAATAAAAGAATTTATACAAGAAAAAAATAAATAGAAGTGATATCACAAATGAAATGAAAAGTCACAAAAATTACAGTCCAAATTAACATTCATTATCATAGTTAAATTAAATTAAATCTTAAATTCGTCAAAAGAATAAAAAGCTTGCTCGATAAGTCATTTTTTGCGGCTCCACAGTTCAGTTAACAGCATGTTTTTTTCAAAATAGTTTTTGTCTAAGTACCTACAAAATACATATAATCGCATTCTGTGGCACTCACTAATAGTGTCTCTCTATCAGTGTAAGATTTTTTGTTATTTGGGTCTTTATTTTCAGAGACTATTTCTTACAAACGAACAATTTGATTTCGATATCATCAGCTTCCCTTGAAACATTACAAATTATTTTCAAATCTTTCATTAATAACTTTTTGATACTCTTTTTTTTTCAGCTGCATAGTAAAATTAATTATGAGTTTTGATTTGATTGTATAAAAATTATTTACTTCACCATACATGCATGTTCTAGATCCAATTCGAAGACATATGACATCCATCAACCCGCACTGGGCCCACGTGGTGGATTACGGCCCCTTCCCTCTCCTAGAGAGGAGGCCTGAGTCCCAACAGTGGGAACATTATCAAGCCGACTATGCTATGCTATTTACTTCACAATTCTCCGATTCTGTACGTTAAATAATAATAATTGTTTAATTATTAAAATAGGGTATGATTACAATAAAATAACTTAAATATTAAAAAGAACACTGTTGGTTATTTTTCAGAACTAGGATTATCCTGTGCTTCACGCTAGAAGAGCTTAAAATTAGGAACGAAAATAATAAATTAACATTTCATAATTATGACTAAAAAAACAAAACTAAATTAAAAGATATGGCGTGTTTTATTTACATACAGCAAATAGGTCTTCTGTCTCTGATTAAACATAATCTACTGTACAAAAAAGGTCCTAAGAATAAGAACATTCAGTGTGCGTACAGCAACAGCTAATGGCTACAACCCGGGAATCTTTAAGTCAAGAGTGAATAGGTTACTTCTTGGTAAGAGCGCTCCATCGTCGACCGTATTGTCGCCTTCCATCCTTCCAAAAAAAGGTGTATAGCCTGCTACAAACATCCATATACCAAACAATTTAAACACCTAATTCACCTGGCCCCTATATTCACCGCGACACGCAGAACCCTGGAACTCTCCGAACACTGCAGCTAAACACAGACGTCCAGCGGGTGTAATGGGGTAATAGTGACTTGTACTGCTCAATAATTTCGTGTCATGTAAGACGGCGCTACCCGTTCCCATGGCATTCCTGGATAGCGACAAGGGGCAGAGAGTTGCGCAGAGGCGATACGTCTTTGAATTGCGAGTTCTGAAAAGAGACAAGGGCAAATAGGTTTGAATATTTGGAGGTGTTGAGAAAAAAATCTACAACGTGTTAAAATATCAGGCTTGAGAGCAAGAAAGAGGGACGGATTTCTTTAACAATAACATGGGAAAAAAGCACTGTTTAATTTTTTTATGTTTCTGTGAGACGCAGACGTGATAAAAATAACTTTGGATGAAATGTTATTACATATTAATTGGCTTACTCTCGGTTTCCTAGTAATGAACCTATTGAATAGCTTATCTTTATTTAAATGGTGGTGTTTTTAGAGCAAAGAAATAGGCAGGTGGATAATAATCTTCTTGTCTATATTTAAAATTTTAAAAGTGGTCCTTTGATACGCTTTGATAGCAAAAATATATATTAATTTATTTGCATAATAGCTTAACAGCCTTTTAGTGTTCCCACTGCTGGGACTCAGGCCTCCTCTTTCTAGGAGAGGGAATGGGCCGTAAACCACTATGCGGGCCCGGTGCGGTTTGGTGAATGTTACACGTCTTTGAATTTTTGGTTCTAGGACATGCCGGTTTTCTCACGATGTTTTCCTTCGCCGTTTTGAGAGCAGTGGTGATGAAATAAATTACACAAAGTAATGCGCCTGGCTGGGTTTGAATCTTTGGCCTACACTCGTAAGTCAGGGCCTTTACTACTCGGCCACCACTGCTCATTAGTTTTATCTTTATAATTTTATCTCATATAGTTCTAGTAAAAGCATACACCATCTATAAAAATAATAAACACTGTTACTTATTATGATTTACAGAAAATATCAGTCACACTATTCTACCTACTTCCCCATCTGTAAATTCCGAACCCTGTGAATACAGAGCTGCGTCGAGCACGTAAATAAAATAGACAAAGAGAGCAAATCTGCAAAAAGACGAGACGAGCATAAAAAGTAGCTGTCACGGTTCGGTCACGAAGAGGTGAACTATATGACCACTTGTATGGGAAAGTATGGCGCATGGTAATTATGGGAAGGTACAGATGATGGTTGACACGTAGACATTAGGCTAAAATATGTAGGTTTTTCTGTCTGGAATCGATGGAGGACGTTCAGGCTGATAGGGCAAAAGAGCAAAAATAGAAGTGGTATGTTTGATTTGGTCCTATTAAAAAATGTGTAGAGACTGACGAATAAAACAGTGATACAAAATTAAATAAATTGTTATATTGGTTTTTGGTATAGTTTTTTTTTGTCAGTGGGAAATTCATCTAATGACATCCCCGCTTTTGAGCGGAGCGGGAGATAGTATCAGACTTTTACTGACTAAAAATCCAATCCTGTTCCTTTGTTGATTTTCGTACCAGGGCAGAGTCTTCCTTTCAGAAGCAGACCCTTGGCCTCAGTAGGCTTCGACCCTGCTGGGCCGTTTTGCTGATATCTCCTTGAGGCGCGCGTGGAACAGAACGCACCGTCGACGACTTGGGCTCGGTCCGAACGGTTACCGGACGGTCGGACGGCGAGCTACCCATTGCTCGATGCTGATCAGTTACTGTTATGAAGGTGTGATGGGCAACGATTCCATGTAAAATACTGGTATTTGGCTATATCATCCTGTTAGAATAGAAGCGGACCCTAACATTGTTTTAAATTTTACAAAATTGGTTGAAAATTTTTCGATTTTGAGATTGTGATAAATATTTTTTGGTATTGTACTGACCAGTTACTGGGTTATGAGAAGGGTGCATGGGCAACGGCTCCATGACAAATCAGTTATATTCTGTTAGAATGGAAACTGACACCAAAAATGTTGAGCAAAGGCTAAGATGGCTGATTGTGATTTTTGCTATAAATTTTGTTATAACATGTTTGAGTTGAGACAAGGCACGGAGTTGCTAATTAGGATGGAACGAATACAAAAAATCCTATAAAGCTACCTGACTAATCACATGGCGCCAATATAAATACAGCAACCGTAAAACTTATAAATTTCCCATCGGAGCACATCAAAGAATATGTACTAATCATAGAAACGGAAATTAAAACTAATATATACACTTAGGCCAAGGCAGATGAAGTCAGATCCTCGTTTCGAAAGCTTACGTCAGAAGCCACTGGTCTTCGTGACCTGTCGCTCATCTCAAGCAATCCGAGAACTTATATTAATCACAGTGTAGAAAAATTAACAGTTATATGAGCAGCTGGAATTGGTATTTAGTTTTTTTTTTACTGTACGGAAGCGATTATTGCTTTGTGCATCATATGAGTCAGATTGATTTAATAATGATGCAGAAATGTTTTCAGTAAATATTTGATAGGGAATTACACTATTTTTTTAAAACTGTCTCAATTAGATTCTATAGTACTAATAAACCAACTAAAAATAACACAAAATTTTTATTCAGTCGCTAAGTACCCTAAAATACATTTAACATTTACATTTTCAAATTTCGCGCATAATTTGACGACAATGTAGAAAGCAGTGGACGCCATATTTACTCTGTGGTCGTGACGTTGGTTGGCTGTGTAAATAAATGCGCTCAGTATGACCGATCACTTGACAGTTGACAGCTGTCACTTTAGTTTACACAGCCAAATGACGTAATAACATGGCTACTATTTTTCATGGCGATAAAGAACAGATAATAAACACTGAAAACTTTAAATTGAATTTTAAAACTTTTTTTTTTTAAGATCTTAAACTAACACTTACCGACGATATTTTACATAAGCTATCTTAATAATATATTTTTAGATTTTTCTGATGAGTAAAATTCTATTCAAATAAAATAATTATAGTTAAGTACAGACAAAGTGATATCTACACTAATAATACAAAGAGGTAAAGTTTTTTTTTTGTTTTTAGGAGGTAATCTCTGGAACTATTGATTCGATTGCTAAAATTTTTTCACCGATAGAAAGCTGCTGATATTTTATGTATGCGGGCCAAGCTGTGGGCAAAAGCTAGTTGTTCAACAATTGTTAATAAAATATTTAATTCAAAATGAAATCATCAATATCAGATCAGTAGCATTACAAATGGTCAATAAATAGCAAGGACTTAAGAAATTTTATTAGTTAAATTTACTGTCTACGTGAGCGTGATTTCAAAACAAGGATTAGCGTACAATATAGTATCTGTATTTACAAACCATCGCTTTAGAACTAAAAGCTCGGGAATAAAAATTTAGAATTTTAATTTTATTAATTTTTTTATAAAGAATCCTCTGAGCACGTGCTCTAAATTCACTAAAATAAGTTCAGTAACCTGTAACAGCGTCAATGGCGGTTCATAAAAACCTTGTACAATAAATATATGAATCGCCTTGTTTAAAGACACTTCTTTATGAAAAGCTACGATAATAACTTGAAATTTATTGAAATTGATCATTTAGATCCATTTCAATAAAAAATAAATTTCGTATTAAAATTGAAAACTAAAATACACGTATATTTTAATTTGCAGTTAGTCGTGGTAACTATGTTGAAATAAAATTATCTCTTTCGCATTTAATGTGGTTTTCACTCTATTTTGACGATCAGTCCATCAAAATATCTTAGTATTAATTTTACTAGAGCATTATTAGTGGAGCAATGGTGGCCGAGTGGTAACGGCCCCGACTTACGAGTTGTTGGTCGCGGGTTCGAACCCAGCCAGGCACATTACTTTGTGTAATTTATTTCATCACCACTGTTCTCAAAATGAGGAAGGAAAACATCGTGAGGAAATCGGCATGTCCTAGAAGCAAAATATCGAAGACATGTGATATTCACCAACCGACACCGGGCCCGGGTGGTGAATTACGGCCTATTACCACCTCCTAGAGACGAGGCCTGAGTCCCAGCAGTGGGAACATTAAAAAAGCTGATTATGTTATGTACGAGTACCTATGTATTAATTTTACTCCCAATATTAATTTAGGCACGCCACAATTATGGCGGTAAGTCCCCTTTTTGAGGCGTGGTTGGAAAGACCTCACGGCGTCCTCACCTTCCGCATGACGCAGGTTCTCACCGAACACAGCCTAGTGGGGGCGATCGGCGGCGGCGATCTCTCGCGCCGGGCCTTGGTACAGCCCATGGTCTAGAGCGAGGAGGAGTGGCAGGTGGTCGCCTCCTTCTGCGAAGCAGTAATGCAAGCAAAGAAGGCGGCCGATCGCGTAAGGCAACGGTCCTCACGCCCCAACCGCCGCTGGGATTCCGATCACGATTTCCGACCACCGTAGGCGCGGGCTTGCGGACGGCGAGCAATGGGTAGTCGCCGTCCGACCGTCCGGTAACCATCCGAACCGAGCCCAAGTCGTCGACGGCGCGTATTGTTCCACGCGCGCCTCAGGGAGATGTCAGCAAATCGTAGGGGCCCAGCAGGGTCGAAGCCTACTGGGGCCATGGGTAGTGTGAAAACGATACCCGGGGCCCTGGGACGAAGGCAACGAAGGAACAGGAGTAGGTTTTTAGTGAGTAAAAGTCTGACACTATCTCGCGTTCCACCCAAAAGCGGCATTAGATGATTTTCCCACCTAAAAAAAAAACTTACTATATTAATTATTTTTCTAAACCAGTTGAGTGTAGCTCTGATGAGAACAAAACGTAATTTATTATTATCTAAAGAAGTGACTGTCATTTACCAATGAAAACCGAAATGCAGAACTGAACTCTCGAAGCAACTGCAACTCTCGAAGCAACTGCAACTCTCGGAGCAACTGCAATTCTCGAAGCAACTGCAACTCTCGAAGCAACTGCAACTCTCGAAGCAACTGCAACTCTCGAAGCAACTGCAACTCTCGAAGCAACTGCAACTCTCGAAGCAACTGCAACTCTCGAAGCAACTGCAATTCTCGAAGCAACTGCAACTCTCGAAGCAACTGCAACTCTTGCAGCAACTGCAACTCTCGAAGTAACTGCAACTCTCGAAGCAACTGCAACTCTCGAAGCAACTGCAACTCTCGAAGCAACTGCAACTCTCGAAGCAACTGCAACTCTTGAAGCAACTGCAACTCTCGAAGCAACTGCAATTCTCGAAGCAACTGCAACTCTTGAAGCAACTGCAACTCTCGAAGCAACTGCAATTCTCGAAGCAACTGCAACTCTCGAAGCAACTGCAACTCTCGAAGCAACTGCAACTCTCGAAGTCTTGGATAAGATTTTTCACTTTAGCATCATGCAATAGACATTTAACCGAGTAAATGCATATTTAATACTTGTGATTATGAAATTTTATGGGTGGTTGTACCATGACTTGTCTGGAGAGCAGTGGTATAATAATATAATAATAATATATTTATTTGTGAACATAGGGTATGGTTAAAGATGTTGTACAAAAAATATAATGTCCCAACAATGTCCCGCCAGAAGGCATACAAATATTATCAATATTGTAATGGTTCGAATTTGTAATATTTATAAATTGCAAAATAAAAATTAGAATACAATAATAATTGAAAAATAAAATGTCAACAATTAAAATAAGGTCTAACTAGTCACAGTTTAATTAACAACTAATTGCATGTCACATTGGTGGTAGTCCAGTGGCAACGGCCTTGACTTACTAATTGCAGGTCGTGGGTTCAAACCAAGACAGGACTTTGCAATGTGTGATTTATTTCATCACTACAGCTCTCAAAACGGTGAAGGAACCTATCATGTGTAAACCGGTACCTAATCAGAACAAATTTTTGAGGACATAAATGATGCCCACACTGGGTTGTGAAGAGGAGACTCAGGCCTCATCTCCTAGGAGTGGGAACATTATAATGCTATGGTAAACTTTGTTACATAGATTGAATAAAAAAAGACATTTTATTTTAATTTAATTAATTCGTAATTTGTATTCTAAACCTATTCTATAATAATTTGTTTGACATGCGCATTCCTATTAAAATTTTAAAAAATAATTTTCACATTACATTTATTTTATTATTTAACCTCTTTTATTGTTTATTTTTTTTTCCTAAATATTTAGAACTGTCTTAGATCTATCAGTTATCTTAACTTTGAAATAAAATGTTTTGCATTCCTGCTTCTACGAGCCTCTTTTTTCTAATGCTATAATAAATGGAGTATAAGTGTGTGTGTGTGTATGTGTGTGTGTGGTTTTTTTTTGTATGTGTGTGTATGTATGCTATGCTTAATACTTTTATTTAATATTTTCATTATTATTTAGAGCCATGTTCACTCGTTTATGTATAAGCTGTGGTTGCCTATAATTGAGTGTGCATTATAGGACTAGGTTACGTATACCAATTTTAATTTCTAAGTTTTATTTTTAGTTTGTAACACTCGTTGGTGATCCTTAAATAAATAAATTAGAGGGTACAAAATGTTATATGCATATTCAGAATCATTAAAAAGTCCCCGGATAACCCATAATAACCAACAATCCCCGGTCAACTATTAAACGATCGGATAACAACACTGGTATTTAAAACAGTATCTTTGAAATGCTGTTTTTGTACCGCAGTGAAGTTACATTAACCGACACCGGTGTACGTCAGGTGCCTGGGACGGGCCGGTCACGATTCTTTGACCGATGTCTAGCTGAAATACTACCATCATTTCTCTGACCCCTTCAACCAGAATCCAACCTTATCTTCCAACTGTCAAAGTTCAATTTTGATTGAGCTGTGGTAATGTAACCGTGACTTTAACTCAGATGATTTTAGACTTCATTTCGAGGAAGGTAAAGTGGAGTTTTGTGTGAAAAGGTTAGGGCACGATTGAAAAGACTGCGCGTTAGTTAATGCTCTACCTATGATCGTAATAAGTAGACGGTGTGTTGAAAAATTATCGGTACCATCGGAGGCGCAATGGAGGCGACTTTTTTGCCTGTTTATTATTGAGTTTGAAGTTTCCGATGTAGATGTTACTAGATGGGTTTAGCGGATCATTTATTATTTTTAGTTTAAATACCTTTGATGTTGGTCACCTTTGTTTATCAGATAGGACCATGAGAGTTTTTTGGGTTAGAATAGAAAAAAATAAACTTTATTGTACACCAAAATAGTGCCCAAAACTTTGACACAAATATAAACTTAAGGGTACAATGGCGGTCTTATCGCTGACAGCGATATCTACCAGACAAGGAAGTGGATTTTGTTTCCGAACTGATAGATCAAAACATGTCTGTATTTCCTGTGATGGCACAGAAAACATTATACCTTATGTAAAGCTACCTATGTGTACCTTTATTTTGCAAATTGTAAACACTCTATTATATAAAAAAACTTAAGTACTTACGAGTATTAACTAAACTATCCTAAAACCTAACTATTTACATATAAAGTACACTCAGGCGCCGAAATACTCCTCCACATCGCTGTCATCCGGTAATGTGCCCAGAAGACTGGCAGCATGCAGATGCATCGATGCAATGCAATTCTCTTATATTTGGAAGAAAAACCAGCTAGCAAAATTAATAACAGAAACTACAGAAGGAAACTATACTAGCTGTGTGCTCGGGGCACCTATTCTATTTTTCAGGAGTCATATTTCGCTGATTGTGTGTGGTCAATCCTTGTAGGTAGAAAGATATTTATCGATTGGGACTCCCAGCGGATATGACAAAGAAAGACTTAAAACAACACTAATAACTAAAATTTCTAGGTACGATATAATAAATAATAATAAATTTCTTTATAGACGTAGATTTTTGCATATCTAAATGAAATTCCCTGGCTTCTAAGCTAATTATAAATTATATTACAGGAGCCATATCATTGATGTAATATTTCTACGATGATAAAATGTTTTAAACATCATCAAATTTTTACTTTTAAAACGATCTGGCCAGTTTTACTTGGTCATATCAAAGTGATCAATTTCTAAGATCTGGCTACGACAGATACATTTTTTAGAGTTAAAAGGCTTGGCAAAACGAAACTTTCCCAAATTAAAAATATTATTTAAAAAAATTAACGAAATATATAACTACATGACTTGATTTTTTCTATGGAAAATCATTAAATATCTCCTCCTGCTCTAAGTGGAGCAAGAAGGTGCGTCAGACTTTTAGGCTAAAACTCAGTCGTGTTCCTTCATTTGCCCTGTGCGTTTTAGGGTCGCGGTTACTCTCACGCTTTTATTATGGTGTAAGTTTAAAGTAAGAGCTTCAATTTTATTTCTGGAAGTCGAATTATCCCAATTCCTAGTGCCAAGTGTGTGGGTATCTAAATAACTCACTAAAAATAACTATTAATCCATAACTCTTAAGGTTTCCATCACATATATACGTGAGCAGTGGTGGGTCAGTGGATGGCGAGTGGTAGATTGTGAAGTCAAACCCAGGTAGCCCTACTTTGTGTAATTTATTTCATCACCACTGCTCTCAAAATGGTTTAGGAAAACATTGTGAGGAAAACGACATGTCCTGAACCAAAAACTTGACCTTCATCAACTCAACTGGTCCCACGTGGTGGATTACGGCCCATTCCCTTTCATAGAGAGAAGGTTAAGGAGAGAAGGCCTCAGGTTAATTAAGGGACAAAATATTCCCCAACACGAAATTGCGTTGTAAAATGGGAGGCAAGTTGCGGGACACTGAACAACGTTGCAGCGTCACGTAGATTGAGCGTTGGGCGTCCAGTTCGGGGACATTTTTGCCCCTAATGTATTTGAGGCTGGACTTCTAACAGTGGGAACATTACAAGATAGGAAGCTGTTATTTCTATGCAACCACATACAGCCACATCCAGCCTCACAAATCCGTGTACAAACAAGTTTCAACAACCCGCTGTGCTATAATAAATGTAGAATATGCCGAGCCCCCATCGAAATGTCATCAGTGTTCTGCAAATAGGTGACGGCGTACACAAAACTAATATTGTTGTTTACACCGAGTCTATTAATGGTACATGGCTGTTTGAGATGACCACGTTTGATAAGAAAGTGTATTGAATTTGAGGTAGTGGTTGACTTTTGACCACATTTTTATTTGAGGGGCTCACGCCTTCATCTCTCTCTCTCTCTTCAACTCTTCGCACTCTGAGGCTTAAATCTACGTTCCTTCAGTTTCAGACCATGGTCCGGTGCGAGAGGGAATGAGGAGCGGTCGTTTTCTTCTACAAAGCAGTAATTCAAACGAGAATGACTGCAACTATGAGGGAACAACATACATCAACATCTTTATGGGATAGTTAAGGAGTGGAATTCCCTGCTGGAGTCTGTGTTTCTTTATAGCTATAACCTAGTGGTTTTTAAGTTAAGAGTGAATAGGTTACTTTTAGGCAAGCGATGATGTGGCCGTTGATGGAGCGCTCTTTCGTCGGCCACATGATCGCTTACCATCAGGTAAGACGGTGATCAAACGCCAGCCTTAACATAATAAAAAAAATCTATGAGGGAACGGTTGACATCCTCACGGCCCAGCCTTCCACAAAGGAGACGCTTCGGGTGACGCAGGGCGATTTCCGTCCATCGAAGCATTGAAAGTAGCTCGCCATCCGGCCGTCTGGTAACTATCAGGCGCGTAGTATTCTACGTACGCTTCAAAGACATGTCATTAAATCTGAAGGGCCACAGTAGAGCGGATGCTTGTTAGGGCTGCGCAAACATTTGAAATAGTGACCTTGGCTCTAGGGCGCAATTGGCAACTGAAGGACGCAGGTAGGTTTTATTCATTAAAAATCTGACACGCCTTCTCGCTCCATCATAGAGCGCGAGAAGTCATTTGACAATATCCCCGCTAAAAAAAGTGTTAGTAAAATATCTTAAAATTGTGTTAGTATTACATAAACAAAGAAATAATAATAAAAACATACAGTGATGTGTGAATCCGAGGCAAGATATGCAGAAAACGATATGGCAAGAAGCAAACTATCTGACCATTCTTTCCACATAGTGCCTCAGAATAGGGGAGTAAGGACTCTCAACCATCGTTTTCAGGATGCTATTGCCACTCACCCGTGTTCAGTGCATCAGTGATGCGACTTTCTTAAGAACTTCACTGCATGGAAGCCGGCTGTTCGATTCTGAGCAAACATTTCCGACGTACTACAGAAACGGGGCAGTTTGAACAGCATCCTAAAAACATTGTTGTATTGGATACGCAGGACATCCAGCGATCTTTTGGTGTAGCTAACCCACAGACCCACTAAATATATGTACCCACCAAATATTTAAGTAAAGAACAATATAACAACGCAGATACGTTTACGAACATAAACCTGGTCATTAGCGTGAACACGACAGATTAAAATTCCCCGTTACATACGACCTGCGTGATGTGACGAAGATGAACGAGAGGTCAAAGTGTCGCCGCGACCGTGTAATTATAATTTACTTTAGAGTTTGTTAGAAAAATTGGCTGACAAAATGTGTTTTTTTTGTGGTTACACTTTTGAGGTGTGGATATGGTTACTTAAATGTTTAAGTATCTTGTGGTTAACACGTTGACAGCGGCAAACATTTTTGTAGTATTTCTATTAATGCGGTACGGGGCGTTTAAGACCTCGTTTGAAAACCATCATTATGACGGTAAGGGGCTTATAAGACCCCGTACGAAACTAAAAGTTTTTGTTTGCCTAAGTGCGGTACAAGGTCATAGTGACCCCGTAATAAAGTAGATACACCACTGCATTCTGGTTTAATAGGGCATCTTAGGTGAACTCTCTTTAGGAGACTAAGTTTTTCTTAGCGTTGAAGACACATACGAGGCATATTAGACCTCGTTCCACACTGAGCGGGTTAATGAGAAATAACTAAGAAGTGTATTATATAAACTACATTTAATGCTTGAGTGAGCAATGGTAGCTCAGTAGTAACGACCCCGATTTACGAGTTGTACCGCGAGTTCAAACCCAGCCAGGCGCATTACTTTGTGTAATTTCATCACCACTGTTCTCAAAACGGTGAAGGAAATCATCGTGAGGAAACTGGTATGTCCTAGAACCCGTGTGGTAGATTCCGGCCAATAATGTAAAATCAAAATATTCTTACTCTTACGACAAGAGTAGAGAACTTTGTGAGAATATATAATTTTTTTTTCATCTTAAAAATGAGATTTCAGAAATATATCATAATTTGAGCTAAAAACCACGTTGTTTTTTTTACTATAAATCAAGTACAATCGATCACAAAAATGTTGTGATCGTATAAAAAAAAAACAAGTCTTGCTTTAATATTAATCATGCCTCATATATTTTTTTAGAGGCTTAGCTTAATAATATTTTGACAATATAAAGCTTTGAATAAAATTAAGAGATTAACCATTACAAATCCGTGACACTCCGACAATGTACTAAACGAACATTCAACAAACAATTCACTTTTACTCGCGTCAACTTGACAAGCTAATTAAAAATACAAACTGCTAGACCTTGGAGTATGAATAAAACATTAACCTACAGAGCACATGAAAGTTGTAGCTACTCGTATTTTATAAAACTACTTTATTGTAAGTTACAACTTTCGTCTTCTTATTTTTCCCTAATTCACTATTTTTCATAAATTCTACATTTGATGTCATCATCATCATTATCTCATCACATTAACTGTTAAAAATAGCCCACGTCCAAATGTCACCACAACGATTGGTCCTGTGCACGGATAATGATTTTAGTTTCTTCCTGCTCTGGTTATGGTGAGGTTATTTTAAACAGGTCCGTTAGAAAACACTCATTACTTTTACAAAAGATGCAAATGTCAGCTTAATTTATAGAATAATATAAACATTACTTATTTATAGATAAATATATTTTACTGTCAATAGTAAATATCGCGATAAGGAATAAGACAAAATTCTGTCCACTAATACACCTTGTCTAATAAACACTCAAAGTACTACTCGTACTTATTTGATTTATAAGATTCAAGTGCGTAGTTCAAATTAATAAAACTATTCTGTACCTTCATTCTGTAAATTTCATATTGAATAAATTATTAAACTTTGACAGAAGGAATATTTTTAAAGTTTAATATGAAAGTATCATGTACATATATAGTACATAATACGTATGAGATATTTATTAATGTTGAAATTAGGTATGATTATGTCTGTTTTTACACATTACTGTCTACATTTCTTATTAATTTTTCCTTCGCAGGTATATGGAAGTTTAAGTATATAAAAACAGTTTTTTTTTAAATTGATATATACCAGGGCTTAACTGCGATCCCACCTGATGGTAAGCATAAGCAGTGATGCAATCATTGATGGTGAGGCGCATTAGTCTTTTTTTCTCATATTTATAATGATTTTTTATATAGATATTATTTTATTTTATATAAATCTTATTATAAACATAAAAAAAACATATAGGTACTATTTATTCCTGACTAAAAACGACATTAACGACTAACTCAAAAATTAGAGTAACTTTCAATATTTACTATTTATTTGGGCCAAATAACAAATGAAAATTATGTTACCAGATTCATCTACGTTCTTTTCTTCTTACGCCATAAAAGGCCGTGAAGGCTGTAATAAAAATATGAAGGACGGACCGCAACCTGTTATGATTTATTCGATAAAAATGCAAATTAATCAATAAAAACGTTCATAAACACGCAATAAATGTACGTTGTGCGCGACTGTACTACATCATGCAATTCATAAATTAAAGATTGAATGTTAAATTGACAATAGCGTGGGAACTAGCTTAACAAATATAAAGATTGTTGTAACAATGATTCATCAATCATGTTTTTAAAGAAAAAAAAAACGCTAGTTATGTTAATAACCAGATTAACAGTAAACCAGTCTGTTTAGTTAAAATTCAAATGATTGAAAGACCTTATTAATAAAGCGGATCCGTAAATAAATCATCTTCGTTTTGATCGTAAAATAGAAATCGATGGATCAAAAGCGACACATAGGACTGCCGCTCTCTAATCATCTGATCTTCGGACGGTATTATCGGTCATAAAAGTACATTGGTAACCATATACGCATATGGTTATAATAATAATTAGTTACCTAACCTTGTAGACTAGTTAGCAGCGTAACCAGGAACGACATTAGCGTAGCTAGGCGTGGGCGAAAAGGGCCCCCGCTCGCGGCCTCGTACCCAGAGGGGCCGCATAAGCGAGCTCTTTAAGAACGATGGTTTTTTTTTATAATTGTTAGGGTCGCGTTATTATTGTTTGACCACTATTTCACTTGATGGTAAGCGACGATATGGTTGAACATTGAGTTGCGACACTCGCTGTCTCTTTTTCGAATTTATAAAAGAAAATCGCCTCGCTGATGTGCCTTCGCCCACTTCTAAATTAGTCCATGCTGCGCCTACGCCGAACATAACGGCTTTTTGTCTGTAAAAATCTGACAGGACTGTCTCTCGCTCCACTCAGAGCGGGAGAAGTTATTTGACGATTTCGCTTACCAAAAATGAAAGGATCGACTGGATTCAAAGGACAGAAGACCAGACATGCAAACACAGCTTGTAAAAAAACTAGATGTATAACAGTCGACTGCGATAGGTTAATTTTCTAGATTGCAGTTTAGTAAGCTACGTCCCCTGGCCAGATCAGAAATCAGAGATACAAATATTAAAAAAAAAAAACTAGTAACCACCCTAGCTTCACACGGGTATGAGATATCTTTGAAATTCTCAGCTTGCTTCGACTGTAATATGCATGTATTATATATCTAAACTTTCCTCATGAAAATCCGTTCAATGGTTTTTTAGTTTATCGCAAACAAACAGACAGACGCGGTGGAGGGTTTTTTTTTTATAATATTCAAGTACTAGCTTATGCCCGCGGCTTCACCCGCGTACACAATATACAGCCTATGTCACTCAGGAATAAAGTAGCTTTCTATCGGTGAAAAAATTTTAGCAATCGGACTAGTACTTTCAAAAATTACTAATAAAAACAAAAAAAAAACCTTTTTATAATATTAGTGTTGATAAGGAGATAACTATGTAAAGGGTCAATAAATTAATCAGAAACTTAGTAAAGACATCAACCGGCTCTTATGCAAATTACGGACAAAATGTCACGGAGCCAACAAGTTTGCAAGGCATCCTACATCAAATATGAATATTAACTAGAAGTAATAAATATACTAAATCAATATTAGGCGAGCAACGTCGCCGGCGCAATCTATTTTATGACAGCAATTACCTTTTGCTTCATCGACTAATATTGTGTTTAGTATATGCAATCAAACATTGTTACAATGTTTCAAAATCAATTCATTATCAAGGCGAAAGATGTTACAGCTATCTTTTATGATAATAATAGCATATTATTTTAAATGTTTCCGTAGTGACTGTGGTTCAAAATATATAATAGTTTTTTTTTTGTTAAGTAATAACAATATTTTTTAACATGGCTCTTTCCATTTAGGAACTTATGGCATCGCTTTGAATCGGGCAATTTCGTGGTTAAGACCAAAAAATTAATTTAAAATCAGTTTCATATACTCTTAAAAAAAACTCCTTTCGTCCATTGACTTAGAAAAAGCTTAGCGTATCATCGAAAAATAATTGCAAATTTATAGGGAAGGCCCATTATGGGCTATTAAATAAAAAAAATATATATTCAAAATATATTTCAAGTAACGTAACACTTTTGTGTGTCATAGTACTTGCGCATATGCAAGACAGCGTGCAAATCGATGTCACGACACCCGGCTGGTCTCGCTGATGGCTCATTAGACGGACGCCATTCATCATCAGAACTGGTCCTGAAGGGTGAAAGGTCACCAAGAGACGTGTTCCTCGCACGTCGTTTTTTTACTCAGTGACTTTAATTGGAAGAACTGAAAGTGACAGGTTTTATACGGACTTTTGTTTTGGTTGAATTATTTTATTAACTTTCTTTTGATTGATTTTATTAGTTCGATGGAATTATAATATTGTTTTATTATTTATAAACTTATAAACATATTACAAGTACCGACTGGCCTGTTGGTCTAGTGGTTAGTGGCCCTGACTGCTATGCCGGAGGTCGTGGGTTCGATTCCCACCCAGGACAAATGTTTGTGTGATGAGCACGATCATTTGTTCTGTGTCTGGGTGTAATTTATCTATAATATGTATGTATTTAGGAATATATAAGTATGTTTATCAGTTGTCTAGTACTCATAACACAAGCTCTGCTTAGCTCGGCGTTGTGTGATAGTTTTGGAATATTATTATTATTATTTTGTCGCCATATAGGCGATACTTGGGGTAGACCTTTGTTTAGCAGTGAACATTTTTGGTCTAGAATTATGATGATTAATAAACTTGTTACTAAATGTTTTTGACTGGGTCTTTACTGTAACTCTATAGAATATTAAGGCTCGTTAACGCGAGTTTGACCAATATCTATGAGATTAAATGAGTACTTATAATCACTTTAGTTTTACACTACAATATTTATAGTATTTAAGAGTATTTGTTTAAAAAATAATGTGTTGTAAATAATATGTAATGCTTAATATTGAACCTACCACAATTTGTCTCTGCATCAACCAAAGGTTGACTGGTAGAAAATGCCTTAAGGCATTAAGTCCGTCTCTGTACTTTTGTGTGCATAAAGAATTAAATTTATAAAAAACAGATTTTAAATCGTGTTAACCAAGGAATGATGATATTGGATGCGATATGATGTGATATGATGTGATGCGATGCGATGTGATGCAATGTGACGCGTGGAACTTTCTTACTTAGCCTTACGGTGACCGATGAGACAATGCATTTTTCTAAATGTATTTTTTTTACATTTGGTTAGATAACTCTTAGGTAGTTTTTCTTGTTGTCTTGTTTATGTGAGTTTAAATGTACATGTATGTGAATACGTATCCACGATACTGGAGTAATTTATACTGAGGAACAAAGATAGAGCGGTTAATGAGCTACCACGGAAGCCACATGTGAAGAAGTAGTCAATGCTAAACAAGCTTGTCTTCAACATATAATTTAACTATAAAACTATCACCAACCGAAGGTACTTGTGTACAAATTCTACAATGTACAAACCTATCACGTACCGTCAAGATCAACAATCAATATAACAGTGTAGTACTTCGGCCGGTGTCTACGACAATTTCACATGCAATTTTGTTGTTAAAACTGACCATTACTGGCTCAGATTATATTACTACACAGAATATAAGGTAATGGTTTTATTCATAGCTGAGCTGAACGAGGTTTTAATATTGCTAATTGTTGTTATTGTCTTTAACGAAGGTAGTTTGCAAAAGGAAAGTTAGATAAAGAAGAAAGGCAGCGCCTTGTAGTGCAACATTCTAAACTGTATAAACAGGCTGCTAAAGAAAATACTGTTTGTAATAAGACATATTTAAGGTCATAAAAAATTAAGAAAGGTAATACAAGAATAAGTTCCATCTATAATTTTGCTTGAATGTGTGATGATATATTTCACAGCTTATGATTCAGCTTACTAATATATGTATTGAATTATTCTCTCACACAATTCTACATAATTATTCTCTCCTTCCTCTCTTTACTAGGGTTATCTCTACTTCCACAGTCGCCTATTTCCAGTTCATTTCTCGCTTAGCTGTCCACCTTGTCCTCACCTTTACAGCTAAATATGAAAGAGGATAAGTCACGTACTTATCGCCAGCGATGTGTCGGTAATTTTCGATTGGACAATCTCTATAATGACTGTTTGGGACGTGAGATGTGGGCTTGTTTAGGTCTATATTTTGTTTGATCAAACGCCATGGTTGTCTAGTAATGATGGTGATTGAAAGGCATGGATGGCTTTACGGTGGGACGCTGTTTCATTGAGACTGTTTTTTTTTTTTAAATTGTGCAAGTAAGGAGGACAGTATTTTTATTTTTGATGTGTGCGTGTCAGGGTCTAAAGATCCAGATTCCTTCGCTGAAAAGGGAGGATCTTTCGACTAGACGGGTATTGTGTCAGGTCCGGGCAATTGCTCAATAGTTAATTTTCTAAATGCGCGAAGAATTTTGATATCGCGATACAGGATTTTGAATTTTTAGTTCCTGTGTGGCGACTAAGATGTCACAATATTTTAAAAACGGAAAATTGACGACTGTATTAAATAGAAATCCCGAAAGATGTAAAGACTTTTATAAACGGTCTAGGTACAAACAACAATACTTTGTAATTAATTAGTGTTGCCATTCAACGTGTCAATACTGCCAGTCTTCTGGGCTGGTTTTCAGCGATGTAGAAGGGTACTTCGACGACTATATGTAATTAGTTTTAGTGCAAATAGTTAGTTAATATTTATGTTATTTTTGTACATAAATAAATTACAGTTATCATTGAAAACGTATAGCGATCTGTCTGATCATGTTCGCGGAGCAAACTTGGTCAGATATCTATCAGGACAGAGAGGTTTGAAAGGAGATGGGGAGGCCTTTGTCTAGCAGTAGGTCAAAATATGTAAAACGGTTGTTAAAAATGTATGAGACAAATAAATAAAAAAATTAATTAAAGAAAATGTAGGCTAAAGAATAAAATATACTAAAAAGAGTTCATAAAGTAATCCAATAGTTGTATATCTCAGTCTCATTTACTGGATATGTTTACTACTTGTTAACGACATGTACGAAAGTTTAAAAGTAAAACTTAGTCATGATTTGAAAACTAACTGCTGGCGCTGCAGGAACAAAATAAAAGAAACTAAAATCTAACGTTAGTAAATGTCGAATGTGAAATTTAGTTTAAAAAAGGAACACGAAACTTCTGAACTCAGTTCCACGTCACATCACTTGAAAGTACCCCAGGTAACACGGCTGGGATCACGTCATACAGCTATGAGCGTCAGCGTCAAAATCCGTCAGTGTCTAACCTGACGCCTGACGCTTGACGCATGACGCGACCCGCCTGTCAAACGCTACTCAAGAACAGTGAAATTTGTTCTCAGCACGATATATTCAAATATCTAACCGTGTGTCACTTGATACTACGCGCCTGACATCTTCATGACTATTATATTTAGGCGAAAACATCAGAATACATCACCTTTTAGCTCAGCAAAAATCGACCCTAACTTTATTAAAATAAAGATCTGAATGTATAAGTAAATATCTCACATAGCATAAAGGAATTCGTCAAGCGACTGTCCATCATGGCTTTTGTAAAAGACCACCGCACTACCAACTTATCCATTCACCTCACTAGAACTTTAAGCTGATGGAGTAAAGGTTATTTTTCAATGGCGTTTTGTCTCTTAACCCTTGTAATGCGGAGGTGGTCTGATAAGTTGCTTCTTCAAAGTGACGGGCGTCAAAATGCTTCAAAGCGGTCATGCGCGATGACTCCTTGTTAGCAAGTGTGTTACATACTGATAATGACAAGATAATGTTTGAGATAACGATATTCTATTCCTTAGTTAAAGGTTATGATTTGGCCAATGGTAAACTATAATATGAGAGCCTGATTATTAAATAAGAGTGAGCTAAGTTCATAGGTGACCGATGTTGGAATCTAATAAATATATACAGATAAAAGTTCAAAGCATCACACAATACTTTGTATGGGTATTGCAAAACTGGCATAATTATGTTTTTATTTGGGATGATAATATTATCAAATAACTTTTCGAACACAATTCTGCAGCCCTGGCAAAACTGGTACATGTTATTATTGGTGGAAATAGTTAATGATTCTCCTCCAATGCATTATTTTTAGTATAAGCAAAACTGATTATAGTTTGTTCAAAATCAGTAATTGAGTCGATTTCAATAATTTTTACACCATGTTAGATTTTTTCTAAAAAATATTTAAAAAAGGTCACAAGTTGGAAACCACTGATTTTATCTATGTACAACACAAGTTATAGCTGACATTAGGCGCCAGCGCACAGCTGGGTGCAGGAGCAAAACAACCCCTCAGTCGCCCGGATGGCCCGGTTACCATGTATTTGTGTGGACAACCTGGTAACATAACGCGCTTATAACTTTGTGATTTTTCATGATATAATTATGAAATTTTGTGCATAGATTCTTTACAGAAAAATACTATATAAATGACTAAAACTAATGCTGTATAAAAGCAGAAATATTTAATCTATACTAATATTACAAAGCTTGAAGAGTTTGTTTGTTAGCTTGAAGTCTCAGGAACTACGAGTTCAAATTAAACGAGTATTTTAGTGTTCTATAGTCCTTTTATTGAAGAAGGCTATAAGCTATATCACACGGGAGCGGAGCAGTGACCAAAAACGTGGGTAAGACCGCGGGGAACAGCTAGTCAGGAATGAAAGGCTTGTATGTAAAGTTTTTCTAAAATAGAATTACAATAGGTATGAACAACCTCACAAGATTGAATATTCTGGAAGAAACATTAGTAACGAAGCTACAAGCTAACATCACAAAGCAGTAAAAACGCTTTTACTTTTTTTATGACAGGAAAAAATAAAATGTAGTAGTACCGAAACTTGCAGTCAAAAGCTGCTATAGAAGTGGCGATGTAATGATCAACATTAATTATACCATCGGCACAAAAAAGAAGTATATACTAAAATTATAACACCATAACCAAATAGTCCCACACATTCTAATGTCAACAAATAAGCATGTAGACCCCACAGTAATCACACAACGATGGTCACGCGCATAAAAAAAAAGATCACGTACCTACTTAAACAGAGTAGTTTCTCAACATTTGACATTCCGTCGAAACAAATTGTAGGTTCGATAGCTGGGTAACGTTTTTCTCACACGATTGGAGAGCAAATAACTGGCTGCTGATGATATGGCAATATCGTTTCACGAGCTAGGCTCTGGGTGTGGACTACCTGGAGAAATACTGGTGGTAAGGTTGGCGGATATTAGGAAAAATGTTGGGTGGTTGGCGGTAAGTATGAGATTGGCATTGTTATTTTAACTAAAATAAATATTGTTACTAATGAAGCTATTGATGTCAAAAGAGATGGAGGTGATAAGGAAGCTGTACATAAAAGAAATGAAGTTAAACTTTAAAGTAATTTAAAAGCTGAATCAAGTCAATCAAACTTGATAGACGTAGACAGCGATTTCATGTTGGGCAAAGGTAAAGTATAAAAGTCTGGTTAGACGAAAGTACGACAACAAGTTTGCCGATCTTGACACCAGTGTATCACGCGTTTAAGTATAGCTTCGGTCATACTATCATGGGTACAGCCAATTTTCGCCTCTCATATTGGTAGCGTGTAAGTACTCGATTGTATCATGATTTCGAAATTGAATTGAATACTGTCGTACTACGCGTCGAGATTGCAGTGCACGATTTTTTCTTCCCTTTCTCTCATTATGCGGGAGATAAGGATGGCGCTATATAGATGCTTTACCCTTTTTGGTTTTGTGCTGAATAGGCTCGCGGTCGTCAGTGTCAATTTTAGCTAGTCGTGAACGAGCTTTGTGTCAATTTTAGCCAGCGAGAGAAGGGTTACTGCTTCTTTATAAGGCTCATCTTTTGCGGCATTCTTGTCATGATTGCGCACCTATATGTAATTTTAGCGATTGTTCTTAGATTGTTTTTGGTATTGTGATCACAGTGGGAATATTTTTGATTGGAATTGTAAAAATTGTCTGAAGATAGGCCATGCGTTACATTGTTTTGGATTAAACATTTTTCTAAGAAATAGAAATGTAAGTTTTAGATTACAGAAATTTGTAAAAATCACTTTCATTTCGTTAGGGTATCTACCAGCTCATTTGAAACTTGTACAGTAGTCTGTATAAAATAAGAAAGGAATTGTATAAAGAACTAGGTACAAACATATACGATGTTGGAATTTTTCATCACATCTTGTCGACACCTAACTCAGAGGCTGCTTATAGCTTAATTAAGTTTGCTTTGTTACGTTTTACAATATAGGTAAGGTATTTACTATTATAATGTCCGATGGGACTGACATGTACATTTGTATAAAAGTCCCTAATACAAAATAAAGAGAAAAAAAAAACTAATCAATAAAATCAACTTACTAAGATATACTTCTGTAAGCTCATAAATCACATAACGTAAGTATATCATTACCATCGGGTAGATGCATCTATGTCCGAAGGTACAATTTCAATCAAATGATGTCATTTTTGCGTTCATTTATGGCAAATTCAATTCGCAACTCCTATTTCATATCCTTTTCAAATATTAGTCAGTACAGTATGGTTCCACATCCATTTATGTAGTCTCCGCAGCGGTAGGCTCAATTACGTCGCTAATTCAGTCGATGATGGGACATTCTGGTTCTCAAACTTTAAGTCAATATTTTTTACCAAGTTTACTGCTTCAATAGTTTCGAATTGTCTGACCAGCAATGTGATTATGAGCTATTTTGTCATGATACAAAAGGGTTTCCTTTAAGTGTATAGTAAAAAGAAAAAATATACGAAAGTTTTGAGATACATTGGCTATTGTCTCATCATCTTTCGTACATAAAATACAGGGACTACATGAAAGTCAATGGAAAACGTGAGTATAATCGTCGAGAGAACAGTTATCTTGATTTTTTAAGATGATTCTTTGAACTGATACTGATTGTGCAACTGTTCCTGATTACATAAACCAATTTTAAGAATAATAAAAATCCATCGCCCATTTTTGGTTTGCAAATAAAATTGATTTTACAAAACATCAGTTCAGTTCAATTTGTGATTAACTACAATAATTGAAGCATTCATGACTGTTAAGTCCACGTGTTTCCAATTTCCTCCATACTTTCAAATAAATTCCTCTTTAAAAAAATATCAATCGAAACATCCTCCAATATTCACTTCTCTCCGCACCTGTACCCGTCACCCACGTCCACGTCCGAGTAATGACATTAAGAACGTGCGCCAATTGTCCGCAATACGGCACGACACTGCGCAAACACGCGTCCCGTGACGGACGCAGCGTCGCCACCGTGCCGCGGTCACTTGCGTACGCGACTGTACCTGGTAATGGACATTTGCCTCCGATGAGACACGTACGGGTAAATCTCCTTGTAATTGAGAATGTACGCTACCGTCTTGTCTGTGAAAGGAATGCTGGGTTGTGGGAGATTTGTAAGCTGTATCTATGCAGATAGGCAGTAAGCAATTTTATGTCATGTGAATATTAGGAATGCGAATTTCTTTTGTGGTTAATAAATCGGTTTTAGATTCCGCTATAACAAGCAATCTCAACGTAGTCTCTACTCAAAGCTATAGGACGGCACTTGATGGCATTTCTATGGCATCGGAAGCCAACTACCCAATCCCACGATATCGAATCGGTAAACAATAAGTCTAATCTAAAAATGGCCAATAGCCTATAGAAAGTAAGATTTGCTCTATAACTTCACTGGTACTTTTTATTTTTTTTATTTTTGTTAGGTTCGCGCTTGACCTCTATCTCACCTGAAAGAAAGCGAGGATGCGGTCGACGATGGAACGCGCTTACCTAGAAGTAACCTATTCACTCTTGACTTAAAGATTCCCGGGTTGTAGCCATCAGGAAATACAAATTCCGGCAAGGAATTCCACTCCTTAGCTGTACGCACAATGAATATGTTCCCAAAATGTTTCGTGTGTATAGATGGGATTGCCATTGGCGCATTGCCATACGCCTGGTGGTCCGATGATGGAACTCCATTACTTTTCTGCTACTTTTAAGTGGAAAATCATTAAATAACTTCTCCAAGCGAGTGTCACACTTATATTGACAGAAACCTACCTGAGTTCCTACAGAAAGACAGAAAGAAAAATATTTACTTGAGACTTGCACAGGACAAACAACAATTTAAAAAAAAGTTAGCTAATATATTAAAAATGCAACATGAACAAGAAAAAAGAAAACAGACCTGTACGAGGCCAAAAAGGCTCCTACCTCAGCATATGCTGCGACATTTAAAACAAAAAAAGTAAAATAACGTAGCACTGGTATTCTGATAGGGCCTGGTGATGCCATGGACACAGTAACGGAACACAGAGACAGACAAGAACGTGCTACCCATAGCGCATGTATTATAAAATCACGGTAAAAATAGAATCTAATAATACTCCAATAAAAAATCCGCAACATTTCCACTCCATTTCCCAGCAATGTTTAATATTCCGCCCTTTACAATGTGACATACCACTCCATTGAAGCGTACCGTTGATCACTGGTGTGTAACCTAACCCTCTAATGCAATTGCACAGGCCTCCTCAATATGCACGGCCGGGTTAAATATTTGCTAACTGATTAAAAGTCAAAGCTGTCCTGCCTGAGGCCACCGCATGGAAACAATTGCTGCTTGGTTCTAAATAATATTAGTGGAGCGGATCATACGCGTCACAGATCACAGGGACGTTTGTACCCCTTGTGGAGACGAGGGTTTGGACTTAGTGTTGTTACGAGAGGGTGAAAGGTTTTTGAATTAGGAACAAATTATTTTTTTGTCTGTTCTATTTTGGTTTGTACATAAAAATTTTACTTATTATAATATGCCAGTATAATCCGGATATCTATACTTCTATGCTAATATTAGAGGATTTTTTTTATTTTTGTTTATTATGAATAAACTCAAAAACTACTGGACCTATTTTACAAAATCTTACACCAGTAGAATGCTATATGAGGGACATAGACATATATTTTCATGTGTGCAAAGCCGCTGGCTAGTACTTTGATAAAATAGTTATTTATAAAGTTTTTAAATTCTCACCGCTGGGAAAATTCGTGCCCTCCTTTCTTTATAAAATTCTGCTCACCGTTGATGCTGGTGCCAGGGTTGCGGATTGCTCAAAGGAGTTACTGCAGCCCTCGCAATAAAGGGCAACTGAAGGATGGCAATATGGGTATTAGTCAGTATAAATCTGGCACTCTCTTTCGCTCCTCTAAGAAAACTTAGTCGTATACCGGAGACTAAAAGTATCAGAAATCCACAATGTCAAGTTTATTTTCCTATTTGATCACATTATCACCACAAAATCGCTCCGCTCGTCAAAAAGTCAGTACCCTAAGTTCCCCATCTCAGAAGCTCTGAGTTGACATTAAAGATTATGCGAGATTTACATCGCGGGGAAATTTCAATATAACCTGTGTACAGTCACAGTCACGAATAACAATATAATATAAATCTTCACATTGTTTATCTATCTTAATTTCTGCCTTTTAAGCAATAATGAGTCTGTATTTACTGATAGCTACAACCCGGGGATCTTTAAGTCAAGAGTGAATAGATACTCCTAGGTAAGCGCACTCCATCGTCGAATAAATCGTCTATTACCATCAGATGAGATAGTGTTCAAGCGCAAACCTATCAACAATAAAAAAATTGTAGGTACGATAACTAGTTCTAAATTGTGAGTACGACAACTAGTTCTAAATTGTGGGTACGACAACTAGTTCTAAATTGTGAGTACGACAACTAGTTCTAAATTGTGGATACAAGTAGTTCTAAATTACCTATTTCATGGTTATGTAATTAAAAACAATTTGACATACACTTATTTCTAGAAAAGCAGAAGTTAAGATAGATTGAAAATATAACGATGTATCTACCTTCTTGCTCGTGACTGTACTATGCTGAATTCTGGTGATGTAACGAAAGTCTGTTGTTTCCCATTTTGGGGATTTTCTTTAATTTGTTTGAGCTTGCGCGTGCGAGATATTAAGCTGAGTTTTGTTTGCGAACGTCGAGGTATTTACTCCCCGATTGCTGTGTTTGTTGTAAATTATAATCTGGAAACAATGTTCATTTACTCTTTATTTTTAATAATATAATGTTTGATTAATTTGTAATGTTTACTTTTAATAATAATAATAATAATAAATCTTTATTGCAGACAATTTCATCCATATTTTACAAATTATACGCATATTAAAAAACTAAACAATTTGGGCACGAATAAATGTTGCGAAGCTCAGATACTTTACCTATATCATGTTTTTCAAATTGCTCTTAATAAAGTATAATTGACGTGACAGATATTTCAGGTGTACTGAAAAAAACGGTACCTATTAATCTATTCTAAAATATCTAAAATTTGGAAGTGTAAAAACGCATTTTAGTTTTTTTTTTTAAATTGTTTATTCTTGAAGTATAAATGCATTATCCAGAAGAATTTTCTATTTGTAAAGTAGCCCTAAACTTGTACGTTTTCCTATACATATTTGTGAACACTCCGATTCACAAATATGTAAATTGAAAAAGTCACCCAGACCTGAAACAACTACGGTATATGTCGGCCATTCAAATATTTGTAAAATACGGGACTCAAACCCGCGACATGCAACACAGCAGCCATTCGTTCTACCACTGAGTCAACCGTGCCCTCAATTTACTTCTATGTCGTTTATTGTGCGTACAGCTAAGGAGTGGATTTCCCTGCCGGAGTCTGTTTCCTGCCCTGCGTTCAAAAATAACCAGAGTAGAGTAGAGTCGCTACTCCAACCGTTCAAAAATGCTTCGAATTGCAACCCAGGGTCGTTCTTTTATAACCCGAGCAGCTACCCTAGAGTAAACCCAACTGACTCTAACTTTGAACAGGGTAGGTTGGTGTAAGCGGCCTTAAATGACACTTACTTGACATTGACAGTTGAACTCTACATTCGCGCTCGAAAATGCGAGCGTAGAGTTACCCTGATAACGTCAATGTAGTTTACTCTACCTCATTTTTGAACGTAGAACTGATAGCTACTATTTGGGTTCTTTAAGTCAAGAGGTGAGTAGGCTACTTTAGGCAAGCTTGCTCCATCGTCGACCATACCATCGCTTACCATCCGGTGAGATAGTGGTCAAACGCGAGCAGATCAATAAACAAAGAACCGGGCAAGTGCGAGTCGGACTCACACACTGAGGGTTGCGTACAAACTTACCTATGAAAACAGTTCCATTCCCGAAACGAGTTACGAAGATTTTTCCGAATCGCAAAAATAGTTTTTTTTTGTGACGTAACTAAAAATTTAAAGTTTTCAGTTTTTTCCCCATACGCTATGAGACCTTGATTCATGCCAAATTTCAGGATTCTAGGTCTATGGGAAGTACCCTTTTAAGCTTCAAGAGACCGCAAACTTACCTATACGGAGTATACGGTTTTAATTTCAATTTGATACCTTCACGCGTTCCCGAGATATAGGGTCTTGACAGACAGACGGACGGACAACAAAGTAATCCTATAAGGGTTCCGTTTTTTTCTTTTCAAGTACGGAACCCTAAAAAACTCGTTTTATTGACACTACCTTCAGTTTCATCGTCTGTCATCCAATAACCACGTTTTAGACACGGATAGAGTCGGGAAACAGGGTACGGCAGATGTACTGTTACACAACACCCGAATCAATCGATAAAAAGGGGCTGTTGTATGTTGACGGGCGTTACAAACCTTTGCAACATTTTATATTGATATGGTAAATTAATAACGTTGGTAACATTAATGACGATTTAGTCCTCGTTTTGGAGGTTGAGATGTTATCATATTATAAACTTTTTCCGCTCTTGTAATTTCAGACTGGACTGCGAGATTTTCTAAAGAGTTACCTTAAGGCAGGCAAAGGGCAGCTAACAGAACATAGGTGGTATCATACTAGGCTGTAAAATTGTTCGAAAGAGTTACAGTGGCACAATGGAATGCAAAAGGCAACTGAAGGAACATAGGTGGGTTTGTGGTTGGTGGACTACCATTTCACTACGTCATAAAAATACATTTATTTTGGTATTTACGCATACAATATACGCTTTTGTCTTTCACAGTTACAATTTATCTTTGTTTATCGTCTGTGAGCTTGAAAGGAATTTTATCACAAATTGTTCAAATTATTGCATACAAATTATATAATACAATAATTTTACGTATAACGTACCTGTCGCGAGTGTGTTTCAACGCTGTGTTAATTGGGGTTTAATTTTTATTTAATTCGTCGCGTGACGTCGCGCGTATGTCGTGTGCGACGGTCCCCGAGGTGGAAACCGGATGATTACCTGCGCAGTGTCGCTAGTTCAACTTTAACGGTGTGCTTATAGTCGTGTTGATAGAGAACAATGTGTTATTATGTAGAAAAACGGGAGCGGGGCACGGTTGCCCGGATGGAGCAATTTTTTATGGAACCGCGCGAGCGCCCGCGTAACGCAGCGTTCGGCCTAAATAGGATGTGGTTCATCCTTCATGTTATATATGTAGTCATCTAGATAATCCATATTTTACTAGCTGCCAGTGGCATAAACTTTCGCCTATATAATATTAGTGTGATTGGCTGAGGTAATTTCTCATACTTTTTTTTAGGTGGGAAATCATTTAATGACAACTCTCGCCCTTAGGCAGAGCGCGAGGGCGTTTCAGACGTTTACTGACTAAAACCCACTACTGTTCCTTCTTTGCTTTCGTTTCAGGGCCCCAGTAGGCTTCGACCCTGCTGGGCCCCTACGGTTTCTGACACCTCCTTGAGGCACGCATAGAACCCTACGCGCCGTTGACGACTTGGGCTCGGTCCTGACGGTTACCGAATGGTCGGACGGCAAGCTACCCATTAATAATATAATAATAATAATAATAATTTATTACATAAAAAAATACACATTACACAATTTGTCTGTGCTCATAATTATAATATTGTTACAATACATAAAAATTGTGCCTAAATTAACATGTGCTGCCGAACTAGGCTTGGAGTCAATATTTCGGCATACAGCGCGTCGAGCCTTGGAACTGGGTCTACTAGTGCAAATGCAGCTCATGAGCAAATGGTATCAATTATTGTATCATATTAAGTTTAGGTATTATAAACAAAAGTAAAAGAAAAAAGCACAAAAAAATAAAAAATATATACATTGCTCGCCATCCACCGCCTACTATGTAAGTTCCTTAGAGTTCAGCTACTTTAACTTAGTTCTCGGTCTCCAATTGGGGATAAACTGCATTTAAATGTCTCCTTCTACATTTAATTTGTCCCGTTATAACAGGAATACTGGACACGGTTGTTGAAAACATTGACATGTGTAAGCTTTTATCGACTTTAATATATGTCAGTAACCACTAGACCAACAGGCCAGTCGGTATATATATTATAATAATAATAATTAATAATAATATTCCACAACTTGTGTCTAGTCCCAAACTAAGCGGAGTTTGTGGTATTACGCAAAAAAAAAAAACTTGAAGTGACAATGTGTGTTTTAAGGTCTTAGCAATAAATGGTGAACCTTATTTCTCAAGTACAACATAAACAAATGAAAAAAAAATACAAAGTACATATTGTTAAGCCAAACTGCCCAATATAATTGGGGTCAGCTTCCATTATATCCAGATGAAGCTGAATGCCAACCTGCAGCCATTTTAATAGGGACGACTGCCAATAAGATCTACCCATGTAAGTTTATTGTGACGTCTCCATCAGACTAAAAAGCAAAAAATGCAACTATCTGAACCCGAGTACAGCTACTTAGGTATAGGTACTTACAGTTTATTCCAATAAACATCCTAATTAAACCAAATAAATGCGAACAAGTTCTGTCGCCTGCCTCCGACATGCCCCGAGTCGCTCCGAGTCGCCCCGGACGGACGCCGGCGCTGGCGACGGCGACGTTTGGCGATACTTTACAATTTAAGCCTTCGTAAGCTCTTTACCGAGAACCGGTCCCAATCGAGCGGCATTTATTATTTTATTAAGCTTTTTAATGTTTACGAACTTTGGTTAGGATGGGGTGTAGTGGTAGCGAAGATGGGGCGAAGATTTGTGTTCCAGTGAATATTCACTAAAGTAAAATTTGTGTTAAGTTGAAGCTAGATTTTTTTTTTTTGGTAGGAAAATCATCTTATGACAAATTCCGTTCTTGGGCGGAGTGAGAGATAGTGTCAGACTTTTACTGACTAAAACACACTCCTGTTCCTTCTTTGCCTTCATCCCAGGGCCCCGGGATTCACTTTCACACTGCCCGTGGCCCCAGTAGGCTTCGACCCAGCTGGGCCCCTACGATTTGCTGAGATCTCGTTGAGGCGCGCGTAGAACAATACGCGCCGTCGACGACTTGGGCTCGGTCCGGACGGTTACCGGACGGTTGGACGGCGGGCTATTGCTCGCCGTTCGCAAGCCAGCGCCTACGGTGACCGGAAATCGGGATCGGAATGCCGGCGGCGGTTGGGGCGTGAGGACCGTTGCCTCACGCGATCGGCCGCCTCCTTTGCATTACTGCTTGAAGATTTTCATGTTATCTACCTAACTATTGCATTATATCAGTATACCTCAGGTACAAAACGTCTAGGTAGAAAGTAAGTGCAAAGTATACAACTGACTTGCAGGAATAAAAAAATATGAAACTAGATACGATCAAAGCTGTGGTCGTATTTTAATCATAAATTGAATAATTTCAGGTTCATAAAATTTACCATAAAAAAAAAAAAAAAAAACATAACAATGCTTCGTCAAATATATTATTTAGGGAAGAATTGTATGCTCAGCAGGATTAGTTTACATTACATAAAAATCCAAACCTGGATCTGTAAAAACTAATATTGAAGATGCATTTCTTTGCAGCATAGCATAGCATAGTCGGCCTTATAATGTTCCCACTATGGGGACTCAGGCCTCCTCTGGGGGCTCTGAGAATGGGCCGTAATCCACCACGCGCGCCCTGTGCGGGTTGGTGGATGTCACATGTCTTCGAATTTTTGGTTCTAGGAAATGCTGGTTTCCTCACGATGTTTTCCTTCGCCGTTTTGAGAGCAGTGGTGATGAAATAATTTACACAAAGTAATGCGCCTGGCTGGGTTTAAACCCGCAACCTACAACTCGTAAGTCGGGGCCGTTTCTTGGAGATCATTACATAATTTTGTTACAGATTAATTTGCTATAGCTTTGCTTGCACTGCACCCTTACCCTTATTAATAACGAAACGTGTATTAAAACAATGATAATAAGCCGACCGGAGGATCACTTTATTGCGAGAAGGCATCTCTCTCTCATTAACTCAGTTGTTTCGTTTTTCTCTCTTTGTTGGGTAGGATGTGACAAATTCTTGATGCGTCAGGTTCCAATGTTAGTCATTCAAACTCAAACTCAAAATTATTTATTTAGGCAAAAAACTCGATCTTTAAAAAAAAAACTGGGCAAGTGCGAGTCGGGCTGGCGCACTGAGGGTTCCGTACAAATTTACCTATGAAAACAGTTCAATTCCCGAATTGAGTTACGAGGATTCTACTGAATCACTACTGACCTAACTATAAATTTATAGTTTTCAGATTTTTCCTATACTCGTGCTATGAGACCTTGCTTCATGCCAAACTTCATGATTCTATTCAACGGGAAGAACCTATGAATTTTGATTCCCTATGAGTGTCGAAATATACGTTTTTTGCGACACAAACGGCCGTATCTTTTTGTTTCGTTAACTCACAAGTTTGATTTTTTCATAGCTTCAAGGGACCGCATGTACAGTAGGTACATGCACTTTAAATAAATAAATATTTAAGAAATTAATTTGACTCTTTATAGATAAGAGTTCCTAAAAACAGGTCAAAATTAGATGTGAAGAATAAATAAAAAAAAGTGATGAGAAGTGGTCAAAATAAAGCATTCGTATCGTTAAATTATAAACTGGTAAGACGAACATGATTTCATTACAAATGTTTTTTTTTTAACAAAAAGGACCAATTAAGTCGTTTCAAAAGGACAACTAATAAAGTGATTAGCACTCAGCCCTCAATCACAAAATCTTTGGTCAAAGACCTTAAAAAAGGACAATCATGAATCTCTTTGTAGGTCGTACGATATAAAACAATGAGACAATTATTGTCGTCGTGCAACCCCGGGATAGGGGAGGAGTAGTAAAAAAGAGCAATCCCCCGGGATTCGTGATAAAAGATTTTGGCACGAGGGGAGATACGGGATTAAACGTGTGATGCTTTGTCTTTTTAAACGAACCGTTTTTTTTTCAACTAAGATATGAGGGAGCTGTTATGAAAATTTAAGGTGGCATTTTTTAGATTTTTTATGCACCCTGAATAATATTAAAGGCGTGCAAAGTCTTTGGGTAATGAGATGTTAAGCAGGATTTAAAGGTTAAGTAGTACCTGATTAAGTAGGTATACATAATTATTATGTATACCTACTTAATCAGTTATGGACTGTTAAACTGACCTCAGAGTTTGTTTCAGTGTGTTTTCTCAAGAAGATGACATAATCAGAAAGTATTACTCCACAAAAATTCCAATAAACACATTTCGTAGTTAACCTGTGTTTGAATACTGTTTAAAGTTTGTCAGGTGCTGTAGTTTCACCTTTTCATATGAAATACTGGCTTCTGCCAGCGGCCTCACCCGCGTGAAGTAGATTTCGCCATATAAACTTTGGACCTCCGTTTCATCCCCTTAAATGAATGAATCTTGAAAAATTGTTCCTTATTCTTTTTATACTCATAAAAGGAACCTTTGTGCAAAATTCCAGCTTTCTAGGTCCAAGGAGTCAGAGTCAGTGAGTGAGTCAGTTCAACTTTGCCTTTGAACATGTGTCCAGACTTGACGAGCCGAGTTTGCACTAAGAACCTGCGCGCAGTTTACAAGCGGCCCACGAGCGGTGCATTCACCAGGTCTTGACACGCCTTTATATACATATAACTATATGTATAGAAGATGTTCAACTACCTTAAGCACCCTAAGTAAAGTCCTTAAAACATCATTAATCACCAATTACACCGTCTTAATCGTTAACAATACAATTGTTACACTCAACTGCCGCTTGACAACAATTGATAAATTAACAAGATTGTGAAAATCCCTCGGCGTCTCCCCTCGTTTGCCAAAAAAAGAAAAAAAGCAGGGGAGACACGATTACTTGCCCCGAGCGTCCCAAGATGTGACAGATTAGCTGGTAATTTCTTCTAAATTGATATCTCAAGAGGCATGCTCTTTTTTCCCCGAGTTCCCCTATTTTTTCCGTTTTCCTCTGAACTTTGGAAGATTGCCAGTCACCGCCGTTTATCGTGGTAACTATGGAAATGTTTGACGTACATTTGATAAACGGCGATGCTGAGTGATGTTTTTGGAAGCATTTTTTTGTCACACAAAATTTTTATGATCAACTAACACAAAAAATGTAGAAAGGCTCAACTGTGTTTGGTTTTCTATTTACTACACTAATACTGTAAAGGGAAAGTTTATAATTGGAAGTGTATGTTCGATTGTATCTACCAGCATTGGGCCAGCAGTGGCAAAACTATAAGGCTGATTAAGCTTATGCATATTAAGTATGTTTATGTTTTTTACTTCTTCACGTTCAAACTGCTGAACGGATTGAAAAGGAAATTGGCATATGGTTAGACCATATCATGGGAGATGGTTTGACTGGCCTGTTGGTCTAGTGGTTAGTGACCCTGACTGCAATGCCGGAGGTCGTGGGTTCGATTCCCACCCAGGACAAATATTTGTGTGATGAGCACAATCATTTGTTCTATGTCTGGGTGTAATTTATCTGTAATAAGTATGTATTTAGAAATATATAAGTATGTTTATTAGTTGTCTAGTACTCATAACACAAGCTCTGTTTAGCTTGGGACTAGACGGCGTTGTGTGATAGTTGGGTAAAAAAAAATATATCTAGGAATGAGACATAGGACCCTTTTTATCCAAAGAGCAAGTTCCTTTGAGGCAACTTTCTACTTTCACACGAGCGAAGCCGCTGGTAGAAGCGGATTAAACCTATTATTATTAGAAGTAGGTGAAGGTAGCTCTATTACAAAAAAGTTAATTGCGTCTATCATCAGCATTTGTCGTAAATATTAAAGTGATTGTGTAATGTTAATTTGGACGGCATCGCACTGTCATATCGTGTGGCAATTTGTAGCGAATTTGACTTGGTATTCTCCGTTTAGTACTTTGAATTTAAACATGGTTCAAATATAGTCGAACTTAACATAACAACAATAATATAGTTTTTGTATAGGGACACCTTGCTGACAGAATCTAAAAAAGAAGTACCCCAAATTTTTAGTTTTCTTTGGCAATGTTACAGACACCCATCTAAATTACTATATCGGGACAACATTTTGGAATCCGCTGTTGGCTGTCAACAAGGTGATCCCCTCGGGCCAGTGATCTTCAGTTTAGCTATTCACCCAATTATTCGACAATTAAATTCCAAATTCAACGTTTGGTATCTCGACGACGGAACCCTAGGAGGCGATGCAGACACAGTTTTAAATGATTTAATTTTCCTAAAAAATCAACTTCATTCAATAGGACTTGATCTGAACCTCTCAAAATGCGAACTTTTCTTATCCGACAGTACCGACAGACAACTGACTCTTTCTAAATTTAACACAATAGCCCCAGAAATTAAAATTATTGAAAAAAGCTCTCTTCGTCTCCTAGGATCTCCTATTTTCGAGGATTCCTTTCCCAATTTTGTTGAGGAAAAAATTCAAAATTTTAATGATATTTCGGAAAGATTACTACAAATTAATATGCATTCGGCCATCACCATAATTCGTTTCTGCTGTTTCGGCCCTAAATTAACATATTTCCTTCGCGCTTCTCATTTATGGAAACATCCCCATCTTTTGGAAAAAATGGACCAAATTATCCGACATACTCTCACGTTAATTTTAAACGTGGCCATGGATGACCGAGCTTGGGCTCAAGCTTCCCTTCCTATCCGTATGGGTGGCCTCGGCGTCCGCAAAATTACTAGTATTAGTTTACCAGCCTTTATATCCTCGGTTCACGGCACTGAGAAATTAATCAGGAATATCCTATCTCCCTCACTGAGTAATTTCAATGTGCCGTGCTTCGTCGAGGCTATAGATACCTGGAGACTCGCTTGCCCGAATTCTAATCCGCCCGATGAACCATCTTCCCAAAGACGGTGGGATGAGCCGCTCTGCAAAGAAGTTCAAAAAAACTTGATTGAAACATCTACTGCTCCTGCGGAGCGTGCGCGCCTGCTGGCTGTGGGAGAGTGGGAGTCGGGTCTCTGGCTTCACGCACTACCATCATCGAACATAGGCACCTTGCTCGATGATAATACTTTCCGCCTCGCTGCTTCCTTACGTCTAGGCGCTCCCTGTTGTTTTCCTCATCGCTGTCACTGTGGCGAAGTCGTCAACAGCCTCGGACACCACGGTCTGTCATGCAGCCGAAGTGCGGGTCGCATAGCACGACACGCGAATATCAACGACATCATCAGACGTGCTCTTGTCTCCGTCGGCGTTCCAGCCGTATTGGAACCCCATGGCCTGGCACGCGACGATGGCAAGAGACCGGACGGCATGTCGTTATTCCCATGGAAGATGGGTAGGCCTTTAGTATGGGACGCTACTTGTGTCGATACTCTTGCGCCATCCCATCTTCCTAGCTCGTCGTGTTGTGCTGGTGCTGCCGCTGCGGCTGTGGAGAACCTCAAGCGGCGAAAATATAATAACCTTGTTGGAAGTTATATTTTCGAACCGTTTGGGGTTGAAACTCTCGGTTCGTGGGGTCCGAGTGCTCACAAGTTGTATAAAGATCTGTCAAAACGTCTAGTTGACACTTCGCGTGACCCAAGAGCTGGCTTTTACCTCGGACAGAGGATAAGCATTGCCATACAGCGTGGCAATGCCGCCAGTCTTTTGGGCACATTACCAGTCGACAGCGATGTGGAAGAGTTTTTTGACGCCATATTTTAGTTTTAGTTAGTTGTAATTAGATTAGGGTTTTTATTATTATTTATTTTATTTTATTGTAATTATAGTTAGTATTTTTAAATGTAAATAATGTAATATGTTGCCTATAATAAAGTGTTATCTCATAATAACTAAACATTAAAAAACAATTGTAACGTTTTTGTATTCAGTATCATTTTCTTTCTTTCCACTTTGTTAAAATAAATTATTCTACCCGTTGTATTTGTGATCATAGCGTGGAGGAATGACAGGCGGGTTCTACAAAGCAGTAATGCTTGCGAAAGCGACGGCCTAGCAGGGTCGAAGCCTACTGGGCCCTTGGGTTTAGTGAAAGTGAAACCCGGATCCCTGGAACAAAGGCAAAGAAGGAACAGGAGTGGGTGTTAGTCGGTAAAAGCCTGACAGGCCCTCGCGCTCTGCCTAAGAGCGCGAGAAATCATTGGATGATTTCCCACCATAAAAAAGGCATTTTTTTTTTATATTTTATCCTGTATCTTGTAAATATTTCAAGTAAGATTTTAACCCATGTCGATTAATTGTTAAGTTTTTTTTCAGTGTTGTGCAGCTTTGTATTTATTCTGACATTTTCGCTGAACTTGGACCTTTTTGGCGCTAGCGTGAGACACATGATGTTACTTTTCCTGTTTTCTAAGTTTCAACATGTTCTTCTACATTGTGTGTATCTAAGTATGTGCGCCAAATAAAATATTTTTCTTTTTTACTTTCTGTACCTGACGAGTATATAATGCGATTTTTTTTTGTGTTTGTTTTAATTAGTAAGTCGTTGAAGTGCGTTATCAATAAATAAGTCTTGCTATTTTTTTTCTGTGTGTGTGGAATTATCAAAGAACTTCTCCCGCTCTGGGTGAAGTGAGAGAGCAGATTTTTACTGACTAAAACTTACCCGTGTTCCTTTAGTTCTCCTTTGCGTTCTAGGGCTAAAATAACTTTTTCAAAGTCAAAAAAGTCAAAGTCAAAAGTTTTTATTTCACATAGGCCTACATGGGCACTTATAAAACGTCAGAAGCTAGTGCACGGTTCCAAATTGGTCGTTTCCTATGGAGAAGAACCGGCAAGAAACTCCATGGTTACTCTTTTAAAAAGTGATTGTTTACAATATTTTCATATTACAGTATTAATAGACATTATGTAAGAACAGTGTAGACCAGTCGATTTTGTACCCAAAAGCACAATAAAAATAATCATACTAAAAAAAAAAGTGAGTCGTAATAGGAAGTAACCTAAGAATTCGCGAAGTCCACAGTGTTCTCACATCAATCAATCAATCAAGCAGCTCTGATAAATACATACCCCGGTTTTTGCATTATTTAGGAGATGGTTCACAGTTTGGTGTTAAAATGACTCGTTCATAACTACTTTACAATTCAAAAACCGAAAAATAAAGATTATTTTCTTCAATCAAAGGAATTATACCCCAGAACATAGTGAAACAAATCAAAACCAGCAGTAGAGCAATTTAACATTCACTTATACAATATTTACGCAATTTGAATACACCAGCATAACCTAGACTGTCCACCTCATCGAAACCTTCAAGCAGAACACCAATTTGAAGACCTGAGAGAGGTCTTGGTAATCTGGTGGTACAGCATGTGAGTAGTCTTGGATGTTTCGCTCTGTTTATCATAAAGGTTGATGCATCCTTTAAATCGTTGTAATATATCATTTTCTATCGTAATTGGATATATTTTAACTGTAGATACTCACGTGGAGATTGTATCTAGGACGTCATAATAAAGATGGGAATCTTTTCATGGCTGATGGCTGATTATGTGGATGTCCATCCGGGCATTTTGTCTATGCGATTACTAAGAACATTTTGTAGAGTTACAATCACGTTGGAACGACTAAAGTTAAATTTTGATTTTTTAATTAAGAATTCAAAGATGACATTTAAATCAGTTGCATTTTGCGTTTTAGATCACAGCCCCCCTAGCCAAGTTACAACCGTTTCGTTTCGATTCTCTTTTCGTTGATCGCCTCGAGTCGGCCACGCCTCTTATTCCTTTGTTCTGACCACGTGACTGAGCGTTGAGATGACGTCAGAATAAAGGAATCGGAGGCGAGGCCTACTCGAGGCGATCGACAAAAAGATAATCGAAACGAAACGGCTGTAACTTGGCTACCGGGGCATGTTTCTTTTTCAGAAATTCTCGTGGCATTATGGAGCATCGGCCCTGCTGAGCCCCTTTATTGGTTTTGCTGACATCTCTTTGAGGCGTTTGTGGAACACTTCATGCCGTGTCGACGACTCGGGCTCGGTCTTTACTGGACGTCCGGACGGTGAGCTAACCATTTCTCGTCGTCCGCAAACCCGCGCCTAGGGTTGCCAGGTATCGCCCTGCAAGTCCTAATGCCCACGGTTTTTATCCTTACTGAAATCATTTCCAAAACCGGTTTTTGACGAGATAACAAGAGGTTTTACGTCATGTTCTAAATATAGGCACAATTATTCTATTTTAGTATACAGCGTGTCATATCACACAGATTGTGCCTGGTCGTCGCCTACGCATTGATATTTATTTATGATCTCTTCGGGCTAAATGTTCGTTCATTGTCGCAATTAGCATAGGGGGTGGTATGTTGTCAAACGCAGGGGCTAAAAATAAGAGAACGCAGTTTGAAATTGGCACAGCCTTTTATTTTTTTTTAATACTGTATATGCCATAGCACGGTCAGCTATATTCTTAATTATTTTTTGGATGATGCGGCTCTCGACTTTAAAGTTAATTTTTTTTGAGGAAGGATATCTGATGATGATGCCTCAAATGTGCGTCAGATTTTTGCTAACTCATTTTTTTTTTAGGTGGGACAATCATCCAATGAGAAATCTCGCTCTTGGGCGAAGCGCGAGAAACTGTCAGACTTTTACTGACTAAAAACCCACTCCTGTTCCTTCTTTGCCTTCGTTCCAGGGCCCCAGGTTTAACTTTCATACTGCCCGTGGCCCCAGTAGGCTTCGACCCTGTTGGGCCCGTACGATTTGCTGGCATCTCCCTGAGGCGCGCGTGGAACAATACGCGCCGTCGAGGACATGGGATCGGTCCGGACAGTGAGCTACCTATTGCTTGCTGTCCCCAAGCCCGCGCCTACGGTGGTTGCTAACCATAACCTGTGTTTCTTTAGTTGTTCTTTGTGTTCCATGGCCACGGTAGGTAATTCTTTCGAACTATCTTGCAGAAGCGTCTGTGTATCCTATCGCCAATAACCCGTCCAGTCTTCAAACTAAGGAGTAAGAGTAAACAGGTATCTTCTGACATTTTTTTATAGATACCTAATTACCTACCTATCTGATCTTCAATTTTTGTCTGGGTTAATTTTATTATAAAATTTACCGTTTTGCTGAAAATCGCTGAAATCTCGTTTTTGTGACCTTTGACCCCGAATATATTTTTCCAGGTGTCGGATCGATGAGGACTTTTTAGATTTCATCTATAATAGTGTTTTGAACAATCCTACCAATTTTCAGCTGGGTGCGAATTATTGTAACTTCACTCGTATTCGTACTCGAAAACCCGCTCTTATTCTTACTACTTTTAGGCATACAATTTACTGTTTTCCGCACTAGTGAGAATAAGTGCGCGAGCTCGCCCGTCCCACAATTGATTGTATTTATCGTATCAGGCTGGGCGCAAAACGACCCCCACGAGTCGCCGAACAACCCCCGTTTATTTAATTGTTTTTAAATGTATTGAAAAACGTCGTTTGAATCACGTAGAAAGCTGTGACTGCAGCACTCGGCTCCATAACATCATTTTTAATTTCACCTTGATCTCAATGACTAACTTTCTCCGCCAGTATCAAAAATTACTATTAAATGTTTACAGTCAGTATTAAAAACTCATTAACCAAACATCGATTTGACCAATCTAATCACCCCAAGTAACCAATTTTAAGTTCGAATTCGGTACTTCCAAATTCAAACTTCAAATTTACTCATAACTTTATCCAAAAACCCTCCAATGGCTCGTCGCCCCGGGCGGAAACATTTGACTTCCGACCGTGCACATCCGCATTCGGTGATAACATTTTTTTCCACTTTTCGCGTTTTCCTGGTGTCAAGCTGTCATGTTCAGGACATTCACTTTGTTCGGTATTGACAGCTTTCCCCGGAATATAACAAAACTGTTCCATTTTGTAGCAGGTGGTTGAAAAATAGTGAAAAGTCGGTTTCGTGAAAAGTGTTGCGCTGTTTTTGTTAGTGTGGGAGTATTGGAATTGATTTTGAATGTTTTAGAGTTAGGAATTGCTGATATTTGTTAGCTTACTCAAACTTCCGATTTGAAAAACTCTTTTACCAGTAGAATTACAGTATTATTGAGTGACATAGGTATATGTTTTCACGCGTGTGAAGCCGCTAGCAGAAACTAGTTATTTATATTACACACAATTATTAGTTACTAGCTTGTGCTTGCACTGGCTTTGAACGGGTTAAAGTAGGTTTCTCCATACAGACTTTTTTCTTCTGTGGAAAAATCATCCAATGACATCTCCCGCTTTTGGGCGGGGCGTGAGATAGTGTCAGACTTTTACTAACTAAAAACCCTCTCCTGTTCCTTCTTTGACTTCGTTTCAGGGCCCAGGGGTTCTCTTTCGCATCACCCATGGCTCCAGTAGGCTGCGACCCTGCTGAGCCCCTACGGTTTTGCTGACATCTCTTTGAGGCGCGCGTGGAACACTACGCGCCGTCGACCACTTGAGCTCGGCCAGGACGGGTATCGGACGGTCGGACGGCGAGATACCCATTGCTCGCCGTCCGCAAGCCAGCGCCTACGATGGCCGGAAATCGGGATCGGGATCCCGGCGGCTGGGGCGTGAAGGCCCTTGCGCGTCAGGTGGCCTCCTTTGCTAGTATTACTGCTTCGCTCCATACAGACTTTGGATCCCTGTTTCGTCCCAATAGGGGGTAAATTTTGGTAACATTCTCTCTTTGTGCTCGCCTACGTCATAAAAGGTAACCTTGTGCAAAATTTCACATTCCTGTAATAGCCCAAGTAGTTTCGACTATGCGTTGATATGTCAGTCAGTCAGTTTCTATTTCTATATATATAGAAGATCATGTCAAGACTGAATCTCAGGAATTTGAAGACTCTCACAATTGACATTACAAAATCTCATTCATTGAACAATAATTTTCACTGTCAGTTCTGCTATAACACAGCATCAAGTCCTACTTACCTCTTTAAAGGTAGAGGAGCGTAAAGCTGCGCTGTTGGCGCTTGTCAGAATGTTGAAGGCACCTTAAAGGCCTCTCATATGACTGACAGTTTAATGTAGTCTACTCAAATAACATGATTGATCATTATCAGTTACCGTGTTGGAGATGGTATAATAATAAATAAAAAATAAAAATCATTTATTTTCAGACCGTGTCCATAAAATCTCATATTTAAAAACAGGATGAAATCAAATTGAAAATCAAAATAAAACTGAAGTCATAATAAATGAATTATATTTTAATTTAAACTCATAATAAATAAATTAAAATCAAAATCACAATAAATAATTAAATCTCAAAATAAATTAAAATCACAAAAATACGTCTATACATAAGTACCTACTATATATCTCAGTTATACGTCTCCCTGGTTTTTGGGAGTTACTTTGTTTTAACAGTTTGTAGATCTAACATAGCTAGTTATTCTAATAAGTCCGGAGGAAGGTGACAGTATTTGTGATGCAGGGTAACCCTAGTACGAATGCCAAACCACTCCTTTGACACCAGGACCTTCCCGACTCGTTTATTGTCAACCCAAGCATGGTTTAAAAGTTTGTTGGTTCATCAAACGCAATCCAATGCAGTGTTCGATAAAGAGGCAACGCGAAAAAAGAGAGATAGGTAACACTTGAACGCTCTGTTGGTAGGCATTCGGTAATTCCGTCATTCATTCGAGTATTTGACAAAACTTGTCCCTTGACCGTTTTTAGGGAGGACATTTATTGAATCTGCAAGTCACCCTGTGACTGTTTTATCGAAGCATATTGATAAAATTATCCAGACAGGGGCATTGTTAAGACAATGCTCCTGTCTGGATAATTTTATCTAGAGGACTGGTTACTAGAACTACCTATGTAAAGAGGTAGTTCTAGTAACCAGTCCTCTTAAGCCTACCAAAAACATAGCTCCATTATCTTTATTCTATAGTTTGGGAAACTATTGCAACAAACAAACGCGTTTTGTCCTCGGGTGCACTTGCATAGCGCGTACAGGGAAAATCGTTGGTTGGTACTAAGTTACATTCAAAGTATCTAAGGGGCCCCTGCGAGTTGGCTTCAGCTCCTTTTACACCTTCCAAAGAAGTAGGACCCCCGGGGTTCTGAGATATACTAACCCATAAAAAGATAAAACCCTAGTCTAAAAAAAAAGGTATCAAGTGTAGTGGGTTATCTGACTTAGTAAATTGATACATTGTCACACTTAACCAGTCTAGATCTGGTCCGAGTTCTCAACACGCAATAAACATGTCCTCAAAAAATTTAAAACTAACTCTTGTCTTACGTCTTTTTTCCAAGGTCTTTACAGAAACCATGCATTTAATAGTTTCATGAAATTAGAAAATTATTCCAAAGAAACATATTCCTGGAATAAAAATATTGTATGTGCTAAGAGAAACCAGCATGCCCTAGAACAAAAAAGACAATCGAATACATGAGACATCCACCAACCCACGCTGAGCTAGCGTGGATTACGGGCCATTCCCTCTCCATAGAGAGGAGGCCTGAGTCACATTAGTAGGACCATTATAAGGCACCATTTGCTATGTTATACGAGTATTATGTATGCGTATTGAAGCACGAGCTTGGCAGTATCCGAATTCAGACATCATTAGACCCCTGCCAGGTCATATCTTCCCATTTAAAGCCGTAGAGGCTAGTATTACGGCGTAATTATCGACATCAGGAGAAGTCTATGGCATGTCCTACAAAGTTCAGTGACCTAGTAAATCAGTGGCTAGCTCAAAGAGCATCCGGACAGCCCTGTAATTATATTTTAATGTAACCAAACCGTCTGTCACACTTTCGTTCACCGCCATATAAAGAGAACTGCCCGGAGACAGAATAATTAATTATTCAGTCGAAAGTAATTATTTGCATATTAATTTGTTATTGATCTACGAGTCATATGTGACGCTTCTAGCAATGTGTTTTGTTACTTTTATAAAAGTGATTTTATCCAATTTTTTATGTGCGAAATTATTAAATAAATTGGAGGGAATGTCACACTTTTACTGACTACCACAGGGTTCTTTCAGTTGCCTTTTTTTGCGAGGCTACAGTAACTCTTTTCAACAATCCGCAGCCATGCCAGGCGTCGGCCCTAACTAGTTCCATCAATTTTGCTGATATTTTTTGAGGTGCGCTTCGGAACACTACGCGCCTTCAGTCCTTACCTGACAGCCGGACGGCAAGCTATCCGTTGTCCGTCGCCTGCAAGACCGCGTCTTTAATGGCAGGGAATCTACCCTGCGACTCTTGTCGCCCGGGGCGTCTTCTGTGGCGGTGGCCAGAACGTGAGAAAGTCCGTTTCCTGCTAGTGATACAATTAGGTACCTAGATTTCATTTTCCATTTTCAGTAGTCTTGTAGCGTGTTTATACTTGTCTTCAATCATATTTTAGCGACAAGAAAATTGTGGAGGAAAACATGAATCAAACTAAAAATATATTTTGTTATAAAAAGTATATTTCAAAAAGTATTAGTTTCTATGAACAACAATCTAAAATCTGCTCACAAGCCAGTTTCCTTTGAAGGTAAACAAACGTTCGAAAATCATAAATTCTCCACACCCGGACATATGAAAGTCTCGTCGAAGTAGTCGTGAGGAATGATTTGATGATGAGAATGATTTGAGGCGCGTAATGATGGCTAAATTAATCTGTCTACTATTTGGAAGCTGGCCTGTCAAGAGGTCAGACTGCAGGTCCAGTATAATTTATAGAAGAACAGCGTATTGTATAAAATGCTAAAAATGTTTTCTACCTTGGCTATGATGCTATCTAAAGAGATCAGCATTTTTTTTTAATTGTTATAAACTAGTACTTGACTGCGATCCCACCTGATGGTAAGTAGTGATGCAATCGTTGATGGTGAGGTGAACTAGTTTATTAAGAGCCTATTCACTCTAGCCTTGAAGATACCTAAATTATAAGCGGACGGGAAGACCGCAGAAGGCAAGTTGTTCCAGTCCCTCTATGTTCGTGGTATAAACGACAAGGCGTAACGCTTGGACCGGACCGTAGAGGTTTCAACAACGTAAGGGTGGATACTCATGGTGGAGCATAAAGATAGAAAGAAAAAAAAGAAAACATGTTTGTTTAGCACACGATGAATAAACAGGTACATATATAGAAACATAAAAAAAAAAACATTAAAATAAAATAAAAACAACAACAGCAATGTGTCTCACGTCTACACCCAATAGGTACAATTCAGCAACTACCGACTGGTAATGCCACACAACTAATCACACATATAAGCTTCAGACATTTGCTTTACCCGCTTGAAAGTCGAAAATTATCCCAAGAAATTATATACATGGAAAAAATAATATCTTATCTACTATTCCAGAATATGTTCTATGTACCAAATATATATCATACAAATCTAATCAACCTTTTAAGCGTGAAGGAGTAATAAACTTTCACCATTATAATATTGGTAAAATAAATTGCCTACACTGTGCCGATTTAGTTTTTTGCACATTTTATTAATATTTATTTCCATAGAAACAAAAAAATCTAGTACTTTAGTACTAGAGTCTCTCAGAGTCATCATTGTGAATAGATTGTCGAGGAATTGTATAGGGCAATTAAACTATTGACAGATGGAGACGATATAGGCTCTTGATGGCTTTCACAGCTTTCTTCTACTTCAGGCATAGGCTTGTACCTTCTATGTACAAGCCTATGCCTGAAGTAGGAGAAACACAGACAAATAAGTGAAGAGAGGATGTGGCATGTCATGGAATACTCGATAGTATTCCATGACATTGTGAATTTGGCTGTTTCGAAATAGCTAAACATTTACATTTTCACCTAGTAGCTTCTCTTCAAGTTCGTAACTTAATCCAGCCTCCAAAGTCACGACATAGATCTCATGTGCGTTGGATACGCTAAACAACTTTTACTGTGCACGGCGATGCTACCCGACGCCCCTCGGCTATGTGTCAACTGATGGCCAGCCGTCTAACGTGTTTTGTTATGTAAGAGTACGATATACTTCAAGTTATATATAATACTAGATTTTGCCAGCGGCTTCGCCCGCGTGAATGTTGGATTCTCCATATAAACTGTAGACACCCGTTTCACCCCCTTAGGGACAGAATTTTGGAAAATCCTTTCTTAGTGCTCGCCTACGTCATAAAAGGAAACCTTGTGCAAAATTTCACGCTCGTAGTCCTTGTAGTTTCGCCTGTGCATTGATATGTCAGTCAGTCAGTTTCTCCTTTTATATATATAGATGAATAAAATTGTATTTCTCTAAATTGTTAATTTTGTTGACTAAGCTGAAGACAGTGGATCTTCTTGTGAGATTGAGGCTGGTCAACCACTACGTCTTTTTCCTTCACCATTTATTTTTTATCTAAATTTGAATGATTTATACATGGGTTATGATGGTACCTGAAATATTTTCTTTTTTAAATTCTTTTGTTTATGTTAAAAAGGGACTGCCTATGCGGTAGCTTGCCGTTCGGTATGGACCAAACCCAGGTCGACGGCGTCATATGTTCCACGCGCGCCTCAAAGACATGACAGCAAGATTGACGAGGTTAGTTAGAGCCGATACCTGTTAGGGTTGCGGATGGTTTAAAAGAGCTACCTTGGCCCTCGCAAAGGCCAACTGATGGAATACTGTGGGCTTTAGTCTGTGTATACTGTGGTTTAAAGGGACTGGAGATCTTAAGTCCGCCATTTACAATACAGCCAATGGTTATGCAAGTGGTTTTCAAAATGTCCATAGGTCTATGGCATATATCCGCTATTTTTTATTAGGGTCACAGCCTGACTTCTAACCAGTAAAATAAAATGCACTTTAAATGTTCCGGAATTACCTTTTCTTACAATATTTTTTTCTGAATTGCATGGCGATGAATCGAGGTGGATGGCGTGCGATTAACATGGCCTGTGTCTGCTGTAAATTTATAATGTTGACATCGATGGCGGTGATGATAATTATTTAGTCATCATAATTTTATTTCAGACGGAACACGTTAATTGTTGGAAATATATAGGCCTTCCCCAAGTCTCGCACCAACGATCGGTCCTGTGCGGTCGATCGGATTCTCGCGACTCTTACCAGGTCGTCGGTGCACCTTGTGAGACGCCTTCCAACGCTGCGTCAAATAGCATAAACAAATTAGCCCCCTAGCCAAGTTAAACCAGTTTCGTGTCGAATTCCGTTCTTCAATCGTTAACGCCTCGATGTCAGCAATTGTAGAAAACGATAAATTAGTAGCCATGTTGACGCATCTGAAACGGCCGCTCGTTCTACAATGTATCGTTTGTATAACAAAGGATGTAGCATTGAACATTGTAGAAACGATAACAATTCATTCTATTATTTTGAACGATGTGAACTTGGCTACGAATTTTCTATTCGTTTATTCTAACCACGTGACTTTACGTTAAGATGTCATTTCCATAAATTTGATTCGTTTTCGACTAGCGTTAACGATTGCAGATTATCAACTTGGCTAGGGGTGTAGTTCTAACAACTGCCAGTATCGTCACAAAACAGACGTACCAAATTCGAATTTTGAATGCTGTAGGCAGGATATTTATCCTTTATGGATTTCGCAATCAGTTATTAATTACCAGAACTAATTTAAACCACATTTTCCTCTAACTTTTCTCTCTACACAAACCCTTTGTATCCCTTCTAACTATATACCTCCTCCTTGCATGTGACAGTTGATACGGAACCCGCCTCGCCTCGGGCTATGTATGTCACTGGCTTTATGTTAGTGAAGCTATAGATTAATTTGGGCAATGATGACTTGGTAACCCAAGTTATCATTGCCCATATTAATTAGTAGCGGATGATCTATATCAATTGTGATTACAATAAAATTATTGGTAGCGATTATTATTTCCAAGCGTGGATAAAGCGTATAATTTCATGAAAAGCGTCTATGGGTATGAATTAGTTTCATGCCTTTGTATGTTTTTTAAAAGTCTGGAACCCCAGAGTCTTGAGGAATCGAATATATTATGTTAAATATATATTCATATTTATTTTAATTATATGTACACTTACTTTTTTACTCTTGTTTTTTAAATAGCATTTTCTTTTTTATGCAGCTACCATGTCTCTTTATCATCCTAAGTTGACTGGTAGACAATGCCAAGGTATTAAGTCTGCATTTGTACTCTGTGTTGCATGAAGATTAAATAAATAAATAAATCGGAAAAATAAGGCTAAAAAATATAGAGATATTGACATTTAAAATCTTTAGTTGGTCCTATTCGGTGAGGCATTGTTGCAGGCTCTCGGCTCCATAACGACCTCTCCTTCGACTCGGGCGTGTATCATCTCAGCTGCAATGACGTTTGCACGCTTGTATCAAAATGTAGGTACTATAACTACTACTAACTTGTCAGGAAGACATACCAGAAAACACTAATTATATTATCTCTCTTCAGCTTTTGCAATATGCATCCTACTGGTTTACCACAAGTTTTATGTAGATAGAGAGGTACCAACATAAAAGTCAGGCTGCTAAATCATAGCTAGCTGGTACTGCTAATTACCATTGACCAATTAACCCTGCTTGACTTGTGCTGTTAGAAGATGGCTGTTTATTACTCTCTTTGCTAATTTCTGTGGCAACTGTCTTTAAGCTACTTCACTACCGTCCTTAAGCTAAAGTGCAGTTAAATAATATTTGGTGGTTTTCGTTTCATAATGCCACGGTAATCACCCAAAAATTCAATCAAAATATAAATCAATAAGCATATCGATCGATGCAGTGTTTTATCATCATCATTTCAGCCGAAAGACGTCCACTGCTGGACATAGGCCTCTCCCAAATGTCGCCATAATGACCGGTCCTGTGCTTCTCGCATCCATCGGATTCCCGTGACCCTCACCAGGTCATCGTTCCACCTTGGGGGAGGCCTTCCAACGCAGCGTCTTCCAGTACGTGGTCGCCATTCCAGAACCTTTCGTCCCCATCGACCATCTGTTCTGCGAGCAATGTGCCCTGCCCACTGCCACTTAAGTTTGGCAATTCTTCGGGCTATGTCTCTAACCTTGGTTCTCCTGCAGATTGCAGAAGCAGTGTTTATTTCCTTTGTTTTACGTGACGTTTATGACTAGTCTCGCTCTAGGTGGAACGAGAACAACTGTGGCTAAAATCCACCTCGGTTTCTTAAGTAGCTATGCAGTCCAGGCCGGGCCACGGTAGCCATTTTTCTCCTATCAATGGTTTATAAGTAAATAAAGTCAGCGTTAAATTCCTTTAATTTATATGCAGAGGTCGGAATTAGATAGGGTCATTCATGTAGCGAAATGTGAGTGATTTCATATAGCGAAAGAATTAAGTGGATATGCCTCAAATCCCAAGATTAAGTACTATTAAAGAGCAGAATTTTTTATGACACTTTCAGAAATACAGATACGTTAAATCTTTAAGCTGGCTCATTTTCCCTTATTTTTAAAAGGAAACAAAACTGCATTCAAAGATTTTCAAAAACTCGATTGCCTCGCCCGGGACTCAAACCGACAAAAATTAAAAAAAAAAGCAAACACTCCCTATTTTATTATACTAATCGATAGGATTATTATTCAGGATAAAATTTCTCTAACAAAAATTTTGGTCTTAAGGCTCCGTGCACAAAATCAACACATTTTGAACTTTTTTGATCATGGTTTGTGAGAAAAGCAAGAAGAATTTAAACCTTCTTTTATTAGATTATGAAAGTCAAGTTCTTATTCTCTCAGTTGGCTTGATTACTTTTTTAAAATAATGTGTGTATTAATAGCAATTACCCATATTCAAAACCCTTTTCTCGCAAAAGTAACGAGCGAGTAACGTTTGGCTACGTTTTACACCAAACTACAACTGATTTTTAACATTAAAAAAAATATCAGTAACATCATTATATGGTCTACTGGCAGATGGGTTGAAAACATTATTGACTTCAATAGAAAATATAGCAGAAAAAAAATGTTGAAGAAACACAATTCTTGGAAAACATCTGGACAAATAAGTATTTTTTTCTATACCCTAGCAACACATTTAAGAAAATTGAAAAATTGCACAATAATTTTAAGAAATCCCTTTAATAGAATCTAAAATTTATTTTATAAATAAACAATATCTTCATTTCGTAAATTACAAGCAAATTGAACTATATTATCGACCGCGCAAACTCGATCGCGTCAGTAACGACCGGGCTCTCCCAGCGTGAGCACACGTTACTTTGCTTCGCAGCTGCTCGCGAATATTACATGAAAATATTCCCAAGATTGCACGCCGACTACCACTTTTTGATCCATTAAGTATTATAGTTTATTTTAAGTACTTTTTTTGTTTATGAAAATTGTTAAAATTACTTTCGACTTCAATATTAATTAGAGGTAACAGTTGTATGTTTGTTTGTATAGGTTATCTGCGGAATTACTTTACTACTACCCAAATACAAAAATTTTTTCACTAATGAAATCTACAATGTTTAATGGCAGCTATATTATCATCCAGTGTTATACACTATGTACAGGATGTTGATATTTCTTATGATTACTTAAGGTCGAAATTCAAGGTCTAGTTTTCGAAATCATTTTTTTTGTAGATAATGGGTCGAAAGAAAGAGACGCATTATCAATTATCATTATCAATGCGTCACTAAAAGAAAAAGGAAACGACATGTAGGGCTTTTTTTATTGGGTGGGAAAATCATCCTATGACAAATCCCGCTCTTGGGCGGAGCGAGAGATAGTGTCAGACTTTTACTGACTAAAACCCACTCCTGTTCCTTCTTTGCCTTCGTCCCAGGGCCTCGGGTTTCACTTTCACACTACCCGTGGCCCCCGTAGGCTTCGACCCTGCTGGGCCCCTACGGTGTGTTGACATCTCCCTGAGGTGCGCGTGGAACAGTATGCGCCGTCAACGACTTGGCCTCGGTCCGGACGGTTACCGGACGGTCAGACGGTGAGCCACCCATTGCTCGCCGTCCGCAAGCCCGCGCCTACGGTGGCTGGAAATCGGAGGACCGTTGCCTCGTGCGATCGGCCGCCTCCTTTGCTAGCATTACTGCTTCACAGAAGGAGGTGACTGCCTGTCACTCCACCTTGCTCCGGAGTATGGCCTGTACCAAAGCCCGGCGCGAGAGATCGCCGCCACCGATCGCCCCCACGAGGACACGGCGTTGCTTTGCCCAAGCGGGGCACACCTCCACTGTGTGCTCCACCGTGTCCTCCGGGCGGTACACACAGTGGCGACACCCGGGCATCGCTTCCGCACGAATCCGGTGCAGGAACTTTCCGAACTTAGCGTGTTCGGTGAGAAAAACGACATGTGGGGCTGATACGAGCGGGACAAATATTGCTATTTTTTAGTAAATTGATAATGAAAATTTTGAAATGACTATGAATACTACAAATGTTGACAACATGTGTGAACTTGATCTAAACATGGTAATTATAACCTTTGTGTTACGCACAGGGTGTAAATTAATATCAAACCTACTTTTAGAAATTCATAACTTTTTTAGTTCTACATGGTAGTCAGCTGATCGCGACTGTTTATATAGGAAGTTTAAAGTAAAAATATTTACCATTTTTTCAATGATAAAAATAAAGGCTAAATAGCCGGCCAGCAACAGAAAAAAAAATTGGCGTGAAAGCGGCAATCGGCTCTGTATTTATTTTTTCGAGTTGTAGAGTTCTGTTGAATCTCTGCTATATGACATTTGTATTAACACGATAAGTTCATCAGAATCAGATATGAATTTAACGCCTGATTCTTAAGAGAAGAAGCTAAAGCAGTAGTGGAAAACCTTTTACCGCCTAAATCAAAAGAAATATATCTAAAGTCATACGACAAATTTTGAGGACGACTCAGATTTTTATTTTTACTTTATTTATATTCGTAATGAAAAGAACTTTTTTTTTTTTTTTTTTTTTTTAAGGTGGGAAAATCATCTAATGACAAATCTCGCTCTTGGGTGGAGCGAGAGATAGTGTCAGACTTTTACTGACTAAAAACCCACTCCTGTTCCCTCTTTGCCTTCATCCCGGGGCCCCGGGCTTCGCTTTCACACTACCCGTGGCCCCAGTAGGCTTCGACCCTGCCGGGCCCCTACGATTTGCTGACATCACCCTGAGGCGCGCGTGGAACAATACGCGCCGTCGACGACTTGGGCTCGGTCCGGACAGTTACCGGACGGTCGGACGGCGAGCCACCCATTGCTCGCCGTCCGCAAGCCTGCGCCTACGGTGGCCGGAAATCGGGATCGGAATCCCGGCGGCGGTTGGGGCGTGAGGACCGTTGCTGTTGCCTCACGCGATCGGCCGCCTCCTTTGCTAGCATTACTGCTTCGCAGAAGGAGGCGACCGCCTGCCACTCCTCCTCACTCCGGACCATGGCCTGTACCAATGCCCGGCGCGAGAGATCACTGCCGCCGATCGCCCCCACGAGGACACGGCGTTGCTCTGCCCAAGCGGGGCACACCTCCACCGTATGCTCCACCGTGTCCTCCGGGCGTTCCACACAGTGGCGACACTCGGGCGTGTCTTCCGCACGAATTCGGTGCAGGAACCTCCCGAACTTACCATGTCCGGTGAGGATCTGCGTCATGCGGTAGGTAAGGACGCCATGTGGTCTCTCCAGCCATTCCTCAAAGAGGGGAATTACCGCCATATAATGAAAAGCACTGTGTTTTACTTCGGGTTAAAGATCTCTTCGAACTATTGGCGTCCAAGCGTATTTTCGGGACTAAATAAGTTGATCTCACCCCTTGGGTAACAAAGTATTATATGATTTATGGTGACATTGCACTATTAAAATATTTGCTAGTTATAATATATTTTTTGAAAAAACAGACACAAAGATGACGATTTGTGTTTCAGAAAAGGGTTATTTAATTTATTTAATAACCAACTTTTGCCTGCGGCTTCGTTAATTTCGATTTCCATTAAGATTTGAAAGACACGTGGCAGTATCTAGGGATCATAAGTACGTTATTGTTATTTTCCTCGGGACAGTACTTTTCTTCGGGAGGAAAGTTACCCTGTAACCGTTTTTGTTCACCAAACAACATATAATATGTATAATTTCAGGATAATCAGTTCATTGATTTAGGCGTGAAAAGCTAACAAACAAAAATAAACTTATTTTCGCATTTATAATAATTAAAACTATAGAATCTTGAGAGTAGTTAATTTTATTTGTTTCAAATCTTAAAACTTGTCGAGTAATAGTTAAGATTAACTTGTAAATAATATTTATACATCTATAATATATATTTTGTTTAAGTAATTTGTCTCTTAATTATCTCACAGATAACTAAGAAACTGGGTAAGTGTGAGTCGGACTCATGCCCTGAGGGTTCCGTACAAATTACAATCCCCGAACGGAGTCTCGAAGATTTTTCCGAATTGTAAAAATGTATTTTTTTAGTTATAAGGTGTTCGGTGGAAACACCGAACAGTGACGTTAGGTAATAACAAATTTATGGTTTTCAGATTTATTCCTATACCTGTGCTATGAGACCTTGCTTTATGTCAAATTTCAAGATTCTGGGTCAACGGGAAGTACCTTGTTAATTTTAATTACTTTGGGAGTATCAAAATTTACGTTTTTTTTTGCGACATAAACGGCCGTTTCTGTTTTATTCGTTACCTTAGAAGTTTGATTTTTTCACAACTTCAAGGGACTGCAGACTTAAGTATATTGTTTAATTTCAACTCGATACCTCCACGTATTCTCGATATAAACAGTCTTGACAGACAGACAGACGGACGAACCACAAAGTGATCCTATGAGGGTTTCGTTTTTTACTTTTGAGGTCCGCAACCCTAAAAAGAAGAGTATCCAACACGGATAAAGCTGTTTGTCTTGGGCACCTTGAATCCCTTACTTCACTCAGGTTTTTATATGAACTCCTTAGCAATGTTCGGGAGTTAATTATATAAATCCCTGACGATCGGTATTATAACTTCGTTTCGTTCGGAATTCAACATGCCGCCCGCGATTTAAAGACACTGCACGCCACATAATCTACTATTACATGTTTTTAACGTATCGAAAGTGTTTTTTTTTACAACCATTTATATAAATAAATATAATTTTATCATCTGTTTTGGATTTATCGTTCTGTTAAATGTCTAAATTTGTCAACATCCATCTAACACAAAATTAAATAATTTTGGTGTACAGTGTGATAAATATAAAGACACACGTCTCAGACGTTTATTTACAAACCTTACTTAATATAAAATTTTGTAATTTAGAATAATATCTTCTAAAGGATCAGAATTGTTTAAGCGGTCACGAAGCTCGATTTTTACGCGTGTGTGCGTGTAGTTGTATGAATGATGCACACAAACATATCATTGCAACGAATTTGCCTAAACTCTAGCGAGTGAATTTTATGCACGGCCTCTTAAAAATAAAAATGATCTTAAAATCTAACATTAACGAGTGTTTTTTTTTACTAATTTTTGTTGGTTCGAGTCCAGGGCGAGGCAAGCGAGTTTTAAAAATCTTTGAACGCAGTTTTGTTTCTTTTTAGAAATAAAGGGATGTCTGCTTTAAGTAAAAAATGAACCGACTTAAGGATTTAGGTTGTTTCTCTCCAGGGCCTGACTTATTTTTCCACTCTGTATAGCAAGAAATAATTCTTCTACACACAGTCGCAAGCTTTGGCCATTATAATATTATAGTTTGTTGTTGAGGTTGATATCCTAGAGCTACCCAAAATTATAAATTGTGACACATTTTCAGGTTCAGATAAATTGACTGGTGCCTTAAAGATAAAAGGAAAAAAAATGTAGATCATGAATAGATCTGTCTACTACTAATCGGGAATAATGAAGGTAAGTAATGGCTGATTGGACACCAAAATTAAAAACAGCAACTTTGTGGTACTTGGGTTGAAATTACAGAATTGATTAAAAAACTAATTAAATTGTCTTAGGAATCGCAAGAAATTACAACGTTTAGAAGCAAACTAGACACTGAAGCGACGTAGTTACACCAGAACTTACTCCCCGCTTTCTGATGACGATGAGCCAAGAAAATGTATTTTTACACCACCTGCTCGATAATGGCCTTTTATATATGTCATACAACCATCACTCAAAGCAAGTCATTCTCTCCCTGAAGAGAGATCATGCAGTATAGGCGATCCCTAGTGAATAATGAGATTTGAATTTGAAAATCAAAAACCGTTAATATTAAGTGAATTAAAATTGATCGAAGATTAAAATGTACGTGCATCTGACAAGTTTATTCAAAATTCAAATTAACCAGTAACAAAACAAAAAACAGAATAAAATGTGGTTACTGACGAGTTTCTAAAAAAAAAGAGCAGGAATATTATACAAAATTAAAACTATAGAATTTTAGAGTTAATTTAGTTTGTTTCAAATCACGAAACATTTTGACTGATAGTTTACTGTTTATATTTTTATAATATAGGATTTGTTTTACTAAATTGTCTTTTAATTATCTCACAAATGGTAAAAGGTAAAAGTAGAATATCCAACACGGGGATAGTGCTGTCTTTGTCTTGGGCGGCTTGAATTCCTCACTTCACTCGGGTTTCTTTATTAACTCCCTCGCGATGCTCGGGAGTTAGTTATATAAGTCCCTCACTAACGTTCGGGATTAAAATTAGCAACCTTCGTTTCGTTCGGAAGTTCGTGATAAGGCCTGTCGTACTGTATGGATCAGAATGTTGGGCTATGAAAAAGACGGATGAAAAAAGATTGCACGTAGCGGAGATGAGAATGTTAAGATGGATGTGTGGTGTGACAAGAATGGATAAAGTGAAAAATGAGTATATTAGGGGAAGTTTGAAAGTGACGCCAGTGACTGAAAAGTTGAGAGGGAATCGTTTATCTTGGTATGGTCATGTGAAGAGGAGGGATGAAGCGCATGTTTCCAAAAGAGTTATTAATTTACATGTGGACGGCTGGAGAGATAGAGGGAGGCCAAAGAAAAGATGGATGGATTGTGTGAGAAGTGATATGAAAGAAAAGGGAGTTAGTGATAGCATGACGAGTGACAGGACAGAATGGAAAAAAAAACGGGTTGCGCCGACCCCAAATAAAACGGGACAAGAGCAGGAAGATGATGTTTTGTTCGGAATTCAAAATGCCGCCCGCCACATAAAGACACTGCTTTATCTCCTAGTCACATAATCTACTATTATTACTTTTTCATTATGATGCAGTTCTATTCCCAGTAAGTACCTATTATGAGGTAAATTACATAGTGCATTACAAAGATCAAAACAACTGCGGTTTGTGCAACTCGTCACATATGTGCCTACTGGGGACGTCGTGCTCATGCGCCGAAAGCAACACTACCTTCCTTGAAAACTCTTAACGACTATTACGTAAAGGAAAATGAGCCTAATGAAATTGCAGATAAGGCCGAGGGCAAAGGCAATGATAAGTTTGCTGTGCAAGACAGTGGAGATGTGAAAAATTTTGACGACAACGTAAAATGGACTGTATGTTTAAAATTTTACAGTTGGATTTGGAGAGTTCACAGCAAAATGATTCATCTTAGAAAATTTTCTCTTAGATCTCGAGAAGGTTTAAATCAAATTGGACTCTATGAGGCTATATTAAGGTTGAATCGGTTAGTAAAATTAAATTAGCGTAGAATGCTCCTACGCATGTCAACGTATTCGTAGTGATCGTATCTGCCCAGGGTGATACTGTCGGCGTAGAACCTATGATTTAAATATACTTGAGAACTTTGTTTTGTATAACTCGGAATAAATTATCGTATAAAATGTTGAAATGGATAGATGTTAGACAGTAGACGTAAAATGAGTGCATTGAGAATGATGATTCGACTGCCGAAAATAAAATTGAAGGGGTTCCTTCTAACTTACAGCGTACTATGATTTAAGATTATTATGAACGTGTTTAACTGAGTTGTATTTGAATAGCTTGCTACGCTACTAATTATTGATGAATGTTGTTTTTGCCCTAGAAAAATGTTCTTCAAGATACAGGATTCATTCTTAGTTTTATGTAAAATAGCCAATAAATGTTTAGATAAACTCACAATCAGATGTGTTGACTATTTAATTTAATCCAAAAGTAAGCTAAAAATTTTATGATAATTTTGAAATCGATACTAACTAATCACCATATTGTCTCTTGACCACCCTAGGTTGATTGGTAGAGAGCCTAAAGCATTAAGTCCACCTATGTACTTTGTGTTGCCTGAAGATTAAATAAACTAATAAATAATCATTTGGTAGATTCCTAACAAGTTAGGGTTTGCTCGCAGTCCTCTATATTTTTACGACTCTATAAACTATGTGTGTCAGCATTATGCACGCTTCCGTCGGCATCTAACCACACAAGATAAATCAAGTCAACAAATCCCAAGATATCTTCATTTCACACGCTATTTTTACGAGCAATAAACACAACAATACCAGAAGCCAAAATAAAGAGTTGAGCTATCCGAACTATAAGTTGTGCCCGCGGCGGCGGTCATAAAATGGCGTTCATTATAAGGCTTGTTACGATACTGTCATCTTCTTTACAATCTCTAATGACAACCCTTGCGTTACACCGTTTTCTCAGAAGTTGACAGCATGAGACCGTGTTATAAAACGATAAAACTTGCTTAATTGTCATCATAAAATCGGGAAGGATATTTATTACTTCCAAACCCTCAAACATCACCACCTCTATCACTTAAAACATAAAGTTCACTATCGCATGTTTCTCATTATATTATGAATTGTGAAAGCTTAGACGTACTCGTTAGTGTGACGGCTCTTCAAGTGAGGATAGCGATGGAAGATCAGGGGTTAACGGAGGATTTAATTGATATTGGTTTGTTATCGATTGCGTTATTGTCGGCTATCTGCTACTGGCGGTGATTAGGTTGCTGGGTTTAGAGTAAATACTGGGTTATTGTTAGTAAATCTAGGAGGGAAGTGAGAGTTGGGTCAGGTTACTGGTGAATGATTGTCAATCATTTTTGAGATCGTCGTAAGATGTTTGTGGGTTACGGGATTTTTCGTAAAGACCAAAGGGCAGCTGAATGAACACAGAAGCATTTTAGTCTATAAGTCTAGTAATGGTGGAGTGAAAGGGACTGCTTCTCACTCCACCCAGAGCTGGAGAAGTTATTTAATGCTGTCCTACCTCAATAAACACAAAGTGCAATCAATGAACAGGTGTAGTTCTCAAAAAACAAAAGATATACAAATGCATGTGGTGGATTTCGGAAAGATTTTACGCTTCAACAGTAATATGGTTCAAAAGTAATATAAGTATGTATTATATGATTTAATTTAGATAATATAGTACATTTTAAATTTACTACCTTATTTGTATACACTGTGTCTACATCTCTCATCCAACTCTCCTGTCGCAGGTGTGCTGGAAGAAATTTCATTTGAAATAAGCGGTAACTTTGTGCTATTCTATCTGCTTTTGTTCGTTTCATTTTTAAGTGTTAGGTGTATGCATAAATAAATAGTTTGATTTGGCAACTTAAAATGGTGTATTTGTTTTTTTTTAATTATAAATTAATTCTAGAGACATCATTGTATTATTAAGAAGTAGATTTCAAAACACATTTTATTAAACAATCATGAGTTTATCATGTTATACTACTAGTATAACTCTTCTTTCTTTTAAAAAAGTTACCGATATTGATATTTGGGCTATAGAAATATGAATTCCGAGCGAGAATCCAACCTGCGACACGCAGCACCGCAGCCAATTGCTTAACCACTGCGCCAACCGTGCTGTCGCCAACTATTTTAAGAAAGATTATTTCCTCAAGACAAATAGTTAACACAATTTATGTTTTCAGGAACTTTTGTACCATATGACAAAATATTATTCAACATAGCTGCAATCAAACTAGTTCAAAACGTCAGGGAAGTCTATTTCAGCGTTTTTTTTTTTATACTGAGTGTTTCTGATATATGCGTCATGTCCGTGAATGGATGCCGCTGTCAGTTGAGACTGGTCACCTCTTAACTGTCAGAGGCTTATTTTAATTTATATATTTAGAATCGTTTTTTTTTACATGTTTTATAATGTTCTTACATAACAGTAGCGACAAGAAATATGTAACTGAGATATTTGTAATAAATAACATGATTTAAAAGCGTTTCCATGGAGTTTCTTGCACATTCTATTTCATACAGATCTATATTTTTCTATATTTTTTCTGACTGACTGACTTCTTGACAATTTAACCTTTGTTGCATTTGCAACCTGTGGTTATTCGAAGATATGTAACATTCACCAACCCGCACTGGGCACGCGTGATGGATTACGACCCATTCCCTCTCCTAGAGAGAGGAGGCCTGAGTCTCAACAGTGGGAACATTAAAAGGCTGATTATGCTTATGCTAAATGGTTTATTTGAAATAAATGCTTCGATTCTTGATTCTTGATTCTTGTAGGAGTATAACCATGATATGTTTGTTTGAAAATGTAATCAATAAAGTTGGCAGTCTTCATTTACCAAATCAATAACTACACGTACCTAAGGAAAGTTCTTTCAATCTATTGTACAAAATCTAAACACTTGGACTCCTTGGCTATTCTTGTCATATGGCCAGTAAAACGGCGCAAAGCAAGCGCAGCGTCAAAGTATAAATGTATATCTAAGCTTATATCACTAAGTAATAAAGTAGCATCTTACTGGAAAAGAATTTTCAGAACCTGTTCGGTAGTTTTCGAGATTATCCTTTACATAGCTTTACCTGTGGATAATCTTTACATATATATAATTCTTCTGTACCTACCTGTGTTTGTCACAACTCCTCTTAATCGGCTTGACCAATTTAGATTAAATTTAGTGTGTATGTTTAAAAGTATCCCTGGTGGGTTTGTAAGTATAATTGGACCCGGTAGCTGGCGCTGCAATCGGGTTCTTAGTGATTTATCCTGATGAAAAGCCATCATTCGGGCAGGACAACGTCTGTCAGGACTGCTAGTACCTATTATGTATACTATTATCATCATCATCATTTCAGCTGAAAGACGTCCACTACTGGACATAGGCCTCTCCCAAGTGCCACCACCACAACGCCACCAACCACAACGTCTGGTTCTCGCGACCCTCACCAGGTCATCGTTCCACCTTGTGGGAGTCCTACCAACGCTGCATCGTTCGGTATGCGATCGCCACTCGGTAACATTTCGATCCCCTCGACTCTTCTATCTGTGAAGAAAATTTAAAATAAAGACGTGTAATCATTAGCCGTCATTGCCCATATCATCCGTATCTTTCATACCCTCACAGTTTGTTCACATGAACTATAAGGGACCACCCACACCGCGCTAATAAACGCAGCGTTTTACGATCATGATAATAAATGCTGTTTACAGTGGTCGGCGCATGATGCGTTGTCAACCACGGGGGATGCTGCGTTGTTTGGACAAACGGTTATGGTATGGCATCTGTTAAGTTGTGTGTAGGGGCTTTTACTTGGGTGGCTGGGGATATAAAATTTGGAGTCTGTGAAGGAATCATTTTACGTTTTCAGATTAGTTTAGCTCGTGTAACTTATCTTTGAAATAACGTATTGCTGAGAGTAAAATATTGCGTAGCGTGAGTATTGCGTAGTTTTATCGTGTTAAATGTTTGATTTCTATGAAATAAGTCAAATTTTTGGAAACAGCGGGAAAAAGCTAGTCAAATATAAATGGAGTGTCTCCTTACAAGATACCGATTAATATCTATTTTTTTAACCGATTTGAAAAAAAGAAAGAAGTTCTCAATTCAGTGTTTCTTCCAATTTCAATTGTGTCTCTTCATCATTTAACTTTAACTCCCAAAATTAAAGTTTTTGTTTTTTTTTTTTTTTTTAATTAATATTGTAATAACTGGACCATAGATTTTTTTATTATTTTTACTTTTCATTCTGGTACACAGTTTCCCATGGGAATATTTACATTGTTAATAGGGTGTTGTTTCATTTACAGAGGGCCCTGCCGAGAAATTTAAATGTATTCAAATAAACGTGACATATCCTCTCAGGAGCAATATTCTAAGTGCCAAATTATTAATTAGTTATCTCAATTACTAGAGAGACTATTGAACTAAACAGTCTCAAGTATTGAGGTAAATATAGAAAAAATATATGTCATTCATTGAGGTTTATTATTCTTAGTAACAGAAGTCTATCACATATTCAGGGCCTATTTAACCACTTGGTTAAATTCACTTTTAGATCTAGCATAAACATAGGCATAATCAGCCTAATGTCCCTACTATTGGCACCGAAGCCTCCTCTCTAGGAGAATCAATGGGCCGTAATCCACCACGCGAGCCCAGTAAGCATTGATTTCCACCAATCCAAACCAGCATGTCCTATGACTAAAATTTTGAAGACGTGATCATCTTCGAATTTCGGTCATAGTACATGCTGGTGAAAACCATCTACAGATCTAATACATCCTACTACAGATCTAAGAAATTAGATCTGTCAAAGTAAATATAAATTCAAGTTTCTTGCTAGTTATTACAGATGATTCAACACCTTATAATTCAGCAGTTCTAAAACAAACAACCAACCAACTTCAATGGCGACCTCTTACCTAACAATTAAAATAAAATAACTTATACCAAGCCCAATTCAATTGAAGATCACACAATGGACTAAGGTCTTCCATTCAAGTTATTAACAAGTGAATGAAGAATAGAATATTTTTATTAAAATGAAGTTCATATTGCAATGCGACCTCGGTGGAACCTTGGTGGTAATCACACACCAATTAACGTCTGTAACAGAAGACAAATGGACGGACGACGATACATTAATCATGTGAGGATTGGTGGTTGCGAAGTCAATTACAAAGCCACTGACACTCCAGGCCTTTGTATTTAAATAACCGTGATTGAGACTGGTAGGTACAGTGATTTGTCAAAAAAGCTTGGTCAACCTGATCAGAATGTTACTAAAAGAGTTATGAGTACACATGTGGATGGATGGAGAGGAAAAAGGAAACCAAAGAAAAGATAGTCATAGTCATAGTCATAGTAGTTTATTGGTAAGGGATTCTTACAAGTCATTATAGAATGTTACATAAAATAAGTCAACAAATGATAAGGTATATAACAATGTCAAATAATAAAAAAATGTCAAACAAATAAAATAAATTACAAGGAAAAATAAAAAATAATAAATAATAATCGAAGTCAAATTACAAATTAAAATAAAAGTCAAAATAATTTTCATTCCAAATTAGCGTCAAAGTTAAATTAAGTTAAATCATAAACTCGTCAAAAGAATAAAAAGCTTGCTCGATAAGCCATTGATAGATGGATAATGTGTAGAGTGATATGAAAGCAAACGGAGTTAGTGGTAGCTTGACGGGGGATAGGACAGAATGGAAAAAAGAAACGTTGCGCAGACCCTAAATAAGAAAGGAAAAGAACAGGAAGATGATGATGATGATGATGATGATAATGTTTCTGGGCGTCATCTAAAAAATAAAACGAATGTTTTCAAAATTTTATCAGAGATCTGGAATATTTACATACCTTGCAGAGTCATCAAGAGCAGTGGTGGCTCAGTGGTACCGGCCCCGACTTACGAGTCGCGGGTTCAACCTCATTCAGGCACATTACTTTGTGTAATTTATTTCATCACTCACTCTCAGAACCGGCATGTTCTAGAACCAAAAATTCGAAGACACGTCATCATCTTCCTGCGTGCTGTTATTTGGGGTAGGCGCAACACGTTTTTTCTTCCATTCTGCCCTGTCACTCGTCATGCTATCACTAACTTATTTTTCTTTCATATCACTCTTCACACAACTCATCCATCTTTTCTTTGGTCTCCCTCTCCCTCTCCATCCATCCACATGTATACTCATAACTCTTTTAGTAACATGCATTTCATCCCTCCTCTTGACATGACCATACCAAGACAAACGATTGCCTTCTACTTGTAAGACATGTGACATCCACTAATCCGCACTGGGCGCGTGTGGTGGATTACAGCCCTTCCCTGTCGTAGAGGGCTTGAGTCCCAGCAGTGGGAATATTGTAAGGCTGATTATGTTTTGCACTTGCAGAGACATCTCAAATAAGACCATTTTTTATTTATTTTTCGGGTGGGAAAATCATCTAATGACTTCCCCCGCTCTTGTGCGGAGCGGGAGATAGTGTCAGACTTTTAGACTATAAACCCACTGATGTTCCTTTGTTGTCTTCGTCCCAGGGCCCCGGGTTTCGTTTTCACACTACCCATGGCCCCAGTAGGCTTCGATCCTGCTGGGCCCCTACGGTTGCTGACATCTCCTTCAGGCGTGCATGGAACAGTACGCGTCGTCGGAGACTTGGGCCCGGTCCGGCCGGTTACCGGACGGCCGTCCGCAAGCCCGCGCCTACGGTAAAATATGACCATATGTTATCAATTAATCAAACAACATCAAACTTAATGCTTACTAAAGCACATTACCCGTTCACAGTTGAAAACTAAATTCAATACTGTCCTAAATGCGATTGTTGGCTCTCACGTCGGCCTTCAGCTCTTCTTTGCAGAACTTGTAATTAGAGGAGCATTTAAATACATCGTATGCTATCGAACACAAGCACTGCATCGTTTAGCTGCACGCTACCACATCGATTGCTAGGCTATGTAAGGCATAGCATAATTAGCTTTATAGTATTCTCGCTGCTGGGACTCAGGCCTTTTCTCTAGAAGATGGCATAGGCCGTCATCCACCACGTAGTCATGTATTAAATTTTTTAGGGTTCCGTACCTCAAAATAGGAAAAAACGGAACCCTTATCGGGTCATTTTGTTGTCCGTCCGTCTGTCTGTCAAGACCCTGTATCTCGGGAACGCGTAGAGGTATCGAGTTGAAATTAAAACCATATAGTCAAATCTGCGGTTCCTTGAAGCTCTAAAAAAAAAACAAACTTCTGAGTTATCGAAAAAAAAAGATACGGCCGTTTATGTCGCAAAAGACGTACATTTCAACACTCTCAAAGGAATCAAAATTCATAGGGTACTTTTCGTTGACCCAGAATTCTGAAAATGGCATAAAGCAAGATCCTATAGTATAGATACAGGAATAACTGAAAACTGTAAATTTGTAGTTCCGTCACAAAAATAAAACTTTTATTTCAATTTGGAAAAATCTTTGCAACTCAATTCTGGAATCGAACTGTTTTCGTGCGGAACCTTTAGTGCGCGAGTCCGACTCGCACTTGCCTGTTTTTTTTTTTAATTCTCGCATCCACAGCTAATGGAAATAAGATTATTTTTTTCAGTTCATTATCATCCAAAGAGAGAGCGATGAGCTCGCTCTGAGTATAGTGAGAGGGAATATCAGACTTTTAATGACTAAACCCAGCTGAGTTCTTTCCGTTGCCCTTTACTTTCCAGGGCCACGGTTACTCTTTCGAACAATACCGCAGCACTGGCAGACATCGGTTTTAGTGGTTCCGTCTGAAAATAAACTTAATTATTTTAACCGAGATGCCAGTTTTCATTAAAAAAAAAAAATATCTTCTTGCTGCAACAATATTGTCATATTTTAAAATTATACGACACCCATAAGTCGTAATATTCCATCGTGTAACATAAACTTGAGAGGACTGCGAACTAATAAGTGGGTGCTAATGGCTAGTTCACACATGGCGACGGTCCAAGGTGGCGAATGTAATAGTTTTACGACTGTACGACGCTATCATTGTTAATGTGTTGTGTTGTGGTGGTAAATGGAATGCATACAAAATTGTTATAATAGGTACCTATTACAGTACATTAGATTATTTTTATATTATCATTATTATGCCAGTGTTGGCAAAAAGTTAATCAAATTAACGATTAAAATTAATTAATCGTAATCGTTGATATTAGCCGATGGATGTAAGACGCACATGACCAGTTGTTAGGGCGACACTTGGGGCATATGTCCAAGAGTGGACGAAAGTGCACGCAGTGTCTTTCAGCTGAAATGATAATAATGATGTTAATATTATAAAAAAAAAATGGTTACAAATTGTAAAAGTAATAAGTTCAGTATATTTTTTTATTAAAATATTATTATGATAAATAACAGAAATTAAGTTAACTGAAATAATGTGTTTATTGGTTTTTTTTTTAATTTTTAGACGATATAATGTAAATATAGCCGTAAAAATCTCAAGCAATAAAAAAAATTCAGGTTGCATTTTGGAGAGTGTGCGCGGAAATTTCATGACTTGATTCCGCCATCTCATTTCTATAATCGGACCACCCGACGTACGGCGAGTATCCACCCTTACGTTGTTGAAACCATTACGGTTCGGACTAAGCGTTTCCCCTCGTCGTTTATACCGCGTACATCGAAGGACTGGAACAATTTGCCTGCTGAGTTCTTCCCATCCGATTATAATTTGGGTGTCTTCAAGGCTAGAGTGAATAGGCTCTTACTAAACTAGTGCGCCTCACCATCAACGATTGCATCACTGCTTACCATGAGGTGGAATCGCAATCAGACACTAGTTTATAACAAATAAAAAAATCGAATGAAAAAATAAAATTGAGGTCCACATAGGAACCATATCATCATCTCCTGTCCAAAAAAGATAGCCTCAAGAGCCTTTGACCACTTCTCGCCTTCGTCAATGATATGATCATACTCAGGTAGGTACTTGAAGCAGTGTCACTCGTCACCGGCATATAAAGCCCCTCCCACACGAGCCGACAAGACGTTGACTCACGCAGTGTCGCAAGCGTGTCGCCGCGTTGGTGCGTCGCCGTGGGTGGTCCCCTGATAGGTATCTAATTTAAACCTACTTTTGTCGTGGAGAGAGTTTTGTTTTCTAATTGTCGCGATTTCTTATCTTTTCATAGTGTTTTTACTTACGTAGGTATTGTATGATGATTCATAGATGTAGAAGCCTTTTTTTTGTGAAGTGGGAAATCATCAAATTACTTCTTCCGTTCTGGGTGGACCGGTCTGTTCCTTCAGTTGCCCTTTGTGTTCCTAACACTAATGACTGATAACTTTTTCGAAAATTCCCACAGTCCTTGACGGGCTGATGACATCCGCTCTACTAGGCTCCTTCAGTTTTGCAAACTCTCGTTGAGACGCTATCGACTCAGGCATATTTCTTACAGGATGACCGGATGGCGAGCTACCTATTGCACGTCGTGCCGCAAGTTCGCATTATTTGTAAACTTGGCTGCCTATTTTTGTTTTTATAAAATCTTATTTTTTAAGGAAAACGATTCATTTTAAAGCTTATTTTATTAGTAAAAAAGAGTCAATTTCATGTTGTAGTTAAAAATATAGATAGTCTGTAGGCAGAAATAGTTTCAGGTATAGCTAAAAACCACCGTACAGTTATGACAAAACATAAAAATAATCTTACGTAGTAGTGAGACTCAACTTAAAATCAAAGTCAATATAATTATATAAATATATAGCCTATAGCAAGGAGCAACTTCTAAAACAAACAGTATTGATCCGAATACTATTTTCTCTCGATCCACCACTAAAACCAACACGCATACGTTTAAGTCTTAAAATCGCAAATCCGTGCGCAGCCTAAAGTATTATAGTACTCAAGTGTCCTCTACACCATAACGGGTCGGTCGTCCGTTTGTTTAACGCCTCAAAGTGACAACGACAATATCTATTTTCGATCAGCATTTGTTTATATTACAAACACCAAAGTCATCAAAAGACCATGTTTAATTCTTAATCATTTTCAATCCCTGAACTCTTATTTTGTTTGCACTAAAGTTGAAATTCAAATGTTTTGTAATTATGTGATGGATGATGATAAGTTGGTGATCAGTTGTGATGACAAGACTGTTATGAATAGAGGTCGAAGACTCGAGTCAAGAGTCGGTAATGTGAGAAAAACATTTTATGAATTTCATGTGTTTCGGGATGACGATTCAAAACAAGATGTCGTACTTATTAGATTCTGATCCAGTATTGGCAGTGAAGTTAATCCTTTTGGCAATATTTTAGGTTTAGAAAAAAAGGCGCAAATAAAGATTATGTCATATCACATACCAATTATTTTTATTTTCTTAATCTTATTCTTCTTTCTGCCCTTATCCCATATTACTTGGGGTTGGCGCAACACGTTTTTTTTTCCATCATTCTGTCGTATCACCCGTCACACTATCACTAACTCCCTTTTCTTTCATATCACACAATTCATCCATCATGTGGTTTGGTTTTATTTAATTTAATATATACATAATTATTTAGAGCCATGTACACTCGGTTATGCATAAGCTGTGGTTGCTTATGATTGAGTGTGCATTATAGGACTAAGTTAGGTATACCAATTTTTATTTCTAAGTTTTTATTTTGTAACACTCGTTGGTGATCCTTAAATAAATAAAAAAATAGTATAGATCACTTGATCTATACTATTACTAGACAAAATGACTTAGTTTTGTTATTAAACATTTTGATAATCACATGTAGGTACCTAATTTTAAACTCATGTCCATAATAGGGTCGTTAGTATAGCATAAACTGGACCGATGACCTGGTGAAGGTCGCGGGATTCTGATGGCTGCGAGACGCACAGGGGAAGGAAAACATCGTGAATAAACCGGCATGTCCTAGAACCGAAATACGAAGGCATGTGACACCACCCCACTGGGCTCGCGTCGTGGATTACTTACGGCCCTTTTAGAGAAGAGGACTGAATCTCAGCAGTGGGAACATTATAAGGTTGATTATACTATCATCATCATCATTCTAGCTGAAAGAAGTCCAATGCTGGACATAGGCCTCCCCAAGTGTCGCCACATAAACCAAACCTGTGTATTTCGCATTCATCCGATTCTAACAATCATGAGAGAGGCCTTCCAAGCCTGCGTCTTCAGGTAAACAGTTGTTACTCCACAACTTTTCAGCCCCATTGACTATCCACTCCAAGTCTTTAGACGTAGATATGTCGTAGCCATATCGTAGAATTGGATTTCAAATAATGTAGTGAGCCATTCCATATATAATACAAATACAAAAAATACAAATTCAAAATACAAAATGTTTTATTTCTATATCAAGTAGTTTAGCTTAGTCTATGATTAGAGTCTCCTTTTAAGCATGATGATGCCTGTATTAGGAGACTCCGCTCCTCCTTAGCGTTGGCTGTTTACTAAACTCAAATATATTCTATATACTTAACAAAGTATTTTTGTTTTTTTTTCAAATTATATGTTTCATAATAGCTGACCACTTCATGAAATGGCATCCTCAAAACTAATCTAACCTAACCTGGACCAATTCTAGGACGTAAGAAAGATAGAAAAAATATTTTTTTTGGCACACATAGTGCAAAAGTCTACCACATTGTTGTATCACATGGTTGCACCACTTACTAACTAGTAGTTGCCTGACGATATGGCTACGACAAATATTTTTTTTTAAAATTAGGTTTATTCAAATTTTACTTTTATTATTACATTCTTAAATTCTGCCACACTGTAAAACAGTTTGTCGGTAGACAAACTTTACTTTCAGACATAAATTACCAACCCCATAAACATTATAGCACAATAACAATTAAAATCAACAACCCCTACTTAATTAAAAAATAATTCCCATTTCAAGCTTCATTAATATTAATCCTTTATAAATAAAGACGTAATTACATGCCCTGGTTACAATAACTATAAATTTAAACTAATCACAACACATACTTAAGGTGACATAGAGCCTGCACGAGCGACTTCCGGCCAAGTTGTCCGTTCCGGAAGTGGCCGGCCACCGGAAGTTGTATACAAAGTGCGAGCCTTCGCGTGCTACGGAATGGAGGGGAAAATTCGGTGGAAGGAAATTTATGGGTCGTTGTAACATGATATTTTAATATGATGGAAAAATCGTGGGTTGGAAGTTGAAGTATTTTTTCGTAGTATTGTTGCTTTTTCTATTACTTTCATGTCTTACAAAATCAGTTGTTTTAGTTGTTGAAAGACTTTCTTTTGAACCAAACTAAAAACACTGCAAAATATTGTTTGGTTCACTCAAATATGTGTGGTTCTTTCCTCAAAGACCATCCGAAAGACGCAGCGGTGGAAGGCCTTCCACAAGGACCGATGACCTAATGAGGGTCGCGGGAATCCGATGGATGCGACGCACAGGACCGTTCGTTCTGAAGAAACTTGGGGGAGGCCTATGTCCAACAGTGGACGTGTTTCGGCCGAAATGTTGATGATGATGCTGCTTTGTTGTGATACTTTCTTTTGAACCAACCTAAATAAACCCGAAGATACCGTTTGGTCTACTCAAATTTGGGGGTATGCTAATCTAATCGATTGCCTGAACCGAATACACAAAGTGGGTACTCTAGATTTGTACTAAATACATGCCTTATTGATCTATAATAATATTATAAAGAGGTAAAGTTTGTTGTTAAGAGGAAATCTCTGAAAGTACAGATCCGATTGCTAAAAGTTTTTCATCGATAGAAAGCTGCATTATTTCTGAGTGACATAGGCTTTTATGAAATGTAATAAAAAAATTGAACCTGTTCAAAAAAAAAAAAAAACCATGGAATCTGTCAAAATTTTCACAAGGTTGTTACTAAAAATGGTTATGTGGTCGATTTTTGAATTGGGTTTTGAGTCAAAAACATATCAAACCGTACTTTAGTGCCTTGACTGGTTTTCGGGCTAAAGTAGAGTTTGAGAAATACTCAACTTCAAATCAAAAATCGGGGGTTAATTTCACCTGCTATGCCCATATGAGGGTTTTCTAAAACGGACGTTTACCAGTTGGCAGCACTGAGTCGTCAAGACCAGGTACCTGTCCAAACGCTTATGTTAATGACATTATTAAATTGACGTCAACGTAATGTCTACGTTTTCAAAAGTAAAAGACTAAGGTTGCTCTCCGGAAGCTGTCAGGTTAAGCCGCACAACTTCCCACCACTTTTGTCTGCTGGAAGTCATCCAAGCGTACTCGTTCAATGGGTCGCCAACAACCGCTTTGATCTGGTCTGACAATCGCATCGGTGATCTGCCACGCGGCCTCGTCCCGTACACCTTTCTATGTATAACAAAACGTTCCATGGAGTCACATCCACGTCGAAATAACACATCTCGGCTAAGTGGCGCCAACTGGTAGAGTGAATTTTCCTGAACAACTCTCATTTATTCTAAACGGCAACCTGCATTTTTCATCAAAAACTACTAAGTAAAAATGTTCATAATCTCACCAGCTATACATCACGCATTTCAGTCAAAAAATCATTTTCGGGAACACAAAAAACCGACGCCTAGATATTGTAAATTCATGCGCGTTTAACTGGGTGGTTAGATTACTATCGGCACCGTGAAACAGCCTGCGATTGTCGCTGCGATTTTAATATATTAAGCGATCGCGTGTCGCTAAGTATCGCAGTGTGGCCGACGCTTTATTTGATCTATTGCTGGATTCCATTTTGTTTTTTTTTTGTAGCTTTTTTGTGATATTTGAATAAGTGGTGAGTACCACTACCACTTAGGCTATAAGACTGATAAAAGAGACAGATAAAAGCAATTGAAATTTATTGCTTAGGGGTCTAAAAGATATGGCATCGGCATTGTTAAAAAAAACACTGCAGCTCTGGAACACAAGAAGCAACTGAAAGAACACTGATGGGTTGTAGTCAGTAAAATTCGATCAGGTCAGTATCTCATATCTTTGTATACGTGTATTAAATTGTTGGTAAGCCAAATAAATAAAAGTCTGACATGGCTGGCAACTGTTTTATAGCCGGCCACCAGTCTGACACCAACCCTCCTTGGGAATGCTTTCTTGGTGGTTTACTTTTGTAGTACGTACAGTCTGAAAATGTCCCTTAGTCGCTTCTTGCGACACCCACGGGAAGTAATGGGATGGTGCTATTCTTTACGTCCGGACACCACACGGTACGGTACGGTATCAAAAAGAATATATATATAGCAATTTAAAAATAAATTTACCGTAGGATGTAACCTGAGACCGCGATAAAAATATTAAGATGTGAAAAGACAAGCATCTACGTATCTGTCACTATTTATCTAAAAATTGTTATATTATTATCTATTTATTTCAAGTAGCAAAGACTCATTTTAGTTACATAATCACACACAGACAATATATTTCATAAAATTACATACAATGAAATGTTAAAATTAAATGAATTTAAATTGCATTGGATTGTCATTACATTATCATTAAATTAAATTGAATTGAATTATAACGTCAGTCAGTGAAACATTAAAATAATTGTATTAAATATTAAAATAAATTGTATAAGATTAAAATTCAAATAAATGTCATTATTACTCGTATATTAAAGTACATTAATAGTTATATTCCAATTTCCTAACCGGAATTGGAATAGGAACATGTCTTCCACAGCCATGTCGGATATATGGAGTCTAGCCTGTCGGCGATCATTGCCAGGATGACATTGGGGCTGGCCCACACCCGGCGCACCAGGGACGCGCACTGCTTGCGCATAGTGGTGTGAAAACCAAAAATGATAAATGAAGAGAAATTATTAGGTATATTCGTAGCTCATCATATTCGGGTTCTAGTCCCACGTTACTTGGGGCACGTTACTCAACACGCGGTATCGGCGCAACAAGGATTTTTCTTCCATTCTGTCCTGTCACCCGTCACACTATGACTAACTTCCTTTTCTTTCATATAACTCCTTAAAAGATCCATCAATCTTTTCTTTGATCTCCCTCTCCCTCTCCAACCATCCACTTGCTTTACTGCTCATATCTCTTTTTAGTAAGATGCTTAAATTTAGTAAAATGCGTGATTAACATCTTAGGATAAACTTACTTATTTATACATATAAGTACTATTGTAACCACAGGTGTAAATATTCCCCGTTATATACTGATCTTGGCACCAATCCATTCCACTTAATTTTTTTTTTAGATAGCGACAGCAAAACTTATATCCAACATAAAAAAAACACAACAAAACATTTTTTACCACAAAACAATTTCGCCACACGTCTCGCCTTTCAGCCATTTTTGACGTCAATTTTCTTAGTCTACTCATTTGTTCTAGAAATTACGGCAAACCGTTTTGTGGGATACCTTCAATATACTTTAACAGCATATGGTGGGCGACCAACGTTGTGAATACAGCTTTATTTATCCAAACAAATGGGTGCCACATGTCGCCTTTACCAGTGACAAGGCCTTATAAGACCAATATACCCTGATCTTAACTCCCCAAACAAAAATTCCCTCAAACAACTCAATTTGTGAATAGTGAGAGACGGGTGGCAGGTCAAATTAAAATAGGCGATGTAAGAATAAAGTTTGTGACACAATAAACATGCGATATTTATTTATTTACTGTAATTATACATAACCAGATGTGTGAAGTACCAATGCGGTGGGTTTGTGGGTATTTGTGGCTTTTTATACATTATTTTTACTTTTAGGTGTTTATAGGAATATGGAGAGTATCATCATGATATTGAAGACAAGAGCTTATTTTTATACAAAAGATTATTTCTGTTTTTTTTTCTAAACAGGTGCGGGTTGAAAACCAGCGATCAGCCCTCGTCTTCAATATCATCATGATTCTCCATATTCCACCTACCAAGAACATTTTTAATTAGTAAATAACAAAATATGTACAGCCAAGGATCAAAAGTGCAGTTGCACTCTACCAAAGCTAAAGTGTCTAAAATTTCTTTGTTGTAGAAGTTCAATAGTCCACAACCAGTTTATTCAATACTTTAGATTCTATGCTACCAATTAAATCAGTCATAAACCATTGACCCTCTTCTACAAAGAAATTTTAGACATTTTAGCATTGGTAAGGTCGAACTGCACTTTTGACATCCGACTGTACATAAGAAACTTAAATATTAAGTTACTGTTTATACTAAACCTAATTATGAACATAATATAAATACAAAATTCACTGTGTCGAAGTACACCTCCACATCGCTGTCATCCGGAAATGTGCCTAGAAGACTGGCATTGCCGTTCAACGATTGCCACGTTGAACGGCAATGCTAATTCTTTGGGCATAGAACAAGCCAGTCGTCTCTAGTCACGCGGTGTCGATCAGTGGGTTAGAAATTTCCTAGAATACTTTTTTAATATCAAAACAAACGAGTTTTAACATAACAGTTTTGACTAATTTAACAGTATTTGCCTGTAAAATCATCATTATCATTACAGCCGAAAGATGTCCACTGTTGGACAGGTCCCGGTTGAGCGGGTGGTCCTGGGTGTTTTGCTTTCATCATTATCGCGACCCTCACTAAATTATCAGTCCATCCTTGTGGGAGGCCTTTTGCTGCGTCTTCCGGTACGCGGTCGCCAGTCTGGAATGTTTCGGCTCCATTGACCATTTGTTCTGCGACCAATGTGCCCTGTCCACTAACAATTAAGTTTGGCGATTCTTCGGGCTATGTCGATAACTCAAAATCTGAAAAAAAAACTTTGACTAAGCAATCTGACATTGAATCATTAAATATTTCCAGTTTCAAGATACAATATTTTTAACAAACTCAAGTATTTACGATTTTGCCCTCTATACGAGTGCTTCCAAATTTAAACTCTCACGTAAGGCCATGTTAACGTATTGTCTTACCGATTGACACTGGCAAGCTGTTTACCGATCTCACTGATCTAAACTTGTTAATCACGAACTTATAATTAAATAGACCATGTCGACATCTCTGTGTTGCTACATGAAAAAAAATCTTTATTTTTAGTAGCTTATAGATATAACAAGATATAAATTGAAATATGACATGGAGAGTAGAAAAAGAAAAAATAAGTCAATTAAAAACAGCAATTGTTGTCAAAATTTTGGTGACTTAACAATATTTTTTCACCTCCAGATTTAATATGATAGTAGGACTTCAAGAATGAGTACTAATTAAAATAAATACCTACCAATGGCTGGCATATCTTCAATCTATCTAGTTTCCCAAAACCAATGGCAAATCTTGCACCTTCAAATCAAGGAGACAAGAAAAAATACAAATTTTATGGGAATTTTAAAATCTTTAGTCTGGCAACCCCATAAACCAGCTTGGTAACGCTAATGATGGAACATCATGTCCCTCTAAGTGCTGGTAATGTGTGTACAAATACTGCCCAGTTTCGGATCTTACGACAGTCCCACGGAAATACATGTTTGGACATGTTTAGAGCCTGCTAACTATATTGGTATTTGTAACGAATCATGCATGTTTGAGAAAATCATGTTTGGCGTTTATTAGATCGATTTCAAGCTATGGAATTGTCGATTTCTGTTCCTGTTATGTATTTGTTTTTTTTTATTTACACGAACAATTTACATTTAAAAATATTTGCATCACTGCTTACTATCAGGGATCGCAGTCAAGCACTAGTTTATAACAATAAAAAAAAAAATAGTAATAACTAACTAAAATATGGCGTCAAATAACTTTTCCACATCGTTGTCGACTGGTAATTTGCAACACATTCCAAAATCACTTATCGGACAGTTGATTGGACCAGACACAATTAAATAACCGTCTGCAGGACTTTACACCGTGTTCCGCATATCAACCCCAAAAAATGTCATAACTAAAAGATCTTTTATTTAAAAAACATAACCCTCCTTCTACCGCAGTCGGATAAAAATAATGAGCATCATAAATAATCACATTACCACACCACAAAATATCATTACACAGTATTTTTACCGTATTTACAAAATATGATTTAAGTGGCGACCTCGCTTATCACACACCATCGGCATAATAACAGCAATCAACACGTTTTTCATGTCAACAAGTAAAAAAAAAATAACAAATGACATTGGTTTATCGAAGTCTGTCATCTTTACGGGTAATTGCCGTCAGGGGGTAACGCCGTCAGTGGGTAAAGCCGTAAGGGGGTAATGCCGTTTTATGAAGGTAACGTTGGTTGTTACTGATAAGGGGTGAAAACTAGGATTGGGTAATTATTTAAGTTGGGTAGAGTTGTTTTGAGTGATTGTAATTTGTATTTTGTTTTTCATGTTAATTTTTTTTACCCCTTTTTAGGGTTCCGTACTAAAAAGAAATAAACGGAACCCTTATTGGGTTACTTTGTTCTCCGTCTGGTTGTCTGTCTGTCTGTCAAGACCCTTTATCTTTCGAACGCATGGAGTATCGAGTTGAAATTAAAACCATATACTTAGGTTTGCGGTCTCTTGTACCTTTTTTTTAAGTGGGAAAATCATGAAAAATCCCGTTCTTGGGTGGAGATAGTGTCAGACTTTTGCTAACTAAAAACCCACTCCTGTTCCTCCTTTGCCTTCGTCCCAGGGCCCCGGGTTTCGTTTTCACACTACCCATGGCCCCAGTAGGCTTCGACCCTGCCCCCTACGATTTGCTGACATCTCCCTGAGGCGCGCGTGGAACAGTACGCGCCGTCGACGACTTAGGCTCGGTCCGGATGGTTACCGGACGATCGGACGGCGAGCCACCCATTGCTCGCCGTCCGCAAGCCCGCGCCTACGGTGGCCGGAAATCAGGATCGGAATCCCGGCGGCGGTTGAGGCGTGACGACCGTTGCCTCACTGCCGCCTCCTTTGCTAGCATTACTGCTTCGCGGAAGGAGGCGACCGCCTGCCACTCCTCCTCGCTCCGGACCATGGCTTGTAACAAGGCCGGCCTGGCCGGCGGGAGAGATCGCCGCCGCCGATCGCCCCCACGAGGACACGGCGTTACACCTCCACCGTGTGCTCCACCGTGTCCTCCGGGCGTTCCACACAGTGGCGACACCCGGGCGTGTCTTCCGCACGAATCCGGTGCAGGAACTTTCCGAACTTACCATGTTCGGTGAGAACCTGCGTCATGCGGAAGTTGATGACGCCGTGAGGTCTTTTCAACCACGCCTCAAAGAGGGGACTAACCGCCTAGAGGGTATTTACCACCAGGTCACTTGTAGCTGTGAAAAAATCAACTTCTAAGTTAATAAAAAAAAAGATACGGTTTATGGCGCAAAAAGTTGTAATTCGATACTCTCAAGGAAACAAAATTCGTTGAGTACTTCCCATTGATCTAGAATCCTGAAATTCGGTATGAAGCAAAGTCTTATAGCACAAGTATAGGAAAAATCTGAAAACTGTAATTTTTTTAGTTTAGTCACAAAAAAAACTTACTTTGCGATTCGGAAAAATCTTTGTAACTCGTTTCGGGAATTGAACTGTTTTTATAGGTAAGTTTCTACGGAACCCTCAGTGTGCGAGTGCGACGCGCACTTGCCCAGTTTTTTTAAATAACAACCCCTTGAGCATTTAATCTAGGAAAGACAATTTCAATGGTCAATCGTTTTTAAATTTTATAGTGAACATTGAATATTAATCTTTATCGTTTGCGACCCGTTTGCTTACTTATTTCGCGAAATTTTTCGAGTATAATCCACCTCCGACGGCCGAGCAACGTGAAAAAGAAAATCGAATAGGATCAATGCCGGAATAAAAAAAACAATGTTTCATTTTTCATACAAATATGTTTATTTCGTACCAATAAATCGTTTACACAAGATTCTAAAATACTCGAAAAAATTTATATTATGTCAAAAGTTTTATTGCGTCTTTTACGAAAATGAAAAACATGCATAAAGGAGTCATTCGTAGATCTTTGATAATCGTTACAAGTAGTCAGACAGAAAGTCTGACCATCAGTCTATACAAGGAGTATTGTGTTGCCCAGTAACTGGGTTGTGGAGGTCTGACAGGCTTTTGGGGTGGTTCATTGAAACTAAGACAACGTCTCATTCATCTATCCTAGCTTTCGTAGCTATCTATTTTTTGTCGTAAGCCACTAGGCGCAAATGAGTGCCTTTGATACATTTAGTAATCGGGGAAAACTAATAAGCAAAAAACTAGAGCGGACTAATGAGACACCCTCTCGGTTTCAAAGAATCACCATTTACTCCATGTAAAACAGATAATCAGCCGCGACCGGTAAGACTGGAAGCCGACCCCAAACTATTTGGGGAATGGTTAGGGAGATGGTGAAAGGAGTTCCTAATTCTTATCAAAAATAGTTTTTTTTTCGGTCGCCTCCTTCTGTTCAGCAGTAAGTAGTAGTAGTAAAGTAAGGAGACGGACGGCAAGAAATGCGCAGCTCGCCGTTCAACCGTTCGGTAACCGTCCGGACTAAGCCCATGACGTGGACGGCGCGTAGTGTGCCACGCGCGCCTCAAGGAGACGTCAGCAAACCGTAGGGCCCAGCAGGGTCGAGGCCCACTGGGGACATACGTTCGCTTCTGAAAGGAAAAACCGAAGGAACTAGGAGTGGGTTTTAGTCAGTAAAAGTCTGACACGCCCTCTCACTCCGCCCAAGGGCGAGAGATGTCATTGGGTGATTTCCCACCTAAAAAAATATTTAAAGAAATCTCTCTTAAACCATTAAGTTAATAACCTCTCAACAAAATCCGTTTGACCCCAATAAAACCAACCGTATCACACTCTCAACAATTTCCTGTTCCCCCATTATCAAGAAACATTAAAATTTCACCCCGTGTTACAACCCTTACACCCCCATAATCACCTCTGACCCACTAGTTGACGAAATTGAGTGCCAAGCTTAATCTAAACGACGATCGACACAGTGTCGGCTTTATGGGCGAACGAAGCTGTTTTACCGTGTAATGTGGTCCATAAAGATCTGTAATCGGGATCGTTTTCCAACTAGGCGACACGCTAGGTGGGGATAGTGATGTACCTTTATAGGGAATGTATGTAAACACTTAGAACAAGTAGATAGGCAATTTATAGAATAGGTATTATTAGTATTAACTTTTATTATGAAAAAAAAATAATAAACTGTTAATTTGAAAAGAAAATCAGGTAAATATACATACATGGGTTCTTTTTGCATTACGAACTTACTTCATCGATATGTGGTTGAGAAATACCTGTTGTTTAAATCCACGGTAAGTGAGATTAAATCCGGCAGACATTATGTCTGCTCAATCGTCGAATTTAATATTGGAAAGCAATTGAGAAAGTACCTACTTGACTTTTTTTTTTAAATTACACGTATCAAAAAGCAACTTCACCCAAAATTGCAAATAGAAAAAAGTTTTCAAATCTGTTCAAAATCAAAAAAGTTAGAACAAAAATCAAATCTGGTGCAAAGGGAAACTGTCAAGAAGCAGAAAAAGGTTACAGTAATGTGACGTCCATTAGGTTACGCACGTAGAAAACTACGCCCACTCTTCTTCATACAAATATTTGAAATGATATTGCAACCGACTTTTATTTATAAACAATTTTGACACGGTTTCCAGAAAAAAAATAATTAAGTGTTATTTGTTATTTAGTAGGTACTTAATTATAGCGTCACAGTCCAGTATAGTCGAAAGATCAAGATATCGAAGTTCGAATAAGGCGTTATATGTGGATAACCTCGAAAAGAAAGTTTTAAAACTGTAGGTATTATATTTTCCGGGAAATCATTTATAATTATAAATTCTAAAGAGACTCACATAAAGGTACCTACATTTTTCTTAAGAAAAATTGTTTCCAAAATATAAAGGCACATTCAGCTCTCATACATGGCGCGTACAATTATAAGTAGGTACATACATAAATAAAGAGATAATGCATCAGCAACTACATAAAAACTGTCACCACACCGTAATTACATCCAACGCTATTCATATCACATTATTCTGGTTGACATCCGTCGCCGCGTTCCCGCGCTCTTATTGGCTGGCGCGCCACTTTGTCGCCCATTTGTCACCAAACGCCAACCAATCACAACCCTCGCTTCAAAAATGGAACACAAATGAAATTGTCACTGCGATCGACCCACATAAAACCTTTATTGTGTCTCCGTCTTTATTGTATTCTTTATTCGAATTTTAAAAAATGGCGATGTTGCAATTTTAATATAATAGACTTTGTATTTATTGTGAGTGTTTATTCAAATATGACAGCCATGTCTCAATTGTAATATTGAACGAAAATAAAAATGCGACAATACAAACAATTTTTACACTCATCACGATGTTCGGAATAACAAAAAGGACACAATTTCGCCCCAAATGAAGCGTGACTTTTAACAAAGGGCACGTATATGCAGTGCGCAATCGTTTATAACGCTGCCAATTTTAGGAGGCACTTACTTTGGAGTTTTATAGAGTATTGCAGAGTTTATTTCACAAGATCGGTTAGTAGCCCAGTGTGTCGATTGCCTCGGGTTGGTGGAAATAACACGGCTGTATCATTGTTATACAAAAGCGCAGCTGTTCGGTTCCCTTAGGGTAAAAAAGACGTTTTGTGTGTTTTTTTTTCGATACGGTGTGCGTAGGGCCCTTTTAGCGGTCACCGGGACATGGCCGCTTCCTGTTTGAGCGTTTGATACATTGTAAGCTTTTATTTTTTTTCGACTGTCTCTATATTGTTAGTGATGTATCTATGTATCAGTTTTGGAAAGCATGTTTGTACAATTCTGATGTTACGAGTATCATGGTTCGACCGAGAAAATTTTTGAAATGAGAATTGAAATGTATTGCAATACTGGCTATTCTAAATCAACGACTAATGTAATCTTAATTAAATTATACATATTTTATACTACACTAGCTTTTTCAGCGGCTTCGTTTGTGTAAAAGTCAATAACCGTACCAAGAAATCGTTTTATCGGAATAAAAAGCCTATCTATTCCTTGTCCAAATGTCACTAGTGTCACTTGTCTGAATTTTTCTTTTGTTTTATATGTATTTTTACAAGTGACACTAGTGACAGCGGCTAAACGCGATTAAGCGAGCGAAACGTTTAAACGCGATTAGTTTTATTTGTGAATATCGCCCTTATTGTTATTTTATCAATCTCCTTTCGTTCAGTCCATCCAAAGGTTGTCTATAAGAGATAAGACCGCTCATTGTATACACTTGTTTTTGTATCTATGTATATGTCCTGTTCACATTATGCATAATATATTAGTTCATTAAACCCAATACACAATAGTAAGACAATGACGGAGCGAACGCCAGCGTTCGCTCCGTCATTGTCTTACTATTGTGTCTCTAATTGTGCTACTCAATAGGTTAAAATATTAACAGATACCCGTTCACACAGACTTTCATATCTATATTAAAATATTATCTATCTATACTCATCAATATTATAAAGGGTTTGTTTGTTTGTTTGGTTTGTTTAAACGCGCTAATCTCAGGAACTCCTGAACGAATTAAAACATTATTTTAGTGTTAAATAAGCCATTTATCGAGGAAACTATATTTTAACATCATGTTATGGCCCATGGAAGTGTAGGAGTAACCGAAGACGCCAATAATACCACGGGGGATTGATAGTTTATAACATTAATCGAACTTTTTGTTCAAATTTTTAGAATTACTTCCTAATCATAACCGTTGAAAACATTCACTCTATACTACTACTATTATATATACTATTTCTTTAAAAATCTGAACATTCAAATTTTGTCCCACCAATGTCCCGTTCCCACCCCTTTGAGCACCCAATCCGCCATCTTGAATAATAATTCTTTTATTAAAGAGTTTAATAATAATCCTGAGACGGATACGGCAGATGTGTTCTTAGCCTTAGGTGGTAGTGTGTACGGAGCTCAAATATTGCAAACAGCTCTTGAGATTTTTATATTTATAATAATGTGCGTTGATAAGTTGTGCTCAAAGTGTACTTCAGTTTCGTTATTGGTTGTAAAGTGATTTGGATTAGCAGTGTTTTAAAACTGTTCGAAGATATATGCTACAATATATGTGGCTCATTTAGGGTCATCATCGGCTGAGACTAACCCTTATTTGGTGAATAAATATGGGTTGAAGTGGTGAGATTTTTTTTATTATTATGGGTGGGTTTGCGTTTGATCCTATCTCATCTAATGATAAGCGATGATGTGCTGATGACGATGGAGCATGCTTGCCTAAAAGTAATCTATTCACTCTTGACTTAAAGACCCCTAGGTTGTAGCTAGCGATCAGGAAACACACGAGAAACTATTATATTTTCATGGACTATTTCAAAGGTAGGTAACTTGTTTTTGGGTTTGTAAATCATTTAATAACTCTTACCGTGTTAGATTTTTACTGACTAAAACGTGTTAAAACCCACTTATTGTTTCTTCAGTGGCCCTGTGCGTTCTAGGGCTGCGTTGACTCTTTCGAATAATCACGCAGCACTGTCATGATTTTCTACCTCCAAAAACGGCTTACAGACAGATGTTCAGGGTCTTAATGTCTTGTGTATGTGAGTTTATGAATAACCTACACGTTTCTGATCGCACCTTCGATACAGAGTAATTCTTAGTGTGGACGAGAGGAAAAGAAGATGAAGAAGGCCTCAAGATAATTTCAATCGTTCCTAAATCAGATCCGAAGGGTGTCGTATATCGACGATTTCTTGGAAGGATACAGACCTCGCAGCGGAAAACGACGCATTCACTTCGTGTGCAATAGTTTAATAATAGTGCATAGATTTGTTGTTGTTTTTTATATGATAGTATATTATTTTGTAAGATTATTATTTGTGTATTTTGTCTATGGGCCTTAGTTGTCTGATACAAGATACAACTTTTGAAGTGAGAACCTTCTTTGGAATGAAGACCTTGTTTTGTTGAATACCTTGTGCAATTTTCATCAAATATCCAAGCTGGAGGTACCACAAACTCATTCAGAACGAATATTATACCAACTAACTTGAAATAATACGCGACAATTACACCGACAAAACCCAAGAAAAATAAATAGGAACATTAATTATTTACGAAACATCCCCCAAAACCGGCGGAACGTGCGGAACCATGGGATATTTAATACCCCTCGCGTCCCTTCAAATAGGTCACTGTATCGTCTCCCCAGTACCCTAACTGTGGCAGTGGGGCACACATGTATCATACTTATAGCCACAGATAAAACAAAATTCTGTGTCTGTTTATTACAAGTGAGATTTTCGGACCATGAGAATGTTGAGATGGATGTGTGGTGTGATGAAAATGGGTAAAGTGAGAAATGAGTATATTAGAGGAAGTTTGAAAGTGGCGCCAGTGACTGAAAAGTTGAAAGGTTAAGGGTTTGTCTTGGTATGGTCATGTGAAGAGGAGTTGAAAAAAATAAATAAACGAGATAATAATAATTTGAAAAAAAAATATAAAGAGTGGTATTCTGGCTTTTCCAGAGTTATTAAAACTTGTAACTGATTTCTGGTATCATTGTAAAATCCGAATTTCTAAAATTGGCAATACTGAAAAAAAAAGTTATGGTCATAAGGATAGATATATTCATTGCAACACTTTTCTTTGCGACTGTTCAGGGCTGTCACGTTACTCTTTAGCTGATTTATGTGCGGCTTCGAGCAGCTGAAAGTTTGATGTGGGTGCGTTGACGCTACTAACCCTACCCCCGGCCATGCGACTATATGAGCACCCTGTGTATGTATATATTATTCTACCTACAGATGTATGAATCAGCAAGTTTGGAAAGCATCTGTTGTGGAACTGTGATAACAGTTATTCGATATTTTATATGACCTAAGAGGGCCATCCTATCGCCTATCGTCTACGTAAGCATGATTTAAAAGCTTGTTGTTTCATCTAACGCAATCCAACGTGATATTTGATGAAGAGTCAATGCGAAAAAAGAGATTTAACGCCTGAAAGCTTTGTTGACATAATTCCGTAATTTATTCGAATATTGTAAAAAATTTGTACCAGGAAATTCGTGTTTTTTTAAACCCTTAAAAGTTTTTCAGAAAAATTGTCGTCATTCAGAATCTCGATTAAATGTGCAAGGCTTTTATGGATGTACTTTTTTATATTTTTAATATATATGTACATTATGGAGGGTTACGTTCCAAAGTTCACGTAAAAAAGCAGACTTCCAGAAGTCTTTACTAGATTAGTTTTACACAAATTTATGTTTTGATTTCTATAGAAGCCTAGATAATATACACAAGATAGCTGTGTATTTAAAATATCTAGAGAAATATGTGTAATAACATCGGAGAGAGAGCGGTTGTATGGAAATGTACCTCGAGTTGGCGATGTTCTATACAAAACACACACACAATCACACACAGATATATAATACAATCTACCGATAAATAATACGATAAATTGTGAGCTGTTTGTTAAGGTTCACAATCATTCGATAGTTTACAATCTCGCGGAATAGATTGTAATATAACGGTATTTACAATTTTACGTTGACGTTTATAACATTCTAGTTCATACTTTTGAAAAAACTTCCATCACCTTGTATTTGACTCTTTATAGTACCAATAATTAGTGAATGAAACATCATTTCTACGATTTAATAAGACCTTCTACCATCATTTTTATTGTAGATAATACTAAAATAATTTATATTATAATTTATTAATAATGTATGTTATATAGATATTATATATACATACATTGGTGTATAAATACACCTTAATGCATGTTGACAATTTATTGTCCCTTTGTCAGGACTAGGCTTAGTTTGGATTTCAGATTTCCCGTAAATTACTTACTATTTTTCTTGCCAAGCTGTAATTTGTTAGAGATAAATAAAGATTTTTATTGTTATTATTCTCACACCTCGAAGTCCACATCACATAAATCTATTATTGTACAGTTCAAACCAATGACTACGTCACGTACTCACTTTTTATTACCCAACGCCCAATGCCCCACAATAATCATACTCCCAAACGCACAAGGATCTTCACAATCACGTCACAAACACAGCCCGCAGCATCACTCAGAAATCATGCTCCATCTAATTACCGAATTAAGAAATCGTGGTATAATCGTGTCTGTGAAGACAATAAAGAGATCATTAATCATGAGGTATTTGGTACAGTCGTTAATGATGATATTAGGTGTTCTGTGCGTGGTTCTCGTGTGGTGTAAGTGGGATGCTGATGTAGAGTTTGCTGTCAATTTTTTACCCAATTTCGCCAGTAAGGGTCGTCCGAAAAGCTGCCCTTTGCGTTCCAAAGTAACTCTTTCAAATGATCCCGGAATACAGTTCAGATCTGAATGTTTCGATGTTAGGTGTGTATGCTACACCACACTTTAGTTGCAGTATTAACCCTTGGCTACGTTCAGAGCTATGAGCGAATTATGTTAAATATTATCTTCTTAAGCGACCTTCCTGCTACCGATCTGCTGGAAGAAATTCCTTTCGAAATACAGCACTTTTGTGGTCTTCTATCTGTATTTGTTCTACATAAATTAATTTATAAATAATATGAATTATAAAAAGGTGAAATAATTTTTTGTAGGAAGTAACTTCTCGAAGTGATTTGATTTCTTGCTCTAATATTGAGTTACACTAATATTGAGTGTCAAAGGCTGAAAATAATCCACAATTCTTTTGGAATAGACAAGAGAGCGAATACGTTTGAAAATCATAATTTTTACACTTCCAAAACGCCATAATCTTCCCCCTTACACCGAGATCTTCCATCGAGATATGTAGAAGGAGCGAGGGCGGTGCGATCGTGATTGTGCTCGCAAACGGTCTCTGGCGCAATTGTTCATCATTAAGTGTCTATAGTAAGGGCTGAGGATTGCGCGTACGCTCACCAAAAGTGTTGCTAGTCGCCAAAATTGTAGCTGGCTTGTTTATGGGTTGATGTTGAAATTGTGTGTCATCAATTGCTTTGTCTTTACGATTGTTTAAGCGTTTTTACAAGGGCGTAAGTTTTTGTGAGGTGATTACTAAATTTAGACCAAAATCTGCCTTGCTGTAATAATACCACATTTAATATATCTAATAAACGACACACATTGATAGTAGTTTATTTGTCGATAAAACAGTTTTCCTGGAGATTACGCTTGACTCAAGGCTACAATGGGGTCCTCATTTAACATCTCTTGCAGGACGGCTTAGCTCAGCTGCATATGCTGTTAGAAAAATCCGCCAATTTACGGATGGCGATGTCATACGGTATCTTACTATGGGGACGGGCTTACATCTTATCAAAAAGTCTGAAAGACCTATTAAGTGCCTACTGTTGTTTCTGAAACTGGTGTACCGATTTAAAAAATAATGTTGTGAGCATTTGTAAATTAGTGTGTAAATTAAACTGTTACTTAAGATCAATGGAGATAGGTAAAATAAGTTTGATAATTAATTTCGGTTTAGAATCCATCGATCTTAAAATTGATACTAATGAAGAAACTATCGGAAGAGAAATAATATTCTTAAAAAAGTAGTTATAGTCACTAAGAATTTTATTGTTAGCTACGTATTGAGTTTTATCGTCGTATATTTTTTTTTCTTAAGAATTTTTCCTTTAATTTTTTAGTAAGCCTCAAAAGAAATATAAGTAAAGGGACATGTTACTAATACATAGTTATATATAGTGCTGTTTATTGCATCGAAACTGTCAACCAAGTTCAAGCGTGCACTTCCTATGCTACAGACAGCCTTATTGCTGTCAGCAAGCCAATCTTGCTGACAGCAATAAGGAGCTCTTTTGTACAAACCGCCGTCCTGGCGGCAGTGAAGTTACCGTAGCCTACGCAAATAGCAAATGAAGGAACACTGTGGGTTTTAGTCAGTAAAAGTCGGCAACTACCTCTTGTTCCACCGATAGCAGGGGAAATCATTTAATGATTTTGTAACAAAAAGACAATCAATTCTGTCGCATGAAAAACTTACCGAAACTAATTCTACATGCCAAAAGTACCAAACACATCACCATAAATTACTCAATTAACTCCAACATATAATTAACGACGAACAAAATTTTTAATAATCAATCTTTGAAACGAAAGTACAGTTAATCATAGGAAAAGTATAACGCGCAAGATTATGTATAAAAAATAATGAGCACGTTCAGACAAGTGGCGGTGGACGCGACGGGTTAAGTGTGGCTGTTAAAACCGCGGGCTGAACTGTGTTGTATTGATGTAGGATCCAATCTTAAAGGTAGTGCATAATTTATGAAAATAACAAAAGAAAAGTGAGAAGCCTGCTAGGGTTGCGGTATTGGTCTTAACAGTAACTCAAAATGCAACTGCAGGAACATAATATGTGGGTTTAAGACAGTAATAGTTTGTCAATCCAAAAAACATAAAAATACCTAGAAGCCTACGGAAAGAAAGAGTGAACCTGTAAAGTATATCGGTCTGGGTTTAGTTACTGTAAGTTAGCAATTTTTGGAATTGTTAATTTTGGAAGGAATACCAAACTAATTTTGTCTAAAGGCAGTTGAAGCATCATGGCTAATATGCGAACTATGGGTGGATCCCGCCTGTCTCTCTTTCTTACTTAGAAAGAAAAGTCCTGATGTCTGTCCAACTTTTGCAGACGGTGGTATTCTTGACTCGATTAACCGTAGAGGTGGTTAGATTGAAATGAAAAATGGTTCTGCTTAAGCATTGCTATAGTTACGAGGTATTGATTAAACAAAGTCTGAATTACTAATGCCAGTGACACAAAAAAATAAAAATGAATTGGGACATGCCACTGTTCATTTGTTTTTAAAGGAAGACTTTAATCTGCTTACATAAGCTCATGCGAGCCTACGTAACAAGAATTGCCGAAATCCAATGAATATGATAATTATGTATTTCGAAACACGATTTACTTAAATCTAATTTTTGCATAGCACCTACACTAATCCTTCCGCTCATTTCATGGCCTCGTAGACAAGTTGCGCATACTGAAGATCGTGACAGATGTTCAGTGGCGATCGTGTGAATCTGATAGTAGACTATTACGATACGACTAGTCGTAACTACTGGTACAGTCAACTCATCAAATGAGAAATAATATTTTCTATCATTATTTAGCTGCAATTATTTATTTTAAATTGATTAAATTGGTGTAATTATTAGTAATAAGCAGTTTAATCGTGTTTGCCACAGGAAGATGTCCGTTAAAGTTATTAATTTTGTCATTTGCATTCGTTAATAATATTATTGGGGTACCCGATGTGGTGATTATGAGAAATCTTTTGATGTTCAATCGTAGCTGCAATATGGCAGCATTTGCTTATGCGGAATAATTCTAATATTTTTTCGCGAAGCATTAAAAACTAAGGTTTGAGATATTTTATGGAGAGATGGAAAGTCAAGTCAAGTTTGTACAGAAAATTATGTTGTTCTTTCAAAGTTAGACAGCAGGAAGATCTCATTTATTAGCGATGGAAGTCGGTAGTGACAAAATAAATAGAAAGATGTTGTAATACTCATGTTCCGTATCTACATTACCTATATCGAATTCTCCTCCTTGCGTCGTTTGTCCTCAATGTTGAGGGTTGTGACCTCGACGAATAACACTACAATTCAAAGTCACATCAACCTGATGGCGGTCAGGTTTTTTGAGGGTCCTGGGTTCTGCGCTATGTAGAAAGATAGAGAGTATAAGGTTGGTGACAAGTTTTCTCTTGGTCTTACGCAAGACGTTCCTGTCAGCCCAGATGCGCTTAAGCTACAACATGGTAGTCTGCCATCCCAATACGTCTTCTTATGTCCTACTCACGCGACTTATTATTCATCGAATATTATAATATAATTTTATCAATACGTGTACAATCAAATGGGGTAAATAGAAACACAGGGGTGAATAGAAACAAAAATTGAAAGGGTATTTTTACAATATTTAAATATTTATTTGCAGCATTTAACTATATCGATTTATTAATGAATTGATATTTTAAAAAGTCAATGCTTTGTTAGAAGCCGATAATATGGTATCAAAGTGAAAAACCAAACCAAAGTTTTGTTTTTATTCACTCCTGCATTTTTATTCACACGGGGTGAATTTACGGTATCTGGCTGGTTATCTATATATATAAAAGGAGAAACTGACTGACTGTCATATCAACGCTCAGCCAAAACTACTGGTACTAGGAACGTCAAATTTTGCACAAGGCTTCCTTTTATGTCATAAGCGAGCACTAAGAAAGGGTTTTTGAAAATTCACCGTCTAAGGGTATGAAACGGGGGTCCGAAGTTTGTATAGAGAAACCTTTCACGCGGGCGAAGCCGCTGGCAGAAGCTAGTCTATTATAAATATGTTTTCCGCATATCTTTCCCATCCACCTCATTATCCTCAGCATAAGGTCTAACGTACACCAAGCTATACTTCGCTATAAAAAGCAATGTCAGTCGCAATTTAATGAAATAAGTTGTGTTTTATAGCCTTAAGCTACAGCGTTGTGTAAAAATAAGGAGGTAAGACGGAAATCACGGTATTTTGTAGTTCTTTTTGTTAGGGAAGTTACGTTGCGAACGATGCTAATGATCTGGTTGAGTTTAATGATCGCCATTTTATAATATGCTCAGTTTTTTTACTGTCCTTTTCTAGGATCTAGGCTTCAAAGAATAACGAGTGTTCTTTGATATGAATTTGCTTAGATGTTTTAAGAACACGAATCTATCACCCATTTTGTTTTTGTAAGTGTAAAAGTTTTTTTTTTAACTTGGCTTTGTAATGAATATAACATCATTAATTACAATACTATTTTACAACACACTTGCTCAGAAAGTGACTCTTATTGCACTGCACTTAGGTATATAATGGCACTCGTTACCAACCTGTGACATTTTGATTACCATTACGCACTAGTGCTATAATATAGTTAAAACCTTTTTGTTCAACCTCTTTGTTCGCAAAACAAATTTTGAATTCGAATTAAATTCCCGGTCAATAGTACCTATATAAATTAGTGTCTTACTTACTTATAATATTTCATCAAATTTACAAGTTAAAATGGACAAATTTATCTTGTACAAACGATTTATTTAATAAAAAACATTTAGTAAATAAATCGTACCTTCAAATATTTTTTTTTTTTGTAGTCTTTGGTCGCCATTTTCAGATGCGCGCGGATTTTTTCGTGTTTTTGTTTTATTCCAGTGAAGTTCAGTGGCTGTATTACTTAATTAAATAAAATTAAATAATACAAAATCATTAAAATGTTACATCCGTATACTATTGTCACTACGAAAGACATTATCGTAAAAACTTTTCACGCAAGAAAACATAAACGGTGCATAAACGTAAGACTAGGCAGTATGATCAAAATACCTTAGCCTTCCTCTAAGGGTAAATAAAATAAATGATGCGCGCGTTATGAAAGCAGAAAACAGATTTTTACCGCCATGTCACAGAAAATTTTACTAGTTTTACTGTTGTTTTCTTCACAAGTGTATTGTAAAACGTCGTATGACACACGTGAGTAATTAACGATTATCGTTCTTGGCTCTCTTAAGACCCTCGCCACGGCTCGGGTCTAAATACCGCCTCGACGGTAATCACTAACATTACACACTTATATCATAATGTACTATTATTTGTAACAACAGTAGAAGTGTAGAATTATCTTTTATTTTGAAAATTATCCAAAACATCAGAAAAAAGAACTAGTCCCACAACAAACGTGATAGTGACTATCTTTTCGCTGAAGAATCGTACATGAAGGGTTGAGCTACCTCTTTCGACACCGAATCGCACTTTTAGAGAAGGAGCACTTATAATCACCATCATCATTATTTCAGCCAAAAGACGTCCACTGTTAGTCATAAGCCTCCCCTAAGTGTCGCCACATTGAACAATCATGTGCATCTCGCATCCATTGGATTTCCGCAACCCTTACCAGCACTCTCGTTCATGAAAACCCCGTTGCCGACCGCCTCATCGATTCCGCCGCGTGCGATCATACTCCCATTTTCCTTCTTGCTACATCAGAGAATAGAAGCCTGGGAAAATGCAATTTGTTGCGGCCAAATGGAGCTCAACCTAACACATCAACTAAGTCCCTGTTGCAGTAGAGCAACCACTTGAGCTACTTTTTCTAGTGTCGTATCTAAAATTTCACTAAAAAGATGAATTATTATATGTAAAGATGACTATAGTTCAACTTCTTATAAGTGACGAATAAGGTGAAACGGTTGCGTGGGGTTATTATAGGAGTAGTTTGGGCCCCATCACGTAGTACATAAGTACTACGAGATGACATCCAATTAAATTATTATTTATTAAAATACTGAATCAATTTTAAGTTAAAGTTTCAGGCTTTCCAATAGTATATCGTTTTAAAAAATCAATCCTCTATTATTTGAAGAAAATATGTGCAAGTGCGCACTTGTATGTTGAGTTGATTTGTTGCTGGCGAGTGAGGTTTCTTGCTCTCCTTTCTTTTTCCCTCTTCACTAATTGTTGACTATGGAACAAGTGCCAATGTTCCTGGGGAAAATTAATTATTTTACCTACTTTTTTTTTTCAACTAAAAAATTTAAACAAAGTAACATTGTTTCTGCTATCCTTACCTGCTTCTTCATGCAACAAACTGCCGAAACGAAGACGTGCGTATTCGGGCGACGAAATCATAGTGTAGACGTTCACTTTAGGGAACAGAATCGTGCAGCAAAAGCTTTTTAATTATTCCAATGTGTAACGTTTCATATATACTTTCCAATCACGAGCCTCCGTGTAGAAATTACCTATGTTACGTGCTGATGAGCATACAATATCTTCGGTACCAATTATGACCCACAGGTACATACATTTATACAAAATTAGCTTTAAATTATCTCAAGGGAACACATTGCCGAGACAAAGTATTCTATGTGCAATTTATTCCAGGAACCCGTGTGCCAAATTTCCCCATTATGGTTATGCTGACATCTTTTTGAGGCGCGCGTGGAACACTCACCGCCGTCGGTGACAAGGGTCAGTCTTTACTGGACGGACTGACATCAAGCTACTCATTGCTCGTCGTAGGTACGCAAGCCCACACGGTGGCCGGGAATCGACTCGTCCTGCGACTCCCAACGCTCGGAACGTCTTCTGTGTCGGCGGCTGGGGCGTGAAGATATCTATTCCCTCAGGGTTGCGGCCATCTCCATCTCTGAAAGAGGCGTCCCATTCAGTCTCGCTCTGGACCAGGGCATATTAGAGGTTACCTTTACTAAACTATTCTATTAATATATACCCAAAGTTCCAATAAATAATTAACCCTTTAAAATCTCATCGTCATTTTCGTATTTAAGGACCAAAACAAATACCCGGTTACCCCTCCAAATTAGTGTTGCCAGCAATCAAAAACCTTTCTTGCACTGACAAAAATTCACCTTCATGTGTATTGAATATTATACGTAACTAGCTTCTGCTACCGGCTTCGCCCGCGTGAAATTAGGTTTCTCTATACAAATTTTGGTCCCCCGTTTCATCCCCTTAGATGGTAAATTTTGGAAAATCGTCTCAGTGCTCGCCTACGTTGTACAAAAGGAAACCTTGAACAAAATTTTACGGTTCTAGTCCCAGTAGTTTCGGCTGTGGGTTTTACAGTATGTCAGTCAGTCAGTTTCTCCTTTTATTATGTCATGTTCTTTTATATGTCGTGACCAGATCTTAAAAATTGATCACTTCATGATATGACCAAGTAAAACTGGCCAGATCGTTTTAAACGTGAAAGTTTGATGATATATTAATCCTCGTTAGGCCCAATTTGGTTAGACCTTTTATCACCATAGAAATCCTACATCAATGATATGGTCAAACGAGGATTGACTTATCATCAAATGTTAACGTTTAAACGACCTGGCCAGCTTTAGTTGACCATAATATGAAGTGATCGATTCTAAGATCTAGCCACGACATATAGATTTATTGGGTTAATGTAAATGAATGATGTAAATATTGTTTAGTACAATGGGATTGATACGTCCTACAAGGAACAATAAAACCCTAAACAAAAAATAAAATCTAATGTAACCCTTTTGTGCTATTAAAACGATTATTATTATTTTACTGACAAAGATTCACCGTCATGAATATTGAATATTATACGTAATATTTACGTAACCCCTCAACGGCGACGTCCCCTGCTTAATTACAGGGTTGATGGCGAAATATTAATGAAGTATCTGATACGGACATGTTGAAAGTTGCCAGTGTTGCAACACTTTTGGGATTTACGCGACGGGGAGGACTAAAAGCATGCGGGTTCCGGAAGTTTGGTGTGGGATGGGGGGAGTGTAAAGAAATTGATATGTAACGGTTTTAGGGTTGATCCTTTGATATGTATGATATAAGTGTGATGAGTATGATCTTAGTATGTTATTATTTAATGGTTTCATATCCAAGGAGTTTTTGATTGGCCTGTTGGTCTAGTGGTGGTGGTGGTGTGGCCCTGACTGCTATGACAGAGGTCGTGGGTTCGATTCCCACCTAAGACAAATGTTTGTGTAATGAGTACGATAATTTTTTCAGTGTCTGGGTGTAATTTATCTATAATATTTGTATGTATTTAGAAGTATATATATGTACGTTTATCAGTTGCCTAGTAGTTGTAGAATATTATTATTATCATCTATTATCTAACTTATTTATAAAGGCTAGGCCGTTTACTTAATTGATATCTAAGAAACGTTATTCAAAAACTTCGAAATATTTTTGTTTCAGATAGGCCTACATGGGCACTTATAAAACGTCAGAAGCTAGTGTTTGGTTTCAAATGGTCATTTCCTATAAAGAAGAACCGGCAAGAAACTCCATGGTGACTCTTATAAAAAAAATATTGTTTTTACATTACTTCCATATTACATTTCGGGTTATAACGCTTGTCGTCTTTCACCATTTTGTATACAATAATAATAATATTCCACAACTATCACACAACGTCGTCTAGTCCCAAACTAAGCAGAGCTTATTTCATGAGTACTAGACAACTGATATGATATCATTCGCCCGTGCTCAAAAAGGATTTATTATTTTTCATAAATTGGTAGTAAAAATATGCGTGCTTTCAAAAAAAGCAGTTTTGCCACTGTGAAAATAGAATATTACCCAAAGGAAATATACACCCGGGATAAAAAGCAAATCCTAAATCCAATTCAAGGACATAGTCTACCCGTTCGCCATTTTCATCTGAATCCGTTCAGCCGTTTGAGCGTGATGAAGTAACAAACATACATACACAAACCACATACCACCTAAATAATATTATTTTTAATCTTTATTTGAACCTTTGTCAACAATGACTATGTCGCTCCATCATAACCAAATTTTGGATTTTTAAAATTTATATTAAAATATGATTGTATACTTACGTATAAGATTTCATATTACGAGTATTAGCTCCAAGCCTTCAACCAGAAACTATAAACAAAAACAGACTTCACATTAAAATTGATCGTTCACATTTACAATACTTATACAATCTGTAACATTTTATAACCCTAAAATACCGAGCTTCCAAAAAGACAACCATAATATTTCATTTACGCAAAACGAGACAACGGGTATGAAAAAAAAAATCACAAAATCAAGCCGAACTCCGAAACACAAAGGCTTATGAGCAATTTTGTCAAAATTCACAAGCATTAATATCAATATGTGGAACAAAAAAGGGGCGAGCTATATCCTCGGGGTCTCTCTTTATTTATCAAAGCCGACCCCATATAACCCTTTCATCGCTACGCGAATTAAATTTCTTTTGCCGTCATTTCCTTTGCATTATCTCGGTTAAAATCATAATGGCGACGCGGGCCACAATAGCGGTGCTTGTTTAGTACCCAACTTCATTAATGCTCACAGAAGAATTTTATTAAAATGTAACGTCGCATTTAAGGGTTAAAGGTTAAGTTAAAAATGGTGGTCATAGATAATAGAAATGAGATATTTTAATTTTGTTTTTGAGTTTTTATGTGTTGATTATTTACGTTTTATTACTCAAATAGCCTTTGCCTGCGGCTTCGCCCGAGTACATAAAATATAGCTATGTCACTCGGGAATTACCTAAGAAGAAAGAAAGAAAGAAAGAAAACATTATATCGGGAAAAAAAATTTGTAATCGGACCAGAAGGTACTTTAGAGATTACTTCCAACAAACAAAAAACACACACTTTACCTCTTTATAATAGACACTAGTGTAGATTAGTTAGCGATTTCTTTATCGTTTATTAGGGTTTTCTTCCGCCTGAATCCGGTACAGGAATTTCCCGAACTTGCCATTTTCGGTGAGGACCTCATCCGGAAGGCGACGACCCCATGACGCCTCTCCAGCCCCTCCTTAAAGAGGGGACTTGTAGCCATGATTGTGGCGTGCCGAGCGTTGGGTGATGGCTGTCGCTGTTGCCGTATCGCCAGGAGATCCCGTTAAAACTCCTCAAATGTCTCACTTTTACTGACTAAAATCCAGCTATGTTCCTTTATTTGCCCTTTGCGTTTATGGCCGTGGTATCTCCTCTAAGTAATCCGCAGCCCTGACACATTTTTTCTGAAAACTTACTAATGTGAACAGTACATAAAGACAGATGCATCAATTGGGTACCTCTCACATTAAAATACCCTAGAAAAGGGGGTCACCAATCTATGACATCATCCGTACTTCAATAGGTGTTAAAATTAAATACTACGTTTTAGAAATATTGCAGCAACAGCGTCGTCAACTCGTTACCCTTCTTGACGACGCATTTCAATGTAAAAGGGGCACCCAATTGATGCAGTTGTCTGTACCTATCTGATACTAAACCTAACCTATTAAAATTAGCGTAGTGAAACGACCTATTTTGCATACATTTCTACTTTAATAATATAATTAAGTAAATACCACGTAGGTATGTGGTTATATTTTATGTAGGGAGCCCTTTTGTAATGAATTTTTCAGTAGTGGTACTTAAGACCCCTTTCATTCAACGATTGAATGTGAAAGTTTCGACGGCTCTTTAGAATATTTGGTTTAGAACTAATTTAGTCGTCGCCTTCGTTAGTGGGTGTATCGAACTGCCTAGCAGTGTTTCTATACGTAATATAATAATGAATAAACGAAATAATAATAATTTAACTTTTTATATTAGATTATATCAAAATTCTATAATTATCATTCAGATTCAATATTACTAAAAAAAAGAAAAAAAAAAATGTTTTTGTCATAGTCAAATAGCGTACTCAAATTTTCTACTTATAAGTAGAAAAATATTTTGGTAATAAACCAACTAACTATAGTGCTCAGGTAGGTAATTTAAGTTAGAGTCAGTCGAACAGTCAAAATTAAGTGGATTTTCAGGCAATAATTTAATTAAGTTCAATAAATTGGAATGTTCAATTTTAGCAAATACCATTTTCTTGACTTAATAATGCTTCCATAAACTAAAAACAAAATAAACTGAAAATATTGAGTACAGTGCCATCTAGTGACAATATGGCCAAGATTAGGCCCGTAGCTTTGACCTTAAATATCAACTCAATAAGTTCAAAGGTTGTGTGTGTGTGTGTTTGTTGCTTCTCCACGCTCAAATGGCTGAACGGATTTGGATTAAACTTGGCACATGGGTAAATCATGTCCTGGAACAGGACATAGCATAGCATAATCAACTCTATAATGTTCCCACTGCTGGGAATCAGGTCTCCTCTCTAGGAGACGGAATGGGTTGCTGGACTTCACATGTCTTCAAACTTTTGGTTCTAAGACATGTCGGTTTCCTCATGATGTTTTCCTTCACTATTATAAGAGCAGTGGTGATTAAATATATTACACAAAGTAATGCGCCAGACTGGGTTTGAACCCGGGACCTACTACTCGAAAGTTGGGGCCGTTATCAAGAATAGGACACAGTATGATAAATTTTTACTCTATGAGTTTGTTCCCTTGGGATAAATTTTGACTCCCACGTAAACCATGCAGCATTAACGATAATACATAAATTATGGTGGAGGCTGGCTGCCGTATTTTTCCGCACTAGTATAAAATACACAACATTGCGTGCAATGCGATTAGATTTTCGAGTAAGTGTATTAAGAGAAAATCCATAAGGTGGTCTATTTCGTGTTTATGTTGCAGACCACCCACACGTAAAAAAAATACTTAATTAACTAAAACACCTATACTTTTACTTCTCGATGTTGGTTCACCTTGCGTCCCCATTTATTTCCCTTACAGCTATTTATTATTTTACAGCTGTATAGCTTGTCAGCATCGTTTATCTATATTGCACTATATTAGTAATAGTCACTATCTTGATTGAGTAAATTGGCAACCTTTTATTTTTTTAAATTTTATAGTTTCCGAATAATATGATGATAATTTATTTTCTTTTGTTTCGGCTTGTGCGAAATTGCTTTAGCTATTGTCAAATTTAGAAAGTATTTAGACATTACAGATACTAGTTTTATTAGAATGAGGATATTATGCCCGTTTACACGTGGGCCCAGCCTCGGTCAATTGTTATCCCTAGTCATTATGTAAACGGGGAAACCCCTTTTAAACAATGGCGATTGGCCGAGGCTGGGCCCACGTGTAAACGCACCATCACACATTGTAATGTCTGCAGTATTTGGCAGCAAATTTATCAAGTCAGACCTCTTGGCAACTTTCGCTGACGTAGTCAACAGTACAATAAAATTGTCAGCTCCATTTTACCGAGATCGCGCCTCTTTCAATGATTTTACATATGGTCCAGTTGTGTAGGCACTTGAGATATCAATTGCCTACACAACTGGTATCCCAAATTACACCAATTTTACTGACAGACATCTGACTCTTCCAAAATTCAATGCAATAGCCCCTGCAATCAAAATTATCGATAAAAGTTCTCTTCGTCTCCTTGGGTCCCCAATCTTTGAGGATTCCTTTCCCAGTTTTGTGGAGGAAAAAATACAAAATTTCAATGACGTTTCGGAAAGACTACTCCAAATTAACATGCATTCGGCCATTACCCTAATTCGTTATTGTTGTTTCGGTCCTAAATTAATATATTTCCTTCGTGCTTCCCACTTATGGAAGCACCTTCACCTTTTGGAAAAAATGGACCAAATTATCCGACATACACTTACTTTAATTTTAAATATGACCTTGGACGATCGAGCTTGGGATCAAGTTACTCTTCCCATCCGTATGGGAGGCCTTGGCGTCCGCAAAATTACCAGTATTAGTTTACCGGCATTCATATCTTCGGTTCACAGCACTGATAAATTAATCAGGAACATTCTAACTTCCACACTGATTCCTTTTGAAGTGCCGTGCTTCACCGAGGCTATGGATGCCTGGAGAATTGCTTGCCCGAATACAAATCCGCCTGACAACCTTACCTCCCAGAGACGGTGGGATGAACCGCTCTGCAAAGTAGTCCAGAAAAACCTAATCCTAACATCTGCTACTACTGCGGAGCGTGCACGCCTCCTAGCTGTGGGAAATTGGGAGTCAGGTCTTTGGCTTCACGCACTGCCGTCGTCGAATATTGGCACCTTATTCGACGATACTACTTTCCGCCTAGCTGTTGCCCTACGCCTAGGCGCTCCTTGCTGTTCTCCTCATCGCTGCCACTGTGGCGAAGTTGTCAACAGCCTTGGCCACCACGGCCTGTCATGCAATCGAAGCGCGGGACGGATAGCATGGCACGCGAATATTAACGACATCATCCGACGAGCCATTGTCACCGTCGGCGTTCCGGCTGTTTTGGAACCTCATGGCCTGGCACGCGACGATGGTAAGAGACCGGACGGTATGTCTTTATTTCCGTGGAAGATGGGTAGGCCTTTAGCGTGGGACGCTACCTGTGTCGACACTCTTGCGCCATCCCATCTTCCTAGCTCTTCGTGCTGTGCTGGTGCTGCCGCTGCGGCTGCGGAGAACCTCAAGCGGCGGAAATATAACAACCTCGTCGGAAGTTATATCTTTGAGCCGTTTGGGGTTGAAACTCTTGGGTCGTGGGGTCCAAGTGCTCATAAGCTTTTCAAAGAACTATCTAGACGCTTAGTTGACACTTCGCGTGACCCAAGGGCTGGCTTTTACCTCGGTCAGAGATTAAGCATTGCCATACAACGTGGCAATGCCGCCAGCCTTTTGGGCACACTTCCAGTCGACAGCGATGCGGAGGAATTTTATGACGCCATATTTTAGCTAGTAGTTTTTGTCTTTAGTGTATATATAGTTTTAATTAGTTAGTTAGTTTAGTGTTTTTTATCAATTCATTGTAGATGTAGATTCAAGTCATAAATAATTTTACATCACAATGTCCTCTAAAAATCAATTTGCAAATAATTAAAATAAAGGACTTCACTCGAGAAAATCCAGCAAAAACACTAATGTGGAACTTGTCCTTTTAGCATTTTTTGACGGTAATGACGAATTTTCGCGTGGTTACAGAATTAAATCAATTATTGTTTAACATCTATTGATTCATATTCAGTAAATTGGCTTTTAAAAACATCCAGGGTGTCCAAAGGTTATGGACTGGCGACCGCGTACCGGAAGACGCAGCGTTGAAAGGCCTCCCACAACGTGGACCGATAATTCAGCGAGAGTCTCCTAGGATGTTGGTCGAGATTAATGGCTATTAAGCCATTGGCTAACATGACCATCGGTACAGTGATCACTGAGTCCACTTCTTCTTCTTCTTACTATTATGATAAGTAAATAAAACATTTTGCTAATCTATCTTCCCGGACAGATTAACAATATTAAGCCATTAAACAAACACAGCCTTAAAAAGTACAACATCTACTAAATAATTTATAAATGTTGCCCACTTAAGGAACTTAGCCTGCCCAACTGGCGACTTACATTATTATAATGACTTTGTCGAACAACAAACAGTTTTTCTTCAGAATTCGCATTAAGGTACTGAGTACAGAAAAAATGCTAAATATAGCACCATCATCATAATTTATTGGAGTTTTATGGAATATTAAATTGGTTTATTTTTTCTTTCGGTAATGTTATATTCGGCTCACAGATTTTGGAATGTGTAGATAAGTTGTATCAAGGTTGAAAAATATTTAAAAATATTTGTTTTGTTATTTAGGTACATAGTTATTGTTGTTGTTGCAGTTTCGCAAATTTATTTCGACCGGCCTGTTGGTCCAGTGGTTAGTGCCCGTGACTGCTATGCCGGAGGACGTGGGTTCGATTACCATCCAGGACAAATGTTTGTGTGATGAGCACGATGATTTGTTCTAATTGGGTAATTTATCTGTATATGTATCTATTTAAAAATATATAAGTATGTTTCTCAGTTGTCTAGTATAACGCTAGCTCTGCTTAGCTTTAGACTTGACGTCGTTGTGTGATAGTTGTGGAATATGATATTATACTTATTTATATTTTTTCTTAGAAAATTATTCCAAGGAAACTCTCGGGGTAAAAAGTTTCTTATGTCTATATATTTCAGAACATAATCTATCTGAGTGACAAATTTCATCAAAATCATTTCAGACGTTTGAGTGTGAACGAGTAACAAAAATTTACACACACATACATGCATACAAGTCTTCGACATTATAATATTAGTGTATTAAGGGTACATTATGAATGATATGAATAATTATATAAATGGATTATGCAGCAACAGGCAAGTTTTCAGCTATACCACTTTAATGTTTGTCTTGCAGACTCTGAGCAGTAATTGCTACCGATTATTGCCTATAGATCAAACCTTAGAAAGCGGTCTCTCCAAATGCCAAAAAGTTTTATTTTCAATTTCAAATTTCTTTTAAACAAAATGCTAGAAACAAAAGCATAACAGCAGGGACCACATATTTTCCAAAACTTGTAACCATTAGCGGAACTGCGGTCAAAACTAATTCAAAATTACTATGAAACTTTCATCTACCCTCTAACTTGATCATACCATTTCAAAATCTATCAAATTGCAAACTCTTACCCTTAAAAATATCGCAAACAAAGTAATTTAGAGCAACCCTTTCAATATAATTTTCAAAGAAAGCATACCAAAGATTCTTAAAGTAAATACTTGAAATGATTCGTCCGACGGTACTGTCGAAACGAAGTATCTATCTAACCCCACTCCCCCTCGATGGTGGTGTTTCCCCCTACCTCCCCAATCGTTGGCCACCGTCTACAATATTTGCATAACTCATTACGTTGCATCCATATTTAATTAGGATATTTTCTTCTTTAGATCTTTGGGGTCGCGGTATGGTTGGAGGATTAGATACTACAGTATTTTTTTTAGAAGCGTTAGTGGTATTTGACCTGTGTACCTTGTTATAGTAAAGTATATATAGTCGCTACAGTTCCCAAGTCCGGTCTACAGTGGGTACCCATAGCAGCTTCAATGTGGCTGTAGGCTTAGGTGTATCAAGGATCGGCTCTTAGCCCGAACCTCTTCCTGATAATAATGGACTGACTCTGACGTCGGAAATCCAGGAAGAGGCTCCCCGGTGTATGCTGTTTGCCGATATCATTGTGCTGGTTGCCTAGAGTGGCCTAGAGGTCCAGAACAGACTGCAGAGTGTTGGCCTAAAATTGAGCAGAACCAAAACCGAGTACTTGTTCTGCGATTTTGACGGTCTCTCCAGTCCTGTGCCCATAGCTCTTGCCGGAACGCCCATACCAATTTGTTCCGACTTTCGGTACCTCGGGTCGCTTATTCAAGGGCATGGTGAGGTAGACCGAGACGTAACATGTGTACATCGAAACAACTCAGGATGGATGAAATGGCGACAGATCACTGGATCAACTAGTGACCCACGGATGCCCCTCAAGTTGAAGGGTAAAATCTACAAGTACGTGATAAAGCCTGTCATACTGTATGGATCAGAATGTTGGGCTGTGAAAAAAGATTGCATGTAACAGAGATGAAAATGTTGAGATGGATGTGTGGTGTGACAAGAATAGATAAAGTGAGAAATAACTATATTAGAGGAAGTTTGAAAGTGGCGCCGTGAAAAGTTGAAAGGGAATCGTTTGTCTTGGTATGGTCTTGGTATGTAAAGAGGAGGGTTGAAACGCATGTTACTAAAAGAATTATGAGTATACATGTATGAGTGGCTGCGCGGTATCTTCTCGTCCAATTTACCACAGTGTCTCAAGACGAAAGTCTATGACCAGTGCGTGTTGCCAGTGATGACATATGGCTCCGAAACGTGGTCGCTTACAATGGGCCTCATCAGAAGACTTAAAGTCACCCAAAGGGCAATGGAAAGGGCTATGCTCGGAGTTTCCTTGCATGATCGAATCAGGAATGAGGATATCCGCAAGAGAACCAAGGTTACCGACATAGCACGAAGAATCGCCAAACTAAAGTGGCAATGGGCAGGGCACATTGCTCGCAGAACAGATGGCCGTTGGGGCCGAAAGGTTCTGGAATGGCGGCCACGTACCGGAGGACGTAGCGTTGGAAGGCCTCCTACAAGGTGGACCGATGACTTGGTAACGGTTGCGGGAGTCCGATGGATGCGAGATGCACAGGACCGTTCATTGTGGCGACACTTGGGGGAGGCCTATGTCCAGCAGTGGACGTCTTTCGGCTGAAATGATGATGATGATGATGTATGAGTGGATAGAAAGGGAGAGGGAGACCAAAGAAAAGATGGATGGATTGTGAGAGAAGTGATATGAAAGTAAAAGGGAATCAATGATAGCGTGACCGGTGACAGGATAGAATGGAAGAAAAAAACGTGTTGCACCGACTCCGAATAAAACGAAAAGAATACCTGGAATGATTTAGGACAGGCCTTTGCCCAGCTGTGGGAAATAATTGGTAAAATAAAAAAATATAATTTTATTAACGGCATATAATAATTATGTGGGCATTGTAAATTACTACTACCATTTTTTTTTTAGTTTAAGATTTTTGTTCTTTATTTTGCTTAGCATTATCAGCCATTTAATTTTCCCACTGCTGGGATTCAGGCCTCCTTTCTAGGAAAAGAAATGGGACATCCACCACGCGGTTGTAGTGCGTGTTGGTGGATGTCACAATTTCACATGTCTTCGAATTTTTAGTTCTTGGACATGCTGGTTTCCCCATGATCTTTTCCTTCACCATTTTGAGAGCAGTGGTGATGAAATAAATTACACTAAGTAATGCGCATGGTTAGGTTTGAACCTATAAACAATTTGCAAATCGGGGCCGTTACTACTTATTTTGCTTAAACAGATAAACAGATAAACATATTTATTGGTAAAAATTACATTTACAAGTCACAATATATTTTAATTAAATGAAGTACTTTGTTGCGTAAATTATTGATACTTTTAATTCATCAAATAAATAAAACAATTAATAACATAAAATTAAAACCATTGATTCATCATTTCATTAAAAATAATTAAATAGTAATATAGTAAAATATAAAATAATAATACATTGATTGTCATTGAACTTAATCGATTAACATTGATTAGTCATTATCATTATTTAATGAATTATATTCGAATAATAACTTTTTTATTATTTTATTTTTATTATTGATAGCTTATATCGTTAACCCAGAATCCTGAAATTTGGCATAAAGCAAGGTCTTATAGCACAGGTACAGGAATAAATCTGAAAACAGTATTGTTTTGTTACGATACCTACAATAAGTATTTTTTTTGTGATTCCAAAAAATCTTCGAGACTCCATTCGGGAATTGACCTATTTACATAGGTGAGTTGTGTTGTACGGTACACTCAGAGCGAGTCCGACTCGTAAATGCCCAGTTATTTTTTTTTATTGGATCAAATCTTCCGTCATAAACGGGAGTACAGTTAATTTTCCCCAATAGCTGGTGCTACTTGTAATCGATTGCCATTTAATTCCGTAGCTACCGTGCCTCTTAGAGCGAGTCGTGAAGGCCCCCAAACAGAGCTAATGGCTGTGTAAACTTTAATCGTTCGTTTTCTTCCTTCCACTTTACAATTTTACATCTTTATTTAGTTAAAGAGTCGGTTTGATCAATTTTTGATTGAGTGTGGCTGATTGAGGAATATTTGACTTTTGTTTTTAGGTTATTACTTAATGTCCTATAGATTTTTCCGGAAAGAATTCTTTAATTTCACCTAAACTGTCCGAGACTGAATTAAGTGTGTTCAAAACAGTTTGAAATTAGTGTAAAATTATAATTTTTCATTGAGTTTTCGTTTAAAAAACGGGACGTATATTCGGGGTTTTACTTAATGTCCCTTAGATTTTTTAGGTAGGAATTCTTTCATTTCACCTAACTGTCTATACTTAAATGTGTTAGAAACAGGTTGTCATTAATCCTCAAAGTATTTATTTACAACCGTGCCTTCATCCAAAATTGAACGCTAACATACTGTATATTATGGTTCTTCGAGCCTGATTACTATGGACAGTATGACAAACTGTTTCAAACAGTTATGTATCAATTACTAACCTAACCCTGCACGCTCCTATAATTGTCTACATTTAGATTTCTTTTGTTTTCGTTTTCTAATTAGACACTTTAGTTAAAGACTTCACATGAACTTACTCTTTTTTTTCTTCACTGTCGTTTGCATTCTTTTTTTTAATTTTATCCTTTTCCAGGTCAAATCAGCAGTTCCTTTGTACTCATAGGCGATTGACATAAATTATTAACAATTCTATTTTTGATTAAATGTTTTAAGGATTAGCAGTAGGCTCTATAAGTTTTGCATGACTTAAATATTTAGAGGCTAAACTAGACCTGTATGATACATCACGCATGAATTTTTGTTTGCTATCTACCTTTTTCACACATAATTATTTATCCTTTTTCTTTTAACTTGTTTCCATTCATTTAGACCTGCCCTGATACTGTTTTTTTTTGGTCGGAGTGGGAGGCAGTGTTAGACTTTTACTGACTAAAAACTCACTCCTGTTCCTTCTTTTCCTTCATCCCGGAGCCCCGGGCTTCGTTTTCACACTACCCGTGGCCCCAGTAGGCTTCGACCCTGCTGGGCCCCTACTATTTGCTGACATCTCCCTGAGGCGCGCGTGGAACAGTACGGGCCGTCGACGACTTGGGCTCGTTCCGGACGGTTACCGAACGGTCGGACGTGCGGCGAGCCACCCATTACTCGCCGTCCGCAAGCCCGCGCCTACGAAACACTGATACTGTTAACGTTTGCTTACAGATGGTTTTGATTACATAATATAGTAATCTGTTAAAGATTATACAGGTAGTGTGTTTGTTAAGTTTAACCTTAAGACAAAACTGTTTGTGCCCAACATATTGTTGTTTGTTTTCCCAAATTTAATACGTACTTACTATGTATTATTATCTATAACTGTTTCCCTGTGTGTACCTGTACATAGATAATATATATATATTTTATACTTTTATATTAATTTTAGAAACGTAAAAATGTCCACTCGTCTGCCTATACCTATTACTAACAACGCATGTATTGTTTCAAAAAAAAACCCGCATACAGAAACCGTTATTAAAATCTTCCTATGGTCCGACGATTACATACTCTTCAATATCTACATACACAGCAGCAATAATTACCCCTCAGTATTGTCAAAGTGCACTTCAGCGTCAGGATTACAAAATGGCAGTCCTTTCCCGCTCAAACTATCAGAACAATTTTAAACTACCCTCCTCCAAAAACCCGCTTCATCGGATATCTACTTTATTCCTTCAAGATAAAGTTCAATGTGCCGTGATTAGAGTGGTGTTTTAAAGTTTGTGAACAATATTTGAATAGATCGTTGGATAGATGTGTGCCCCATGGTCGGTATTGACAAGTGCACTTAGCAAGAGGATTACTAAAGGCTGTGGGTAGTATGTCATATTTTTGTGAATGATTTTATGCTTAAGTGACCCAGTATTGAATGATTCAGTAAAATACACCGGAGTGGCCAATTGAAACTCAATCTAAAACGTCAAGGTTCCGGAGCGTTTAAAACATTCACTTGAAACGCAAAAAGCAATTGAAGGAACACCGGGAGGTTGCAGCCAGTAAAACAAAATATATACATCACTCCTTCATATGTTTCTGGCAGCAGCTTAGGCAGTTAGCAAGTTAGTAGTTTATTAGCTTTAGGACAACTTTATAAACTTATCTTAAGCGAACATACTTCTGGTATAAAAAGTCTACCAATGTGCCAAATTTCATCCAATTTTGTTGAGCCGTTCGAGCGTGAAGAAGTAACAAACATACACACTCACAAACTTTCGCCTTTATAAGATTAGAGTGACAAAAACACTTAAGGAATTAAGCCCACCTTTCTAAAATGTTTTTTTTTCTATAAATTTTCTTCGTGTTCAAGTTCATGTTTACGTTCTAAATTTGAGTTTTCGCCCAATTTTTCTTAAATTGACGACGCGTTTTGTTTCACGAGCGCCTCAAAAAGGCTATTGCGCTCCTTCGCCTTGCACAAGGCTCCAGATTTTAAAATTGTAAGCATAAGTATCTCAATTTGCACAGAAAAGACGCCTAGGAAAAAACACTGATAACGCGTCGGCCGGTGTGGCAATGTTAAAATTCCATGATGGAACTCAATGCAGTCTGATAATCACCCATGATGTCAGCAAAATTGATGTAGCACCTTAGGGCATCAGCTTTCAGGGTTACGTGATTGTCCAAAAGAGTAACGGTAGTCCTCGCAAAAGGAAACTGAAGAAACACGAGTTTGTTTAAGTCAGTAAAAGTCTGACATTCCCTCTCGCTCCACCCAACATTCTGGTTGGAGTCAGAGGGAGTGTCATTTGATGATTTCCTTTATAAAAAAAGTCGACTTAATCCATATCGCATAAAACCATCCGCGATGACACGAGATGGCCATGAATTCAATTTAATTCGGGGTGCTGTCATGGGAATGATGGAATTACACCCCCATAGTGTTTGTACTATCCGTTCAATACACATGTACTAGCAGGGGGTGAGCACATAGGGTGATATGTGCGAACTGGCTGCAATTGCATTTTTGCTACTATGCTTGGATAGTTGGAATATTATTTTGTGAGTTATTTAGACTAAGACACATGACAGATGTTACTAAAAGAGTTCTGAGTATACATGTATATGGATGGAGAGGGAGAGGGAGGCCAAAGACAAGATGGATGGATTGGTGACAGTACAGAATGGAAAAAAAAATGTATTGCGCCGACCTCAAGTAATATGGGATAATGGCAGGAAGAAGAAGAAGAAGAAGATTTAGACTCTGTCTGTGTAAAAAAATCATCGTATTAAGATGTTTTACCAAAAGCAAAAAGAAAGATAGAACGAACGAAGGAATGAAAGAACGAAAAATATTTTATTTAGCACACATAGATACGCACAGCGTAGAAACAAAATGTAAAAACTTAAGATTAAAAAAAATTAAACTAACATTGTACCAACTGATTAGGCATTTCAAACTACTATGGCGTATTTCATACTACTAGGCCAATACAAGGGCGATGGAGCCCTTTTTTAAGGTGAGAAATCATCACGAATCAAAACCCTCCAATGTTCCTAAGATTGCCCTTTACGTTCCAGAGTCGCGGTGACACTTTCAAACAAAACCTTACCGTTTTTGTCTGAAATCTAGCGACGCGATTATCAACAGTATTCTCTATGAAGAAGAAGAAGAATCTATGAAGTGAAGGCCTATTACTTTCACTTCATAGATTCTTCTTCTTTTACATAATTACCTAAGTATGTAGTAAGAAATACCGTGAATATGACCCAGTAAACACACATGTGCCAATTACAGGAAGAAATACCAGTTTTCATCATCATAATAATGTCAGCTGAAAGACGATACTGTTAGCCATTATTGGTCCACTCAAATCTGTGTGGTTCTTTCCTCAAACATTTCAGACACAAATCTGCATGGTTCTCATATGATTTGAATATAACATGTTTGCTGTATGGACTTTAAAAGAGACTTTGACCTTCGAGTTTGTGTCGGTGTTTCTTCTCTGCGTATTCAGCTTGGACTCACCGGCCTCATCTAGTTTAGATTGACGTGTAAAATAATACATTTTGATACAAATGCAGACAGTTTGTCATTGCGACCAAGGCGGAATTCGCAGGAGCTGTAAGCGAGTGCGTTATGGAGCCGAGGGCTGCATTGACAAATTGCACCTGTATCAAACGACTTTTTTCAATACACTTAAAAAGCAATGAATGACCGGCGACTAGCGGGGGTCGACGCGTGCCCAGCCTGGTACGATAAATGTAATAATATTGTGGCGGAGGAGAGCACGTGCACTTTTCTGCACTAGTGCGGAAAACAGTCTATTGCGTGCCTAAAAGCGGTGGGATACGAGCAGGTTTTCGAGTAAGTGTATTGAAAGTAATTTATCACTGGCCTCTCCCAAGTGTTTATAGACCGGTCTTGTTAGATTGCTGCGACCCTCACCAGGTCATGCAATCCTAATTCTACTCCAGGGCAGGGAATAAAGGCGTTGGCGATGTCCAAAGACACACCTGCCCTGGGACACCGCATCTCCCATCGTGAGGGCTCACACGCGCATGAGGAATCGAGCCACCTTGTTGGACACCAGCTTTATCCCTTCAAATAACAGTAGACCTAGCGATATACCTACAGTTTATGACGTTCTAAAACCGCCAAGATACAACAGGAAGCATTCATTATTATTTCAGTAAATAAGATTCACTGAAACTGTTCCACTATAACATATTACGGCACGAGTAAAAGATATTCTTAAGATAACTAGACGATAAAGTTCCAGGCGTAAAATCATCACATGTGTCAATAGAGATGTTAAAGTGACTGAAGTTAGAGTGCCAAAGAAAATTTAACCTTATATCGGAAAAGAGAAGGTTGGTTTTCAATTGGCAGGTATCGATAGGCATGTGAACGGTAATCCAGGATCATTTGAGACAAGATCGTAAGGTTTGGATACGTTTTTGAAGTGGAGTTGCTAAGAGTTGAGTTGATAGTGTGTTTCGTTGAATTTAGTGTGTCTTTCTAACAACAACACTTGTTATTTTGACATTTGGTAAAAGCATTTACTCATTGTCTTCTCAAGAATACAGGCTGTTTTTCTTTAACTCCAGAGTAACTGTTTCTTTTTAGGGTTCCTTACCTCAAAAGGAAAAAATGGAACCCTTATAGTATCACTTTGTTGTCCATCCGTCTGTCTGTTTCTGTCAAGACTCTTTATCTCAGGAACGCGTAGAGGTATTGAGTTGAAATTATAATCATATATTAAAGATTGCGGCCTTTTGAAGCTGTGAAAAAATCAAATTTCTAAGTTAACGAAAAAAAGAAGATACGACCGTTTATGTCTCAAAAAATGTATATTTCGACACTCTCGAAGAAAACAAAATTCATGGGGTACTTTCCGTTGACCCAGAATCTTGAAATTTTGCATAAAGCAAGGTCTTATAGCGCATACAAATAAATCTGAAAACTGTAAATTTATTGATAGATCACAACAAAAAATAAAAAATTGCGGTTCTAAAACATCTTCGAGACTCCATTTGGGAATTGAACTGTTTACATATTTATGTAAGTTTGTACGAAAACCTCAGAACCCGAGTGCGACTCGCACTTGTCCAGTTTTTTATTATTTATATAAAAAAGTAACTTTACTCAAATCAGTTTATTAATATGTAGGTAAGTTAGAACCTTTCGAATCCGGTAGAAACGAAAAGATTAAATAACAGAATAAGGATACACACACTGAAATGTGACGTCACCGCCATTAGATTACCTGTATACAAAAGAGATAGCGAGTTGTTCCCACCACGCTTCCACTCTTCCTCTAAACAATATAAGAAATGCTGATTGCAGCTTCAGTTAATACCCATTTTCGTGCTGCTTTCAGAGAAAGATTTATTTTTAGTAATGGTTGTTGTTTAGTATAAAATCTTGTTGGTACAAAAGAAAGACTGGTGTTTTGGAGGAGTGTGTGCGGGACTTGCATGACTTGATTCTGCCATCTCCTTTCTATAATCGGATAACCCGACGTACGGCGGGTATCCACCCTTACGTTGTTGAAATTTCAACGGTCCGAACTAAACGTTTCGCTTCGTCATTTATACCGCGTACATCGAAGGACTGGAAAAATTTGCCTGCTGTGGTCTTCCCGTCCAACTATAATTTAGGTGTCTTCAAGGCTAGAGTCAATAGGATCTTAATAAACTAGTGCGCCTCACCATCAATGATTGCATCACTGCTTACCATCAGGTGGGATCGCAGTCAAGCACTGGTTTATATCAATTTAAAAAAAACCAGCACCAGTTACCTAGATTTTTAGAATTATTCCAAATCTTTCAAGTAGTGCATCATTTCGCTTGTTACTCGGTCATGCATGTACCAGTAGCTCTATATTCATGTTTCTCAAGTCTCAGTGACGCACTCTTGCCAACCAGCTTAACGGGTGACGTCTGCTCATCCCCCTGTGACTTAACCGCGGTTATATTTAACAGAAGCGGCGCCAGTCGACTCGTTACGTCAGGAGACTCATAAGATATAGAGACCGCTTTGTGTGTTCCACGATCTTGCGTATGTGACGCGGTGAAGCGAAAGTAAGGATTAACGTATGGGTGCTCTTCTCTGAAGTCTGAGACAAGGGTGCGGGAGATCAGACACAAATACACATCGGTACATGGTTGACATCCCTCCTATTCGCACAAAACGTTTTGGGAACACATTCATCGTTCATTCAACAGCTAAGGAGTGGAATTCACTGCTGCCTGATAACTACAACCTAGAACGCAAAAGGCAACTGAAGAAACACATGCGGATTTTAACCAGTAAAAGTCGAAAGTCTGACACTCCCTCTAGTTCCACCCAGAGCGGGAGGAGTTTATGATGATTTATAAATCCAAAAAAGTTGTCCACCTTTAAAGTAGTCTATGCAAATATAATAGTTTCTCTATCTGTGTTTCCTGATAGCTATAACCTAGGGGTCTATATTTCAAGAGTGAATAGGTTGCTTCTAGGCAAGCGTGCTCTAACGTCGACCACATCGGCGTTTTCCATGAGGTGAGATAGTGACCAAACACGAGCTGATCAATAGTAAAAATGGGTTATTGAACAATATTAGTGTTGGTCAAAAGCAATTGCAGTTTTTACAGAAACCCTTCATCGTATAAAAAGCAGTTATTGAAGAGCTGATGAACACAAAAATGTCCTACAATGTGAACTTTTTCGTCAAAGTACTTGGAGATACATTTAAAGAAAAACAATTTGGGTGATCACAATCCAAGGACAAAAGAACAGCTGAAAAAAAATTTTTTGGATAATGTCACAGGTACTGTGATCCCTTTCGTCAAAGTATTTGGAGATACACGCAAATAAAAATATTATAATTGGTCATGTATCAAAGACATACGCAGAAAAGATACTGAAGACAAAAAAAATATGTCGGATAATGTGAATATTCCGTCAAAGTGCTTGAAGAGTCACGTAAAGAAATATACTTTAGATGATCTTATATTATAGACCTACGCAAAATTCAAATCACGAGAAATTTATTTTCTTGTTTGTGACACTTTTTCTCTATTTGATGTTACTGGTACAACAGGATATTAAATTTGGTCAGCTAAAAATCTTCGTCACTTCCACGACATCGTAGATGGAAGCACAAAGGTTGCTTTAGCTGCAAATTTTGGTATAACAATATACTAAATGTAAAATCCTTTTAAAAATGACCTCAGCTGAAAAAATCACCACTCGTAAACGCTTATATCAAACGAGACTTGGAACCTTTCAACCTATACTTCCATTTTTATATTCATCGTCAAAGCGTCATCGGGAACCTACCCTCCGACATTTTGAATTAAAACGCTGACCCGACGAGTTTGGCGCAAACAAAAAACTCTTAATTGGTAAACAGGGGACGCCATAGCCCGATAGCTCTGATTTCATGGCTCTTATGTCTCGTTTTATTAAAATCGACGGACAAAAGGATTATGGGTGTAGGATTTGTGATTACAACTTTATTTGAAGCGTTGTCTTTAACATGATTTGTATCTGGCTTGAAAATTGTAATTGTCGAGATCCTAACTTATCCAGATTTGCGAGATTTTTCGAAATAATTATCGCGGTCCTAGAACGCAAACACGGACGGAACACTTATCTGACTTTACCTCTCGTCCCATCAAAATCAGGACAAGTTATTTGATTTGAGTTTTGTTAGTTATTTGTTGTTTTTGAAGTTGTTTGTTTTTGAGTTAGTTGTTTTTAGTTTTTCACACAAAACAACAACAAAACTAAAGAAAAAACCTATCGCATCAGCTGTTTGCAGTTGACCGGTTTTCAGTAACTTAACTGTAGATATACCTAATTAATTTAGTTCTGGCAGTCTCTTAACAATCTGTACTACTATTTCAAATCTGTTTTTTTTTCATTTAGAGACAGAAATACATACCTAATGATATTTTCAGTATTTTCTTCGCTCTGAATAATTCTGATAAATGATATTTATTTTGCAAATAGATTTTTTAAAAACACTTTTACACGTCATTTTTGTTGTCAATTTAAACTAGATGAAGCCGATTGATCTTCATCGAAATAAAACATATGAAATTCAGAAATTCGTCACTGCAAACTTTCGTAGTTCCGTACATTGCGATGCCATCATCGCTTTATTGAGAATGTCCATAAAGTAAATAGTCATAGCAAGCTTTCGGAGTTTTATACATCGCAAATATACTCAATTAAATAATTCGTCTTAGCTTACTTTTTAACTGTCCTAATTTTAAACTAAATGTAATACAGTACATCGATATTTTACATTTTGAAGTTCAGTATAACAGTCTGATTAAAACCATGTCTTAGTATTTCTTTAGATGCGCTGAAAAATGGGTGCACGATGTGATTTTTTGTCGGAGGCAAAATATATCAATGAAAATGTTTAAAAACTATGTCCTTCTAAATACATTGCTCCCATGTTAACCCTCAAAATTCTGTCAATAGCTCATTAAGAGGGAAGTCTGGACCCTCATGCCCAATCACAACCCCCGCTTATGGGGTAGTTATTATTTTTAATCCCTTAATGGCGTCCCAGATTTCATTACTGGGGTTGGTCTGATTAAAAGGGTGGGACCAATTTTTTCGATGTTATAGGGTTGATAGCGAGGTCGATTTTATGTGTTGGCGGTTATGTGTCTATGATGGTATTAGAGTGGATTGTCGAGATTGTATGGTGATATGAAAATTTGTTAAATGATGATGGCAGTATCGTGTCTGAGGACTTTTAAGTGCAATGATGGGACTTACACATAAGTTTTTGTTTATTATTATTGATAGGCTTCGGCTTGACTACTATCTCACCCGATGGTAAGTGATGATGTGGTTAAAGTAGCAAAATGTATCAATTCATTAATATTAATAACACTACTTTACAAAATTATTTATCCATAGACGAAACCATTGAAAATCGGTAGAGTAATTAAACCTTAGTTGGATACTGAAGTGAAAAAAAAAATTGAGGACGTCAAATTTTACAAATATTCATATTTGTTTAATTCGAGTTTTTTACTTATTAAAAAATCATAATTGTCACAAATTGCTTTTTCTTTTATACCGATTAGTGTCAAATTCCCTTGAGGCACTCTAGAGTAATCGGTTAACATATTTTTATCCCTGAAACCTTGATACCTTTCTTCATAGGACTTTAAATCCTGATGTAAAAGTTCGCTAAGTTCTTCACTCAGGCTTTCCAGGTTTTCAGGAAAAGTATTCAAGTTTGAATATAAAAATAAATTTTCAATGACATTATTACATAATACTCCACAACTTTCATACAACGCCGTATAGTCCTAAACTAAGCAGAGCTTGTGGTATGAGTACCAGACAACTGATAAATATATATATTTATATATTTCTAAATACATACATATTATAGATAAATTACACCCAGACACAGAACAAAATGATCATGCTCATATTCATACAAACATTTGTCCTGGGTGGGAATTGAACCCACAACCTCCAGCGTAGCAGTCAGGGCCACTAACCACTAGACCAACAGGCCTATCAATGACAGACATGTTTACTTCCATTTTGAGATATTTAATCAATAAATTGGAAAAAAATGCTTCATAATCCTCAGTTTTATTGTTGCTCAAGAAATTTACAACTATTGGTTTATAACATCTTTTTCAACACTGTATAATTGGTGATCAAAATTGCAGGAAAAAGAAAGCTTTTTTTTTGTAAGTGGGAAAATCATCCAATGATTTCGGATCGGGATCCCGGCGCCTGGAGCGTGAGGGCCGCTCCCTCACGCATGCACGTGCGGCCTCCTCCTTTGCTAGCATTACTGCTTCGGAGAAGGAGGCTGCCGCCTGCCACTCCTCCTCGCTCCGGACCATAGCTTGTACCAAGACCCGCGCAAGAGATCGTTTCCGCCGATCTCCGCCACAAGGACACGTCGGTGCTCCGCCCCAGCGGGGCACACCTCTACCGTGTGCTCCACCATGTCCTCCGGGCATTCCACACTGTAGTAACACCTGGGTACGAGAGAAAGCTGGAGAAGTCATTGGATGACTTCCCACCTCAAAAAGACCTATGTTCTTTCAGTTGCCCTTTGCGTTCCAGGGCCGTGATAACTCTTTTATACTATGTACCTTGCATAACAATTATGTTATGGACTTATATAAAGCAAATAGTATCAAATAAAAGATCGTATTCATGAGCTAGTAGCTCATGAATACGATCATAGGTGGTCCACTTAATAATAGCCTCGTACAATTTTTCAAACATTTCCAAAGCCGCGGTACGTAAACCATCGTTACTTTAACATACATCATAACGTTATTGTTATTTTAAAACCTAGCTAGTGAGCCACTAATCTGTAAAAGCTTAGGGTGTAAACACATCATGGTGGTCTTGTCTGACCACTGCAGTCTCTAAACAACATTAGTCCTGTACTTACATGTTGAGAAGTAAAAGGTCGTATGTGTTTGTAAATTAGTATGGAGATACGTCATTATGGAACTGAGTGTTAGGAAGTTTTAAAGGAGTGTACATACCGGCGGTGCGGCAAAGCGCGGTTTTGTGTGTGGTTATGATTAGAACGCGGCTGGGACCTCCGCTGTGTGGCGCTTTGACATACAATGTTGGCTTTTAGATTATTTTAGTTATGATACACAAGCTTTTTAGAGCAGTATATTTTTGTCATACTAACAATCAGACAAAAAAAAACCATTAAAATCTGAAAATCGAAAAATAACACCCTTCATTATCATCCGTCATTTATGTTCAGTTTATATATAAAATTGTATGAATCTGTGCATATCAATTAACCTCACATCAATTTTAATTTATGTGAAATAAACGCAGACGTTTAATAATGATGCATTAACACTTTTAAACAAGTAATTATATATTTTGGAGCTCTTCACACGATTTTATTTTAATAGGTATCGTGTTGCTGATTTTATCATAAATGCAATCAGTGAGATATTTAACGAATATCGTAATTTAATTGATACTTATAGCTTTCACCTGAAAGAAGTTTGTTTATGACAAAATAAAAATAAAATAAATAAAATAAGATAATAAATAATAAAATAAAAGGAAAACAAAACTAATACTTCTTTCATGAATCTAAAATAGAATTATTTGCAGAAATAAAACAAAAATTTCCCACCCCGACGGATTCTTAAGTCCCTTTGCAGAGGACAAATATTGACATAGCCAAGTCCGGTAGCTTTTAAACAGTTTGCCTCCACCGCGCTAATAGATGTCTCGATAGTGCCACCGCAAACCTCGACGATTTTTTCAAATTTAGAACGCGGAAAAAATGTTTTGCGTTTTTTGTTAAAGGATAGTTCGGACTTTGAAACGTGCCGCGTTTGAAATGCTAATGTGTAGGCTTTTCTATTTTTTGTGACTTTTTGGAAAATATTGATGCAATCTGAAAAGTGTTATGGCTACAATTTAGAACTAAGTATTTATGTGTTCTGTGTGATTCTAGTCGTACCATTGTAGAGAGCTTTTCTTATATAATATATATAAAGTAATAGGTATTATCATACTTATCTGCAGAAAGTCACGCAACCAAGTATCTTCGGAGCGTGATTGAAATTTATGAAGGTACGGTAATATCTCTTAATATTTTCTGATTTTGTAAATTTTTATTTTTCCAATAATCTACTAAATTCGAAACGGGAAAACCTAGAGTAACCATGGAGTTTCGTGTCGGTTCTTCTCCTAACTGTAACCGTGCACTAGCTTCTGACGTTTAAAAAACGAAACCAACCATATTCTTTTATGTAAAAAAAGTCAATATCCTTTTTTAGGGTTAATTTTAATTTTTACATTTTTATGTGTATTTTTAAGGAAATTAAAGTTTTTTCCGTAATTAGACTCGTTTAGACAATTAATAACACTTAACCCTCAACACATCTATATATATAAAAGGAAAAACTCACTGACTGACATATCAACGCACAGCCGAAACTACTGGAACTAGGACCGTGAAATTTTGCACAAGGTTTCCTTTTATTACGTAAGTGAGCACTAAAAGAGGATTTTTCAAAATTTACCCCCTAAGGAGATAAAATAGGGGTCCAAATATTGCATGGAGACATCAACTTTCACGCGAGCTAAGCCGCTGGCAGAAGCTAGTCTACTTATAAAAATAAATTTTTTATTAGTCTTCATTTTCGATGATCAAAACGAAGTAGGCCTTATTTTGTTTTGACTAGTTTATAAGCCTTGATATGCCAATTTTATATGCCCATGTAGGGCTATGTAAAATAAAATTATTTGAAATGAATTAAATAGGGTTGACCTACAATGATGTTCAACTCATTATTACATCATAAAACTATAATAACCATTGAATCATCACAGGAAACCCAAACTTCCTACGATATACCTACCTCAGACGATGTCCAAAAGTCGCGCATTCAAACTCTTTGCCTGCAGTTTTTGTCGTCCAAATAAAAACGGTCACTTTACGACATGTGAACAAACTTAATACTGCAGTTGATAAACAAACAAACACATACAAAATGTACAAGATAAAAGGTAAAAGGAGTGAATGGTATGTTTGTTAAGTGGTAAAAATCCGGGTGAATCACTTTGACGCGTATAAGTCACGAATTAAAAAGGACAACAACAGACAAAGAAGCCATTTTGCATTGTGCTGTGACAGTCTTCCTTGTGATGCCGCTTTATGGAGCTTAGAATCTCGTAGACATGGTTGAAAATATTTGAGAGGCGAGCAAATTGTGTTGTGCGAAAGAGAACTCCGGGGCCCTATGGAGAGAAGGCAAAGAAGGAACAGGAGTGGGTTTTAGTCAGTAAAAGTCTGACACACCCTCTTACTCCGCCCCAGAGTGGGGGAAGTCATTGGATGATTTTCGACCTAAAAAAACTCGTATCTAAGAAATGTTTTTAAAAATCTACCCAAAGTTTATGAGCAGTGTATAGACAGCCATTGTACCAATTTCTATCAACATTTTTACAATGATAAAATATTTTTGTGTCTATGAGGTCTAGCTATGCGATCATGCTTCATGAAAAATGAGAGAGAAGTTTGATTTTTTCACAGCTTCAAGAAACCGCAGACCTGACTATAAGGTTTTAATTTCAACTTGATGCCTCCACGCGTTTCCGAGATAAAGGGGCAGACAGAAATAGAGACAGACAGATGGACAACAAAGTGATCATAGAAGGGTTCCGGTTTTTCCTTTTGAAGTAAAATATATTTAATTACAGCAATATGTCAGAATATCAGATATTGGTCTTCCAATTAAGCTTGATTGAGTCGGTTTCAAAAATTATGATATAATAAGTATATATTTTTAAGTATCTACTAACAAAAACATGGATTTGCTGTTTCGGAGACGAATAAAGTTATTATTATTATTTATTAATTATTAATTTATATTGGTGTATAATATACTTTACAACACACTTGCTCAGAAAGTGACTCTTATTGCACTGCACTTAGGTATATATTGGCACTCGTTACCAACCTGTGACATTTTGATTACCATTACGCACTAGTGCTATAATGTAGTTAAAACCTTTTTGTTCAACCTCTTTATTCGCAAAACAAATTTTGAATTCCAATTAAATTCCCGTTCAATAGTACCTATATAAATTAGTGTCTTACTAACTTATAATATTTCATCCAATTTACAAGTTAAAATGGACAAATTTATCTTGTACAAACATGTACATATTTATTTAATAAAAAACATTTAGTAAATAAATCGTACCGTAATTTTTTTTTTTTTTTTGTAATCTTTGGCCGCCATTTTCAGATGCGCGCGGATTTTGGCGTGTTTTTTTTTATTCCAGTTAAGTTCAGTGGCTGTATTACTTAATTAAATAAAATTAAATAATACAAAATCATTAAAATGTTATATCCGTATACTATTGACACTTCGAAAGACATTATCGTAAAACTTTTCACGCAAGAAAACATAAACTGTGCATAAACGTAAGACTAGGCAGTATGATCAAAATACCTTAGCCTTCCACTAAGGGTAAATAAAATAAATGATGCGCGCGTTATGAAAACAGAAAACAGATTTTTACCGCCATGTCACAGAAAATTTTACTATTTTTACTGTTGTTTTCTTCACAAGTGTATTGTAAAACGTCGTATGACACACGTGAGTAATTAATGATTACCGTTCTTGGCTCTCTTAAGACCCTCGCCAGTCTCGGGTCTAAATACCGCCTCGACTGTAATCACTAACATTACACACTTATATCATAATGTACTATTATTGTACACCAATATAATAAATAATACAATTAGAACCCTAAACTTAAAACAAACAATTGGCGGCCGTATCGCATCTGCGACTCTTTGACAATGGTTAACGCCAATAGATTGCAACTTTGTACAGTTTTTCATTGATAAAATCAAAGATTTAAAGCATTTTTTTAATATTTTCATCTGCCCAATTTGCTCCTTCAAGTTTTAATCTGTACACTCTTTCTTAAATTACTTTGATTTTTTATCTTTTCTTAGAGTTACAAATAAATAAAGAACTGTCCTTGCTCTGCGCGGAGTGAAAGGGAGAGTGTTAGACTTTTCCTGACTAAAACCCATATGTGTTCCTTCAGTTGCCTTTTGCTTTCCAGGGTCACGGTAGCTTTTCGAACATTCCCTTAGCTAGACATTCATTTTGCCTTCTCTATGGCATCTTAACTCATGAATGCATCAATACTTCTTTGTACCCGCGGAGTGTAAATTCGGGCCCTAAGTGTCGCCGCGGTCGTTTTAACACTGCATTGCTAATTGGACACTTAAGCTGCACCTTAAAGGGTTAAAACAGTTTTTATCCGGGGGCCGAAGAGACCGGCACGGAGCGGATGACGAGTTACTACTGATGTTGCCGTCATGCGAACGATTATTGATATTTTGATTAGGTTTGGTTTAGAGTTTATGGTATAAGCTTTTGATGACGTTAAGGAGCTTCGCTTAGCTTTTTTTTTTGTTACTTACCTGTTTTTTTTTTTGAGGTTGAAAGTTGTCAAATTGTCAAACGTGCATCAGCTACGTGATTGGTTAAATAAATTTGCCACACATCACATCCCTAGACTTGCGTTAAATTTTTGACATGCAAATAATTTCTAACTTGAACTGGCTTTTTGAGGTAATTCCATAATAGGAGAGTCATCATCATCATCATTTCAGCCCACTTCGTCCACTGCTGGACATAAGCCTCCCCCAAGTGTTGCCACAATGAACGGTCCTGTGCGTCTCGCATTCATCGGACTCCCGCAACCGTTACCAACTCATCGGTCCACCTTGTAGGAGGACTTCCTACGCTACGTCTTCCGGTACGTGGTCACCATTCCAGAACCTTTCGGCTCCAACGGCCATCCGTTCTGCGAGCAATGTGCCCTGCCTTCTGCTGCTTCCCAGTTTGGCGATTCTTCGTGGTATGTCGGTAACCTTGGTTCTCCTGCGGATATACTCATTCCTGATTCGATCACGCAAGGAAACTCCGAGCATAGCCCTTTCCATTGCCCTTTGGGAGACTTTATAATAGGAGAGTAATATATATTTATATTCTTCTTCTATTGTGGCATGAGTACCTACTAGACCCTTTTTTGGGGTAGGAAATCATAAAATAACTCGTCCCTCTCTGGGTAGAGCAAGAGGGAGCGTCTGACTTTTACTGACTAACCTCCAGTCGTCCTTTGCGTTCCACGACCACAGTAACTTTTCCCGTAGCCCTAGCATGCATCAGCCTCCCATCCCTAATCGGTACTTGACTGGTACGAATATTTGGAACATTTTTTTTGACACAACAAAAACATGACTGGTCTGTTGGTCTAGTGGTTAGTAGCCCTGACTGCTATGCCGGAGGTCGTGGGTTCGATTCCCACCCAGGACAAATGTTTGTGTGATGAGCACGATCATTTGTTCTGTGTCTGGGTGTGTTTTATCTATAATATGTAAGTATTTAGAAATATATAAGTATGTTTATCAGTTGTCTAGAACTCATAACACAAGCTCTGCTTAGCTTGAGACTAGACGGCGTTGTGTGATAGCTGTGAAATATTATTATTATTATTTTTTTGCAGATTTGGAATCAATGGCTTGTCACATTTCATTTGAGCAGTGGTGGCCGAGTCGGAACGGCCCCGACTTACGAGATGTAGGTCGCGCGTTCAAACCCAGCCAGGCGCATTACTTTGTGTGATTTATTTCTTCACCACTGCTCTCAAAACGGTAAAGGAAAACATCGTGAGGAAACCGGCATGTCCTAGAACCAAATAATTCGAAGACATGTGGCATCCACCAATCCGCACTGGGCCCATGTGGTGGATTAAGGCCCATTCCCTCTCCTAAGGAGGAGTCCTGAGTCCCAACAGTGGGAATATTATATATTAACTATTTTATTTATAATGGTGTTAATTATATCAACTGTGTGCGAATTATATCAACCTTACCCCTATATTTTGGGCTAACTTGAGCGAACCCACGACCTCCGGCATAGCAGTCAGGGCCACTAACCACCAGACCAACAGCCAGTCAACATAATTATCATAATTATATATTTAAAAGGGACATATTACCATAGATTTATTTGTTGAAACCATAACTTTTTATAACAAAACTTGTGACAATGTTTACTTTTCATACAAATCTATTCACATAGGCACAATAATCGAACAATGATCTATTGCAATTCAAATATGTTATCACTACCATTTATATCACTTATCACTGGAGCTAAGTGACAAATCACATCCATGACAATTGGTAACAATACTTTGTGTTTTTCAAGACATTTGATATAAACCCTACCACTTCAAATCCAACCTTAAATTCTTTTTCTTAAAGCTCAATTTAGATTTGTTAAAAACCGAGAGTTGTGTAGAAAATTTTGACTTAAAAAATTAGCAGACTTTTTCGTGTGGTGTTAATAGAAAAAAATAACGATAGAATAGAATTATCAATGGTATGGCATTGTCGTATGTCGTATGTTTATTGTGTTATGGTCAAATTGTGCTGTCACGATTTGTTTGACTATGGTATTCCGGTTAGATGATGTATTACAAAAATAGTATTTAATATAATAATAATTGTTTATTGTTTAGGAAAAAAATACAGTTGGATTGTTTGTGTCGTGTAGACCAGTTTCTTTCATCATGGTTCAAGAAGAGAAAAAAAATAGATAAACTTTTGGTAATATCCGTGGTATGATTTTATCTCAGCTTTGATTTTGTTGTGCCTCAGGGAGCATCTCCGTAGGTCTAAGTTTAAAATCTTTTAATTCTTTTTTTTTTAGAGTGATCGCGCTGTGAACAATTTGCCGCCGCACAAAACTTAAAGATAGAAATTGTTTGCTATCGCAGCCGTTTGTAAACTGACTGTTCTCAAATTTGTCATACAAGTATATAAACTACTGGGCTGCGTTACATTAAGAATCTTGCATTGTTTTGAAAATAATACCATGTGTTTTCTACACTGAGGCAACAAAATGCTCACAGCGTGAGCACAGGTTTAAACTGACAGAGCTTTCTGCAAACATAAAAACTAACAGTTTGCTAATGAAATGCATAATTTAAGTAAGGCCAATAGTCCTTAGATAATTATGGCTGAAGGGGCCAAAACGTTCTAAAAGAGCGCCTACGTCCCGGCGCAGGTGCAGCGTTGATTTTTACAAGGTAGACTGATGGTGTGTTAAAGGTAGTGGGAATCCACTGAAATGAAATGACGACAGTTTAACTAGGCAGAAAGAAGAAGTATATTTCTAGATGGTAGAAAGACTTGAGCTCTGTCTTAATAACCAAATTTTATATCATGCACAATTTCAAGCAACACACGGAGGCTCTCTATTTGCACAACATGAAAACAGGTACTTTTCCAAAATATCAGACATTGCACAAAGAAAATATATGAACCAGTCGCGTGAACGACAAAACAAAATCAAAGCCATAGACACGCCTTAAAAACACCATCACTTGAGCACATTCTATTACTGCATTTCCCTAACCAGCCTTCTTAGACCTGGCACCTTGATCTAATTCCCCCCTTTATTGTAACAATCAGGAGGGGAGGTAGGTCAAGCTAAGTTTGCGGCTATAATGAAACTTTTGTATCAGTCTTTGACACGCAATATAGGAATTATGTTGTGTTATGATGTCTCAAAACATAATGTTTCGTGGTCTTTTGTTGAGAGCTATAATAGTCGTAAATTGAGAGGAGTGTTTAGCTGCGTCATTTTTTAAGTTAGATTAAATTATTTGTGTTTCTTGAAGATTTGAACCGAAATCGTCTTTGAGAAAATGTTTTTTTCAACTTAACTTATATTGAGTCGATTGCATTAGATGACGAGGAAAAAGATAAATATCCATATATGGTTATAAATAGGTTGTACCTTCTGCCAGCGGATCCACCCGCGTGTAAGACAGTTTTTCCATACAAACTTTGGACCTCAGTTTCATCTCCTTAACGACGTAGGTGGCGTAGGTGAGCACTAAAGGATTTTCCAAAATTCACCCCATTTTTGGAAAATCCTCTTTTAATAAAAAGGACCAACCACCACGCGGGCCCAGTCCGGGTTAGCGGCAATAATATGCCAGTTTCTTCACCATATTTTTTTAATGTTATGTGGGCTAAGGAGACATCGGTGTTGTTACCACTATCACTAAAATAAAACAGTCAATAAAAATTTAAAAGAAATCATAGGTACAGTTGCTGGGTCAGATTTTGGTATTTTTGTTCCTGAAATCAATACCCTTAGTCTCCATATTCAATCCAAAATGGCTGCCTTAATATTTGAATCTATATATCTCTATACGTCTATAGATTCTGTCGTCGGTCGTCAAGGAGTGCTAATTTGTTTTGCAAATTGAGGGTGACGCGACTTAGGGGTGTTCCGTGGTATCGGGTTGCCGGTGATAGGGACCGAATTGATTTTACACTCAGTTGCTTAAACTGTGGTTGAGTATCACAAGTTAAATTTTACTTGGATGAAAATTGAGCATTTGCTCGATTAGATTCTGGGAGGAATCGGTAAATTAATTTTTATTTGGGTTAGGATTTTATTAATTTAATGCAGTAAAAATTTATTCGTCCCTGGATAAAAAAAAAATCCTTGCCAATTCAGCCAACTCTTTGCACAAAAATAGCTTTAATCCAAATCGCTTGAATGTTTGGTTTATTCTATACTAAAACCACGATGTTCTCAGCTTGCTTTTCATGCATTATCATGTCTTTATCGTCACAATCTTATTTTATGCTGGTAGGTACAGAATTTACAGTATTAAGTCATGTATTAAGAAGAAAGAACAATGGCAGAATTTTGTCTGGACTTTTTTTTGGCGTACATAGATTTCATATATATGAATCAAATTTAATTAATTTTCTACGATTTTTCAATTATTCACTCCTTCTCGCAAAAGCCGGAGTTATTTTATGTTTTTAAAAGCTTATCAAATGATGTTCGAATTAGGTACATTCGAAATGTTACCATTAAAATAGTGGTGTGAGTAAAAATAGTATGAATGCAATTTATCGAGCAGTCGATTATATCGATCGTTTAATTATATAAACGAATGATATAATCGACTGATCGATCGACTCATATAGAGTTGATTTTGTTTTGATTATTGATATGCTCTATTCTTTCGTCTACTGATATCTTTGAAGAAATGCTTCTACTTTTAATTCCAATTAATAATGGATCAAAATATATGTTTCAATGTTGTATCGATTTATAAGAAAACCGAATCGAAACGTGCACGCACTACTTTTGTCTTTGACAGTAACATGTTGTCTGTGGTTGTCTGTCAAGACGCTACAGAATTCTTCCGTGTTTTTCATTTCGGTTGTGTTTTGTGTTTTTATTTGGATTTCTATTTATTTTTACCCGACCTGAACTGTTTATGGACTGATTGATACTGCCCTGTGTGATCAATCTGCGATGTTTTATGATAATTGCTGTTTGACGTTCATTCATAACCTAAAAATTCAAAAAGCGAATTCTTTTTTTTTCCGGCTTTCCCAAATAAAAATAGTTTCATTTATAGATTCTGGAGCTAACGCCAAATCTTTTAACATTTTTTTCATTACGGGACACTTCAATTTGATCCCAGACAATTCTTAGTATGGAGACCTGCCATTGTTCTTTATCTAACCTCACTTCATACGTATTCATCTTAATTTGAAATCCTTACTACTCAATCATATTATACTCGTACCTACATTCACTTATCCTCATCACACAACTATCTCTCCTTTCGTTAGTAACCATATTCTCAACAACCCTTTGAAATTTTTCATCAATATCCAATTCACCATAATTTAACAAAAAAAAAATCACGCTGCACGTTAAACCAAAATTATTCCAAAGGAGATATACTCCTGGAGTAAAAAGCGTAGTTCCTATTCTAGGGCATGGGTTTACCAGTTTGCGAAGTCAAATTAAAATCCATTCAGCCGTTAAGACGTGAGGAGGTAACAGGCAGACAGACTATTGCAATTTTTAAGAATTTATAATATTGTTATAGTATCCTATTATACTGAATAGAAGAATTCTTTTCTATCATTTCTTTTTAGCCTTATTTCTTACATCATCATCGTCATATCTTGCTTTCACTTTAACACCACAATCATTAATTAAATTTCCATAATCTCTATCGCTACCACCTTTTACTTCCTTTTCATTTTCATTCACCCCAATCCTTTCAACTCTTCCATCAGCAATCAATACACCAGAGGCCCAAGTCTGCTATTTTTATAAATTCGTCATTCCAACACGATTCCATTGTCATTTTGATAAAAGTTCGTGATCTGCATAATGATCGATCATTGATCGGTCAAAGGTCTCGTAATAGAGTTGTGGTAGAATGACAATATCGATTAAAAGCAATGACTGCACAATGACGTTCTAATGGCAGGTCACTGATCAAAGGAACTGTCAAAATTTTAGCAGATTAACGCATACGTCACATATTTATTTGTCAGTATGTACGAGATTACCACTTCTTTCAGTGGAGTGTTCAATGGAGTTTCTTGGGTTGACCATTGGAAAGTCATAATGACGCCATTATATTAGTAGATTACCAAACTTTTCAAAATCAACAATTATGAAATCAATGATAGACCATTCTGACACTAGCTATTGTAATAGCAGACTTGAGGCCCAGGTCAGTTTAGGTCATAATCCATCTCCTTGCTTTGACTAACGAGCCCTCATTAATGGAGGATTAATGCAAATTGCGCATTGATCCAGTTACCTATTAGAAACACGTTACGTGCATGTCTTTGATAATACTGTAAGTACTAAGCTAGTGTTCCAGATGTATTTAGTGGATGGGTTGATTAAGTCCTTCATTATAGGATTGAAGCTGATTGTTACATTGGATGTTGTAGGAACTATCTTCTCATGTACAAATAAATTCATAAGATATACGTTCACATTGGTACTCAATATTTACTCTACCGATACTAATTACTATATTTAATAACTTCTTCTTAAGATCATACTGGCCTATTAGCATTTTAGCCAATTTTATAGTGTCTAGATTTGATATTTTTCACTGTTGAAGTATGACGAAAACACTCATCAAAAACACGCCAGAGAATACACTTTTTTTTTAAATCAAAATTGTTGCTGTGCATCATATCATCAACCAAAAATTGCCGTAGTGATAGTAGTACGGCAATTTGGAACCCAGAAAAAAATGGGACTAAAATGGGAAAGAATAGCAGTGTTCTTTAAAAAGTTTTGGGTAGTCAAGAAAATATTTATGCTCTTCTCATTATCAACTATTAATTATCCGTTTGGGTATTTTTATACATTCTTTTTACATTTTTAAATACTGTTTTTTACATTTTTAAATACTGTTTTTTACATTTTTAAATACTGTTTTTTTTACATTTTTAAATACTGTTGTTTACATGTTTAAATACTGTTTTTACATTTTTAAATACTGTTTTTTATCAGCTTTAAATGTTATTTTTTTGTAAAACGCTTTTTACAAAAAAATAACTGTGGTATTATTGACTGACACGACTGTCGGTACAAAGATCGCCAAGTCCACATTCCACATGTCGACAACCTCGCGAGCCGAGTACTTAATTTTTCAGCTACTTAATACATTAGTGACTCCCTTTCAACGTTGATAATTTTGATAATATCCATACAGCAAAATGTCGGTTGTCGTGTGATACCTACTTAGATAATAAATGTGCTAACGTAATGGTCGTGCCGTGCGAAACGCCACCTGCCGGATTTGATAACGAAAATCCTTTGGCTAATGTCTTTACGAGCCGAAATATTAGCGGCGTCATACGTGGGGTAACTCACCCTGAGTTACGATGGCTGAAATTGAATCACGTTTTTGTCATGTTAAGAATATTTTAGTACTGGTTTTTTTTTTTAAATTTTGTATTATTATTTCCTTATTTATTTAAGTACACATGAAACGGAGTGTCAGCTGTGTTAACACCTTGCCCATAGCACAGAACTCGTTGTCTTCATCATTATGGGAATCCACTTTTAAACCAAAGGAGGTACACATTAATTAATTTATTTTTACATATTTTATATGTCCACCTTTGTACAAAGGTACACAAAGGTGTTGTATAAAGTTTTAATATTTTTTTATTATTACCAATTATTGATAAGCTCGCATTGACGATTGTGATTGACAATGGAGCACGCTTGCCTAAGAGTAACCTACTTACTCTTGACTTAAAGATCCCTAGGTTGTAGCTATCAGGAAACACAACTTGTCCCGTTTTGGGTGGAGCGGGAGTGGAGTGTTAGATTTTTTACTGACTTGCGTCGTCTCAGGGCCACGGTGATTCTTTCGAGCAATCTCTTACAAAATGGTTTATCTAATAAGCCATACACAAATATTGAACTTACCTATCCCTTGACAGGAGACCGAAGCCTTTAAAAGTAAACAAACATTTTATCCGAGACTTCCAAGACAAAAGACGTCGATTAATAATCACCCCTGAATTAATAACCACAGTAATTGAGATGTTTGCGCAAACTTCCAGGGTTGCCCCCCTCAACCCTTATTATTTGAACAACGATTCATATTCAGTCAACCGTTATTATGCTGAGATGCGCCATTTTGATTTTCGACGTCATTATTTGGGGGTGTGTGATTCAAATTCTCGTATATAGATGGTATACAATACGTAATTGGAATTATGCATAACTTAATTAGAAATTTAAGTTACAGTCATCATTTTAAGCACTGAAATTTTATTTAAATGATCTTAAGTAGTGCTTTTTAGGCTACTTCATACATACTTCTATAACTATATATAAGCATAAGCATAAACATAATCAGCCTTTTGATGTTCCCACTGCTGGGACTCAGGCCTCGTCTCTAGGAGAGGGCATGGGCTGTAATCCACCACGCGGGCCCAGTGCGGGTTGGTGAATGTCACATGTCTTCGAATTTTTGATTCTAGGACATGCCGGTTTCCTCACGATGTTTTCCTTTACCGGTTTAAGAGCAATGGTGATGAAATAAATTACACAACAAAATGCGCCTGGCTGGGATTGAACCCGCGACATAAAAAAAAAAAATATAAATTATTATAATGTTGCTATTTAATATTTGATTCAATTTTATTATTCTATTTCTATTTATTTTCTGTATTGACCGTAATTGAATTGATTAAATTTTAACTATTTTATGTATTGACTATTATTGAATTGACTGAATTTTTAAAATTTTCGAATTAAATGTTTTTTTAATAATTTTGTACGTCGGTTGGTTAAACATGTTGAACTATACTGACTTTATATCCATCTTAACATGCACATGTTTATACAAATAAATGATTTTGACTGGTCTGTTGGTCTAGTGGTTAGCGGCCCTGACTGCTATGCCGGAGGTTGTGGGTTCGATTCCCACCCAGGACAAATGTTTGTGTGATGAGCACGATCATTTGTTCTGTGTCTGGGTGTAATTTATCTATAATACGTATGTATTTAGAAATATTTAAGTATGTTTATTAGTTGTCTAGTACTCATAACACAAGCTCTGCTTAGCTTCGGACAAGACGACGTTGTGTGAATATTATTATTATCTTATCTTATCTTAAATCTGGGCTTTTCTTCGGTCAACGAATCAGCATTGCTATCCAACGTGACAATGCTACCAGGGTTCTGGACACTTTACCCATTGACGTCGATGCGGATGAATTATGAGTTCTTTTTGTATCCGATTGTAAATTTTATTATTTTTCAGTTTTATTATATACCTACAATATTTATTAGTTAAGATGTTAGTTAAGAAATTATTTATCTTAATAGTGAGCAAATAACTTGGGCATTGATGCACTTGCACATATTGGTAGCGCGTCGGTATTGGCATCTAGTCACGCACACACAAGCACGCTAGTTTTGCAGTCAAGATTTATCAAAATAGGTTATTTTTTTAACCTAAATTTCTTGATTATTTTAGGATAAAAATTGCCTTGTTGTAAATAAAGAACTATCCTTCTTTGCGGGATCCAAGTTTTCCGCGCGATTATAACATATGAAACCATCAGAAATCAACTGTCGGGCAGTTGCTCGAACTAGACCCAACACCCGTCTAGTCGGAGGATCCCCACATAGCTCCCTTTTCAACGCTGGTGCAAGGGGTTCTACACCCTGTTCCGCATACTACTAAAACTGTATAATAATCTATTAGGTATATTTATAGGTACTGGTAAGTCTGTATCATGTCATACTGTATGGATCAGAATGTTGGGCTGTGAAAAAGACGGATGAAAAAAGATTGCACGTAGCGGAGATGAGAATGTTAAGATGGATGTATGGTGTGACGAGAATGCATAAAGTGAGAAATGAGTATATTAGGGGAAGTTTGAAAGTGGCACCAGTGACTGAAAAGTTGAAAGAGAATCGTTTGTCTTGGTATGGTCATGTGAAGAGGAGGGATGAAACGCATGTTACTAAAAGAGTTATGAGTTTACATGTGGATGGATGGAGAGGGAGAGGGAGACCAAAGAAAAGATGGATGGATTGTGTGAAGAGTGATATGAAAGAAAAGGAAGTTAGTGATAGTATGACGAGTGACAGGGCAGAATGGAAGAAGAAAACGTGTTGCACCGACCTCAAATAACACGGAACAAGGGCAGGAAGATGATGATGTTAAGTCTATGTCATACATTTTCAAAAACGCAGTTATGTAACATGACAGGGAAGCGAAATTCTATAAAATACCTATTTAAAGTTACGTGTATAGCAAATGCACGTCAGTCATACAGTAACGGTGAACAGTTATTTAATCATAGTAAATAATAATTTCAATTATGTACTGTCAATGGGAGCTGAGATAACCTCTCTAACTCTTTGTAGAGTTCGCAAACAAAGTTCGTTATATTTTCTCGTGAATTTCGCTTTACACAAGACGTGAGGAAGTTGTGCAGACTGCTGTCTGACAGCGAACTAAAACTAGGAAAATGTCTAACACGCTTAAATTTAAAGACGACAAAGTAAAGGTATGGAAAGGTTTAATAAAAAACTAAAGTACCTTATTTTAAAGATAGAACACCGTGTTTGTTAAGATTACCGTTGATTGTTAACAAATAATAAGTAAGTTGGTATGCTGCTTTGTTTGTTTTTAACAATATATAAATAACTTGCGTAATAAATAGTTACTAGTTAGTGCTCAACAGCCATGATTCCTGACTTCCTGATAAGGTACAATATACCTATGACTACTCCTACGACCAGCGTTTGACAAAAGTCGTACGCAAGTTATACCCTGCGTTCCGAATTGCGTCAAAAGCGATAATATCACAAATCCGACCAAATTTAATAGTCGCAAAATATAAGGGCTATTGAGTAATAATTGTGACGTTGCGCGTTGGTCGGATTCGCGATATTATCGCTTTTGACGCAATTCGAAACGTAGGGATTGAGGAACATGAAAAAAGTAAAATTCAAAATGCCAACAACAAAAAAATCCAAACAAGATGACTTTTAAGCAGTCTGATGCAGTTGATGGAAGTTCAATCTCAGAATTCAGAATCTTAGATTTCATGCAACCGACTGCATTACTACTTGAAAAGTAATCTTGTTTGGAACTGCAGCCGGGTGTTTTAGGTTAATTTTTAATTAACCTAAAACACCCGGCTGCAGTTATTATTATATATTTACTTATTTCCTACTATTATTTCTAACTAGCTTCTGCTAGTGGCTCTTTGAATACCCGTTTTATCCATTTAGGGGGTGAATTTTTGAAAAATACTTTTTTTATTCAGTACCTCATAAAAGGCACCTCAGTGCAAAATTTCAGCGTTTTAGATCTAAGGGGTCAGAGCCTGTGAGTGAGTCAGGACTTTAGATACTCGTACCAAATACCAATACCAAATAATATAAATCAAAATAAATACTGCTTCTTTTTCTGCCAACGCTCCACACACAACAGCTAAGGCGTATACACATGCGGTGCACATCACGCGCGTCGCGTGATCGCGGCTGTCTGTCATTATGTTAAGCTGCAGTTGAGCTCAGCTCACTGCACGACGTTGTTCCTATAGTGTGCACTTTGTACGGTGTAGACTAGGTATTTCGTTCATATTGACTTACGTGTGTGGGATGTTTTACGTAAGGTTGGATCGTAATAACAAACGAAATAAATATTTTAGTGACATTGTCATTTGATTTTAAGACATTATTAAATGAAGTGGTAAACTTAAGTACCTATTGGTTTAGCTCTTAAATATGGCATGATACCGCATAGTTTCTTAAGAGAAAGTGCTTAAAATGTCTACCGATCACCGTGGTTCATAAACAATATGATCAAAATTTTTTTTATGTAAGTGAGCGCGATGGTATTCGCTAATATTTTTATAGAGGCTTCTTTTTTATTCTATATGTAGGTACATAGATGGTAGTGATACATACAGATTTTCAGATTTATTTTTGTGAACTTTATATACACTCCGTATACTCGTGATTTGTGTTACTAGTAGACTTTTGGTATAAATCTGGATTATATATATGGCTACAAAAATGCTATATCCCCATTGCCATATATATTGCTAAGACAGAGAACCAACGAATATTCGCGATAGCAAATGTGAACGTATGTTGTTATAGTTTTTTTTTGCCAGTCCTCTAATTCCTAATTAAACCTCTTAACGACAAACCAAACAATCCAACATGCAAGCTAGAATTACCATAGAAAAACCCCTTTTCAGTAAATAAGCACTTACCATATATTTTTTACTAAACAACTCAAAAGATGGCTAAATGCCTGTCACTTCACGTACCTTGTTATTACCCACTCATGACCCCGGTCCTACAACTATTTTTACTGAGGGTAGGAAAAAAATTAATCCGCCCACTTTTAATTCAAACCCCGAGTGACAGTTGACACAATGGGTAGTATTAAAGGGTTAACAAAGGGCTGTGAACGGGCGCTTTCGAAGGGTTAATTGCATGTTCGTTTCAAATATGGCGGCAGCTTCGAGTTTTTTTTTGCTGTCGCGCTGTTTATGCGTGTAAATAGAATTTTCATGTTGAATTTTTATTTATTTTATGCTTAACGTTGTCGCTACTAATCAGTTTAAAAATTTACTAAAAACATATGCCGTAGTTTGTTTCAGTTTAGTACAAACCCATCAAGTTGAACTGTTTTAAAATCAAGGATTTTTTATTTCAGAGATTATCCCGTTTTTATTTTCTGTATGAATAACTAACTTTTGCCTTGAAAATAGAATATCTATAACCTATGTCACTCAGTAATAAAGTAACTTTCTATGGGTAAAAAATTTTGAAAATCGATCCTGTAGTTCTTAAGTTTATTCATAACACACAAAAATACAAAAATAAAAGTATTTTCTCTTTATATTATTAGTATAGATATACGTTCTTGCTTTTACAATTTATTTTAGATATTGGCAGAATAGTCAACATTTGGCTCTTGCCATTGATATTAAAAATAGAATAGAACAGAACATAATTTATGCTAAGAAGTTATTTATTGTTTTTGACATTATTAACAGCTGCTTAGCCTTTTCATAAGTAAGTTGGGATCGACTTCCAGTTTTACCGTATGCAGCTATATAACATTATTTTACATGAAGCGACTGCTAGTAGCGTAACTATATCATCTGAGACCCATGGCAAATTCAATGGACAGGGCCTCAGAAAAATTGTTATCAACAACAAGTTGTAATTTAATTACAATAAATTTTGTAAAATAGAAGTAACCCAACTTGGGTTGCTTCTGAGCTCACGGCGTTTCGGACCGGGGGCCTCGTCAGACCAGTGGTCTTCTCAAACCGGGGGCCCGTGACATTTTGCCAGTCTTGCCTTCCTATAGTTCCACCACTGCCGACTGCCTATCTGACCTCCATAACCAAGTAATTGGGCAACACTACCCTTGGAACGATTGGTGTTCAATTTCCTGGCTTCTGAGTCTTTTGACTATCTGAAACGATTGTCAAAGATCTAAAAATTACATTAACGTCCAGGAATTAGTCACTTGATTAAGGTTGAGACCATCTAGCTTCTTCTTCTTAGCGTTTTCATCATCAACGCAACAGCCGAAAGACTTCCACTGTTGGACATAGGCCTCCCCAAGGTTCACCACAATGGATAGTCTTCTGTTTCTCATGTCCATCGCATTCCCGCAACCCTTAACAGGCCTAGGCTCGCAGAACAGAAGGCAGTTAGGGCCTAAAGGTTCTGCAATAGCGATCGCGTACCGGAAGACGTAGCGTTGGAAGGCCTCCTACAAGGTGGGCCGATGACCTGGTCAGGGTTGCGTGAATCCGATGGATGTGAGACGCACAAGACCGGTCGTTATGGTGACACTTGGGGGAGGTCTATGTCCAACAGCGGACGTCTTTCGGTTGAAATAATGATGATGACCTGATGGATTAAGTCACAAAAGATCTATCTCGTCAAAATCAAGATTTTTTTTAAACTTGTAGAAAATAGGATCATAATCCTTTTGTTTTTGTGTTATCAAGCGTAAAAAGTCATAAAACTTAAAGTTATCGCTAATTTTTACCACATATTGTTGGCAATGTTTTGTTTTGTATAAAAACAGATACAGTGCATCCAAACTTTTGGAGCTTGTACGTATAAATTTTGCTTCTCGTCTATCCCGTAAATTTCGAGCGGGATCCCGTTCGATATAATCCACGTAAAGTCCCGGTATTAGGATATTGCATTCCCTACGTGTAAGTGATAATAAAACTTAAGGTGATAAACAATATTGTTTTTCTGACTATATATAGTCATAATATTTTGAGCACTTAAACGTTTAGATACGTTTTATTAGTGTATAACTAATAAAAATTCACGGTTAAATTGGTTATTATAGAATTACGAGTACTTACATCTACTGTTATAGTCTATCAAACTTACAGTCCGTAATGTTAGATTACGGTAGGTCATTTCCTATAAAATTACACTTATTTATTGGTTACAAACATTTAAGTGGCAATTGTGTCTAGTAAATTTCTATGTCTGTCTGTTTGTCTTGTTTACAGACAAAAATGACTGAATCAGTATAATTGAGTTTTTTTTTTTCTCGTTTTTTATTTTGTAAGTAGTTTATGTTATTTTAGTGTACAATAGTGGGTCACTTCTTCACTGAGGTTCTTCATTTTCAACCGTCTGACTGGATATAAATGAAATTTGGCAGACTGGTACATGTCCTGGACTAACAATCATCATCATCTTCCTGCCCTTGTCCCGTGATATTTGGGGTCGGCGCAACACGTTTCTTTCTTCCATTCTGCCCTGTCACTCGTCATGCTATCACTAACTTCCTTTTCTTTCTTAACACATTCCATCCATCTTTTCTTTGGTCTCCCTCTCCCTCTCCATCCATCCACATGTTAGTAACTCTTTTAGTAACATGTCCTGGACTAGCAATAATATAATATCAGCTGTCAAAAGCTAATTTATTAATCATCAATGCGAAAACCTTAAAAAGTGATGGTGGCTGGTGTTTTTAATACCGTGCGGGTCGGCAAAAAATTTCAAAACGCAAAAAGACGCGTTCCACGTGCGTATTCTACGCATTACAATAAATACTTGTATGAAATGGAAATTTGCGGGGGTTATGCGTGCGGTGCAATCCCGCATGCGTGATTTTCCACACGATATTAAAAACACCCTTAACTACCTATGTATTACTGCGGGTTAATCAACAGCTGAACGATTTAGACAAAATGACATACGTACTAGTACATAGTAGATCATAGCAGGGATCGGGTTAGGTTAGGGTACTTTTAAACCCAGTAGTAACCTACGTCTGTTGCAGGAAACTACAAAAGAGTTACCGTGGCCCTTGTTTTTTTCCCGTGGTTTTTTTTAACTATTTTATTTAGTAAATATCCAAATGATTATAATAAAAAAAATACATTAATATCTAATATAAAAGAATTAACAATTTACAATTAAATTAAATGTCAATCGTCAATATAGCTTTAAAAATAAACAAACTCTAAATTGCGTGCTATTAATGAATATCGTCGACAGTCGTTATTATCGACAATAATTCTCGTAAATGTTGTAAATTCGACATAATTTAACTTACGTTGTGGTTGACGTTTCACAATTTAGCGGTCGATCTGTGTGTCGCTTGCGCATATGACGCGAAGTGACTTCACGTCATCTGGTCGTCATTGTGATCTGCGGTTTACATGCGACATGCGAAAGTCGCGTGCGGAGAAAAAAGCCAAATTTTTTAATCAATTTAATATGTTGTTATTAAGTTTTATTGTGAACTTTTGGCTACGTTTCATGTAATATGTTGTGTATTTGACTTTTATTTGTGGTTTGTCAGATGCAGTGCTTATTTTTGTTGGTAAAATTAATATACAGTCTCTCCAAAGGTACCATATTGACTATCGGTACATCGAAGTGCTGAAGTGTTTGTGTGTGCGAAAACGCCACAAAGCGGGTTGTGAGGCAAGGAGACGTCATATCTTCGAAACTTTTTACGGCTGCATTGGAGGATGTCTTCAAAGTTCTGGACTGGAGAGGGCTAGGTATTAATATCAATGGCCAGTACATCACTCACCATCGGTTTGCTGACGACATAGTAGTCATGGCTAAGAATACGGAGAAGCTCAGTACAATGCTCCATAACCTCAGTATAGCTTCTGAAAGACTGGATCTTAAAATGAACATGGACAAAACCAAAGTCATAGTAATTAACCATGTAGCACCTACTCCGATCAAGATCGAAGACTATCTACACTTGAAGTTGTAGACGATTATGTTTACCTAGGACAGACAATCCAGTTGGGTAAGTCTAACTTTGAGAAAGAGGTCAATCGTCGAATCCGAGTCGGCTGAGCAGCGTTCAGAAAGCTACGCGGTATCTTCTCGTCCAACATACCATAGTATCTCAAGGTCTATAACCAGTGCGTGTTGCCAGTGATGACATACGGCACTTAAACGTAGTCGCTTACAATGGGCCTCATCAGAAAGCTTAAAGTCACCCAAAGGGCAATGGAAAGGGATATGCTTGGAGTTTTCTTGCGTGATCGCATCAGGAGCGATGATATCTGCGGCAGCATCAAGATAGCCCAAGGAATCGCCAAACTTATGTAAGTGGCAGTGGGCAGGTGCACATTGCTCGTAGAACAGATGATCGTTGGAGCCGAAAGGTTCTTGAGTGGTGACCGCGTACCGGAAGACGCAGCGTTGGAAGGCCTTCCACAAGATGGAATGATGATCTGGTGAAGATCGCGGGAATCCGATGGATGGGAGGCGCAAAGGACCCTTCGTTGTGGCGACACTTAGGGGAGGCCTATGTCCAATTGTGGACGTCTTTCGTCTGAAATGATGATAATGATTATGATGACTTGATTTTATATTAACACTAAAAAAAATAGTCAACCAATCACGTTGTTCTGCCATATTATTATTCACTAGGTCATCGGCCCACCGTGTAGGGGGCCTCCCAACACTGCGTCTTCCGGTACGCGGTCGCCACTCCAGAACCTTTCGGCCCCAAAAAATTTCTCATATTAGTCAACTTAAAACTCGATAAAACCAAAAATAAATAACATTAAAACGCCATAAAACGTTTTTCATTCGAGAGCATTCGATCATCTTAATAATAACGATATGAAGTGTCCCGAACCGCGTTATTAGGCTGCGTCCACACTTAAGTGACGGTTGTAACGGGAAAATTAACAGGTCGCGCGTCGCGAGTCGCGACTCGCTGAAACGATTACACGCCCGCGCGGTAATTCAACGATGAATTTGCATAATTGCGGCGATAACAGGTGAAGCCGCGGGGCTTGTCGCGTCAACGTATATCGGCCCTGTGACAATTACAATGTACTTTTTGCAGTGTTTACATGCTCAATTAATGGTGAAATTAATCATTTTAGACTGTGAATATGTAGATGTAGGTGCGAGAGGATTATTTTATAGCTAATTGATTCTCTTGTGTGTTTAATCTTTATAGTGAATGATAAATTGGTTGATCGTTTAGTTTTAAAATGTAATCAATTCAGGTTGTTATAATATACTAGTATTACTATACTAATTATCTCAAGGGAACATATTCTCGAGAAAAAAGTGTCCTTTGAGGTATTCTAGGAAACGGCATAGCTGTCTGTCTTATTTCATACGAATCCATGTTTTTGTAAAAGCGTGACATTGTAACAAACAAACAATCTCACATTTACATATAAATAATACAAGTAGGGTAGTCTGGTCTATGAGTACGCATCCGATAAAAGTACGCAATGTGATAGCTATGACTTTATTAACGATACGCAGCTAACTTTTGTGTTACAAAAAAAAACTCTACCTGTAAATATACGAAAGTTACACAAAATATTATTCATCTTTTTATCTTAAATAACTTTAGCGTTTTGGAAGTATATTTGCAATACAACTATAAAACATTTCTAAAAAATAAATGTGTTAATTAATTTACTTATTTTTAATAAGCTTCCTAACAGTAATTTACAATACAAATAAATTTAAGTATATCTAAAATCGGCGTTATGCGGCCGGTAAGAAATTTAACTAAAGGTAAAAGGACGAAACGTAAAGCGGTAAGAAATTTAATCGCAAGAACGAAACGTATATACCTACTCGTATATATGCAATGCATTTTTTTTTTTTTTTTTGGTTGGGGAAATCATCTTATGACAAATCTCGCTCTTGGGCGGAGCGAGAAATAGTGTCAGACTTTTACTGACTAAAAACCCACTCCTGTTCCTTCTTTGCCTTCGTCCCAGGGCCCCGGGTTTCACTTTCACACTACCCGTGGCCCCAGTAGGCTTCGACCCTGTTGGGCCCCTACGATTTGCTGACATCTCCTTGAGGCGCGCGTGGAACAGTACGCGCCGTCGACGACTTGGGCTTGGTCCGGACAGTTACCGGACGATCGGACGGCGAGCCACCCATTGCTCGCCGTCCGCAAGCCCGCGCCTACGGTGATGCAATGCATTTGCATATGTTACAAGAGTACGCACGTGTTTTCAAAGAGGACTAATTCTTAAAATAAGTAGATGCCAAATAAAAAACCTATTCGAGTTTTAGAGAACACACTCAAAAAAATTTTTGTTTACCACTAGCAGGTATACGTGGATTCACTTTACATATGGTGAAGAATAAATACAAATTAGGATATCTCAAAAAGGAGGAGTGGTGGTATAAAGGCTGTACGAGAAATGAAGGCGTAAAACACCATTATAAAAGCGAAATACGACTCACTGAAATCTCAGAAACTATAACACCTACAAGCTTAAAATTTGGCAGTTAGAGGTTCATTATAGGATGTGGACATTCGCTAAGAACGGATTTTACAAAACTCCATCCCTAAGGGGGTTGTGGGTTTGTATGGAGAAATCTATTTTCACGCGGGCGAAGCCGCTGGCAGAAACTAGTATGATATATTTTTGTAACATTTCATGATGGGTACTTTATAAACAATGAGATTATTAAGTATCAAATAAAAGTTAATTTTATTACCTAGAGCTAATTAATTTGATTTTAGAACAGTTTGAATCTTAAGTGCGTATACTTAGACAATTGAGGGAACCCGGGTGGGTTCTAGTCAGTAAAAGCCTGTCTCTTGCTCCACCCGGAGAGAAGAGAGAAGTAATTTGATTATTTCCCACGTTAAAAAAACATAAAAAATGGTCAAGAGGTTTTAAAATAGAATTTGACAAATTCTTCACTTTAACTGCTCAATCCCCAAATTTTATGATATATTTTTTTACTTACGGCTTCTAATCCACAAACAAAAAAAATACAATTACCCAATTACGTCACACCAAAAAAGCCCCATCAACAGAAAACAATCAATACGTAAATTACAATCACACACCATAAGGCCTCGTTCACACGACGCGACTGGCACCGGCGGCGCGACATCGCGACAACACCGGCGCCGTCAATTAATCAAAGTGTCGCGCGTTTCTCGTCAAATTGCTTTATTGTCGCCCAAATTGGTTGAGACCGGCTGATTTTCCGGTAGATTATTGTTCGTTTATTGGACTTCGTTTGTATGGGGAAAGTTTATTTGTGACTTTGTGTTGTTAGATACGAAGTGGTGGTGTTTGGATTAAGTATTTTAGTGAATTATTTTTAGGGTTCTGTACCCAAAGGTACTCCACGTCATACTTCTAGCCGCTATAATGGCTCCTTTTCTGTGACTGCAATATGTTTCTGGAACTCTTTGCCACACTCTCTTCGCGATAGCCCTTCTCTAGATGTCTTCAAAAGGAAACTTAAAGAGCACTTCCTTTCATTATTGACATAATATTAGTATATATAGTATGTATAATATAATTATATATAAGACTTAGTTATGTAGTTTTATATTGTGCACTGGATCCTACCCTCGAATATGTTCTCTATCTATAATTCAAAGGTTTGCTGGGAGAAAACTCATTGCTGAGTCAAGCTCGCCTTTGTACATGAACTGTCTGAATCTCAATATATTATGTTATGTTTTTATGTACAATAAAGAATTAAGAATCAAAGGGTAGAAACGGGACCCTATTACTAAGACTCCATTGTTCGTCTGTCTGTCACCAGGCTGTAGGTATCTCATGGACCGTGATAGCTAGTCAGTTGAAATTTTTACAGATGATGCGTTTCTGTTGCCGCTTTTGTTCTTTTTTTTGTGTTGAAAATCCTCTTGGATGTCCTCTTTTCTGGAGCCAGACTTATAATGACCAAAATCCACGAAAGTGTATGTTCTCTCACACAGTTGTGTCATTTCCGGACTAGTGTTGACCCTCTATATGTGCCTCCCATATTCTAACTTAACATAGTTGCCAGCAATTTAAAATCGACTATCAGTACTTAAATTAGGCATAATAAGGTTACCAAGTTTTATAATTAAGGGTGTACAATATGACCTCTCTTGATTGTTTGAAAGAGCTACCGTAAACCTGGAACGTAAAGGGCAACTTAAGTAAAACAAAGGGGGGTTTTGATCAGTAAAAGTCGGACACTTCCCTCTTGTTTCACACAGAGTGCGAGGAGTCATTTGATGATTACCAAGCTCAAAAAAAGGTGTGCATAATATGAGCAAGGCTATTAAATGAAGCCATTTTTTAGACAAAAATGACACCGTCACCTGTAGGACTACATGTTTCACAAAATAATGAGATGTAATAAGTTCTCGTGTCTTTATCATTAGCCAGGCCGCCTTCTAATTTGATTTTTTATTATTGAAAATAAACATTTTCTATGGGACATAATAACGTATTAATAACACATCTGTCTTGGGTAACAAGCATTATTAGAATTTTATAAACACTTTTACAGTCACCTTTCATGTGGGTATCTGTCTACATTTTTTTTTTCTAGTCATTAATTAGGTACATACGGCAAACTACCGACGCGCTCTACGTAGGGAACGAACAGCCAACTTGCTGAATGGCATATTTTTTTAACACCTTCGCTGCGGAACAGGCCTATTTCGGCCCACCGCGGTACTTCAGCTAGTACGGACGAAGAAAACTATGTCCCTCTCGCTGGTGGTGAAAATCATCCAATGATATGCGCGAGGGTGTATCAGACTTTTACTGACTAAAAATCCACTTCTGTTCCTTCGTTGCTTGCCATACCAGGGCCAAGTCTTCCTTTCAGAAGCAGACCTTTGGCCTCAGTAGGCTTTGACCCTGCTGGGCCCCTTTGACAGTTTGCTAATATCTCCTTGTGGCGCGCGTTTAACAGTACGCGCCGTCGACGACTTGGGCTGAGTCCGAGCGGTTACCGGACGACCGAACGGCGAGCTACCCATTGCTCACCATCCACAAGCCCGCGCCTACGGTGGCCGGAAATCAGGATCGGGATCCTGGCGGCTGGGGCATGAGGGCCGCGCCCTCGCGCGTCTGACGCGTGCACTTAGGTCGATTTTGATACTTTCTCAGTGTGGCGTAGCGACTCTGGTGTCTGTATGGTGTCTAATTTTGTAGTTTAGGGACACCGGCGGCGCAATCGGTCGCACGGCCATGGCGTTCCGGTGAAATATAGCCCTAAGGGCTCATACACACGAGCAGCATGTTGCTAGCGGTAAAGGTATTCCAACTTTGAAAATCAGCGGCAACAGTCGTGTGTGTCAAGTGCCGCAGCGCGACCTATAGTCGACGGCTGCGGTTACTACTGCCGCTGGCAAAATGCCGCTTGTGTGTATATAGTTTCATCTTTTCATCTTTCAATTAATATAAGCACACAATTTTAACATATAAAGCTTACAAATATATGTGCATACCCAGGCAAAAAACTCTCTCCCCTGATCTCAAAAAATCTCGCCGATCAATTAAAAGTACCCACTGTAATCAAGGGTCCGCCATTTTGTCTCAGCCGCGTGATCGCACGACCAAACACTGGGCCCTCCGAGAATTTGATCGATGCAAATAAAAAGAAGACTTGTGAATAGCCCGCTTTATTAAATAGGAAGAGTTGATGTAAAGTGAACTGGAAGCGACATTATTTGGATCTAGTAGGTGGTGGTGTCATGCTCATGATGGCCTAGTGGTTAAGGCACCTTTCATGGATGAGGTTGCGGGTTAAAAACCAATCCACGCAGGTCCTCACCGGACGTGGTAAGTTCGGCAGGTTCCTGCTCCGAATTCGTGCGGAAGACACGCCCGGGTGTCGCCACTGTGTGGACCGCCCGGAGGACACGGTGGAGCACACGGTGGAGGTGTGCCCCGCTTGGGCAGAGCAACGCCGTGTCCTCGTGGGGGCAATCGGCGGCAGTGAACTCTCGCGCCGGGCATAGGTACAGGCCATGGTCCGGAGTGAGGAGGAGTGGCAGGCGGTCGCCTCCTTCTGCGAAGCAGTAATGCTATCAAAAGAGGCGGCCGATCGCGTGAGGCAATGGCCCTCACGCCCTAACCGCCGCCGGATTCCAATCCCGATTTCCGGCCAACGTAGGCGCGGGCTTGCAGACGGCGTCCGATCGTCCGGTAACACGCACGCGCGCCTCAAGGAGATGTCAGCGAAACCGTAGGTGCCCAGCAGGGTCGAAGCCTACTGGGGTCACGGATAGTGTCAAAGCGAAGCCCGGGGTCCCGGGATGAAGGCCAAGAGGGAACAGGAGTGGGTTTTTAGTCAGTAAAAGCCTGACACTATCTCTCGCTCCAGCCAAGAGCGAGATTTGTCATTAGATGATTTTCCACCTAAAAAAAAAAGTACGAATGTGAATTTCTTATTTCATAAGCACTTTTTTTTAGTTTCTCTAGAACATTTCGGACACCCCGTTCCTCAGAAAGCACGTAAAGCCAGTGGCCCCGGTTGTCATTCGTAGACCTTTGAGTTGTAGGTAGTAGCAGTCAGACACCAGAAGGTTTGACCATTAATTTGAAAGTTTGATCTTGATGATCAAACTTTCAAACTGATTGATTATTGATGTCATTTAAAGATCTTTGTCAGTCGTTATGAATAGTCCTCCTCCTCTTTGCGTTATACTCCTCAATGCTGAGGGTCGTGACCTCCCTGCAAATGAAACACCGTCTTGCCAAGAGTATTGTGTTGCCCAGTAACTGGGTTGTGGAGATCAGATACGCAGTCGCTTCTTGTAAAACACGGTTGTTCAGTCGCAACCAGTTAAACTGGAAGCCGTCTCCAAGGAATTTGGGAAAAGTTTAGGGAGATGATGAGGTGGTAGGACAATGCCTTACTAAGCATCGAAGTTGGTGACATGAGACAGTGAGATAAAGTCCTGGCAAACTACGAAGGAGATAGCGGGTCGAGCTGGACAGATTTTTTCAGAATTGGAAGGAGGATGGCACCGACTTGTGAACGATAGGAGGAATCTTTTGCGAAAGAGTAGGACCGAACATATATTATATACTAGCTTTTGCCCGCAGCTTCGCCTGCGTACATAAAATATGACCTATGTCACTCAGGAATAAAGCAGCTTTTTATCGGTGAAAAACTTTTAGCAATCGGACCAGTACTTTCAGATAATTACCTCCTACAAACAAGAAAACAAAAATTCTTTTTTTTGGCCTCTCTTGCGTTTATAATAATAGTTTAATTTTTGTTTCTTTGTGCGTACTTACGTCAATACAAATATTAAAAAGAGAAAAGATTCGTGTAACTTTTTTTTTTCATTTATTTATCATTAATACAAAAGAATACAGGATAGTCTAAGTTAAAAAGCAACCAAAACCACTAAGTTTTAAACTTGTGCTATCATGAATCCATCTCAACATCGGATCTATACAAAAGGAGTTTTTTATATTGTACGTTATTGTCGATAACAATTTATAAAATCCGCAAACAAGTAATGAACTACTTACAGACCGATTTACAGAATTCTTTTAGAATGCTATTTTATTACTGTAGTAAAATAGGTCATATATTTTCTATTTTCATGCGGGCAACACCGATGGCAAAAACTCGTAAATTATAAAATAAATGTATTAAAAAAATAAATAGATAGAATTTGTATTGAAATTAGAAAGTCATATCTAGCAGCTATACTTCTGTTTTTTCGCTTAAATGAAAGGGTCAGGGTACTTCAAAAGTTCAACGTGTGCACAGTTCCTAATATGAGTAAATGGAAATAATGGTGTATAATCATACTTCATGATTATTAGATGTTATGTAGGCAGGTAGTAGACCTGTACAGAATTCAGACAAAAAAAAACATTAATTTCTTTAAAAATGCTCTTTCGCGTCTTTAATCTACCGTAGGTGTGGGCTTGTAGACGACGAGCAATGAGTAGCTCGCGGTCCGGCCATTCGGTAACCGACCGGACTACTGGGGCTACAGGTCGACTTCAGAAAAGGAACCAGTGGTCCTAGAAATATGCTGAGATAGTAGCCTTTTTGGCCACGCACAGGTCTTTGATTTTTATCTTTTAATATTGTTTTCTATTATTTTTAAGTTAAGTATTTATAGATTAAGTAGTTACTTTTTATTTTATTGTTGTTTGTCCTGTGCGAGTTTCAAATAAATGTTTTCTTTCTTTCTTTAGAATACAAAGGGCAACTGAAGGAACATAGGTGTGGTTTTAGTCAGTATAATTCTCGCACTCTCGCCCACCCTAGAGCGAGAAAAGTCATTGGACAAAACCCATTATAAAATAAATTATGCTTACTTTTAATTAAACTGTGTCCGTATATTATAAGTACGTAGGTAGTTCAGGAAAACCAGAGAAGTATTCAGTAGTAGCTACCTGAAATGTCATTAAAATCGTCCATCACGATCCCATTGTCAAAATCTAACTAACAAACCTTAATACAAACCCTTTCGATAAATATTTCAAAACGTCACAACTTCAGATCATACCTAACCTGAAACCATCCACAGTCCTTCGCAATTAGGTTTATTTTCCTTTAACAAGGCTGTTTTAGAAAACGTCTAAAATGAAAGATGCTATCGTTCACGAGGACGTAATAAATTAGTCAGTTATTGAATTCAATTATCAGGGTCTGTTCAGGGTTAGTTATCTGATCGTTGTGTTTTGAACAACTGACATGACATCGTTGCTTAATGAAAAACTTTTTTGATTATCGATGGCTTTGGTTACACGTGTCTCTGCCTTCCTTACATAGCTTCTATATACAGATATACAGATACCGGCACGGATCTTGAGCGCTGACTTCTACAGGTCTACTTGCGCAGAAGCACGCAGTGAAAAGTGAAATATCGGGTCTCTTTAGTGGTAAGAAAAGAGATGCGGGAACTGGCAGTGCAATCCTTGTACAGTGATTGGCTCGCCGATGTTGTACGATGCGCAAAGCGATCCCCGCTCTTTCCCCGAGCGCTCAAGATTCGTGCCGATATCTGTACCTGGGATAAAACAAAGTCATGTTAGTTATACCATATAAAACTAAAGAACGGCTGGACCATTTTTACTAATCTTTGATTTGTTGGATTCGTCTCCGCCCCGAGTTGCAGAATAATTATTAAAATATCCGAAACAAGTTAAAAAAAATCTAAAATATATCCAAATATGTCGAAAAATTACAGTCAAATACATTCATCTCAGTCATTCCATCGTTCGGTCAATCATTCTATCATTCGTTGACTATTAGGACAACAATACTTTCCAAATAAGAATAGGATCAAGTTTTACGCCATGTTGTGACGTCATAGCTGTCAAATCGAAAAATTTGGGTAGGGTGAGCAAAACAAGATTTTATTTATATAATATTTATTTACGAATCACGAAAGAAAAAAGTTTAATCAGTTTTCAGATTTTCAATTTTGCTAATCTCTGCGTCACTATGTGAAGTGTCTGAGTAGTGGCAAATGGAAGAAGAAGGCGAATAGTTCCTAACAATTAAATTAGTTAAACTAATTATGACTTAAATAATATATTCAGCTAATTTAGATTAAACAATAACGTTTTTACTTCAACTAGATTTAAATAAGATTCAGTAATACAAAGCAAAAAAAAAAACATTATTAATACTCAATTAAGTATTTTTTTGCAAATCGTACTCAATACTCAATACTCAATACTTTATTGCAATCCATATGTATACATAGATGGTGTCAAAAAAATTTTACAGACCAATATGGACCCTGTCGGGCACAGCAAAGTTAGGAGAGAGGAAGAGAGTTAGGTAGTAATTTACGGAATTCAATAGAATTTTATTTAGAATGTGATGCGTTTAATTATGCATGTACATTATTAAAATAATTATGTCTGTGTATAAGTATGAGTAAATTATGTCAGGTATGTTTATTTATCTTGTAACGTCATTATTATTAAATTATTCAAATAAAATTATGTATGCATATTATTTTATTATGTTTGTGGATAAGGAATAGGTTTACGTCAGATATTTTTATTAATTATTTAACGTCATTATTATTCAATTATGTTCATATGTCAATTAAATTATGTATGTGTACTATTATTATGTCTGTGCATATATGTATAGATAAATGATGTCAGGTATTTTGTTTATTTTTATCGTCATTATTATTAAATTATGTTTTTATTTAGGTTAAATTTTGTAAATATATTATTATTATGTCAGTGTATATAAATAGGTTTGTTATGTCAAGTATTTTATTTATTCTTATCGTCATTATTATTAAATTATATTTTTATTTAAGGCAAATTTTGGGAATATATTATTATTATGTCAGTGTATATAAATAGGTTTGTTATGTCAAGTATTTTATTTATTTTTATCGTCATTATTATTAAATTATATTTTTATTTAAGTAAAGATTTAAAAATATATTATTATTATGTCAGTGTATATGAGTAGGTTAGTTATGTAAGTTTTTTTTTATCGTCATTATTATTAAATTAAATTAATCATTATTTATGTGTCTATTTGAGAGATTCAATAATAATAATGAATTAAATACAATCTAAAATTGAGAGCGTACTTAAGTTATGACTTTATAAGTCTATCATTTAGGTATTCGTTTACCGAGTAATAGCATTTAGTTAGTAAAAACTGTCTAACCTTTTTTAGAAATACATTCATTTTCTCTTCTTTTTTTATTTCTGCGGGTAGTTTATTATATACTTTAATGGACATAACATAAGGGCTTGTAGAATGCATTTTCAATCGAGAACTTGGCAAGTTTAGCCTTGATCGGTGTCTGAGTAGATAGCGCGTCTGAATGTCTTCGCGTTTTGAGTAAAATTCTTGATGTTTCCGTACAAATTTGCATGTTTCTAGAATGTATATACAAGGAAGGGTTAAAATGTTGTGTTTTAGAAAGAACGGTTTGCAACTGTCTGTTTGCTCAGTGTTTACTAGAACGTACTTTTCAATCAACATTTGACAGATCAAGGTTATTGGCTTTCCTATTCTTATTTAGAACGCATAGTACGCTTTACGAGAGTCTAAGGGCGGATTTCAAAATTGAGTATTTTGAATTAAAAACGTTTTAACCCCTACCCCTACTTAAATCACCTTAAATGATAGATTGGATCACTGCTTATCATCAGGTGGGATCGCAGTCAAGCACTGATTTATATCAATTAAAAAAAGAAAACCCCTCTTATGACATTTAATCTTAGAACTTATTGGTATTACATAGAAGGTGAACTATCACGCCGGTTATTACAGTTCTTTTATATTTCTGTTTTTCTCCACGTTTTTTGAAATAACTTACAACTCTGACACAAACTGATCAGAACAGATCATTTACTCCTTGCTGCATGAAACATTCGATTTTCACTTTGAGTCAAGATATAAAATCAATTCAAATAATTGCCAGTATCATTTAAATTCCAACGGTCGAACGTCGGCCATATTGCAATTTTCAATCAACGTTCGATGTTCAAACGGCATCCATTTGCGCAACTGTCATCGGGCGGACACGGACGTGACGTAACGACGGGCTCGCGAAACGGTTATCGGTACATCTCTGTGGCTACATGTGATTTTAATTTGAAGAAGATTACTGCTTTAGGAATTGAAATTTGTTTTTGGAATGAGCTCTTTGTAATACTTATTGGTAGGAAGAAAGCTGGATTCAAAAGGTTGATGACCTGAATGGCACATTTTAGTTCTTGAATTAATTTCACTGCAACAATATGAATATTGGTACGTACGGTCAGGATTTTAAAGTTTATTTGCCATCTTATAAAAAAATGATTCTTTCCTCCATAGTCCTTCAGTACTGTGTATAAAATGTGTGAGCAACTCTACATCTCTGTCTGATTGTTTGTATAATCGCTGAACAGATTTGGATGAAACTCCGCACATGACCATGTCATATTTTTATCCAGTGCATAGGTATGCTTCTTGCAATGATTTTTGACTTTCACACGGGTGAAGACGCTGCCAGAATCTAGTAATTTTCTAATGGAACCGCAATCTGTTTTACCATACACAAAACTACGACCAGTATGTAAAGGACCCATCTAACAGTAGCTTATAGTATACTAATTATTTATAAATTCCCATATAAGCTGCTAATCCCTACTTCAATACATCGACCCCTTATTATCAAAATGTTGCCAGAACAATAATTCAATATCAAATGGTGCACATGGTATTACATGCATCTGTCAGGCGCCCGCTGATTCAAAAAACGAACGCATAATACGTTGATACACATTTAAAAACCGGCCAGTATAGATTGAACTTTACGATGTGATGATTTTTTAAGTTCTTTTTTTTTTGGACTGAATAGCTATGATTATTATGCCTGCCTATTTTCTTCGTAAGTGCTAAATAACTGTCACCAATTCGGTTGAAAAGTATCTTGACGTTGATTTTGACAAAATTATGTTGCAACTGGAATTAATTGCCTTGATCTCACATCGTCGCCCTCCCCGCTAACCGTCGTATCTCACAAACTGTCGTATCTGCACTGACATTACCTACGTGTTCATAACGTTGTTTCGAATAAGTTCTCTCTAATCGTCGTGTCGATGCCGTTTACCGTTTAGGAGATAATCACATATTTTGTTTTGCGTAAGTGCAAAAGGAGGGTAAAAATATTCTCTCTACTTGTCGTAAGAACATACTACAGTTAGTAAGATTTCTTTTTTTTCGTCACGATTACAAATGACTGAAGTATGTACATATGGCACTTAGTTAGAATTTTTTCTACGATGTTTATACATTTTATTTTAAATTTACGTCGTATAGATCAAAGCTTTTTTTACAAATATGAACCTTATTTCCATAGCATTAAGTGAAGTCACACTGCGATACGCACGGGGTGTACGGGTGGGTGTATAGCGACTGACCCCAAACTATTCAGTTGAAAAATTCTTTGTAGAGTGACACTGAAGCATCAACAAGAGAAGACTTTGTTTAGATCAGAAAGAAATAAATGTAAAATAGCATCACAGCAGAACCCAACCACAATACAATGTGCTGCATTTGACCACCAACAAGTCATAAGCTTGCCTATTAGCAATGAAAATGCTGTTTTTTATAAACGTAGTCTTTCAACCTACAATTTCAAAATTTATGATATATATTCTGGAGCCTGTTCGTGTTGTACATGGCATGAAGGAGCAAGCAAAAGAGGGTCGTCAGAAATTTCGACTTCTTTGTATGACTTTCTCAAGAAGAGTGACGCAAAAGGCATCAATATTGTTTACCTGTTTGCTGATGGATTCAGTGGGCAGAACAAAAATTCCATTGTGGCATCGACCTTCCTGTATTAGCCTCTTCGCACGCCTTTCCACTGAGTCCTAAGCTGCTAGATGGCATTTTGCAGCACCAGCCCGTATGTGACTGCAGTACTCCACACACGATCGGACCTGTGCTTTGTATAAACGTTAGAAGCTGTTCCGATGTGAAGTAACGTCGGACCTTTGCAAGAACGCCTAGTTTTCTAGCAGTTACCTTGGCTTTAGACTCAATGTACCGCTCAAAATTGAGGTCTAAAGAGATTTCGACTCCCAAGAGCTGAAGGCGGTCGGTGCACTCCAGGGATACATTCCGAAAAACAGGAGCCATGGTGAACAGGCTCCTTTTGGCGGTGAACAGACACGCTTGTGTTTTGGCGGCGTTGAATTCTGCCAGATTGGTTTGTCCCCACTTGAAGACTGCCTGAATAGAGACATTCGTACGCTCTACCATAGCCTCTCGTTCGGACCGGATTAGTTCCTTACTAGCCCGAGCACCTGGAAGGTATCTCTCTACAACTGTGCTATCATCTGCATACCCATAAATACCGGGTATCAGCAGATCGTTAATATGAAGCAGGAAAAGAGTTGCAGAGAGAACTGACCCCTGAGGAACTCCAGCATTAGTGGTCATGGGCTCTGATGAGCATCCATCGACTGCAACTCGGAGAGAACGTTCACTCAGGAAGTCTTTTACGCAGTTAATCAGAGCAGGGGAAAAGCCGTACGCTGGAAGCTTACTCAAAAGGCTGGCGTGCCATACCCTGTCGAAGGCCTTCGAGACGTCTAAGGAGACAGCAATTGCTTCTCTATTCTTTTCGAAGGCCTCGCCCCACATGTGAGTAGTATACACTAGTAGGTCCCCAGTAGACCGATTGTGGCGAAACCCGTACTGTGGGTCACTGAGGAGATTGTTACCTTCCAGGTATGCCTTGAGGCGCCAGTTCAATACACGCTACATAATCTTGCAGAGTATGGAGTCTATTGAAATCGGCCTATAGTTGGCAGGATCGGCACGACTGCCCTTTTTGGGCACGGGTTGCACGTTGGCAAACTTTCAGGACTTGGGCACTATACCAGTCCTAAATGAGAGGCGATATAAGCGTATGGAGAGGCAACAGGAGATAACTCGGGTGCACATGCCTTGAGAACTATTGCTGGTATACCATCTGGTCCACTCGCTTTATTCACGTCTAGACGACACAGTGCTCTCAAAACTTCTCTGTTCCTTATGCGAACCTCGGGCATCAAAGTGTTGCAGTGAGGTAGAGTCGGTGGAGTAGCACTACTAGTATCAAGACGAGAATTATGGGTGAAGAGAGATGCAAAGAGTATGTCATAAACAATGCCATAAATATTCAAGAAATCACTTTACGTTGCTCCGTGCCATGTCATGGACAAAGCGAAGGACCATCGGCCGTCTCTCTCCGTACACAGCACCATCGGCCGCTGAAAACAAGTGGGGACATTTTTGTACCTAGCCAATTACCTCCAATTTTTAGATTGGCACATAAACCGTACGTAGTGAATGTTCTTACATACACTGATTTCCTCGACTTCAAAAAACTTTCACCCGACCTATGCATGCTTTCTATCCGTAAAGACGATGAGGGCCGCTACTTGAACTAGACAGAAATGATGGAATTTTCTGTCAAGAAAACTGAACTACAAACGATTTTTTAAGAATAGCCACGGTGAAGAGATTTCACGTTCTCTTTTTCTTAGGAGACAGGTCTCTGTGTTCTTAAGAGAGATTATAGGACTTCTTAATCCGACACCGCCCAAAATTTCGATGGAAAATAAAATGACGCTGTCACTAACAACAGGAGACACCCCAGTCATTAAGTTGCCGGAGCCAGTGGCATTTTATTCATCACTTTCTCACTAATTACTCATGTCATTATAATTTTTTACTATTTTTCAATTTACTAGCTGGTTGTGGATTTTAAAATTTAGCTCTTACGTTAATATTAAGAGGTTGTTTACCTATAACATAAATATTAACCTGATTTCTAGTTCCTATGTTCAGTAAATAAGAATGTTAACTGACGCTTTAATCCTAGGTAAAGCAAGTCCAATTAAAGATTAATATTTTTGCAAAGAGTGATTGTGATATTAAATTACTTAACTACATATTATAAGACCATTTGTTCTTAGAATAAGCATGATAAGATACACAAGAAGGTAAAGACTTAAAATATTAAATAAATACACTTTATTTGAAATAAGGTTGAGTTTAAATTCATTTCATTAGGTACTAGTTTAAACATAGAGTACACAGCTAAATTGCCAAATATGTAAAAAAAGAATATTTTTAAAGTCCTTAAAAGTAACTTGTAACTTTTTAAGCTTACGAAAGAACTTTACTATTGCTTTTAATATATGATATTGATAAACTTTTATTTATATTTTATACCAAATAACCACGTCATAACAGACACAAGTCATGAAACAAAGTTCTCACAGAGAGACGTATCTGCTTCAAATTAATATAAATAAATAAATAGATACCTTAGGGCTTTAAGGCCACTACTAGCTTAAAGAATAAGCCAAGAGCAATATAAAAAACTTATTAATTCATTGATAAAGCCACAACTAACGCAACTACAGGAACATGATTGTAACGCCCGACCGAAAAACGGTTGCCCTGGAAAATTATCAATTTGCTAGTTAGGACAGTTAGCCGGGAGGGTGACGACATAGCAGTTGACGTCACTGCGTGCTGCAAAAATGGAATGAGAGCATGTGGGCTTTTGTCCAGCAATGAGAAAACCCATGTTAATAAATCTGTGTAGAGGTATAACTTCCGTATTTTTATTCCTGAAAGTATGTTAATACGTTACAACACTATGACTAAAAAAGTATCTTTGCATCGAACACATCCTTTTTACCAGAATGAAAATATGTCGGACATATATAATGTATACATATATTTTTAATAATATAATCTAATAGTGCTTGACTGCGATCCCACCTGATGGTAAGCAGTAATGGAATCATTGATGGTGAATCGCACACTAGTTTATTAAGTTCCTATTCACTCTAGCTTTGAAGACACGCAGGTACATTATAATCGTTACATTTTTGCCACAATATACAACCAATAAATCTGGCGTCCCCATCTCAGCTCAGTCTCCACTGGTCGCTGACTAGTGTCGCCGCGGGCGGCAGATGACCGCAACATGATTTACGACGAGACACTACACCATACCAGTGAATTTACATAGGTAAATGTGATCGGTGTAATTACAACCGGGTTTAGGCCACAGGCGGTTATTTTTAATGGAAACGGGACACTTCAGTTCTGCAATTATTGATTGGGCAATCTGCTTTTGTTCCATCGAAGCTGTGCAAATCACTTACTGGAAACAAAATAGTCTTATTTTAACCCCCTCACTCGCATAGCTAAGTGAGTTTAGCTGGCATGGCTGAGTAAATTCGTACTTTTATAGAGACTACAAGGTCATTATGGCGACACTTGGGGGAGGCTTATATCCAACAGTGGACGTCTTTCAGCTGAAATGATGATGAAGACGATGATGAAAAAGTATGTAAATAAATGTGAAAAATTTACTCAGCTACATATCTATGCAAAATAAGCTATAAATTTAGCTTAGTTTCTGGTTTGCAACCGGCTTGAATCTCATGGAAGACTGGATGCTAATAAAAAATTTTAAACACGTCAAAATAAGTATCAAACACGGCTTCTGAATACAATATTCTATAGATTAAGCATTGCCATACAACGTAGCAATGCTGCCTGTCTTTTGAGCACACTTCCAGTCGACAGCGATGCGGAGGAGTTTTATGACGCCATATTTAGCTAGGAGTTATTTTCTTTAGTGTATAATATAGTTTGAATTGTAACTTAAGTGTTTTTATTTTTCTGGTTTCAGTACTTTATTTATTAAATTTTAAAACAAAAAAAAAAAAATGAAATGAAAAAAATATTCTACAAGAATCACACATTGTGTCTTTACAATAGCCTCATAACCAATCTAAAATCAGAAACAACATGCACTCAGTTCAGTTTGTTTAAAAGGATACCAATAAAGGAACCAATTTCATCGCGTATTGTTTGTCAAAAACTCGATTATATCCGAAGCTCTAAGGATGATGAAAAAATCAAGGAGTATTGCGATAGCTACTCATCATGAGATTGGACTAGCGAAGCACACGGTTTTGCCTGTCAGGTAGGCGTATTTTTAATCATATAAAAAATTATATAGAAATTTAGGTACCTTTAAGCTGTAATTTTGTATTTGAATATCAGTTTTTATTATAGTAGACAGGCTTAAATGGTTATCTTTTGCATTTAATGAAAACAAATTTTCTTGGCGTTAATCGAAGAATACGGAATCAACTGGAATCAACCATAAATTAAAGCTTAGAACTAATTAGAACTAACCTTTTACAAATAAACAGACAACGATTCAGGCAAAGATATAACGGCATCAATCCAAACATGTTCTAAACTTAAATAAACTTTTTTCTGGCGCCCGTTTTAAAAAAAGAACACTGCTTTCGTTTATTTTCCCGCGCTGTCGATGAACGAGGCGTGACATTCGAAATTTTTGGTGCTGTCAGCATACAAAAAACATAGAAATAGAATAGTGTTGTTTGGTGTAATATTAATGCGTCTAACGGATCTCTTTTGTGACGCTAGGGGATGTATCATTTACGTCATCACTCTTTGAAATGAATAGGTTAATGATATTGGAGCAAAAAGGATTAATGGAGAAATAATTTTTAGAATTATTTTTTTGCGTTCGTTTTTAAGTTTCCGGGAGTTCTGTCTGTAAGACTATTTCTTTGTTTTCTTTTTTCTATTTCCTTCAAATTGATAAAATCTATTTAGCTATCTTCTTTTGATAAACCTATTAGATTTTTAAATGGCTATTTATACTGAATAGATTCAGGTAATTGTTCGCTTAAATCCTCTTCTTCAAGCAATTCAATTTCATTTGCATATTTAAGTATTTGTAACTACAGTCGTGTCCCATTCCTGTTATTTGTCTTCAGTGAAATCAATGGCTCTTATTTTTTTAATAGCAACGAGGACAATAGTCTGAAAGCTATTGACAGTTCGTGAGATCTTTTGCAATTACCGATTCAGTGGTAAAACTTCAGTACGTTAACGGGAATTGGATTAGCTTATTGTGCACCAAAATTGGAAGAACTACTTTTCTATGTAGCTATTTTGAAAAACCATGTTCCGGTTGCTGTTCAATTTTATTACAGAAAAGTAATCAGATTAAAAAAAATCTGTATAACAAAAAAATATGATTTTGACTTGAAAAAGCTAGGTACATATTTGTGTTCAGTCACTTATATTTTCAGTCACTTATGTCTTCAGTCACTATGTCTTCAGTCACTATGTCTTTAGTCACTTATGTCTTCAATCACTTATGTCTTTCAGTCACTTATGTCTTCAGTCACTTGTGTCTTCAGTCGCTTATGTCTTCAGTCACTTATGTCTTCAGTCGCTTATGTCTTCAGTCACTATGTCTTCAGTCACTATGTCTTTAGTCACTTATGTCTTCAATCACTTATGTCTTTCAGTCACTTATGTCTTCAGTCACTTGTGTCTTCAGTCGCTTATGTCTTCAGTCACTTATGTCTTCAGTCGCTTATGTCTTCAGTCACTATGTCTTCAGTCACTATGTCTTTAGTCACTTATGTCTTCAGTCGCTTATATCTTCAGTCACTATGTCTTCAGTCACTATGACTTTAGTCACTATGTCTTTAGTCACTTATGTCTTCAGTCGCTTATGTCTTCAGTCACTATGTCTTTAGTCACTTACGTTTTCAGTCACTTATGTTTTCAGTCAACAACATTATAAACTTGTGTTTAGAATGTCTCGTAAATTTATTCATGGCAACATTATTAATCATCAACAGAATTAGGACATTCTATTTTCTCTTCGTAATATTTTTTTTTTTACGCACAAGTCACATCGTATACAGCCAGCACCGCTGGGTGTTTTATCGTGTCGTTACCAAACATTTTGATTTAGTGATCGCGAGTGTTCCGCTCAGGTGGCGAGCGCATCTGCCCCTGTTAATAACCCATTGTTTGATTGTGTTGCATATGCCTACGATGGGTGATAGGAGTCATATCTTTAGGGGTTATTGTATAGGTGTACGTATACACAACATTAGTTTTAGTATATGCCATGTCTAGTATTTTATGTAAAAATCCTTGTATAAAATTTCAAAGTTGTATCATGAAAAATCACAAAGTTATAAGCTTGTTATGTGACCTGGTTGTCCGCAAAAATACATGGTCACCGGGTCATCCGGGTGACTGAGGGGTTGTTTTGCTCCTGCAACCAGCTGTGCACTGGCGCATAATGCCCGCTATGAGCTGCCGTACCCTATGGTGTGCTTAGTGTCGGTGGTGTCCAACTTGTGACCTTTTTTAATTATTTTTGGGAAAAAATATTACATGGTGTAAAAATTATTGGAATCGATTCAGTTACTGATTCTGAACAAAATATATTCAGTTTTCTCATAAATTAAATATAATGTTGTATATTATAACCTATTATGCCTGTTCTAGTCATAGTCATTGTAATCACACTAATAATAAAAAGGTTAAAGTTTGTAAGTATGTGTGTGTATGTTTGTTATTTCTTCACGCTCGAACGACTAAACAGAATTTTATGAAATTTGGCACATACATAGACCATGTTATCATGACTCAACTCAACGTTCGGCGAGTGTCCACCCTTACGTTGTTAACACCCCTACGGCACGGATAAAGCGTTTAGCCTCTTCGTTTAAACTAAGGTTTGAAACAATTTGCCTGCTGCGGCCTTTCTGTCCCATTATATTTTAAGTGTCTTCAAGGCTAGAATGATTAGGCTCTTAATAAACTAGTGCAATTCAACATCAACGATTGCATCACTGCTTACCATCAGGTGGGATCGCAGTCAAGCACACCTATTGCAATCCGCACTGGGCTCGTGTGGTGGATTAAGGGCCATTCCCTCTACTAGAGAGGCAGCATGAGTCCCAGCAGTGAGAACATTTTAAGGCTTCGAATCTTTGGTTCTAGGACATGCCGGTTTCCTCTCGATGTTTTCCTTCGCCGTTTTGAGAGCAGTGGTGATGAAATAAATTACACAAAAAGTAATGCGCCTGGCTGGGTTTGAACGCGCGACCTACAACTCGTAAGTCGGGGCCATGACCACTCGGCTACACTGCTCTTATTTTGATGGGTAAAGATTAAATGACATCTCCTATTCTGGGTGGAGCGAGAGCAAAAGTCTGATATTCCCATCAGACTTTTACTGACTCAAACTCAATGTGTTTCTTCAGCTGCCATTTGCGTTTGAGCCACGGTAACACTTTCGAATAATCACGCTATTTACCCTAAGCTATGATCTTGTGGCAAGTCAACGAATATTTCTGACTATTCTCGTAGGTATATGACGTGTTGGTCCCATTATTTAACAACAAATAACTGTAAACTGTGTGGCTAGAGTGAATAGGCTCTTAATAACTAGTGCGCCTCACCATCAACGATTGCATCACTGCTTATCATCAGGTGGGATCGCAGTCAAGCACACCTATTGCACGTTGGTAAAAAAATTGCCTTTTGCCCTCAAAACAAAAAAAAATATCATAAAAATCGGTATAACCGTTTTGGAGGAGTTTGATAGCGAACACTGTGTGACACGAAATTTTCATAAATTTTAGATTATGGTAAAAAAGTCCAAAACATGAAAATAAATACTCAAAAAGTAAGGATCACGCAATTATTCTAATTACCTACCTAATCTTACAACTCCAAAGAAACTTGCAGAAGCTAGCGATAATAGTACATTTTGATAGAAGTGCAGACAGTTTGTCATTGCGACCGAGGCAAAATTTGAAGCCGAGGGCTGATATTTTTTTGGCTGACAGTAACTATAACTGAGAACAACTGGGTAACACTGTCGTTTTACTGTGACATTTTATTAATTTCAATTTTTTGCTCTCTATTCGTTATTAAATGTACACAAAATTTAATATTAGCACAGTGATTTGACAATTAAGGTACAAAGCTGAGCTTAAAATAAATTAAAAGAAAATAAAATTAAAAAACATTGAAAGTTAACACAACTTAATAAAATTTAACATAATTAAACTTAACGTATGTTAATAAAACTTAACATACGTTAATGAAATTTAATATAAGTTAATGAAACTTGACATCATTTAATTAAACTAAACATAACCTCTGCCTAGCAGTGGGTCAGGGAATGGCTAGGAAAAAAAGTTTTAGTTTTTTTTATTGTATTAAAGTTTTTGTTTGTCCGATTATCTCGTACCACACTTAGTGTACCTGAATCTATAGTTAAAAACATTTTATACGGCAAACTCGATTTAATCATTACACATTCGCAATTAACAATAAAAGGGAGACAAAGCGCCAATACATTATGATATAGCAATAAAATTAATTAAACGAATGTTCGGTGACGGATGTCTAATGTGGTTAGTTCCACATTCGACCGCAGGTCGCCACCGTCCACCTAGACTCGAACCAATCGCCTTTAATGAAACATTTTATGGTTCACGTCGCGTGTTGGCTGCGTGTGACACCGTCGTGTAATAAACAAGCCGGACAAATATAAATACCTTATCTTTTCTTTACATATTCGTAGTAGGTATAAACCAAAGTTACATTCCCCTACTTGAAAAAAGAATTCTACACTAATATTATAAAGCGGCAAACCTTTTTTTTTCTGTAGGTGGTAATCCCTGGACGTACTGGTTAATTTCTGAGTGACATAGACTATATTTTATATACTCAGACGAAGCCACGGGGATAAGCTAGTCGTTAATACAAAGTTTGGCCAACAAAAAGTCACTCATGAAGTTCAACTTTTTTTTATTATAATGGATAGGCTCGCGCTTGACCACTATCTCACCTGATGGTAAGCAATGATTTGGTCGACGAGTGTGTGTTTATCATATTCGACAAAACAGGTGTCGTCCTACGGACTATTAACTACCTATATTGGGGTCAGGTTCCAGTCTAATTGGGTTCAGTTGAGTTCCAGCATTTTACATCCACACTGCCTATCTGACCTCTACAACCCAGTAACTGGGTAACAAGTAAACCCTTGGCAAGACTGACTATCTGTAACGACTGGCAAAGATCTACAAATGACAGCCGGGACCAACGGCTTAACGTACTGTCCAAGACACGGAGGAATCTCGGTACGTTAAGATGGTCACCCATCCACAGCCTGACCTCGTCAAGCGTTGCTTATCTTACGTGATTGACTAGTGTAGCTATTATTACTTAATCCACGAGATTCTGAAGTTTTTGTTATTATTTTGGTGTACAATAAAATTGATACCATTCTATTATTCTCGTATATTCTATCATCATTATTACTAGGTTCGCCGGTGCAGAGATAATCTGATAAAATGAGGTATCCTTGACCCATCGAAAAAACACTGGAGCCCCTTTACAGGATATGCGTCACCTTTCCTGCCCAGTATGCACAACGACCTGCACCCTTCACGACTCATACGATGCCAACGACAGAGCTAATTAGCTGGTTAAATATTTGTGAGATCAGATTTGAGTCAGATGAAAATGAAAGAAGAAGCAGAAGAAGCTATTCCTCTTCAAGGCTAGAGTGATTATGCTCTTAATAAACTAGTGCGTCTCACCATCAACGATTGTATCACTGTTTACCATCAGGTGGGATCGCAGCTAAGCACTAGTATCTACCAATTAAAATTATAATTTAACATTATTTGGATGAGCAGTGGTGGCTGAGTGGTAATGGCCCCGACTGTAAAATATTACATCACCACTGCTCTCAAATCAATGAAGGAAAACGTCGTGAGGAAACCGGCATGTCTTAGAATCAAAAATTCGAAGACATGTAACATTCACCAACCCGCACTTGGCCCGCGTGGTGGATTATGGCCCATTCCCTCCTCCTAGAGTGGAGGCTTGAGTCCCAGCAGTGGGAACATAAAAGGCTGATAATGCTATGCTTAAAAAACAATTACTAGATCTAGGAAATACTGTATATTAAAAATGCCCTGATGAACCCACTTTTGACCCCTATCACGCCTGATGGTAAGCTATAGATGATGGTTTACGATTTAACAAAAGCATCCAGAAAGTGTCTTGTGTTCAATCTTACTTCTTGAAGAAAATATGAAAACCTCAAAAATCCGTAAAAATTACACCACGGTGTGATAGACATCCACGACCAGACACCAATATATCAAACTTCAACAAAATCGAACCTTATGTTAAGTTATTAAAGTCCAAAATATTATGTCTTTAAGACGACAATTAAAGCTATTTCGGTACCTTCTTAATTAGCTGACGCAGCGACATGAGATTCGCAATAGCTAAGTATAAATTAAAACAGTAGTGGGATTGTAAAATGTAATTAATCCTACTAATAAATAGCTATATATACCTAATGGATTTTTACAATAAAAATCGTAAACGGTAAGGTTAATTCCTATTAATTATTTTTTTGCATTATTATTAAAAAAAAAAACATCTGAAAATTTCATTTTATTAACCGACTTCGAAAAGAAGCAAATTCTCAAATCGTCGGAATATTTTGTTGTGTTGGATCCTCGATTATGATCGTGTATACCTGGACTAATATGGAAAATTCTTTTTTTTTTAGTCGCATTTCAAACAAAAAAGAATTTTCATCATAACTTTCTGACTTAAAGACAAGGTAAAAACGTCAAGTTTTTATTAAAATGGTAAGTACATTTTATAGCCTCTCTAAGTTAGAGAGTTATGTTAATGGTTTTAATGAGTATAATAGCATAATCAGCCTTTTAATATTCCCACTGCTGGGACTCAGGCCTCCTCTATAGGAGAGGGAATGAGCCGTAATCCACCACGCGGGCCCAGTGCGGGTTGGTGAATGTCACATGTCTTCGAATTTTCTGGTTCTAGGACATGCCGGTTTCCTCACGATGTTTTCTTTCACCGTTTTGAGAGCAGTGGTGATGAAATAAATTACACAAAGTAATGCGTCTAGCTGTGTTTGAACTCTCGACCTACAACTCGTAAGTCGGGACCGTTACCACTCGGCCACCACTGCTCTAATGGTTTTAATGAGTATAATTGTGTAAATACCCCTGCCACCTGCAAATACATTTTTTTACCTATTCAATATTAAAAAGCAAATTGAAAAAAAAATACATTTTATGGTGGGAAATCATAGTAATGACTTCTCTCTTTCTAGGGCGGAGTGCGAGGGCCATATCAGACTTTTACTGACTTCCACACATATGTTTTTTCAGTTACCTTTTGTGTCCCATGACTAAGAGTCACCCTTTCAAAAGTCGACTCACGGCCTCAGTAGGCTTCGGCCCATCCCCCTTATGGTTTTGTTGACATCCCTGGAGCATTCATTGTGCTAGCTCAGAAAAACAGGCCTCATCTAGATTAAAATAACAAAAAAAAATGACGTGTAAAAGTGTTTTATAAACCTATTTGCAGAATAAATATCTTTTATCATTTAATAGAAGTTATAAGCCGTAAGGACTGCTCCCCACTGTAAAAGACAACTTCCTCATGCCCCAACCGCCAGGATCAAGACCCCGATTTCCAGCTACCGTAGGCATAACTTGCGGACAGAGAGCAATGGGTAGCTTGCCGTCCAGTCGTCCGGTAACCGTCCGGACCGAGCCCGAGTCGCCTCGAAGAAATCAGCAAAACCGTAGGGGCTCAAAAGAGCCGAAGCTTATTGGGGACATGGATTCGCTTCTGAAAAGAGAACCGGGGGTCCTGAAATGCAAGACAAATAAGGAACATAGAAGTGGGTTTTAGTCAGTAAAAGTCAGAGACGCCCTCGCGCTCTGCTATAGAGCAGAAGTCATTGGATGATTTCCCATATAAAAAAAATGTATAAGACAGTTTTCATAAATTAATGCGATATAAAAACAACTAGTTTATAATCTGCCATCATTCTCTCTCAAAATACCGTGGGAACTAGACTAGACAAGTAAATTAAACTGGGACCATAAATCTTGTATAAAAATGGCCGCAATGGACATCAAACCGTTAAGGCTTACCGACCCTCCTCATCAGGAAGGTGCCATCGCACGACGTAATCAAAATTGTCTCAACATGCGATGTTTTTTTAGGGTTCCGTACCTTAAAAGGAAAAAACAGAACCTTTATAGGATCACTTTGTGGTCCGTCCGTCCGTCAGTCTGTCTCTCTGTCTGTCTGTCAAGGCCCCATTATCTTGGGAACGCGTAGAGGTATCGAGTTGAAATTAAAACAGTATACTCAGGTCTGCGATTTCTTGAAGCTGCAAAAAAATTAAACTTATAAGTTGACGAAAAAAAATATACGTCCGTTTATGTCGCAAAAAACGTATATCTTGATCTCTCAAGGGAATCATAATTCATAGGGTACTTCCCATCGACTTAGAATCCTGAAATTCAGCATGAAGATCTCATAGCACAAGTTTAGGGAAAAATCTCAAAACTGTAAATTTTTAGTTACGTCACAAAAAAAACTTTTTCGCGATTCAAAAAAATCTTCTTAACTCAATTTGGGAATAAAACTGTTTTCATAAGTTTGTACGGAACCGAGTGTGCGAGTCCGACACACTACATATAATTAGTTCCCTTCAGCACAGTAGTAATGTAAGAGCAGAGACAAGCCTCACGCCACGAACCCCACCGAAGACGCCCTTGGGCATCGGGAGCCGCGAAACGATTTCCAGTCACCGCACCAATACTTGTGTAGCTCGCTGTCCAGCCGTCCAGTAGGGACCAAGCCATGGTCCATGGTAAGCCAAGGCCATGGTCGTTGACGCATTGAGTTTCACGCTCCTCAAAAAGATGTCCGCAAAATTGATTTAACCAGAGGTCGACGCCTTCCAGGACTGCAGATTGTCCAGGAATGGTAGTTAACAGAAGAAGCACTGTGGGTTTTAGTCAGCAAAAGTCTGGCAGTCCTTGCTGCTCCACCCAAAGCTGGGGAAGTTATCTTATGATTTCCCACATTCAGAAAAACAAAAAAAGTTATCGACACATTTTAGGCTATCAAGAAACGCGGGATTGACATTTTGACAGGCTTGTTGGTTTAGGGCTCTGACTGCTATGCCGGAGATGGCGTTATCCTTACTAGAAGGCGGTACGAAGTTCGCCGGGTAAGCTAGTAATAGATAAATTACACCCAGATACAGAACAAATGATCGTGCTCATCACACAAACATTTGTCCTGGGAGGAAATCGAACCGTAGTGGGTTCGATTTTACTATTACTAACTTACCCGGCGAACTTCGTACCGCCTTATAGTAAGGATAACGCCATCTACTGGCATTATCAGAACAGAATAATTCATTTTATAATGACATTTTAATTAGGGATGCCGTTGTATTTGGATTTTTTTCATGATTTTTCCATTTAACCTTCCCTGGACTATCTCAAATATTTCAAGAAAAAATATAGCCAAATGGGTCCAGCCGTTTTTGAGTTTTAGCGAGACTAACGAACAGCTATTCATTTTTATATATATAGATAGATAATATAGATATATAGATATATTATGTATATATTTAGAAATATTTAAGTATGTTTATCAGTTGTCTAGTACTCCTAACACAAGCTCTGTTTAGTTTGGGATTAGGTGGCGTTGTGTGATAGTGGTGAAATATTATTATTATTGTCCAAAGAGTTGACCGCCCTGACTCCAAAGGACAACTGAAGGAACACAGGTCTGTGGGTTTTGTTTAGTAAAAGTCTGACAATCCTTTTCGCTCCACCTAGAGCGAAAGGAGTTATTTGATTAATTCTCACAAAAAAAGGAAAACAATTTAACTAAACGCAGGCATCGCCATCATCATCATCATCATTTCAGCCGAAAGACATCCGCTGTTGGAACCTCTCCCAAGTGTCGCCATAACGACCGGTCCTGTGCGTCTCGCATCCATAAGAAATGACCTACATTATTCTGTCACAACTCACTAGTCGAGAAAGGGTATTTTTAATATCGACCGGATTTCATCACGCATGCGGCATTGCTCCGCATGCGGGGCTGTTCTCCGATATCATGCCCCGCATCCCGCGTGCGTATTCCACGCATTACAATAAATACTTGTATGAAAGGGACATTTGCGGGAGATACGCGTGCGGAGCCGCATGCGTGATGAAATCCGCACGATATCAATTATTCTTTTTTTTTAAATAGTAGGTACCTATGGCTAGAAAGATCTAGAACTAAGACTATGCCTGCTAAAAGCCGAATTAGACTTTATTCTAAATTCTTTATGTTTAATGTTTTTAGAACAAGGTGCAACTGTCATTTATCTGTTTTATTTACTTAAGTATGTGAAAATTAATCTAATCAATGTTGCCAAAATGACTGGATTCTAATCTAAGCAACGATTAGCCCATCAAACAAATTCTCATTTTTACGTGCGCTGGTCTACCAACAAAATTTTTGGCGGGACTAGGGTGTCGGGAGGGCGCACGATCAATACGAACACCCCCGCACCCCGCGGAGACACCCCGAGCCCGTCCTCGCCTGGCGGTGTTCAGAAAAATGCCACTTTAGTATCGGATTTTTTGTAATGGCCCTGTAGCGGCGTTTTAAGGTTGGGTCAATTTGACTAACATGTCATTTACCTAATAATTTAGTCAGAAATAATTCGTTGATTTGCAACAAGATCATAGCTTTGGATAAAAAGATGGGTTGAGTGTTTATTCAACAATTAAACTAGCTTAGGTAGAGTCAGGGGTCCAAAGTGCGCTTTTGCACTTTAATAATGCTAAAGTGACATTTCAACATTTCTTTATAAAAGAGCATCAATGGTTTATGAATTATTTAATTTGTAGTGTAGCATCTAAAGTATTGAATAAACGACTTATGGATCATTGCACGTCTACTATATAGAAATTTTAGGCACTTTAGCATTGGTAAAGTGCAACTGCTCTTTTGACCCCAGACTTTAGGTACGCGCTGATATCTAAGCGCTGTTCGATTGGAATTATGCCTGTAATTGTCCAAAGACGATGAAGAATTTTACCTACTGTAGTGACCTACATATTATTAAAATTAGGTAAAATTATATCAAAATAAAATAATTTATTTACATACGTACAGACACTAACCACTAGTATTATATAAAGAATGATCTGTCTAGTTGCTAGGTATCATGTCTTATTTGTGTCAATCATTGAAAAATACATAATTTTAAGAAGTGAATATGTAGAATATGTAGAAATATCCATCGTATTCTACATTGGTGACCCCGACGTGATTTGAACACGCAACCTTCTGATTATGATTTGATTATTACGCTTCGTATTCTACACTACTATATTTCCTGGTTACTGGAAGACATCACATATACCTACTACCTAGTTTATAACTTGAAATAACAAAAAATACTGGCAACGTATTATCCACTGGCCGTTCTATGATCTGTAGGTAGACTTCTTTTGTTTCTTATGTCACTGAGGCATCACACTTTTTCCGATAGCTTATTTAATTAATTATTGTTTTTTCAGTTTCTATAGAAAGATGTACAGTTATTTATTGTTAAATAATGGGACTAACACGTCATTTACCTACGAAAATAGTCAGAAATATTCGTTGAATTGCAACAAGATCATAGCTTAGGGTAAATAGACGGGTTGCATGATTATTCGAAAGTGTTACCGTGGCTCAAACGCTAATGGCAGCTGAAGAAACACATTGAGTTTGAGTCAGTAAAAGTCTGATGGATATCAGACTTTTGCTCTCGCTCCACCTAGAATAGGAGATGTCATTTAATCTTTACCCATCAAAATAAGAGCTGTGTAGCCGAGTGGTCACGGCCCCGACTTACGAGTTGTAGGTCGCGCGTTCAAACCCAGCCAGGCGCATTACTTTTTGTGTAATTTATTTCATCACCACTGCTCTCAAAACGGCGAAGGAAAACATCAAGAGGAGACCGGCATGTCCTAGAACCAAAGATTCGAAGCCTTAAAATGTTCTCACTGCTGGGACTCATGCCGCCTCTCTAGTAGAGGGAATGGCCCTTAATCCACCACACGAGCCCAGTGCGGATTGGTGAATGTCACATGTCTTCGAATTTTTGGTTCACACATGCCGGTTTTCTCATGATGTTTTCCGTCACCGATTAAGAGCAGTAGGTACCTAGTGATGAAATAAATTATACAAAGTAATGTGCCCGGCTGGGTTTGAACCTACGAGCTATAACTCGAAGAGTAGGGGCCATTACCACTAGGCCACATCTGCTCTACAGCAAATTAAATAAGTATCAAAATACCTGCATGGTTCATGAATAACTTAAATATTAACTAATTACTAAAATAAAAGTTGGTGCGTCACACTTTATAAACTGATTAATTGTCGATAGAATGAATGTCTCAAATATCAAGAATTATAGAGAACCATCAAATTTTTGAAGCTACGTTTAAGTATATATATGGAAAAACCATTTTTAATATGAACTGCGAACAATGACCTACAGTCATTGTACCTAAACTACTACCATACTCAACAACAATGAAACTATGAAGTTTAAAATCTAATTCGATACTCACATATCAGTTCTATAAAACACAAGTGAAAGAAAACTCGAAACAAAACAAAAACAAACGAAAAGCACGTGGGCTTCTATTTATTTTAAAATTGGAACACACAAGCTCCGCCTACGCTGTGACAAATGCGACCAATAAGCGATGTCGCACGGCCTTCGCGACACTGCGGTCCAATAGGAAACGTCGCGCGCACCCAATGACATCGTGGTGACATCGGGTAAGATCGTGCACGCCTATGTCACTTGGTTCGGATAAAGTCGGGTTTTTTTATCGTAGCGTAGTATAATGTTTCGTAGCGTCTAGGCCTACGAAGCGTAGCGATTTTGATTTTTGTTGACATTACACATTTGAGGGTTAACATATAAATAGGTACGTGATACCAACTGTATCCGTTCGAAAGAGCAACAACAGCGCAGAGAGCAGCAGCGTGGCAACTGGAGGAACACAGGTGGATTTTAATCAGCAAAAGTCTGATACCTACTAATACATCTGGCTCCACCTAGAGCGGAAAGGGTTTTTCGAATATTTGCCAGTCAAAAAGGTAAACCATATTGTGTAAGGTACAGATTTGATTCTACCAACATGATTAAATATTGGTAATTTATAGGATAAGCAGGGTAGGTTGATTTCCTGATGATGATGATGATTACTTGATACTACTGAGTAATGGACCAGTCATGTAGCAAGAGCCTTAATGCTACGGGCCCCACGCCATGGAATGGGGCCCCATAAAAAAAAATGTAGCGTCCGGGCTATAGATCCATCGCTCCCGCCACCTGTTTGCAAGAAGTTTGAATTCGTTTTGATTTATAAACATTTAGGAGCCCCTTGCTAGAATTTGGTACCGGCTGCAGCCACACCCCCTGGCTTAATCCGGCACTGGTCATAGTTTGAAATTATTGACCTACGTTGTCAGATAATACCTAGACACTTACCTAACTAAGTCTGACGGTTTCGTCTAGTTAATCAACTTAGCCAAACTTAGGTGTGTAGGAAGTATGCCACAGTACCTAGTACCAACCTACCAAATTATTTATTAGTCTATATCAATTTATTGATGAAACAGTAAAATTGGAATGTACAGCGCCATCTCTTGCAAAGTAATGGAACTAATTAACAGTACTATTGCAGTGATATTTTTATCTTGACGAATAATTCTTTTTTCTTTTTTTTTTTCTTATGTATTACCTACCCTTAGTCACTTCAATGTGTTTACATTGTCTATATCTATCGGTTTGACTATTTTTAAACGTCCTAAAAGCTTCTTAACCTTACGTTCTATGCATAATATTAAATAGGTATATGTTTTTTTTTTATCGATATAAACTAGTGCTTGACTGCGATCCCACCGCAGCATGCATAATCCCAGCAGTGATGGTAAGCAGTGATGAAATCATTGATGGTGAGGCGCACTAGTTTATTAAGAGCCTATTCACTCTAGCCTTGAATACACCTAAATTATAGTTGGACTGAAAGACTCGAAACTTCGATGTACGTGGTATAAACGACGAAGCGAAACGCTTAATCCGGACCGTACAGGTTTCAACAACGTAAGGGTGGATACTCGCCGTACGACGGGTTATCCGATGGTAGAAAGGAGATGGCAGAATTAAGTCATGCAATTCTCGCGAACACTCTCCAAAATGCAACCTGTAAAATACCGATAGGCTGGCTATCCTGTGCTACCTATACGTTTATTTTTTGCCCTTGTTTTCTATTTTAAATTTTTATGATTTATTTATTTAATGTGGTAACAACTATAAAATTGCAATGAAATAATTATTGTTATTGGTATGTTTTTGTTTTTGTTTTGTGTGTTTCTGCGTATTTGTATTTGTGTTAACCTATGGGTATCTTTCCTGAAATAAATGTTTATTATTATTATTGCAAACTAGTGCTTGACTGCGGTCCCACCTGATGGTAAGCAGTGATGCAATCATTGATGGTGAGGCGCACTAGTTTATTATGAGCATATTCATATAGCCTTGAAGATACCTAAATTAAAGATGGACGGGAAGACCGAAGAATCGCCAAAGTAAAGTGACAGCAGGCAGGGCACATTGCTCGCAGAACAGATTGTGGAGGGCCGAAAGGTTCTGGAGTGGCGACCGCGTACCGAAAGACGCAGTGTTGGAAGGCCTCCCACAAGATGGACCGATGACCTGGTGAGAGTCGCAGGAATGGGATGGATGCGAGACGCACAGGACCGTTTGTTGTGGCGACACTTCGGGGAGGCCCATGTCTAACAGTGGACGTCTTTCGGCTGAAATGATGACGATGACCTAACCTACTAGAAAAAATGGGTTAGCTATAAATAGTCTTTTTATTTTGGAAACGAGGACTTAGTTCACACAAACATAAATAGTGTACCAACACATTTAGGTAGAAACCTACCTACCTACATACCTAATATTTATAATAAACAAACATACAAAACACACAGATCCGCTACCGGAAGTGGTAACACGCCCGAGGCGCGATGCTAAACGGAAGCGATACCATCCCTTTGTGATGGGGCACTACATATATTTCAATAGTTTTGGATACAATATATTTGTTCCAATGTATTTAAAGTAATGACGGTCGCTATTAAAGCAAATTTTTTTATTGAAAATCATCTATCCAGGTAGAACTGCACTACACGCGACGTACGCCGATCTGGGCGCGTCAGTCTCCATACATTTTATACGGCAACCAGACTTGCAGAGCTACATTATTATATATCCACGCCATGCAGCGCGCCGCTACGTACAAATCAGGCGTGGTCCACGTGTGCGTCGGTCTAGGGTAGTTCTCACTTAAAAAGTAGGTATATCTAATTAACTTCCGATTTTTTCTTTTTTTTTTCGGTACGTAAACCATTCAATGACATCCCCCGCCCTTGGGCGGACCGGGAGGGTGTGTCAGACTTTGACTAACTAAAAACCCACTCCTGTTCCTTTGTTGCCTTTTATGCCAGGGCCGAGTCTTCCTTTCAGAAGCAGACCCTTGGCTCTAGTACGCTTCGACCCTGCTGGGCCCCTACATTTACTGACATCTCTTTGAGGCACGCGTGGAACAGTACGCCGTCGATGGCTTGAGCTCGGCCCGGACAGTTATCGGACAATCGGACAGTTAGCTAGCTATTGCTCGCCGTCCGCAAGCTATCTGTCTATCTAGGTATGTCTTATTCAAGCAAATCAAGAATCTAGGTTTCATACATAATGTGTAACATACGTGGGCTCAGTTTAGCTTTACTGTGGACCTAGAACGCAAAGGTGGAAATGAAGGTGAGCATTAGTCAGTTAAAGTTTGACACTCACCCTACACATTCCCTACCTCACAAAAGAGGTAATACTACAGTACCAAAAGTATCCACCTAGCTTTCTTCGGGAAAGTGTTTTTTTTCTGACAAGCAAATATTATTAAGCCCTTCTTATAATACCATAAACTCTGCACACACTAAAAACTTTACCAAAAACTCCCAAAACACAGGCTCCAAAATCAAACCATGATTACCTTTAATAAAAAAAAAAATACTAACAATAAACACGATAGAACCCCATGGACCATAGACGAACCATAAACGTGTTGTCATGGTAATTATGTAGATTTTTTTTTTCTACTTTATGTCTCCACATCTTAATTAGAAGATGCCGCGAGAATCATAGATTTCAATACACCATAAATTGTAACTAGTTTTAGAAGACCTTCCCACCCTCCCTTTGATATCTGTAAAGTGTTTGATAACAGGATTGAAGAGGGGAATTGAAGAGGTCAAGGTAAATTGGTGAGGGTTTAGGGAATAGATTTCTGAGAATTTGGAGGTGTTTAAGAAGTTTTTTTGGTTATTGATTGTCAAGGTTATTTTAATTAAACGAAGAAAGAGGTATACGTTTTTTTCGGAAGATCAGACAGGCTAAGACTGTCCAAAGGCACGGTTGGCGTAATGGTTGAGCAATTAGCTGCAGTGCTTTGTCTCGCGGATTCAATTCCCGCACGGAACACATATTTGTACTTACAGATAAATGTCCCGGAGTTTACCTTTTTTTTCAAAACAATCACGATACAGGAGTTATTAAGGCATTTTTTTTTTTTAGTAAATACAACTTAATATCTATTGAGAGGTCCCTAACTTGAAAGTAATTCCAGTTTTCGCTAATACTAATCGACAATTGAATAACTGAAAAAAAATGCATCGTTAGATTTTCAACTTTCATGTCAGCGCCGAGAGTTCAAAATCTAACAATATTTAGGCATTCATGTTTATCGATTTGCTGACATCTCCCTGAGGCGCGTGTGGAACAATACGCGCCGTCGACGACTTAGGCTCGGTCCGGACGGTTACCGGACGGTCGGACGGCGGGCTACCCATTGCTCGCAGTCCGCAAGCCCGCGCCGGTGGCCGGAAATCGGGATCGGAATCTCGGCGGCGGTTGGGGCGTGAGGACCGTTGCCTCACGCGATCGGCCGCCTCCTTTGCTAGCATTACTACTTCGCCGAAGGAAGCGACCGCCTGCCACTCCTCCTTGCTCCGGACCATGGCCTGTACCAAGGCCCGACGCGAGAGATCGCCGCCTATCTCACATTAAAAAAAATCCTTAACCGATAAAAAGAGGTTAAGGATTTTTTTTTAATATGAGATTTATTACCATTGAAAAACTTCTCTGTCTGCTTGTATTTCGGGCTGGTGTCCACAAATCCACTTCTAAAGCGCGTATTTTGAATATAGGTGGGACAAATGTGTCATTCGATCCACCCCAGCTCCAGATCCATCCCAGTTCTCGAAGTACTTCGTCCTATATCTAGCGGCCATGGGCAGCTTAGACGCTGTGGGTGAAGCGTGAGCTAGTAACAGACTTTTACAGACTAAAACCAACCTAAGTTCCTTTAGTTGTATAGATACCGGCACGGATTTTGAGGACTGACTTCTACGGTTCTAGTTGCGCAGAAGCACGCAGAAGTGAAATATCGGGTCTCTTTAGTGGTATTAAGAGAGATGCAGGGGTGGGGAGTGAAATCCTTGTACAGTGATTGGCTCGCCGATATTGTACGATGCGCAAAACGATCTCCGCTCTTTCACCGAGCGCTCAAGATTCGTGCCGCTATCTATACTTTGCGTTGCCCGCAGACGATCGACCAACCAACAGCTATTTTCTAATTGTACAATAGCTTTGCTATTAAAATATTCAATAGACAAGGGTATGGTCTTAAGGGAAATATATTATCGGCAACTTTCAGACAACTAGGCATTGACGCATGGCCTACTTCTACATTAAGTGAAAGACGTGATTTTTCTTTATTATAGAAGTCCACTTAGGAGGGGGAGGGGTACTGAGGTGTTTCTACTAGTTTCGTGCTAGAAGCTCATTCAAAAGGAAATGCGCATTTTCTAAAACAAAAACAAAAACAAACATGACAGACCAATAATGTAGTTTTCTATATGTGAATTTTTTTTAAAATCGGTCCAGCAGTTTTTTACTTTATCCGTTACAAACAAAACCCTTCTGCTTTATTATATTAAGTACATACATAAGTACATATATTAGTTGAGATGAGTAATTGGGCACATAATTTTATTAAAACTCCATAAGGGGATGCAACTCGACATACTGTTTTTCATACAACTGCTCTTACGCGATTGTGACGTTACACATTTTTTATTAGATATTTTGGAAACACAGTATTTTGTGGATATTATTTAAGCTTCTATAAAAAACAATTTATAAGTTTGTGTAAAACTAATCCAGTAAAAATCTCTGAAAATCTGCTATTTTGCATGAACTTTGACACTTCATTATTTACTCATAAATTTAAAAAAGCCAAAAAATTATAACAATAGAAGCCTCGCAAAATTAGTCAAGATTCTAAATAACGACAATTTTTTTCAAAAACTTTTTAAGGTTTAAAAAAAAACACATATTTCCTGGAACTAGTTTTGTAAACTATTCGAGTAAATCACGGAATTACTGAATGCTAACAGAGTTTTCAGGCGTTATCTTTCTTTTTTCTCGTTTGCCTATTCGTCAAACATCGCGTTTGATTGCGTTAGATGAACTAACAAGCTTTTAAACCATGCTCGATGTTGACGATAGGCGAGTGAAAAAGGTCACTCTTAATAGAAAGATGATCTTGTTGGAATCGTTGTAACAGATATATATTCTTAGTTGACGTCTATTGGACTAATTAAAGAGACTAAACTCTTATTAGAAAAAAAATCTAGTTAAAACTGAATTAAGAAACCTGTTGAAACTGAATAATTTAAGAAAGTACTATGGAATAAAAAAGATAGTTTATTTGTTCATTATTCTAACAACCACACGGGTGGACTGAAGACTTGCTTCTTGTTGGTTGGACTTCGCGGGAAACCAATGGATGCGAGACGCACAGGACCGGACGATGTGCATATGTCCAACAGTACTAAATGTTTTTCGGCTGAAATGATGAATGAATGATGAACCACACGGGTCAATCTCCAAGGTTAAGCAACACTTGCCAAGGTCGGTCTGCAGGTCGTTGACCATCTTAACATACCGAGATTCCTCCGTATCTCTGAAATCACATTAAAGGTCTCGGCTGTCTTTTGTAGATTTTTGACAGTTGTTACGGATAGTCAGAAGTACTCAGAAGCTAGGACATCGGACAAAAGACTTGCCAACAGGTTTCGTGATATCCAGTTACTAGATTGTGGAGATCAGATAATCAGTTGCTCCAAGTAAAATATTGGTATTTAGCTGCATCCGGTTAGCGTTGAAAAGTTGTCACATCAAAGCAGAGCTGGAGCTCAGAGCTTTGGCAGGCCACAAACCAAGTGGACTGCCTACCTGGTCGAAGAAACAGGCCAGAGCTAGATGCAGGAGGTACAGGACCGTATCCTCAAGGTGATCCACACAATACTATCACCAGGGCGTTTCTTCCCGCCATATCTGAAACAGGAACCTCCCGAAACTATCGTGTCTGGTGAGGACCTGTTTTAGAAGTAAAGTGAGGACGCCGTAGCGCCTTGCTAACCACTTCTTAATCCTATATTTACTGTTATTTAATTTTCATAACATTTTTAAATAATCTAATGACTTTTTCCGAAGCGATATGATCAGAGATAGATATCAGATTTATACTGACTAAAACCCACCTTTTTTTTTATGAAATCATCCAATGACATCTCCCGCCCTTGGGCGGAGCGGGAGGGTGTGGCATACTTTTACTGACTAAAACCTATTCATTTGTTCCTTCTTTGCCTTGCGTTCCAGGGCCCCGGGGTTTATTTTCACTTAACCCATGGCCCCAGCAGGCGTCGACCCTGCTGGGCCCCTACGATTTGCTGACATCTCTTTAAGGCGCGCGTGGAACACTACGCGCCTTCGACGACTTGGGCTCGGTCCGGACGGTTGCTTGATGCTCGGACGGCGAGCAATGGGTAGCTCGGCGTCCGAGCATCAAGTAACCGTCACAAGCCCGCAGCCGCCACTGGTCATAAACTTCCGTTGGGACTAAAACCTATCTTTATCTTTCATTTGCTAATTGCGTTCCAGAACCACGGTATCCCTTTCAGATATTCCCGTGGCGACTTTTGTGATCCTTATGGTACCATCTTCCATCCTATCCTGTTATTTCACCATATGCGCAGAATCATTCGCATAACAATAGCCACTTCACATCCTTGCCTCGCCATCGTCAAAGTCATTTCATGCAAAATTAACACGCCATCCTTATTTTTTGTCATCAAACGTGTGAGGACATGCCTTTTTTTTTTTATAACGGTCCTTGATAGCTTTTGTGCAACTACCTTAAATTTGAAATTGGAAAAAGACTTTGTAAAAGATTTCGAACCTTATTGGTGTGATCTTAAGAGCGGTTACATAAAGTTCCTGTGAAGTTTGTTGTATCAGGAGGTTGTCATTGGAATTTCGGTCATGTGTTTTTGTGAGTAGAGTTGAAAATCTAATGATGGGAACAGTAGGTAAGGTAAAGGTGTCAAAAATCAGCAATGTCATCGCTTCGGAGATCCTGAAGGAAATTAGAGCAGAATACAAAAGGATTTTTTTCCCTACATATGTCACGTATGTGTTAGAATTAAATGTTTCTTTTTAAAATGACTTTTGGAATTGATTCGAAAAAAAAACAGTTTCGAAATTAATTAGAGGTAGGATGGCCAGTTGTCGAATCGTTTTATTTATAGTTTCGAACGTGGAATTAGAAAATTGATTTATTTAATTAATTCATTTAAAAGGTAAATAGATAATTTGATTTGTGACTGATTAATTACGTAATTAACGATTAAAGTAATTAACCTTATTTTTATAGATGCTTATCATGCGTAATAATTTCTTTTTATTAATTGAAATTATACTTGATCACTATTTCGAAATTTTTGTGTAAAAATATGTTGACCGCTCTGAAGTTGGCGTTCCGAACAAAATTTGCTCATACTTGAAAAAATACGCATTTGCGCTAAGAGTCTTATGAAGAATTAGGTACTGCGCAAGCAATCGTTCAAAGTTCGGAGCGATCGAAATATTTTGGTCGTTCTGTAGATGCAATTAAGTTATGAAGTGCATTATTATCATTTGTTTTTTTTATTTTTTATTTTGTTCACTGGTTCCTATCCTCGAATATGATCTGTCTCTGTCACTAAAAGGTTTACTGGCAGAAAACTTACTGTTGGGTTAAGCTCACCTTTTTACATGAATAGTCAAATCACTGGGTTAGTATCAAATTTTATAATTTTATTATGATATGTATATTTTACTTGATTATTCCTTCACCTAGAGAGGAAGCCTGAATCCCAGCTGTGGGAAAATTATGTAATATGGCTGTGCTATTAAATAATAAAGAATACATTTAAGTTTTAGGGCAACGAACTGACAAAGATCTACATGCTAGCACAAGCACAGCTTAGTTTAGGACTAGACGGCGTTGTGTAAAATAAATGACAGCCGGGAGCAACGGCTTAGGATGCCTTCCAAGGTACGGAGAAGTCTTGCCATGTTAGTATAGAGACCCAGACCCGGAGACTGACCTCGGCAAGTGTTGCTTACCCTTAAAGATTAATACGTGCGGCTGTTCATTACTTACCCACGAGCTCCTGGAGGACTTTTCAAACTCTACTTTAATGCTATGTGAAGTAATTTGATAATTTCCCACCCAAACAAATATAGCATAGCATAGTCGGCCTTATAATGTTCCCACTGTTGGGACTCAGGCCTCCTCTCTAGGAAAGGGAAAGGGCCGTAATCCACCGCGCGGGCCCAGTGCGGGTTGGTGGATATCACATGTCTTCGAATTTTTGGTTCTAGGACATGCCGGTTTCCTCACGATGTTTTCCTTCACCATTTTGAGAGCAGTGGTGACGAAATTAATTACACAAAGTAACGCGCCTGGCTGGGTTTGAACCCGGAACCAACAACTTGTAAGTCAACTCAGGCCGTTACCACTCGGCCACCACTGCTCCTACAAATAGGAATCGCGGAATTAGCACTTGAACGTTATATTTAACACAGCAAGAATCTACTCCAAAGGCCATATACATCAAATATAAATTAAAAAAAAAAACTGAGCATAAACCAACATTGTCATTAAACAAAACATGATCGTATCTATTCTGTTACATGTCATTACCATTTCGAATGATACAAAAGTATCAAAGAGCACCGCAAACAAAAGCGAGACTCATCAAATATCATGATGTATCAAAAATGATACTTTTTGTGACACCAGACGACACTAGATGGACATTTTGTAGCAATTAAGAAACAGTAATGATGGAAGGTGCGAGGCGGGAGAGCTATCAAAGGGATGATGAGTCGGGTTTTTAAAAGGATTGATTCTGTGAGAACTTTTGAGGTTGCTGGATTAACTGGAGGTATGTGATGGTTGTTAGGGAATTTTGACACATTATAGAAATAATAATTGTTCTGGTCTGTGGGCGAGTAATATTTAAATAATAAAAAAATAAAATAAATAGAATAAAAACTGTGTGGCTATGTGTGTGTGTATATTTAATAAATTACCGAATACGTTTAAAGTACTAAATTGCAGACTTTTTAAAATTAAATTGTATAACTGGCTGAATGAAAATAGTTTCTATAGTGTTAAGAATTTCTTGAACATAACTGTAATGTTGATATTATAATTTTGCAAGCTTTAATATTAAGCAAAACATGTTTGGACTCATTTTTTACATTGTAACACCTTTTAATACCGTGTTTTTCTCAAATAAATATTGTTATTATTATAATTTAATTTTAAAAAATTACAGGGTGGGACCAAGCTTAAATAGCAACCTTAGTTCGGTCATAGTCAATTTCATTACATTTTTTTTCTCTTATCCTAGAGTACATGAATGGACACTAATTTAATTCAATCTAGGTTTGTACATACACTATTATGTAATTTAATTAAGTATATCTAAAGTTAATAAATGGTCTTTACTAAGAATGAGTCCAATAGTGTAGATACTTTTCTTTTTCTTGTTGTCTTAATTTCATCAAGTTAGAAGTGTTTTTTGATAGATTGATGAAACTTTGTATTTTCCCAATCTTTTAAAACCCAATCTTAATTTAAAGCCAACGACACAAGTCATTCGAAGGACCATTTCAGTTTCAAAATTCGAATTAATCAATTCAAAATAAGAATCAGAGTTGATTGCACCAAATCACAAATCGCCGTTTGAATGCCACCCACGGCCGTTCTAAATTAACCGTTTCAGACGCGCGGACGTCTGTGTCAGCTTGTCAGGTTGTCACTCTGTCACGTTTAAAAGCATTAACCGGGACTTTCACCCGGTGTTGGGTGACCGGCCCTGTGTCGTTAATTTCTTTTTTTTTGCTCTGATTTGGCGATTTCTTCGATAGCGCTTGTGACAGTGTTATTTTATTTTTTTTAGCAGCTTTTTCCAGCAATTGCATGGCCTGTACTAATGTAACCGAGCATTTTTATCATTTAACGCTAGTATGACTTTTTGTTAATAAAAAATAAACATTAAACCAGTTTACATTCTGTGAATTTTCTCACCATCAAAGTGTAAAGTTAAGCGAGTACAAAACTTAGTTAAAATAAAATTAAAATTAAGATACAAAAAAAATTATTAGTATTGTCTACAATTCCGTAAAATTAAACATTTAAGATTAGTTATTTTATGATTTATTGTAATTTATTATGTGGGTATGTATTTTATGATTTAGTTAAGTTATTATAGGTAGTCTATTTTATGTTTCCTGACGTTTTTAAACACACTGTCTCTCACTGACCTCTTCTGTCAGTCCTGTCATAGGTCTGTTTGAAGATAAGTATATTATTTCTATTTAAATAACTAGTAAGTACCTGTGTGTGATCTTCTACCAGTATTTGCACCTTACTGTACCTTTCATTTTTGAGTGTTTGTGTGTACATAAATTAATCATTAAATAAATAATTTTACAACTTTCTTGAAAAAAAAAGAAAATATGCCTGCCTACCAACAGATTTCTTATAAGAAAATACCCATACTCAAGAATGCTTTGGAACCCTTGTTTAAGATTTCTACCTATTAGACCGAGCAGTTTAGGCTAAATTAAGAATTTTTATTAAGTATATTGTTCGTAGTAGGTAAATCTAAAATAACTAATCGGCTTCGAACCAGCGTTGTGAATAATCGCTCGCTCGTGTCTTCTTAGAATTAAAATATGCCTTTGACCTACAGTACAACTGTTACGGGCTGATCTGATTGGGCCTGGGGACGGTGTGCAATGGGTAGCTAGCTGTTCGATAAAGACCAGGCCCGGGTCGAAAGCGGCCTCGAAGAGTGACATCTCTTTGAGGCTCGCGCGAAACACAATGCGCATAACTGACGAAGGCCGCTAGGGCCGTTGCATGCCAGGGCTGCAGGATTGCATGAAGGAGTCATCGTAGCCCTGGAACGCAAAAGGCAACTGAAGGAACAGGGTGGGTCTTAGTCAGTAAAAGTGTGGAGACACCCTCCCGCTCCCAGAGCGGGAGAAGTTGTTTGATGATTTCTCAACCTCAAAACAAAAAAGAAGCTGGATATACTTAATTATTTTATTCATAAATTCTATCGGTAGTCTAACCTCAGTCGTTCGACTAACTTCGGCTGTAGTCGACTACAATCAAGTGAATAGATCCTTAAAAAAATATTCTTATTATTCATCTTTGAACCTAAACCATTCGGTTATCTTCGGCTATTCTCGGGTACAAAGGTTGCGCCGGCGCCGCGTCCTGCTGATCCGATGAACTAAGCGCCCCTCCCGCTGACAAGCACGCCATATACAGCGTGTAGAGCGTGTCAATCTTTTATAATTTTCTTTCTTTCTTTTTTAAAGCCGGTTGTTATTTAAGTGGCTCACAAGATTCTTTGTAGCGCCTAGAGATGGTTATCTCTTGTTAATATGTTCGTGAGTCAGTGGCAGTTTGGTGGAACATGAAATGCTCTTTGGTGTTACAAAAATCATTGAGTTCTTAATTGAAATGAATTTTGTTATATATTTTTTTATTTCTTTTATTTTACAGATGGCTTACAGAATAATAAACAAATGATATAAAGAGTGTGAGTGTGTGTGAGCAGAGGTGGCCGATTGGTAACGGCCCCGACTTACGAGTTGTAGGTCGCGGGTTCAAACCCAGGCAGGCGCATTACTTTATGTAATTTATTTCATCACCACTGCTTTCTAACCGCTGAAGGCATCGCGAAGAAACCAGCATGTCCTAGATCTAAAAATTCGAAGACATGTGACATCCATCAACCCGCACTGGCCCCGCGTGGTGGATTACGGCCCTCTCCTAGAAAGGAGGCCTAAGTCCCAACAGTGGGAACATTATAAGGCCAACTATGTATGCTATAAAAAGTGTAATATTAACAAATTGCTAGTTTACAGGCCTCCACATATACTTAGTAAAAAAAACGATAAAAGATACTAATTTAACTAACCATTGAAATGATGATAGGTCGACGTCAAATACCTACTTTCTGAGGTTGACTTAATTATTAATCAACAACCAATGAATGTGAATCTTCTTGTAAACCAGAAAATATGCACTTTGGGGTTATACTCTTATTTTATCTTGTGCTATCAAAACCCGTATCGTCATCAATCTGACCAAAATGATAACCAATTAACAAAAAATCTATTTTTAAAACAGATATTTTTGCATAATAAAAATATCTTCCAAACTTATTTTCAAACACCCTCTACACATCACTAGGTATCAATACTTCATAATGCCATATTCCACCTCACACCGTTTTTGTCCGTGATGAAGAAATACCATTGTTTGTGGTCCACACCGATTAGTTATGGGTGACACGGGACCCGAATGTATTGGATAATCGATTCGACTTATAATCGATCCGTTCCTAATCGATTATTACCTTTTTGTGAACGGCCGGTTCCTTTGTGTTGTTTTTTAAAAGCAATTATGAAAGCAAAAATGGTGTCCTTCTGTGAGGTATTTTAAGTGATTTTATTTAGGTTTTTGATGCTAAAAATGTTTTGATGTGCAGAAAAAAATTAACAACATGCTGAAAAAGTGTAGAAAGGCTTGCGGACGACGAGAAATGGGTAGCTTGCCGTCCGACCGGTAACAGTCCGGACCGAGCTCAATTCGTCGACGGCGCGTACTATTCCATGCACGCCTCAAGGAGATGTCAACAAACCGGAGGGGTCCAGCAGGGTCGAAGCCTATGGGACCAAGGGTTTGTTTCAAAGTAAAACTCGGCCCTGTTATGAAAGGCAACGAAGGAACAGGGGTGGATTTTTAGTCAGTAAAAGTCTGACACACCCTCTCGTTCCGCCCAAGGGCGTGAGATGTTATTGAATGAATTTCCCACCTAAAAAAAAAAAACGGCATTGCGCCATCGGTACATGGTGGACATATCACCATGGAACACATTCATTATGCGAACAGCTGAGGAGTGGAAGGAATTTCCAGCCGGATTCTGTGTTTCCCGATAGCTACATCCTAGGGATCTTTAAGTCAAGAGAGTGAATAGGTTACATCTAGGCAAGTTGGCCACATCATCGCTAACCAACAGGTGAGATAGTGGTTAAACGCGAGCCTAACAATAATAATTAAAAAAATACGATAAATCAATTATGATAAATATCAAAACATTATCTTTAATTAAGATAACTCAAAATATAATAATTATTATGAAAACCAAACTAAGTTTGAGAGGATTTTAAGTAGTAGTTAGTATCTTAAACCTCATTACAGGATGATGAGGTCTCCCATAAAAACTTTTAATCACCAGTATAGAAAATAGGCGGGAATTTCTTATACGGTTGCGGAGCTCCCGCCCATAAGGACAACGTCTACAACTCCCTCAGACAATTTAAAATTAGTTGTAACCTTTAAAAAGCATAAATCATCAGGCCGGACGAAAAATTGTAATTCCCAAAACTGTCCGGAAATTATTTTGAAAAACAAAGCGTTGGTTTGCCACGCCCCCGCCGCTTTGGATGCGCATACGCATACTGTTCCCACGTTTAAGTAGAGCGAGCAACCTTGCTTATAAGGTGGGACATTGCGTGAAGATGTACCATAAAGAAGATAGTATTATGGTAAGAGGTCGTAAGGGAAATATCTACTCATGCATGTATAGGTAAATCGATCGATGGGATGATGGTAAGGATAGTTTGGGCGTTTGTAGATAGATGGCGCCACAGGTTACTAATTCTTTGATATTGATAGCGTTTAAATGTTTAAAATAATAATTTTATGGAAATATTTAGTTTGGTATAGCTTCGAATATATCAGTTATTTATTTTTACACAGCAGCCTCCTTGTTTACTGTATATCTTATTAAGCCAATATTATTGATCCCGGATTTAACCTTGTGCTTTTATTACTCTTTTACTTTTTGAACGTTTTTCTATGTACCTACCATTCGTAGGTAAATTACTTTTATTTTACAGATAGTTTAAAAAAACACTTTTAAACGTCAATTTAAATTGGATGAGTCCAGTGTTTCCTAGCTAACTACCCTGAGAAAAAAATCGAAACAAATTCAAAAGGTCAAAGTCTCTTTTAAAGTTCATACAGCAAACATGTAATGGTCTTGTTTTTTGAAGAAAAATTGACACTTTGAATAGGCCTATCCATAAGTTAAAATTACAGAAAAGGAAACTACAAAGTCCTTACATTCACAATAATAAAAATAGATTTTACCAGAAAAATACTTCCAGTTTCTAAATAAAAAAAATATGTTTAGTTGTGGTACCCTACAGGTATAAAACCTGGATAGTCATTATCATCATCATCATTTCAGCTGAAAAACGTCCACCGTTGGACAAAGGCCTCCCCCAAGTGTCGCTACAATGAACGGTCCTGTGCGTCTTGCATCCATCGGATTTCCGCAACCCTTACCAGGTCATCCGTCCACCTTGTAGGAGGCCTTCCAACGCTACGTCTTCTGGTACATGGTCGCCTTTCCAGAACCTTTCGGCCCCAATGGCCATCCGTTCTGCGAGCAATGTGCCCTGCCCATTGCCATTACTTAAGTTTGGCGATTCTTCGTGCTATGTCGGTTACCTTGGTTCTCCTGCGGATATCCTCATTCCTGATTCGATCACGCAAGGAAACTCCGAGCATAGCCCTTTCCATTGGCCTTTGGAACCTGGATAGCATGCAAGTTTAATTGTAAATACCCTGTAGGATATCACCGTCGAAATCATTTATAGCCACAATGCATTTTTTATTGATACTTTTTTCATCGTAATTGCTTGACTATCTATCAAAGGATTAATTAAGATATCTTATTGCCACCGGAGAAATCATTATTATCGAGGAGTTTACCACTATCAGTGGTCTTATACATCAGCTTACACCACTAGATAATACTTTCTAAATGCAAAACGCTTGATTTGTCGATGAAAACACCGAAATAACTATAAGTATGCCTCTAATATGTGTTCCTCCAAATATTCTTGAATCATTAGAACTGAATTTCGATAAGTATGGAAAAAAACTGATCGAATATAGTTCAAATTGGGAGGAGCTTCCCAATTTGAGCTATATTCGTCCCTTTTTTGGAGTCGGTTAAAAAATACAAACGTGTCACCTGTATTATTTTCAACAACAACAACAATTTGCCCGCTGCGATCTTCCCGTCCGATTATCTTATCTTTGTGGTTTGGTTTCCGTACTTAGTCATGCCAGCTTAAGCCTTAGAGGCCATAGCGGCCTTAACTCGAACCAGCCCGCCTCATTCCAGAAACAGATGAGTCTCTTCAATTTGCTCAGGGCGTCCATCAGTGAATTCGGTGCTCCCAAGGTTCGTGTTCTTATCTTACTGACGGCTGTGCACTCGAGGAGTACATGCGCGACAGTTTCTTCTGATTCCATGCATCCTCTGCTCAGAGGGTTATCTGTGATATTCATTGTGAAGAAGTGTTTGTTCAGGGAGCAGTGTCCGGTGATGGTCCCTGCCACGAATCAAAATTTTCCGCGCGAATGGAACATATAGAACAGCCTGAAATCATCTATGGGGCAGCTGCCCACCAGACATAACACCTATCTGGTTGGAGGATCCTTCCTTTTCAACGGAGGTTTGCGGGACTTTACACTCTGTTCCGCCTACCTCCAAAGCATTACGTCATTAATAATTAATCAGTTTAAGACCACAGTACCAGGCGCTAGATATAATAAATGATATTTATTTTATATTTTATAATACAAGTTTACTCAAAAAATATATTACGACTGCGCGTTGGAGGTATCGATTTTTATGGTCTTCCGATAAATCTTCCAGACATGGGTGTCTTATGGTACTTGAGTTTACATGTTTGTGAACGAACCCACAATACAGGAGTAATTCCTAGTAAAAAAAAAATGTCCTGAAAAACAACCGCATGCCTGGTCACTATAGCAGGGAGTCTGTACAACGCGATGGGCGTCACACAAGCTGCTCCGGCGATTATTAAGTCTCATGCCAATGCGCCGCTTGTAATTTAACGGCCGCTTTGACATTAGCGGGACTGTCCGCGTTTTACTGATTTAGTGCGTAATTTGGATTTTTGATATTTTTCGAGTTACAGTGTTAGTAGATGAAGCGGATGCATTATTGATGTTTTGTAAGCCTGAAGATGGATGCCAGTTAGCTGAAAAAACCTTAACTGAAAATTGAATCTTAAAACATAAGTTTTATGATTCAATTTTAAAACACATAATTTATGAGTTATGTCTCTTTATAATTATAAGCGTGCGCTAAGTACCTACTTGTGAATTCAGATATACTAGGCATGCCTTTTAAGATAAATTTGAATTTGAAACTGTTCTATATGCGAATGTGTTTAAATTTTGAATCTCAAAACAGTTGAAAGTATTAGGATTAATGCTATTGTGTAGTCACAGAGTCGATTGGAATCAGTCAGGTTACGTACGAAAAAGAATCTTTCTAAGGAAAATGTTCGTGCAATTATTTTCTACAATTTTAGAAGAGGCTTGACACAGCTGCTGTATTTTGAAGAGCTAACATCTGTATTCAGTAATAAAGCACCATTTCTGCGGACTGTTGAACGCTGGAATTTAGAATTCCAGCGTGGACATACTAGTGTTAATGTCAAATCTTACGAAGGTTGCCCAAAATCCGCCTTTACTGAAGATAACATCATTGCTGTGAGACAACTAATTCTCGAAGATCGTCATGTGACGTATCGAGAGATAGAGGCTCTATTAGGCATCTCAGGGACAACATTTCAGAAGATCTTGCATGAAGAGCTTAGTGTGAGAAAGCTAGTTTGCCGTTGGAAACCGCATCTGCTTTCCGACGATCACAAGGTGGCTCGCGTCAGATGGTGTAAGAAAACTCTGCAAAGGTTCAACCGAGGAGAGTCAAATCAGGTCTACGACATCATCAGTGGTGACGAATCTTGGATCTATGCCTACGATCCTGATTTCAAACAACAATCTACAATCTGGGTCTTTTAAGACGAGCCAAAGCCGACTTAAGTTGTTCGTTCTCGAAGCACATTAAAGAAGATGGTGGCCACGTTCGTTGAAAAAACTATTGCACTTGAAGATCGTAGAACGGTTAACGCAGAGTGGTATACGACAGTTTGTTTATCACTGACCGCAAAACATATCTTTAAATTTTCTTGAAAAGGGAAAGAAGACTTGTTTTATTCTGGTGTTGCTAAAATGCCTGAACTTTTCTGCCCCGCAGGCTTAGACATAGGATTTTTCTGTCAGCGTCCCCCCAAACAAAATGCAAAAAAAATGCAAAATACAAAATGTATGGTAATGACATTTCAACAAGTGACGTGACTGATCACGTATGTTAATGTCAAGATGCTATGATATTTGAATGTAAAAAAAGAGGTGAAATATAGTGATATATACCATTTTTTTTTTCAGGACCCCGCTGGCTAATTTCACCCAAATCCATTCAGCCGTTTAACCGAGCGTAAAAAAAGTAACAAATATAAAACATACTTACATACAAACGGTCGGCTGATATTATTTTACATGTACAAGTATACTGTCAAGTACCTAACTCTCCTGGCGCAAGAAGACACAGGAAGTTAAAAAGATCGACGTTCCATCAACGATCGACCAAAAATTTAAATATGGAACACTTACCGGCGGACGTAAAACATTATTCGTCTAATACATCGTTATCAAGTGCTGCTATACTTGGACGACTTGTCGTGCGCTCACCAAGGATGTAGGAGGAACGGATGTGGCTCATATCTGCCACAAGTTAAAAAGTGCAGACCTAGTATAATAAAGGTCTTGAACAATGTTATATAGCTTCCAGGGGCCTAACCATATCGTTTTAAAATACCAGGTGTGCGAGCGAGAAAAAGGGATGGAGCCATAAAGCCTTTATATTTTAGTTCCATTACTTTAACAGTTAACTAAGCAACTGATTATATATTATAATTATTATATTGATATTCCCCATATACATTCACACAATTTACTCATTATCACGAGTTTGTATTTCATTGTACATATTTCATTTTATAAAACATTTAAATAAATTTTCTTTTGACCTTAATTTAATTTTCATTTAATTTAATTTTTAGTGCTAATTTATTAACCAATTTTTTTTTTAATTTGTTATCTAAGTTGTTTATTATTTAATATTAGGTAATTGTTTGGTTTAATTATATTATTAATGTAGTATAATGAAAATAGATGAAGTCACTGGCTCCTGAAATACAGACACCTAACCTAGCTCAGGAGTCAGGGAGTAAATTGTAATGCATTAGTTCAGCTTAGGTCGTAAAACTGGGTTGCTAAGTCATTGGTGTGCTTTTGTTTTGAGTGTGGGAAAGCATCAAATGAGTGAGCGGAGCGAAAGGGAGTGCCAGGCTTTTACTGACTAAAACAACTGAAGGAACATGTGCATTCCAAGGCTTCAGTGACTTTAGTTGGATTGATATATATCTTTAAAAGCCTGTGGTCAGACGTGGTACAGCGTAGAAGTAAGTAAGAATAAAAATTAAGAAAAATATTAGACAAAGATAATGAATTATTCTTGTGAAACACACTGCTTTATCTTGGTATCAATATGGGTATAAGCATTCTTGCCTTCATTGTAACTTCAATTTAATAAGTTAAACTTTTCCTTATTATAAATTCCCCCACCAGCTAACCACATCCAGCAGAATCCTTACATATCTGTCCAGCTACGAGTGCGGCCGCTCGCGCACATATTTATTTATTTTTACCGAAATAGACCGAACGGTTGTCGAGTGCGTCCGATTTATAGAATGCCGTGAGCAATTTCAGTGGAATCCGAAGCGTGGTTTATGTCTTAATGTAGTCGCTGAAACGGTTACAAGTTGGCGTTTGTGGCGTTTTCGTTGGAAAAATACTGGCGCCGCGAGAGGGTTAAGCGTTTGAGTAACAGTTCGGAAACTGTTCGAGGAACTGTTAGTGGTCGGCTCATTGATGGTAATGAAGTTGTCATGCCGTCTGTTTCTGAAGCTTTGCATCATATTACAATGGTGAACTTTTGTGAGTGTGTGTGGGTACGTTTGTTAGAGAACAGAATTCAAGGAAACTTGATACTTGCTTACCATCAGGTGGGATCGCAGTCAAGCTTGCTAGTTTATATCAATTAAAAATACACCATGTCTTGGAATTCATCTTCTTAGTCTTGGAGAACACTCTTGCCAGAGTGGTCGTGGTCATCATTGTAAATCACGATAAGTGATGATCTTGGTAATACGGCACCATTCATCGCGGACTGCAGTTTTCTGGATACATTCGTAAATCGAGCACTTAGTTTCGGCCTTGATCTGGTCTGTCCATCTCATTGGGTGTTCTACCATGTGGCCTGGTACCTTCAACTTTGCCCTGCACTCCGAGACGCTCTATATCCTAGAATACATACACTTTTCAATAAATACGATTGGCTAAGAAAGAATAAGGGAATGTGTAAATGAACATTGAAAAATAAATTAAAGGCGGTTTTCCTTAAGATGGTGGTTGCAAGATGTGAAAATATCCACTAACTTATTTATTTATTTATTTAGATTTAATAAATACTTACCTAGATTACATTTGAACCAATTGTTACAAACAAGCGCCAATCCCGCCGACAAGCTGTACAAAATTGTTGGTCCAAATATATATATTTTTTTACTTAACATTCTTTTTATCCCGTCAGTATGTTCCCTTTAGACAATTTTCTACAATGACGCGGGCGAATCCGCTAGCAGCAGCTAGCTACATATAAAAATGTCGGGTCATTTTTAGTATTTTGTGAGTTTCAGTATTGGTGCAGAAAGAAACAGACGACATTGTTGCCATTGCGGGTAGAACTTGGATGAGGTTGGCGTAGGTAGAGTACTTTTTTAAGGTGGGAAATCATCCAATGACATCTCCAGCTCTTGAGCGGAGTGGGAGTGGCAGACTTTTACTGACTAAAACCCATTCCTGTTTCTTCTTTGTCTTCGTTTCAGGTCCCCAGGGTTCACTTTTACTTAACCCATGGTACAGGAAGAGTGCTGAATGAAAAGAAAGGGATGATGATGAATTTTGGTCTACTAACAGTGTATAGAAATGTGAAACGATATCGTCTAATATTATTAAAATCTCGTATGTTTGTTATATCAACGTCCTCCAAAACGGTTAACCCGATTTTTTTTTAACTTTTTGTGTAGGTCTAAAAGTACTTTTTACCTTTCTACTCATACCTCTCATTTTTTCCGTTAAAATAATATTATTAAAAGCAACACTTTGTATTTTTTGTATGTTATGAATATACTCAAAACTGTTGGACTGCTCTTAAAATTCTTTCCAACCAGTAGAATGTTACGAGTACTTTATCATTAAGTGACAGTATTCTCTACTTACACAACACAGTTATATGTTGGCGTACTGGCGCCGGGAGAGTGTTATAAGTTGGCGTACTGGCGCCGCGAGAGTGTTGGAGTAATACCTCGGAAACTGTTCGAATTGATGGGTAGTGGTTCTGTTGTTTGTTGTTACTTGTCATAATTATTATCAAAATTTAAGATATACTTTTCCCAGAAAAAAGGTGTTTTATGGGTAATTTTAAGCATAGTCTAAGTACTAACAGTGTCTTGGGAATTTTTCAGCCCAAAAAAAAATCTATTCAAATGAATGTGAATGACAAAAGAATTCAAAAGAATACCCATGGAAAATGTCGTGACTTAGTGTACCTATGTATTTATACAAAAACACAAAAATCAAAAAAAAAAATACATAGATACACTAATCACGACATATTTTGACAATGATATCTCAGTTACTACAAAACTTTATAATATACAACAACAAATGAAAAAATGTAATAATGTCTAAATTAAAAAATAATTAAGTCTTCATAAATCCCCTCGAAAATACACTATACGATCCTACTAAAAAATAAGTTCACCCATCACCCGATCAAAACATAACACTAAAATGCTAAGTGTATTCCTGATCAACCGTTCGTCCGATCGCCCGATCATGTAGGTCACACTTCCGTGTATAAAATAAATTCAGTCTAAAAGCGATCGTTTGATAGATTTACTACCAGCTAATTCGGCTAGATGGTGGACTTATGGAGTGGTTTATGACCGCAGTTGTTTTGTTTAGCAAACCGAAGGCCTGTTCAGACCTACGCAGTATTCGCTACCCAGAGCGGTAGCGATGAATTTTTCTTTCGACTAGTGGAAAAGCGACGAAATCATTATCGCTATACCGCCCAGGTAGACGGTATCTACTCGCTTCTTTAGCGTTATAAAAAGACCGACATAATTGTGTACACTAAAATTAGGTAAGTACAATAGTGACTAGACAGGCGAACGAAAATGGTTTAATTCGCAAGTAAATTTCGCTATGACTGTGAGATTATCCAGAAGTGTTAACGTGGCCCTGGAACTCAAAAAGCAATTGAGGGAACACGAGTAGGTTTTTGTCAGTAAAAGTCTGACTTTTCCTCTTAGAGCGTGAGAAGTTATTCGATAATTTCCCCCCTAAAAAAGAGGGGAAGTTTTGCAGCGATATGGCGAGGTTTGAACGGTAGGATTATTGTATTCTCACTTGATTTTCACTATTGCGTAAGTCTGAACAGGCCTTTAGTACCTTACCATGGTAGAGATGCGTAAGCTAGAAAGGAATTGTTCAATTAAAAGTTTAGTTATGCGGGTAGAGACGGGTGTTGTTGCCACTTGTTAGGTGAGAGAGTATTGCAATGAGTAACGAGCTGTATATCTTCGATCGTGTCGTGTTATTGAGGATCAGTGATGATACAGAGACAAATAGATTTCAACATGTCATGAATTTTGACGCTTTCTGACCTGCACCTCATAAGTAGATATTTGGTGCATGCAAATCTTCATGAGCCCCTGTTGATACATCTGCCAACTCCCCGTAAACCAAAATTCTTACCGGGTGGGGTGGACCTGGTTAAAGAAATGCACGAATTTTTCTTTTCCTTTCTAAGAAGTTGATAATCTTATAGTTTAACTGTTTTGTTTCATTATTAGTCTAGTGTGACGATGCTACCAGTGGCACACTCCGCTAGGTCGGCAAATACTCCGTGCTCCACTAGTTGTACACACTTTATTTATTTAAACTTTATATATAATTATGGTTAACCAGGTATATATGTTCCAATCGGTAATGCAAGTCCGGGGCACTTGCAAAATTCGGCAGCGATCTCTCGCGCCAGACCTTGGTACAGGCCATGGTCCGGAGCGAGGAGTGGCAGGCGGCCGCCTTCTTCTATGAAGCAGTAATGCTAGCAAAGGAGGCGGCCGCACGCGCGAGGTAATAGCCCTTGCGGCCCAGCTACCGGGATTCCGATCCCGATTTTCGGCTATCGTAGGTGCGGACGGCTAGCAATGGGTAATGATAAAGGTGACCCTTTCTTTAAATTTGTAGTATCTATTTTTTTTATAATATTAACTACTGCTTTACTGCGATAGCACCTGATGGTAAGCAGTTATGCAATTGTCGATAGTGATGCGCACTAGTTTATGAGTAGTCTATTCACTCTAGCCTTGAAGATAAGATATATAAATTATAATCGGTCGATACAACTTAAGGGTGAATACTCGCAGTACGTCGGGTTGTCTGACGGTAGGAAGGTAATGGCGGAATCAAGTCATGCAATTCCCGCGCACGCTCTCCAAAATGCAATCTGTAAAATACCGATAGGCTTGCTACCCTACGTCTGTGCTTCAGGCTTGGCAGATTGTACTTTATCAAATCTGGATCATCAATTAGCCTCTTCGCACGCCTTTCGTTTGAGTCCAAATCTGCTAGATGGCATTTACATTTTATGGCAATAAATAAATACTTAATGTAAAAGAACACGAAGGCATTCGTGAGACTAGTTCGTTCAATGCCTCAATACATCACGTTTACTGAGCCATCCCGTCATTGTCATAACGACTTGTCACTAATTGTCACACCACTATTGTTAGACTTCATTTGCATGCTAGCTTAATTACTCAAATTATGTAAATCTTTGTCTGCTGTTTACAAACTTTGAACATCATCATGACGAGCCCTCAACTCTTCATTGGAAGAACATAAGGTTGAAAATCTATTACCCAAACCGCATTTTTAATTTGGCTAAAGAACGTGACAATTCTTCTTCATAATTCTTTGCTATGTTGATTTTAGTTCCTATTTAGATCTAAATAAGGTTGAAAATACAGTGTTAAGGTAAAATGTTCTATAACCGTGACCTCTTCACCTCATAGTAATGATTGAAATTTTATTGTCATTGCATTTGTGAGGGATTCAAAACAATTGTTATTTAGTATGCAAATTATGTCAAATAGAAATCACTGTAATTAATTCCTAAGGACAAAGATCACGGAGTAAAGATTGTTGGCATGCAATGGAAATATCTTTAAGTCAGTAATGGGAAAATTTTCATAGACATTGTGAGTGTAGGCACAATTGGCTCAGTTGTTGGCCGATAGGCTGATGTTTTGCGTGTCGCGGGTTCGATTACCGCACTGTGCAATTATTTGTATTGACTTCAGATAGATATTCCGTGGTATTCCTTGATAGAAGAAGTATATATATAGCAATCTCCCCGACCAGTACTGCCAAGCAACCCAGTCCCCTGAGCCAGCCGCTAAGGTCTACCAACCAGGTCATTTCTAGAGGCATAGCTCGGTGATCACGGCGATATTGACTGACCACCGTACCATTCTCCGAAAAAAAAAAAATGAAAGACAAAAGAATCTCTCTCTCATATAAATTTGCCTGCTGCAGTCTTCCCGTCCAACTATTATTTAGGTATCTTCAAAGCTAGAGTGAATCGGCTCTTAATAAACTAATGCGCTTCACCATCGATGATTGCATCACTGCTTACCATCAGGTAGGATCACAGTCAAGTTGTTCGCATCAATGTTGAAAGCAGTGGTTGCTCAGTGGTTACAGCCCCGATTTGTGTATGCACGTTTTAGGTTAATCCAGGCAGGCACTTTACTTTGTGTTATTTATTTTATCACCGCTGCTTTCAAAACGGCGAAGGAAACCTTTGTGAGGAAGCGTTCAGGAAACAAAATTTGGAAGATATGTGACATCCACCAACTTACACTAGACGTGAGGTGTATTACGTCTATTCCCTCTTCTAGAGAGAAGAGGAGAGCTGAGTCCCAGCAGTAGAAACCTTTAAGCTGATTATGATTTATATCAATGTTACTTTTTAGTTGGATAGTCGGAAATTTTAAAGAGTTTGTGGGCCATGTTTCAGTTCTTGGAGACCACCATTGATTTACCGACCACAAGTTAGGGACTATTTTTGTAGAAGTATGTCTAGTTTTTTGATGATTACCTTAAGATTTTCTGTTGTGTAAGTTTTGAAAGGATTCGTGCTGCTAAAAACAACATGGGTGGCTGGCAAATCTCAAATTTCAAATTACTCCATAATTGTCAGTAATAGGCATATAAACCAATATGTTATTATTATAACGTTGATAATTGTACGGATAATCCTATTTGCATAGGTATATGATTATATAAGGCACTAGCTTTTGGTCAGCGGCTTCACTTGCGCAAAATCCGAAAATGGCTCTATATTACCGGAACAAAAAGAAAAACCAATTAATTACTTAATAATACTGGCATATAAAAATATTTCTGTGTCTCAAGACGAAAGTCTAATAACCAGTGCTTGTTGCCAGTTATGATATATCCCACTAAAACGCTCACTCATCATCTTCCTGCTTTTGTCCCGTCTTATTTGGGGTCGGGCAAAACGTTTTTCTTTTTCCATTCTATCCTGGCAACCGTCATGCTATCACTAACTTCCTTTTCTTTCATATCACTCTTCACACAATCCATCCATCTTTTCTTTGGCCTCCCTCGCCCTCTCCACCCATCCACATGTATACTCATAACTCTTTGATTAACATGCGTTTCATCTCTCCTCTTTACATGAACATACCAAGACAAACGATTCCCCTTCAACTTTTTAGTCACTGGAGCTACTTTCAATATTCCTCTAATATACTCATTACTTACTTTATCCATTCTCGTCACACCACACATCCATCTCAACATTCTCATCTCCGCTACATGCAATCTTTTTTCATCCGTCTTTTTCACGGCTGAAAAAAAGATAAAACTTGATGAAAAAAGATAAGACTAAAAAGGTCACTAGAAGGTTTAAAATCACTCAAAGAGCAATGGAAAGTGCTTTGCTCGGAGTTTTCTTGCGTGATCGCATCAGGAATGAAGACATCCACAGCAGAACCAAGGTTTCCTACACAGTCAGAAGAATCGCCAAACTTAAGTGGCAGTGAGCAGGGCAAATTGCTTGGAGAACAGATGGTCAATGGGAAAAGATTCTGGAGTGGCGACAGCATACAGGAAGACGCAGCGTTTATGAAGTAAACTAAAACTAGCACTACGAGCAGCTCGCGTGTAACCTGCCTTTCCTTGTCTACAGGATGCATTTTGAGGAGTGTGCGCGGGAATTACATGACTTGATTCCACCATCTCATTTCTACCATCGGACAACCCGACGGAGAGAGTCCATCTTTACATTGTTGACTCCTCTACGGTCCATAGAGCCGCGTACATTGAAGGACTGGAACAATTTACCTGCTGCGGTCTTCCCGTTACAATTTAGGTGTTTTTAAGGCTAGAGTGAATAGGCTCTTAATAAACTAGTGTGCTGGACCATCAACGATTGCATCACTGCTTATCATCAAGTGGGATCGCAGTCCAGCCCTAGTTTATTTTAATTTGTCATTTAAAAAAAAGTTCAACAACAATTGATTGCTCATCTTTTTGTACAGCAAAGTCCATAAAAGGTTTGGTCATCCTTAATCGTCATCGACAACAGTTTTTGCACATAATAACATGGTTTCTAAACGGCCAAAAACCCTCGCTATCAAACAAAAAACTACGTCCCGTGTATAGATTGTCTCACAAATAAAATTAATAACAACTTTCTAGTGTGACAGTTAACCGAAAGCCTTAATTTTGTTTCGTTCACCGTCAAACGGGGCGTGCTTTGTAAAAACTGCTCTTCTGAACGCAACCTTATTTTTGATAACTCTTCCATTCGATAATAAACCTTATGACAAATAAAGTAAGGGTTATTGTGATTTTCTTGATGATAAATTATTTTTGTAATAGCATTCATTCGCGTCAGTCATACCTAAGCCTCGATGGGCGGACATTAGGACATTGAAATATTAATAATAATTCATTTTTAATGTTTTGAGGTAAAACTGTTTGAATTTTAATCAAGTTCTGACAAATGTGAATTTAGTAAAGTGTCTATATAATTAATAATATAGAAATGGATGTCTGTTTCGATAATTTTTATGTAAATATAGTGTTGATTACAGTGTGCGTCTGTTTGGGCAGTTATTTGCCTATAACTGTAGCTGTAATCACAGTAAAGGTGAAAGTTTGTATGTATATATTATAAATATTTGTATGTGTATGTGTGTGACTGGTTCACTCTGCAATAGCTAAGCAGATGTTTTTTTTTTCGGTGGGAAAATCATCTTATGACATCGGGGCTCTTGGGCGGAGCGGAATATAGTGTCAGACTTTTACTGACTAAAAACTCACTCCTGTTCCTTCGTTACCATTCGTACCAGGGCCGAGTCTTCCGTTCAGAATCAGACCCTTGGCCTCAGTAGGCTTCGACACTACTAGGCCCCTGTTGCTGACATCTCCTTTAGGCGCGCGTGGAACAGTACGCACCGTCGGCAACTTGGGCTCGGTCCGGACGGTTACCGGTCGGTCGGACGGCAAGCTACCCATTGCTCGCCGTCCACAAGCCCGCGCCTACGGTGGCCGGAAATCGGGATCGGAATCCCGGTGGCGGTTGGGGCGTGAGGACCGTTGCCTCACGCGATCGGCCACCTCCTTTGCTAGCATTACTGCTTCGCAGAAGGAGGCGACCGCCTGCCACTCCTCCTCGCACCGGACCATGACCAGTACCAAGGCCCAGCAAATAGCTAAACAGATGTGGAAGTAATTTGGCACATAGGTAGACCATGTTTCTTTACGTGGAATATTATCAAATGACTTCTCCCGCTCTGGGTGGAGTGTCAGAGTTTTACTGACTAAAACCTAGTGTTTCTTCAGTCGCCCTTTGCAAGAGCCCTATTAACTCTTTGAAACAATCCTCAGCCCTGGCAGGCATCGGGGGTAGCATGTCCTGGAAAAAGATATAGGATTCTTTTTGCTCTCTCTCTTTTTGTTCTTTTTTCTTGGATGCTGCTAAAGCTAGTACATTATGTTTCCACATGTATGCATCAACATTTCAGTCGAAAGACTCCACTGCGGGCCAGAGCCATTCCCCCAAGTGCCGTCATCGGATTCCCATGACCCTCACCGGTCTACGTTGTCGTAATCCTATAAGAGCGTGCTTTTCGAGGTGCATTTTCATACAACCGCTTTTACGTGATTATGATGTTATTACACCTGTTTCTCTTGATATTTTGAACACACAGCTATTTTGTGAATATTATCAAGGCTTCTATAGAACAAACATAAATTTGTCTAAAACTAATCTAGTAATGACCTCTGAAAATCTGTTATTTTACGTGAACTTTGGCCCTCCAATGTACCTACTTATAAAATAAAAAAGTGCATCAATGGAAACCTTGCAATTTAATCGATTCTGAATGACGACCATTTCGCTGAAAAACTTTCAAGGGTTTAAAAAAAAACACGTATTTCCTGGAACAAGTTTTGTGAAATATTCGAGTAAATCATGGGATAACCGAATGCCAACAGAGTTTTTAAGGCATTATCTCTCTTTATTCCTATTGCCTCTTCATAAAACATTGCGTTGGATTGCGTTAGATGAAGCAACAAGCTTTTAAACCATTCTCGATGTTGACGATAGGCGAGTGGAAAAGAGCCCTCTTAAGGCGAAAGCTACGGGTACGAGTGCGGCTATCTTTTCTCTAGATGGCGCTGAACATTTTTAGTTTTATTTTTACTGTCATCATCATCATCATCATTTCAGCCGAAGACGTCTACTGCTGGACATAGGCCTTCTCCAAGCGTTCCACAACGACCGGTCCAGTACATCTTGTAATCATCGAATTCTCAACACCCTCACTAGGTCCTCGTTAAACTTTGTGTGAGGCCTTCCAACGCTGCGTCATCAGGTGCGCGGTCGCTACCTCAAAACCTTTCAGCTCCAACGACCATCTGTTCTGCGAGCAATGTGCTCTGCCCACTGCCATTTGCTTTACTTTTTACTGTAGGGGGCATTTCGTTATTTATGCACAAAAATACTCTAAACCGACCAGTTTATACCTATAAATTTTCTTTTATTTTAATCAAATATAATTCATTGTAATCAAAAAAATAATTTATGGTAATCTATTCTAATTAAATTCAATCTGTGTAATCTAATATTATCCATTATAAACTATTTAGACAATTTCATTAATAATTTAATTTTATTTTAATCTTATTTTCCAAACTCTTCATGTACCTATTACTTGTTGTTCTTATATTCAATTATGTAGCTAAGTTATCTGCACATAATATAGTGCATGTTTTGCTTTACTTTATGTGATGAGGCGCAGTTAAGTTAGTAATGTATAAATTTTACTGTAATACTACTACCTACTCATTGTTGAAAAGCCTAATAAATAAATATTATATATATATATATATAATCATTAAAATGTCGTCCCCAACTTCCCACACGTATCTACAACACTGTCACCCAAGGCTAACCCTTAATATTTCAGCCTAAAGTCAATTTAATTTAGCTTTGCAGACAAAAAAGGACGATATGGGACCGGAGCTCATAACATGTCCCCGCCTCTGAGGGTTCCAGAGAATTCTATAAGGTCAGTTAATGATTAACTTTCGGGACTGAGGGTCCTATTATAAAGTTTTGCCATTGGCTATGTTCTGTCGCGACATGTTTTTTTTTTCTTTTGTTCTAATTTTAATTTTGTGATCGTTTGCGGCCAGTTAATTTGTTAGCGTCTATTTTGTTTTTTTTTATGGTCTGTTCTATGTTTGTTACACTTTTGTGTCTCTTTGGAATATTTTGTCTCATGGTTCCTTGCTTAATTTCAACATAAGCATTTCGATCACAAATAATTTAGTACTTCTCAGTAATCATAAGCATAGCAACAGAACTAACAAGATTCATATTAGTTTTGTCAGCATTCGAGACTATAGGGATGGTCAGTTTAGAGCAATTAGTTTTTTTTTTAAACGTTGCTCGCCACTAAAAATAATCGCGTACAAATACAAATTTGTAAACTCACATACATCTCATACAAATATTTGTTCTGTATGGAAATCAAAATCGTGACAAGCATCTCAGCAGCCAGTCGGTAAACCATTGCACCAACCGATGCTATCAATTTGTCTGTACGTGCAATCACTTATTTTAGTGGGATATATTTATGTGTCCTCAAATTCTACGTTAGCGTTTGCTTACATCCGACTAATTCGGATCCGCTGAACCCTTTTGATGTTAGCTCACAAAAAACGCATCATTTCGATTACTGATTGCGACAGCCCTTTCTAGCCTTGGCGTCCTTTCAACCTAAACTGTTATTCTTATGCTTCCAGCTTCTATTCCGTAACCGAACGTCACCGGATATATCGTCACGTCGGTGTACAATGTTTTTGAAATTCGAACGTCCAAGTACTGGTGTTTATAATGTTGGCACGCGCGTTCTGTCGCACGGGTGGGACAATGTTGCCAGCACTCAAAATAGATATCCTACTCGAGAACGGATGCGGTTGCCAGCGCAAAATTTGTAATGTAGGTAAACATTGTTTGAAATTGTTATTGTTTATCTGTGGAGTGAGTTCTGGGAACTAACGTTTTTGAGGTGCAAAAATGAAAATGATTTTCCTTTTTTTTTTTTTCGTCTTCAGGGTTTTTTGTGATGTATGTCATGGGCATTCCTTGTAGCTTAGATAATGTTGTACTGGTTAATATCAGACACGTGTATGGCTGAGTCATATTGAAGAAGCTCATAACTTGTTGATAGTTTTAACAGCTATAAAAGATAAGTAATCCTATGGGAGAATCGTAGTGAGACTCTTCTAGAATATGTCTAACAATCACCAAACAGAAATCTTTATCGACCTATTTCGGCAAAATCAAAAAGATGACAGCAAAAACTTGAAAGACAAAACACAAAATAATTTCGACAAAACAAAAGCCATTCATAATGTGAGAATTCAGAGACACTCAATCACACTTCCAACGTTTGTCAAAATAGATACATATCTAGCAACATAATATTTCGCAACAAAACACGAAATAATTCATAAAACTATATTATCTGAGGTCGATCTAAAAGGTCAAAACGAAACAATGGGTTTGCCCGACCCGTTCGGAAGAAAAATGATGATACAGGACGCATTAAACTTAAAGGCGGCTCAGAAGATCGCTTTTCACTGCATATGCACCAAACTTCACCACCGTTGTGTCACATGAATTTACTACTGCGTAGCAACAGACGTCAAATAACAAGCTGCCAATAAGTATGAATCTATCCATACTAGAGTCCCCGTGGTATTAATTAAGTTTAATTGTTGCTAGTGACATCTGTCTTCATTATATGCAAATAAGGTGCAATCAAGCAATAATTAACTGCTACGGTTTATTACTTAATAACTGTAGATGAGAATTACGTTTTGTTGTTATGTTAGTGATTGTAGAGAATTACTTAGTAAGCAAGATATTATACCTATGTAATGTAGGAAATGTAGAATTGGGCCAATGGGCCTCATCAGAAACCTTAAAGTCGGTAAAGGAGAGGGCACTGCTCGGAGTTTTATTGCGCGATCGAATCAAGAATGAAGATATCTTTAGGAAAATCAAAGTTATCCGTAAACTGAAGTGGCAGTGAGCAAGGCTCATTGGCTGCTGCATAACAGATGGTTGATAAGGCTGAAGGGTTCTGGAGTGGCAATCGCATACAGGAAGACGCAGCGATGGAAGGCTTCCCAAGGTGGACCCATGACTTAATAAAGGCCGTGGATATCCAATGTTTACGAAATACATAGGACAGATCAATGAGGCTACGCCTGGGGGAGGTCTATGTCCTTCGTGGGCATCTTTCTAATAAAATGATGATAAATTAAGAATTTTATAGTTAAATGTCGAGAGTTTTTTTTTATAATTGATAGGCTAACGTTTGATCACTATCTCACCTGATGGTAAGCGATGATGTGGCCGAAGATGGTGCACGCTTGCCTAGAAGTAGCCTATTCACTCTTGACTTAAAGACCCCTAGGTTGTAGCTATCATCATCATCAATCAAATTGTGCAATTCTAACGCACACTCCCCGAAAACCGATAGGCCAGCAACTCGGCGTCGATGCTCAAGGCTTTGGAGTTTTGACTCGATAAGTGCATCATCACCGATGATCCTCTTGGCTCGCTTCTCAATCGACTCCATGGCATCAAGCTGGTATTTGGCAGATTCATCCCAAAGATGAGAGCAGTATTCTATACACGATCGAATTTGCGCTTGATTAAGGTTGAGCAGCTGTTCCAGCGTGAAGTACCGTAGCAATTGAATGGTTATACTGGGAGAGGGAGATCAAAACTACGATTGACGTATTGAGTGTAGACTAGGTATAAAAAAGTAGATACTGGTAACATAATAGTGATTACTTTTATAGGGTACCTATTTTTTTTTTAGTAAGGAAATCCGTTCAATGACATCTCTCTTGTCTCATCGCTCTTGTGCGGAGCGTGAGGGTGTGTCAAACTTTTACTGACTAAAAGCCCACTCCTGTTCCTTCGTTGCCTTTCATACCAAGACCGAGTCTTTCTTACAAAAGCAGACCCTTGGCCCCAGTAGGCTTCGACTCTGCTGGACCCTTAGCGTTTGCTGACATCTTCTTGAGGCGCGCGTGGCTTCTCCACGCGCCGTCGACGACTTGGGCTCGGTCTGAAAGTTTACCGCCGGTTTTTAAGTTTGCTTTTTTCGGTTTAAGTTGGTCTGTTGGACGGCGATAAATGCGCACTGGGCCTGCCCGGTTTACGGCCCATCCGCTGTTATAAAGAAGAGGCCTAAGTCCTACAAATGGGAAAATTTATATGAGAAATTGTAACATTAACCTTAGATTTTATGAATCTTTTTTTAATATTTTACACCTCTCTACTACTCTCGAACTCTCGATATGTAGTGCATCGGGCAATCACTCAAACACTGTAAATCGTGCCTTCAAACAATGTCATCACATTTGTTATAATATTTCGAACGCTTGCAGTTTTCCACGAGCCCTCCCCGCACGGTACAACCAACTTTTTTCTCCCATCATTTTGTTTACATATTAATAAAATCATCACTATTAATTTATTAAGTGATCAATTAACACATTAAAGGCCATGAAAACGCGCGCTCATTATAATAATTACGGCTTATTGGCAAACATTGATTTGTGATTTGCATACAATCTGCAGTTTTGTTTCAGCCATTGAAATTGCCACTCTATTTTATAACATTTAAGGTTGTAAACTGGTCGGGAATGGGTGGAGTAATATGTAAATGTCGCTGTGTACTTAATAACAACCATGAAATTGATTTGTTATGGTTTATCTGTCATTCTCGCTATCGAAATTGGTTACGGAATGTCTCAAGTTTTGGTATTTTATGGAATTTGCGGACTTAAGTCTATTAGATAAGCATGCTTCTAGGTTATCTTTGTTTTTATCCTTGACATCTGATATACGTGACTTTTTATGCCTTGGTATTGGCATATGTGTGCGGTAGAAGCTCATGGTTACGTATGATATTGCATGAGGTGAGGCCATTTGATTCATTGTTCGTAAAGCAAAGGAGTTTTTTTTTTCGGTGATAAAATCATTCAATGTCATTTCTCGTTCTTAGGCGGAGTGAGAGGGTGTGTAAGATTTTTACTGACAAAAAACCCACTCCTGTCCCTTCGTTGCCTTTCATACCAGGGCCGAGTTTTCCTTTCAGAAGCAGACCCTTGGCCCCACAGCTAAGGAGTGGAATTCCCTGCCGGAATCTGTTTCCTGATACCTAGAACCTAGGGGTCTTTAAGTCAAGAGTTAATAGTTTATTTCTAGGCAAGCGTACTTCATCGTCGACTATAATACTACATTATCGCTTAACACACAGATAATGGTCAAACGCGATTCTATTAATAGATAATAATTTTTAAAAAAATCTTCGAATATGCTGCACTCGGCTTGCGTATTGGTCCGAGTCATAGTTTATTTTTCAATAATATTTCTCTTCAGCTGGTTCATTCTTTTACTTCAGCTTTCTTTTTCAACGAGGCGGTTCCGCCAGTCTTCTGAGCATGTTTTCAGATGACAGCGATGTAGAGGAGTACTTCGACACTCGAGTATATTTTGATATTGTTTTTGTGAACAGGTGTAATGTAAATCAATAGTGGTATAGTCCACTCTCAGCCCCTCGACCCCTAAAAAAAGATTTGTCTATTTGTTCCCACTCCCACTCAACCTTTAAGCATAGTTCATACCCCTCAGGGGGTGAGACTAAACTTTCATACAAAGGACAGACATACCTTGTCCCCTTTCGACCCCTACCTAAAACCTAACCTAACCGAGAGGATTATATGATGGGTTAAACCTATATAGTTAGGTATTTAAATTATTTTTATTTAGAAATAACATCAAACTAAATTGAATAAAAATAAAATTAAAAATAACTAGCTTCTGAAAGCTTCTTCACTCACGTGAAAGTAAAAAGCCTATTACACTATGTGATATTCAGACAGTCTTAGTCGATGTTGCGTAGCGTAATAAGGGTTAGACCGGTCTTACTCGGAACAAAAAATAAGACAGTCTGAATATCGTGTGCTGAATATCGCGTAGTGCAATAGGCCCTTTAGGAATATGTGCTTGTGCCACTCAGCAATAAAGTAGCAATCGACTGTAGAAAGAATTTTTAACATCGGTTTAATAGTGGTTATAGAATTTGTTAACTACAAACTAAAATACAATTTTTTCCTCTTTGTATTGAATGGAAAGGAAGAATATCGTTTTACATCTAGTTAAAATTAGAGCCATTTCTAAGTTATGATAGTCCAGGTCGCATTGTCTTGGTTTTACAAAATTTAACTCTTTGACATTAGATTACAGTGACTCCTTCTTCTGGTGACTGGAAGGAGGTGGCAAACAAGATTTACGAAACTTTTTTACTGCAATACATCAAATGTTTTTACACCTTTTAGTGGGAAATATCATCGGACCACGCCACGACTTTTGCCGAGCGCTCAAGATCCGTGCCGATACTTGTATCTCTCTTGAACAATCCTGCAACCCTAGAGGAATCGAGTGGATAGATTGTGAGTTACCGCAGTCCTCACAAAAAGGCCAACTGAAGGAACACTATGGGTTTTAAGTCAGTGAAAATCTGACACTCCCTTCTCCCAGAGCGGGAGAAGATCATTGATGATTTTTTACTTAAACGAGAGCGGTAGCCAGACGTTACAAACATCATCAATCTCATGACAATATTCTTCAATAGTAAAATCCATTCCAATGATCATTGACTGGCCAGTTGGTCTAGTGGTTAGTGGCCTTGACTGCTATGCCGTAGGTCGTGGGTTCGATTTCCACCCAAGACAAATGTTTGTGTGATGATTACGACTATTTGGTCTATATATGTAGATATGTATTTAGAAATATATAAGTATGTCTATCAGTTTTCTAGCAATCATAGCATAAACTCTGCGTAGTTTTACCCTAATCTACTTTTACGCGAGCGAAGCCGCTGGCTGAAGCTAGTTTATACATATTATATTCCTCAAATCATAAAAATTCATCTCATAAAACTGTCGAACAAGAGACAAGCTGCAACAAGCAAGAAATTAAGAGATTTCATTCCCGCCATTTGTATACAAATTATTATATGAGACCGTCCATTGTTCTTGCCTTATCCGCCAACTGATCTGAGTCGGTGGCTTTGAGTTCCGTCTTCCATTAATTCACCTCATATTTATGATGACTGTTCTGTGACGTCAGAAGATACTTAAGGCGTATAGTCCCGTGAATATCTGGAGTTAAATGCACACATACTCGTACTGCCGCCTGCGCCCGCATAGAGCCCTGCTGATCTTTAAAACCATTTTCTTTGTTAATGATCACTTAATAATAATATGCGTACATACATTCTGAAGAACACTCAACCAGTTTTTTTTTGTGAAAACGTATTTCTAAAAATCAAAGCCGTTTGAAAGGAGTAGGGAAAACAAGCGAAAAATTATCATTCCGTTAAATATTTTTTTTGGCAAAATTATTAGTCATACGAAAAAATCATAAATGTTGATAATGTTGTACATGAATTTTTAACCAACATATATTTTTTTTCAAATGCATTAACTTAGCCGTTATCGTGGAGTAGGCTTCAGAAAGTCACTGTTTTAAGCACTACTTGGGAGCTAGGGCCTTAAAGAATCGTTTTGTTAAGTAGGGGGAGATGGCACAAAATTATCTTTCCATACTACAATTGCTATAAGATGGTGCGGGTGACAGCTGTCAGATTCATACAATGTAGCTACCCATCCTTTTCTCTCATCCTAAAGATGTATAGTTTGGTCCAGCTGTCATCGTACCCATGCTATTACAAAAAGACCTTAGGGCTTAGCTAAGTTGATAATTTACAATCGCTAACGCTAGTAAAAAACTTCAAATGTATGGGAATGACATCATCTCAACGTTAAGTCACGTGGTAAGAACAAAGATGTCGAAGGCGTTTCAGATTGTAGAGATTCGAAACCAAACGATCGTAACTTGGCTAGGTCTGCTTAAGTAGGTAAACGATCCCAGAATATTGCATCTACCTTACTACTTACTTTACTTTGTAATAATATGGAATATAATACAAAGTAAAGTAAGTAGTAAGGTAGATGCAATATTCAGATGGTAGAGTCACACACACTAGTACCGAGAGCAATTGGGTGACGACGAGCAATGGGTAGCCCGCCGTCCGACCGTCCGGTAACCGTCCGGATCGAGCCCAAGTCGTCGACGGCGCGTATTGTTCCACGCGCGCCTCAGGGAGATGTCAGAAAATCGTAGGGGCAGGGTCGAAGCCTACTGGGGCCATGGGTAGTGTGAAAATGAAACCCGGGGCCCTGGGACGAAGGCAATGAAGGAACAGGAGTGAGTTTTTAGTCAGTAAAAGTCTAACACTATCTCTCGCTCCACCCAAGAGCGAGAGGTTAATCAGTAGATGACGCTGTCCATACCAATACCCTAACTGTGACGGGCAGTTGATCTAGGTTACTAAGATTAACTTCTGGCGATATAACTGATGTTGTATAGTCAACTGTGGATTCAAAATAATTCCCGTAACAAAAGTTCAAATTCATAAAAGGAAATTTAAAATATTCAACTTCTTTCAGCAAAGTGCACTTTCAAAGGCTTGAAATTCCTGAAAACAACAAAGCAAAGTGCAAAAAACTCGACATCGCGTCCAAAAAACTAATTTTACAAACACGAAACTCTTTCTCGATGCAACAAACAAATTGCTTCTCCCAATTTCATAACGAAAGACAAAGCAAAATTTTAACTTTCATGGCATTACCAAAAACCCGAGCTAATTAACTCTGAGGGCTCTTAATTAGTCCCCATTGTAACATGACAAGAGAACCGGCCGTTTTGGTACAACCTCACATTTTATGTACACACGGACGAATAGGATGACGAGCAGGTTATAGTAGACCACTTTTTTAAATGGCGTTTTGGTAACAAGTCGTTTTATCATCGTCATTATCATCATTTTGCCCAAAAAACGAGTGTTGTACTGTCAACATATTTATCAAAAGGATTTTTGAAGTGAAAACTGCTTTAGGCATGCTGAACACTCTATTTTGTGGGCATTGAAAGTGGGTCACTGGTCGTCACTGGGTCGTCACGCTCGGCAATGTAACGCTCGTTCGGGTAAAGTCGGCTCGAGTCAGCTGATCTGGAGACTTACCATGACAACGTGTAAAAATGACAGTAAGTAGTACGAGCGAGAAAGAGGTATGGAGCTAGACACCCCATATAGCTCCAACTCTTTAACAGTTCAGTTCAGGTCGTAAAATGGAACGCGTTTAGAGCTCGGGGTAGTAGGTACTGCTGACTCGAATGATTACTATTTTGAATTATTAATTTCGCCTTTATAAAGTTTTCACGTCTGAATGGTCTAAAACATACACCGTCCGTAGTTCCTCGCGCGTCTCAAAGAGATGTCAGCAAACCGTACGGGCCCAGCAGGGTCGAAGCCTACTGGGGCAAAGGGTCTGCTTCTAAAAGGAAGACTCGGCCCTGGTACGAAATGCAACGAAGGAACAGGACTAGGTTTTTACTCAGTAAAAGTCTGACACAGTCTCTCGCTCCGCCCAAGAGCGGGGAATGTCATTAGATGATTTTCCCAGCGAAAAAAAAGCAAACACCGTTTTTAAAGGTTATATTAATTTAGTTTTAGTATATTTGGACAAAAATATCTGTTTTCTGGATAAATCCGTTTAAGACGTATACCAAATACAATCATTTACGGTCCGATAAAATGTCCTATGCCTTCATTAAACTCAGTCATCTTCAAGAACGAAATCTGCAAACCATATCCCTTGAGAGCAACCCAGTTCAAAACTGAAAGATCTAAAACTGTAGATCTATAAATCAAGTCATTTAAAAATCCAAACAAATCGTCTCCCCAAACCTGAATCCAACTTGAACGAAACTAATTATCGCCAATATTTCGTTGCCAACGCACTGATTGTTGGTCGATCGATCAACCCGCATGTCCGACTAATGTTTGGGTAACAAATCAAAACAAGATCTTAAAAAGCGTTTAACTAAATCATCGTTTCTCTCCGAAAACTGTTTTGCTTTAGATAATTATAGGCTTCTGACCATTCTGTTTCTTCTCCAAGAGAATTCCGTGGAACTAATTAACGCGTAAGGGCTGTGTGTCCTTTTTCAACCACATAAAATTTACTATAAACTTTTATAAGTTTGTGCGTGATGGACAAACCTACCTGCGTAGATATATTTTTATTTTTTTATTCTTGATAGGTTCGCGCTTGACCGCTATCTCACCTGATGGGAAGCGACGATGCGGTCGACGATGGAGCGCGCTTACCTAGAAGTAACCTATTCACTCTTGTTTTAAAGATTCCCGGGTTGTAGCCATCAGGAAACACAGATTCCGGCAAGGAATTAGATATATGTCGACGCCCGTGGTTACGCCATACGAATATTATCCCAAAGGGACATATCTATTTCTGGGATAAAAAGTATACCATAGCCTATTCCAAGGTCATATATACCATGCCATGGTCTACCTTAGTTACTGACAGCCCACTCTGCAGAGCCTGCATGAAGGAGGACGAGAGATCTGCTTCTAAGCCGCCCAGTGGTCGCTGAATACAGAAAAAAGTACTTCGGAGACCCAGGTACCCTCCGTGAAATGGACAGTTACAGACACCAAAGCACTGATGGTCTTCCATGAGGAGCTGGGGTGGATCGAATGACACATTTGTCCCAACCGTACGCAAAATACGCGCTTTAGTCGTGGAGTTGCGGAACCTAGCCCAAAATACAATACATACAATACATGGTCTACCCGATCAGTTAAGATATGAAGAGCAGACAGACAGAGTTTCTTTCGTATTTTATGATATTTAAAACTAGCAGCCTAACCCATGATAGGAATATTTTAAATTCTCGAATCGTCTTTCCTCTACAATAATATGCATATACCCTTAAACCTTTTTCATGAATCAATCTGTCTATTAGTAATAAAAAACTTTTTACAAAAAAATATACAACCGACTTCAAAGTAAAAAAAAAACACAAAAATGTGCAAAATAACTTTAATTTTGGAAGTCGGTGTTAAATAACGAAGAGACAAAACTATTATAGAAACACCGACTTCCGAAATTAAAGTTATTTTGCACTTTTTGTGTTTTTTTTTTTTTAACTTTTTAGTTTTGGTACCACCACTAAAAAGTATCCCTCAGCCAAACTTAAATAGGTACCTTATAGCCAGAGTGCATCTCATGACAATTCTAATAATCCCAAACACGGTTAGATTACATTAATTTATTACAGAGTTCCGGTGCCTAACTTCAGGCTTCATCATCAGATCAGTCATCGACTACACGTATAAACAAAGCAATTATACTTGTTACGACGGTTCTGCTGTGATCCTATGAGGAGTTCTGTTCCATATCTTCGAAGTTCATGATCAGATCATAACAATATTTCTATGGGACCAACTCGGAAGCATAACCTTTCAATAAAAAAATAAAAAAAAAATTAAATCGGTCCACAATTGACCGAGAAATCGGTGAACATACATAAAAAAAACATACATTCAACCGAACATATAACCTCCTCCTTTTTGAAGTCGTTTAAAAACTACATGAAAATCTGTTGAGTTGTTCTTGAGTTTATCACGTTCATACAGACGTGGTGGGGGACATAGTTTTATAATAAGTAAGGTTATAAATTTGTAAGATTCAGATGTACATCTGTCTACAGGTAGGTGATCTATAATGCAGGTATATGGTGTGTTTATGTGCTTCTTTTTCAGAGTAAAATGTTGGTTGTGTGATGGAAGGTGATATGGGGTTTTTAATACTATAAAGTGCATTTGTGCACAAGATTGAAATTACGATATAGTGGTTTATCAAGATGTGATTTGAGATTTGGTAGTTATTGATTTATGACTGACACCAACAGCTCTTTTTTGATTTGCGAAATTATAAAAAGAAACTCTACTCCCCTCTCGCTCGGGGTGGTGCGAGAGGGGTGACTTTTACTTATTAAAACCTACCTGTGTATCTTCAGTTGCCCATTGCGTTCCAAGGTCAAAGGAAAAATTTACCAATGCTAAGATGATGTGCTAGATTTTTTTTTTAAGTCGCTCAGCTTAGTTTCTATATCATTCAAATGAATGTCTGAGAAAAATCGAACAATTACTACCTCCCTCACTAGTGATATTACATTAGCAGGTATTAGTATCAGTATTAGATACTTAGATAGCCTACATACCTGCGTACGTTAGTACGACTTTTTACTCGTCAGTACTTGTTCCAAGTTCCATTTAGGGCGCCTTCAAATAAGCCGCAAATTGCCACGCGACGGCAACGCAGCTGCAGCTCTGCCACCGCTCTGCTTTGTTATTCCATGTGCACGCGCTGCACGCTACCTGCAGCGCGGGTGTAGCGCAGCAGTCGCGTATTTTCTATTTATATGGAATAACAAAGCAGCACTGCAGCCGCGCTGCAGTCGCGTGGCGCTTTGTGGCTAATTTGAAGGGCCCTAAGTAATTATACTGCATCTTGTACGCACTTCCCCATTGTACATATGTTCAACAGACTTCAAAACTAGGGCATCTACTTGGTATAGTCGGTCGGTTGTTAAGTCGTGGTACAGTCATGATAGAAAAGGGCTACCACGCCTTGGCTTTTTAACCGACTTCAAAAAAAGGAGGAGGTTATCAATATTCGGTTGTATTTTTTTAACATTATTATTATTTTTTTATGTTTGTTACCTCAGAACTCCGTCGTTTATAGGCCGATCTGAAAATTAAAAAAAAAAACCTAAAATTTTTTTGATGGATTTTGTTTTGATGTGGAAAATCATCCAATGACTTTTCCCGCTCTAGAGTGGAGCTACAAACAAACTATCAGACAGAATGCATGTCACCGTAATTAAATTAAAAATGCTAATTCTCGCCGCAAATACTGTACTACTTACGAGGCCTTTTTTATTTATATCAGGACCCTGAGGTCCTGGACCTTTGAAAGGTGTACGAGGGGCCAAAGCTAACTCGTAGCGGCCCTTAGACAATTTTCATAGAATGTGATACCAACCGACAATTATCCCTGTACACGCTATTATTATTATTAATTTATTTCAAGTAACAAATGACTCACTCATACTTGCATAAATATACAGACAAATATCAAGACTCTACGAAATAAATTTAAACTATTAAAATTAAATTAAATGGCATTAAATAATAATTATAATATTAGTCAGTCAGATATTAGGAATTGCAAATGAAATTGTAACACTTAACCAGCTTATTATAATACTCATTTTATTTTTTCACATATTTTATTAAGGGTGGGAAATGTTCGAGTAAATTAAAAAAATATATAATAATGTGGCTTGTTGCCTCAAGCAACATTTGAGGAGGCTCGCGTTGGGTAGTTGGATCAAGGGCTTCATCCAGAAAGCAGTACTCTTGGACACGGTGCCTATTGATAGGTGGTTCCTCTCTCAGAAGCCCTAACCACCGGTAGCTTGGACGCTGTTCCCGATACCGTTGGGCTAGTATTTTTTATATTTTTTAAAAGTGTTTTTTTTAAGAAATGTTTAAAAAAATAAAAAGCAAGGAAATAAGATGAATATATGGAATAATAATAATATGTTTAGATATTCATAAAAAAATTACAGATACAGAAAGCAACAAACAGTAGATTGAGGGATTATACAGTTCTTTAGTTATGTTGTAAATCTTTACCTAAGTACTAAAATTTTTAGAACTCAGCCTCTCAAACTAGGTTGTAACTCATATTTTTTGAGAAACAGAGAACAACATAAGAACTCTTATACTATTATTGCAACAACAATGATGAACGAACAAAGTGGTTCTCTGTTCCAGGGTTGCGGTGATTCCTACGAATAATCCCGTAGTTAAACTGTACCAATTCAATCACGACTCCCAAACGGTACATAAATAAATTGTTTTGACAGATACACTTTCATGTAAAGATAGCGACAATATCATAAACATGTGTAAAGTGCTCTTATATTTATACTGGGACGACTTCATTTGCATTCTGGTCGGCATCTCAGGCACTTAGCGTGAAGATATGGACAGACGTGACGAGCTGACATGCATCAATCTTGTCACGTGACTCGATAATTATTACGCCAACTGTACTTTTGAATTTGACTCCGTTTTAATGACCCTTATTAGGATGGAATAAGGTTGGTCTTTGCGTAGCATTTCATTTTGGAATTTGTAGATCGGTTTGTTATTTGGTGACTGATAATGTTCTACAAACTTATGACGTTCATCCCAGCTTAAGTATTATGATTCTTATTAGTAAGTGATAAGGTTATATTTCACTTGCCGCGTTGTTTTGTAGTACATAGTTGTGTTGCGTTATCCCAGGTGACATTTTCACACCTTACTGTATTTGATAAGTTCCGCATATTAATTTCGCAAATAATAATAAATTCAGTCAGGATTCGAAAGTAGGTTAAACGTTTATAGTTTATAATAGACGGTTGGAAACTCCCTTCATTTAAAACAAGTGTTTAATGGTTTTCTTTGATACAAAATTTAGTTGTGCAATCTGAAATGGTGAAAACTAAAATGTAGAACATTGTAAGTAGGAACAATCATTTCAACAGTGTTGATACAGTTATGAACTTTACAAAACTGTTTTGTAATACACTATAGTACTGATAATAGGACGACTCTTATCGGTATATTCTTGATACTTTTTTTAAGTGGGATTCATCAAATAACTCCACCTGCTTTGAATGGAGCTCACTTGTGTTCCTTTAGTTGCGCTTTACATTCCAGGGCCACAACCAATATTATTAATACTTACTATGCAATTTGAAAACGGAATTTTTGAACGGTGTACATGTCGTGGCTAGATCATGGATTGATCACTTCGTGATATGGCCAACTAAAACTGGCCATATCATTAAACGTTAAAATTTGATGATTATGTCGATCCTCGTTTGGCCATATCATTGATGTAGGATTTTTATGATAATGAAAGGTCTAAGGAAAGTAGGCCAAACGAGGATTGACATAATCATCAAATTTTAACGTTCCGTTTTAACGTTCGTCCCAAGTGTCGCCACAACGAACGGTCTTGAGCGTCTCGCATCCATCGTATTCCCGTGACTTTACCAGGTCATTGGTCTACCTTGTGGGAGGCTTTCCAACGCTGCGTCTTCCAGTGTGCGGCCTCCACTCCAGAACCTTTCGGCCTTTTTGATTATCTGTTCTGCGAGTAATGTACCCTGCTCACTGCCACTTAAGTTTCGCGATATTCACAATATTAGGGTGTTTATATGTTTGTGTAACTCATCAAATGTACTAAACAGCTGATTTATTATTATTCAGCGTTTAATCTTATAGTTAAATTTATCCACTATATTTCGAGTATTGTTCATCTTTTTAGGTTACACCTTGTTTATCATAAGCACACACAATCATTTACAAGTATCAAGATGTATCACTAAACCGTCAAAAACTATCGATATATCGTCAACAGTCGTCACAGCGACACAATTAGCGCGACGTTGACTTACTTCCAGCGATAGAACGTTCACACGAACAACCATAAACTTGATAAGTCCACACGCAAACTGTCGATTGTCGATAAAGCGTCTTGAATTATATCGACATGCTGTCAGCCCGTCCTTATTTGCATTTAATTACGTGTTTTTATTTAGATAAAATGTAATGGATACTACTTTATTAAATGGGAACGGTTAGTGTCGTACGTTTGTGGAATTGATTCACCAGTAATGTCGCATCTATTTAGTAGAAAGTGGTTTTAAGTAAATATTCTTCCCATTATTTTGGTATGTCTCCTATTTTATTAGTAGAATTAGTTCCTTGATAAATTGATTCTTGAAAACTATTTTTTTAATGCATTAAACTTTGTGTAGTGGCTTTGCGACATTTGGAAACATTTTTTTTAGTAACGGACGAAAAGAAATAAATAGATTATAATATAATTTTGTTCACAAAGTATAAAATTAATAGCACCCTTATAATGTTTGCGCTGCTGAGACTCTAGCTTCATTTCTAGGACAGGGCATAAGACGTACCTAATCCATCATGTGGTGGGTCCCTGTCGCGTTGGGTACATGTCATGTTTTCGAATTTCTTTGTTTGACGTTTGCCTTCAGCGTTTTGAGAGCAGTAATGACGTAATAAAATAGAGAAAGTTAAGCAACTGCCTAGGTTTGAACTCACGACCTACAACTAATTAGTCAGGGCCGTATAATTGGACCACCACTGCTCTTTATCAAATAAATAAGTAATTATAATTGACTGAGTATCAACCTACACTGCAATAAAATTACAGACTGCCATACAATAAGTACTTTACTTCAAAATATAACAACACTCGGCCATCTGCTAAAGAAAATAATTAGTATAACAAACCACGAAAATTCTTAACAGGCAAATAAAATGACCATGCATAAACTCTTATGCCCATAAAAATATAATAAGAACCCGGATTGAGTGCGATTCCTTCATTATTGGCATGGTAACACCTGCCTGTTACATCTGCGGTCATTTTATTGTCCAAAATGAATCCTCGAAAGGGGCAAAAAGGATAAAAAAAGATCAAAACTACTAACAAACTGTAAAAAACTCGGGCTACGGTTGCGATTGATTAGGGTTGTGAATGTGTCGATAGTAGTCATGTCGATATCTATATGATAAATGAAATACATCGACATACGATATAAAAAATACGTCGATAACAACATTGAACAATAGAACATGAAAATGAACCAGTTGTTGACTGGATAAGGATGGTTAATAATTGGATGTTGAAACGATTTTTTTCTATTAAAAGTAGTATTTTACTGTTTCAATTTAAAAAATTAGCTGTAGTACTACTAAGTAAAACATTAAACTTAAATTCATTGATTAATTAAATACAGAATGACTGAGGTAATTATAAACCAACTACTGTAATTATTTACAAGCATGCATTATACTAAACGATGGCTAACTAATTATTGTACAATTGTTCTAGCTTATAATTTTTTCCAGATATTAAGTGTCAATCAAAGACACGATCTATGCAAAAATGAGGTCTTGAAAAACAAACTCAGACCAAATTTCTGTTTGCGTATTTCGCTGTTCTATTTTAAGAGGAAGTTTTTTGAATAAACCGTGCCTTCGTTGTTTGAAGAAAAAAAAACGGAGATTCAGATAAAAACAATCAGGCAGTAGGTATATTTTTTTAACCCCACCCACACTAATATTATTTTTATCGATAACTTCCCCTCACTATGGCAGATGCAACTTCGATTTGGAGTACACTCGGAAGATAATTCATTTCCACGGCGCTTGTTGTAACAGTAAGTCACTGATGAACTAAAAAATAACAACAATAATAGTCTATTGTTTTTGTATGAACTTGCAGATGTACGGTCCATGGTGAAGTTAACATCTGGTTAGTTTTATAATATTTATTGATCGGGCGTTTCTGCTTTGATGTTCTTAGAAAAGGTGTGAAGGAAATCGTAGACATAATAGGTAGTTTTTTTTTGTGTTCTCGCAGTTTTTCATATCGAATTTGCCTCGTTGGATTTGTGTGATCATTCATCATCAGTACGCCTAGCTTTTTCCCATCTTGTGGTCGGCTTCCAATCTAACTGCTTCTGTTCCCTGCTGCCTATCTGTCCTCCAAAAAATTATTGGGAAACATGATACCCCTTGGTAAAACTCGAAGGTTGGTGTTAGATTTACTGTTTTCTGACTATCATTATAGACTTTCGTCTTAAGACACTGTGTTATATTGGACTAGAAGATAACGCGTGCGCGTGCGTGTTGCCAGTGATGACATAATTATAGTTCCGAAACGTGGTCGCTTAAAATGGGCCTCATCAGAAAACTTAAAGTCACCCAAAGGGCAATGGAAAAGGCTATGCTCGGAATTTCCTTGCGTGATCAAATCAGGAAAGAGAATATTCGTAGGAGAACCAAGGTTACCGACATAATACGAAGTATCGCCAAACTTAAGCGGCAATTGCCAGGGCACATTGCTCGCAGAACGGATGGCCGTTGGGGTCGAAAGGTTCTGGAATTGGGACCACGTACCGGAAGACATAGCGTTAGAAGGCCTCCTACAAGGTGGACCGATGACCTGGTAAGGGTTGCAAGAATACGGTGGACGCGAGACGCACAAGATCGGACGTTGTGGAGACGCTTGGGGGAGGCCTATGTTCAACAGTGGACGTCTTTCGGCTGAAATGATGATGCTGATGATGATACTGAAGGAAAACTGTGGGCCCGACTCGAGAGGTCATTGCCACCGAACGCTCCCACGAGGACACGGCGGTGCTCCGCCCAATTGGGGCACACGTCCACCGTTTGACCCAAGTACTCTGGGCGGTCTACATAATGAAGACACCTGGTCGTTTCTTCCGCACGATTCCGGTGCAGGATCCTCCCGAACTTACCATGTTTGGTGAGGACCGGCGTCATGCGGAAGGTGAGGACGTCAAGACATCTTTTCAGACACTCCTCAAAGAAAGGACTTACCGCCATAATTATGGCGTGCTCAAGATGGTTACTCATCTACAGGCCGTCCTCGGTAAATGTTGCTTATCCTGGAACCTTGCTACCCATTACATATAACACTAATAAGTAAATAACTGCCGTTCACTCTCAATAGGGTTCAGTTGAAAACCAGCGTCAGGCTACCACTGACTACCATGTGGTTGTCTGGCATTTTTGCTGAACTGGACCTATTTGGCGCAGCCGTGAGACACACATTGTTTTTTTTTTCTTCTTAGTTTAAATTTTGTTTTTTACAGTGTGTGAATCCATGTGTGCCAAATAAAATATTTTTCTTTCTTTCTTTTTTCTTTCTTTCATTACACATTATAACCATATTCTTGCAATGCTATTTAAAAAAAGAGAAAATTAAATACCAATTGGCCTACCGCATCTAATTTACCAGTTCCCACTACTAACCATTAAATATTAAACATAACTTAAATACAGATATATCATCCATAACATAAATAACACTGAGTTTTAAAACTATGTTTTAAGGCCCATCCCATTATGCTGCTACCTTATTTATTAAAAGCCTAAAGCCTGAAAGTTCCATCTACAATTTTACGATTCGCAAGATATTTTTCAAATGTTGTCTAGCGGTGGTAGGTGGATAATTGCAAAGGGACTGAGGTTTTGTCATTATTTCCTTTATGCATTTTGTTATGGGATCGTAAAATTTATAGTTTTAGAGTAATTGTGTATTTATTTTAAGGGCCAAATATAGCTTTGGTTGGGACGTCAGCTGAAGCCTGGGAGATTTGTTGTAGTACCTACCATACCCATCATTAGTACCGCCACTGAGTTCTTATCTTATGGAAAAGTTGAAAATAGAATAATTGAAGCTGACTCTTGCATTTCGCATTCACATATTTGTAACACCATTCTTTTTACATTTAAAAATATTTCTTTAAAAAAGTTATCATTAAATACATTTCAAAATTGACTGGCCCGTTGGTTTACGGGTAGTAGCCCTGACTGCTATGCCGGAGGTTATCTATAATATGTATGTATTTAGAAATATATAAGTATGTTTATAAGTTGTATAGTACTCATAACACGAACTCTGCTTAGCTTAGGACTAGATGGCGTTGTGTGATAGCTGTGAAAATTATTATTATATCATTATTATTAAAATGTAAAACAGTAGCCTACCGGTAACAGGGTCCAAGCTATCGATGATCAGAGCTCCAAAAAGAGTAGCCTCCTCGCAATACGGGCCGTGTCCATACTTCTGGCCACGGCTGATGTTGTGAATCAAGACCTTGATCCAGCAGCCTAACGAGAGCCTCTTGAGGGCAAAGCTGGCGTGACTACTAAGCATCATCTGATACGACTATCGATACAGTGCTTGACGAGTCCACATCCCACATGTCGACCACCTCGTGAGACAAATCAATATACTTGATTTGCCTAACGTTCTTGTCATGCGGGACGATTATGTCAATACTCCAGTCAATAATGATGGACCGATCCCAGTAAACTAATATTTCCACTATCAAGAACTAGGTCGGGCATATACCTGTATGGCACCTCCGATTCTACAATAGAGTATTCCAGAACAAGTTCCTGATGGATAATCCTGGCTACAATGTTGTGCCTATGAGTACCTACTCTCCGTAAGCAAGACGAAAACAACCAGAGATAATACGGCGTATTAATTTTCCTGGATAAGGTTCCGATTTTATTATTACCAGTCTTCATGCCTTAACTTCTTACTTTACATTTTCTTGGCTAATCGAATAGTGACCTCTGATTTATAATAAAAGTTTACCTTCGAACCGCATACAAAAAATACAAACCCGAAACAATTACGAATCTATCAGCACAAACGAAAGTAAAAGACTCACCATACGAACACTGCGGCGCGGCTCTGAATAAATGCTGGCCCATTTACAAGAGTGTAAGATATGACGTGATATAGATCACTCACAACGTAATAAATAAATAAATAACATAAGAAAAATTACACCGTAAAGCGAATGTTACCGGGGGCGCTATGGCTTCGCTAGGATTATGTGGATGTTATAAAGATGAGAATTAACAAGAACAGCTACTATACTAATATAATAAAGAGGTACAATTTTTAAGTTTGCTTAAGCTATTGAAACGATTCTTGAAATTCATTCATTAATATGTATCTATACTATCCCTGAGTACTTTTGAAACCTCTGGAAAAATATCAAATTTTCTAAAACCAATAATATAATCTGATTCATTAACATATAGCGGGATCCCAGAACACTTGATATTATCACAAACAAAAATAAAAATTTAAGATTTATTAAAACTATCCAACAGTAAATATGTTTTTGAACTTAAGTTTCTTTTTACTTTTGTCGCTGAATTGGCATATACGATGCCTGTAATATTGCGTATATTTATGGCAGTATTAACTAAACCTAAAGGCAGGGACATGGTGATATTCTATCAGCAACAACGAATTTTATCCAATATTTTGTCGCTCCAAAAACTAGCTTTGGCCAGCAGCAACGCCAGCGTGACTTTGTAGTTATTGTTATCGCTGATAGAATCTAATTTTACATTTTGCGAATTGCTTTCGTCCTTCGCTCATTTTTCAGATCTATTTCGCATTTCAGATCACTTCAATACCGTCATGCAAATGTGAATCCTTTTGAAAATGGTTATAGATATACGAAATTCTTTGACTCCTGTTCAGCTTAGTTTGAATAGCTGTAGTATTTATTATCTTTCTGAATAACTACCTTTGCTAAGCTTTGCTTAATCTTTGATAGCCAAGCTATCTGAAGAGGTTATGTTTATCATACCTAATAATAATATTATTCTCAGTCTTATCCACACTATGTTGTGCAAGTTAGCGCCGGGCGCAAGGGAGCGACAGGGACGGATGATTTAGATACCCCTCGGGAGATGCGCGACGCGACCCGATATTAATATTGTGACTCCAACGTAGTATATCTTAGGAAGATAGAGCAATAATTGGTAAAATATGTTACAGAAAAAAAAATGTGTTTCGTAAAATAAATTTGTAATTTAAGAAGGTTTAATAACGCATATCCTAGCTGAAAAATGAATGATTATAAAAAAGATATAAAGGATTTAGACGAATTATTTTCGCAATAAGAAATTGTACTGTGAAAATATAACAAACAGAGCAAAAGATTGTTAAAAAAAAATCGATTTTATATTCCAATAAAACTACTAGCACATTCCAAAGGTATAATCTCTATCGAGAAAAACGCATGAGAAACTCTATAGACACTTTCTTAAATCACATAATTATTATTATGAACATCAATTAGTTTTTTTTTAACTTACTCATTTCATTACGAATAAAATCTACAATTTTACAAGAAACATATTTAACTCTGATACCCTCAGCACTTACATATACTATAGTCTGATCACTCCTTTCATGGCACTACGTTTTGGTATCTGTCGCCTTACACCTAAAGGTAAATTGGTCCCGAAATTTCAAATTCAAATTCTGTTCTCATTCCCATGTGTGCCCCGCGGCGCGAGCGCTTTTAACATTGTAATTGGTCCTCCGTCGATTGGGCTCAATGGTTATTGCACCCTTTGATGTGGTTTGATTGGTCCCCAAACGGTTTATTACGGATAACTGGGAACTGTGTGTCGGTTATCGTGTGTTGTGTTAGGTCGTGGTCGGCTTCCGAATGTTAATAGGATTCGTATGCAGCAGTCCTTTGAGTTTCATCAAAGGAATCAATTTGATTTAGCATATGTTTGTGAAATTCATACTGCACTACTTCTCTATGGAAATATCAATAGATTAAATTGCCAATTTTATTTTGCAGGTAGTTGTAATATAAAATCGATTGATCGTTAGAAACATCAAGCTTGTTAATGATAATGATGAAGATGATAACTTATATCGTGGTGGTAACAATTGATTTATTACATCTAATACTAGCTTATAAATCTGTGCAATCTATTTGATTTTTCTTAATTTCTTCTTTGTCAATCTTTTAATTTATTTCTTATCCTCTGTCATGCTTACTCTCAATCTAGAATAGATTGCTAGAAGCTTTACAATATTTATTTCCTAAATGACTTTTACTTTAGCTTCTAGATCTTCAATAGTTTGTTCTAAAACCCACAAACTGGTAGTTATTTCTATTCGACTGGGTTACAATCGACAGGCTATATGTTATCAACAACTAGACGCATAAATTATGTTTGTAGATGTAAATCACAAATTGATCACACGTTTGATCCCTAGCTTTGGACAACGCTTGTGAAACAAATAGGTTTACTGTGGCGTCATTTGGCAGTTGATTATTATCTTAACCTCTTTTATTGTACTATTTTGAATATAGATTTTGTATTATATTTGATTCATCATCATCGACGTCACTTTACGTTGCTGTAATTGAGCTACCAACAGAATCTATTGGTGGAAGCATGTGTTTTTATTATATTTTTGGTTGAAATCAAGCAGCCACCAACCCATCTGCTAAAAATCTGATATCGTAGAAGTCTAAATAAATATAGCCTATGGATATCTACATTTCAAATATATTTATATATATATATTATATTCCACAACTATCACACAACGCCATCTAGTCCCAAGCTAAGCAGAGCTTGTGATTTGGGTACTAAACAACTGATAAACATACTTATATAATTATAAATACATACATATATAGATAAATTACACCCAGACACAGAACAAATGATCGTGCTCATCACACAAACATTTGTCCTGGGTGGGAATCGAACCCACGACCTCCGGCATAGCAGTCAGGGTCACTAACCACTAGACCAACAGGCCAGTCATATATAATGCATATGTATTTTCTTTTTATTCTTCTATGTGTTATTATGGTTTTTATTTAATGTATTTTTTTAGTTTGTAAGTTTCTACTGTACGACACCTTGGACTTCCTCCGTAACGTTGTACAAGTGCTTGTAAATAAATCGTAAGTTGACGAATTTTTCAATTGTGAAAATAAATAATGTTGCAAGAAAAGGGTTGACTACTGAGATGACGAATAAACACACTCCAAGCTAATATTATATAGATGATATCTATATATGTGAGTGTATTTGTGTTGATTGTTACTCCTTCATGCTAAATCAGCTGAACAGATTTGTATGAAAATTGGTACCAGAACAGATTAAATTCTAAATTAACCCAAAAGGTATTGAAATAGGAGGAAGTACTCATTTTATACAGGCAAAACTTGTGACAGAAGATAGTAAAGGAATATGAAGAAAGACATGTTAAGTACGCTGATCCCAAATAAATTGGTACTGAGGCAAGAGAATGTCTATGATTATACAGAGTTCTCCAAAGTAAGAGTCTTCCTAGCATTTTTGCTCCCAACCACCCCAGCAGCTAGGGTTAACGGCATAACAGGCTTTCCGAGGCACGGGAGAATCTTTCAAAGTTAAGATAGCTGTCATCATTCTAGTCATAAGAATTTTCCAAAATAAGAAGGCAAAAAGTAATAGGTCTCTATAAAAATTATCTTGAATATCTAACGATATGTTTCTAAATCACCAATCTGAATAATTTACAGAAGGCCCTTATTTTTCATAATTCAACAATTTGGGACCTTCGAAGACCTTGAATTTTAATACTTTAACGACCTGTTAAATATTCAAATCTAAGAAATGGCTTTCCTGCGGCTATGACATATTTAGTAGAATTTATAATTTTATGACTACCAACACAAAATCCCAACCAAACTCGACCCCTCTTTTCAAAAACAGCTAGACGATTTAGGGGTCTTTCTAAATGGCATTTATAAATTGTTACGATGTTTTGGTACAAATTGCTGTCTTTAAGTGTTTAAGCTATTTGAAAAGAATTTTCAAAGGTGTATACGGTCATTATTTTAAGCGACAAGGTTTTTAAATTTACATTTGAAATTTCTGGCTGCTAATACTTTAGTAATGGAGAGTGATAACATTTAGGTATTTTTCCTTGTTTGAGGTTAACAAGCTTGCACATAATTTTCGGAATTGACGAGAAAGGTTGTGATTAGTAAATTGCTACACCGATATACTTATATTAATTCCGGATTGCGAGTTGTACGTCATCAGTACAAACCTAGGCAGGCGCTTTAATATGTGTAATTTATTTTATTACCACTGCTTTCAAACGATGAAGGAAAACAGCATAAGGAAACTAATATGTCCTAGAACCATAACTTCATAGAATTATGTCATTCAACAACCCACGTAGGGCCTGCGTAGTGACTTACGGCTCATTTCTTCTCCTAGAGAGGAGGCCTGAGACCTAACAGTGGGAACATTATAAGGCTGATTATGCTATATTGTAGGTACTTACTTTGATATAGAGAAACTTTGACATTATTATCGGTGTTTAATCTAGAAGTTAGTTTCATTTTTAAACCTAAGTCAACCTACTTTCTTTTTAAATGAGATATCATCTCTCTCTCAAATATTTTCTCATCTTCTGATCTGGGTGGAGCGAGACGAGTGTCAGAAATTTACTGACTTAAACCCACCTATGTTCCTTCACTTGCCCTTTGCGTTCCAGGGCCACAGTAACTCTTTCTAACATTCCTGCAGCCCGGACTGAGCCAACTTGCTTTCATTTAAAAATGTTGTTTTCGCTTACACAAAAGCGATGTATATGTCGTGGCCAGATCAATTCATCTTATGGCCAACTAAAATTGGCCAGATCGACTTTAAACGTTAAAATTCGATGATATGTCAATCCTTGTTTGGCCATATAATTGATGTAAGATTTCAACGATATTAAAAGGTCTATAGAAAGTAAACCAAACGAAGGTTGAAATATCATCAAAATGTAACGTTTAAAACGATCTAGCCAGTTTTAGTTGGCCATATCATGAAGTGATCAATTTCTAAGATCTGGTCACGACATAATATATGTGTTTAAATGAAATAGGAACATAAAAGTTTTTTATTCATTTTATTATGGATATATGTTTTTAATACTTCAGGCATGTTATGACAACTAACGTGTATGTTTATGACGCGTATTTGTTATCTTTTACATCATTAAAATTTAAGCACGTTTTTTTTCTTTGTTGTTGCATTTCTCAGACTACCTATTGTCCAAGTACACTATACTAATTAGCTCATTTTATTTTCTCACAAGTTACACTTATAACTGTCATTTTATTAGATGGTTTGTTGTTAAATTTATTACTTTTTAAATGTCGTATGATTTCATTCATTTTTTTTTGTTTAGTTTGTTTCGGAAAAAAGTCGAAATCATAAATAAAAGTTTGTTAAATAATATTTCTTTTTTGTTTTAATCTTTTTTTAAATCTGAATTGATAAACGAATGCAGGTAAGCAACAAATAAATAGTAATCTTTATCAAACCATAAAAATACTGGCTTTAAATAAAATAAAGTTTGGTATTTGGATTGAAAAAATACATTTAAAGTTTATGTTGCAAGTTCTGTACAAGAAATAATACTCTTGCCTCTTATGCTACGGTCAAGGTTTACAATAATCAACAAAAACTTATCTTAAGTTCACATAAGTAAATAAAAATTCCGAGTAATCCTTAAGGACTAGCCATTAAGTTACTTTTGATTTTAGTATTTGTAAAATTAAACTTATAATAATGAGGTTTTTTTTTATTTATTAATGATAGGCTCGCGTTTGAACACCATCTCACCTGATGGAAAGCGATGATGTGGTCGACGATGGAGCACGCTTGCCTAGAAGTAGCCTATTCACTCTTGACTTAAAGAGCTATCAGGAAACACAGGTGTTTGTTAATGTAATATATCAATTAAAATTAATAATTATATACAAGACTACTTCTGCCAACAGCTTAGTCGGCGTGAATGTCAGTTATTGCAAAATTGAAGACGAAGCCAGATAGAAAGCTTATGTCAGTTCTGACCTTAACAAATATATAATAATAGAATTTTATAATTTAGTTTAAAATATTGACCTCTTCATCAGTTCATTCGGAAAACGTTTTAATTAATAAGTTCTTATTTTAAAGTAAATAAATTTATTACCAAGACAATGTCTTGATATAAATTTATTAAAAACCTTGCTTCAGTACACTCCCAATTTTCCCCAAAAAACAAACTGTCTATCAAAACAAAACATATTAAATGTAACTTTATCGGAGTTAAGTGACATTGATTAGTACAAAATATCGTTCTTAGACATCCCCCTCAATTCATGACTAAATAATGAAGCCGTTACAAAATTATGTATGTCATAGACAGTTTGTCATGCCCCGTCTGAGATCGAACCCGGGCCCCTCCGCTGGCGTTAGCATTTGTCTTCATTTTCTTAAAGCTAGTGATGGGACGGGTGTTATGATTGTCAAAGGACTTCTGTCTATATCGATGTTTCTATATTTAAAAACAACTAAAAATTGCTGGAATATTAAGCTTTATAAGTGTCAAATTTGTATTTAAATCGAACGTACTTTATGGCATACCACTTCAAAATTATAACACTTTTGCAATGTTGATACTGTTATCGGTACAATCGCGGTCTTATGGTGGACAGTCATGTCTGTCATACCACCTTAGAAACATAGAACAGACATGGTAACAATTTAGATCACAATAATAGATATTATAAAGGCAAATGTTTGTATGTATCTATATTATATTTATGTGTTTGTATCCTTTACGCTTAAACGGCTGAACAGATTTGGTTGATATTTTGCAATCGCTATCTGTGTGCTAAATTGCCCTTTGTATCTCATGTCATGAAATAGAATAAGGGATACTTTTTAGCATGTTTCCTTAGTATAATTTTATACTTTATATTTGAAAAATATCAGTTAGATACCATTTTTTTTTCCACAACTATCACACAACGCCGTCTAATCCCAAGATAAGCAGAGCTTGTGTTATGGGTACTAGACAACTGATAACCATACTTATATATTTCTAAATACATACATATATAGATAAATTATACCCAGACACAGAACAAAATAATCGTGCTCATCACAGAAACATTTGTTCTGGGTAGGAATCGAACTCACGACCTCCGGCATAGCAGTCAGGGCCACTAGACCAACAGGCCAGTCATTTGTAAAGCCTCTCATCTATGACCAAAAATTATATCATTCAAGATTCAAAGCAAAAAGAAAAAATAGTTAGTTGACATAAAATGTCAAATAAACTATTTTTTCTACATCATTATTTATTCGACAAACTATCGATAACTCCACAGCACATCCCTAAACCCTAGGCCCAAGAACATTGATATTAATTCGAGCATCCCGTACGAAATCACGTCTCTATATAATTACCTACTACGACGGGTAAACAACCGGTTATTATTGAATTATGAAATCCGCGATTTTGTCTACCCAAGGGAAATAATACGTGTGTTTTAAAACAAAGAGGGTAACACCAATTAAATACTTTTGATATTTATGTCGCGAAGTTGTGAAATACAATGATGTTTTTTGTGTTATTAGAAAAGAGTTTATACCTAGCTTCTGCCAGCGAAATTTTGTACGCCAATTTTTTTTTTTCGTCGTTTTAAATTAGATGAGGCCGGTGTTTCCTAGCTGACTGCCCTGAGAAGAAACACCGAAACAAACTCAGGAGTCAAAGTCTCTTTTAAAGTCCATAAAGTAAATATGTAATGGTCAAATCACAAGAGAACCATGCAGAATTGTCTGAGATGGTCTTTTGAAGAAAGAACCGTACAGCTTGAGTGGACCTGTCCAGTCAGTGCAAGCATTTGTCAGTTTTCGTAAAGCAAAAATGTAATAATAATTATTATTATTAGTCCTACTATTAAAATAATATTGGGTACTTTCAGACCTTATTTATTTTCGTTATGGCCACTATAAAATTGCCCATGTAACCCGATGGGTACTCCCAAATTTCAAACTTCAGACAATCCTGTAAGCAATCTTACACGATTTACAAAGAAACTTCAAATCTTTTAATTTAGATCTTCACCCTGCGATATCTAATTCGTAAGTCACAGCTAATCAACAGCGTCAATTAAGTGTGGATAGGAGTGGGGGCACCAGGCACCCCATGACACGGCGCAGCCTATCAACTGGCGATTAAACAACTTTGTCCTATACTGAGCTGGAGCACAGAGCTTTGTAAATGTAGACAGGGAAAAAGTGCTCTGTAGTTTTTACGAGTAAGTTTGATATTCTCCTTTTTTGAAGTTGGAAAGCATCTAATGACTTCTGCCGTTCTAGGGTGGCACGAGTGTGCGTATCAGATTTTTATTGACTAAAACATATCAGTGACTCTTACGAGTAGATATTCTGAAAGCGTCTAAAAACCATTTAGTTTTTTGTGGGTTTTCAGAATCTTGCAGTTATCTTAAAGACATAGCGTAGCACATATAATGTTCTCACTGTTGGGACTCAGGCCTCCTCTCTAGGAGAGGGAATGGGCCGTAATCCGCTACGCGGGTGCAGTGCGGGTTGGTGGATGTCACATGTTTTCGAATTTTTGGTTTTAGGCCATGCCGGTTTCCTCACGATGATTTCCTTCACCGTTTTGAGAGCAGTGGTGATGAAATAAATTACATAAAGTAATGCGCCTGGCTGGGTTTGAACCTGCAACCTACAACTCGTAATTCAGGGCCGCCACTTACACCACTCGGCCACCACTGCTCTCTTAAAGACATATATCACACAAATATTATAAAGGCGAAAGTTTTTGTATATGTTTGTTACTTCGTCACGGTCGAATAACTGAACGGTTTTTAACAAAGTTTAGCACACGAGTAGACTATATACTGAAATGAAATAGCGTATACTTTTTATTCCGGAAGTATGTACATTAGGGATAATTTTTTTTCTATCGTGTAGGCGAAGCCACTGGCAGCAGTTAGTATACTATTAATAATAAATTTAATTGGATTATTAGCAACTAGTTTCGGCCCACACACGCACATACATACAAACTTTATTAAAAAAAATATTATATAAACTTAAAAACTATTGTCTGATATATAAAATTAGTATGATAAAGTAATTTTAACACCCTAAATTACTTTTTCGAAGGAATAACAAAAACATTAACCACAACACTACCCCACACAGTTGTGTTGCCCTGTCTATTCCTTCATCAGTCTACAACAACGTTAAGAGTTCTGTCCCTGCAAGTTCCGTCGATTCAATTACAAAAGTTTGACGAGTTCGTCAGGTGTTCGATGATCGTCTGTGTGTAGTCGAGATAATCATAGTAATGAAACTACAGACTTCCATATCTAATGGTTTTATTGTGCTTAATGTTAGCTTAAGGGTAGGGAAGTAGAAGTGAGTCGCAGGGAATGGCGTTTATTAATGTAAAAGTGTGTTTATTAATGTGATGTTATTTTGAAAATATATTTTTTTTTCGGGTCGCAAAACCATCTAATGACATCCCCCGCTCTCGGGCGGTGCGGGGGATAGTATCAGACTTTTACTTCTTCGACCCTGCTGGGCCCCTACGGTTGCTGACATCCCCTTAAGGCGCGCGTCGACGACTGGGGCTCAGTCCGGTGGGTTACCGGTCGATCGGACGACGAGCTACCTATTGCAACATTTATATTGCAAAGCTACCTGGTACCTTTTTTTTAGGTGGGAAATCATCCAATGACTTCTCCCGCGTGAGGCTTTTACTGACTAAAACCCACTCCTGTTCCTTCTTTAGCTTCATTCTAGGGCCCCGGGGTACACTTTCGCACAACCCATGGCCTAGTAGGCTTCGACCCTGCTGGGCCCCTACGGTTTTGCTGTCTAGCTCCTGCTGGTGCCTCCGACTACGTAATGCCATTTGGTCACATTATCAAGAAGATTTTTTTTGCGTTGAACCCTGATTCTTGTTCTAAAGTAAAAGTAGCTTAAGTTCCTTCTTTAAACATCAGATATCGACCAATGAAAAGTCTAGTGAAAGTCCCGTCAAAGCGGTCCAGCCATTTCTGATAGCATAATCAGCCTTTTAATGTTCCCACTGCTGGGATTCAGGCCTCCTCTCTAGGAGAGGGAATGGGCCGTAATCCGCGACACGGGCCCAGTGCGGGTTGTTGGATGTTACATGCCTTCGAAATTTTTTTTGGTTCTAGGACATGCCGGTTTGCTCACGATGTTTTCCTTCACCGTTTTAAGAGCAGCGATGATGAAATAAATTACACAAAATAATGCGCCTGGCTGGGTTTGAACCGGCGATCGTAAGTTGGAGTCGTTACCACTTGTTACATATCAGAAATGGCTGCATGGCCACCAATGCAGAGCAGTGGTGGCCATGCAGCCATTTCTGATATTAGCCGGTAAATAGATAAACAGACAGACAGACAGATAAAAATTTAAATATTTTTGTAACATGTAGGGATCTATCGAAGATATAATGTATTGAATATACATATCTATCAATGCTTGAGTATAGTAAGGTATTCTCTACCAGTCAATTTTAGCTTCAAAACGTTCACTATCGGACATTCGTCTCCCCAAAGAGTCGCTAGATCAACCAGTCTTAAGCATTTCGCATTTTTAGGGTTCCGTACCTAAAAAGAAAAAAAACGGAACCCTTATAGGATCACTTTGTGGTCCGTCCGTCTGTCTGTCTGTCTATCTGTCTGTCAAGACCCTTTATCTCGGGAACGCGTAAAGGTATCGAGTTGAAATTATAACCATATACTCAGTTCTGCAGACTCTTGAGGCTGTAAAAAACTCAAACATGTAAGTTAACATGAAAAAAAGATACTTTGGTTTATGTGGCAAAAAAACGTACATTTCTTCCTTTTTTCCTTACTTCCCGTTGACCCTGAATCCTGAAATTTGTCTTAAAGCAAGGTCTTATAGCAAAGTATAGGAATAAATCTGAAAACTGTAAATTTGTTGTTACGTAACAATTTTTAATTACGTAAAAATCTTCCGAGACTCCATTCGGCAATTGAACTATTTACATAGATATATCTGTACGGAACCCTCAGTGCGCGAGTCCGACTCGCACTTGCCCAGTTTCTTTTTTACTACTACGACTTTAACCGGGTCATCTTTCCACCTTGTGGTAGGCCTTGATGTCACACAATACTAAAAATTCAATTGAATCAACCTAACAGAACTACAAACGGATCTCAGCAGGTGAATTCACAAGCTCACGTATGTCCTCCGAAATGTCAAAGCGATTACATTTGTAAAACCATGTGAAGATTACCGCGGCATGGGCACAGTAATACACGTAATTCTTTGAGGTTATTACAGAATAATTGGATACAGTGCGTTCGATACTTTAATTATTTTGTTCCTTTGTGTTTAATTGGATGATACGTAGGGCATTTGTTAAGTTGGGGACGTTGAAATGTGGTATTTGTAAGTGATGAGTGGTCTTCTCTGAAAGATGTTGTGTGTTCACATTAGGTTTAAGTGTCTGTGTACTTTCAGAGATTACGTAAAATAAAAAAAAAAACTTTACCTCTTTATAATATTAGTTTTAACAATACAGTTAAAGTAAACGTTTGTAAAAATAACACCTTTTTATAAAGTGCATATGAAAGTATTTTTTATACTATTACAATTTTTGCCTGTTTGTCTGTTTGTTCCGACTAATCTCCGTTACAGCTGCAGCTGGACCGAAAAATAACCGCACCACATAAAGTTATATTCCACAATATTCTACAAATATCTATCACACAACGCCGTCTAGCCCCAAGCTAACCAGAGCTTGTGATATGAGTACTAGACAACTGATAAACATTCTTATATATTTCTAAATACAAACATAATATAAATAAATTACACCCAGACACAGAACAAATGATTGTGCTCATCACACAAACATTTGTTCTGGGTGGGAATCGAACCCACGATTTCTGGCATAGCAGTCAGGGCATAGCTTGAAAAATCACCAAACTTAAGTGGCAGTGGGCAGGGCACATTGCTCGCAGAACAGATGGTCGATGGGGACGAAAGGTTCTAGAGTGGCGACCACGTACTGGAAGACGCAGCGTTGAAAGGCCTCCCACAAAGTGGACCGATGACCTTTTGAAGGTCGCGGGAATCCGCTAGATGCGAGACGCACAGGACCGGTCATTATGGCGACACATGAGGTAGACCTATGTCCAATAGTAGACATTTTTCGGCTGAAATGATGATGTACCTGTATTACATATATATAATAATAATAATAAGGTGGTTCTTTTCTCTGGAGCCCTGACCGCCGGTAGCTGGGACCCTATTCCCGATACCGGTGGGGTACTATTTTTTATATTTTTAAATGTTTTTTTTTTGTATGATTTTGTATAAAAAAATATATAAAAATGTAATTTATATGTGTTTATAAAGAATAAATAATAATAATAATAATAATTCTTTATTTCAGTTAACTAAGATACTACTATGTATATGTATATAATAATAACATATAAAAGACGCGGAAGAAGCCACGGTAGACGGCAAAAAAAAAAACACTCAAAAGTACTCCCCACACGTTCACTCAAACATCATCTAACTAATAATAGTCAGCATTTCCCATGCCACGCGTCGATGTCCTCTCCGGTATGACAATGATTATTTTAAAGTCCTCATAAAACAATATTATAGGCCGCACTCTATATTTATACACTGTTGGTTGCCAATTATAGGTCGTAACCGAGGGTTCAATTCCCACTCGATAATTGCTACCGCACTAAACATACGTAGGAACTTGAGTTATAGCAGTTGACTGGTGGATTCGGCTGTTAAAGTGAGGACTCTGTACTAATTAGGAGTTGCTTTTGTTTGGCAGTTCACGATTTGGGATGGGATTGAGTATTTTGAATTAGGGTATAGAAGTATAGTGTTCGAAACCCGAGGATCGACTTGGAGAGGGTAGTGAAATCGAAACACTGGACGGACTGGTAATTAATCGCGTATAATTAAACTTGTACCAAAACCGAATCACAATGTTAAAGTATGTACTGCTCTACTCAAAACAAACAAAATTCTTAGACCTCGCCTATATTGCGAGGAGTATAAAAGAGGAGGCCGCACGCGTGCACGCTTTTATTATTATTTTAAAAACACATATTTTACAAAAAAATAAACTCACACTAATGACACTCAGATTCAAAACATCTATCTGCTGTAGGCCAGACAGTCAATTACTCAACCGTCATATTATTAAATACTAGCTTTTGCCCGCAGTTTTGCCCACGTAGTAGGTACATAAAATATAGCCTATGCCACTCAGGAATAAAGCAGCTTTCTATCGGTGAAAAAAAATTAGCGATCGGACCAGTACTTTCAGAGATTACCTCCTACAAACAAAAAAAATAAAAAACAAACTTTACCTCTTTATATTACGGCATTGTGGCGCATTCAAGGAGAGGCCTATGTTCGATAGTGGATTTCGATAGACCATGATTGATGGAAATATTGCTGTCTAAAATCTTTCATGACTAATGTTATGTCGCTTGAACGAAGTAGTCCCGATGCAAACTATTTTTTTTTTTGGAATTGGTAATCATGTAATAACTTCTCCTGCTCTAGAGGAATTAAGAGGGAGTGTCAGACTTTTACTGACTAAAACCCACATGTGTTCCTTCGAAAAATCTTGCAGGTATGTCCCAGACAATCTTCCTGACATCTCTTAGAGGCGCGCGTGGAACTCAATACTCTGTCGACCCGAGCCCGGTCCCTATCGTACAGTGAGCTATCCCAAAGCGCCCTGGGTGGCAGATCCGAGACAAACATCAGCAGGTTTAAACAATTATTAATTTCATCACCGTTCAGAAATGACTGTACTGTACTGTACTGGAGGAAGCGATGAAGCCGAACTAATGCACAAGCACACTATGCACTATGTTGCTGTAATATTTCGACTATCAACAAAGTGATATATATATATATTTAATGATATAAACTAGAGCTTGACTGTGTTCCCACCTGATGGTAAGCAGTGATGCAGTTGTTGATGGTGAATCGCACTAGTTTATTAAGAGCCTATTCACGCTAGCCTTGAAGATACCTAAATCATAATCGGACGGGAATACCTCTGCAGGCAAATTATTCCAATCCTTCGATGTACACGGTATAAACGTATTTTATTAATAAACTTATTTGTTTTGCAAATAGTTTATAAATAAAACTTTAACACCATATTTTTTTCGTAAATTTAAACTAGATGAGGTCTGTGTTTCCTTGGCGACCCTGAGAAAAAAACACTGAAACCGACTCAGAGGTAAATAAACTTTTGACTTAGTTTTATTTAGTTATTTTATTATTTATTTACACACAAATATACAGAAGAAGATAAGTAACTTAATATAAAAATTTGTACAAAGGCACTGATTATGTGTGTGTGTGTGTGTATGTGTTATGTTCATAGAACCTACATTACTGTGAAACGCATGACAATGCCCTGACAATTAGCTTTGTAAATAAAGCACACCCCAGTGATTCATATAAATACTTATAACGGAAAACTTTTTACTTACATCTTATGACCAATTTATACGTCTACCAGACTCAGGAAACATACATACAGACGAGCGTACAAATTAACTTTTTTCTACAATTTTTTCAACATCCTACCACATCTCATATAGATATACAGCCTATAATTTGTCTACCGTTGGACCTGCTTCGGTGTTCGGGCAATTGAACCAAATAATTGTCAGCGCATTTTTACTGTGATTTCCCATCATTGTATGGGTACAAAAGAGATAGGCACAGAAGTCAATCTACATACAAAGCGCGCTCGAGCAACGCACACGGACACGATATCTCGGTCCGGTTGAGACCAGAGCGAATGCGAGTGCCATCCGCTTGTGACACGCGTTTGTGAACTTTTTTGTGCAATAATGGAGCAACAAAAAAAGTTATTATAACTGTTCAGTAGACGGTTGTTGAATTATCGATTTACAAGCTACCAGTTGTTTCAGAGTGGTAAGTAAGTATTTGCTTGTATTTCGATGGTTCGTTATACTGTAACACAGAACGATTAGGTAGGTAAGCGCCTCGGTACCCAGCCACACGCCGTGAAAGCGAACATGACTTTGTGGCCATGTAATATTTTTGGTATTTATCGCCGCACCTGGGTGCGCTCGAACTGTCCCGCGTTCAAAAATGAGGTTAGATTTAACTCTAATGACGTTATCAGGGTAGATACTCTAGGCTCGCATTTTTGAACGCGAACGTAGAGTTCAACTGTCAATGCCAAGCAACTGTCATTCCTGCCGCTTACACCAACCTACCCTGCTCAGAGTTAGAGTTAGTTGGGTTATAGAGTTAACTAGCTAGGGTAGCTACTCGAGTTATAAATGAACGACTCTGGGTTGCAACTCGAAGCATTTTTGAACAGTTAGAGTAACGATCCTACCCTACTCTGGTTATTTTTGAACGCAGGGCAGAGCGGCACTGACCCTAGCGCGATCGCCGAGCGTAGGTATGAAAAGTGAAGTACATACATGAGATTGACTTCTGTACTTAACTATTTTATGGTATGGGGTTTTGTGTCTAATATCACCTTGCTATAGGAAATAGCGACTTTGTAACACAATGGTGGCATTAACAATGGTATCTTGGAAGCATCTCTGAATGTAATATTGTTTTAGATGAGGAATTGTAGTTATTTTGGTTTGTTTGATGGTCTGATTGTCGTGTTACGTTATTCAATTTTTGGAATGTTTGGTTCTTGGTTACGAGATGGAATTGCAGTTATGATAAGAATATTACTGTCTTGGGATTGCACAAAGAGTTCATAAGTTTTTTAAAATGTTGATATTATTAGTATGGGGACACTAGTCATTATTCCTGCATCATGTCCACTAGTGCCAGTTTGGTACTTGGAAATGCCAGATATGTGACGCTAGGGAGGATAACAGTTCACACAGTAATTTTTGCATGACTGGACACGTAGCACTCTTGAAACTGTTATGGTGCATCCAATCGGTACAGACGTCATCCAATCGTTTATCTAAGTAAGTATGAAAGTAATCATTTATTGCGCAAAAAATTATAACCTTATAAGTAACATCAGTGATGAAACACCAAAAATGAGAGTGATTAGTTCACATAAATAAGATCACTGTCCTCCAAACTAGGAAACAACCCTATATCTTGTCATCTGTATTTTAAGTTCCTTAAGTTATTTTTATTTTTGGTGTATAACACTGAAGAATATAATCTATCTATTATATCTATCTAGAAGAACCTGCACTGCTAATGTTGGACAGGTAAAATTCTATAGAAATCTGCGTAAGTCTGTACCGTGTGCACGCACCATTAGATACCTGTGTAGGCATGTGTAGATACCGCGGCAAAGTTGGTGATCGTGTTTTGACAATCAGGCACGACGCAAGAATGTTATAAATTTACGACCATCCTTTGGTAGGTTAAGGTAAAGGTTAAGTTTAGGTAAGAACAGTGATGGCCGAGTGGTAACGGCCCCGACTTACGAGTTGTAGGTCGCGGGTTCAAACCTAGCCAGGCGCATTACTGTGTGTAATTTATTTCATCACCACTGCTCTCAAAACGGTGAAGGAAAAAATCGTGAGGAAACCGGCATGTCCTAGAACCAAAAAAATCGAAGACATGTGCCATTCACCAACCCGCACTGGGCCCGCGTGGTGGATTTTGGTCCATTCCCTCTCCTAGAGAGGCGGCCTGAGTCCCAGCAGTGGGATCATTAAAAGGCTGATTATAGATAGGTACTTATATAGAGAAGAGTGATTGTCATTGGAGTTTTGGATTTATCTGTAGTTGGCGAGAAACTCATTCCAAATCCAACACTTAGCTTTGCATATTATTAAATCACTCATATTTCAACAATGTCCAAATGTCCACCAGTGCCTGTTTGGTACTTACGAGTGCCAGATGTGTGACGCTAAGGCGGATAACAGCTCACACGTGTAATGAATGCATGACTCGACATGTAGTGACACTGGCACTGTTAGATACTTGTGTAGGGATGTGCTGGTGTCGATAAAATTGATAAACGTAAGTATCGATGGTTTTAGCTTACAAAACCAGACGATCTACCACAACGTTTGATCACAGTTCAATAAAAAGTTCACAAATAACTTCCCTTTAAAAACGAATAATGCACATAAATTTGAAGTTAACTTTATTTATCTTAGTGTGCGAGTTTTACAGTATTTATTGATCTTATTTCACGTGATGATAGCGATAATGTTGTCGACGATGGTACATGATCAATGAAAAATTGGTTTATTGATAAAATACGGTTCGGTTGATACAAGAACTAGCAGAAAACAATTAGTTCAAACTGTATTAGAATAACTATAGCTAGTGATCCTAGAACTAAGTCCTAATTGTACTTTAAATAAAGAATATTAGTTTAGAACATCAGTTTTCTTTTTAAAGCAGTTCAGAGCATTCCGGCCATTTCCCAGTCGAGGAACTTATAGGTTACCAAAAAAAAGGAACACCGACACTACCATCGACTCCGTTCCCACGTCACTAGCTCGCACCTGTCCAGCGCGCGCGCACCCGCTCATTAGGTCGCCGCGCGTGATTGTCATTTGGCCACGCCCCCCGCGCCCGCTTAGACAATTATTATAATTCGTATGATTACTACTCCATACCAGAAGATTTTTTATTTTATTTTTTTGTTTATTATGTAAGAATTTTTGGTTACATAGAGAGGTAGGTAGAATTATTTTTTTCCTAGGATATTACGTTTTTTTAACTTACCTATCAATATTATAGGAAATCAAGTATATTGAGTTGGTCGACGTTGTCGACTTGTGGTATGTGTAACCGGCGATCATTGTGTCGGTAGTCGCGACAACCAATGGCTTGATAGCCACGAAGCCTCGACCAACATCTTAGTCGGCTCTTGTTAGGTGGCTGGATCGAGGGCTTGTTTCAGAAAGTGCTACTTCTAGACACAGTTCGTGTTGTTAGGAAGTTCTCTGGAGTTCTGACCACCAAGCTTGGACCCTGTTTCCGATACCGGTGGAATATGTACTTACCGTTATATAATATTTTTTATTCAAAGTTTGTTTTTATAGTGTATAAATGTCAATGTCGCCTACAATTGTCGTAAAAAAAGTTTATTTTTGAGACGTAACAATAAATTTACTATTTTCAGATTTTTTCCTATACTTGTGCTGTAAAACCTTGCTTTGAGCCGAATTTCAGGATTTTGAGTCAACGTGAAGTACCCTATGAATTTTGATTTCTTTGAAAGTTTCAAAATACCCGTTTTTTGCAACAGAAACGGCCGTATCTTTTTTTTCGTTAACTTAGAAGTTTGATTTTTTTCACAGCTTCAAGGGATCGCAGATTTTAGTATATGATTTTAATTTCAACATGATGCCTCCACGCGTTCCCAAGATTCTTGAGGGTCTTGACAGACAGACCGATGGACGGACAACACAGTGATCCTATAGGGGCTCCGTTTTTTTCTTTTGAGGTACGGAAACCCAAAAACATATTCTTCGAATTTGGCTCGACTTTCCCAACATAAAAAATACACGGCATACTATGCATTGTTAGTTTTGTCTTTTTCTAGTCAAATTTTCTCGCTTCCTCGTTATAGATATTTGACCTTTCTAACTCCACAAAACCGTCAAACCCTGCCATTGATACATACTTATTATGCAAATGAATTACACAGAAAACGGTAACACCGTCTGTGAAGCTACAAAAACTCCAAAAACCTTTACAGACAGCTTAATTAAAGATTTCACCGTGACCCATCTCCTCAATGACACACACTGACAAAAGAATAAAGGAGAGACCATTAGATTGCGCCACCTCTATTTTATATTCACGCACTCTGCGCTATATAATGACATACGAAAGATCTTTAATAGCGAGCAACCAAATTGCTCTGACCGCTTGCCTCTTACACTTGACCAACTTATCCTACAGTCAACACAATCGAGTCTAGACCTTGTGTACCTTCAAATATGATGAAGCTGAACGCCATGAGTTATGATTGCATAAATTCGGTTCTTAGTGGAACACCACGCCTACCGTTGCGACAAATGGGGACAGTTTTCTTTGCTTTCTTTTTGTGTTTAGGAAAATTCAGTCGTAATATCGTTGGATAAGATTGGATTTTGGTTGTGTTGAGAGTAGAGAGTGTTTTGTCATTGAATGGATTGTTGTTTTGTTACAAAATGTAACATTTGGAGATGTGGAAGTACCTACCTATCTATAAATAGTTTTTTTACGAACAATGAGATTAGGTAATCTTTTTATGGTACTCGTAATTTCCTATAGATTACGAGACGTGAGGTCAGTGTTAGAGACATACCTTTGTCTTACAGGTATATTTTTGAGAATAATCTGTATATTAGAGGAAGTTTGAAAATGGCGCCAGTGACTGAAAAGTTGAAAAAAAATCGTTTGTCTTGTTATGGTCATGTGAAGAGGAGAGATGAAACGCATGTTACTAAAATAATTCTGTGCATACATGTGGATGGATGGAGAGGGAGGTGGAGACCAAAGAAAAGATGGATGGATTGTGTGAGGAGTGATATGAAAGAAAAGTGAGTTAGTGATAGTGTGACGGGTGACAGGACAGAATGGATGAAAAAAAACGTGTAGCACCGGCCCCAAGTAATATGGGACAAGGGAAGAAAGAAGAACAATCTGTATTGCATGACTTAGAGTGGAATTGATCAATAAAACTAATCGCGTTTTAACGTTTGGCTCGCATAATCGCGTTTAGCCGCTGTCACTAGTGTCATGACATTAGTGTCAGCGGCTAAACGCAATTATGCGAGCCAAACGTTAAAACGCGATTAGTTTTATTGGTGAATTCCGCCCTAAATGTTATCTACATCGTCCTAATTACAGTTAAAAAAGAATTACTGCAGCAACAAAATTTGGCCCCATATTTAATCTGGCGATCTGTCATGTCATCATCTATTTTCTGTAACGAGTCCTACAGAGATCCACTACTACCACTGCAGTGTCATCGATCCTTTTATATATATATCAAACTTATAATACATCTACGTAAAAAAAGTCCCGCATCGCGTCTTTATGTCTATATGAACGCGATAAACTTAAAAACTACTGAACAGATTTTCATGCAGTTTTCACCAATAGATATATTAACTATATAATGATTCATGAGAAAGGTTTAAGTGTATGAAACATGCATGTTATAGCAGAGAAAAACCGAGAATTTCAAATATTTGTAACACCCGTGCAAACCTGGGGCATGTCGCTAGATTCTTTGTAAAAGCATAAGCATAATCAGCCTTTTCATGTTCTCTCTGCTGGGACTCAGGCTCTCTCTCTAGGAGAGGTAGTGGGCTGAAACCCACCAGACGGGCCCAGTGTGGGTTGATGGAGGTCACGTGTTTTTGAATTTTTGGTTCGAGGATATGCCGGTTTCCTCACGATGTTTTCCTTCACTGTTTTAAGAGCAGTGGTGATAAAATAAATTAGACAATGTAATGCACCTGCCTGGGTTTGTACCCACGACTTACAGCTCGCAAGTTAGGGCCGATACCACCAGGCCACCACTGTTCTCAGTTTTTTTTTTTTTTTATAGATATAAACCAGTGCTTGACTGCGATCCCACCTGATGGTAAGCACTGATGCAATCATTGATGGTGAGGCGCACCAGTTTATTAAGAGCCTATCCACTCTAGCCTTGACGACACCTAAATTATAGTTGGACGGGAAGACCGTAGCAGGCAAATTGTTCCATCGTTCTCGAAGCGAAACGCTTAGTCCGGACCGTTGAAGTTTCAACAACGTAAGGGTGGATACTCGCCATACTTGGGGTTGCCCGATGGTAGAAAGAAGATGGCGGAATTAAGTCATGCAATTCCCGCGCACACTCTCCGAAATGCAACCTGTAAAATACCGATAGGCTGGCTACCCTGCGCCTGTGCTCGAGGCTTTGTAGATTGGACTTAACCGAATCTTAAACTGGATTCTTTGTATTCTGCTTAAAACTTGAGAAGCAGGTAACCAAACCTTTACGTAATTACGATACGACATTTGCCAGGGAACCTACTTATTTATAATTCACGCAATCTCAGCCCTACTTAAAGTACTGGCCCTGATGCCGCCGTTTTTCTATCAAATAATGTCACGTCACGATTCAAATGACTTTAGCCCCGACACCACAAGGCTGGTCCACTTAGCCTTCAGCTGGTGCAGTACTCGATAACAAATCGATACGAAATTGCTTTGACATTTGAAACTGTACACAAAATGTCACGACAGCGTGACAGAGGCATTCTTGGAATTGTTCGTGTATTGCGTCTAGTGCAATCACTGGTTGAAGGTCTGTCTGTCCTTGGTTAGGGCTGCGGAATTGTTGGAAAGAATTACCGTGACCCTGGAACGTAAAGTACATATAGCTAAAAGAACACAGTTGGGTGATAAAAAACGGTCTATCTGTCGGTTAGCGAAGCCTTTTCACAAATATTATTTTTTATTGAGGTGAAAAATTATTCAATGACTTCTCCAGCTCTATGCTGTGTCTTTCAGCTGCCTTTTCCATTCTACGACCATGGTCACTTTTTCAAACGTACCTACAGCTTTAGCAGGCATCGGCCCTGCTACCTAGCAGTTTGGCTGACATCTGTTTGAGGCGCCGTCGAACAGACTACTTTCAGAATATCCATTTATTATATTGTACACCACATAAACAAAAATACAGGACAAACATAATTAAAAATAAGTGTATAATGGGCGGTCTTATCACACAGGGAAATTTCTTACAGACAACCTTTGGATGGACTGAAAGAAAGGAGATGGATGGACATTGTATTGATAAATCAAATATATCCGATACTATTACAGACCAATCTGTATTTAACAAGATCCCAAAAATCTAAGTCACTCCAATCACACAAATGACTACAAACAAACACATCGCAACAGAATAAACTAAACTAGTGCGTAATTTAGTTCCGTCTCCCACTTTCTACTAATAACATACTTATCTTGTGATATTACAAAACAAAATAACAAGCGAGTCGAATGGACCATCACTTTAGTTACACATTTGTCTAAATTAGCTCGAGACATCTTTGTTATTGAACTCCAATAATACAAATTTAATAGTAGCCGAAATAATAGCGACATAGCAACTTTTGATTGGCAGACGAATAATTGTGTTATGATTTCAAAATTGTGCCTTCACATAACTTAAAACAATGTTGTTACTTTTTCGTACATGTATAGTGTTGTCTTTTCGTGTAGCTTGCTTACAAGAAATCTATTCACTCTTGACTCAAATACCCCTAGGTGGTATATTTCAGCAAACAAAGAGTCCAGCAGAGAATTTCACTTCTAAGGTGTACACACAGAAAATGTGCGTCATCTAAACTCACCGCTGAACACATCTTTGTCAAATCCTTTGATGCCACTCGTTCACTGTCTTACTCCGCCTAACATCATAGCACCTTGCCAAGTGTCCTATACAAACTCTCAATAAGTAAAGGAAGTCTAAATAAGTAATCCACTTTAAGAGAGAGAATGGGCCGTAATCCACGACACCGGCTCAGAGCGAGTTGATATGCCGGTTTACTCATGATATTTTTATTCACCATTTTGAGAGGCTCTGCCTGCATTAACCAAAGCGAAGGCAGTAACATTATTTAATCATGTTCACTTAGCAAACTTGGCCAGAAATCGTCCAAGACAATGAAGTTTGGGAGGAGAAGAGAATCTTGCACAGCAGTGGCATAATGTAGGCTATCAAAAACAAGCCAGTAAATAAAACCAAGTGACATGACAGTGACAAGACCTCAGTAAATGAACCTAGATAATGTAGGACTCAAGTGCAAGATGAATGGTAGACATTTGTCATTATTATCATTAGCCTGTAAATGTCCATGCGGTCCCAGTGATGGATTACCTGGCCGGTCGGGGTATACATGTAAATGGGTCTTTTAAATACATGCCTAAGTATACGAGAGTAAGACTATAAGTGCAGCGTGGGCGTCGTGGTGTGAGGTCATGCAAAATCAGTTCAGATCGTCAGAATTTTCTTAAGAAAATTTGAATTCAGACGTCAATTTTGTTTATTCCACAGATTCAAGAACATTTGATGTAAAAAAATCCGTACTTTATTAAAGATAAAAAAAATATCAAATAACTTCTCCCGGACTTGGTGAAAACTGCCTAAACCCAACTGAGTTGCTTCAAATGCCCTTGGCGTTCCAGGGCCATGGTAACTCTTTCCCACAATCCTGCAGCAGCATCGGTCCTGCTGAACTCCTTCAGTTTTGCTGACGTCTCTATGAGGTGCACGTGACTCTACAACTCCCAACGCTCGGGGCATCTTCTGCGGTGGTGGGTGGGACGTGAGGACTCACAGAATGAGGTTACTGCATTGTATAATGAGCTTACTGCTTCACAGAAGGAGATAGCTGGCTCCCATTCTTTCTCGCTCTGTGCCATGGCCAGAATCAGAGTTGGACGCGAGAGGTCACTACCGCCAATTACCTTCATGAGGACACGGCGGTGCTCTACCCAAGCGGGGCAGGCTTCCATCGTATTTTCCACGCGATCCGTAAAATGGTGACACCTGAGTGTTTCTTCCGCTTGAATCCAAAACAGATACCATTTGAAACACCCATGTCTGGTGAGGACCTGCATCAGGATGAAAGCAAAAATAAATCCTTAGATAAATAAACCTAAGATTTAAGACTACAACCAGCTGCATTGGGTTACTCTTTGGTAGGACCGGCTGACTGAATTTTATTTGTAATTAATTTATTGTGACATTTAATATTTTTATCTACAATTTTATTGACATTTGTATTTTTTATTTAATTTGATCTATATATCCAATTTATTTGCTTTTTTTTCTAATTTTAACTTCGCTCTACTTACTTTTATTTATTTATTTACAAGCACTTGTACTACATTACGGAGGATGTCCAAGGAAATTATGAAATTACTGTGCCTGACAGGGTCCATTTGCACTTGTTTAACTATTTTTTAGATCTTATGAAACACATGTAATATAACAGCAATAAAGAATTGAATTGAATACTCCTTAATAAAATATGAACTCCATATTTCCACCTGTATTTGCTTCACACCTTCAACCTAACAAAGACCCATATTATTATATACCAGTATTATTAAGTAATATATTCAGAGAACAAGATATGCATCCGATGTTGACAATAGAACACAATAGCGCCACGGTGATACACCTTACAAATCATATTACAACATAACAACACACAAA